>CM035127.1:32061791-33414291 GCA_020205605.1 Panax ginseng | reverse complement strand
AGTCTTTTTGGAATATATATTTTGGTTATTACATTGCTTAATCCAGGTATGAATTCCGTACTCCTTCAGCGATAATCCTTTTAATTTTGATTTGTTCGTTTTGTTTTCGTTTAGAAGTTAGTTATTGTTTCGCATGTCTGTTCCTTCTCAAATCTATGTGATAGTTTCGTTTTGGGGCATTGATATTTAGAACTCATGTTTGTACTCTTTGAACTTGTTTATCATGATTAATATTTATTTTGATATTTATAGTGATGTACATGTTATTATATTTTTTTGGAGACTTGTGTTTATGATTCGTTCGATTTAACATGTACACGTTAGAACCCCTTTGTGTTGATATTTTGTCGCATGTGTTGTGACATTATATTTTTTTTAGAATACCGTAGGGTATACGAGCTATAACCACCGTGGGGGTACCATGAGCATGTCCTCTTGGCACCGAGGCATGACACCTTAGTGGCAATGTGATCAATCCACTGGCGTCTCCGTTTTGTGCTCCGGTGGGAGTTGGCCATTTGGTGTTTTGTTGTGGGAGGCGTATGGGTCGACCCTAGTTTTCTGTTATGTTCTGTTTTGCGGATTGGAGAAGTTGTGCCAAACACACCTTCCACTTTTACATGCATTGGATTCGCGGTCCAATGTATGTGACTTGCATGTGTGGTATTATTTGACTTGCCTATGTGGCAAAGTATATTCTATTTTGTTCTGAGCTCGGTATGAAATAACACCCAGCCATTTGATTCAGCCTATTATTTCATTGTGTTATCTTTGTTCGTTTCGTTTTAGTTCAGTTCAGTTCGTTTAATTAAATTAATTATTTCGTTTCATTATTTGTATTCTATATCCGTACTGGGCATTTGACTCATGCTTTTTTTTTTCTTCCGGCAGGTAATCAGGGGGATCAAGGGCAAGTGTGATGAGAGCTTCCTTTTATCCAAATGGTTTAGAAATATTATGTTTAGGTTGTGATACATTAGTTTGTTCGGAATTGTAATATTTATTTTAGATTGTGGTTTGAGGCAGTTTGATATTTACTATGGTTGACTTGTGGTATTTATCAGATATTAAGACTATTTTTTTGTGGCTTTGAACCTTGCTATTAAATTCATCAGTTTTGTTATGTTTTGAGTAACCTCTCTTTCTATTTCGAAAAGGGGGTGTTACAGTGTTGGTATCAGAGCTTAGGTTCTTTCTTGTAGAAAACCTATTTAGGTTTGACTTGTGAGTTATGGGTAGAATTCTGGGTTAGGTTTTTGTACTATTTGACTTTCGATTCAGCTATATTCGAATTTGTCTCTAATCTGTTTGTTTATATTTGTGATATCTCTTAGATGGCTCGTACATCTGCTAGAGTTGCTGGGAGGCGAGGTAACCATAGGGGAAGAGGTGAGGGTCAGCCCAATGAGCAACCTAATGATCAAATTAATGCTCAATTGGCTACCTTGGTGAATCAGGCGGTGAATCAGGCTTTACCTCAATTGGTGGCACAGGTTGTACAGGCAATGCAACAGCTGCCACCAGAAATTCCTGAGCAAGGGAATCTAGAAAATAATGGTCAGCAAGCAAATGTTGAGGAAGAGAATACAGATGGTCTTGATCAGCAGGTGGTTCCGATGTATGTATGGTTGGAGAGGTTTCAGAAGTAGAAACCATATGCATTTAGTTCAGCTCCGACTCCAATTGATGTAGAGAATTGGATTGCTCACCTAGAGAAGATCTTTGATGTGTTGGGGTGCTCAGATAATCAGAAAGTGTTGCTTGCAGCTTACAAGCTAGAAGGGGATGCACAGAGGTGGTGGAAAGCGATGAAAATAACAAAGGGTGATGGTTATGTTGAGGCACTTAGTTGGGTAGAGTTTTGTGATGTCTTTTATCAGCAGTACTTCCCAGCTGCGGATAAAGAAGCCTATGCTAGAGAGTATCTGTCGATTCAGCAAAAAGATGATGAGTCCATCACGGATTTCATGACTAGGTTCACCGGGTTGGCAGGCTTTGCGGGAACCTCAGCAGGGACGGCGACAGAACAGGCAGAGAAGTTCAAGTGACGGATTCATTATAGGTATCGCCAACATCTTATTAACAACAAGTTTGCAGACATGTTAGTAATAGCTAATGCAGCCAAGAATATTGAAATGGAGCGACAAGATTTTCGGTCTTCTAAACTGGAAGGGAGTCAAAAGAGGGATAGAGATTACTAGCAGGGTCCAGCATCGGGTCAACATGGGAAGAATCAGGGTGGTCAGTGGAACAAGAATCGTGGTGGCCAATAAGGGCAGTGGCGTGGCCAGAATCAAAATAGGGGTTATCAGCAGATGCTTCAAAGAAAGGCGTAATTGTCGATTCTGACTACCTTGGAATGGTCGTAATAAATCCGCAATGGCATAATCGTCGCCAGGGCGTAATCGTGGTCGTTATCCAAGACCATCTTGTGGGGCTAACCCAAATCTCATTCCGATAGCTCCTTGTGCTTCTTGTGGGGCTAATCATCTGGGGAGGCAGTGCCACAGACTCATAGGTGAATGTTTCTTGTGTGGACGGATGGGTCATATTGCTAGGGATTGTACCAGTCCATGTGGTAATGGTGGAGGTGGTGATAATGGTGGCAATGGAGGTCAGCGTCAGGGTGGTCGAGTGTTTGCCTTGACATATAATCAGGCGGCAGGTGCACCAGGTATTATTTCTGGCACTCTTTTAGTTGGCAATCGTGAGGCTTCTATTTTGTTTGATACGGGTTCTACTCATTCCGTTGTTGCTCAATCTTTTGTTCGGCACCTGGGTTTTCCATCTCAGTCTTTAGATTCTGTTATGTCTATTGCTACCCCGATGGGGACTTCTGTTGTTATTTTTGATTTATATCAAGGGTGTCCGATCAGTTTTGGGGACAAAATTCGTAGGGCTAATCTTCTTCCAATGAGTATGTACGATTTTGATGTCATTCTTGGGATGGACTAATTGGATAAGCACCAGGCCACTATCGATTGTCAGGCGAAGAAGGTTATATTTGGAGATGTGAAGTATCCAGAGTTCGTGTTTCAGGGTTCACGACCAAGTAGGGTGGTGAAGTTGATTTCAGCTTTGAAGGCTGAAAAGTTGGCGGCAAAGGGTTGTGAGGGGTATTTGGCGTTTATGAAGGATACCTCTGAGTGTGAGTCCCGTATTAAGGATGTTCCAATTGTTCGTGATTTTTCCGATGTGTTTCTTGAGGAGTTGTTAGGGTTGCCACCACAGCGGGAAGTAGAGTTTTCTATTAAGCTTGTTCCTGGTGCAGAGCCTATCTCTAAGGCGCCATATCGGATGGCACCGTTAGAGTTACAAGATTTGAAGGAGCAGTTGCAGGAGCTGTTAGATCGTGGTGTGATTCGATTGTTTCGTCGTGGGGTGCTCCGATCTTGTTTATGAAGAAAAAGGACAGGTTTATGAGGCTGTGTATAGACTACAGGGAGTTGAACAAGATTACCATCAGGAATCAGTATCCACTGCCGAGGATTGATGACTTGTTTGACCAACTTCAGGGGGCAAAATATTTTTTGAAGATAAACTTGAGGTCGGGTTATCATCAGTTGAGGGTGAGGGATAAGGATATCCCTAAGACGGCCTTTCGTACTCGATATGGGCATTACGAGTTTTTGGTGATGCCATTCGGGTTGACTAACGCTCTGGCGATGTTTATGGATTTAATGAATCTGGTGTTCAGGGAGTACTTGGACCAATTTGTCATTGTCTTTATTAATGACATTTTGGTTTACTCCAAGTCTAAGGAAGAGCATGAGGAGCATCTTCGGACAATGTTGGGGATTTTGCAGAAAGAGAAGTTGTATGCTAAATTCTCTAAATGCGAGTTTTGGTTGGAGCAGGTGGCATTTTTGGGCCACGTTGTTTCTGCTGAGGGCATTAAGGTGGATCTTGCGAAGGTTAAGGCTATCACTAAATGGCCGAGACCTACTACAGTGACAGAGATTAGGAGTTTCTTGGGTTTGGCAGGGTATTATAGGCGGTTTGTGGAAGGGTTTTCCTTGCTTCCCTTACCATTAACCCAATTGATGAGAAAGGGCGTGAATTTTGTGTGGAATGAGGAACATGAGAAGAGTTTCGAGGAATTGAAGAAACGACTTGTGACAGCTCCTATACTTGCATTGTTGTCGGGGACAGGAGATTATCAGATTTATAGCGATGCTTCTAAGAAAGGTTTGGGGTGTGTTTTGATGCAACACGGTAAGGTGATTGCTTATGCTTCTAGGCAGCTTAAACCTTACGAGATGAATTACCCCATACATGATTTGGAGTTGGCAGCGGTGATCTTTGCCTTAAAGATTTGGAGGCATTATTTGTATGGAGAGACTTGTGATATCTTCACCGATCATAAAAGTCTTAAATACATTTTCACTCAAAAGGAGCTCAATATGAAGCAGAGGCGTTGGTTGGAGCTTCTAAAGGATTATGATGATAGAATTCAGTATCACCCGGGGAAGGCAAATATGGTTGCAAATGCTCTTAGCCGAAAGAGTTATGGGAATGTAGCAGCCCTTATTACACAACCTCAACTTATTTTAGATATGGAGCGGCTAGAGCTACAGTTGTATGTGCATGGTTCAGATGGACACGTGGCTGGTATGAGAGTGGAGCCCTCTCTTATCTCGCGAGTTAAAGAAGCTCAAAAAGAAGATGGGGAGCTGTGGAGTATGATGTAAAATCAGGAAGAGGGAAAATAGCCTGAGTTTCGTATTGATGATCACGGTGTGATTTGGTTGGGTGAACGGTTGTGTGTACCGTCGGATCCAATCATCCGAGAGGCTGTGTTGACTGAGGCTCATAGTTTGCCATTTTCTATTCATCCTGGTTCTACAAAGATGTATAGGGATTTGAAGATGAATTTTTGGTGGAATGGGATGAAACGAGACATGGTTGAATATGTTGGGAAGTGTCTTACTTGTCAACAAGTGAAGATAGAACATCAACGAGCTAGTGGTTTGCTGCAGTAGTTAGACATTCCAGTGTGGAAGTGGGAGGATATCGCGATGGATTTTGTGACTGGTTTGCCAAAAACTTTCAGGAAGAATGATGCCATTTGGGTAGTAGTGGATCGGCTGACTAAATCGGCACACTTTTTGGCTATCCATGAGGGTTACTCGGTGATTAGGTTGGCACATATCTTTCAGCAGGAGATTGTTAGACTTCATGGTACTCCGGTGTCTATTGTTTCAGATCGGGATCCGCGGTTCACTTCACGGTTTTGGAAAGGGTTCCAACGAGCTGGGGTACTCGGCTCAACTTCAGTACTTCTTTCCATCCGCAAACTGATGGGCAATCCGAACGGACTATTCAGACATTAGAGGACATGTTGAGGTCTTGTGCACTTGAGTGGTCGGGTAATTGGGATGATTATTTGAGCCTAGTTGAGTTTACTTACAACAACAGCTGGCATTCAAGTATTGGAATGGCTCCGCTTGAGGCATTGTATGGTAGGAAGTGTTGAGCACCAACTTGTTGGGATGAGGTTGGCGAAAGGGCCATAGAAGGGCCTGAGTTAGTTCAAATCACTACGGAGAAGGTAGCGATGGCTAATGAGAAATTGAAGTTGGCTTGATCACGGCAGAAGTGTTATGCTGATAAGCATAGGAGGACTTTAGAGTTTGAATCTGGTGAGCATGTGTTTCTAAAAGTTTCTCCTTGGAAGGGCATTCGGCGATTTGGGTTGAAAGGGAAACTTAGTCCACGTTATATTGGCCCATTTGAGATTTTGGATAGGGTTGGTGAAGTTGCATATCGGTTAGCTTTGCCTCCGCAGCTATCTCACGTGCACAATGTGTTCCACGTGTTGGTGTTAAGGAGTTATCATTATCATCCATTTCATGTGGTGCAATATCTGTTTGATAAGATTCAGGAGGATCTTACTTGTGAGGAGCAAGCCGAGGCGATTTTGGATCGTCAAGAGCGGATTATGAGGAGGAAGACAATTCCGTTTGTTAAGGTTTTGTGGAAGAATCATTCGGAGCGAGAAGCCACATGGGAGATGGAGGAGTCTATTCGAGCGGAGTATCCGCATCTCTTTGAAAATTAGGTGCGTTCCATTCTTTTGATTCCGAGGACGAAATCCTTTTTAAGGGCTAGGTGATGTAATACCCGAAAAAAATAATATTAAATAATAAAAATTACCTTGTTTTAAAACATATTTATTGGACTTTGTCATTTATTTTGGGTCAAAATAGTCATTTAATTTTTGTGGGCTAATGTATTAATAAGTGTTGGGTAAATTAAATTGGTAAAAATTGGGCTTTAAAACTAAGTGGATCTAATTTATAATTTTGTAATTTTAAAATCCTATTAAAATTTGGAGAGTTATTAAATATATTAATTAATAAAATATATTTTTAAGTGAATAAATGTCTAAAACCTAATTTACTCAACATCACGTCTGATACAAATTGAGGGAAAAGAAGAAGAGGCAGCGGTGGCAGTAATTAAGAACAATAAACAAATCAGGTACTTTTCTTTTATCGTCTTCCTAATATTGTATCTACTATGAATTCTTGGTTTGATTGTTGATTGGCTTATTATATATATATATATATATATATATATATATATATATATATATATATATATATATATATATATATATATATATATATAGAATTTGAAAAGTTTACATGTTTAAGCAAATACTACTAGTAGTATCTGTATATTATTATATATATATATATATTTATATAGTTTTTTTTAAAAAAAAAAAAAAGAATTAAGTAACTGAAGGAAAGTTACTTTTATAAAATAAGGTTCATAATATATATATATATATATATATATATATATATATATATATATATATATAATAATATCTTATTTGTTCTAAAAAAAAGAGAATAAAATAAAAATAAATTATAATGTTATCAGCCAAAACCAAGTCAGTATGTTTATTTTGGTCACCATGAATAACTAATCTTGAAATTAAGAATCAGGAGAATAAACATTTAAACTGGGAATAATATTTCAGTAATTGTACTTACATTAATTATTATTATTTTATGTAATTAGTTTGGGCGAAGGAAATTTAAGGAGTATTTTTGGAATAAATATTTTGGTTATTACATTGCTTAATCCAGGTACGGATTCCGTACTCCCTCAGCGATAATCATTTTAATTTTGATTTGTTCGTTTTGTTTTTGTTTAGAAGTTAGTTATTGTCTCGTATGTCTATTCCTTCTCAAATCTATGTGATAGTTTCGTTTTGGGGCATTGATATTTAGAACTCATGTTTGTACTCTTTGAACTTGTTTATCGTGTTTAATATTTATTTTGATATTTATAGTGATGTACATGTTAGTATTTTTTTTGGAGACTTGTGTTTATGATTCGTTCGATTTAACATGTACACGTTAGAACCCCTTTGTGTTGATATTTTGTCGCATGTGTTGTGACATTATATTTTTTTTAGAATACCGTAGGGTATACCTGAGCTATAACCACCTGTCGGGGTACCACATGCATGTCCTCTTGGCATCGAGGCATGACACCTTCCGTGGCGTTGTGATCAGTCCATGACGTCTCCGTTTTTTGCTCCAGTGGGAGTTGGCCATTTGGTGTTTTGTTGTGGGAGGCGTATGGGTCGACCCTAGTTTTCTGTTCTGTTCTGTTTTGCGGATCGGTGATGTTGTGCCAAACACACCTTTCGATTTTACATGCATTGGATTCGCGGTCCAATGTATGTGACTTGCCTGTGTGGCATTATTTGACTTGCCTGTGTGGCAAGGTATATTCTGTTTTGTTCTGAGCTCGGTATGAAATAACACCCAACCATTTGATTCAGCCTATTATTTCGTTGTGTTAGCTTTGTTCGTTTCGTTTCAGTTCAGTTTAGTTCATTTAATTAAATTAATTATTTCGTTTCATTATTTGTATTCTATATCTGTACTGGGCATTTGGCTCATGCTGTGTTTCTTCCGGCAGGTAATCAGGGGGATCAAGGGCAAGTGTGACGAGAGCTTCCTTTTATCCAAATGGTTTAGAAATATTATGTTTAGGTTGTGATACATTAGTTTGTTCGGAATTGTAATAATTATTTTAGATTGTGGTTTGAGGCAGTTTGATATTTATTATGGTTAACTTGTTGTGGTATTTATCAGATATTAAGACTATTCTTTTGTGGCTTTGAACCTTGCTATTAAATTCATCAGTTTTGTTATGTTTTGAGTAACCGCTCTTTTTATTTCGGAAAGGGGGTGTTACAGTATCAACATGTGATTAAATACAATAATTATCCAAGTGAGGTTGTGATGCATACATCACCCATCTTGAGTCGCCAAATACATGGAACAGAATTTAAATACAAACTTCTTTGATACAGTACTACAAAACGTAGCTGAGAGTTTCAACACAGATAATGTCTCGTAGAGAGTATACAAACTCAAATAAAGTCCTCATTACAATTATTATCACACTATTTTACATAATAGTGAGGACTACTATAGCCACCTATCTGGACCGTCACTCCGTTCCCTGACAAGTCCAAGTTATATTCTCATTTCCTGAAGAGAACAATGAAAGCAAAGGGTGAGCTCAACTAGCTTAGTAAATAATATTATTACTAAGATAATGCAGAATAAATTATCTTTAGCCTTCAACAGTGTTAAACTAATAGAATTTAATAGACAACAAGTTTAACTGCAGCGGAACCAACAATCCATTAGAAGAGTTAAGTAGAGCATGATATCTACTACCTTCTATGATTTTGAAAGTTTATCATCAATTTTATTCTTTGAGACTCAAATTTCAATAAATAGTCCACATCACTTAATTATCCATGCACTACGGGCCAAAGATGTTCAGGTTATCACCAATGGTCATGATAATGCCAACCACTGTCCATCAATGCACTACGGGCCAATGATGACTTTTACCACATCATTTGTAACATTACGGGTCATGAGTATACAGAATGATCCTTGGTCATAATCACACCAATTAACAGTCCATCTATGCACTACGGACCAAAGATGACTTTCATAACAATATAAACATGAGGATGATGACAATGATATACGAATTCAATTAAATTCAAACAAATGATAAATTCTAAAGATTTATAATTTAATTTATCTAGAATTCAATAATGTCCAAATTGTCGACATGATACTGCTTTGTGGAGTAAAATTCAAGAATAATATTGTATCAAGAATGATTTGGACCAAAAAAAAATCAATTTTTATCATGAATAGTACCCCGGGTGAATAGTACCCAAGTGAATAGTACCCCATGAATAGTACTTTGGGAATAGTACCCCGTGAATAGTACTCTGGTATGAAAAGGTTAAAACTTATCAAGAATGCTCAGAATAATATTGTCATGAAAAGATACTGGATGAAGCACAAATATTAAGGATATTCTACTAATTTTAGGAATTATAGAAGCAATACTTACCATAGTAAGTTTAAATTTAAGAATATGAATTGAAATAATATCCCTTCTACACTATAGAGTATGAAAGAAAATAATATTTCTTACGAGTATTGAAATAAAATAATATCCTTACCTTAGTAGAAACTGGATTTGACTGGAATATCAGATATTATTATGAGAAAATCTTGCAGAAAATCTACGCTCAAAGTATTCTTATACTCAAAAGAAATACTCAAAATACTATAATAAAAATGCTTGAGATTGTTTTGGTGTGATTTAGGACGGAGGTTTGCCCTCTTTTTATAGCACAAATCGAATGAAGAAAAATCAACTCATGCCTAACATTCTCATATTTTCATATGGGTGGGGGCCACCCTTTGAAACAAGCTTGCAGGAATACAATGCCTAATTCACATTTCTTAATTGATTGAAGGCCCACCATTTTGGAAACAAGGAATGGTTTTGCAGGATGTCTACCACCCACCAAATAGAAGAAGAAAATATGCACTAAACTAAAGCCAGCAACTTTGAAAAGAAAAGTACACGGAAAGAATTCTAATTCAAATTGTTAATATCCACTCCACTTTTATTCACATGCTAAAAATTATATATTATTATAATAGTATTACCATTTAAATTATAAACAAAATCGTAATATTATAATAATATATTTGAATGAATATTTTATTAGAGAAAAATAATTGCCAAACTTTCAACAAATAATTAATGCAAAAATTCCTTCATTTATATCCACACAAAATAAATATTTCTTTATCATATAAATTAATAATTAATTATTCACAAATAATATTACAGAATCACAATTATGACAACTAGGTCGTTCCCAGGAAAGAGGGGGCTTTCCAATAAGGATTTTTCCTTACTGGCGCGCAATTAGGTGACCAAACCCCTTTCCTAGACAAAACTTTCTTAGACATTGTCAATAATGCTATCTAATAATATTATTCAAATAATATGAATTATTGATTTGATAATGGGAAATACTGTGCAGTGACAATTATTGAAACAATAATAATATAAAATATCAACGCAGCAATTATTGAATCTATAAAATAAAATATTGAACAGTAATTAATGTAACAATTATTGAGTAGTGACTTCTTACGTAAGCATCAAAAATCCAAGATACTCTGCAATACCGTGTGCTACTATACAACCACGCGTATTACTGTACTTTTATCAACGGATAATTCAACAGTTAACGGTAAAACTTTTGCCGTTAGTTTTATAAAAAAGATAATTTTGTCATTTTGTAACTTCGACAATAATTCTGTTGTGGGGTCCACCAATAATTGTGTCGTCGTACGAATATTCCCCGATAAAAAGAATATTTCCCGACCAAACGAATATTTTATAACAACTTTCTTAATTTGCAAAATTTATAAATATTATCCACAACTATAACATTATAACAAATTCAAACCTTAATATTCAAAAATATAATTCGAGAAAAATTAATCTTTATTCATAAAAGTTGGGGTCTTACAACCTCCCCTTCTTATGAAATTTCGTCCTCGAAATTGGTGTACGTACATGGTATGTCGAAGAGGTGAGGATACCTTGATTTCATTTCAGATTCTAACTCCCAGGTCATTTCCTCAACATCGTGGTTTCTCCACAAAACTTTGACTTGAGATATAACCTTGGAGCGTAGAATATGTTCCTTCTTATCCAAGATTTTAACAAGTACCTCTTCATAAGTTAAATCTTCCGCTATCTCGTCTGGTTCTAACTTAATAATGTGGTTTGGGTCTTCCACATATTTACGCAACATGGATATGTGAAAAATGTTATGAACACGAGACATACTTGGCGGTAAAGCGAGTCTATAGGCCACAGTTCCTACTCGGTCAAGGATTTCAAATGGGCTAATGAATTGAGGATTGAGCTTTCATCTCTTTCCAAATCTTGTAACTCCCTTCCATGGAGCAACACGTAACAACACATGTTCTCCAACATTGAATTCCATGCCCTTCCGATTAAGATCAACATAACTCTTTTGTCGATCTTGTGAGGTTTTTATACGTTGCCGGATTATTTGAATCTTTTTCGTAGTCATACGTACCAATTTCGGTCCCAACAACGTTGCTTCACCTGTGACGCCCCTAAAATAGGTCCATTCCACCCAACCCATTCCGAGTCGCCAAATACATGGTACAGAAATAACTACAACTTCAATAATACAAATGTCGTGTGAAATACGACAATACATACTGTGAGTTTAAATACAGATATTGCTATCTAGACAATATCCACACGCAAATAAATCCCCATCATCATTATTGATACATTATTTTACAAAAATGGTGAGGACTACTAAACAACTCTCTCTAGAACCTTCATTCCATACCCCGACTCGATCCTGCTATGTTCTCACCTCCTGAGAAGAAAATGGAACAACAAGGAAAAGGGTGAGCTCAACTAGCCCAATAAAGAATATTATGACTAAGATAATATACAACAAATTATCATTAGTCTTCAACAGGGAAAAATCTAATAGAATACAATAGACAACAAGTTTTAGATCAACAAATGCAATGAAACAACAATCCATTAGAAGAGTCACGTAGAGAATGAATTCTCTTTTGTCTTCTAAGATTTAAAAGTCCATCATCAATATTTCATCCTCGTAACAACAATCAATATACATCTTTAATCATCTTTACACTCTACAGCCAAAGATATTCATTTGTATCACCAAATTGGTCATGTTCATCTCAACACTGCTCATCTTTGCACTACGGGCCAAAGATATTCATCGATTAATCGCTCATCTTTGCACTACGTGCCAAAGATATTCATCAATATCACCATTAAGGACCGAGGATGATGAAAATATTTTTAAGAACGAATCCGGTGAGATAGAAGGACAAATATTAGGGATTCATACAACAGTTTATCCAAGATCGATAATACTTCATAATAAACGATTTTGAAGCGAACTCGAAAATAACGATCAAAACATGGATACAATCAAAGATAGTAGCCAAAATAGACATCTTGGACAAAAAGAAAAATTTTCATTTTTCGGTGAATAGTCTTAGTATTCGTGAATAGTCACAGTATACATGAATAAGGCCGATACGTGAATAAGAACCCCGAAACACAAAAAGATAGAAATTTCACAAAAAAACATCTTCATGCTTCGTGAATAGTAACTTTCGTGAATAGTAACTCATGAATAGTAACTCATGAATAGTAACTCGTGAATAGTAACTCATGAATAGTAACCCGGATATGAAAAAGTTCCAAATTTGATAAAAAGTTCAACAAAGATTTTGGCATAATGATATTGAAGAAAATAATATCATTTCATGAAAGAAATAACATCCCTTACCTCAAAAGAGCAAAGATTTACATTTGGAATAACTTATTTGAACGAACTTGCACAATAGAGATAGCAACACTCAAGATACAAGAATACACTTGATAATATAGAGAGAGAAATAGAGAAAAACTTCAGTTTAAAGTGTCATTTTCAATTCTAACTTAAGCTTCTATTTATAGGAAAATCTTGAACGCATAAAGGAGACTAAAATAATAAAATATTATTTTTCTTTTCTACACACCAACCATCCAAGACCAGCCATCCAAGTATGCCAATTCGAAAAAAATATAGCAACCCACATGTTATTAACACCAACCAAAGTGGGTCCCACCATATAATTTAATAAAAATCATTTTATTTTTTGAAACTTCAATAATTCATAGAAAATAGCCCGTTTATCAGAAAAATTCGAAACTCGCGACTTTCCATGGAAAATTCCATTCTCTACAACTTTGCAGAAGAAAATTTTTCCAAATTCCAAACAGAAATTGACCGAAATCAACAAACGAGCGATTTTACAGTCTATAATCAATTTTCGATCAAGAATTGTGTCCACCGACACCCAAAAAACATATGTTAAATATTTAATGCCACAAAAATACTCTTCCTCCTCATATACTCATATATCCTACATTCATTGTAAAAATATTACAAGTTAATATATTATTAAAATAATATATTTAAATGAATTATTTTATCGAGGAAAAAGATAAAATATTAATTTTCAATAGTTGTCACATTAAAAATTTTCTCCATCTATATCCACAATAAATATTTTCTTTATCATAATAATCAATAATTAATTATTCACAAATAATATTACTGGACCCACAATAATCGACAACCAGTGTTTCCCAGGAAGAGGGGCTTTCAATAAGGATTTCTCCTTCTTGCGTATGCAATTAGATGACCAAACCTCTCCTCGATGTAACTTTCTAAACATTGTCAATAATGCTATCTAATAATATTATTCAAATAATATGAATTATTGATTTGATAATGAGAAATACTATGCGTTGACAATTATTGAACAACAATAATATAAAATATCAACGCAGAATTATTGAATCGGTAAAATAAAATATTGAACAATAATTCATCGTAACAATTATTGAGTAGTGCCTTTTACGTAAGAATCAATAATTCAAAAACATCTTGTCTGGTAATACCTTCTTTGTGCAACAACGCGTAGACATCGTATTTTAACCACCGTGTAATCCAACAACGTTAACGGTAACAATTATGCCGTTATTTATAAAAATACATACTTGTCGTTTTCCTTATCCGATAATTATTACATTATGGGGCCCTAAATGATCAGGCTGCTTGTAGTTATGCGGATATTTCCGATAAAATAATATTTCCACGACCAAACGAATATTCTCCGACAACAATGAATATTTTATAGCCACTTGTGTGTTTTGTAAAATTTGCATATTTCACCCATAACTTTAAACTTTTATCAATTTTAACATTTACTGAATAATAATTATAAGAAAAATTGAATAATTTTATTTTATAAAATTCGGGGTCTTACATCACCCACCTCATCCCAGCATACTTGAGAACGACACTTGCGTCCATACAACGCCTCGAATGGAGTCATGCCGATACTTGCTTCATAACTATTGTTGTAGGAGAATTCCACTAATGACAAGAACTTGTCCCAACTTCCTTTGAAGTCAAGGACACGGAGTCTTAATAGATCCTCTAGAGTTTGAATAGTCCTCTCTAACTGCCCGTCCGTCTGAGGATGATATGCCGAACTGAATCGCAAATTCGTGCCCATAGCTTTCTGCAAACTGATCCAAAACCGTGAAGTGAATCTTGGGTCTCGATCAGAAACTATGGATACTGGCATACCATGCAGTCTTACAATTTCATTTGTGTACATATGAGCAAGACGTTCAAGTGAATAAGTTTCTCGAATAGGTAAGAAATGAGCAGACTTGGTCAATCTATCAACAATGACCCAAATTGCATCTATGACTTATGAAACCTTGGGCAGACCGGTAACAAAATCCATGGTAATGTGCTTCCACTTCCATCCTGGAATTTCAAATGGTTGTAATGGACCTTTTGGCACTTGATGCTCCGCCTTCACTCGTTGACAAGTTAGACACCTTGAGATAAACTCCGCGATCTCTCTCTTCATATTGCTCCACCAAAATGTATGTCGAAGATCATGATACATTTTGGTACTCTCAGGATGGATTGTAAATGGTGTGTTGTGCGCCTCCATCATGATTTTATACTTCAAATCAGAGTCATTAGGAACACAAAGTCTGGAGTTTACTCGAAGTATTCCTTCTTCATCAATTCTTGATTCCAGAATAACACCTTCTTGTACTTTCTTCTTCATACGCATCAGCTCCAGGTCTGTAGCTTGAGCGGCTTTAACTTTATCGATTAAAGTCGGTTCTACTCGTATATTTTCCAACATCACGTGGGTCCCTGGAGTCTTTATCTCTATCTTCATCCTTTGTAAATCATACAAAATAGGCCTTTGCATTGACAATATCGCACTTGTACCCGCATATGATCTTCTACTCAACGTGTCATCTACCACGTTCGCTTTACTAGGATGGTATTGAATAGTATGATCATAATCTTTCAACAGTTCAAGACAACGTCGTTGCCGCATGTTGAGTTCCTTTTGAGTGAAGAAATATTTGAGGCTTTTATGATCCATAAAGATCTCCACCTTCTCCCCATACAGGTAATGCCTCCAGATTTTAAGTGCGAAAATGACAGCTGCCAACTCTAGATCATGAGTAGGATAATTCCTCTCATATTCTTTGAGTTGTTATGAGGCATAGTTTATGACTTTCCCAAGTTGCATGAGAACAGATCCTAAACCTTTTCCTGAAGCATCATTGTAGATGACAAATCCCTCCGAACCCGATGGTATTGTCAGAACAGGTGCTGAAATGAGTCTCCTCTTGAGTTCTTAAAAACCCTTCTCACATTCCTCGCTCCAAATGAATTTTGTATCTTTCCGAGTCAGTTGAGTTAATGGTGTAGCGATTCAAGAAAATCCTTCTACGAATCTCTGATAATAACCAGCTAAGCCGAGAAAGCTACGTACTTCGGTCACTGACTTAGGTTTCTCCCAGCTTTGAATTGCTTCAATCTTTGCCGGGTCAACAGAAATTCCGTGATTTGATATTACGTGCCCAAGGAATGCTACTTCCTCAAGCCAGAACTCGCATTTCTTCAATTTGGCATATAGCTTGTTTTCACGAAGCTTTTGAAGTATCAGTCTCAAGTGTTGCTCGTGATCTTCATGACTTTTGGAGTAAATGAGGATGTCATGAATATAGTCGACCACAAAGTGATCTAAATATTCTTTGAATACTCGGTTCATCATATCCATGAAGGCAGCAGGAGCATTAGTCAATCCAAAAGACATGACTAGGAATTTGTAATGCCCGTACCGAGTTCTGAAAGCAGTCTTTGGAATGTCATCAGTTTTAACCTTTAATTGATGATATCCGGAACGAAGATCGATCTTTGAAAAGAATTTGGCGCCTTGCAACTGGTCAAACAGATCATCAATACGAGGTAACGGGTACCTATTTTTGATGGTGACATGATTCAACTCCCGATAATCAATACAAAGTCGCATACTTCCATCTTTCTTCTTCACGAATAACAGAGCACCCCCAAGGAGACGTCTTTAGGACGAATGAAACCGATGTCTAATAATTCCTGTAGTTGGGTTTTTAACTCCTAAAGTTCAATAAGAGCCATTTGATATGGGGCTTTTGAAATGGGTTTTGTACCAGGTTCAAGGTCAATACAAAATTCAATTTCACGCTCTGGGGGTAGGCCATGAAGTTCTTCAGGGAATACGTCAGGAAATTTATTAACAATAGAAATATTATTCAAATCTGACGTATTTTTATTTAAATCCGTGACATGGGCTAAGAAAGCTTGACATCCATTTTGCAATAAACGAATAGCTTTATGGCTTGATATGACAGTGATTGACTTTAGTGGTTTGGTTGCTTGAATTCACATAATAGGTTGGTTAGGAATATGAAAGCTAACAACCTTACGAAAATAATCAATTTTTGCATGATGAATAGTTAACCAATCTATCCCTAAAATCACATCAAATGCAAGTATTTTCAAAGAGATAAGATCGATAGGTAACGTGCGGTTACAGATTTGAATCAAACAAGACTTATAAATAGTTGATATAATAAAGATTTCTCCCAACGGAGTTTCAACAGATAAATCAAAGTCTAATTTCTCCGGAGTTAAATTTAAACGTTGAGCGCAAGTAGGAGAAATAAGAGAATGGATAGAACCGGTATCAAATAAGGTATAGACTTTGCTAGAGTTTATGATTAGCTTACCCGTGATCACCTCGTTTGGATTCCTCGCTTTTTGGGAGGTTACGACAAACACTCTCCCTTGAACTACCTATTTTATCTTGTCTGGGACGGCCTTTGATGCCTCCATCCCAGCTGGACTTGACTTCGGTGCACGACAAAATCGGGCTAGGTGACCTCCTCTTCCACAATTGTAACATGCTTTGGGTTGCTGCGTATAGTTTGGACTGATGTGTCCCTCCCCTCTGCATTTATAACATACGACCGGCGATCGTTCTCCTTCCTTAACATACGACAGTTGCTGGTGCTGACGTCCTTCCATCATTATTGAATCTCCTCTTCTTGAAATTCCCACTTTTATTATCTTGGCCATGATTACCACCGAAGTGGTTACCATTTCTGGCATGTTAACTTCCACCACGTTTGTTGTCAACTCTTCGATGACTGCTACAACTGGTATTATCATTTTACCGGCTACTCTCTCTTGTATGGGTTGACTCGTTATCGCACTCCAATAACTGAGCCCTATTTACAACATCTGAATACAAACACAGTTTGTGAGAAATTAGACATTGACGTATCTCGGGTTTTAAACCTCTTAGAAACATCCGTGCATTAATTATCTCCTCATTATCAACCAAGTGGGATGCAAATCGGGATAACTCGGCACACTTAGCTTCGTACTGTGACACGGTCATATTGTTTTGCTCCAACTTGATAAATTCTACCTCCTTCATATGACGAATACTTTCAGGAAAGTACTTGTCATTGAACAGTTCTTGGAACTTCTCCCAAGACATCTACAGTGCGGCAGGTTGAGTACGCTTTACAAATTTCCACCAGTAATCTGCCTCTCCTCGCAACATAAAGGTGGCAAAGGGAACCTTTTGCTCCTCGGAGCATCCCAAGACATCAAATATCTTAGTGATATGCTTTATTCACGTCTCTACCTTAAGTGGTTTTGGCTCTCCAATAAACTCCGATGGTCCCAGCTCCTTGAACTGTTTAGCGGTGACCATTTGAGAGTTACCAGTGTTTCCACTTACATTTTGAACAGGATTCGTTCTCGCCAGATGTTGCATAAATTGCATAAAGCCTCTGAACATCCCATCGTTCATCATTTGGTCAGCGTTGTTGTTTTCCTGAGGATTATTTCCATGCACATTATCCTGAGTATTGATCGTTGGTGACTCAACGGTCTCATGTGCTTCATTGCTTATCTCAACATTTTCAGATACCATTTTCAAATACTGCCACAAAACAAAGGTTAATTAACATGTCACATATTATCCCTATACTCTGACTGACCAAATAAATACCAAATAACCTTAGGTAGGTCATACTAGCGAAGGAATTTCCCGTCTTTCCCCTCCTAGTTCTAGTCTCACATCTCAGCCAGAGATCATATCCCTAAGCTTTGATACCAACTGTGATGCCCCCAAAATAGGTATACATCACCCATCTTGAGTCGCCAAATACATGGTACAGAATTTAAATACAAACTTCTTTGATACAGTACTAGAAAACGTAGCTGAGAGTTTCAAAACGGATAATGTCTCGTAGAGAGTATACAAACTCAAATAAAGTCCTCATTACAATTATTATCACACTATTTCACGTAATAGTGAGGACTACTATAGCCATTTATCCGGGTAATCACTCCGCTCCTCGACAAGTCCAAGTTATATTCTCATTTCCTGAAGAGAACAATGAAAGCAAAGGGTGAGCTCAACTAGCTTAGTAAATAATATTATTACTAAGATAATGCAGAATAAATTATCTTTAGCCTTCAACAGTGTTAAACTAATAGAATTTAATAGACAACAAGTTTAACTGCAGCGGAACCAACAATCCATTAGAAGAGTCAAGTAGAGCATGATATCTACTACCTTCTATGATTTTGAAAGTTTATCATCAATTTTATTGCTGAGACTCAGCTCAATAAATAGTCCACATCACTTAATTATCCATGCACTACGGGCCAAGGATGTTCAGGTTATCACCAATGGTCATGATAATGCCAACCACTGTCCATCAATGCACTACGGGCCAATGATGACTTTTACCACATCATTTGTAACATTACGGGTCATGAGTATACAGAATGATCCTTGGTCATAATCACACCAATTAACAGTCCATCTATGCACTACGGACCAAAGATGACTTTCATAACAATATAAACATGAGGATGATGACAATGATATACGAATTCAATTAAATTCAAACAAATGATAAATTCTAAAGATTTATAATTTAATTTATCTAGAATTCAATAATGTCCAAATTGTCGACATGATACTGCTTTGTGGAGTAAAATTCAAGAATAATATTGTATCAAGAATGATTTGGACCAAAAAGAAATCAATTTTTATCATGAATAGTACCCCGGGTGAATAGTACCCAAGTGAATAGTACCCCGTGAATAGTACTTTGGGAATAGTACCCCGTGAATAGTACTCTGGTATGAAAAGGTTAAAACTTATCAAGAATGCTCAGAATAATATTGTCATAAAAAGATACTGGATGAAGCACAAATATTAAGGATATTCTACTAATATTAGGAATTATAGAAGCAATACTTACCATATTAAGTTTAAATTTAAGAATATGAATTGAAATAATATCCTTTCTATACTATAGAGTATGAAAGAAAATAATATTTCTTACGAGTATTGAAATAAAATAATATCATTTACCTTACTAGAAACTGGATTTGACTGGAATATCAGATATTATTCTGAGAAAATCTTGCAGAAAAACTACGCTCAATGTATTCTTATACTCAAAAGAAATACTCAAAATACTATAATAAAAATTCTTGAGATTGTTTTGGTGTGATTTAGGATGGAGGTTTGCCCTCCTTTTATAGCACAAATTGGATGAAGAAAAATCAACTCATGCCTAACTTCCTGCCTAACATTCTCATATTTTCATATGGGTGGGGGCCACCCTTTGAAACAAGCTTGCAGGAATACAATGCCTAATTCACATTTCTCAATTGATTGAAGTCCCACCATTTTGGAAACAAGGAATGGTTTTGCAGGATGTCTACCACCCACCAAACAGTAGAAGAAAATATGCACTAAACTAAAGCCAGCAACTTTGAAAAGAAAAGTACACGAAAAGAATTCTAATTCAAATTGCTAACCTCTACTCCACTTTTATTCACATGCTAAAAATTATATATTATTAAAGTAGTATTACCATTTAAATTATAAACAAAATCGTAATATTATAATAATATATTTGAATGAATATTTTATCAGAGAACAATAATTGCCAAACTTTCAACAAATAATTAATGCAAAAATCCTTCATTTATATCCACACAAAATAAATATTTCTTTATCATATAAATCAATAATTAATTATTCACAAATAATATTACAGAATTACAATTATGACAACCAGGTCGTTCCTGTAATAACTCGATATTTTGCATATAAATAAATAAGAAATTTTGCATATAATTTTTTTATTTTTTTTTATTTTGAAGATGGGAATATGTGCCAAATAATGTGTATGTATATATGTGATAAATAAAATTTATTTGAATAATTTCAAATAATTTTATTTTAGAATTATTGATCATTATAACATATATACTTATAATAATTAATTTTATAATAGAAATTTCTTTATTATTTATTTTCTATGAAAATATGATTTTTATATTATTTAAATAATATATGAAATGATTATTAGAATTATTATAATTACTATTTTATTATATGAATTTTAGTTCGATTATTAAGTTAATTATTTTAAATTAATTAATAATGTTAGATATGAAAAATAAATCGATATGGAATCCAAACCCTAAATTTGGGTATTGATCAAGGATGAGAATAATAATATAATATTAATTATATTTTGATTTTTCAGTGCTATAAATATGTACTGTAAATGTGGAGACTGATAATGGTTGGTCAATTGTGGTAAATTATGCCATAACCCATATATCATGTAATTAAACCCTAATAGTTAAATTCAGTTATGAGTTTAAGACTGAGCAGTAATTGTGTTATATGAATTTTACTGTGTATTATATAATTTCTGTAATTAGGAGAAACCCTAATTATTATTTGAAAACCCTAATTTGTTAAAATTAGAAGCCCTAAGGATTATTTTTTGTGAATTATAATGATAATTAGGAAACCCTAATTGTTAATTTGGGAACCCTAATTTAAAAACCCAAATTTTCTATAAAAAAAACCCTAATTTTAAATTAGTGTGTTTAATTAAATTTTTATTACACTTTAATTTTTAATTGTCCAAACCCTAGCAATTATTTGAAAAATTTTAAGGCTTAAAATCTAGTGATTAAACCCTAGATTCAAGTACCTTGGACAAGAATACCCTTGAGATTAAAATAAAATTACTAAAATACCCGTTTTGTCTCATTTGTGAATATTGCTAGCCAAATCTTTGCAAATCTGGCCAGCCACCCTACCCTAGACCTACCTATGAGCTAGATTAACAGCACATCAGTCATTGCAAGCATCCAATACATTGCATACATGTTTATATAGAATTCAAGAGAGAGAAAGTGCATTATTTACTCATTTGTGCAACCCACTCCTAGCCATTCTCTCTCAAGATCAGACCCACGAAATTATAGTTTTAGATCAGTCACAAATCAAGCCCCACGAACACCAACATCAAATCAGAAGCATAGAAATCAGAATTGGAGCATAAGAGGTAAACCCTAATCTAGAAAGTGGACTTTTGATCTTATGTTAGATGTAAATTTTTTTGTGTTAAATATGTTGTATGGGGGTGTTAATCAATGATCTGGGTTGCTAGATGTTAAACCCATAACATCTAGAGGCTCGGATTTGATGATTTTCCAAATCTGGAAATTTTTAAAAATAAGGGTCTGATAGTGAATGTCAGGTCCCACAGATCTCTATCTGTTATGTGTTTTTGTGTTTTGAAACTTTTTACTTGTACTCTATCAGGAGATCTTTAATATGCAACTTAAAACAGGTCCATATCTATTGTAGATTAAAAGTTATTTAAGGTCAAAGTGGGTGTGCCAAGCATTCGACGAAATTTATTCTTGAAGCCCGTAATCATTTGAAAACCTCGTGTTGTTTTGTAGGGCTTGGATCTTGCTATGTTTAAGTTGTTTTGCCATGTTGTTGTTTTTTGGTTGTAGACTGACATGAAGACTACATGCTAAAGCTTTTATATCACCTAGACACTTAAAAGAATCGATCTGAGTGATGGTCAAACTTAGGTAGCCGAAACTGCTCAAGAACATTTCTGGGTCAGAAATGTTCAAGAACAGTTCCGGGAGGGTACTTTGACCGGCCTATAGATCTTTATTGTGTTGATGATATGATGATCTGATGTTGTTTTATTGTTCCATTACATGTATTCTATAAGTATAAATCGTTATATCACATGAAGCAAGGCTGGAACCTAATGTAAATTGAGCACGAAACAAGGGACTCGAATTTATGGGTTTCTGGGAAAACCCAAAAATGCCTGACAGGAAGTTTGAATGGCTAGATTTTCATGATGTTGTATGTTATGACCAGGATTTTGATTTTTAATTGTAGTGTTACATAAATACTACATGAACAATATGTTACATGACCTAGAAACATTTAGAGATAAGAATTAGACTCGGTCAAACAGGGCACCTCGACCACTGACTTGTCAGTGTTCTTGAGGCCAAGAACACCTAACATGACAGATAAGTGTCGCTATAGCCTATAGTGACGGTTATTAATAAATTTATTTTACTAAATTCCTAGAAATGATTAAAAATAGGAAAAAATAGTTTTAAATTATTAAAATTACAAATTAATTTATTAAAAATTATTTTAAAGTCCGAAAATTAGTTTTTAATTATTTTAAGTATATTTCATAAATATTTAAATATTTTGGGATATAAAAGGTATTTAATTTATTTAAGTATAATATTAAATAAATTATTTAAAAATGATTTTAATATATGAAAAATCATTTAAAAATATGTTATGATATAAAAAGATATTTTAAGTTATTTTCTATAATTTTTAATATTTGTGATGATTTTCATTATTAATTAGATATTAATGATGATTAAGTTATTTAATAAAGATATTAAATAAATGATGGAAAAGAGAATTAATGACTTAAAATTTATATAAAAATGATTTAGAGATTATAAAAATATTTTAAGTTATAAAATATAACTTTTGATATTTTGTCATGAAAAATATTAATATTTTAATATTAAGGATATTAGATATATTTAATAATTATATTAAATAAAGTAATGGAAAAATGATTTTAATATTAGAAAAATCATTTTAAATGAAAATAAAATGTTTAAAGATATTTTAAGTTATAAAACATAACTTTTAATATTTAAAGGATAACTTCATTAATAAATCAATATTACTTGATAATAATGTAATATTAAGGATATTAAATTTATTTAATAATTATATTAAATAAATAGTTTTAAAATGGTTTTATTGAATTAAAAATCATTTAAAAAGGATATAAATGGATTGAAAAAATATTTTAAGTTATAACTAATGACTTTTAATATTTTGATAAATAATAAATTAATATTCTAATATTAATGGTAGTTATTTAAAAATGATTTTAAATATTTTAAAAATATTTAAGGGTAATATTAATACTTTAAAAATATTTTGAGTTATTATACATAACGTTAATATTTTGGCAATGGTTTCATTAATAGTTTAATATTTAAATATTAATGATAATAGAATTAGTTAATATTTAAATCATTTAATAATGATTTCAGTGTTTGAAAAATTCATGATAAAGTATAATAATTATTTAAAAATTATTATATGGCTACAAAAAATAATATGACTGATATTTAAAATATCTAAACGAATATTAAACTACACGATAGAGTTTTAGACTCGATATCTACCCGATAAAGTCGTCGGTACACCGAAATATTTCAGAAATTGATCTAGACTTAGATAAATTGACTAGATATGTGTTTGTTAGTGAATCAATAACTGTTAAACCTATGTGATGATGTGATTAGGTTATGTGCTGACTGCAATTAGCAGTAATATGTGATATGATATATTATTCTAATTGAACGAATGATATTATTACTGATAGGTCGCTGTATAAAAGATTAATCTAAGTTACGTTATTGTAGTGGCAATGACTCGAGCAAGTATCCTACTTTTTGCATTTACTTTTGTCAATGGACATGAGTAAGAAAGTTTGAGAATTATATTATAAGTGTGCGGGTTATTAACTCTATTATTATTGATTATGTATCCAATCTTTGTATTCATACAAGTTCTTATATTATCCGATCATTGTATTATTGTATAATTGGATATTTATTACATTAGTTAATTCAGTATATATAGGGTTAGACAAGTGTCCCCACTTGGATAACCATTATATTAATCATATGTTGATACATACTTATTGATTTCGAGTATGCATCACGTTGACTTAAAAGCCGCGTCTAAGCTATTTGATTCAAATTTAGACATAAAAATATTGTTGAAAGCAAGATAGAACTTTATTGTATCCAACCATATTTTTTGGTTTGGATTCAGACTAAGTATGAACATCCAAGAATATGGGAAAACTTTTGTGCACCTAAGGTGGATAGAGTGAACGATAATATCGTTCTTGCATGTAGTATTGATCAAATCTGAGGCATATGGTGATCACCCCCGCGTCTGTAAGTAAGTTATGACGGTTTATAGATGAATTTCTGTTTAACCTTTTCGAAAATAGAAAATAATGTTCATAGTATGTTGACTGATCTCCAGTTATAGTCAATACGTAGTTTCAAAAATTTCATATGGAAGTGATATGTTGTTATTATTGGTTCAAATTTTACTTCTGTTGTTGATTTGTTGTAGAAGTGTCTTTCAAAGAAAACATTTAATTCTTTCAGCTAATATATATTGTTGTTATTACTTGCTGTGCAATCAAATGCTCATTCTTGCTTTAAATTTAAATGTTTTCAGCTAAGTATGATCAACCAGAAGGTTCAGGAAAGAACAAGGGGAAAGGAAAACAGTTCGAATGAGTTTTATAATATTCTTTGTAATAGTTAAAGTTTATTAAGACAATGATATTTATTATCTAATGATGTAATGAATGTTTAAAGGTCGCGTACCTGGGATTTAGACTTTGATATATGTAAATTAAGTTTGATATTTATATTATTGTTATTATTATTAGTATTATTCCGCTCATAGAAATGGTATTGTGAAGCACCGAGTTCGGGTTTCAAGTACCCAGATTTGGGGGCGTCACAGTTCCCAGGAAAGAGGGGGCTTTCCGATAAGGATTTCTCCTTACTTACGCGCAATTAGGTGACCAAACCCCTTTCCTAGATAGAACTTCCTTAGACATTACCAATAATGGTATCTAATAATATTATTCAAATAATATGAATTATTGATCTGATAATGGGAAATACTGTGCAGTGACAATTATTGAAACAACAATAATATAAAATATCAACGAAGCAATTATTAAATCAATAAAATAAAATATTGAACAGTAATTACTGTAATAATTATTGAGTAGTGACTTCTTATGTAAGCATCAATAATCCAAGATACTGTACAATACCGTGTGCTACTATGCAACCATGCATATTACTGTACTTTTATCAACGGGTAATTCAACAGTTAACGGTAAAACTTTTGCCGTTATTTTTATAAAAAGATAATTTTTTCGTTTTTTAACTCCGACGATAATTCTGTTGTGGGGTCCACCAATGATTGTGTCGTCGTACGAATATTCCCCGACAAAAAGAATATTCGCCGACCAAACGAATATTTTATAACAACTTGCTTACTTTGCAAAATTTATAAATATTACCCACAACTATAACATTATAACAAATTCACATCTTAATATTCAAAAATATAATTCGAGAAAAATTAATCTTTATTCATAAAAGTTGGGGTCTTACAGAGGTCACTTGTATAACCATGCTTAGAAATTAACGAACACAATATATATCTTGATATATAATAACATAATTAGAGAACTTGTACAACATATTATAATCTAATAACTTACTTATACGGAATCATTGCATAAGTATATACAAAGGTTAATATATTTGAACAATGAAA
Organism: Panax ginseng; assembly: GCA_020205605.1. Taxonomy (NCBI): domain Eukaryota; kingdom Viridiplantae; phylum Streptophyta; class Magnoliopsida; order Apiales; family Araliaceae; genus Panax; species Panax ginseng. The sequence continues at coordinate 33,388,096 of CM035127.1, read as the reverse complement.
AAGAATAGTTCTGATATTCGCTTATGCATGTCCATTGCATAAAGTAAATGCAAAGATAGGATACTTGCCTGATCTGCTGCTTACAATTACGCAACTTAGTTTTATCTTTTATATCGAGACCTATCATTCATAAGATCATTTTGTCGATTAGAACAATATATCGCAACACATAGTACTGCTATTTACACCAACACATTAAAAGTTATGTTTCATAACTAAAAATATTATTAAATACCTTATTATCATTTAAAATGATTTTTAATATAATAAAATTATTTTTAATTTATTTATTTAATACATTTATTAAATAAATTAAATATCAATAATATTCAAATAAATACTAATATTTATGAAAAATATGTCAAATTATTAAAAGTTCAATTTTATAACTTAAAATTATTTTTTAAATTTTTTTTGTAATTTTCAGAAATAAATTTCTATTTTTAAATAATTTTTGGAAATTAAATTAAATAAAATTATTAAATCTGTCATTTATAGCCTTTAGCTTACGTAAAAGCTCCTTAGGTGTTCTTGAGCCTCAAGAACACTCGATGTCAGTGATCGAGTAGCTAGCTAGGTTTGACCTTGATTAATTATTAATCTATAATGTTTCTGGACAAGATATTGGTCAGATCTTGTAGTACTAGTGTAATACTACACGATCCAGCCATTATCAAGTTCATTTCATAATACATATGCAAGATATAGAGCTTTGAAATCATTGTCAGACATGTTCTTCATGTTCTGGGCTGCCCAGAAACATGAAGTCATGGCCGGTCAACGTTCTTTGTTGCCTTATTCCAATCAATATGTTCATGTTATAGTTGTGTTAGACGTCGGGCCTTGTAGAGTAACTAACATGGTATCTTGTTTGAGCATTTAGAATGTCCAGATAGCATTAAGTTACAAGATCTAAGCCCCTAAAGTACTTGTCAGACCACTGTCTCAACTTTCTGGGTTACCTAGAAAGTAAAGCTTAATGGTCAACGGCTTTTGACCAATTACTACGATCGATCTGTTGCCTTCTTAGGTTTGAAAATTACATGTACTTGTAGATTTCATGTCATACTATAATCTAGATACCATTATACATCCTAAAAGCTTGTCACAAATGAGATCAAAGCCGGTCAAAGTCACTGACAGAACACGTTCTTCAATTTTACGGGTTTCCGTAAAAGCGATTTCGTGTTGATCAATCTAACTTAACCGTGAATAACTTTTGATATACACATTCAATGATCATGGATCCACTTTTAGGATACTAACAACATTACAGACAACAACTTCAAACCTTTAAAACACCAAAACAATAAACAGAAAGAGATCTAGGAGACCTGACATTCGTTGTCAAACAACATTTTCGAACTTTTTCCAGATTTTGAAAATCATTAAATCCGTGTCTATAGATGTTATGGATCTAACATTTACCAACTCGGATCACTTAGTTACACACCATATAACATATTTAAACATTCAATCATCAAATCCAACATATCATACAAGATTGAAGTTTTGGTTCAAGGTTATACCTTTCTATGAACTATGCTTGAATCTAAGCTCCTGATCGATATGAAGATGGTAGGGACTTGATTTAGGGATTGAAATACTAATGATTTTCGTGTGTGGGGAGAGAGAGAAAGTCTTGGGTATATGTTTGGAAATAATTGAACTAGCTTTTGTGAATTTCTCTATCTCTAATATATCTATGCTTTTGATGCAATGTATTTGGCTGATGGGAATGAGTGATTGCTGGGATTTAAGTCACATGGGAGCTTAGAGTTGGTCACCAACTCTAGTACTTGGCAAGATCTTACAAGCAACATACAATAATGCACAAAGAGGCAATTTGGTCATTTGCCTTTTAAATTTAATGGCTATTTTGACATTTGATAACCCTTAGGGTTTAGCCCTAAGATTTTAAAAAAAAATTGATTTTTCTAGGATTTTGTAATTAGGATTTAAAATGAAAATTTTAGTTTCTAAAAATTACAAATTAGGGTTTCCTAATTAGTTTAGGTTTCCTAATTATAAAACATAAAAATTAGGTTTAATAATTTACTAATTATCATTAAGCTTGCTAAATAGCGATTAGGGTTTCTATTTTAGGAAATAGGGTTCCTAATTTGTCAATTATGGTTTTCAATAAGAATTTGGGTTTTCTAAATAATAATTAGGGTTTCCCTAATTAACATTATGCTTTAAAATTTAGCAATTAGGGTTCTAGTTTAGTAATTAGGGTTTTTAATTAATTAGGTTTCCTAAATAATAATTAGGGTTTTCCTAAGTAACTATAAATTCTATAATACGCGTCATTAATCACATTACACGATGACTTTACAAATCTTAAAGTCCTATTTGACTTCCGAATTAGGTTTTATTATAGTAATACTAGATTTTCTATTGTTACACCATAATTGACCAACCATTGTCAATACACATATAGTACATAGTTATACACTGAAATATAATTAATATTATATTATTATTCTCATGCCTTATTCAAAATCCAGAATTAGGGTTTTGAATCCATATCTGACATAACTTTCATATACATACCATTATTAACTAAGTTAAAATAATTAACATAACTAATATGAATAAATTCATATACTAAAATAGTTATTATAATAATTTTAATAATCATTTCATATATTATTTAAATAATATTATAATCTTATTTTCATTAAGAATAAATAATAGAATCATTTTTAATAAAAATTAATTTATTATAAGAATATAATTTATAATGATCAATATATAATTCCTTTAAAAAAAATTATTTGCAATTATTCATGAAATAAATAAAGTTATTTATCACATATATACATACGCTTTACCCTGTATATATTCCCACATTTATTTTAATAAATAAAAATTAAACGCAAAATTTCTTATTAATTTAATTATATCGAAAATATAAGGTTATTACATTCACCCTCCCTTATAAGGATTCCGTCCCCGGAATCACCGTTTCAAAACTTATACTCACTAGGGTAAATAACATACGCATTCATTGCAAGTAGATTTCGATCAGATTCGATCGAACTGATCATTAACTATACAACATAAAGCTTATCTATCCGATTAAACAAAAATTTGATTTCTAACAGAATCAAATTCCTCCTTCAAAATTCTTTATAAAATAATTATATATATATATATATAAGAAAATAAAATTTATTTGAATAATACCTGGTATTCCATCCCCGGCTGCTACCGTATCCTGAACTGTCTTGTTGCAGACTCTGGCGGTTGATTCTATTAGTTTGTTTGTTGAAGTTGGTTCCGTTGTCGCCAATGTTCCGCTGTTTTTCCCCGTATTTGCACTCGCTGCCTCCTTTCTTCCTTTTGGACAGACTTTCACCTTATGCTCCGTTGACCCACACCTGAAACACCCACTGTTCATCTTAGGATTGGGGCAGTTGGGAGAGATATGTCCCTCCTGCCCACACTTATAACACACAAACTTACCTTTAAGACAGTCTCCCGAGTGATTCTTTCCGTAATTCCCACACTGCACAACATGTTTCTTTCCACCTCCTGGTCTATTTCCGGTATTCCCGAAATTATCTCCTTTCCTTTTCCCAGTTCTACCACCACTACTCCTTTCTCCGACTCTAGCTTGATTTGCCTCCCACTAAAAATTCGCCTCCACTTTCATTATATAGGTGGCAAAAGCTGTCTTTTGCCCCTCTGTTACCCTAGCTATCACAAATGCTTCTACAAGGTCAGTTGATCCTCTAAATCATAGCGGTTCGACTGCCTTGAAGTCTTTGAAGTTCGCCATTGATTATCTGGATGATTTCCCGCGGTTGGTATTCCATTCTGCATAGCTTGAGCGAGCATATTCGCAAAATTCTATATCGGGTCTAGTTGTCCTCCAGCATTGATGACAACTTCTTCTGCCCTTTGGTTTCATTTTCGTCTTGGCGGCATTATCTGATTAAATAAAATCATGTTATTCCAACTAATTCATAGTACTCTACACCATATAGCATAGCATATACTACTTTAAACATCCGCTATCCCTTTGTGACACAAAAGTCGGGAATCGCTGCAACAACTTATACAAAAGTTGAGAATATTACATTACACAGACATACTTATCATATACACATCATAGAACACACATAATCAATTAATACTAATACTACTTATTTCGTACGCCTTCACTAAGGATCAATTGCTTAGTAATTTATATATTCATATTATCCTCAATAATCCATTCACACATAATATACAAGGTTCGTCAAATTTACCACACATTATGAGTTCAAGAACTTACCACAATCGTATGAGTTTAAGAACTTATCCTAGTCAGACCTTTGGCGTCCATTCGCTGAGGGGTTCAAATATTTTATATAATTATGAGTTATGAATTTACAATAAGTATGAGTTTTAAGAACTTGAGCTTAACCATATATTCTTTAACTATACTTTACCCATCTGTTATACCACCATTTCTGGGTCCGGTAATACATTTTCCAGTTTAATCACCTCATCAGGGTTGCTTTTAAAGTGAGCTTCTATTTCAGCTATTGGCTTTGATATTGGCTCGGTTATTGAGGTTGACTCCTTCTTTACAAACTGAGAGTATCCTAATCCTTTCCCACCTGATATCTACACACAAATTATCTTGACTAGCATATAATCTATACACAACACATAATAGTTTTATATAAGTTATCTTTTATTTTGTTTTACGATGAATTTATTCAATTCATCTCCTTTTAAACTCTATATGAGTTATTTGTATTTTCAATGTTTCCCTCTGTCCTAAGGTTATAGCCTAAGGTCTATCCACACCTAAGGTTTCTAACCCTAAAGCTCTGATACCAACCTGTGATGCCCCCAAATCCAGGTACTTGAAACCCGATCTCAGTGCTTTATGATACCATTTCTTTTAGCGGAATAATAACGATAATATAAATACCAAACTTAATTTACATATATCAGAGTCTAATACCAAGTATGCGACCTTTACTACATTTCATTACATGATAGATAATAAATATCATTGTCTTAATAATGTCTAACTATTACAAAAGATACCATTTAACTTATATTGTTTCCTTTCCTTTTCCCTTGTTCCTACCTGAACCTTCAGGTTGATCACGCTTAGCTGAAAAACATTTAAATTTAAAGCAAGAATGAGCATTTGATTGCCCAGCAAGTAATAACAACAATAAATATTAGTTGAAAGGATTAAATGTTTTCTTTGAATGACACCTCTACAACGAATCAACAGTTGTGAAGTAATCTGAACCAATAATAACTTTATATCAAATTTTTGAACTACGTATTGACTATAAATGGATAGCAGTCGAAAAACTATGAACTTTGTTTTCAATTTTCGATAAGGTTTAGCAGAACTTCATCCGCAAATCGTCATAACTTACAGGCGCGAGGCTGATCATCCCAATGTGCCCTGTATTGATCAATACTACATACAAGAACGATATTTTCGTTCATCTTATCTGCCTTAGGCGCACAAAAGTTTTCCTATGTTCGGGATGTTCATACTTAGTCGGGAATTCGAACCAAAACAATTTGATTGGATACAATAAAGTTCTAGCATGTTCAACGATATTTCTAAATCTATGTCTAGCTGGGTAAATAGCTTAGACGACTTTTAATTAATGTATACATACCAAAAATCAATAGGTATGTATCAAAATGTGATTAAATACAATAAGTATCCAAGTGAGGTCACTTGTATAACCATGCTTATAAATTAACAAACAAAATATATATCTTGATATATAATAACAAAATAGAGAACTTGTACAACAAATTATAATCTAATAACTTACTTATACATAATCATTGCATAAGTATATACAAAGGTTAAGATATTTGAACAATGAAAAAGAATAGTTTCGATATTCGCTTACTCATGTCCATTGCATAAAGTAAATGCAAAGATAGGATACTTGCCTGATCTGCTGCTTACAGTTACACAACTTAGTTTTATCTTTTATATCGAGACCTATCATTCATAAGATCATTTTGTCGATTAGAACAATATATCGCAACACATAGTACTGCTATTTGCAGTCAACATATAACCTAAGCACATTGTCACATATGTATATCAGTTATTAGATTACAAACATACACATATCTAGTCAAATTATTTAAGTCCAAATTAATTTATAAAATATTTCGGTGTACCAACAGCTTTATCGGGTAATTATCGGGTCTAAAACTCTGTCGTGTAGTTCAATATTATTCTAGATATTTTAAATATCAGTTGTAAGACCCCCAACTTTTATGAATAAAGAATAATTTTCTCGAATTATATTTTTGAATATTATGGTGTTGATTTGATATAATGTTATAGTTATGGGTAATATTTATAAATTTTGCAAAGTAAGCAAGTGGTTATATAATATTCGATTGGTCGGGGAATATTCATTTTTACAGGGAATATTCGTACGACGACACAATCATTGGTGGACCCCACAACGGAAGTATTGTTGTTGTTAGAAAACGACAAAATTATCTTTCTATAAAAATAACGGCGGAGTTGTTACCGTTCAAAATGTTGAACTACCCGGTAGTAAAAGTACAGTAATACGCGTGGTTGCATAGTAGCACACAGTATTGATTATTGATGCTTACGTGAGAAGTCACTCAGTTATACTCAATTATTGCTACGATGAGTTCTTTGATCATATCTCTCATATTATTGATTAAATTATTGCTACAGTATCATCTGCATAATATGATATATTATTAAATCAATAATTCAGACGGCAAAGTTATTCATATTATTATTTGTAATATTGACAATGTCTAGAAGTTCTGTCAAAGAGAGGTTTGGTCACCTAATTGCGGGCCAATAAGGAGAAATCCTTATCGGAAAGCCCCCTCTTTCCTGGGAATGACCTGATTGTTAAATATTGTGAATTATAATATTAATGATGAATAATTTTGCGTTAATTAAAGATGAATTTTATAGTTCCATTGTGTTGGACTTATTTGTGTTAGTATAATTGATGTCTGGAGGATATATTGTTCAATCGGGTATTCGGGACACTTTTCGTGTCGGAGTACTATTCACGAGTTACTATTCACGAGGTACTATTCACCCGTAAGATATATTTCTTTTCGGTCCAAATTATTTTTGGGTACAATATTATTCCATGAGGAGATGTGCTAATTTTTCAGCCCGTTGGTTGAAGATATAATAGTAAGTCAATATGGACCACTGGTGGAAAGTTATAATAGTAAATCAATATGAATCACTAGTTTAAAGTTTTAATAGTAAATCAGTATGGACCGTTGCTTTAAGTTTTAATAGTAAATCAATATGGACCGTCCGCTTAAAAGTAAATCAATTTGGACCGTTTCATGAATTAGTTACTATTCAGGTCCATTTTCCTATAAATAGAAGCTCATTCCTTCATTATTTCTTACTTAATTCACTAAAACTCTAGAGAGAAACTATAGAGAGAAAGAAGAAAAGTATTTTGTTACTTCACTTTTCCAATATCCATTTCTTCTAAGGTAGGGAATATTATTTGTTGTATTCGTAAGGGTATTATTTCTTTGTAGTATTCATGAAGAGAACTTCATTATTCCATTACTTATTATTCATTTGAATAACTCAGATACGCAAGCTACCCCATACTTGTGAAATTCTTATGTTATTCCATTCTTTATTATTCTCGTTGAATATCACATGCATGCGTTTTACGCCGGACCGGTTCCATCTTTATTATTATTCGTTGGAATATCTTATCTGCATGCATTTTATTGGACTGGTTCCGTCTTTTATTATTCTGTTGAATATCTTGTCTGCATGCGTTTTACGTGGGACCGGTTCCGAGATTTATTATTCATTGGAATATTCATGCATGCTGCGTTTTTCATGGGACTGGTTCCGTTATTTATTATTCTGTTGGAATAACCAGCATGTGCGGTCTATAGCATGCATGGTGATTTCTTTTGTTATTCCATTATTTATTATATTCAGTTGGTATCCTTGATATTTGCGCTTCATCCAGTATCTTTTTATGAAAATATTCTTCTAAGCATTCTTGAATTTTACTCTACAAAGCAGTATCATGTTGACAATTTGGACGTTATCGGCCCTAGATAAATTAATTCTTGAACTTGTTTTATTGAATTCTTATATCATTGTCATCATCCTCATGTTTATATTTTGTTGAAAGTCATCTCGTGGCCTGTAGTGCATAGATGTACTTGGTACGATTATGACTGGGGTTATTGATTGTAATCATGACCGTAATATTACAAATGATGTGGTAAAAGTCCTCATTGACCCGTAGTGCATTGATGGACAGTTGTTGGCATGATCATGACCATTAATGAATACACGAATGTCCTTGGCCCGTAGTGCATGGATAATTTGTGGTCGTGATACTAAAGAATATCCTTGGGCCAGAAAAGGGGTGATTCGATGATGTGGATTATTTATTAAGTCGAGTCCCAAATGATAAAAGTGATGAAAAACCCTTTTAAATCATAGAAGATAGTAGATTTTATTCTCTACTGACTCTTCTAATGGATCACGTGAAATTAACCGCAGCTTAAACTTGATATTTATTATATTTTATCGGTTTAACATTGTTGAAGGCTAACGATAAATTATTCGCATTATCTTAGTCATAATATTTCTTCTTCGGGCTAGTTGAGCTCACCCTTTTGCTTTCATTGTTTCTCTTCAAAAAATGAGAACGTAGCGAGGACTAGTCGGGGAACAGTGATGGTCCTAGATGGTGCATTAGTAGTCCTCACTATTTTGTGAAATAGTGTGATAATAATTGTAATGAGGACTCCTTTTGAGTTTTTATACTCTCTACAGTAGACAATATTTGTATTAAAACTCACGAGGTTATGTTTTATCGTATTGTATACTGACAGGTTGTATAATTAAGTTGTATTTGAATTCAGTACCTTGTATCTGGCGAACCAAGATGGGTGATGTATACCTGTTTTGGGGGTGTCACATCAGTCATATTATTTTTTATAGACTTATAATAATTTTTAAATAATTATTATAAGTTATCATGATTTTTCAAACACCTAATAATTATAAAATGATTTAAATATTAAATAATTCTATTATCATTAATATAAAAATAATATTAAAATACTAATGAAACCATTGCCATAATATTAAAGTTATTTATAATAACTCAAAATATTTTTAAAACATTAATATTAACCTTAAATAATTTTTAAAATATTTAAAATCATTTTTAAATAATTACCATTAATATTTAAATATTAATGTATCTTTTATCAAAATATTAAAAGTCATTTATTATAACTTAAAATATTTTTAAATAATTTATATCCTTTTTAAATCAATAAAACCATTGTTAAACTATTTATTTAAAATATATATTAAATAAATCAAATATCATTAATATTAAATTATTAATGAAATTTACCTTAAAATATTAAAAGTTACATTTTATAACTTAAAATATTTTTAAACTATTTATTTTCATTTAAAATGATTTTTATAATATTAAAATCATTTTTAAACTAATTTATTTAATATATTTATTAACTAAATCTAATATCATTAATATGAAATAATTATTGAAATTTATCTTAAAATATTAAAAGTTATGTTTTATAACTTAAAATATTATTAAATACCTTATTATCATTTAAAATGATTTTTAATATAATAAAATCATTTTAAATTAATTTATTTAATACATTTATTAAATAAATTAAATATCAATAATATTCAAATAAATACTAATATTTATGAAAAATATGTCAAATTATTAAAAGTTAAATTTTATAACTTACAATAATTTTTGTAATTTTCAAAAATAAAATTATATTTTTAAATAATTTTTGGAAATTAAATTAAATAAAATTATTAAATCTGTCGCTATAGCCTTTAGCGGCAGAAAGCGTTGCCTTAGGTGTTCTTTAGCCTCAAGAACACTCAATGTCAGTGATCGAGTACCTAGGTTTGACCTTGATTAATTCCTAATCTATAATGTTTCTAGACAAGATATTGGCCAGATCGTGTAGTACTAGTGTAATACTACACGATACAGCCATTATTAGGTTCATTTCATAACACATATGCAGGATATAGAGCTTTGAAATCACTGTCAGTCATGTTCTTCATGTTCTGGGCTGCCCAGAAACATGAAGTCATGGCTGGTCAACGTTCTTTGTGGCCTTATTCCAGTCAATCTGTTCACGTTATAGTTGTGTTAGACGTCGGGCCTTGTAGAGTAACTAATTGGGTATCTTGTTTGAGCATTTAGAATGTCCAGATAGCATTAAGTTATAAGATCTAAGCCCCTAAAGTACTTGTCCGACCACTGTCTCAACTTTCTTGGTTACCTAGAAAGTAAAGCTTAACGGTCAACGACTTTTGACCGATTACTACGATCGATATGTTGCCTTCTAAGGTTTGAAAATGCCCTGTACTTGTAGATTTCATGTCATACTATAATCAAGATACTATTATACATCCTAAAAGCTTGTCAGAAACGAGATCAAAGCTGGTCAAAGTCACTGACAGAACACGTTCTTCAGTTTTCTAGGTTTCCCAGAAAACTGATTTCGTGTTCGGTCAATGAACTTTGACCGTGAATAACTTTTGATATACACATTCAATGATCATGAATCTACTTTCAGAATACTAACAACATTACAGACAACAACTTCAAACCTTTAAAACACCAAAATAATAAACAGAAAGAGATCTAGTGTAAGACCCCAACTTTTATGAATAAAGAATAATTTTCTCGAAATATATTTTTAAATATTGTGGTGTGGATTTGATATAATGTTATAGTTGTGGGTAATATTTACAAATTTTGTAAAGTAAGCAAGTGGTTATATAATATTCGATTGGTCGGGGAATATTCGTTTTAACAGGAATATTCAGACGACAACACAATCATTGGTGGACCCCTAACGGAAGTATTGTTGTAGTTAGAAAACGTATGTAATTATCTTTTATAACTACGAAAAGGGTTACAGTTTAAACTATTGAACACACGGTAGTAAAAAAGTACAAGAATCTGCTGCGTGGTTGCATAAGAAGACTTTACAGTATTGATTATTGATGCTTACGTGAGAAGTCAATCGCTTATACTCAATTATTGCTACAAGAATTGTGATCATATCTCTCATATTATTGATTCAATTATTGTCACAAGATCATCTCGCATAATATTTATTATTATTAAATCAATAATTGAGACGACAAAGTTATTCATATTATTATTTGTAATATTGACAATGTCTAGAAGTTCTGCCAAGGAGAGTTTGGTCACCTAATTGCGCGCCAATAAGGAGAAATCCTTATCGGAAAGCCCCCTCTTTCCTGGGAACGACCTGGTTGTTAAATATTGTGTAATATTAATGATGAATAAGTTCGTGTTTATTAAAGATGAAATGGATAGTTCCATTGTGTTGAATTATTAGTGTTAGTGAAAATCGACATTTATTTCGATAATAATTGATGTCTGGAGGTTAAGTTTACCAATCGGGTAATTAACTGGATAAATGAGCAATTAATTGCTATTAATTCACATGATTATAACTATCTGTTCACATGTGTGTACTATTGATTCACATTCTTGTACTATTAGGGGAGGTGGTGCAAGATTGATAATACTTGCATGACTAAGTTAAAAATGGAGGTATAGTTGAAGGTACTATACTGTAATTAGTTTTTTCACATGATTATACTATTAAGTCACATGAATGAACTATTAATTCACATTATTTACTATTAGGGGAGGTGGTGCAAGTTTGATAATACTTGCAGGACTTAATTAAAAATGAAGAAAAAGAAGAAGGTATTATACTGTAATATTTTGAGCCCCAAAATGTGCAATTATCGAAACTATATTTTCCTATAAATAGAAGCTCATTCTTCTTTTATTTCTCACCAATTCACTAAAGCTATAGAGCAATTATTATAGAGAGAAATTATAAAGAGAAAGAAGAAGAGAAGTCTGCTACCTCACTATTCCAGTATCTAGTCCTCTTCTAAGCTAAGGGGTATTATTCTTTCGTATTCATGAAGAGAGTTATTTTCTTTCAATACTCGTAAGGGTTGTTATTCCATTCTTTATTATTATGTTGGAATAACTCGTCTATGCGAAGTACCGCATACATGGTGAAATTCTTTTGTTATTCCATTCTTTATTATTCTGTTGGAATATCCTGTCTGTGCGGATTACGCATGACCTGGTTCCATTCTTTATTATTCTGTTGGAATAACCTGTCTATGCGGATTACGCACACCTGGTGAATTCTTCTGTTATTCCATTCTTTATTATTCTGTTGGAATAACCTGTCTTTATGGATTACCGCATGCATGGTGAATAATCCTTCGTATTCATTCCTTATAAAATTGTGGAAATGATCTGTCTACGTGGATTACCGCATGACGGGAAAAAATCCATTTCCGATTTCATATATTCTATTATACTCAGTTGGTTAAAGTTTTGGCTTCTATACTCCATGAAATTAGTGGAATATCCTTGATATCTGCCCTTCATCCAGTATCTTTTCATGAAAATATTCTTCTGAGCATTCTTGAATTTTTACTCCACAAAAAAGTATCATGTTGAAAATTTGGACGTTATTGATTTCTGAATAAATTAAAATTATAAATCTTTAAAATTTATCATTGAACTTGTTTTATTGAATTATTATGTCATTGTCATCATCCTCATGCTTATATTGTGATTAAAGTCATCTTTGGCTTACGTGCATAGATGGACTTGGTATGATTATGACCAGGGATTATTCGGTGTAATCATGACCGTAATGTGACGAATGATGTGGTAAAAGTCCTCATGGGCCTGTAGTTCATTGATGGACAGTTGTTGGTATGATTATGACCAGGGATAATTCGGTTTAATCATGACCATTGATGATTACATGAATATCCTTGGCCGTGATGCATGGATGATTCGATTTTATTTATTGTCGAGTCTCAAATGATAAAGTTGATGAAAAACTTTTTAAATCATAGAAGATAGTAGATTTTATGCTCTACTAGACTCTTCTAATGGATTGCTTGTTCCGCTGCAGTTATATAAACTTGTTGTCTATTATATTCTATCAGTTTAACATTGTTGAAGGCTAATGATAATTTATTCTGCATTATCTTAGTCATAATATTTCTTATTGGGCTAGTTGAGCTCACCCTTTCTTTCACTGTTCTCTTCAGGAAATGAGAACGTAGCTGGAGCTAGTCGGAGAACGGAGTGACGGTCCAGATGATAGCATTAGTAGTCCTCCTTATTCTGTTTAATAGTGTGACAATAAATGTAATGAGGACTCCATTGAGTGTGGATATTGTCTAGATGACAATATTCTTATTAAAACTCTTAGATTATGTTTTGTCATATTTTACACGATTATTGTATAATTAAGTTGTATTTGAATTTTGTACCACATATTTGACGACTCAAGATGAGTGATGTATACCTATTTTGGGGCCTTCATATCTAGGAGACGTGACATTCGTTGTCAAACAACCTTTTCAAACTTTTTCCAAATTTTGAAAATCATCAAATTCGTGCATATAGATGTTATGGATCTAACATTTACCAACCCAGATCACTTAGTTACACACCATATAACATATTTAAACATTCAATCATCAAATCCAATATAGCATACAAGATTGAAGTTTTGGTTCAAGGTTATACCTTTTTATGAACTATGCTTGAATCTAAGCTCCTGATCTGATATGAAGATGGTAGGGACTTGATTTAGGGACTGAAATACTAATGATTTTTGTGGGTGAGGAGAGAGAGAGTCTTGTATATGTGTTTAGAAATAATTGAACTAGCTTTTGTGAATTTCTCTTTCTTTAATCCATATATGCTTTGGATGCAATGTATTTGGCTGATGGGAATGACTAATTGTTGGGATTTAAGTCACATGGGAGCTTAGAGTTGGTCACCAACTCTAGTACTTGGAAACATCTTTACAAGCAACATAAAATAATGCACAAAGGGGCAATTTGGTCATTTGCCTTTTAAATTTAATAGTTATTTTGACATTTGGCTAACCCTTAGGGTTTAATCCTAAGGTTTTAAAAAACAATTGATTTTTCTAGGATTTTGCAATTAAGGTTTAAAATAAAAATTTTAGTTTCTAAAAATTACAAATTAGGGTTTCCTAATTAGTTTATGTTTCCTAATTATAAAACATAAAAATTAGGTTTAATAATTTACTAATTATCATTAAGCTTGCTAAATAGCGATTAGGGTTTATATTTTAGCAAATAGGATTCCTAATTTGTCAATTAAGGTTTTCAATAAGAATTAGGGTTTTCTAAGTAATAATTAGGGTTGCCCTAATTAACATTAAGCTTTATAATTTAGCAATTAGGGTTCTAATTCTAATTACTAATTAGGATTTCTATTTAATTAGGTTTCCTAAATAATAATTAGGGTTTTCCTAATTAACTATAAATTCTATAATACACGTCATTTATCACATTACATGATGATTTAAAAAATCTTAAAGTCCTATTTAACTTCTGGATTAGGTTTTATTATAGTAATACTAGATTTTCTACTATTACACCATAATTGACCAACCATTATCAATACACATATATAGTACATAGTTATACACTGAAATATAATTAATATTATATTATTATTCTCATGCCTTATTCAAAAATTCAGAATTAGGGTTTTGAATCCATATCTGACTTAACTTTCATATACATACCATTATTAATTAAGTTAAAATAATTAACATAACCAATATGAATAAATTCATATACTAAAATAGTTATTATAATAATTCTAATAATCATTTCATATATTATTTAAATAATATTATAATCATATTTTCATGGAGAATAAATAATAAAATCATTTTTACTACAAAATTAATTTATTATAAGAATATAATTTATAATGATCAATATATATTTCCTTCAAAAAATTATTTGTAATTATTCATGTAATAATAAAGTTATTTATCACATATATACATACGCTTTTACCCTGTACATATTCCCACATTTATTTTAATAAAATAAATAAATAATAAAAATTATACATAAAATTTCATATTTAATTATATCAAAAATATTGGGTTATTACAATTATATAATCCATGTATATTGGTTTATTTCAATTAATATTTTCATTAGACTAGAATATAATTTAGTTGGGTACCAATAGTATTTTCCATAAAACTTATTATTCCAATTCTACATAAATATTAAAATAAACCTTTAATAGTAAATATTTATTTAGTCAAAATAATTTTCTCTCATAGGTTTAAAATACACATTTAATTGCTCCACACACATCATAAGGTCACAAAAAGGCTCTTTTTAGCAAATCACATAATTTAAAGCTTACTTTTATCCTATAGTTTTATATAATAATTATTCACATTCCAATGTCACACCTCATTTTATATTGCATGAAGAAACCTTATTATATAGGACTATACCTTGCATGCTATTGCTCACGATAATTAATGAATAATAATAGAAATTAGTCAATCACATTATGTAATTATTTACTCACTACTACTACTAATTAATTTCATCCATTTCATCATTAATTTAATTAGTAACTTTCTTATTTCACTACTTTGCCATACTAGCTAGGCATAATTTCATAAGCTTAAACTAAGCTTCTCATCACTTCAACTACATTGATCACTTATCATATGCTTATTCAATTAAATTAATTACTACAACTCATGCCAACACTATATATATTTATATTCAAATAAATATTCAAACAATCTGTATTCTCAACATTTATATAATTTATTTAAAATTCGTGGGTATTACAGTCCCTTGAATAGTACCCCGACATGAAAAGATTAAAATTTAATAAGAAAGTTCAGACCAATATTCCAGTGAAATGATATTAGATAAAACGCAAACTTTAAGGAAATTCTAATTATTTCAGGAATTATAGAAGCAATACTTAACATAGTAAGTTTAAATTTAGGAATACGAAATAAAATAATATCACTTTCATAATATGGACTAGGACATACAATGATATTTCTTACAAGTATTGAAATAAAATAATATCATTTACCTTAGTAGAAATTAGATCTGACTTGGAATATCAGATATTATCCTGAGAAAATCTTGCAGTAAAATCTACACTCAAAAGAAATACTCATAATATTGCAGTAAGAATGCTTGAGATTTTTGGTGTGTTTAGGAAGAAGGATTACCCTCTTTTTTATAGTGCAGCACGGAGGAAAAAAAAAATCATCCTGCCTAATTTTGCCAAACCTTTCCTACCTAACTTTTCTCTCTTTTTTCTTTATTTGCCTAACTTTCATTCCTTCTTTGCCTAATAACCTCTCATTTTCCAATGGTTGAGGGCCCACTAAAATTTGGAAGATGAAATGCATTGCAAGAGAATTGAAATGTGTAACGCCCCAGAAAATCGGATTTTTAGGAGAATTAAAATTTTATTTAATTATGTGGATTAAATGAATTTAATTAATTATTTATGGGAGTAAGATAATTGAAGGTCATTCTATGACCTAAATATATCAGAACGTCGTAGTATTTTGGCTACGTGGTAGAATTAAAGTGTTTGAATTTCAAAGACGAAAATAAAAGCTTTTCAAGAAATTTTCAGAAAAACACTATTCACATATTTCTGCTCGGGAATTATTTTTGAACTTTCGAGAAATACGTAACGATATAATATCAAGGTGAGATGGAATATCCAATAATATTTCAGTTATGGAAAACGTAATATTTCGCCTGTGGACTTAATTTGAGAACGTTAGGAAAATCAAGCGTTAAGAAGTTAGGGTAATGATCGTATAATACGTAGGAATTGTACGAGGTAGAGAATACGAGTATGATATGAGGTAGTATACGAGTATGTATGAATGATGATATATCGTATATGATGAATAAGTATACGAGTTAGAATACGAGAATTATACGTAGAGTATATGTTATAATGCTTTAAGCCATTTGTGAATAAACTTGTGGATTATGTGAGATGTACAAGTCCAATATGATTTAATATGAAAGTTCAATAGAATTAATACGCAGGCCTAAGTGTTTGTAATGAGAAGCCAAAAGTAATTTAATGCAAGCCCAAATGATTAAGCTAAGTTAATTAAGCTAAAGTCCAAAGTAAGAACCAATAAGTTATGGGTTGGTTTAAACCCATGGGGCAAACCATGGATGATCCAAAGTAGGGAGCAAGCAAACTTAAAGGCCAAGTAAGTGTGGTGAGCAAACAAAGTGCTTAAGTAATGAACAAGTAGACTTAATGACCAAGTGTTGTGGTAATCAAGTAAGCTTAATGGCTAAGTTAAGTAGTAACCAAGTAAATAATGTGGAGGCCAAGTTAACTTAATGCTTAAGCTAGGAATAATAAGGAGGTGGAAGGATTAATGACCATTATACCCTAATCTAGCAACTCCTATAAATAGCAAGCCTTGTATTCATTTGTTAGTTGTTAGATTTTCATTCAATAACTTATAAGTTGAGGGCTTATTTGCTTGAGAAAAAAAGCTAGGAAGTTAGCCTTTGAAGTTCAAGAAGCAAGAAGGAGATTAAAGATTAAACAAGTGTTATTCAAGAGTAAGTAATCTTAAACCATGATTTCTTTCTCTTGCATTATTAGAGAAATGGGTAGTGATAGAACATGTATGCTAAGAAGGAGTTGGAATGATGAATCAAAAGGCTTATGTATTAATAAGCCGTATAAGTCATGAATAAGTAATTCAAACATAAATAAGTTATGAACTTATAATGAACGTATATGAACTTGTAACATGTTTACATGTTTACACAAATGAAGTTAGTATGTTAACAAGAAGTAAGAATAATGGTTAGAAGTCATAAACTATCCTAAGTCATGAGAAATGGAAACATAAGTAGTTTGTACTTTTATAAGTTATAAACTCATAAAGAACAAGTAATAACTTATCATGTAAATAAGTTAATGAAGTATGTATATTAAGAAGTTAGTATGATGGAATGAATCCATTTGAAACGAAGAACAAATCTTAAGTAACGAAGTTTTGTCGGAATGCACACGATTGGACGATAATCGTCGTATTCGTGAAATTCTCGGAATAGAAATCAGATTTTGTATTTGAACTCGGAAACGTTGGATTTCGATGGATATAAGTCTTATTTGGCATTATAGAGTTGCAGACTCGAAAATGACCGGATTCCAACTTAGAACGAAGAAACGAGCGTTGAACGTTCACGAACGTTTATCATTTTCGTTAAAAATGGACTAATAGGTGAATTTTTAGTTACCGAAGTCAAATAGATAAAATTCTTGCATGACCACGTAGAGTATGTGATTTGTTAACCGTAGGCTCTTGAACGAGCCAATTCAGACTTATAATGAAGAAGTTACGAGCCCGTAAATCTCACAAAATAAAAAATCTGTCAAAATTGTCTGATGCATAGAGTTCGCGCCGCGGCGTGACTCAAGGGAGAAAGTCCCACGCTGCAGCGCAAGACCGGACCATAGCCCCTGTTAATTGATGCCGCAGCGCGATCGAATACATCGGGTGGCATGGCCACAGCAGTAATCAATTCTAGGAACTGAAAAGCGCTACCAGTAGAAGCGAGCCCAAGAGGAGAAGCTGGCGCCACATCGCCATCACTAGATCATGGATAGTAATAAAAGCTTACAAGTAAGGAAATAAAGATAATTGACTAGTAATGAACCAATACATTACTAAACTTAATGTAGCATCATTAAGATAATTGTAAAGCTTAAGTAATACACTAAAGGTTGAAGATAAGTCGAATGTGACCATGAATGGTATGCAATAAATGTACTTAACCAATGACGATCGAGTTTTGAATACTGATGTAAGAACGTTAGTAAGCCGTGAGGGATGATGATTAACTCAGACCGAGTTGTATTAATGAAATAATTTCAATTAAGTTATAGAAAGGAAATAAGTTGGTAAAGAACGATGTAAAAGAACGACAGCAAGCCGTAACCAATATAACAAATCTACTACATGATTAGATTGAGAAGAAGGATAAGATTCTTTAGGAACTATGTATGTTCATTCATGACCTAATGTGGTATGTTATGTGGTTATGTGTTGTAGAGACTGTAAAGACTCAAAGGGAAAGTAATTATACTGTAGCAGACACTGAAGGCAAGTTTTTCTAAACGCTTGTCTAACCTTCGTGTTAGCCAGGTTTTCAAATGATTCAAGTTATGAGATGCATGTATTGTGAGACCCCGGATTTTATGAATAAAAATTTAATTTTCTCGAAATATTTTTTTGAATATTATGGTGTGGATTTGAGATAGTGTTATAGTTGTGGGTAGTATTTATAAATTTTGAAAAGTATCCAAGTTGTTGTATAATATTCGATTGGTCGGGGAATATTTTTTTTGTTGAAGAATTTCCGTACGATGATACAATCATTGGTGGACCCCACAACGGAATTATTGTCGGATTGAGAAAACAACAAAAATATTTTATGAAAATAACGGCGAAAGTTTTACCATTAATACTGTTGAACTTCTCAGTAGTAAAAGTACGAGAATCTGGCGTGGTTGCATAGTAATAATACGCAGATTGATGATTATTGATGTTTACGTGATAAGTTACTCAATTTTGTTTTATTAGTATTATTAATGTAATAAAATGTAAAAGCTTTTTTATATAAAATGTAATACTTTTTATAAAGGTATTCTATAAATAAAATATATTATATTCTATTATGCATAGTGTTTTGCATAGTAAAATCTTTTTATATAAAAAGCAGAATACTTTTTATAAAGTTATTCTATAAATAGAATATATTATATTTTATTATGCATAGTGTTGCATAGTACCTGCATAGTGTTTTGCATAGTAAAATCTTTTTATATAAAACAAAATACTTTTATAAAGTTATTCGTTTTATTAGATTATAAATAGAATATATATTATATTTTATTTAAAATATTTTACTTTAAATATGGACCGTTCGATTAAAAGTAAATCAATCTGGACCGTTCATGAATTAGTTACTATGCAGTCCATTCTTCTATAAATAGAAGCTCATTCCTTCATTATTTCTTACGAATTCACTGAAACTCTAGAGAGAGAAACTATAAAGAGAGTTCTTCTTCTATAATCTAGAGCGTATTTCTTTAGAGTTAAAGAAAGCTTTGAGCGTAGTACAAGTTTTCTTCGAGTATATCCTCGCCCTACCAATCAGAATACTCTTCTTTCAAAGGTAAGGGATATTATTTGTTGTACTCGTAAGGGGTATTATTCTTTTGTATTCATGAAGAGAACTTCTGTTATTCCATTCTTTATTTTTCTGTTAGAATAACCTGTATATGCGGACTACTCTATACTTTGTGAAATTCTTCTATTATTCCATTCTTTATTATTATGTTGGAATAACCTGTCTATGCGAAGTACTACATACATGGTGAAATTCTTCTATTATTCCATTCTTTATCATTCTGTTAGAACATCCTGTCTGTGCTTTACACATGACTTGGTTCCATTATTTATCATTCTGTTGGAACATCATGTCTGTGGTTTACGCATGACCTGGTTCCATTATTTATTATTCTGTTGGAATATCCTGTCTGTGCGTTTACGCATGACCTGGTTCCATTATTTATCATTATGTTGGAATATCCTGTCTGTGCTTTACGCATGACCTGGTTCCATTATTTATCATTTTGTTGGAACATCTTATCTGTGCTTTACGCATGACCTGGTTCCATTATTTATTATTCTGTTGAAATATCCTGTGTGTGCGTTTACGCATGACCTGGTTCCATTATTTATCATTCTGTTGGAACATCATGTCTGTGCTTTACGCATGACCTGGTTCCATTATTTATTATTTTGTTGGAATATCCTGTCTGTGCATTTACTCATGACCTGGTTCCGTTATTTATTATTCTGTTGGAATAACCTGTCTGTGCGGTCTATCGAATGCCTGGTGATTTCTTTTGTTATTCCATTCTTTATTATACTTAGTTGGTTAAAGTTTTGACTTCTATACTCCATGAAATTTGTGGAATATCCTTGATATTTGCACTTCATCCAGTATCTTTTCATAGAAATATTCTTCTGAGCATTCTTGAATTTTTACTCCACAAAGCAATATCATGTTGACAATTTGGACGTTATTGGTTCCTGGATAAATTAATTCTTAAACTTAATTTATTGAATTATTATGTCATCGCCATCATCCTCATGTTTATATTATGTTGAAAGTCATTTGTGGCCTGTAGTGCATAGATGGACTTGGTATGATTACGACAAGGGATTGTTCGGTATAATAATGACCGTAATGTTATAAATGATGTGAAAAAAATCCTCATTGGCCCGTAGTGCATTGATGGACAGTTTTTGGTATTATTATGGCTATGGATTCTCTTCGGCCAAGGGTGCAAATATGAATTGTTTTATGGCATGATCAGGACCGTTGATGAAAACACGATTATCTTTGGCCCGTAGTGCATGGATAATTCATGGCCGTGATACTAAAGAATATCCTTGGCATGTAGTGCAGGGATGATTTGATGATGTGGATTATTTATTGTCGAGTCTCTCGCCGATAAAAGTGATGAAAAACCTTTTAAATCATAGAAGATAATAAATTTTATTCTCTACTTGACTCTTCTAATGGATTGCTTGTTCCACTGCAGTTAAACTTGATGTTTGTTATATTGTATCAGTTTAACACTGTTGAAGGCTAACAATAATTTATTATGCATTATCTTAGTCATAATATTTCTTACTGGGCTAGTTGAGCTCACCCTTTTGCTTTCATTGTTCTCTTCAGGAAATAAGAACGTAGCAGGGACTAGTCGGGGGAAACAGAGTGATGGTCCTAGATGGTGCATTAGTAGTCCTCACTATTCTATGAAATAGTGTGATAATAAATGTAATGAGGACCCTATTGAGTTTGTATATTGTCTAGATGGCAATATTTGTATTAAAACTCACAGCATGTGTTTAGTCGTATTTTACACGACTGTTGTATAATTAAGTTGTATTTGAATTTTGTACCATGTATTTGGTGACTCAAGATGGGTGATGTATACCTATTTTGGGGACGTCATAGTTGGTATCAAAGCTTAGGGATATGATCCCTGGCTAAGATATGAGAATTGAACTAGGAGGGGAGAGATGGGGAATTCCTTTGCTAGTATGACCTACCTAAGTTTATTTGGTATTTAATTGGCCGGTCAGAATATTGGGATAATATGTTACATGTCAATTAACCTTTGTTTGGTGACAGTGTTTGAAAATGGCATCTGAAAATGTTGAGATCAGCAATGAAGCACATGAGACCGTTGAGTCACCAACGATCAATACCCAGGATAAAGTGCAACAGGAAGACAATAATCCTCAGGTAAACAATAACACCGATGAAATGGTGAATGATGGTATGTTTAGAGGCTTTATGCAATTCATGCAACATTAGGCGAGAGCGATTCCTATTCAAAATGCAGGTGGAAACAATGGCAACCCACAGTTGGTCACCGCTAAGCAGTTCAAGGAGCTGGGACCACCGGAGTTTTTAGGAAAGCCAGAACAACTTAAGACAGAGACGTGGTTAAATCAGATCACCAAGATATTTGATGTCTTGGGATGCTCCGAGGAGCAAAAGATTCCCTTTGCCACTTTTATGTTGCGTGAAGAGGCAGATCATTGGTGGGAATCTGTAAAATGTACCCAGCCTAACGCACTCAAGATGTCTTGGGAGAAGTTCCAAGAATTGTTCAACGACAAGTACTTTCCCAAAAGTATTCGTCACATGAAGGAGGTGGAGTTCATCAAGCTAGAGCAAAACAATATGACCGTGTCGCAGTACGAGGCTAAGTTTGCCAGGTTGTCTCGGTTTGCATCCCATTTGGTCGATAATGAGGAGCGAATGATGCAAATGTTTCTAAGAAGTTTAAAACCCGATATACGTTAATACCTTATTTCTCACAAACTTTGTTTATATTCAGATGTGAATATGGCTCAGTTATTGGAGCACGATAATGAGTCAACACAACCAAAAGGTAACGAGCAACAACACGATAATAATCATACCGGTGGCAACGGCCATCGGAACAATGATAACCATCGTGGGGGAAATTATCATGCCAATAATGGTAACCACTTCGGTGGTAATCATGGCCAAGATAATAGAAGTGGAAATTTCAAGAAGAAAAGGTTCAATAATGATGGAAAGACAGCAACACCAGCACCCATTTAAAAGGAAGAAGAACGACCACCGGTCGTATGTTTCAAATGCGAACAGGAGGGACACATCCGTCCAAACTGTACGCAGCAATCCAAAGCGTGTTTTAATTATGGAAGGGAAGTTCACCTAGCTCGATTTTGTCATATGGTGAAGTTAAGTCCAGCTGGGATAGTGATGCCAAAGAATGTCCCAGACAAGCCAAAGCCGGTAGTTTAAGAGAGAACGTTTTTTTTGACGAGGAACCTGAATAAAATTATCACGGGTAAGTTAATCATAAACTATTGCGAAGTCTATACCATGTTAGATACCGGTTCTACTCACTCTTTTATTTCACCTAGTTGTGTTCAATGTTTGAATTTAACTCCGGAGAAGTTAGATTTTGATTTATTTGTTGAAACTCAGTTGGGAGAAACCTTCGTTACATCCACTATTTATAAATCTTGTTTAATTCAAATTGACACTTTCACGTTACCTGTCAATCTTATCTCTTTGAAAATACTTGCCTTTGATGCAATTTTAGGAATCGATTGGTTAACTACTCATCATGCTTTTCGTAAGGTTGTTAGCTTTCATATTCCTAACCAACCTGTTATGCGAATTCAAGCAACCAAACCACTAAAGTCAATCATTGTCATATCAAGCCATAAGTAAAGATCCTCGGTCCTTTCGTTGTTGACTTCCTTGTGTGGAATGCACCGAAGCTAGACTTTCTGTAGGCGACGTCGTGAATGACGATGGCAAGTTGATAGGTATCAATGTGACGTGCTATCCAAGTCTTGGATGAGGGTCACAGTTTTGAATGATATTTCTATTGTTAATAAATTTCCTGACGTATTCTTGAAGACTTCTTAGCCTACCCCTAGAGCGTCAAATCGAATTTTGTATTGACCCCAGTATAAAACCCATTTCTTCAACCCTCAAATATCTCTTCAACTAAAATGAACGTAACATGCGCCAAAGACGCTGGCTCGAGCTGTTGAAGATTACGATCATACCATTCAATACCATCGTAGGAAAAGCGAACATAGTAGCTAACACGTTGAGTAAAAGATCGTATGCGGTTACAAGTGCGAATATACGAACCCACGTGAAGATAACGAATATACGAGTAGAATCGACTTTAATCGATAAAGTTAAAGCCGCTCAAGCTACACACCCGGAGCTGATGAATGTAAAGAAGAAGGTTCAAGAGGGCGTTATTCTAGAAGCAAGAATCGACGAAGAGAGGAAATCTCAACCCTCGATTTAATTGGCCCATTTGAAATCCTCGAAGAAGTAGGAACTATGGCCTATAGACTAGTTTTACCGCCAAGTATGTTGCGTGTTCAGAACATTTTTTTTGTATCGAGGTTACGTAAATATGTGGACGACCCGAACCACATTATTAAATTAGAACTAAACGATATAGCATAAGATATAACGTATGAGGAGATATGTGTTAAAATCTTGGATCGTATTCAACACTCAAAGGTTATACCTCAAGAATTAGAATCTGAAATGAAGTCAAGGTATCCTCACCTCTTCAGCATACCAGGTACGTACGTAAATTTCAAGGGCGAAATTTCATAAGGAGAGGAGATTGTGAGACCCCAGATTTTATGAATAAAAATTTGATTTTCTCGAAATATTTTTTTGAATATTATGGTGTAGATTTGAGATAGTGTTATAGTTGTGGGTAGTATTTATAAATTTTGAAAAGTATGCAAGTTGTTGTATAATATTCGATTGGTCGGGGAATATTCTTTTTGTCGGAGAATATCCGTACGACGGTACAATCATTGGTGGACCCCATAACAGAATTATTGTCGGATTGAGAAAACGACAAAAATATTTTATGAAAATAACGATGAAAGTTTTACCGTTACTACTGTTGAACTACTCGGTAGTAAAAGTACAGTAATACGCGTGGTTGCATTGTAGCACACAATATTGATTATTGATGTTTACGCGATAAGTCACCCAGTTTTGTTTTATTAGTATTATTAATGTAATAAAATAGAAAAGCTTTTTATATAAAACAGAATACTTTTATAAAGTTATTCTATAAATAGAATATATTATATTCTATTATGCATAGTATTTTGCATAGTAATTTTTTTTTATATAAAACATAATACTTTTATAAAGTTATTCTATAAATAGAATATATTATATTTTATTATGCATAGTGTTGCATAGTGCTCAGATAGTGTTTTGCATAGTAAAATCTTTTTATATAAAACAAAATACTTTTTATAAAGTTATTCGTTTTATTAGATTATAAATAGAATATATTATATTTTATTTAAAAGATTTTACTTTAAATATGGACCGTCCAGATTAAAAGTAAATCAACTGACCGTTCATGAATTAGTTACTATGCGTCCATTCTTCTATAAATAGAAGCTCATTCCTTCATTATTTCTTACGAATTCACTGAAACTCTAGAGAAAGAAACTATAGAGAGAGTTCTTCTTCTATAATCTTGAGCTTATTTCTTTAGAGTTAAAGAAAGCTTTGAGCGTAGTACAAGTTTTCTTCGAGTATATCCTCGCCATACCAGTCAGAATACTCTTCTTTCAAAGGTAATGGATATTATTTGTTGTACTCGTAAGGGGTATTATTCTTTTGTATTCATGAAGAGAACTTCTGTTATTCCATTCTTTATTATTCTATTGGAATAACCTGTATACGCAGACTACCCTATACTTGGTGAAATTCTTCTGTAATACCATTCTTTATTATTATGTTGGAATAACTTTGTCATGGCGCAAGTACTACATACATGGTGAAATTCTTCTATTATTCCATTCTTTATCATTTCATTTGGAACATCCCATCTGTGCTTTTACGCATGACTGGTTCCATTATTTATCATTCTGTTGGAACATCCCATCCGTGCTTTTTACGCGCGACTTCGGTTCCATTATTTATTATTCATTGGAATATCCGTCTCGTGCATTTACGCATGACTGGTTCCGTTATTTATTATTCTATTGGAATAACACATGCAAGGCGATTCTATCGCATGCCCTGGTGATTTCTTTTGTTATTCCATTCTTTATTATACTTAGTTGGTTAAAGTTTTGACTTCTATACTCCATGAAATTAGTGGAATATCCTTGATATTTGCGCTTCATCCAGTATCTTTTCATGGAAATATTCTTCTGACCATTCTTGAATTTTTACTCCACAAAGCAGTATCATGTTGATAATTTGGACGTTATTAGTTCTTGGATAAATTAATTCTTGAACTTGTTTTATTGAATTATTATGTCATTGTCATCTTCCTCATGTTTATATTATGTTGAAAGTCATCGTATTCTGTGTAGTGCATAGATGGACTTGGTATGATTATGACCAGGGATTATTCGGTATAACCATGACCGTAATGTTACAAATGATGTGGAAAAAATCCTCATTGGCCCGTAGTGCATTGATGGACAGTTTTTGGTATTATTATGGCTATGGATTCTCTTCGGACAAGGGTGCAAAGATGAATTATTTTATGGCATGATCAGGACCGTTGATGAAAACACTATTATCTTTGGCCCGTAGTGCATGGATAATTCGTGGTCGTGATACTAAAGAATATCCTTGGCATGTAGTGCATGGATGATTTGATGATGTGGATTATTAATTAAGCTGAGTCTCAGCGATAAAAGTGATGAAAAACCTTTGAAATTATAGAAGATATTAAATTTTATTCTCTACTTGACTCTTCTAATGGATTGCTTGTTCCGCTGCAGTTAAACTTGATGTTTGTTATATTGTATCGGTTTTAACATCTGTTGAAGGCTAACGATAATTTATTACGCATTATCTTAGTCATAATATTTCATTGGGCTAGTTGAGCTCACCCTTTTGCTTTCATTATTCTCTTCAGGAAATGAGAACGTAGCAGGGACTAGTCGGGGGAATTAGAGTGATGGTCCTAGATGGTGCATTAGTAGTCCTCACTATTCTGTGAAATATAATGAGGACCCCATTTAGTTTGTATATTGTCTAGATGACAATATTTGTATTAAAACTCACCGCATATATTTAGTCGTATTTTACACGACTGTTTATAATTAAGTTGTATTTGAATTTTGTACCATGTATTTGGCGACTCAAGATGGGTGATATATACCTATTTTGGGGGCGTCACATGTATGGTTTTAAAGAAAGAGTCGATGCCAGTTTTAACTCGGCTAGACTAATCTTGATAGATTGGTTTATTTATTTACAAGTCTTTTAATATAGAATTTCTAACGCTATCCTACACCAATTGTTTGGTACGGATTCAAGGTAAGCCTAAATATGAATAAACAAATATATTTTCATCGAGTATTCGATGGGCACGTGAGGTTGCCACAACTTAAACGTACACACGCTTAATGGATGTAGTGTTGATCAACATAGAGTACTATAGGCTGATCACTTAGAAGTGCTCGTAAGCTATGTCGGACTTACGAACATAGTGACGGGTTGTCCTTTTCAAAGAAATTATGAAACACTCATGGTCTTGGACCATAATCGGTGTTTTACTGAATATTGTCATGATAAAACGTTTTGAAGGAAAAAGGAACGCTATTTTTAATTGTTGATAGTACTTCGTAACTATTATTCAGTTATTGAAGATATACGATTCCTATGTTTCAAGCATGCTTTTTAAAAGAAATTATTTTACTTGCTGAGCTTGTTATGCTCACTCTTGCTTGAACTATATGAATGCAGCTAAGGACAAGCAAACCGAGATTTCCAGTAGAGATAAAAGCAAGGCGAAGATGATTGATTAGTTTATCTTGTAATAGACTAGTAAGTATATGTATTATATTATGATGAACAAAGACTATAATGGTTTAAGAACCTGGGAACGGGAGTTATTATTATTAATGTAATAAGAATGTCATTGAAACACATCTTTTGATGTCATTTCAGTAGAATGAATGTACAGTTATGAGTACCGTATATCACCATTTGTCGGGTTGGAAGATACCCGGATTTGGGGGCGTCACAAGTTGGTATCAAAGCATTAGGTTATCAAACTTAAGGGGGGAAGAACCTTAGGCTAATAACCTCGTTAAGGAAGAGAAGTCCGAAGAAAGTAAACTTGAGCTTTACTTAAGATGAATGAGGTAATAAGGTATTGAGGAAACTCAGTACTGAAAGATTTAAAAGATGGAAAGTAATCCTAAATAAATTAAATGTGATTTGTGCTTATACTATTGTGTGTTATGTACTAATCAACATGTTATGTGTTATTATAGGATGTCGATCGATAGCCTGATGTATAGAGATATACACGCGGTGAGTGAAGAAATTGTGAACAGAGTAGAGTCTGTACCCATGCCAGTGGCGGAGGTACCATTAGTGATTCTAGAGGAGTCGGAGATAGTGGAGTATTTTTCTGAGGAGGACTACTCCGAGGGAGATGTAGCTTGGACATCGTACCTGGATATGATGAGCGATGTGGAGGACGGAATGGAGGTAACATCGGTTGATATGGTGGTGCCTACACTAGAGTCATCACCTCCAGATGCAATGAGATCATTGTATCTGGCAGAGCTTGACAAGAATGTGCAACTGAGTACAGTTGTACAGAAACAAAATGAAGAGATTAGTGCTCTTTATATAGCGAAGGAGTCTGCAGAAGTGATAAGTGGATTTTATATACACGAATCGATATTCATTTCAAGTTTAAATTCGTAGTTATCTTCATGTTTTGTGTTCGTTTTTACTCGTTTCATGTTATTTTATGTGTAGGGTGGTCATGGATGCAAGTGGTGAGGAAAGGAAGTCTTTTTGGAGCAAAAAATGAAAAAAAAAATGAAGAATGAAAAATTGGAAGGCAATTGGCCATGCATGAAATTCTGGCCTTTTCTGTTATAACCATTTGGTATAGGGGTCCCAGTCTGGAAGTGTCCTGTTCAGGTTCAACTTCTGCTGGTGCTCGGTTTGTGGGACTTTATGATGCGCATGGACTCTACAAAAGGGGAGTTCGCCCAGGAGAGAAGAGGAGCTTGCTATTACTTGAAAAAAAACAACAATCTTACACACACGGAGCATAATTTAAAAGCGATTTCCAGGATTCAAGAGCAAACTTTGGAGGAGAAATTTTTAGAGATTGTCACGACGGTTGCGAATCAAGGCTACGTGAAGGGGTTTTCATTATTCTTCTTCCCTTTAGTCTTATTTGTAATTGGAAGGATATTTTCAATAAATTATTTAGTTTTTAATTCATTCGTTATGAACTAATTTACTTATTAGACTTGTGATGGATCTTTGGGTGAAACGATGATTCTATAGCTTTGATTTCTAATTCAATAATATATTTTCAGTTTATCTATGTTAATTTGAGCATAAATTTATGAATTGCCTGATCAACAGTTCTTTGTGGATTTGAAAGGAATCGAGAGAGGAGATTCGAATCTAGACCTAGTTAATATAGCATGTGTCAGGAATTTTGTCAATAGCAGATTTTTGATTATTGTTAAGGTAGAGATACGCTTGACATCACATGTAATCGTATAGAGAGCTTAAACTTCAACCTTCTTTAATTGCAGTTCACATAGAGATATAATGAGTTTGTTAATTTAGGTGTTTAACGAATTTCTATCTTAATTGTGGATTGATGTTAATACGGTATTAGTGCATCAAGAGGTGGCTATTACTACGTTCGTGTTCTTGATTAATAAACTGGGATATTAAATTGAGTTGGAATAAAGGTTTGAATATTAGAGTGAAGCTCAGGGTGAAATCATAAGTCTATTTTTCCATTAATTGTTTGAAATTCTGGATTTTGATATTGGTGACTGTTTTGTGATAGTTTACTTATTTATTAATTTAGTTTTTTTTATATATAGTTTTAAACCATTGAATTGAATAGTTTAATAGAATTTGGATTAATAGAAAATTGATAATTGTGAAGTTAAAATTCTTGATAATTTATCTTCGTGGGAACGATACTCTATTCACTACTATATTACTTGTTGACCACGTACACTTGCGTGTTTTTGCGCGTATTGATTTTACCCAACATTTTTTTGGCGCCGTTGTCGGGTACAATTTAGCCAAAATTTTAATACTTTTTTTACGATATCAGTTTAATTAGTCCAGTTTTACATAAATATTTTTTTTGTTGTTCTTGTTTCTCCTATTTCAGGTTTTTGATATTGGTTTATGCAAACGCGATCCAAACATCCAGACTTGCTTCCTTTTGAGGACGACATTGAAAGAAGATTTCAGAGGTTAAGTAAGTGGATCGAGGACACGAGGAACGAATTCGAAAATTCTGATAAGGAAGAAATCATGGCTGCCGAAGACCAGAAAGCGTTGAGGAATTTTGCAACACCTAGGGTGACTGATCTGCAGTCGAGCATTACTAGGCCTGCAATAGCTACGAACACTTTTGAAATTAAGCTTGGGACCATTCAGATGATGCAGAACTCATGTCAGTTTGGGGGAATGGCGAATGACGATTCGAATGAGCATTTGATCAGTTTTTTGGAAATGTGCGACACGTTCAAGTACAATGGGGTGTCGGATGAGGCAGTGAGACTTCGCTTGTTCCCATTCACTTTACGGGACAAGGCGAAGAGTTGGTTACATTTTCTTCCACTGGGGTCGATCACTACGTGGGAAGACTTGGCTCAAAAATTTCTTGCCAAATTTTTCCCACCGGCGAAGACTGCAAAAATGAGAAATGACATAACAATGTTTGATACAAGGAGAATGGGGAGTCACTGTATGAGGCATGGGAGCGATACAAGGAATTACTCAGAAAATGCCCACATCATGGATTGCCCAAGTGGTTACAAATGAACACCTTTTATAACGGGCTACATGGAAATGTCATAACCAGCATTGATGCGGCATCGGGCGGTGCATTCATGGCTAAGAGTTACGAGGAAGCCTACAACTTGATCGAAATCATGTCGACAAATAACTACCAGTGGCCCATAGCAAGAATGACACAGGAAAAGGCGGCTGTGATCTTGGAATTAGATGGAGTAACAGCTATACAAGCATAGCTCTCTACACTATCCATAAAGTTTGATACTATGAATGATAGGGTTAATACGATGACAGGGGCTCAAGTTCAGCAGGATATGGTTGTGACGCCCCCCAAAATTAGGTATACATCACCCATCTTGAGTCGCCAGATACATGGTACAAAATTCAAATACAACTTAATAATATAACTGTCGTGTACAATACGACAAATCATAAACTGTGAGTTTGAATACAAATATTGTCTACTAGAGATTATACAAACTCAAAAAGAGTCCTCATTACAATTATTATCACACTATTTCACAGAATAGTGAGTACTACTAATGCACCATCTAGGACCATCACTCCGTTCCCCGACTCGTTCCAGCTATATTCTCATTTCCTGAAGAGAACAATGAAAGAAAGGGTGAGCTCAACTAGCCCAGTAAGAAATATTATGACTAAGATAATGCAGAATAAATTATCATTAGCTTTAAACAATGTTAAACTGATACAATATAACAAACATCAAGTTTAACTGCAGTGGAACAAGCAATCCATTAAAAGAGTCAAGTAGAGAATAAAATCTACTATCTTTTATGATTTAAAAGGTTTTTCATTACTTTTATTGCTGGGACTCAACTTAATAAATAATCCATATCATCGAATCAACCCTGCACTACAGCCAAGGATATTCTTTAGTATCACGACCATAATTATCCATGCACTACGAGCCAAGAATATTTGTGTATTCATTAATGGTCATAATCATGCCAACAACTGTCCATCAATGCACTACGGGCCAATGAGGACTTTTACCACATCATTTGTAACATTACGGTTATGATTACACCGAATAATCCCTGATCATAATCATACCAAGTCCATCTATACACTACAGGCCACAGATGACTTTCAAAAAATATAAATACGAGGATGATGACAATGATATAAGAATTCAATAAAACAAGTTCAAGAATTAATTTGTCCAAGAACCAATAACGTCCAAATTGTCAACATGATACTGCTTTGTAGAGTAAAATTCAAGAATGCTCAGAAGAATATTTCCATGAAAAGATACTGGATGAAGCGTAATTATCAAGGATATTCCACTGATTTCATGGAGTATAGAAGTTAAAACTTTAACCAACTGAGTATAATAAAGAATGGAATAACAAAAGAAATCACCATGCATGCAGTACTTTGCATAGATAGGTTATTCCAATAGAATACTAAATAACGGAACCAGTCGAGGCAAAATTCGCAGACCGCTGTGATGTTCCAATGAATAATAAAGAATGGAATAACAACAGAAATCACCATGCATGCGGTGCTTGCGACAGACAAAAGTTATTCCAATGAATACTAATAAGGACGGAATCAGGTCCGACGTAAAACGCACAAACAGGATATTCCAACAGAATAATAATAAAGAGGCGGAACCGGTCCCACGTAAAACGCATGACATGTGATATTCCAATGTAATAATAAAGGCGGAATCAGTCCGCCAGAAAACGCATGCACAGACAAGATATTCCAACAGAATAGTAAAGATGGAATAATAGAAGAATATCACCAAGTATAGTGTAAGACCCCAACTTTTATAAATAAAGATGAATTTTCTATAAATATCATTTTTGAATATTATGGAGTAAATTTGATATAATGTTATAGTTATGGGTAATATTAATAAATTTTACAAAGTATGCAAGTTGTTATATAATATTCGATTGGTCGGGGAATATTCGTTTTAACAGGGAATATTCGTACAACGACACAATCATTGGTGAACCCCACAACGAAATTATTGTCGGATTGAGAAAGCGATAAAAATACTTTATAAAAATAACGGCGGAAGTTTTACCGTTAACTGTTGAAATACACGGTGTTAAAAGTACGATGAATACGCGTGGTTGCATAAAGTAGTTATTACCAGATTGATTATTGATGCTTACGTGAGAAGTCACTCGCTTTTGCTTATTATTTGGATTCATATTTACCCATTTTTCAAAATTATTGGAAGGAAGTTATAAATATATATATATATATATATATATATATATATATATATATATATATGACATGTGTGTGTGTGTTAGGTGTGTGTGTAAGAGTGTGTGTGTGTGTGTTAGTGGGTTTTGGTGGGGTTTACATTATCAAGTGGTGTGGGGTTATATTATGTATATATTATGTATACATTATGGGTGAGAGTACTATATTGTATTATATGTCCACATATATATAAAGTTTGACTAATCAAGCGGTACAAGTTGCAAAGTTATTCACGGGTGGGTGCATTTTCCTTTTAAGCATGTGTGGGTTTTTATATATATATATATATATATATATATATATATATATATATACATATACATATATATTATATTATATTTGTCTGATTTGTTCTGATTGGAGGGAGGCTTGAATTTTGCGTCCGTAAGTTATCAAAATTTCATCCGTGAATTTCACAGCTGTTGCGTCCGTGTTTTTTTATTTAAAAACAGTACTCCTTCCATCCTCCTATAAATAGGATGCTTATTTAGAATCGAAAATCACACCAAAAATCCAGAGAATTCTTTTCTATAATATTGAGTGTATTTCTTTAGAGTTTTAAGAAGCTTTAAGCGTGCAAGTTTTCTTAAAAAATATCCTCACCCTACTAGTCGGAATACTTTTCTTTTACGGTAAGGGATATTATTTGTTGTAACCGTAAGGGTTATTATTTCTTTTCTATTCATGAAGAGAACTTCTGTTATTCCATTCTTTATTATTCTGCTGGAATAACCAATATACGAGGACTACCCTATACTTGGTGACATTCTTCTATTATTCTGTTGGAATATCCTGTCTGTGCACTTTACGCCGGACCTGATTCCGTCTTTATTATTATTCTAGTGGAATATCCTATCTGTGCGTTTACGCCGGACCTGGTTCCGTCTTTATTATTATTCTGTTGGAACATCATGTCGGTGCGAATTTCGCCTGACCTGGTTCCGTTACTTATTATTCTATTAGAATAACCCGTCTATGCGAAGTACCGCATGCAAGGTGATTTCTTTTATTATTCCATTCGTTGTTATATTTAGTTGGTTAAAGTTTTGACTTCTATACTCCATGAAATTAGTGGAACATCCTTGATATTTACGCTTCATCCAGTATCTTTTCATGGAAATATTTTTCTGAGCATTCTTGAATTTTACTCTACAAAGCAGTATCATGTTGACAATTTAGACGTTAATAGTTCCTGGATAAATTAATTCTTGAACTTGTTTTATTGAATTCTTATATCATTGTCATCATCCTCATGTTTATATTATGTTGAAAGTCATCTGTGGCCTGTAGTGCATAGATGAACTTGGTATGATTATGACCAGGGATTATTCAGTGTAATCATGACCGTAATGTTACGAATGATGTGGAAAAAAAAGTCCTCATGGGCCTGTAGTGCATTGATGGACAGTTGTTGTCATGATCATGCCCATTAATGAATACACAAATATTCTTGGCCCGTAGTGCATGGATAATTGTGGTCGTGGTACTAAAGAATATCTCGTCAGTAAAGTGTGGGGTGATTCGATAATGTGGATTATTTATTGTCGAGTCCTAGCGATAAAAGTGATGAAAAACCTTTTAAATCATAAAAGATTGTAGATTTTATTCTCTACTTGACTCTTTTAATGGATTGCATGTTTCACTGCAGTTAAACTTGATGTTGTTATATTTTATCAGTTTAACACTGTTGAAGGCTAACGATAATTTATTCTACATTATCTTAGTCATAATATTTCTTACTGGGCTAGTTGAGCTCACCCTTTCTTTCACTGTTCTCTTCAGGAAATGAGAACATAGCAGAGACTAGTCGGGGAACGGAGTGACGGTCCAGAGGAATAGCATTAGTAGTCCTCACTATTCTGTGAAATAGTGTGTTAATAATTGTAATGAGAACTCCTTTTGAGTTTGTATAATCTCTAGTAGACAATAATTGTATTCAAACTCACAGTTATGTTTTGTCGTATTGTACACGACAGTTGTATTAGTAAGTTGTATTTGAATTTTGTACCATGTATCTAACGACCCAAGATGGGTGATGTATACCTATTTTTGGGGGCGTCACATATAGGGTAGTCTGCGTATAATGGTTATTCCAGCATAATAATAAAGAATGGAATAACAGAAGTTCTCTTCATGAATACAAAAGAATAACACCCCTTATGAGTACAACAAATAATATTCCCTACCTTAAGAAGAAGAGTACTGGATATATAAGTAGTGAAGTAGCGAGAATACTTTCTTCTTTCTCTCTATAGTTTATCTCTCAGAGTTTCGGTGAATTGTAAGAAAATAATGAAGGAATGAGCTTCTATTTATAGAAAAATGGACCGCTTAGTAACTAACTCTTATGAGTATCTCGTATTGATTTACTTTAATCTAATGGTCCATATTTAAAGCAAAATCTTTTAAATAAAATATAATATATTCTATTTATAATCTAATAAAACAAAAACTTTATAAAAAAAATTTACTATGCAAATACTATGCATAATTATGCAAACACTATGCATAATAAAATATAATATATTCTAATTATTGTCTAATAAAGCAGTATAACTTTATAAAAGTATTACGCTTTATATATAAAAAGATTTTACTATGCAAAACACTATATGCAACACTATGCATAATAGAATATAATATATTCTATTTATAGAATAACTTTATAAAAGTATTCATTTTATATAAAAGATTTTCTCGTATTATTACATTAATAATACCAACAAAAACCGAGTGACTTATCACATAAGCATCAATAATCAATACCGTGTGCTACTATGCAACCACGCGTATTACTATACTTTTAACACCGGGTGTTTCAACAGTTAACGGTAAAACTTTCGCCGTTATTTTCATAAAATATTTTTCTCGTTTTCTCAATCCGACAATAATTCCGTTGTGGGGTCCACGAATGATTGTGCCATTGTACGAATATTTCCTGTTAAAACGAATATTCCTCGACCAATCGAATATTATATAACAACTTGCTACTTTGCAAAATTTATAAATATTTCCCACAACTATAACATTATATCAATTTCACTCCATAATATTCAAAAATAATATTTATAGAAAATTCATCTTTATTCAAAAAGTTGGGGTTTTACAATTTTATGAAATTTCGCCCTCAAAATTAGGGTACGTACCTGGTATATTGAAGAGGTAAGGATACCTTGATTTCATTTTAGATTCTAACTCCCAAGTCATTTCCTCAACATCGTGGTTTCTCCACAAAACTTTGACTTGAGGTATAACCTTGGAGCGTAGAATATGTTCCTTCTTATCCAAGATTTGAACAGGAACCTCTTCATACGTCAAATCTTCCGTTATTTCGTCCAGTTCTAACTCAATAATGTGGTTCGGGTCTTACACATATTTACGTAACATGGATATGTGAAAAATGTTATGAAAACGAGACATACTTGGCGGTAAAACGAGTCTATAGGCCACAGTTCCTACTCGATCAAAGATTAAAAATGGGCCGATGAATCAAGGATTGAGCTTTCCCCTCTTTCCAAATCTTGTAACTCTTTTCCATGGAGCAACACGTAACAACACATGATCTCCTATATCGAATTCCACATCCCTTCGATGAAGATCAGCATAACTCTTTTGTCGATCGTGTGAGGTTTTTATACGTTGTCGGATCATTTGAATCTTTTCCGTAGTCATATGTACCAACTCCGTTCCCAACAACGTTGCTTCACCCACCTCATCCCAGCATACTAGAGAACGACACTTTCTTCCATACAACGCTTCGAATGGAGCCATGCCAATACTTGCTTGATAATTGTTGTTGTAGGAAAACTCCACCAATGGTAAGAACTTGTCCCAACTTCTCTTAAAGTCAAGGACATAGAGTCTTAATAGATCTTCAAGAGTTTGAATCGTCCTCTCCGACTGCCCGTCCGTCTGAGGATGATATGCCGAGCTAAATTGTAAATCCGTGCCCATAGCTTTTTGCAAACTAACCCAAAATCTTGAAGTGAATCTTGGGTCTCGATCAGAAACAATGGATACTGGCATACCATGCAATCTTACAACCTCGTTTATGTACATACGAGCAAGACATTCAAGTGTATAAGTTTCTCATATCGGTAAGAAATGAGCAGACTTGGTCAATCTATCAATAATGACCCAAATCGCATCTATGCCTTGAGAAACTTTGGGAAGACCGGTAACGAAATCCATGGTAATGTGCTCCCACTTCTATTTTGGAATTTTAAGTGGTTGCAATAGACCTTTTGGTACTTGATGCTCCTCCTTGACTCGTTGACACGTTAGACACCTTGAGATAAACAGCGCTATCTCTCTCTTCATATTGCTCCACCAAAATGTATGACGAATATCATGATACATTTTGGTACTCCCAGGATGGATTGCAAATGGTGTGTTATACGCCTCCATAATGATTTTATACTTTAAATCAGGGTCGTTAGGAACACAAAGTCTAGAGTTGACTCGAAGTATTCCTTCTTCATCAATTCTTTCTTCCCTAAGATAGCACCTTCTTGCACTTTCTTCCTTATAATGATCACCTCCAGTGTCCTGTAGCTCGATGACTTTAACTTTATCAATTAAAGTCGGTTCTACTCTTATATTCGCCATCATCACATGGGTCCCTGAGTCTTTAACTCTATCTCCATCCTTTTGCAAGTCACACAAAATGGGCCTCGTTGACAATATCGCATTCAAGACTTGCATATGATCTTCTACTCAATGCGTCAGCTACCACGTTCGCTTTTGAGTGAAGAAATATTTGAGGCTTTTATGATCCATAAAGATCTCCACTTTCTCCCCATACAAGTAATGCCTCCAAATTTTAAGTGTGAAAACAACAGCTGCCAACTCTAGATCATGAGTAGGATAATTCCTCTCATATTCTGTGAGTTGTCTTGAGGCATAGTCTATAACTTTCCCATGTTGCATGAGAACACATCCTAACCCTTTGCCCGAAGCATCACTGTAGATGACAAATCCCTCCGAGCCAGATGGTATTGTCAGAACAAATGCTGAAATGAGTCTCCTCTTGAGTTCTTGAAAACTCTTCTCACATTCCTCGCTCCAACCGAATTTTGTATCTTTCCGAGTCAGCTGAGTTAATGGATTAGCGATTTGAGAAAATCCTTCCACGAATCTCCGATAATAAGCAGCTAAACCGAGAAAGCTACGTACTTCGGTCACTGTTTTAGGTTGTTCCCGACTTTGAATAGCTTCAATCTTTCTTTGGGTCAATGATATTCCATGACTTGATACTACGTGCCCAAGGAATGCTACTTCCTCAAGCCAGAACTCGTATTTCTTCAACTTGGCATAAAGCTTGTATTCACAAAGCTTTTGGAGTATCAGCCTCAAGTGTTGCTCATGATCTTCACGGGTTTTGGAATATATGAGGATGTCATCAATAAAGACGACCACAAAGTGATCCAAATATTCCTTGAATACTCGGTTCATCATATCCATGAAAGGCGAGGAGCATTAGTCAATCCAAAGGACATGACTAGGAATTCATAATGCCCGTCATCGAAGTTCAAAGCCGCATTTGGAATGTCATTGGTTCTAATCTTCAATTGGTGATATCCGGAATGAAGATCAATCTTTGAAAAGAATTTGGCTCCTTGCAACTGGTCAAACATGTCATCAATACGTGGCAATGGGTACCTATTTTTGATGGTGACATGATTCAACTCCCGATAATCAATACAAAGTTGCATACTCCCATCTTTCTTTTTTCACGAATAGAACAGGAGCATCCTAAGGAGAAGTACTAGGACGAATGAAACCGATGTCTAACAATTCCTGTAGTTGGGTCTTTAACTCCTGAAGTTCAATAGGAGCCATTCGATATGGGGCTTTGGAAATAGGTTTTGTATCAGGTTCAAGGTCGATACAAAATTTAATTTCACGCTCTGGGGGTAGGCCAGGAATTTCTTCAGGGTATACGTAAGGAAATTCATTAACAATAGAAATATCATTCAAAACTGACGTATTTTTGTTTAGATCCGTGACATGAGCTAAGAAAGCTTGACATCCGTTTTTCAATAAACGAATAGCTTTATGGCTTGAGATGACAGTGATTGATTTTAATGGTTTGGTGGCTTGAATTCGCATAACAGATTGGTTAGGAATATGAAAGCTAACAATCTTACGAAAACAATTAATTTTTGCATGATGAGTAGTTAACCAATTAATCCCTAGAATTACGTCAAATGCAAGTATTTTTAATGAAATAAGATCGATATATAATGTGAGGGTACCGATTTGAACCAAACAAGACTTATAAACAGTGGATGTAATGAAGGTTTCTCCCAACAGAGTTTCTACAGATAAGTCAATGTCTAATTTCTTCGGAGTCAAATTTAATCGTTGAGCGCAAGTAGGAGAAAAAAAAGAATGGGTAGAACCGGTATCAAATAAGGTATAGACTTCGCTAGAGTTTATGATAAGCTTACCCGTGATGACCTCGTTCGGGTTCCTTGCTTTCTGGGAGGTCACAACAAATGCTCTCCCTTGCACCACCGACTTTGACTTTTCTGGGACGGCCTTTGGTGCTTCCATCCTAGCTAAACTTGTCTTCGATGAACGCCAAAATCAGGTTAGGTGACCTTCTCTTCCACAATTATAACACGCTTTGGATGACATCGCGCAGTTTGGACTGATATGTCCCTCCCCTCCGCATTTGAAGCATATAATAGGTGGCCGTTTTCCTTCCTTAACAACGGTTGCTGGTGCTGACGTCTTTCCATCATTGTTGAATCTCCTTTTCTTGAAATGTTTTTCTTTGTCTTCGCCATGATTACCACCAAGTGGTTACCATTTTCGCATGTTGATTCTCTCCACGTTTATTGTCACCGCTCGATGGATCGATACCACCGGTATTTTCATGCTTGGCCGCTTTCTCTTGGTTGTGTTGACTCATTATCAAGGCTCCAATAATCGAGCCCTATTTACAACATCCGAGTACAAACACGCTTTATGAGAAATAAGATATTTACGATCTCCGATTTCAAACCTCTTAAAACATTCGCGTCATTCGCTTCCTCATTATCGACCAAATGGGATGAAAACCGGATAACTCCGCAAATTTAGCCTCGTATTGCGACATTGGCCATATTATTTTGTTCCAATTTGATAAACTCCACTTCTTTCATGTGACGAATACTCTCGGGAAAGTACTTGTCGTTGAATAGCTCTTGGAACTTCTCCCAAGACGTCTTGAGTAAAGGTCAGTTGGTACATTTTCTGATTCCCACCAAGAATCATCTCTTCACGCAATAATATGAAGGTGGCGAAGGAACCTTTTGCTCTTGGAGCATCCCAAGACATCAAATATCTTGGTGATCCGCTTTATCCATGCTTCCGCCTTAAGTGGTTTTGGCTCTCCAATAAACTCCGGTGGTCCCAGCCTCGAATCGCTGCTTAGCGGTGATCGTCCGAGAGTTTCCAATGTTTCCACCTACATTTTGGACAGGAGCCGCTCACGCCTGATGTTGCATGAATTGCATAAAGCCTCTGAACAATCCATCATTCATCATTTGGTCCGTGTTGTTGTTTGCATGAGGATTGTCGCCTTTCTGATGAACATTATCCTGATTATTGATATATGGAGACTCAACGATCTCTTGTGCTCCATTGCTATTCTCAACATTCTCGGATGTCATTTTCAGATAATGCCACAAAACAAGGGTTAGTTGACATGCAACATATTATCTCTAAACTCTGACCAACCAATTTAAATACAAAATGAATTTAAGTAGGTCATACTAGCGAAGGAATTCCCCGTCTCTCCCCTCCTAGTTCTAGTCTCACATCTTAGCCAGGGATCATATCCCTAAGCTTTGATATCAACTGTGACGCCCCCAAAATTAGGTATACATCACCCATCTTGAGTCGCCAGATATATGGTACGTAATTCAAATATAACTTAATAATACAAATCGTCGTGTACAATACGACAAAACATAAACCGTGAGTTTGAATACAAATATTGTCTCATTGGAGAGTATACAAACTCAAAAGGAGTACTCATTACAATTATTATCACACTATTTCACGTATAATAGTGAGGACTACTAATGCACCATCTAGGACAATCACTCCGTTCCCCAACTCGCTCCAAATTTATATTCTCATTTCAAGAGAACGGTGAAAGAAAGGGTGAGCTCAACTAGCCCAAGAAGAAATATTATGACTAAGATAATGCGTAATAAATTATCATTAGCCTTAAACAAATGTTAAACCGATACAATATAACAAACATCAAATTTAATCTGCAATGAACACGCAATCCATTAAAAGAGTCAAGTAGAGAATAAAATCTACTATCTTTTATGATTTAAAAGGTTTTTCATCACTTTTATCGCTGGGACTCAGCTTAATAAATAATCCATATCATCGAATCACCCCTGCACTACGGCAAAGGATATTCTTTAGTATCACGACCACAATTATCCATGCACTACGGGCCAAGAATATTTGTGTATTCATTAATGGTCATGATCATGCCAACAACTATCCATCAATGTACTACGGGCCAATGAGGACTTTTACCACATCATATGTAACATTACGATCATGATTACACCGAATAATCCCTGGTCATAATCATACCAAGTCCATCTATGCACTACAGGCCACAAATGACTTTCAAAAAACATAAATATGAGGATGATGACAATGATATAAGAATTCAATAAAACAAGTTCAAGAATTAATTTGTCCAAGAACCAATAACATCTAAATTGTCAACATGATACTGCTTTGTAGAGTAAAATTCAAGAATTCTCAGAAGAATATTTCCATGAAAAGATACTGGATGAAGCGCAATTATCAAGGATATTCCACTGATTTCATGGAGTATAGAAGTCAAAACGTTAACCAACTAAGTATAATAAAGAATGGAATAACAAAAAAATCACCATGCATGCAGGTGCCGCAGACAGACAAGTTATTCCAACAGTAATACTAAATAACGGAACTGTGTCAAAGTAAAGCACCAACAGGATGTTCCAATGTAATAATAAAAGAATTGGATAACAATGAAATCACCATGCATGCGGTAGAGAGCAGACAAAAGTTATTCCAATGTAATACTAATAAGGGACGGAATCACGTCCGGCCCAGAAACGCATGCATACATGATATTCCAAATGTAATAATAATAAAAAGGCGGAACTAGGTCCAGTACAGAAACGCATGCATGTGAGGATATTCCAAATGTAATAATAAAGACGGAATAATAGAAGAATGTCACCAAGTATAGGGTAGTCCGCAGATAATCAAGTTATTCCAAAGCAGTAATAATAAAGAATGGAATAATGTAAGTTCTCTTCATGAATACAAAATAATAACACCCTTACGAGTATAACAAATAATATTCCCTACCTTAAGAAGAAGAGTAATCGGATATATAAGTAAGTGAAGTAGTAGAATACTTTCTTCTTTTCTCTATAGTTTATCTCTAGAGTTTCAAATTGAATTCGTAAGAAAATAATGAAGGAATGAGCTTTATTTATAGAAAAATGGATCCGTATAAGTAATTAACTCATGAACAATCCAGATTGATTTACTTTAACTGACCATTCATATTTAAAGCAAAATCTTTTAAATAAAATATAATATATTCTATTTATAATCTAATAAAACAAATAACTTTATAAAAGATTTTACTACGCAAAAAACACTATGCAGATAATTATGCAATACTATGCATAATAGAATATAATATATTCTATTTATGTAATAACTTTATAAAAGTATTCTCGCTTTATATAAAAGATTTTTCAGATTATTACATTAATAATACCAACAAAATCGAAAGTGACTTATCACATAAGCATCAATAATCAATACCGGTGTGCTACTATGAAACCACGCCAAGACATCGTACATTTTTAACACCGGGTGTTTCAACAGCTTAACTGTAAAACTTTCGCCATTATTTTCATAAAATATTTTTCTCGCTTTTCTCAATCCGACAATAATTCCGCTTGGGGTCCATTTAATGATTGTGCCATTGTATTTAATATTTCCTGTTAAAACGAATATTCCTCGACAAATCGAATATTATATAACAACTTGCTACTTTGCAAAATTTATAAATATTTCCCACAACTATAACATTATATCAATTTCACTCCATAATATTCAAAAATAATATTTATAGAAAATTCATCTTTATTCAAAAAGTTGGGGTTTTACAATGGTAGTATGTGAATTGTGTGCGGGTGATCATCCGACAGATCAGTGCACAATAAATCTAACATCCGTTCAGTTCATAGGCAACTACAATAGAATTCCGCAAAATACATACCAAAACACCTACAACCAAGGGAATAGGAACCACCCAAACCTCTCGTGGAGCAATAGCCAACAAAATCAAGCTCCACGACCATCATATCCCCCTGGTTTTCAGAGTAATCAACAACCGGTTCAACATTAAGAAAAGAAATCCGATTTCGAGGAAATGGTGTCAAAGTTCATAACCAGCACTGATGCATTAATAAAAAATCAAGCAATGGTGATGAAAAGTCAAGAGATGTCAATCAAGAATTTGGAAAATCAGATGGGACAGATGGCGTTAGCAATGAATAATAGACCACAAGGAACATTACCCAGTGACACCTAGAGAAATCCGAAGGGTAATCATGAGCAATGTCAAGCAGTTATGTTCAGAAGTGGAAAACATCTCGGTGGGAATAGTGCAGAAAATTCAGCAACACCGGAGGAAAAAGTCGATGACAATAACGTGGTGGAGGGTAACAAAAATAAAGAAAACAATGAGCCGATTGTTTATCCTCCACCGCCGTTTCAGCAGAGGGTCCAAAAACAGAAATTAGATAAGCAGTTCGCAAAGTTTTTAGATGTATTCAAGAAACTCCATATTAACATCCCATTCGCAGAGGCCCTAGAGCAAATGCCGAGTTATGAGAAGTTTATGAAGGGAATTCTGTCGAGGAAGAAGAAATGGGAAGAATTGGAAATAGTGGCACTAACAGAGGAGTGTAGTGCAGTGTTACAGAAGAAGCTTCCACCAAAACTCAAAGACCCGGGGAGCTTTACTATCCCGTGTATGATCGGGAAAATGTAGTTTAACAAATGTTTATGTGATTTGGGGGCGAGTATAAACCTGATGCCATTGTCAGTGTATTCAGAATTGGGTTTTCCCGCGCTAAAGCCTACGAATATTTCATTGCAATTGGCGGATAGGCCAGTCACATATCCGAGAGGAATTATAGAGGACATTCTGGTAAAAGTGGATAAGTTTATATTCCCTGCGGACTTTATCATA
Source organism: Panax ginseng (assembly GCA_020205605.1). Taxonomy (NCBI): domain Eukaryota; kingdom Viridiplantae; phylum Streptophyta; class Magnoliopsida; order Apiales; family Araliaceae; genus Panax; species Panax ginseng. The sequence continues at coordinate 33,343,592 of CM035127.1, read as the reverse complement.
CTGGATTTCGATGAAGATAAGAACATCCCGATCATCCTAGGGAGACCTTTCTTGGCCACGGGAAGGACGCCCATAGATGTGCAAAAAGGAGAACTTACTATGAGAGTTCAAGACCAAGAATTAAAATTAAATGTGTTCAAGGACATGAAATATCCTACGGATGAGGAAGAGTGTTTTCGAATGGATTTAATTGAGCAAATTACCAGCGAAGATATGAGCAAGATTTTGATCAACGATCCGTCAGAAATAACTTTATTGGGGGATGAAGAAAAAGACGACCCAGAATTTGTGGACTTATTATAGATGCTAGACTCATTGCCACGAGTTAGCCGATTCAGAGCACCGGTTGAACCTCTGCACACCGAGGAGATAGTTGCAAAAAAATCGAAACCATCATTGGAGGAGCCACCAACATTGGAACTTAAGCCTCTCCCTAAACATCTCAGGTATGCGTATTTAGGCAATTCAAATTCTTTACCTGAAATTATTTCTGCTACACTTAACGAATTGCAGGAAGAAAAGTTGCTGAGGGTGCTTAGGGACCACAAATCAACGATTGGATGGACGATTGCGGATATAAAAGGCATTAGCCCATCATTTTGCATGCACAAGATTCTGATGGAGGATGATGCAAGTCCATCGGTGGAGCATTAACGTCGACTTAACCCAATCATGAAGGAAGTGGTCAAGAAGGAAATTCTGAAATTATTGGATGCCGGTATCATATATCCAGTAGTGTATGCGTTCGACAAATTTCGGGCATACTTGATCTGGACTAAGGTAATAGTCTACACGGACCATTCGGCGATTCGGTACCTAATAGCGAAAAAAGATGCTAAGCCACAACTTATCTGATGGATTCTCCTACTTCAAGAGTTTGATTTAGAAATTAAAGATAGAAAGGGGACGGAGAATCAAGTTGCCGACCATTTATCAAGGCTAGAAAATCCAGAGAAAAAGGATGAAGATAGATGCGCGATCAATGAGTCATTCCCGGATGAGCAACTATTTGGGTTAAATGCAGAATTTCTGTGGTATGCAGATTTTGCGAATTTTGTGGTAAGAAAAATGCTTCCCCCGGATCTTACACGACAACAAAAAAGAAGTTTCTTCATGACGTCAAGTGGTACATTTGTGATGAGCCGTATCTATTCAAGCAGTGTGCCGATAAGATGATTCGACGATGTATCCCCTACAGTGAAGTCCACAACATACTGCAAGAATGCCACTCATCGGCATATGGTGGACATTATGGGAGTGAGCGCACTGCAGCAAAAGTGCTTCAATCCGGGTTTTATTGGCCTACATTGTTCAAAGACGCCCACCAATTTGTGAAAACATGTGATAGATGCCAAAGGGTGGGAAACATATCGAAACGAAATGCGATGCCCCTACAAACAATTCTTGAAGTGGAAATCTTTGATGTATGGGGCTTCAATTTCATGGGACCATTCCCTTCATCTTTGAGCAATCAGTATATTCTGCTCGCGGTGGATTATGTCTCGAAATGGGTCAAAGCTGCAGCACTACCATCTAACGATGCCAAGGTGGTCCTCAAATTCCTACAGAAAAACATTTTCACGAGGTTTGGTACACCAAGAGCAATAATCAGTGATGAAGGTAGTCACTTCTGCAATAAGTCGTTTACAGCTCTTTTGGCTAAGTATGGGGTCAACCATAAGGTGGCTACATCATATCACCCTCAAACAAATGGACAGGCTGAGGTTTCGAACAGAGAAGTTAAGAAAATATTGGAAAAAGTCATAAATCCGAGTCAGAAAGATTGGTCACCGTTGATGACGATTATGGGCATCATGAATCGCATACAAAACACCAATCGGGATTTCAAATTTATCAACTCAGACGGAAAAGCATGTCACTTACCGGTGGATCTACAGCACAAGGCCTACTAGGCAATACAGAAATTAAATTTTGATCAAGCCGCTGTAGGAGAAAAGAGGCTAATCCAACTAAATGAGCTCGACGAATTTTGACTCCAAGCCTACGAGAACGCTAAGCTATATAAAGAAAAGGTTAAAAGATGGCACGACCATAAAATTGTGTAACGAACATTCGAGCCGGGTCAATCAGTCCTCTTGTTCAACTCACGGATGTGATTGTTCCCAGAAAAGCTTAAATCGAGATGGTCGGGACCATTCACTATAAAACGAGTATTTCCTCATGGAGCCGTTGAACTCTACAGTCGTAATCCGTTAGAAACGTTCAAGGTCAATGGTCAACGTATAAAGCATTACTGGGGTGGCGAGTAGAACTGGGACGCCGACGACATTACCCTCGCCGATACACAGTAAAACAGGGAGTAGTCAGGTTGAACGACTTAAAATCAAGCGCTTATTGGGAGGCAACCCAACTTTTCTTTATTTTTAATAGTTCATGTTTAATTGTTAGGATGTAGTTTTTATTAAGCAATAGTTAGATCTTATCCAGTACAAGTTTTGCTAAAAATCTCAATGAAACTCCAAGTCGTCATTATTCTAACATATTACATGTTTTTGGTTGTAGGAAGGGTCCAAAGTGAGTACAAGCAACAACGGGCAAGAAAACAAGCAAAATCAGAATATTTTGATCTGCACTTTAGGAAGCAAAAAACTCAAGTCAAGAAGACTTACACGGCCGAAGGTATTTTTGGCCTAGCACCTTCACGGGGCTCCCGAATCCAGGCAGATACGCATTTTTAAATGCACGCCCCTGCCTTATTTCCCCACACACACAAGCCTGGTGCCATCTCAGTTTTCTCTCCTAAACACAACCCACGTTTGACATCTCCTATCAACCTCTTCAACCCATTACCTACATAAAACCATCATCCCCACTACTAATTCCCACGATCTCCATTATCCAAACTTCTCAATCACACATTACTCCCAACCACACCACCTCTATATATATCACTCCATCTCATCTCTACTTCTTCCACAATCTATTTTCAAATTAGGGTATTTTGAGAGGTTGTTTTTGAGAGAAAATTAGATTGCTTACTTGGGGATCCAACTCATCCATTACACATACACCAATTTCCATGTTCAGATTTCAAAATTGGGTAACCTACCCCAACTGCACACCAAGTGTTTGACAAGTTGACTGAACCAAGTTTTCAGGAAAGGTAGTGTTTACTAGAAAGAGTTCACTGCTGAAATTCAATGGCTTCTCAACCAACACCCAAACGCCAACGGGGGGTGAGTTCAAGCGCTGCTCCATCGCCATCAACTTATGATCGACGAAAATTTGTGAGTGCCGCCGCCACCGATCGGTATGAGTACATGCTAACCAAGGCACTTATGCCAGAGCGTGGATTGGCCCCCGAGGGGAATGATGGGGAGATGATGTCTCATATTTACTAAAAGGGGTGGCTTTACTTCATTGAACATCCGATACCCGTCGTTGTTAACATTGTTAAGGAATTCTATGCAAACGCCGAAGATAAAGCTCCTTTCAAAGCGTTTGTGCGGGGTCGAATGGTTTCGTTTAGTGACGATGCCATTAATGCTTACTATCAGTTGCGAGTACCACGACAATGTCAGTATGCCCAATTAAGGGATTTTGACCCGGAGTATGAGGAGGTTATTAAAAACATGACAAAGCTGGGCACATCGTGGATCAAAGGTAGAAATGGAGGAATGGTGTTCAACAGTAAGGACCTTAGCCGGTATGGAAAGATATGGTACACATTCTTATGCGCAAAATTGCTTCCGTCCCAACACACTTCGGACGTCACAAAAGAGAAGGTGTTACTGTTATACGCCATTGTGCAAGATTTCATTATTGATGTCCGGGCCATTATCAATTTCTCAATCCGCCGGTGCTTACGTGGAAATTTTTCGGGCGGTTTGCCTCACCCATCACTTATATGTGCATTGTGCCGCAACGCCGGGGTGAGATATTCTGATGATGAGCCCACTCAAATACCGCTCGCTTTGCTTGATTCCAGAATGATTGCGCGGTATTCAGTTTTGGCAGGAGGAGAGTCACATCCACGAGGTTTGGGTTTTATTTTTCCATCAGCGTCGGAAGACGAGGTCGATGCTGAAGATACCTCGAGGGATGAGGATGAAACGATGGGAGATCAAGGAACCAAGCAGGTACCGCAGACCGAGGCAATATCTAGTCCTCAGTTCCTTGAGTTCCAAAATTAGATGAATACGCACAATAGGGCTGCACGCCGGGAAATGCGGCGATTGGCGATGCGCCAAGATCACATGTTTGATGCCATGAACGCATCTTTTGCCTCACTCAACACAACACTCCAAAGTTTTAACCCGGCGGCTCAATTTCCATATCAACAACCCTGACCATTACCTCAATTTCCTCCAAGTGATTTCGATGAAGAAGAGCACCAACCACCTCCCTAGACTTAGACGATTCCAGGGAAGTCCTCATGCACTTAATTTTTATCCAATGAGGGCATTGTCTTATTTAAGTTTGGGGGATTTTTTTGTTAGTTGCATGCATGCATTTTGTTATTTTTATTTTCATATCTAGTTTTGCATTATAGATTAGGTATTTGCATAGTAGTTAGGATTTTGCATTGTTAAAATATATATATATATATATATATATATATATATAATAAAAAAATTTAGTTAATAGAGTGTTTGCATATTTCCAATGGTGTCGCATTTTACAGTTTATTTTGGCCAATGATGAGATTGTGAACAAGTTAACCAATATAGTATGGATTATTAGAACTGTGATATAATTTTTGTTATGAATTGATTCTTGGACTTCTTTGAAACTGTTATAAAAAGTTTAGCACTAATAACATCTTGGTTGACCGGTCAGTTCAAATTGATACATAAATAGCGTCTAAAGGATAATGCTAGGGTGAACCAGAAAACGGCAAGGATAGGCAGTGAAGGCTTAAATTAGGCAAGAACCTAAGTTTGGGGGAATATATGTGGGGTATATAAGCTTTGTTAAAAAGAAAAAAAAAGAAAAAAATAGGGTATACATGGTGACTAGTCTTGTTTCGGGGCCTTTGTTACTTGCGCAAGTACGTCCGAGGGGATTGTCTTTACACCTAGTGCCCTAAGGTCTTTTATGGTCTGGGAGTCGTTGGTCGAAAGCTCGCTAAGGGGTAACATTGTTAGCCTAATGGGATGAGACATTGCACAGTCAGTTATGTATATTTAGAAAAAAAAAATAAGAATGAAATGGGAAAAGTGCAAATAGCCCCCGTGTGTAAAAAAAAGAGAAAAAGAAGAAAGCATAAGTATCCTGCATGTACCCTTGAATTTGGTTTTGTTTAATTTTAGTTGAGTCGTGCCTATCTTTGAGATTTTTAGGTTTGCACTGTATGGTTCCTTCTAAGAAGTTGTTTATGTATTGAATTTGGGTCCGTATTAGTTATCTTAGATGTTGATCACACACGCACGCTATACCAGTGATAAGTGTTCAAGATTTGAGAATTAATATGTAAGTGTGGATTGGTTTTGATAATTCGTATTGTAAAGTTGCTTGTTTTCTCTTAGGCCGATGGGATAAGTTAGTTTATGCGATGTTGTTGGATTTTTCGGCATTTAGAATGTTATTGAATTTCATTGCATTGCATAGCATGTAGTTGTTTTGTGATCGAGGACTAGCACGGTTTAAGTTTGGGGGATTTTCATAAGTGGATTTTATATACACGAATCGATATTCATTTCAAGTTTAAATTCGTAGTTATCTTCATGTTTTGTGTTCGTTTTTACTCGTTTCATGTTATTTTATGTGTAGGGTGGTCATGGATGCAAGTGGTGAGGAAAGGCGGTCTTTTTGGAGAAAAAGTGGAAAAAAATTGAAGAATGAAAAATTGGAAGACAGTGGCCATGCCCGCCGGGGCGGGGGTCCCGATTCTGGAAGATATACGATTCTTGATAGTACTTCGTAACTATTATTCAGTTATTGAAGATATACGATTCCTATGTTTCAAGCATGCTTTTTAAAAGAAATTGTTTTACTTGCTGAGCTTGTTATGCTCACTCTTACTTGAACTATATGAATGCAGCTAAGGACGAGCGAACCGAGATTTCCAGTAGAGATAAAAGTAAGGCGAAGATGATTGATTAGTTTATCTTGTAATAGACTAGTAAGTATATGTATTATATTATGATGAACAAAGACTGTAATGGTTTAAGAACCTGGGAACAGGAGTTATTATTATTAATGTAATAAGAATGTCATTGAAACACGTCTTTTGATGTCATTTCAGTAGAATGAATGTATAGTTATGTGTACCGTATATCACCATTTGTCGGGTTGGAAGATACCCGAATTTGGGGGCGTCACAAGTTGGTAACAAAGCATTAGGTTATAAAACTTAAGGGGGGAAGAACCTTAGGCTAATAACCTCGTTAAGGAAGAGAAGTCCGAAGAAAGTAAACTTGAGCTTAACTTAAGATGAATGAGGTAATAAGGTATTGAGGAAACTCAGTACTGAAAGATTTAAAAGATGGAAAGTAACCCTAAATAAATTAAATGTGATTTGTGCTTATACTATTGTGTGTTATGTACTAATCAACATGTTATGTGTTATTGTAGGATGTCGATCGATAGCTTGATGTATGGAGATATACACGCGGTGAGTGAAGAAATTGTGAACATAGTAGAGTCTGTACCCATGCCAGTGGCGGAGGTACCATTAGTGATTCTAGAGGAGTCGGAGACAGTGGAATATTTTTCTGAGGAGGACTACTCCGAGGGAGATGTAGCTTAGACATTATACCTAGATATTATGAGCGATGTGGAGGAAGGAATGGAGGTAACATCGGTTGATACAGTGGTATCTACACTAGAGTCATCACCTCCAGATGCAATGAGATCATTATATCTGGCAGAGCTTGACAAGAATGGGCAACTGAGTACAGTTGTACAAAAATAAAATGAAGAGATTAGTGATCTTTATATAGCGAAGGAGTCTGCAGAAGTGATAAGTGGATTTTATATACACGAATCGATATTCATTTCAAGTTTAAATTCGTAGTTATCTTCATGTTTTGTGTTCATTTTTACTGTTTCATGTTATTTTATGTAGGGTGGTCATGGATGCAAGTGGTGAGGAAAGGCGGTCTTTTTGGAGCAAAAGTGGAAAAAATTGAAGAATGAAAAATGGAAGAGCAGGTTGCCATGCCATGCCACGGGTATGCCTTTTTGCTTACACCCCTCGCCGGGGTGGGGGTCCCGATTCTGGAAGTGTCCTGTTCAGGTTCAACTTCTGCTGGTACTCGGTTTGTGGGACTTTAATGATGCGCATGGACTCTACAAAAGGGGAGTTCAGCCAGGAGAGAAGAGGAGCTTTCTATTACTTGAAAAAAACAACAATCTTACACACACGGAGCATAATTTAAGAGCAATTTCCAGGATTCAAGAGCAAACTTTGGAGGAGTAATTTTCAGAGATTGTCACGACGTTGCCATGTAATCAAGGCTACGCTACGTGAAGGGGTTTTCATTATTCTTCTTCTCTTTACTCTTATTTGTAATTGGAAGGATGTTTTCAACAAATTATTCAGTTTTTAATTCATTCGTTATGAACTAATTTACTTATTAGACTTGTGATGGATCTTTGGGTGAAACGATGATTCTATAGCTTTGATTTCTAATTCAATAATATATTTTCAGTTTATCTATGTTAATTTGAGCGTGAATTTATGAATTGCCTGATCAACAGTTCATTGTGGATTTGAAAGGAATCGAGAGAGGAGATTCGAATCTAGACCTAGTTAATATAGCATGTGTTAGGAATTTTGTCAATAGCAGATTTTTGATTATTGTTAAGGTAGAGATACGCTTGACATCACACGTAATCTTATAAAGAGCTTAAACTTCAACCTTCTTTAATTGCAGTTCACATAGAGATATAGTGAGTTGGTTAATTTAGGTGTTTAATAGAATTTGGATTAATAAAAAATTAATAATTGTGAAGTTAAAATTCTTGATAATTTGTCTTTGTGGGAACGATACTCTATTCACTACTATATTACTTGTTGACCACGTACACTTGCGTGTTTTTACGCGTATTGATTTTACCCAACAAGAAGCAGATTATGAGTCAGAGCATGATGATAAGGTGCTCATGATAAATAATGCTAGGGATTTTAAGAAGGAGGTCGATGAGCTTCGTAAAGAACTGGGGGAGAAGGACCGGAATATAGCATGGATGTCTTACATTCATGAGAGTGCTCATAAGGATTTCAAGCTGAAAGTTGCTTGTTATTCCATTGAGTCAGGACAAACCTGTTATACTATTAGTCGGGATACTGTAGCAAAGATTGCAAATGAGAAACACGAGGATGATGTTATGCATTATTAGAAGTCTAGAGTTATAAATATGTGTGTAGTGACGTAAAACCCTCTTTTGTATAAAAGGGTAGTCTTTTTGTAAATCCCAACTGTTGGGAAGATCAATTGCGGGATAGAAAAATGTAATAGCTTTTGGCTATGAAAACAAATTGTAAATAGTTTCGAACTATGAAGAAGCCTATGAATATAATGAAGTTTTTAGTTAACATACTTTGTTGTGGTATGAGTTGTTGTTTAAAAAAGCGATAACTAACTAAGTAAGTAAGTAATAATGAAATTTTATCAGAAAATGCCGCCTAGGAGAAGACAACGTAATCAGGAAACAGAATCACATAATGATAACCAAGGGGGTCAAAAAAATCCTATGCAAGAGTTCGTTAATTTATTAATTGCTGCATTTAACCAAACCGGGGGTAGATTACCTGCGAGACATAGAGTAGCCAGAATGACTACCTTTAAAAAGTTTAAAAGCGTAGGTCCGCCAGAGTTCAAAGGAACGACGGACACATTAGAAGCTAGACATGGGTAAAGGAGATATAGAAGGCGTTTGTTATTATAAACATAGCTGAGGCGCAAAAGACTTCTTTTGCAACTTACACGACGAAAAAAGAAGCCAACTTTTGGTGGGAGGCTCACCAGGGTGGGGCTAGAACAGACGCGGTAGCAGGGGAACAATTCAAGAAGGTTTTCTTTGAGAAATATTTACCTACAAGCATGAAAGGGAGGATGGAGATTAAGTTCTTTGAACTTAAGCAAGGGGACATGACGGTTCCCCAATGTGCGGCCAAATTCAATGAATTGGTAAGGTTTGCTCCACACCAAGTGGACACTGAGAAGAGGAAGGCTCGTAGGTTTGAGCAGGGCCTGAAACCCTAGCTCTATAGTAGGATTTTGGTGTTCTAGAGTGTTTCCTATGGGATCATTCCGGAGAAGGTGATTATAGCAGAAGGTGGTAGTTATACGTTGACTCAATACCATAAAGAAAGAAAGAATGAGAGCAAGGGAGAGGGAGGAACCAAGGCAGTGAATGCCAGTGGTAGTAGGCCAAAAAGAAAGAATTTTTAACTCCAGGAATACTGGAGTGGGACAAGGGGAGCCTAAGCATAAGGTCGAAGCGTGTAAGACATGTGGAAAGACTCATCTAAGAGTCTGTCTGAAAGGGATTTTAAGTACCTTTAAACATTAGGGTAGAGGAGGAGGAAATAACTTTCGTTAATTATATTAGTGGAGATTGTTTCGTGAATAATAAAGGTAAAAAAGTATCGATAGATAAGTACCGATAAAGTTGGGAGAATTTGAAGAAATTCTCGGTAAGAATTAGTTAAGTAACCATAGAACTTTAGTAAATAGTTATAAGAAAATTGTGAATCTTCACTTTTTCAGAAAATCCAAGGTAGTAATTTATGGTAATAAAGCACCGTGACATTATTGTTTTCTAACCATGACGCAATTAGTAGGGTGTTAAGGAAGGGGATGAGTCGTTACGGTTGTTTAACGACTATCGTAATAGGAGTAAGTTAGCGGTTAAGAATAAATACCCATAGCCAGGATCGATGAACTATTTTGATCAGTTAAAAGTTGCAAAGAATTTTCTAAAATAGATTTGTGTACGAGGTAGAGTCGGTTGAAAGTAAGGAAGAAAGGGGAGATACCTAAGGCGACGTTCAGAACTCGTTACATTTTGACAAGTTTTTGGTTATGTCATTTGGGTTGACTGATGTCCTGAAGTTAGATTTTTCCGTAAGGGGCACCCAACAGGTCAAAGGCAAATTGATAGGTACCCTTGTGAGGTGCTATGAATGAAATTACCATTAGCATCATAGAGTGTTCGAATATTATTAGGACGAGTGTGTCGTAATGATCATTGGTGATATTCTAGTCTATTTCAAGACGTCAGAAGATCACGCTGAACATTTGAAGATAGTGTGAGAAACACTACGGAGGGAGAAGTTGGATATGGAATTCACTAAGTGTGATTTTTTAATTAAAAGATATACAGATATGTTATTGATAAGTATGTTGGGAATGAGAAATGAGAAAATAGTTATCAGAAACTAAAAAAAAGGTTAATTGAGGCACATGTATTGTCTTTATCAGATGATACGAGGAATTTTGTAGTGTATCTTGATGTTTAGCATAGATGACGAGATTGTGTGCTCATGTAGCATGACAAAGTCATTGTGTATGTATCACGCCAGTTAAAGGATTATGAGGAGGTTTATCCTACTTATGATCTAGAATTGGCAGTTGTAGTTTTTGAATTAAAAATCTGAAGATAGTATTTATACATGGAGAAGTGTGAGATATACACTGACTTTAAGAGTCTGAAATATACCTTCCTACTGAAGTAGTTGAATATAAGGTAGAGAAGGTAATTAGAATGGATAAGAGATTACGAAGGTGATATGTTATATCATTCAGGGAAGGTAAACGTAGTAGCCGACACGTTAAGTAGGAAGGGTAGGAAAAGCTATCGATGTTAACGACTCAGAATGAGTTAATAACGGAGATGGCAAGAACAAAGTTAGAAGTTAAAATACAGAATGAAGCGATAGAAATGTTATTCACTATGTAGACTTAATCCACGATAACGGAACGAGTTAAGTAAGTACAACTAGGTAACGAGGAATGCAAGCGAATGAAGAAGAAGATGCAGGATGAAGAGAAGATCAAGTATAATCTTATTTTGAAAGAGGAATTTGAGTTCCAAATAATTTCAAATTAAAAGAAGAATAACTAATATAATAGAGAGATAACGTAATGTGTTAATAAGTGTTTAACTTCCAACTCATAATATTAATAGGAACGGACAAGTTCTGTGAAATAAGATAATACCTTCAGTAAAGGTGAAATGAAAGAACCACAATGTGAAAGAAGCATTGTGGGAATTCGAGATTAAAATAAAGAAAACAATTTCCTCAATAGTGTATGTATTATTAGCAAAATTCTGGGGACAGAATCCTTATAAGGAGGGAAGAGTGTAATGCCCTAGAAAATTGGATTTTTAGGAGAATTAAAATTTTATTTAATTATGTGGATTAAATGAATTTAATTATTTATTTATGGGAGTAAGCTAATTGAAGGTCGTTCTATGACCTAAACATATCAAAATGTCGTAGTATTTTGGCTACGTGGTAGAATTAAAGTGTTTGAATTTCCAAGACAAAAATAAAAGCTTTCCGAGAAATTATCCGAAAACACTATATTCACATTTTCGCCGGAATTATTTTTGAACTTCCGAGAAATACGTAACGATAGAATATCAAGGTGAAATGGAATATCCAATAATATTTCAGTTATGGAAAACGTAATATTTCGCCTGTGGACTTAATTTGAGAACGTTAGGAAAATCAAGCGTTAAGAAGTTAGGGTAATGATCGTATAATACATAGGTATTGTACGAGATAGAGAATACGAGTATGATACGAGGTATTATACGAGTATGTATGAATGATGGTATATCATATATGATGAATACGTATACGAGTTAGAATATGAGAATTATACGTAGAGTATATGTTATAAGGCTTTAAGCCATTTGTGAATAGACTTGTGGATTATGTGAGAAGTACAAGTCCAATATGATTTAATATGAAAGTTAATATGCAAGTCCAAGTGTTTGTAATGAGAAGCCCAAAGTAATTTAATGCAAGCCCAAATGATTAAGCTAATCTGAGACCCCAAACTTTATGAATAAAGATTTCAATTTCTCGAAATTTTTTTTAAAATATTATGGTGTGGATTTGATATAATGTTATAGTTGTGGGTAATATTTATAAATTTTGCAAAGTATGCAAGTTGTTATAAAATATTCGTTTGGTCGGGGAATATTCTTTTTATCGGGGAATATCCGATGCATTGCACAATCATTGGTGGACCCATTAACGGAAGTATTTGTCGTAGTTAAAAACGCATGTAATTATCTTTTATAAAAAATAACTACGAAAGTGTTATCGTTAAAAACCGTTGAACTACTTCGGTAGTAAAAGTACAAGAATACGCGTGGTTACATAGTAGTAACACCGGTATTGATTATTGATGCTTACGTAAGAAGTCACTCGATTATACTCAATTATTGCTACAAGAATCACGCATCATATCTCTCATATTATTGATTCAATTATTGTCACAAGATCATCTCAGATAATATGTTATATTATTAAATAAATAATTGAGACGAAAAAGTTATTCATATTATTATTTGCAATATTGACAATGTCTAGAAGTTTCATCAAGGAGAGGTTTGGTCACCTAATTGCGGCCAATAAGGAGAAATCCTTATCTGAAAAGCCCCTCTTTCACAGGAACGACACAGGTTGTTAAATATTGTGAATTATAATATTAATGATGAATAAGTTCGTGTTGATTAAGGATGAAATTGATAGTTCCATTGTGTTGGAATTATTAGTGTTAGTGGAAATCGACATTTATTTCAATAATAATTGATGTCTGGAGGTTATATTGACCAATCGGGTAATTAACTGGATAAATGAGAAATTAATTGCTATTGATTCACATGATTATAACTATTTGTTCACATGTGTGTACTATTGATTCTCATTCATTTACTATTAGGGGAGTTGGTGCAAGATTGATAATACTTGCATGACTAAATTAAAAATGGAGGTATAGATGAAGGTACTATACTGTAATTGTTTTTTTTTCACATGATTAGAACTATTGATTCACATGATTTACAATTAGGGGAGGTGGTGCAAGTTTGATAATACTTGCAGGACTAAATTAAAAATAAAGAAAAAGTGGAAGGTATTATACTGAAATATTTCGAGGCCCAAAACGTGCAATTATCGAAACTATATTTTCCTATAAATAGATGCTCATTCTTCCTTCATTTCTCACCAATTCACTAAAGCTATAGAGCAGTTATTATAGAGAGAAATTATTGAGAGAAAGAAGAAGAGAAGTTTGCTACCTCATTATTCCAGTATCCAGTTTTCTTCTAAGGTAAGGGGTATTATTCTTTCGTATTCATGAAGAGAGTTATTTTCTTTCAATACTCGTAAAGGTTGTTATTCCATTCTTTATTATTATGTTAGAATAACCTGTCTATACGAAGTACCGCATACATGGTGAAATTCTTCTGTTATTCCATTCTTTATTATTCATTGGAATAACATGTCTCACATCTTGATCTATCGCATTCCTAGTGAATTCTGTTGTTATTCCATTCTTTATTTTTCTGTTGGAATATCCTGTCTATGCGGATTACGCATGACCTGGTTCCGTTCTTTATTATTCTGTTGGAATATCTTGTCTGTGCGGATTACGCATGGCCTGGTTCCATTCTTTATTATTTTGTTAGAATAACCTGTCTATGTAGATTACCGTATGCATGGTGAATGATCCTTCATATTCATTCTTTATTAAATTGTGGAAATGATTTGTTTACGTGGATTACCGCATGGCGGGTGAAAATCCATTTGCAGTTTCGTATATTCTATTATACTTGTATGAGATATCATTTATTTTGTACTCGTCATGAAATATCATTTTCTTTGGTATTTTTTTTACGAGTTACTATTCACGGGTTACTATTCACCCGATTACTATTCACTCTAGTATTATTAACTCGGGTATTCGGGGCACTTTTCGTGCCGGAGTACTATTCATGGGTTACTATTCACCCGATTACTATTCACTCTAGTATCATTCACTCGGGTATTCAGGACACTTTTCGTGTTGGGGTACTATTCACGGGGTACTATTCCCAAAGTACTATTCACGGGGTACTATTCACCTGAAAAATATATTTTTGTTCTGTCCAAATTTTTTTTGGTACATGAATATTATTCTTGAATTTTACTCCACAAAGCAATATCATGTTGACAATTTGGACGTTATTGATTTATGGATAAATTAAATTATAAATTTTTAAAATTTATCCTTGAACTTGTTTTATTGAATTATTATGTCATTGTCATCATCCTCATGCTTATATTGTGATTAAAGTCATCTTTGGCTTACATGCATATAAGGACTTGGTATGATTATGACCGTAATATGATGAATGATGTGGTAAAAGTCCTCATTGGCCTATAGTTCATTAATGGACAGTTGTTGGTATGATTATGACCAGGGATTATTTGGTATAATCATGACCATTGATGATTACATGAATATCCTTGGCCGTAGTGGATGGATGATGTGGATTTATTTGTTAAGCTGAGTCTCAGCGATAAAGTTGATGAAAAACTTTTTAAATCATAGAAGATAGTAGATTTTATGCTCTACTTGACTCTTCTAATGGATTGCTTATTTCATTGCAGATTGTTGATCTAAAACTTGTTGTCTATTGTATTCTATCATTGTTATCTTCGTTGAAGGCTAAGGATAATTTATTCTGCATTATCTTAGTCATAATATTTGTTACTGGGCTAGTTGAGCTCGCCCTTTCTTTCATTGTTCTCTTCAGGAAATGAGAATATAGCTGGGATGAGTCGGGGAACGGATTGATGGTCCAGATGATATCATTAGTAGTCCTCACTATTCTGTTAAATAGTGTGATAATAAATGTAATGAGGACTCCATTTGAGTTTGGATACTGTCTAGAAGACAATATTCGTATTTTACACGACTGTTGTATAATTAAGTTGTATTTGTATTTATGTACCATGTATTTGGCGACCCAAGATGGGTGATGTATACCTGTTTTGGGGGCGTCACAGTTGGTATCAAAGCTTAGGGATATGATCCCTGGCTGAGATGTGAGACAAGAACTAGGAGGGGAGAGACGAGGAATTCCTTCGCTAGTATGACCTACCTAAGTTTATGTGGTATTTAATTGGTCGGTCAGAGTATAGGAATAATATGTTATATGTTAATTAACCCTTGTTTTGTGATATATTATATTTGTGTATAATCAAGTCCAGCTAGGACGGTGGCACCAAAGGTGGATACGGACAAAACAAAGTCGGTGGTTTCAAGAAGAGCATTTTTCGTGACTTCTCAAAAAGAGAGTAACCCGAACGAAGTTAGCACGGGTTAGTTAATTATAAATTCTTGCGAAGTTTATACCTTATTAGATACCGGTTCTACCCATTATTTTATCTCTCTTGTTTGCGCTCAACGTTTAAATTTGACTCCAAAGAAATTAGACTTTGGCTTATCGGTTGAAACTCCGTTAGGAGAAACCTTCATTACATGTGTTATCCAAGTCTTAGATGAGAGTCACAGTTTTGAATTATATTTCTATTGTTAATAAATTTCCTGACGTATTCCTGAAGACTTCTTAGCCTACCCCTAGAGCGTGAAATTGAATTTTGTATTGACCCCAGTACAAAACCCTTAAATATTTCTTCAACCAAAACGAACGTATAATGCGCCAAAGATGTTGGCTCGAGCTGTTGAAGATTATGACTATACCAATCAATATCATCGTGGAAGAGCGAACGTGGTAGCTGACGCGTTGAGTAGAAGATCGTATGCGTTTACGAGTGCGATGTTGTTAACACAAAAACCTATTTCGTATAACATACAAATGATGAAGATGGAGTTAAAGACTCTAGGAACCCACGTGGTGATATCAAATATACGAGTAGAATCGACGTTAATCGATAAAGTTAAAGCTGTGCAAGCTACATACTCAGAGCTGATGAATATGAAGAAGAAGGTTCAAGAGGGCATTATTCTAGAAGCAAGAATCGACGAAGAGAGGAAATCTCAACCCTCGATTTTTATTGGCCGATTTGAAATCCTTGATCGAGTAGGAACTGTGGCCTATAGACTCGTTTTACCGCCAAGTATGTCGCATGTTCATAACCTTTTTTCACGTATTGATGTTACGTAAATATGTGTGTGACGCCCCCAAATTCGGGTATCTTCCAACATGACAGATGGTGCTCCACGATACTACAATCCATACAATCATTCCATTGAGATAACAACAAAATGAGTGTAATTACTATCTTTGTATTACATTTGTAATAAATCCTTTCCCAGGTTCATAAACCGAATACATTCATTGTTCTTCATAAGTATATTACAACCAAATACACTAATCTATTACAGGACGATTAATTGTCCATCTTAGCCTTGCCCTTATCTCTCTTAGAACTCTCAGTTTGTTCGGCTTTAGCTGCAAACATATGGTTCAAGCAAGAATGGACATAACTAGCTTAACAAGTCTTAACAAAGAATCATACGAATATCACATTAATAATTACATGCTTTATTTTCATATATGGATAATTAACTACAAAGCACTATAAAACATTTGACTAGTACTTCTCATGTCATAACAACAATTCCAAAGTATATATAAGAGCTTCGGAATGATGAACCGGTTAATAGACCATGGTCATACTCTTTTCATTTTCATACTTGAAAAGGATATCCGGCACTAAGGCCATCCACCCGTCTTTACTTACGAGCACTTCTAGGTGATCAACCTATTGTACTCTATGTTGATCAACACTCTTATGTTAAACGTATTTACGCTTAACATTTGGCAACCTCGCGTGCCCATCGAATAATCGATGAAAATACTTTTTATTTGTACATAGACAAACTGTAACGACCCCAAAATTCATACAATTTAAATCTCAACTTCGGTCGTTAACCATACATTAAATCTCTATCTTTACATCATTATTCGATGTTAAACTTAATAAAATTGCGAAATATTTAAAACTTTTATACATTTCCTTCTTGCTTGCCCTGAATCGTAACCTTTACATTACATCTCTTTAATTCAATCTTATATCATGAATCGTTACAACAAAATGACTATACAAACTCTTACATCATAACTAAATATCCATATACATTGGATAGCTCAACTTTACAATTCAACAACATGTTACGATCAAATTATGAAATACATTTCTCATAAAACATAAGTAATCTTCGTGAATATAGATCTCTATAACTCACTTAGCACATATCTTTACCTTAAAATCTTGACCTGCAAAAGTGGTTATTTGCAAGAGTGAGCTCGACAGCCCAGCAAAGTCTAACAGTTTTCATGCATCATATAGCACATAATAACATGGTCGATATATATCTCATTAAAGTAACATGGCATACATGCTTTTAATTCATATAGCAAATATAAAGATTGAGTTCCTTACTCAATCATCATTACTTAGCCAAAACAATGCAGTCATATATTGACTTTAACATTTCATGATTTCAACATGCATAACATATCATGCAATTTAAAATAGTTCATCAAGTCCACGTAGAAAATAGGAACCGAAAGACTTGCCTTGATCGTTGTTACCAATAATAGATTAACAGCTTACAGTTATCTGCACTTCACGTGCCCTACACAATTATATAATCATACACATCAACTATTAGTCACATAACAACACATAGTAATTGTAATGTAAACTCTACTCCACATCTCATAATATTTCCTATTAATTAGCACACAATGTTCATTTAGATTGTGCTAACTTTTTAACTTATGACTCACTATATTTCTTCTTAGTCAAACTCAAAATTCGTTCAAGTGCTTAAGTCTTGCTAGGACTACTTATTGGTTTTATATTAAACCCATTTCATATCCTATACTATTCATTTCAATTGAATTGAAACACTTTTTAAGTTCATTAACACTTGGCACGGCGTTTCGACGTTCATTCGTCACACGCCTGATTTGCCTCTCTTGTGTATGCTTACTATGCTTCAATAACTTATCTAATACATCATTTATTAATGTTAAGCATCATTATATTTACTAAAATTCATGTTTTATAACTTAGGACATCATCTTTTATGGTCAGGAGAACTACACATGCATATGTGCATGCCCGACGCCCTCCGATTGCCCCTAAAAACACAACAGTCCTAAAGATGACCATTGTGACTACTGTTACACACCTCAAATTAAAAAATGTAAAGCATGAACGTTGTAGGTCTATTCGTCCTCGTTCCGGATCGTCTTGAATCAACTCAATCAGAGTTCGTATGAGAAAGTTATGACCATTTTACTACAGGAGGCCAAAAGCGTCGACTTCGGACTTACGTCCCTGTGGCACGGCACGAGAACTAAACTAACGGTGGCAGCCCAGTCACGAGATTGGCATTGGGGCACGAATTTCAACCTTTAGGCGTGAACTTCATGCACTCAGCGAAATTTTGGTCTTTGGTAGCAATTTCGACATATTTGAAGCCAAAAACTTATGAGACCAACCACGAAGAACAGAACAACTAAATTTATGTCTATAACTTAATTTCTAACACTAATTAACATGCATAACTTTATCGTAAACTACACATAAATGTTAACAATCATCCATATAACAATTACCAACAATTAAACAACTACTTTAGAAAACTTAATTCTTTGAAAACACTATTTTAAGAAAACTCCATTGTTGACGTTGTTTAACACTGTAATATCAATAATAACCCAAACTTGATTACTTTAAAGTACGATTCTCTGAAATTCATACTCAATTAACATACATAAGCTTCAATTTCACAATTAGCATACAATCACATACTAATTTTGTTATACTCCAAAACATGTTCATGTTCATCCTCATATGTCCACTGTAAAACCAATTTCGTTTCTCTTTGAACGCATTTGTAAACTACAATAATATATATATGCTAGTTATTTATCAAAACATATGGTTTCATCATCAATTAGTAAAACATATTGGTTACAGAAAATTTTTGTAAACATATTATACCTCAGTGAGTGAATTTCAAGAACACAGAGACTAAGGAATTATACTATAAAAGATATATGTTAAGATTATAAAACATACCTTTTTTTGCTTTGAAATTACTTGTTAATCACTAAGAAACATTTTGGAATTACAGAACCCTTTCTCTCAATTTTCTCTGATACTTCTCTCTCAAACCCTCTGTAATTCTCCTTCTCAGAAAACTTCTATTTTTCTTCTTAGACTTAAGCCAAATGCATTATACGTAAACTAAAACTAACCCAAACGCAGGTCTTATTCAAACGTTTAAAACTGACACTACTAATGGTCTTATTAATTCAGCGGTTACCATAATTATTATATATTATTTATATTTAATTTAATTTAATTTATATTACTAATAAATCAAATTTAAAAATCCAAAAGCCATAGGGCTTTGTTTGGCAAAACGCTTTAAAATTAAAGACTTAATATATTTAAGCCTTGTTTGGCAAAATAAATTAAAACTACTTTAATTTATTTTAATAACCACTATAATATAGTTATTTGGCACACTTTCATTTAATTAAGTTTTCATACGTAATTTATTAATTCTAATAACAATCCATTGCATAATATAATAATTTATTTAATCATTATAAACTCTCTAACTTAATAAATAAATTAAATTAGATTACTATTTCAAAATAATTACTCTCCTTAACTCATTAATTATTTATTAAACAAATAAATAATCAAATCACATCAAATCAATTAAACAAATACTTATTCAACGATAAACACATCCATTAAATATTTATATAATTCAATAAATATTTAAATATTAATCAAAAATACGGATTGTTACATCATTCCTCCTTACAAGGATTACATCCTCGTAATCACAACTCAAATCACTCATTCGTTACAATCTTTCCCTACTTTACAAAGATTACATCCCCGAGAATCGAAGATGTAAATTAAACAAATAACTCAGAGTAATCTTTCATCATTTTATCTAAATATAGATTTTATATTTCCTACTACATTCATTACTTTAACAAATTCTAGGTTTCATTTTATAACTTTCACTTGAACTCAATTCCTTTTCTAAGGATCGTTATCATCAACACTCGGGATATTACATTCACCCTTTCTTCTAAGAATTTCATCCTCGAAACTTTTATTCATTCAATCTAACAAAATAGATTTTACAATAATACTTTATTTATTCCTTGGGTTTTATAACCACTTCTTTCCACAAACATCTTTCTGTAATTATTAACTTTTCTATTAAAAGTTTCACGTTATTCTTTGATAACTCATCTACTTCTCACTTCAAAATCTCTTTTCTCACTTAATCAACACATTCATCATCCATTGTCGTATTCTACGACTTACTTCTTTCTAAGGAGTATTTTCCTTTTTCACTTCCATCTTGCAGAATGACAAGAATTTTCCACAATTGTTCAATAATTGGGAAGTAGTATGAATAACTCGGGAATTTAAAAAATTCCAAATCATGCTGAGGGTCACAAGACCTTGAACTCTATTCTCTAGGTTTAATAGTGCTTCACCCCCGGTTCTTCACACTTTAAACCCTCTTTGGCAGAATGTTTATCAATCACAAAGACTGAAAACACCCTCCGCAAGTACTCTAGGTCATCAACCTATTGTACATGTATTGTGCACAAACATTTCAGCGCAAAGTATAAACTAAGTGTAACCTCTAATAAAAGAGTTGTTCATCTCAAAATTTAGAGTGCAAGCATTCAACTGAGGGTCTAATGACCACGAACCTTGTCCACAATTATAAATAATCTTTCAACTTTAACTTTTATAGTCATACGACTATAATGACTTCAAGGTACTTAAAGGATCAATCCTTTGTACATGTATTGTGCACAAACATTTTAGTGCAAAGTATAAACTAAGCGTAACCCCTAAATAATAGGGTTGTTCATCTCAGCTTTTCAACATCTGAATCCGCACCAAAACAATTTGGTTTGGCATAACTTCTCAAGAAACTCTTGAATTTCATAAACATCTTTCAATATTTGTCTAGCTGAATCAAATAGCATAGACCTCTACAACAATTCGGACATCAACCAAAATATACATTTACATACATACATATGTATTCTCATATCTTAAAGAAATCTCAAAAAAATCTTTTTATGACGTCATGGTACCACAGAGACCATTTATATTACAAATCGCTAAGGATTCCAATATTTGGTGATTTTATCATACTACATCATACCATAGTGGGCTGACGATCCTAAGATCACATCCAACACTAGGTAATACTGCATTAATGACTCCATCGTTTTTATCATATTTGCACCAGGTTACATGATGCATTAATGATATAAAATACATTTTGATATATTGCAAATCATTTTTGTCTAGTTGAAGCAATTAGCATAGACATACGAATAACAGTATTGTTGTTAAAACTCATTAGTTCCTTCATTTGATCCAATGTTTTTCAAGAAAATAAAAGTGTAAACATCAGCACGAAGTCAATAAATTTCGAAAGTCTAGCATAGCTAGTAGATTTAGAATACCTATGCTTCCACCATCAACTCCACTTTCTATAATGATCCATTGCTTAATAGGTCTATCTATTCCTATCATCCTCAATACTCCATTTACACTTATCTATACCGGTTAAATCAAACTTACCACACGTTATGAGTTCAGAACTTACCACAATCATATGAGTTTAAGAACTTATCCTAGTCGGGACCATAGGCGTCCATTCATTTGAGGGGTTCAAAACATACCATATAATTATGAGTCACGAACCTACCATAAGTATGAGTTTTAAGAACTCGCACTTAACCTTATAATATTCTCTAACTATACTCTACCTATCTGTTATACACATGGGAAAAGAATCACCTTCTCAACAGGCATATAGCAAATAGCGCGACATAAACATTCCAATGATTATCAATGTGATAAACTGAGTGCAAGCACAAAACCCTCGCCCATACCAAAGTTTGTACAACTCATCCATCATATGAGTCCTCAATTGAAATCCCTCCTAACTCTATCTTGCTCATAACTTGCTCTTTGCTCGATACGAATTCCTCGTATCACATTATCTATAACTCCTCATGAGTTTATCTCGTACTATCATAGTACATTATCTTCATAGCATCAAGCTATAATCATTCAAACATTACAAACCATCTTCCTTTTATAACTTAAACAGATCACGTCGTGATATTATTCTATAATCATCTCCCTTAAGATTCTTTTCTTAACTCATGATCGTTTTGTTTTATGATCCTCTTTCTTTCCTTTATCATCATTTATGATATTATTTGTTATCTTGGCCTTTGGAGTTAGGAAACTCCCATTTCTTATCTTTATATCTCTTCAAGATTCTTCTTTGAATCTTCTTGTTTATAAAACAATTCTTCATTTAAGAATTTCTAACTTCATTTACATTGCTCAAAATTTCATTCGAGTTCTATACTTTCATCATACGTGTCCATTTCTATACTTGGTACACATCGAGTCTCTAACAGTTTCAATATGGTATGCTGAGTGGTTTCCTACAAACAACCAATAAACTAGGTTCCGAGTTACTAGTTCGTATATACCTCCACTCTATGAAGGAATCGTTTAGCCCAGATACCATACATGAACTACTAAAGAGTACAATTGCACCATACTCTCTATTCTTAACTTCTTTATCATTCTCTTTTTATAGACATTGTCTATTTATCATCACCTTACATCCTTATTATTGGAGTTGGGTAACCCCACATTCATATTCCTTATAACTCTGCGAGATTCTTCTTTGAATCCTTTCACGCAAGTTTTAATCCCTTATTGTTCAAATTCTATTTGAGCTTATTCGTTCATTATCTTCACCTCTCTTCTCTAATGTTATAGCCTACGGTACTCCTACCTAAGGTTTATAACCTACGGCTCTGATACCAACTGTAACGACCCCAAAATCCATACAATTTAAATCTCAACTTCGGTCGTTAACCATACATTAAATCTCTATCTTTACATCATTATTCGATGTTAAACTTAATAAAATTGCGAAATATTTAAAACTTTTATACATTTACTTCTTTCTTGCCCTGAATAGCAACCTTTACATTACATCTCTTTGATTCAATCTTATATCATGAATCGGTACAACAAAATGACTATACAAAGTCTTACATCATAACTAAATATCCATATACATTGGATAGCTCAACTTTACAATTCAACAACATGTTACGTTCAAAATATGAAATACATTTATCATAAAACATAAGTAATCTTCGTGAATATAGATCTCTATAACTCACTTAGCACATATCTTTACCTTAAAATCCTGACCTACAAAAGTGGTTATTTGTAAGAGTGAGCTCGACAACCCAGCAAAGTCTAACAGTTTTCATGCATCATATAGCACATAATAACATGCTCGATATACATCTCATTAAAGTAACATGGCATACATGCTTTTAATTCACATAGCAAATATAAAGATTGAGTTCCTTACTCAATCATCATTACTTAGCCAAAACAATGCAGTCATATATTGACTTTAACATTTCATGATTTCAACATGCATAACATATCATGCAATTTAAAATAGTTCATCAAGTCCACGTAGAAAATAGGAACGGAAAGACTTGCCTTGATCGTTGTTTACCAATAATAGATTAACAGCTTACAGTTATCTGCACTTCACGTGCCCTACACAATTATATAATCATACAAATAAACTATTAGTCATATAACAACACATAGTAATTGTAATGTAAACTCTACTCCACATCTCACAATCTTTCATATTAATTAGCACACAATGTTCATTTAGATTGTGCTAACTTTTTGACTTATGACTCACTATATTTCTTCTTAGTCAAACTCGAAATTCGTTCAAGTGCTTAAGTCTTGCTAGGACTACTTATTGGTTTTATATTAAACCCATTTCATATCCTATACTATTCATTTCAATTGAATTGAAATACTTTTTAAGTTCATTAACACTTGGCACGGCGTTTCGAAGTTCATTCGTCACACGCCCGATTTGCCTCTCTTGTGTATGCTTACTATGCTTCAATAACTTATCTAATACATCATTTATTAATGTTAAGCATCATTATATTTACTAAAATTCATGTTTTATAACTTAGGACATCATCGTTTATGGTCAGGAGCACTACACATGCATATGTACATGCCCGACGCCCTCCGATTGCCCCCAAAAACACAATAGTCCTAAAGATGACAATTTTGACTACTGTTACAGACCTCAAATTAAAAAATGTAAACATGAAAGTTTTAGGTCTATTCGTCCGCGTTCCGGATCATCTTGAATCAACTCAATCGGAGTTCGTATGAGAAAGTTATGGTCATTTTACTACAGAAGGCCAAAACTGTCTGACTTAGACTTCTGTCCCCGCGCCGCGGCACGAGAACTAGGCTAACCAATGGTGCCGCAATGTGAGATTGGCACTGGGGCACGAATTTCAGTGCTAGGGCGTGAACTTCTGGCGCTGGGGCGCGAATTTCGACGTTGGGGCTCCATTTTTGGCACTGGGGCACTGAAACTTGCAGAACCCAACCACGAAGAACAGAACAACTAAATTTTTGTCTATAACTTAATTTCTAACACTAATTAACATGCATAACTTCATCGTAAACTACACATAAATGTTAACAATCATCCATATAACAATTACCAACAATTAAACAACTACTTTAGAAAACTTAATTCTTTGAAAACACTGTTTTAAGAAAACTCCATTGTTAACGTTGTTTAACACTGTAATATCAATAATAACCCAAACTTGATTACTTTAAAGTACGATTCTCTGAAATTCATACTCAATTAACATACATAAGCTTCAATTTCACAATTAGCATACAATCACATACTAATTTTGTTATACTCCAAAACATGTTCATGTTCATCCTCATATGTCCACTGTAAAACCAATTTCGTTTCTCTTTGAACGTATTTGTAAACTACAATCATATATATATGCTAGTTATTTATCAAAACATATGGTTTCATCATCAATTAGTAAAACATATGGATTACAAAAAAAAATTTGTAAACATATTATACCTCAGTGAGTGAATTTCAAGAACACAGAGACTAAAGAATTATACTATAAAAGATATATGTTAGGATTATAAAACATACCTTTTGTTGCTTTGAAATTACTTGTTAATCACTAAGAAACGTTTTGGAATTACAGAACCCTTTCTCTCAATTTTCTCTGATACTTCTCTCTCAAACCCTCTGTAATTCTCCTTCTCAGAAAACTTCTATTTTTCTTCTCAGGCTTAAGCCAAATGCATTATACGTAAACTAAAACTAACCCAAACGTAGGTCTTATTCAAACGTTTAAAACCGACACTACTAATGGCCTTATTAATTCAGTGGTTACCATAATTATTATATATTATTTATATTTTATTTAATTTAATTTGTATTACTAATAAATCAAATTTAAAAATCCAAAAGTCATAGGGCTTTGTTTGGCAAAATGTTTTAAAATTAAAGACTTAATATATTTAAGCCTTGTTTGGCAAAATAAATTAAAACTACTTTAATTTATTTTAATAACCACTATAATATAGTTATTTGTCACACTTTTATTTAATTAAGTTTTCATATTTAATTTATTAATTCTAATAACAATCCATTGCATAATATAATAATTTATTTAATCATTATAAACTCTCTAACTTAATAAATAAATTAAATTAGATTACTATTTCAAAATAATTACTCTCCTTAACTCATTAATTATTTATTAAACAAATAAATAATCAAATCACATCAAATCAATTAAACAAATACTTATTCAACTATAAACACATCCATTAAATATTTATATAATTCAATAAATATTTAAATATTAATCAAAAATCTGGATTGTTACACAAACTTACCTTCTAATCCGTACCAAATACTTGGCATATGATAGCGTTAATAGTTCTATATCACAAGACTTGCAAACAAATCCATTCATTCTTCAATACTTGTCTAGCCGAGTTAAAACAGGCATCGACTCTTTCTTTAAAACTATTCATGCATTGTATAACATGCATCACGTAAAACTTGGCTAACACGAAGGTTAGACAAACGTTAAGAAAGACTTGCCTTCAAGCGCCTTCGAATAACAATTCAACTATTCTCAGTCTTTACAGGATCTACATGATATATTCACATAGCACACTGTAATTAGTTATCAAACAAACTAACTTTATTGTCTATAACCAACTTCTTTCTATTCTATGTCTTATTTAAATTAACTTTGTTATTAAAGTCGATTTGACTTTCTCTACTTCATTACGGTTTGTTAACGTTTTTACGTTACTAACCGACATTCGATCATTATTGGTTAAGTACCAACGTTGAACGTCATTTACACTTTACTTATTACGTTCTAGCGTTCTTCGTTTAATTTTTATTAAACCTTACTAGATCTTCTTACATTAGCACCTTATAAGTGATTTAAGGTCAGTCTTATTATGTACATTAAGTACCTTCAATGTCTTACCTTAGGTCTACATTCAAATGGAACAAAACCTAACTTGGTCAATATTTTTTCATGTCGGTATTGCAGTCACGACATCCTTTATATTCTAGTGGCCATCTTGCATGCGAGTTAGCGAGGCTACTTTCTACGAAAGTCTGGTATTTGCATGACGCGACCACTTTATCTTTGGTTTTTGTATGACTGCATTTAGTCTCGTGCACCAGTTGGCCAAAATAGTCCACTTTTCTAACGAAACTCCCGGCTTCCTAATTTGTTCGTTTTACATCCGAATTGACCCATTCAAAAGCCTACAAGTCACAAATTACATCCTTTACGTGTTCGTATAAGAATTTCACATTTTTCGAATCTGTTAACTCAGAATTCACCTTTGAGTTCATTTTTAAGCGTCCGTTTAACGTTTTTGACCGTTCAATACTCGGTTTCTTCGTTATAAGTCGAAATGCGACGATTCTTTCGCCAACGACTCTTAATTACCTTATCTCACGTGTTAACATTGGAAACCATCATTTTCAAGTCACACGGTAACTTTTGACCTTTAATCCGGGCTTTTTACCTTTTTCGACGTTTAATGTCTATTTTCGCAAAATTCATCATAACTTTGTTACTCGTGTTCTATAAGCCAAATTAAATGGAAAATTCCATTGATTCATCACAAACATCCTAACCAAACAATAGGCACATTCTTTATCTATAATGGTTTTCAAAACGTTCATCCAAAACTAAATTCACGTTCAAGACTTTCTATGGTTTTTAACTTACGTAAACACTTACGATTTCTATTTGGTCATTACCTATCAATGATTTAGTCATTAATAGGCATCCTTATATCTCCTCAATAAACATGCTCCACCAATCTACGATTCTTATACTAGAAAGAAATCGAAAAAGATGAAGATTGCGGTTTATGAGAATTTACCTTTGAAGCAATTAACGTTCTTGATAAACGCCTATTGGTTTGCTTGAAAGTAGAATGATTAAGCGTTTCTAGCTTTTCTCTCTCTCAATATAGGTTGAACAATGTTTACAAAACATTAAAAGCTTAACCTTATCTTTGTATTTATAGAAAACCAAATGAGGGGCAAAATGGTCCATATGGCACCTCCTTACTATTGCACCTCCTTTGCAACTTAGCCACCAAGCAAAATACTTGGTAAGCAAGTTTGTCACTTTACTTGACCACCAAGTGGCCGGCCCACTCCCTTGTGGATCATCCCATGGGTTGCCCCATGGGTTTTACCCATCCCATGACCCAACGGTCCCACTCCCTTCTCGTATTCTACGCATATAACTCCTGTATTCTCTTTGTGTAATACTCATACAATAATCGTATTATACGTCGTACTATTCTTCATATCATACTCATATTCATACTAATATAATACTCGTATTTCATACGTATAATACCCGAAATGACTATATGCATTGCATTTCCCTTTCGGAAACCTCTTTCACAAACCCTTAGGTTTTACGTCCGCAAGCAAAAACTTCGTTTGCCATAACGGAATTATTATTGGATATTCCATACTATCTTCATATTCTATCATTACGCGTTTCTCGAAATTTCAAACCCTAGCTCCGAACGAAATCGGATGAATAGTGTTTTTACGCAAACATTCTCGGAAAACCTTCGTTTTCATCTTGATAATTCACAATCATTAATACTAGCACAAAGCCAGAATACTAACCATATCCGTATATTCTAGGTCATAGAATGACCTTCGAACAACTTGCTCACATAATAAGTCAATTAAATTCATTTAATTCACATAATCACAAAAAAAATTAATTCATTCAAAATTCTAAATTCTCGGGCGTTACAATGTGGATGACCCGAACCACGTTATTAAATTAGAACTAGACAAGATAGCAGAAGATTTAACGTATGAGGAGATACGTGTTAAAATATTGGATAAGAAGGATCGTATTCAACACTCAAAGGTTATACCTCAAGAGACAGAATCTGAAATGAAGTCAAGGTATCCTAATATCTTCGGCATACCAGGTACGTACGTAAATTTCGAGAGCGAAATTTCATAAGGAGGGGAAATTGAAATCTTTATTCATAAAGATATCAATTTCTCAAAATATTTTTTAAAATATTATAGTGTGGATTTGATATAATGTTATAGTTGTGGGTAATATTTATAAATTTTGCAAAGTATGCAAGTTGTTATAAAATATTCATTTGGTCGGGGAATATTCTTTTTATCGGGGAATATCCAAATGCGACAATCATTAATTGGACCCCTGGCGGAAGTATTATCGTAGTTAGAAAAGCGATGTAATTATCTTTTATAAAAATAACGGCGAAAGTGTTACCGTTAAAACTATTGAACTACCCAGTAGTAAAAGTACAATAATACGCGTGGTTGCATAGTAGCACACGGTAATGATTATTGATGCTTACGTAAGAAGTCACTCAGTTATACTCAATTATTGCTACAATAATTGTTGCATCATATCTCTCATATTATTGATTCAATTATTGTCACAGTATCATCTGTATAATATGTTATATTATTAAATCAATAATTAAGATGACAAAGTTATTCATATTATTATTTGCAATATTGACAATGTCTAGAAGTTCTATCAAGGAGAGGTTTGGTCACCTAATTGCGCGCCAATAAAGAGAAATCCTTATCGGAAAGCCCCCTCTTTCCTGGAAACGACCTGGTTGTTAAATAGTGTGAATTATAATATTAATGATGAATAAGTTCGTGTTGATTAAGGATGAAATTGATAGTTCCATTGTGTTGGAATTATTAATGTCAGTGGAAATCGACATCTATTTCGATAATAATTGATGTCTGGAGGTTATATTGACCAATCGGGTAATTAACCAGATAAATGAGTAATTAATTGCTATTGATTCACATGATTATAACTATTTGTTCACATGTGTGTACTACTGATTCACATTCATTTACTATTAGGGGAGTTGGTGCAAGATTGATAATACTTGCATTACTAAATTAAAAATGGAGATATAGATGAAGGTACTATAATGTAATTGTTTTTTTTACATGATTAGAACTATTGAGTCACATGATTTACTATTGATTCACATGATTTACTATTAGGAGAGGTGGTGCAAGTCACATAATACTTTCTCTTTTTCTTTATTTTTAATTTAGTTCTGCAAGTATTATCAAACTTGCACCACCTCCCCTAATATTAAATAATGTGAATCAATAAAATATCATGTGCCTCAATAGTTCTAATCATGTGAAAAAATAATTACAGTATAGTACATCCATCTATACCTCCATTTTTAACTTAGTCATGTAAGTATTATCAATCTTGCACCAACTCCCCTAATAGTACAAGAATGTGAATCAATAGTACACACATGTGAACACATAGTTATAAGCATGTGAATTAATAGCAATTAATTGCTCATTTATCCGATTAATTACCGATTGATCAATATAACCTCCAGACATCCATTATTATCGAAATAGATGTCAATTTCTGTTAACACTAATAATTTTTACACAATGGAACTATCAATTTCATCTTTAATCAACACGAACTTATTCATCATTAATATTATAACTCACAATATTTAACAACCAGGTTGTTCCCAGGAAAGAAGGGGCTTTCCAATAAGGATTTCTCCTTATTGGCGCGCAATTAGGTGACCAAACCTCTCATTGACAGAACTTCTAGACATTGTCAATATTGCAAATAATAATATGAATAACTTTGCCGTCTCAATTATTGATTAAATAATATAACATATTATACATATGATAATCGTGACAATAATTGAATCAATAATATTAGAGATATGATGCAAAGAATTATCAGAAAGTAATAATTGAGTATAATTGAGTGACTTTCACGAAGCATCAATAATCAATACTGGTAGCTACTATGCAACCACGCCAGACATCGTATTTTTTACTACCGGGTAGTTCAACAGCTTTTAACGGTAACACTTTCAAGTTATTTTTATAAAAAGACAATTTTGTCATTTTCTAACTACGATAATACTTCCGTTGTAGGGGTCCACCAATGATTATGTCGTCGCATCGGATATTCCCCCACCAAACGAATATTTTATAACATCTTGTATACTTTGCAAAATTTTCACATATCACCCTTAACTTTAACCCTTTCTCAATTTAACCATTTACTAAATAAAATAATTATAAGAAAATTGAATACTTTCATTTCATAATTTTGGGATCTCACAATCTCCCTCCTTATGAAATTTCTCCCTCAAAATTTACGACGCACTGCAATTATTAGAAGAGATGAGAATACCTTGCTTTCTTTTCTTATTGTACCTTCCCGGTTATATCCTCTGTATCATGATTTTTTTCCATTGCTCATCTCTTGTATTTCAGATATCATTCTAGAATATATCTTCAAAACAAAGGTTAATTGACATATCACAATTTGTCAACTTATCAAGTAAAAATTTCGGTTTAGGTAAGTCACATACTAGCGAAGTATATTACTCGTCTCTCCCCTCCTAGTTCTAGACTTATATCTCCGCCAGCGACCATATCCCTAAGCTCAGATACCATTTGTGACGCCCCCAAAATAGGTCCACATGACCCATTCCGAGTCTCCAGATATCGCACTATAAAAATCAAATATAAACTTCATTTATACAAACTGTTGAAATGTCGTGCAAAAAGTACAACAACAAATCAGCTGTGAGTTTTAATACAAATATATATAATACTCTCATGGTGCCTTGACCACAAGACATTATAATGGTACCTTACATAAAGGTACAGCCAATAATTGTTTTACAAATTAAAATCTTTGGAAAATA
Organism: Panax ginseng; assembly: GCA_020205605.1. Lineage (NCBI taxonomy): Eukaryota > Viridiplantae > Streptophyta > Magnoliopsida > Apiales > Araliaceae > Panax > Panax ginseng. Next base: position 33,312,340 of record CM035127.1, on the reverse strand, counting down.
CTCAAGAAAACCTTCGTACATGGGAGGCCATACGTCTAGGTTATGATAGATATCATATGTCCACAGAATTATCCTTGGTTGACCCAAAAGTCCCCAAAGAAAAATAAGAAGATTACTATCATCTTCTTTCCAATGGTGAGTCTTCTCTTGACATATAATTATCTTTGTTGTCTCCAAGTGAAAATTATATTTCAAATAAACTCCAAGATCATATAGGTAGTGCTCGTAGATATACTCAGCAAGTGGATGTGCACAACCACATCTTATGATAACACGAGGTTGTATGTCATTAGACATCTTGTATGATAATGCAAAACACCCTCAAAGTTGGGTTCACCTCACCCTATTCGGTTCACCAAAATTAAATATCAAATGACGATACAATACACACACACTTATCTAAAGTTCTCAACAAAATTATTTCCATACTATTTAGGGAGAACCTCAACACTATAGACCACCGATTCTATTCTCCTATTATCCTTTCGGCCAATTCCCGGCAACACTCTTATTACACGAAAAGGAATTGTGAAGCAAAAAGGGTGAGCACAACTATTTCAAGAAAGAATATCATGACTAAAGATAATTTACATCATCAATAGCCTTCATCAGTAATAAATCAGAGATTTAGAACATATGGTAGATGATAAAACTTTTCAACCATAGTTGCAGCGGAACGAGCAATCCATTAGAAGAGTCAAATAGACCATCATATCTATTATCTTCTCCATGTTAAAAGTCCACCAATAATATTTTATCCCTGTAACATCAATCAACAATTCCTGTCCACAATCATATGAATAACTCGTAATCATAATTGTGATTTTAAATTCTTCTTCGCACCCAGGACGAAGATAATTTTCATCACCTATCTTCACCTAAAACATCAAAAATTATGGTTATACCAAATCATAATTCATGCTCATAATCATACTAATAAATTTATCTTTGCACTACGGCCAAAGATATACAACTGTATTTTAGAAGAGTCAAGTAGAGCATGATATCTACTATCTTCTACGAATTAAAAGTGTATAATCAATATTTTATCGCTGATACTCAGCTTAATAAATAATCCACATCATCGAATCATCCATGCACTACATCCAAGGATATTCATGTAATCATCAATGGTCATGATTATACCGAATAATCCCTGGTTATAAACATACCAATATCTGTCCATTAATGCACTACGGGCCAATGAGGACTTTTACCACATCATCTATTACATTACGGGTCATGATTATAGCGAATGATCCCTGGCCATAATCATACCAATAAACAGTTCATCTATGCACATAAGCCAAAGATACTAATCAATCAATAGTTCATCTTTGCACGTAAGCCAAAGATATACAACTGTAAAACCAATAATCAACGGTCCATCTTTGCACGTAAGCCAAAGATATACAACTGTAAAACCAATAATCAACAGTCCATCTTTGCACGTAAGCCAAAGATATACTGTGACACCCCAAATCCGGGTACTTTGATTCCACGGGATTTTGTGTTCACTGTACAAATAACATCTATCTATCTACCCATAAAAAAATGCAAACCATGCAATAGATAGAAATAAAATCTTCCTTTTATAGGGTTACAACATCTGAATCATAAACATAATCCCAGGTTAAACTAACCTTAAACATCTATGCGGAAATATAAATAATAAGTCTTAAACAACATCATTAACTCAAGTATAACATAAATACATCATCAAATAAATAACAAGTCTTCATCATTTGCTAACTTTGCCCTTGCCTTTACTAGTGGATGGTTCATCGGTTCTTTCGTTCTTAACTGCAATGTTATTATTAAGCAAGAGTGAGCACTATTGCCCACAAGTATAACAATGAAATAACAGTATAATAACATGCGAGTAAATCAAAGACATCTGAATAAAAGCTCAACTTTTGAATCAAGAATGAATAACAAGAATCAAAAGAATTCTGAGGGTCATAAGACCTTGAACTATGTCCTAGGTTATCAAGGATTATACTTGAAACCTTTAACAATCATAAGACTATGGACCTTTCTACTTGTACTTAGGGGGATCAACCCTTAGTACCATATTGTGCACAATATCTTAACGCTAACGCATAAGTAAATCCCTTTACAGGGTTGTTCATCTCAGTTTGACATTCAAGTCCGCACCAAAGGAAGTTTGGTTTGGATAATTCAATAAGGGTTCTGAAATTTAGAACGTTCATCAACTAAGAACTAGTTGAATCAATAAAGTTCACTAGTCTAATAAGGTTCAACAATAATGATATTCAATTAGAATAATAATCTCAAGAAGTATACAATATGACAATTATTGTATAACTGAATCATGCTTTGAAAAGATAATCAATCTTTAATATAACATTTGAACTTGAATAATAGTAATGATAATTTACTCGAAGTAAATAATAAACTTGAACAATAATGACAAGTAGGGTTAGAAAACTTGCCTCGTACGTAGATTACACTTTAACTAAGCACGTTCTTTGAATTTAATCCTACATACCATTCACATTCACAATACCAGTTAATTATAACTTAACTAATCATCATAAACTCATTCTCTTATCTAAACTTTGGTTATGACTATACTTAGACAAATATCACACTTATTGTCACATCATAACACTTCATGAATAATAAGCCACTTATGAAATCAATGATTCAATCCACATGTAATTATGTTATTTACATGTTAAGTATTTATTTTAACATCTCATTATACTTTTAACATATTTTTATGTTCATTACATTAGTTGTTATCACATTGTTAGACTTAAAACACTTTAAAATAATTTAATTACGAACATTACGGAGAGTGGTGCCATGCTTTCACTTTTATCTTTGGTACTTTCGCATTTGTATGTAGACATAAGACATAAGGCATGAAATTTGGCATGCATGAAGCGAAAACCTGATTCGCAATTCGCAAAAAAATTGTAGAACACGTACCAAAAACTCAATTTAATTATTACTACTACACTAATTTAATCATTCCCACATGTTATAATTCATATATAATCAATACCCAATACTTATAGAGTGATTTTAACCCATTAAAACACATAATCACAGAGTTAAAATCTATAATTTCACTGACTTTGATGTTCTTGAAGGTTTTGAAAATAAAACATGAAAATTATCACTACGGATTCGTTATAACACCGAATCCATTCATTTAAAGTTTGGTCTCTTCGTATCAACATCTATAATAATATACGAGTGTAAAATTTAGGGAAAATATACGATCAACACATGAAATATCACGTATAAGGCCATATGGCCAAAACCCAAACTCTGTAATTTTGCAGCAATCATATACGACATGTTTTCATGAATTTGATGATACGGTTTACATGATATATATAATTAAAACACGATGTGTTATGTCATAACACATACACAACCCATAATCATTACTCCTATTCCAATTATAGAGGTTTAAACCAAAAACTTTGAAACCCATATATATGAAACTCAATGACGTAAAATAAAAATTGGGAAGGAGGAGATTACCCTGTAGAGTATAATTTAGAAGGGTGAGTAAAGATAAAAATTCCTTTTTCAGATACTACTTCAATCACAGAGTTTTCCTCCCACAATTTCTCTGAATTCTCTCTGACTCTCAAATACTCTCCTTCTCTGTTTTCAGACTTAGAAATAATAAGAAAGAAAAAGGATACGTATAATATAATAAAGCACTGACGCGCACTATGCTCAGTTACCCATCATGGGTTAACTGTCCATAACTTCCGTTAAGGCCATGTTTGGCTAGTTTAATATATCATAAAACCATTTAATTTAATAAATCTTTATCATATAGTTTAATAATTGTCACACTCCTTCATAAAATAAATTAATATCTTATTTAATTTATTTTAAATAAAATATAATAATTTCTCATAAATTCACATAGTCACATAAATAATTTTTTCATTAATAAATAATGTCAAATTATTAACTCTCTAATTAATAATTAAATTAATTAAATAACATCATGCTTAATTAAATATTTCATTTAATTCAATAAGCTCACATAATTACATATTTGAATAATAAATATTGTCTACATTAATTTAATAAATGTAACACATATAATTAAATTAATCTACCACAATTGCATCAATTAATTATTAAATTTAATAATTAAATCATCGAAAAATATTTATTTAATTCAATAAATATTAAAATAAATTTACAAAAATATCGTTCGTCACATATACAACTTTAAAACCAATAATCAACAGTCCATCTTTGCACTTAAGCCAAAGATATACAACTGTAAAACCAATAATCAACAGTCCATCTTTGCACGTAAGCCAAAAATATACAACTATAAAACCAATAATCAACTGTCTATCTTTGCACGTAAGCCAAAGATGACTTTCATCACAATATAAGCATGAGGATGATGACAATGATATAAGTATTAATCAAACGAAATCAAGGTTAATATTAAAGACTTTAAATTTATCCAGAGTTTAAAAATATCCAAATTGTCAACACGATACTACTTTGTGGAGTAAAATTCAAGAATAATATTCATGTACCAGAAATAATTTGGACATAAAAGAAATATATTTTTTGGGTGAAAAGTACCCCGTGAATAGTACCCTATGAATTGTACTTCGAGAATAGTACCTCATGAATAGTACCCCAAATACCCGAGTGAATAATATTCGGGTGAAAAAAAACTGGGTGAATAGTAACCCGTGAATAGTAACTCGTAAATAGTACTCTGGCACGAAAAGTACCACGAATACCCGAGTGAATACTACTAGAGTGAATAGTAACTGGGTGAATAGTAACCTGTGAATAGTAACTCGTAAATAAAATACCAAATAAAATGATATTTCAAGACAATTACAAAAGAAATGATATCTCACACGAGTATAATAGAATATACGAAACTGTAAATGGATTTTCACTCGCCATGTGGTAATCCACGTAGACAGATCATTTACACAATTTAATAAAGAATGAATACGAAAGGTCATTCACCATGCATGCGGTAGTCCGCGTAGACAGGTTATTCCAACAGAATAATAAAGAATGGAATAACAGAAGAATTCACCATGCATGCGATAATCGCATGGGCGAGTTATTCAACATAATAATAAAGAATGGAACCAGGTCATTCGTAATCCGCACAGACAGGATATTCCAACGGAATAATAAAGAATGGAACCAAGTCATGCGTAATCCGCACAGACAGGATAATCCAACAGAATAATAAAGAATGGAATAACAACAGAATTTACCAGGTATGCGATAGACCGCACAGACAGGTTATTCCAACAGAATAATAAAGAATGGAATAATAGAAGAATTTCACCATGTATGCGGTACTTCGCATAGATAGGTTATTCCAACATAATAATAAAGAATGGAATAACAACCCTTACGAGAATTGAAAGAATATAACTCTCTTCATGAATACGAAAGAATAATACCCCTTACCTCAGAAGAAACTGGATACTGGAATAGTGAGGTAGCAGACTTCTCTTCTTCTTTCTCTCTATAATTTCTCTATATAATAATTGCTCTATAGCTTTAGTGAATTGGTGAAAAATAATGAAGGAACGAGCTTCTATTTATAGAAAAATATAGTTTTGATAATTGCACGTTTTGGGGCTCAGAATATTACAGTATAATACATTTCTCCTTTTTTTTCATTTTTAATTTAGTCCTGCAAGTATTATCAAACTTGGACCACCTCCCCTAATATTAAATAATGTGAATCAATAGTAAATCATATGACTCAATAGTTCTAATCATGTGAAAAAACCAATTACAGTACAGTACCTCCATCTATACCTCCATTTTTAACTTAGTCATGCAAGTATTATCAATCTTGCACCAACTCCCCTAATAGTACAAGAATGTGAATAAATAGTACACACATGTGAACACATAGTCATAAGCATGTGAATTAATAGCAATTAATTGCTCATTTATCCGATTAATTACCGATTGATCAATATAACCTCCAGACATCCATTATTATCGAAATAGATGTCGATTTCTACTAACACTAATAATTCCCACACAATGGAACTATCAATTTCATCTTTAATCAACACGAACTTATTCATCATTAATATTATAACTCACAATATTTAACAATCGGGTCTTTCCCAAGAAAGATAGGGATTTTCGATAAGGATTTCTCTGTATTGGCGTGCAATTAGGTGACCAAACATCTCCTTGATAGAACTTCTAGACATTGTCAATATTGCAAATAATAATATGAATAACTTTGTCGTCTCAATTATTGATTAAATAATATAACATATTATACATATGATATTGTGACAATAATTGAATCAATAATATTAGAGATATGATGCAGCAATTACTGTAGCAATAATTGAGTATAATTGAGTGACTTCTTACGTAAGCATCAATAATCAATAAGTATTGCTACTATGCAACCATGCCAGCGTATCAGCATTACTTTTACTACCGGGTAGTTCAACAGTTTTAACGGTAACACTTTCGCCGTTATTTTTATAAAAAGACAATTTTGTCATTTTCTAACTACGATAATACTTCCGTTGTGGGGTCCACCAATGATTATGTCGTCGTACGGATATTCCCCGACCAAACGAATATTTTATAACATCTTGTATACTTTGCAAAATTTTCACATATCACCCTTAACTTTAACCCTTTCTCAATTTAACCATTTACTAAATAAAATAATTATAAGAAAATTGAATACTTTCATTTCATAATTTTGGGATCTCACAATCTCCCCTCCTTATGAAATTTCGCCCTCAAAATTTACGTACGTACCTGTTATTCGAAGAGATGAGAATACCTTGCTTTCTTTTCTTATTGTACCTTCCCGGTTATATCCTCTGTATCATGATTTTTTTCCATTGCTCATCTCTTGTATTTCAGATATCATTCTAGAATATATCTTCAAAACAAAGGTTAATTGACATATCACAATTTGTCAACTTATCAAGTAAAAATTTCGGCTTAGGTAAGTCACATACTAGCGAAGTATATTACTCGTCTCTCCCCTCCTAGTTCTAGACTCATATCTCCGCCAGCGACCATATCCCTAAGCTCAGATACCATTTGTGACGCCCCCAAAATAGGTCCACATGACCCATTCCGAGTCTCCAGATATCGCACTATAAAAATCAAATATAAACTTCATTTATACAACTGTTGAACTGTCGTGCAAAGTACAACAACAAATCAGCTGTGAGTTTTAATACAAATATATATAATACTCTCATGGTGCCTTGACCACAAGACATTATAATGGTACCTTACATAAAGGTACAGTCAATAATTGTTTTACAAATTAAAATCTTTGGAAAATACTCAAGAAAACCTTCGTACATGGGAGGCCATACGTCTAGGTTATGATAGATATCATATGTCCACAGAATTATCCTTGGTTGACCCAAAAGTCCCCAAAGAAAAATAAGAAGATTACTATCATCTTCTTTCCAATGGTGAGTCTTCTCTTGACATATAATTATCTTTGTTGTCTCCAAGTGAAAATTATATTTCAAATAAACTCCAAGATCATATAGGTAGTGCTCGTAGATATACTCAGCAAGTGGATGTGCACAACCCTGTCTTATGATAACACGAGGTTGTATGTCATTAGACATCTTGTATGATAGCGGCAAAACACCCCTCCAAAGTTGGGTTCACCTCACCCTATTCGGTTCACCAAAATTAAATATCAAATGACGTATACAATACGACACACTTATCTAAAGTTCTCAACAAAATTATTTCCATACTATTTAGGGAGAACCTCAAGCACTATAGACCACCGTTCTATTCTCCTATTATCCCTTTCGACCAAGAACACTCTTATTACAGAGAAAGGAATTGTGAAGCAAAAAGGGTGAGCACAACTAGCCCAAGAAAGAATATCATGACTAAAGATAATTTACATCATCAATAGCCTTCATCAGTAATAAATCAGAGATTTAGAACATATGGTAGATGATAAAACTTTTCAACCATAGTTGCAGCGGAACGAGCAATCCATTAGAAGAGTCAAATAGACCATCATATCTATTATCTTCTCCATGTTAAAAGTCCACCAATAATATTTTATCCTCGTAACATCAATCAACAATTCCTGCCCACAATCATATGAATAACTCAGTAATCATAATTGTGATTTTAAATTCTTCTTCGCACCTGCAGACTAAGATAATTTTCATCACCTATCTTCACCTAAAACATCAAAAATTATGGTTATACCAAATCATAATTCATGCTCATAATCATACTAATAAATTTATCTTTGCACTACGGCCAAAGATATACAACTGTATTTTAGAAGAGTCAAGTAGAGCATGATATCTACTATCTTCTACGAATTAAAAGTGTATAATCAATATTTTATCGCTGATACTCAGCTTAATAAATAATCCACATCATCGAATCATCCATGCACTACATCCAAGGATATTCATGTAATCATCAATGGTCATGATTATACCGAATAATCCTCAGTTATAAACATACCAATATCTCATCCATTAATGCACTACGAGCCAATGAGGACTTTTACCACATCATCTATTACATTACGGGTCATGATTATAGCGAATGATCCCTGGCCATAATCATACCAATAAACAGTTCATCTATGCACATAAGCCAAAGATACTAATCAATCAATAGTTCATCTTTGCACGTAAGCCAAAGATATACAACTGTAAAACCAATAATCAACGGTCCATCTTTGCACGTAAGCCAAAGATATACAACTGTAAAACCAATAATCAACAGTCCATCTTTGCACGTAAGCCAAAGATATATAACTGTAAAAACAATAATCGACAGTCCATCTTTGCACTTAAGCTAAAGATATACAACTGTAAAACAAATAATCAACAGTCCATCTTTGCACGTAAGCCAAAGATATACAACTGTAAAACCAATAATCAACAGTCCATCTTTACACGTAAGCCAAAGATAACTTTCATCACAATATAAGCATGAGGATGATGACAATGATATAAGTATTAATCAAACGAAATCAAGGTTAATATTAAAGACTTTAAATTTATCCAGAGTTTAAAAATATCCAAATTGTCAACACGATACTACTTTGTGGAGTAAAATTCAAGAATAATATTCATGTACCAGAAATAATTTGGACATAAAAGAAATATATTTTTTGGGTGAAAAGTACCCCTTGAATAGTACCCTGTGAATAGTACTTCGGGAATAGTACCTCATGAATAGTACCCCGACATGAAAAGTACCCCAAATACCCGAGTGAATAATATTCAGGTGAAAAAAAACTGGGTGAATAGTAACTAGTGAATAGTAACTCATGAATAGTACTCCGGAAATGAAAAGTTCCCCGAATACCTGAGTGAATAATACTAGAGTGAATAGTAACTGGGTGAATAGTAACCTGTGAATAGTAACTCGTAAATAAAATACCAAATAAAATGATATTTCATGACGATTACAAAAGAAATGATATCTCATACGAGTATAATAGAATATACGAAACTGCAAATGGATTTTCATTCTCCATGCGGTAATCCACGTAGACAAATCATTTCCATAATTTAATAAATAATGAATATGAAAGGTCATTCACCATGCATGCGGTAGTCCGCGTAGACAGGTTATTCCAACAAAATAATAAAGAATGGAATAATGTAAGAATTCAAAGATGCATGCGATAGAATCGCATGCATAAAAGTTATTCTAATGTAATAATAAAGAATGGAACTGTGTCATGCGTAATCCGCATGCATGTGATATTCTAATGTAATAATAAAGAATGGAACTGTGACATGCGTAATCCGCATGCATGTGATAATCCAAATGTAATAATAAAGAATGGAATAACAAATGTAATTTACTGTATATACGATAGATCGCATGCATAAAAGTTATTCCAATGTAATAATAAAGAATGGAATAATAGAAAAATTTCACCATGTATGCGGTACTTCGCATATATAGGTTATTCCAACATAATAATAAAGAATGGAATAACAACCCTTACGAGAATTGAAAGAATATAACTCTCTTCATGAATACGAAAGAATAATACCCTTACCTCGTAAGAAATCGGAATTGGAATAGTGAGGTAGCAGACTTCTCTTCTTCTTCTCTCTATAATTTTTCTCTATAATAATTGCTTCTATAGCTTTAGTGAATTGGTGAAAATAATGAAGGAATGAGCTTCTATTTATAGAAAAATATAGTTTAGATAATTGCATCGCGTTTTGGGGGGCTCGTAATATTACAAAGATAATACCTTTCTCTTTTTTTTTCATTTTTAATTTAGTCCTGCAAGTATTATCAAACTTGCACCACCTCCCCTAATATGAAATAATGTGAATCAATAGTAAATCATGTGACTCAATAGTTCTAATCATGTGAAAAAAACAATTACACTATAATACCTCCATTTTTAACTTAGTTATGCAAGTATTATCAATCTTGCACCAACTCCCCTAATAGTACAAGAATGTGAATAAATAGTACACATATATGAACACATAGTTATAAGCATGTGAATTAATAGCAATTAATTGCTCATTTATTCGATTAATTACCGATTGATCAATATAACCTCCAGACATCCATTATTATCGAAATAGATGTCGATTTCTACTAACACTAATAATTTCCACACAATGGAACTATCAATTTCATCTTTAATCAACACGAACTTATCCATCATTAATATTATAACTCACAATATTTAACAACCGGGTCGTTCCCAAGAAAGAGGGGGCTTTTCGATAAGGATTTCTCCATATTGGCGCGCAATTAGTCGACCAAACCTCTCCTCGATGTAACTTTTAGACATCAATATTGCAAATAATAATATGAATAACTTTATTGCATCTCGGTTATTGATTAAATAATATAACATATTATCTGAGATGATCTTTGTGACAATAATTGAATCAATAATATGAGAGATATGATGCGCAATTATTGTAGCAATAATTGAGTATAATTAAGTGACTTCTTACGTAAAGCATCAATAATCAATACCGTGCTGCTACTAACCACGCCAGACATCAGATTTCTTTTACTACTGGGTAGTTCAACAAGCTTTTAACGGTAATACTTTCGTTGTTATTTTTATAAAAAGACAATTTTGTCGTTTTCTAACTACGACAATACTTCTGTTGTGGGGTCCACCAATGATTGTGTCGTCGTATGTATATTCCCCGACCAAACGAATATTTTATAACAACTTGTATACTTTGTAAAATTTTCACATACCACCCTTAACTTTAACCCTTTCTCAATTTAACCATTTACTAAATAAAATAATTATAAGAAAATTGAATACTTTCATTTCATAATTTTAGGATCTCACAATCTCCCCTCCTTATGAAATTTCGCCCTCAAAATTTACGTACGTACCTATTATTCGAAGAGATGAGAATACCTTGCTTTCTTTTCTTATTGTACCTTCCCGGTTATATCCTTTGTATCATGATTTTTTTTCCATTGCTCATCTCTTGTATTTCAGATATCATTCTTGAATATATCTTCAAAACAAAGGTCAATTGAAATATCACAATTTGTTAACTTATCAAGTAAAAATTTCGGCTTAAGTAAGTCACACACTAGCGAAGTATATTACTCGTCTCTCCCCTCCTAGTTCTAGACTCATATCTCCGCCAAATGACCATATCCCTAAGCTCGATACGATTTGTGGACGCCCCCAAAATAGGTCCACATGACCCATTCTCGAAGTCGCCGACATCGTGACTATATAAAAATCAAATATAAACTTCATTTATATTAATCGTTGAATCGTCGTGCAAAAGTGTACAAATGTATAAGCTATGAGTTTTAATACAAATATATATAATACTCTCGTGGTGCCTTGACCACAAGACCTTACAATGGTACCTTACATAAAGGTACAATCAATAATTATTTTAGAAATTAAAATCTTTGGAAAATACTCAAGGAAACCTTCGTACATGGGAGGCCATGCGTCTAGGTTAGGATAGATATCATATGTCCACAGAATTATCCTTGGTTGACCCAAAAGTCCCCAAAGAAAAACAAGAAGATTACTATCATCTTCTTTCCAATAGTGAGTCTTTTCTTGAAATATAATTATCTCCGTTGTCTCCAAGTGAAAATTATATTTCAAATAAACTGCAAGATCATATAGGTAGTGTGCTCGTAGATATACTCAAAGAAGTGGATGTGCACAACCTCGCCTTATAATAACACGAGGTTGTATGTCATTAGACATCTTGTATGATAAATGCAAAACACCCTCCAAAGTTGGGTTCACCTCACCCTATTCGGTTCACCAAAATTAAATATCAAATGACGTATACAATACGACACACTTATCTAAAGTTCTCAACAAAATTATTTCCATACTATTTAGGGAGAACCTCAACAGCTATAGACCACCGTTCTATTCTCCTATTATCCCCGCTCGACCCGGCAACACTCTTATTACCTGAAAGGAATTATGGAGCAAAAAGGGTGAGCACAACTAGCCCAGTAAAGAATATCATGACTAAAGATAATTTACATCGTCAATAGCCTTCATCAGTAATAAATCAGAGATTTAGAACATATGGTAGATGATAAAACTTTTCAACCATAGTGCAAATGAACGAAAGCAATCCATTAGAAGAGTCAAATAGACCATCATGTCTATTATCTTCTCCATGTTAAAAGTCCACCAATAATATTTTATCCCTGTAACATCAATCAACAATTCTTGTCCACAATCATATGAATAACTCGTAATCATAATTGTGATTTTAAATTCTTCTTCGCACCCAGGACGAAGATAATTTTCATCACCTATCTTCACCTAAAACATCATAAATCATGGTTATACCAAATCACAATTCCTACTCATAATCATACTAATAAATTCATCTTTGCACTACGGCAAAGATATACAACTTTATTTTAGAAGAGTCAAGTAGAGCATGATATTTACTATCTTCTACGAATTAAAAGTGTATAATCAATATTTTATCGCTGAGACTCAACTTAATAAATAATCCACATCATCGAATCATCCATGCACTACGTCCAAGGATTTTCATGTAATCATCAATGGTCATGATTATATCGAATAATCCCTGATTATAATCATACCAATAACTATCCATTAATGCACTACGGGCCAATGAGGACTTTTACCACATCATCTATAACATTACGGGTCATGATTATACCGAATGATCCCTGGTCCTATTCATACCAATAAACAGTTCATCTATGCACATAAGCCAAAGATACTCATCTATCAATAGTTCATCTTTGCATGTAATGTGACGCCCCCAAAACAGGTATACATCACCCATCTTGGTTCGCCAGATACAAGGTACTGAATTCAAATACAACTTAATTATACAACCGTCGTGTACAATACGACAAAACATAACCTGTGAATTTTAATACAAATATTGTCTACTAGAGAATATAAAAACTCAAAATGAGTCCTCATTACAATTATTATCACACTATTTCACGGAATAGTGAGGACTACTAATGCACCATCTAGGACCATCACTCTGTTCCCCGACTAGTCCCAGCTATGTTTTCATTTCCTGAAGAGAACAGTGAAAGAAAGGGTGAGCTCAACTAGCCTAGTAAGAGATATTATGACTAAGATAATGCAGAATAATTTATCGTTAGCCTTCAACAATGTTAAACTGATAAAATATAATAAATATTAAGTTTAACTGCAGCGGATCAAGCAATCCATTAGAAGAGTCAAGTAGAGAATAAAATCTACTATCTTCTTTGATTTCAAAGGTTTTTCATCACTTTTATCGCTGGGACTCAGCTTAATAAATAATCCACATCATCGAATCACCCCTGCACTACGGCCAATAATATTCTTTAGTATCACGACCACAAATTATCCATGCACTACGGGCCAAGGACATTCGTGTATTCATTAATGGTCATGATTATGCCAAAAACTGTCCATCAATGCACTACGAGCCAATGAGGACTTTTACCATATCATTTGTAACTTTACGGTCATGATTACATCGAATAATCCCTGGTCATAATCATACCAAGTCCAACTATGCACTACAGGCCACAGATGACTTTCAACAAAATATAAACATAAGGATGATGACAATGATATAAGATTTCAATAAAACAAGTTCAAGAATTAATTTATCTAGGAACTGATAACGTCCAAATTGTCAACATGATACTGCTTTGTAGACTAAAATTCAAGAATGCTCAGAAGAATATTTCCATGAAAAGATACTGGATGAAGCGCAAATATCAAGGATATTCCACTAATTTCCTGGAGTATAGAAGTCAAAGTTTTAAACCAATCGAGTATAATAAAGAATGGAATAACAAAAGAAATCACCATGCATGCGATGTAACGCACAAAAGTTATTCCAACAAGATAATAAATAACGGAATTCAGTCCCACAGAAAACGCATGCAGACAGGATATTCCAAAGAATAATAAAGACCGGAACCAAGTTTGGCGAAACGCATGCATGTGATGATATTCCAACAAAATAATAAAGACTAGAACCAGGTTCGGCGTAAAACGTACGGATAAGATATTCCAACAGAATAATAAAGAATGGAATAACAGAAGAATTTCACCAAGTATAGGGTAGCCCGCGTATACAGGTTATTCCAACATAATAATAAATAATGGAATAATAGAAGTTCTCTTCATGAATACAAAAGAAATAATACCCATTACCGTAAAAGAAACTGAATATAAGAGTAGGGAAGTAGCAGAATACTTTTCTATAGTTTCTCTATAACTTTTCTCTCTAGAGTTTCAGTGTATTCGTAAGAAATAATAAAGGAATGAGCTTCTATTTATAGAAGAATGGACTACATAGTAACTAACTTATGAACGATCTAGATTGATTTACTTTAAACGGACGATCCAGATTGGTTTACTATTAAAACTTAAATCAACGGTCCATACTGATTTACTATTAAAACTTTAAACCAGCTATCCATATTGATTTACTATTATATATTCAACCAACGGTCTGAAAAATTAGCACATCTCCTCATGGAATAATATTGTACCCAAAAATGATTTGGACCGAAAAGAAATATATCTTACGGGTGAATAGTACCCCCACGAATAGTAACTCATGAATAGTAACTCGTGAAAACTAACTCGTGAATAGTACTCAGACACAAAAAGTGTCCCGAATACCCGATTGAATAATATATCCTCCAGACATCAATTATAATAACACAAATAAGTCCAACACAATGGAACTATAAAATTCATCTTTAATCAACACGAACTTATTCATCATTAATATTATAATTCACAATATTTAACAACCAAGTCGTTCCCAGGAAAGAGGGGGCTTTCCGATAAGGATTTCTCCTTATTAGCGCGCAATTAGGTGACCAAACCTCTCTTTGACAAGAACTTCTAGACATTATCAATATTGAAAATAATAATATGAATAACTTTGCCATCTCAATTATTGATTTAATAATATATCATATTATGCAGATGATACTGTAACAATAATTTAATCAATAATATGAGAGATATGATGTAGCAACAACTGTAGCAATAATTGAGTATAACTGAGTGACTTCTCACGTAAGCATCAATAATCAATACCGTGTGTTACTATGCAACCACGCATATTATTGTACTTTTACTACTAGGTAGTTCAATAGTTTTAACGGTAACACCTCCGCCATTAGTTTTATAAAAAGATAATTTTGTCATTTTTTAACTACGACAATACTTCCGTTGTGGGGTCCACCAATGATTGTGCTGTGCCGCATTTGAATATTCCTCAGTAAAAATGAATATTCCCTGACCAATCGAATATTATATAACCACTTGCTTACTTTGCAAAATTTGTAAATATTACCCACAACTATAACATTATATCAAATCAACACCATAATATTCAAAAATATAACTCGAGAAAATTATTCTTTATTCATAAAAGTTGGGGTCTTACAACCTCCCTTCTTATGAAATTTCATCCTCGAAATTAGGGTACATATACGTATGTCAAGAGATGAGGATACCTTGACTTCATCTCAGATTCTAACTCCCAAGTCATTTCCTCCACATCGTGGTTTCTCCACAAAACTTTGACTTGAGGTATAACCTTGGAGCGTAGAACATGATCCTTCTTATCCAAGATTTTAACAGGTAACTCTTCATACGTTAAATCTTCCTCTATCTCTTCTGGTTCTAACTCAATAATGTGGTTCGGGTCTTTCACATATTTACGTAACATAGATATGTGAAAAACATTATAAACACGAGACATACTTGGCGGTAAGGCGAGTCTATAGGCCAGAGTTCCTACTCGATCGAGACATACTTCCCTCTCTTTCCAAATCTCGTAACTCCTTTCCATGGAGCAATACGTAACAACACATAATCTTCTATATCGAATTCCACGTCCTTTCGATGAAGATCAGCATAACTCTTTTGTCGATCTTGTGAGGCTTTTATACGTTGTCTGATTGTTTGAATCTTTTCCGTAGTTATACGTACCAACTACGGTCCCAACAACGTTGCTTCACCTACCTCATCCCAACATACTGGAGAACGACACTTTCTTCTATACAACGCCTCAAATGGAGCCATGCCAATACTTGCTTGATAACTATTGTTATATGAAAACTTCACCAATGGTAAGAACTTGTCCCAACTTCCCTTGAAGTCAAGGACACACAGTCTTAATAGATCTTCAAGAGTTTGAATAGTCCTCTCCTCCACCGTCCGTCCATTCGAGGATGATATGCCGAACTAAATCGTAAGTCTGTGCCTATAGCTTTTTGCAAACTAACCCAAAATCGTGAAGTGAATCTTGGGTCTCGATCAGAAACTATGGATATCGGCATACCATGCAGTCTTACAATCTCGTTTATATATATACGAGCAAGATGTTTAAGTGTATAAGTTTCTCGTATCGGTAAGAAATGAGCAGACTTGGTCAATCTATCAACAATAACCCAAATCGCATCTATGCCTTGAGAAACTTTAGGAAGACCGGTAACGAAATCCATGGTAATGTGCTCCCACTTCCATTCTGGAATTTCAAGTGGTTGTAATGGACCTTTTGGTACTTGATGTTCCGCTTTAACTCGTTGACAAGTTAGACACCTTGAGATAAACAGCGCTATCTCTCTCTTCATATTGCTCCACCAAAATGTATGACGAAGATCAAGATACATTTTGGTACTCCCAGGATGGATTGCAAATGGTGTGTTGTGTGCCTCCATCATGATTTTATACTTTAAATTAGGGTCATTAGGAACATAAAGTCTGGAGTTGACTCAAAGTATTCCTTCTTCATCGATTCTTGCTTCCGACATAGCACCTTCTTGCACTTTCTTCCTCATACGCATCTGCTCCAGGTCTGTAACTTGAGCAGCTTTAACTTTATCAATTACAGTTAGTTCTACTCGTATATTCGCCATCATCACATGGGTCCCTGGAGTCTTTAATTCTATCTCCATCCTTTGAAAGTCACACAAAATGGGCATTTGCGTTGACAATGTCGCACTCGTACTTGCATATGATCTTCTACTTAATGTGTCAGCACCACGTTCGCTTTTCCAGGATGGTATTGGATGGTATGATCATAATCTTTCAACATTTCAAGCTAACGTTGTTGTCGCATGTTGAGTTCCTTTTGAGTGAAGAAATATGTGAGGCTTTTATGATCCGTAAAGATCTCCACTTTCTCCCCATACAAGTAATGCCTCAAAATTTTAAGTGTGAAGACAACATCTGCTAACTCTAGATCATGAGTAGGATAATTCCTCTCATATTCTTTGAGTTGTCTTGAGGCATAGGCTATGACTTTCCCATGTTGCATGAGAACACATCCCAACCCTTTTCCCGAAGCATCACTGTAGATGACAAATCCCTCTGAGCCAGATGGTATTGTCAGAACAGGTGCTAAAATGAGTCTCCTCTTTAGTTCTTGAAAACTCTTCTCACATTCTTTGCTCCAACCGAACTTTGTATCTTTCCGAGTCAGCTGAATTAATGGAGTAGCGATTCGAGAAAATCCTTCCACGAATCTCCGATAATAACCAGCTAAACCGAGAAAGCTACGTACTTCGGTCACTAATTTAGGTTGCTCCCAGCTTTGAATAGCTTCAATCTTTGCCGGGTCAACAGATATTCCATGACTTGATACTACGTGCCCAAGGGATGCTACTTCCTCAAGTCAGAACTCGCATTTCTTCAACTTGGCATAAAGCTTGTATTCACGAAGCTTTTGGAGTGTCAGCCTCAAGTGTTGCTCATGATCTTCACGGCTTTTGGAATAAATAAGGATGTCATCAATAAAGACGACCACAAAGTGATCCAAATATTCCTTGAATACTCGGTTCATCATATCCATGAAAGCAGCAGGAGCATTAGTCAATCCAAAGGACATGACTAGGAATTTATAACGCCCGTACCGAGTTCTAAAAGTCGACTTTGGAATGTTATCGATTCTAATCTTCAATTGGTGATATCCGGAATGAAGATCAATCTTTGAAAAGAATTTGGCTCCTTGCAATGGGTCAAATAGGTCACCAATACGTGGCAATGGGTACCTATTTTTGATGGTGACATGATTCAACTCCCGATAATCAATACAAAGTCACATACTCCCATCTTTCTTCTTCACGAATAGAACAGGAGCACCCCAAGGAGACGATTTCAGGGAATAATAAAACCAAAGTCTAACAATTCTCAGAATTGGGTCTTTAACTCCTGAAGTTCAATAGGAGCCATTCGATATGGGGCTTTGGAAATGGGTTTTGTACCAGGTTCAAGGTCGATACAAAATTCAATTTCACGCTCTGTGGTAGGCTAGGAAGTTCTTCAGGGAATACGTCAGGAAATTTATTAACAATAGAAATATCGTTCAAAACTGACGTATTTTTGTTTAAATCTATGACATGAGCTAAGAAAGCTTGACATCCGTTTTTCAATAAACGAATAGCTTTATGGCTTGAAATGACCGTGATTGATTTTAATGGTTTGGTCGCTTGAATTCGCATAATAGGTTGATTAGTAATATGAAAACTAACAACCTTACGAAAACAATCAATTTTTGCATGATGAGTAGTTAACCAATCAATCCCTAGAATTATGTCAAACGCAAGTATTTTTAAAGAAATAAAATCGACAGGTAATGTGCGGTTACCGATTTGAACCAAACAAGACATATAAACAGTGGATGTAATGAAGGTTTCTCCCAACGGAGTTTCCACAGTTAAGTCAAAGTCTAATTTCTCCGGAGTCAAATTTAATCGTTGAGTGCAAGTAGGAGAAATAATAGAATGGGTAGAACTGATATCAAATAAAGTATAGACTTCGCTAGAGTTTATGATAAGCTTACCCGTGATGACCTCATTCGGGTTCCTTATTTTTTGGGCGGTCACAAAAAACGCTCTCCCTTGCACTACCGGCTTTGACTTTTCTGGGACGGCCTTTGGTGCCTCCATCCTAGCTGAACTTGTCTTCGGTGAAAGAAAAAATTGGGCTAAGTGACCCTCTCTTCCATAATTATAACATGCTTTGGACGGCATCGCACAGTTTGGACTGATGTGTCCCTCCCCTCCGCAATTGAAGCATATGATAGGTGGTCGTTCTCCTTCCTTAACAACGGGTACTGGTGCTGACGTCCTTCCATCATTATTGAATGTGACGACCCCAAATCCAGGTACTTGAAACCCGAACTCGGTTCTCCACGATACCATTTCTTTAAGCAGAATAATACTAAATAATAATACATTCGAACTTAATTTACATACATCAAAGTTTACTTCCCCAGGTACGTGACCTTCAAATACATTCCTTACAATACTTGAATAGATACCAATACAACTATAACCATTAACTCATAATACACACTTATTCAATCGCTTTTCCTTTTCCTTTGTTCGCGTTCTGAGCCTTCAAAGTTGCTCATACATAATCGAAAACATTTAATTTAAGCAAGGATGAGCATTTAAGTGCCAAATAAGTAATAGAAATTATATATAAGTTGAAAGAATATAAGTATTCTCTTTACTTAACACTTCTACAACGAATTGAAAGTTGTGAAGTAATCATCTTGATAAAAAATTCACATAACAACTCTCTTTCAAATTCTTTAAATTTGGCTTTGGCTCTACCCTTGAATAGGGTTTAAGAAACATACTATGAACATTCTTTTCATTTTTGAAAAGGTTTAGCGTAATTCTATCCTCAAACCGTCATTATAACTTTCGGAACGGAGGGTGATCACTTCGTTGTACCTCAGATTGATCAATACTACATAACTTGAACTAAATTCATCGCTCACTCTATCCGCCTTGCAAGGCAAAAATCTTCCCATATAGGGATGTTCATACATGCTCGGTTCCAAACTAGAAGGTTTTAATCTTGCTCAACAATAATATGTAATTCAACATATATATATACGTAATTGACAAAGGTATATCAACATGTGAATAAATGCTATGATTATCCAAGTGGGGACACTTGTATAACCATTTAGAAATCAACTTAATGTAATATATATCCGAGCTAACATGTTGATAATCAAAGCGTACATAATACGTATAAGAATAGAATAATTCTGAAACTTCTTACTCATGTCCATTGCATAAAGAAAATGCAAAGGTAGGATACTTGCCTGATTCGCTGATTACAAATCTCAACTTAGGTTTTATCTCTTTATCACAACCTATCAATAATCAGATCTTTCGTTCGATTAGAACAATATATCTTAACACATAGTACTGTCTATTACGATCAGCACATAGTCTAATCACATAATCACAGTGATCATACTTTTAGTTCATATTCTATACTTGAAATATTTTTATACATTTTTCAAATATCTCATCTATGCTCTTACAGTAGTCTTTTCTTTCTTTTATAAGGTCTGACATTTGTTGGCGTACCGACAGCTTTATCGGGTAAATACTGAGTCTAAGACTCTTATTCTATACCTCAACATTTGTAAATATCAGACATCTTATTTTTAATCATTTTCGCAATTTTAAATTGAAAAATTTAAAATAATTCAAATCATCACTAAAGGGCCTATAGTGATATAATCATACTATAGGTGTTCTTCTTCAAATTCGTAACTTCATAATCGGTTCTCAAGTCACTAGTTTGGTAAATTTATAACTTTCAAATATCGGAATCATAATTAAATGATTTAAACATTAAACAATTCCATTATCATTAATAGTTTAATTAATACTAAACTATTAATGAAACCATCGCTAAAATATAAAAGTTATTTATAATAACTCAAACTATTTTTAAAACATTTATATTACCCAAATAATTACCATTAATATTAAAATACTAATGTACTATTTATCCAAATATTAAAAGTCATTAATTATAACTTAAAATATTTTTAAATCCTTAATATCCTCTTTAAATGGTTTTTAAATAAGTAAAACCATTTTTAAACTATTTATTTAATATTAATCATTAAATAAACTAAATATCATTAATATTATCTTAATATCATTAATATTTAATTATTAATGAAATTATCATTTAAATATTAAAAGTTATATTTTATAACTTAAAATATTTTTAAATACCTTATTTTCATTTAAAATGATTTTTATAATATTAAAATCATTTTTAAACTAAATTATTTAATATAATCATTAAATAACTTTAATATCATTAATAATTATTAATTAATGAAATTCATCACAAAATATTAAAAGTCATCACAAATAACTCATTTACATAATCAATTCCAAGCCAAAATAAACATAGTAAACTAACTAGTTTATTAACAACACTAACTAAACTTCAAAAATTCAAACTTTAACTAACAATTAAAAATAATAACATTACAAAAATTAAATAAGAAACATACCCGGAAATACGAATTCCACAGAGTGAATACGCACTTCCACGCCAAAATTTAACTAAGGAGATCTTTATAAAAAGTTCTCCCACAACAAAGCCTTTCTCAAAAATTGGAGGCCTTATTGTTGGTGAATGAAACAAAGGCCAAGCCCTTCTATTTATAGGTTTAGAAAATGGTGAAAATCTCAATTTAGTCGATGTGGGACTTGGTTTATACTAATTTTCAATAGCTCACTTTACATTTTCTAACGCATTGCTCATAACTCCGATTAATCTGATTTTTGGATATGTTATACATGGTATGTAAGACTATTTTTAAAAAATATGAATTACCCAATTCGGGTTCATTAGGTAGCCCAAACAGTGCGTCAAAAGTGGACGTTCATAACAGTTTTCAATCTCGTTTCAGCTTTACCCTCTTTCGCTAAAACAGTCATAACTCTTTCATTTTAAAACATTTTTGAGCGATTCTTGAGCCCACGCGAAGATAACTTCTGGGGCTACAACTTTTATTCTTTGACCATTTCCAAATTCCGAACACATCAGTCCAGAAATTCTGTTCAAATGGACTGCACCGCACTTGTTGGGAAGTTTTTACACTACTACTTTGAAATGTCATAACTCTCTCCTCCGATATCGGATTTAGTCCGTTTCGGAGTCTATGGAAAGCTTATTCAGTGTACTATAACATACCAAAAGCCCAGAAGGTTTTGGAAACATTAACTAATTGAAATAGTGTCCCGAATAGTACATCCCGCTGCTGACTTTCAGTTTTGAGAAATTTGACACATTTCCTTCCAATCACCGTAATTCCCTCATCCGAGGTCGGAATGAGGTCATTCCAAAGCTTATGGTTTCCTAACTCAGTGCACTACAACATATCAAAAGCCCAGACCTTTTAAAGCACAAAAAGTGGACGAGAATGCCCCCATTACAGACTGCCCAAAAATAGTTTATCATGATCGGTCAACCATGTTTGACCATCTATAACTTCTAATCTATACATGATATGGACTTGATTCTTTTTGCAGATTAAAGACCACATATCAGGCTACACATAACAACTTTTAAAGAACAAAACTCATGATCGAGCAAAGAGTTATGGCCTCTGACATTTGGTGAAAAATAACAGAACTCAGTTTTTCCAAGTTGCTTAAATCTTCAAATTCGTGCACTTTGATGTTATGGGTCTTTGATTTATCAACCCATATCATCAACTAAAATCCTATTACACAACTTTAAAAAATCAATTGCAT
The DNA here is from genome assembly GCA_020205605.1 of Panax ginseng. Classification (NCBI taxonomy): domain Eukaryota; kingdom Viridiplantae; phylum Streptophyta; class Magnoliopsida; order Apiales; family Araliaceae; genus Panax; species Panax ginseng. The sequence goes on along the minus strand of CM035127.1, from coordinate 33,289,213 downwards.
CAAATAACATCGAATCAAAGGATTTCTAGGTTTAGTGTTCTTATACCCTTTTGCCAAAAAAAAATCTTGATTCTTGCTTACGATTTGTTATGGGTGATGGTTGGGCTTTGTTTAAGAGTGTATGGGCAATCTTGTACAAGGCAATTAAATGTAATATTTAATCACTAGATTTAATTCTTATAATTTACCAATTAACTTCTATCCTTTGGTAAATTAAAACACTTATACAATAACATCGAAATTAAACCCGATAATTAAAATTAGGTTTTCTCAACGTCATCAATTAGGGTTTCTAATTGACCATTAGTGGTTCTTTAATTATCTGTGTATGTTACTAACACAGTCGTTTCTTTACGGTTTCTAATTTCAATAGGTTAGGGTTATAATAATTAGGGTTTGTCCTAATTATCGGATTTACAACAATAATTAGGGTTTCTTCTAATTACCGATATTCTTATTCACAAAGAACTTCATATACAAATACTACTCGTAAATATCCCATAATCGAAGTTTAATAATTAGGGTTTCACAAAGATGGTAATATGCTATGACCTAATTCAATCGTCATTGCTTCAATATTATCTGTCTCACATTTACCCGAGTACATAATTATGGTAATCAGTAAAATCATTATATGAATAATATAATATTATTATTCTCATCTCTTGATCACAATCCCAATCCAGGTTTGGATCTCATGTCCGACTTATTCTTCGTACACAAAGATCAATAATCAAGTTAAAATAATTAACTTAAATATTCTCGAACAATTCATATAATAAAATATTTATTATATAAATCTAATTATCACTTCATATATTATTTCCAATCATGTTTTCATGGAAAATAATTAATAAAAACATTTCTACTACGTAAATTTATTACCATATAATTTGTGGTAATTAATAATTCCAAAATTATTTCTAATTTTTCAAGTAATAAATGTATTCGCATTTATCGCTCACTTTACTTGACACTTAGTCTCGTCATTTAAAAAAAAAAAATTTATACATAAAATTTCTTATTTATTTTATATAGAAAATCTCAAGTTATTACATTCACCCTCCCTTATAAGGATTAAAGTCCCTAATCACCGCTTTTAAAAACTCATATGCGTAAGGGTACATAGCATATAATTATTGTACGTAGATCTCGATCATACTTGATCGAACTAATCTTTTAATTTTTCATCATAACACTTGTCATCCGATTAAGCGTAAATATAAGATATATAAGTTATTCAAATAAGACTGGAGTTCATTTCCAACCGCCACCGTATCCTGGACCGTCATGTTGTAAACCCTTGGAGTTGCTTTCGATTGGGTTCTTGGTTGAGTTTAGTCTCGAAATTGCTAACGCCCCACCGCTTTCTCCCCGTGGTTACGTTCTCGCCTCCATTCCTCTCTCGTGGGACAGTTCCTCACCTTATGCTCACCGATCCACATATGAAGCATCCATTGATCATCCTTGAGTTGGGGCGGTTGGGAGATATGACCCTCTTGCCCGCACTTGTAGCATACAAACTTGCCCTTCGAGACACTCGCCAGAGTGATTCTTCCCCAGATTCTTGCTTCGCACTACCCGCTTCTTTATACCTTCCTTCTTTACTTTCATTTTCTCGTAAAAATTCCTCATTCTTTTCTCACCCCTATTCCCACTACTACTTTCTATCTTTACCTGCTCATCCCGACTTGCTTTTGTTCTTCTTCTCCTTATGGTAGAGGCTCATGGCCTCACTTCCTGCTCAAAGAATGATAACCTTCTCCATGAGTGTTGCAAAAGTATTGATTTTAAAGATCGACACCTTATGTAGAGCTGTGGTTTTAAGCCCAACTCAAATCTCCTTGCCTTCCTAGCCTCTCAGATCCACTTGATGTGGAGCAAACCTAGCTAACTCATTAAATTTTTGCGGCATACTCGCTAATGGTCATGTTATCCCGCTTTAACTCCGTGAATCTCACCTCCATTCTAGATCGCATACTAACAGAGAGATAGTTTTGAAAAATAAATCCTTAAACCTATCCCAAGTAATTTCTTCTTCTCCTCGCCTTGAGTCTTATTTTCCTCCCACCAAAAGTTAGCTTCCCTTTCATCATATAAGTGGCAAAAGCGGTCTTTTTGCCCCTCATCTACTTTTTAGCGATTACTAACGCCTTCTCTATCTCGTTCACCCAAGTTCAGCTTCTATAGGTCATTTGATCCTCTGAATTTCGTGGTCCTACGACTTTGAAGTCTTTGAATTTTGCAAAGCGATTGTCTCATTTGGTTTCCAGAATCTGGTGTTCCTGTTGATAGCTTTGAGCTACCATGTTTGCAAAGTTTTTGCATCGATTTCCGGCATCGTTCCTCAAAGATTAGTAGATTCTTCTATCCTTTGGTTTCGAAGTTTGACGTCTTGGCGGCATTATACAAGTTAAATAAAACCATAAATTATACCCTTACATTTTAAACCTCATTGCATAAGATTAATGTATTAAACTCGTTTCATTTCTCAAACTTAGATTCATATTCATTTATCGAATATTTACACAAAGACATCCTGCTTTAATCAACAACTATCCCTTTGTGACTACGAAAGTCTGGATTTAAAATCTTAACCAACATAAAAGTTAAAATAGTTCATTACTTATCACACATATTACATACATAACCCATACTACTTATTTACCAAGCTTTTTCTCGGACATTCATTCATTCGATGTCCTTCCATCCCACAATTAAAACATCCACCTTTCTTATAGTCGGGCAACGAGGAGAGGTGTGTCCTTCACGGATGTGTCGCTTGAGGCTCCATCCGTCAATTTGGATTTTGAGCTTATCCCCGCTCTTTCATTGTTTCCATTAACGCTTGAGGCATCAACTTTTCTATCTCCCACAACCTTTCCAATGAAGAAACCTTGTTCTCCAAATCTCAGACCTTCGTTGATGCTTGAGGCCTTCAACTTTAGTGTCCGAATCACTATCCGTCAAATCCAACATTTCGGATCCGATGCTACGCTTTTTCCACGATAGCCACCTCGTCCGATTTGGGTTCCTAGTGAGCTTCTATTTCATCTGTTGGCCTTGATATTAGCTCGAGGTGTGAATATGATCCTTCTTATTCCACATATCTTTCTCACCGGACATCTACAAACATAAGTTACCCTGATTAACATATAGTATATATATACAAAGAATCAAGAGTTCTATATCGTTGTCTCTTATTTTGATTGACGATAAATTTATTCAATTCTCATCAACGCCTATCTCTGCCGAGAGGCAACTCCATCCACTCTGCATCGAATCGCATGAAGGTGACGACTAAAGCCTGGTCCAAGGTATATATCTTGTGTCTTTGGCTTCTATTTTAACCTTCAAATCGCTCTTATCTCAATATCTCCTCCGCTCCAACCTCTCTCATAACTCCTCGGCTTAACTCTATCTGTAGGCTTACAACTTTCACACATATCATCACATGCTACCTAATACACCTCTCACAAGAGTAAAAGTTTTCAAATTGTCTTTGAGGGTCATATAGACCATGAACAAATAGTTTTAACAGTATTCATACTGTAAAACAAAACATTACCTGGTATGTTTACAATCACAAAGAAGGTAAACTACCATTAATAGTACTTTAGGTGATTAGCCTATTGTACCCCCCTACGCCATGCATAACGTATTAATCATACCTAGCGAATATTTATGCCATTAGATTGGATCATTTATCCAAACAACATTATTCACCTCGGCCTTATCATAGGATTCCGCACCAAACAATTTGGTTAGGAAATTTCTTTCAATGAACACTTAGAGTTTTCATAAACATTAGTCTAGGTGATTCAAATAAGATAGACTCATATCAATAATTCAATTCAATCAATTATTTAGATGTAGCCAAACCCGTTGGCAAATTAAACTTTTGAAAACATTTTCGAGAATGACGTCATGATGCCGTCATTGTATTAATAATCCGTTGAGGATGCCTGGTCATTGTATGACTTTGTCATAACACATCATACAATAGTGGAACAAATGACTTTGGTCAAATTCACACTAAGTATTCTCAGATTTACAACTCCATCACATTTTTATCATCTCTCGCACTAAAGTTACATGGTACATGAGTGATAATTAAAAACAAATTTTGATATTTCAAATCATTTGCGTCTAGCCAAAATAAGTAGCATAGATAGCATACTTTAAACCGTTTCAAAAATGATTACGAGTCTACATTTTTGTTTTCAAAAGCACATAGTGCGATTTAGCTTGATGTCAAAAATTTTGAAGTTTAGCATAGCTAGGAGTTTAGGAAAACCTAACACCTTCACTAAAAATCATTTACTTAACAATCTATCTGCTTCTCGTAATCCATAACACTCCATTCACACAAAACTATACCCAGTTAAATCAAACCACACTTATGAGTTCTTAAATTGCCATAATCATATGAGTTTAAGAACTTATCCTAGTCGAGACCTTTGGCGCCCATTCACCGAGGGGTTCATAAACATTTCATATAATTATGAGTCAAGAATGTCTTATAGGTATGAGTTTTAAGAACTCGAACTTAATCTTATATTCTCTATCTATGACCTATCTACTGTATATACACGAGAATGGAGTCATCCTCTTAATGTGCATATAACAAATAGCGATACGTACATTTCAATGATTATCGATGCGTAAACTAAGTGGTTTTTACACCAAGTACAATTCAGCTCCCATACGAAGAATCATACAACTCAAATTTGCCGATATGAGTCCTCAATTGAATCCCCATCTAACAATAACCCCATTCTCCATACGAATTTAATTCGTATTTATAATTCTTTTCTAGATCTGTACCAATTGATTGTATAATTCATACACATCAATCTTACTGTAAACTTTCCAATCATCGATTGATTCCTTCCGTCATTATAGCCTTTATCGGATCACGGGTGATCTCATCGTATATATTACGATTTAGTTCTATATCTTGATCGTTTTAATTTATGATCTCTCATAATCGCACTTTCACCTTTTTAGACTCAATCTATTCCCCACCATCGCTTAACTTTATAAATAGAGTTAGGGAACTCGTGTGTCTTTACACTTCTTGCCGAGATTCATCTTTGAATCTTATCGACCAACTAACTCTATATGAGTTAATACTTATCCTAATCATTATGGTTAGTAGTCTCGGGTATTCCTACCTAAGCTTCATAACCAACAAACTTTGATACCAACCCGTGCGACCCCAAATCCAGTACTTGAAACCGAACTCGGTTCTCCACGATACCATTTCTTTAAGCGTAATAATACTAAATAATAATACATTCGAACTTAATTGACATACATCAAAGTTTACTTCCCAGTGCACGTGACCTTCAAATACATTCCTTACAATACTTGAATAGATACCAATACAACTATAACCATTAACTCATAATACACACTTATTCAATCACTTTCCTTTTCCTTTGTTCGTGCTGAGCCTTCAAAGTTGCTCATACATAATCGAAAACATTTAATTTAAGCAAGGATGAGCATTTAAGTGCCCAAACAAGTAATAGAAATATATATAATGTTTGAAAGAATATAAGTATTCTCTTTACTTAACACTTCTACAACGAATTGAAAGTTGTGAAGTAATCATCTCGATAAAAAATTCACATAACAACTCTCTTTCAAATTCTTTAAATTTGGCTTTGGCTCTACCCTTGAATAGGGTTTAAGAAACATACTATGAACATTATTTTCATTTTTGAAAAGGTTTAGCGGAATTCTATCCTCAAACCGTCATAACTTTTCGAAGGAGAGGGTGATCGGCCTCATTGTACCCTCATGATTGATCAATACTACATAACTTGAACGAAATTCATCGCTTTCACTCTATCCGCCATAGCAAGAAAAATCTTCCCATATAGGGATGTTCATACATGCACGGTTCCAAACCCAAGGTTTTAATCTTGCTCAACAATAATATGTAATTCAACATATATATACGGGTAATTGACAAAGGTATATCAACATGTGAATAAATGCCATGATTATCCAAGTGGGGACACTTGTATAACCATTTAGAAATCAACTTAACAGTAATATATATCCGAGCTAACATGTTGATAATCAAAGCGCATATAACTGTATAAGAATAGAATAATTTCAAACTTCTTACTCATGTCCATTGCATAAAGAAAATGCAAAGGTAGGATACTTACCGATTCACGATTACAAATCTCAACTTAGGTTTTATCTCTTTATCACAACCTATCAATAATCGGATCTTTCGTTCGATTAGAACAATATATCTTAACACATAAGATCATCTATTACGATCAAAGACATAGTCTAATCACATAATCACGGTGATCATACTTTTAGTTCATATTCTATACTTGAAATATTTTTATACATTTTCAAATATCTCATCTATGCTCTTACAAAGAGTCTTTTCTTTCTTTTATAAGGTCGACATTTGTCATGCATCAACATGCCTTTTATCGGGTAAATAATTTGAGTCTAAGACTCTTATTCTATACCTCAACATTTGTAAATATCGGACATCTTATTTTTAATCATTTTCGCAATTTTAAATTGAAAAATTTAAAATAATTCAAATCATCACTAAAGGGCCTATAGTGATATAACTATTACTATAGGTGTTCTTCTTCAAATTCGTAACTTCATAATCGGTTCTCAAGTCACTAGTTTTGGTACATTATAACTTTCAAATATCTAATCATAATTAAATGATTTAAACATTAAACAATTCCATTATCATTAATAGTTTAATTAATACTAAACTATTAATGAAACCATCGCTAAAATATAAAAGTTATTTATAATAACTCAAACTATTTTTAAAACATTTATATTACCCAAATAATTACCATTAATATTAAAATACTAATGTCTTATTTATCCAAATATTAAAAGTCATTAATTATAACTTAAAATATTTTTAAATCCTTAATATCCTCTTTAAATGGTTTTTAAATAAGTAAAACCATTTTTAAACTATTTATTTAATATTAATCATTAAATAAACTAAATATCATTAATATTATCTTAATATCATTAATATTTAATTATTAATGAAATTATCATTTAAATATTAAAAGTTATATTTTATAACTTAAAATATTTTTAAATACCTTATTTTCATTTAAAATGATTTTTATAATATTAAAATCATTTTAAACTAAATTATTTAATATAATCATTAAATAACTTTAATATCATTAATAATTATTAATTAATGAAATTCATCACAAAATATTAAAAGTCATCACAAATAACTCATTTACATAATCAATTCCAAGCCAAAATAAACATAGTAAACTAACTAATTTATTAACAACACTAACTAAACTTCAAAAATTCAAACTTTAACTAACAATTAAAAATAATAACATTACAAAAATTAAATAAAAACATACCCTAAATACTGAATTCCACAGAATTGAATACGCACTTCCACGCCTAAAAATTTAACTAAGGAGATCTTTATAAAAGTTCTCCCACAACAAAGCCTTTCTCAAAAATTGGAGACCTTATTGTTGGTGAATGAAACAAAGGCCAAGCCCTTCTATTTATAGGTTTAGAAAATGGTGAAGTTCTCAATTTAGTCGATGTGGGACTTGGTTTATACTAATTTTCAATAGCTTTCACTTTGTGATTTTCTAACGCATTGCTCATAACTCGATTAATCTGATTTTTGGATATGTTATACATGGTATGTAAGACTATTTTTAAAAAATATGAATTATCCAATTCGGGTTCATTAGGTAGCCCAAACAAGTCAAGGCCAAAAGTGGACGTTCATAACAGCTTTTTTCAATCTCGTTTCAGCTTTACCCTCTTTCGCTAAAACAGTCATAACTCTTTCATTTTAAAACATTTTTGAGCGATTCTTGAGAGCCATGAAGATAACTTCTGGGGCTACAACTTTTATTCTTTGACCATTTCCAAATTCGAACACATCAGTCCAGATATTCCGTTCAAATGGACTGCGCGCACTTGTTGGGAAGTTTTGACACTACTACTTTGAAATGTCATAACTCTCTCCTCCGATATCGGATTTAGTCCGTTTTGAGTCTATGAAAAGCTTATTCGGTGTACTATAACATACCAAAAGCCCAGAAGGTTTTGGAAACATTAACGGATCAAAAACAGTGTCCCGAATAGCACATCCCATTGCTGACTTTCGCTTTTGAGAAATTTGACACATTTCCTTCCAATCACCGTAATTCCCTCATCTGAGGTCAGAATGAGGTCATTCTAAAGCTTATGGCTTCCTAACTCAATGCACTACAACATATCAAAAGCCCAGACCTTTTAAAGCACAAAAAGTGGACGAGAATGCCCCAATTACAAACTGCCCAAAAATAGTTTATCATGATCGGTCAACCATGTTTGACCATCTATAACTTCTAATCTATACATGATATGGACTTGATTCTTTTTGCAGATTAAAGACCACATATCAGGCTACACATAACAACTTTTAAAGAACAAAACTCATGATCGAGCAAAGAGTTATGGCCTCTGACATTTGGTGAAAAATAACAGAATTCAGTTTTTCCAACTTGCTTAAATCTTCAAATTCGTGCACTTTGATGTTATGGGTCTTTGATTTATCAACCCATATCATCAACTAAAATCCTATTACACAACTTTAAACAATAAATTGCATCAAATAACATCGAATCAAAGGATTTCTAGGTTTAGTGTTCTTATACCCTTTTTGCCAAAAAAAATCTTGATTCTTGCTTCTGATTTGTTATGAGTGATGGTTGGGCTTTGTTTAAGAGTGTATGGGCAATCTTGTACAAGGCAATTAAATGTAATATTTAATAACTAGATTTAATTCTTATAATTTACCAATTAACTTCTATCCTTTGGTAAATTAAAACACTTATACAATAACATCGAAATTAAATCCAGTAATTAAAATTAGGTTTTCTCAACGTCATCAATTAGGGTTTCTAATTGACCATTAGTGGTTCTTTAATTATCTCGTATGTTACTAACACGGTCGTTACGGTTTCTAATTTCAATAGGTTAGGGTTATAATAATTAAGGTTTGTCCTAATTATCGACGCATAACAAAAATAATTAGGGTTTCTTCTAATTACCGATATTCTTATTCACAAGAACTTCATATACACAAATACTACTCGTAAATATCCCATAACCGAGTTTAATAATTAGGGTTTCACAAAGACGGTAATATGCTATGACCTAATTGGAGTCGTTTGCTCAATATTATCTCTGTCTTTTATACCAAGTACATAATTATGGTATGTAAAATCATTATATAAATAATATAATATTATTATTCTCATCTCTTGATCACAATCCCAATCCGAGGTTTGGATCTCATGTCCGACTTATTCTTCGTACACAAAGATCAATAATCAAGTTAAAATAATTAACTTAAATATTACGAACAATTCATATAATAAAATATTTATTATATAAATCTAATTATCACTTCATATATTATTTCCAATCATGTTTTCATGAAAATAATTAATAAAAACATTTAAAACTTACGTAAATTTATTACCATATAATTTGTGGTAATTAATAATTCCAAAATTATTTCTAATTTTTCAAGTAATAAATGTATTCGCATTTATCGTTCACTTTACTTGACACTTAGTCTCGTCATTAAATAAAAAAAATTTATACGCAAAATTTCTTATTTATTTTATATAGAAAATCTCGGGTTATTACATTGAATCTCCTCTTCTTGAAATGTCCATTCTTATTGGTAACCATTTCTGGCCTGTTGATTCCCTCCACGCTTGTTGTCACCGCTTCGATGACTGCTCTCACTGGTATTATCATTTCTTTGGCTGCTCTCTTTTGGTTGCGTTGACTCGTTATCGCGCTCCACTAACTGAGCCCTATTTACAACATCTGAATACAAACACAGTTTATGAGAAATAAGATGTTCACGTAACTCCGGCTTCAAACCTCTTAAAAACATCCGTGTCATTCTCTCTTCATTATCCACCAAGTGGGACGCAAATCGGGACAACTCGGCAAACTTGGCTTCGTACTGCGACACGGTCATATTATTTTGCTCCAACTTGCTGAATTCTACCTCTTTTATGTGACGAATACTTTTGGGAAAGTACTTGTTGTTGAATAGTTCTTGGAACTTCTCCCAAGACATCTTCAGTGCGGCAGGTTGAGTACGCTTTACCAATTCCCACTAGTAATCTGCCTCTCCTCACAACTTAAAGGCGGCAAAGGGAACCTTTTGCTCCTTGGAGCATCCCAAGATATCAAATATCTTGGTGATCTGCTTTATCCATGCTTCCGCCTTAAGTGGTTTTGGCTCTCCAATAAACTCTGGTGGTCCCAGCTCCTTGAACTATTTAGCGGTGACCGTCCGAGAGTTTCCAGTGTTTCCATCTATATTTTGGACAGGAGCCGCTCTCGCCTGCTATTGCATGAATTGCATAAAGCCTCTGAACATTCCATCATTCATCATTTGGTCAGTGTTGTTGTTTGCATGAGGATTGTCGCCTTCGTGATGCACATTATCCTGATTATTGATATGTGGTGAATCAACGGTCGCATGTGCTCCATTGCTATTCTCAACATTCTCGGATGTCATTTTCAGATACTGCCACAAAACAAAAGGTTAATTGACATGCAACATATTATCCCTATATTCTGACCGACCAATTAAATACCTAAAAACCTTAGGTAGGTCATACGAGAGAAGGAATTTCACGTCTCTCCCCTCCTAGTTCTACTCTCACATCTTAGCAAGGGATCATATCCCTAAGCTTTGATACCAACTGTGACGCCCCCAAAACAGGTATACATCACCCATCTTGGTTCGCCAGATACAAGGTACTGAATTCAAATACAACTTAATTATACAAACCGCGTGGTACAATACGACAAAACATAACCTCGTGAGTTTGAATACAAATATTGTCTACTAGAGAGTATAAAAACTCAAAAGGAGTCCTCATTACAATTATTATCAACTATTTCACCAGAATAGTGAGGACTACTAATGCACCATCTAGGACCATCACTCTGTTCCCCGACTAGTCCCAGCTACGTTCTCATTTCCTGAAGAGAACAGTGAAAGAAAGGGTGACCTCAACTAGCCTAGTAAGAAATATTATGACTAAGATAATGCAGAATAATTTATTGTTAGCCTTCAACAATGTTAAACTGATAAAATATAATAAATATCAAGTTTAACTGTAGTGGATCAAGCAATCCATTAGAAGAGTCGAGTAGAAAATAAAATCTACTATCTTTTATGATTTAAAAGGTTTTTCATCACTTTTATCGCTGGGACTCAGCTTAATAAATAATCTACATCATCGAATCACCCTTGCACTACGGTCAAGGATATTCTTTAGTATCACGACCACAAATTATCCATGCACTATGGGCCAAGGACATTCGTGTATTCATTAATGGTCATGATCATGCCAACAACTGTCCATCAATGCACTACGGGCCAATGAGGACTTTACCACATCATTTGTAAGCGTTACGGTCATGATTACCTTCAATAATCCTCGGTCATAATCATACCAAGTCCATCTATGCACTACGTGCCATGATGATGACTTTCAACAAAATATAAACACGAGGATGATGACAATGATATAAAAATTCAATAAACAAGTTCAAGAATTAATTTATCTAGAACCGATAACGCCCAAATTGTCAACATGATCTTTCGCTTTGTAGAGTAAAATTCAAGAATGCTCGGAAGAATATTTCCATGAAAAGATCTTTGGATAAAGCGCAAATATCAAGGATATTCCACTAATTTCATGGAGTATAGAAGTCAAAGTTTTAACCAACCGAGTATAATAAAGAATGGAATAACAAAAGAAATCACCATGCATGCGATAGATCGCATATGCAAAGTTATTCCAACAGAATAATAAATAACGGAACAAGTTAAACAGTAAAACGCATGCATATGATATTCCAACATAATAATAAATATCTGGAACTGTGTCCCACAGAAACGCATGCATGGGATATTCCAATAAAATAATAAAGAATGGAACTGTGTCGCGTAAAACGCATGCATGTGATATTCCAATGTAATAATAAAGATCGGAACTAGGTCCCACAGAAATGCATGCATGTGATATTCCAAATGTAATAATAAAGAATTGAATAACATAAGAATTTCACCAAGTATGGGGTAGCTCACAGATACAAAAGTTATTCTAATGAATAATAAATAATGGAATAACATAAGTTTTCTTCATGAATACAAAAGAAATAATACCCCTTACTGTAAAAGAAACTGAATATAAGAGTATGGAAGTATCAGAATACTTTTCTATAGTTTCTCTATAACTTTGCTCTCTAGAGTTTCAGTGAATTTGTAAGAAATAATGAAGGAATGAGCTTCTATTTATAGAAGAATGGACTGCATAGTAACTAACTTATGAACGGTCCAGATTGATTTACTTTAAATGGACGATCCAAATTGGTTTACTATTAAAACTTAAAGCAATGGTCCTTACTGATTTACTATTAAAACTTTAAACCAGCGATCCATATTGATTTACTATTATATAGTCAACCAACGGTCTAAAAAATTAGCACATCTCCTCATGGAATAATATTGTACCCAAAAATGATTTAGACCGAAAAGAAATATATATGTTACGGGTGAATAGTACCCCGTGAATAGTAACTCGCGAATAGTAATCTGACACGAAAAGTGTCCCGAATACCCGATTGAACAATATATCCTCCAGACATCAATTATACTAACACAAATAAGTCTAACACAATAGAACTATAAATTCATCTTTAATCAACACGAACTTATTCATCATTAATATTATAATTCACAATATTTAACAACCAGGTCGTTCCCAGGAAAGAGGGGGCTTTCCGATAAGGATTTCTCATTATTGGCACGCAAATAGGTGACCAAACCTCTGCTTGACAGAACTTCTAGACATTGTCAATATTGCAAATAATAATATGAATAACTTTCCCGTCTCAATTATTTATTTAATAATATATCATATTATGCAGATGATACTGTAATAATAATTTAATCAATAATATGAGAGATATGATGCAAAGAATTATCGTAGAGTAATAATTGAGTATAAGCGAGTGACTTCTCACGTAAGCATCAATAATCAATACCGTGTACTACTATGCAACCACACATATTACTGTACTTTTACTACCGGGTAGTTCAACAGTTTTAACGGTAACACCTCCGCCGTTATTTTTATAGAAAGATAATTTTGTCGTTTTCTAACTACGACAATACTTCCGTTGTGGGGTCCACCAATGATTGTGCCTTTGTACGAATATTCCCTGTAAAAACGAATATTCCCCGACCAATCGAATATTATATAACCACTTTCATACTTTGCAAAATTTGTAAATATTACCCACAACTATAACATTATATCAAATCAACACCATAATATTCAAAAATAAAATTCGAGAAAATTATTCTTTATTCATAAAAGTTGGGGTCTTACATGTAAGCCAAAGATATACAACTGTAAAACCAATAATCAACAGTCCATCTTTGCACGTAAGCCAAAGATATACAACTGTAAAATCAATAATCAACAGTCCATCTTTGCACGTAAGCCAAAGATATACAACTGTAAAACCAATAATCAACAATCCATCTTTGCACGTAAGCTGTAACGACCCCAAAATTTATACAATTTAATTCTCAACTTTGGTCGTTAATAACACATCTACCTTCTGATTTTACATCATTATTCGATGCTAAACATTATAAAATACGGAATAATTTAAACTTTTATGTCTTCTTACTTAAATTCCCTGAATCAAAACCTTTATCATCTACATGTCTTTGAATCAATCTTATTTTATGATTCACTTTATCACTGTTATTATATAAAATTTTACATTTCAATCCGATAACCTTTACATATCAGATAACTCTAACTTTAGCTTTACAACTCAACATAAAACTATACATCATAAAACATTTAGTACATCTCATGAATCTTAATCATGGTATAAAGAAATAACAACTTTAGTTAAAATATTAATCTTCATGTATTATTTCTGATCCACGTCATTAAAGTAGCACATAGTGTTACCTTCAATCCTTAACCTGCAAAAATTGTTATTTGCAAGGTTGACCTCGACAGCCCAGCAAAATCTAACAGTTTTCATGCTTCACGTAGCACATAAGAACATGCTCAATATATAAGAATAATCATAAAACAAACATAGCATACATGTTGTAGTTCACATAACAACTATAAAGATTGAGTTCCTTACTCAATCTACATTCATAGCTCAATCATCATAGTCATAGATTGACTTTCACATTTCATACTTTTGACATATATAATACATCATACACTAAAATTTTAAAGCAGTTCATCATCAAGTTCACATAGCAAAAAGGAACTGAAAGACTGGCCTTTACCAGCGTTTTAACAACACGCTAATACTTCGCGTCCTTGCACAACCTACATTGTATGTGAGATTGATAATAAATAAAATCAATACTCAATCTCATGGTCAAATTTATTCTAAGACCTTACTTTATCTTATTATCCTTTATAATGTCTTTATAGACATCTAACTATTTTATATACAACTCGGTATTATTTTCATTTTCATCACCACACATGCTAGACTATCGCACTTGTAGTTTAATGTGCGTATATCACACCATTTTATTATACCACTTTGGTTTCAAAAATGCATATTCAACACATTGTTTACAAGTTAAATTTTCCTTCAAAAATTAAAAATTGCCCTTTTCGATTTCTTTCCATTATTATTCTTGTATTATCATCTTTTCATACTCAGATATCCAATATTAGCCATTAGTTAGACACTTTGTATACCAAAGTTTAGAAACACTATTACTTTTAGGCATTTTATCGAGCACGTTATGTGCACACATTAACTTATCTCAACTCTTGATCTTAAATGGTTAATTATGCATAAAATATGATAACACATATCTATACTCATTACATATGTCAAAACATGTTTTTAATCATCAAAATATATCATCACCCAAAATCTTAATTCAAACAGAATTATAAAACTCATCTTCACAATTTCTTTAACAAAATGTTGTTTTCGTTTTTAACGCAACTCGTTCGTTACATGTCCGTTTTTGTTCCTTCTTATATAGAATTAACCCTTACTCAGTGTACTACAACCTCATCTAGGCCTTAAAGTTAGACCATTATCCATCTAAACCAGATTCTGTAATTCATCAACTATTCTAGAAAATTTCATTTTCTGGACATCCTTACTAAACAATTTATTTTGGACATGATCCGGTCCATAAAATGGCTCAATCTTGAGTGACTAGCTAGTAAACGTCCATATCTACAACTTTGCAGTTTTACGTTTCTTCAGATTCAAAACACACGAATTTATATGAATTTTTTCAAAGTCGTAAAGCGTAATAGCTTTTGATTTTACGATGATTATTTTCCCTTCGAACTAGCCTTACTAAAATAGACATTGCAAGAAATCTACAAAGTGTTTTCATGTGATTCCACTTTCAGAATATAGATTACTTTCATATCTTCGATTTGATATAAGGCTCACTTTCTAACTCATTATACCCAAAGAGGTATGAATTTCACAAGATTTGTCCACAATTACTCAAAACCTACGAATATTGTTCTTCAAATTTTCTTTCACAAACCACTTTTCCATGAATATAATTACTCAATACAATTTCTATATAACAATTATCATAGAAATACATTATGAAGAACATAAAAATATAATTAAAACAAGGAATTTAGATTAAAACCTTATTAGTATGAATTTAAGAGAGAGATGGAGATGATGATGATGGGGATTGTTTTGTCTTCTCAAAGCTTTCCCTTCTTCTTCTTTTTCTTCCTCTTCTTCTTCTCCTACAACTCTCTTTAACTCTCTTCTTCTTTCTTTGGTTTGTTTTCTAAAACTAACGTACTAACTTGTAGTATATACATATAATGTACAATACTAGTAATATATAATATATGTAACTCCTAGTAATTATTAGATATACTAATTACTAGTTAATACATAGGTTACACCAACTTGAACTTGAAAAGCCTAAGACCATGTTTGACAAATACTCATTATTTTAATTAATCAATAGCTTAACATCAATCAATCTCATCAAATTGTCACATAATTATATTTACTTGTTAATTATAATTTCGTGTAACAATCATCACATAACTCATCTAATTTAATTATCTCAATTAAATTAGAACTATAACATACAATTATTATATTAATTAAATTAAATACTAAATATTCATTTAATTAATCTACTACACTTAATTACATTACTATATAATCAAAACAAATTTATTTATTTAACTCAATAAATAATTCAATTAAATATTTATATATATTAAAATTAATATATAACATTCTCTTCACATCAATTCACATATTCTAAAATATATGACATACACATACTCACACCCAACATATCTCATAAATAATACTTTTATTTATAAAATTCTCATTTATAAATTCTAAAAATCTGGGATGTCACATAAGCCAAAGATATACAACTATAAAACCAATAATCAACAGTCCATCTTTGCACGTAAGCCAAAGATGACTTTCATCACAATATAAGCATGAGAATGATGACAATGATATAAGTATTAATCAAACGAAATCAAGGATAAATATTAAAGACTTTAAATTTATCCAGAGTTTAAAAATATCCAAATTTTCAACATGATACTGCTTTGTGGAGTAAAATTCAAGAATTATATTCATGTACCAGAAATAATTTGGACAGAAAAGAAATATATTTTTTGGGTGAATAGTATCCCGTGAATAGTATCCTGTGATTAGTACTTCGGGAATAGTACCTCATGAATAGTACCCCGACATGAAAAGTACCCCAAATACCACAGTGAATAATATTCGGGTGAAAAAAAAACTGGGTGAATAGTAACCCGTGAATAGTAACTCATGAATAGTACTCTGGCACGAAAAGTGCCCCGAATACCCGAGTGAATAATACTAGAGTGAATAGTAACCGGGTGAATAGTAACCCGTGAATAGTAACTCATAAATAAAATACCAAATGAAATGATATTTCATGACGATTACAAAAGAAATGATATCTCATAAGAGTATAATAGAATATACGAAACTACAAATGGATTTTCATCCGCCATGCGGTAATCCACATAGACAGATCATTTCCACAATTTAGTAAAGAATGAATACAAAAGGTCATTCACCATGCATGCTGTAGTCCGCGTAGACAGGTTATTCCAACAGAATAATAAAGAATGGAATAACAGAAGAATTCACCATGCATGCGATAGACCGCAAAGACATGTTATTCCAATATAATAATAAAAAATGGAACCAGGTCATGCGTAATCCACACAGACAGGATATTCCAACAAAATTATAAAGAATAGAATAACAATATAATTCACTAGGTATGCGATAGACCGCACAGACAGGTTATTCCAACAGAATAATAAAGAATGGAATAACAGAAGAATTTCACCATGTATGCAGTGCTTGCATGTAGGCGGAGTTATTCAACATAATAATAAAGAATGGAATAACAACCCTTACGAGTATTGAAAGAATATAACTCTCTTCATGAATACGAAAGAATAATACCCCTTACCTCAGAAGAAACTGGATACTGGAGTAGTGAGGTAGCAGACTTCTCTTCTTCTTTCTCTCTATAATTTCTCTATATAATAATTGCTCTATAGCTTTAGTGAATTGGTGAAAAATAATGAAGGAATGAGCTTCTATTTATAGGAAAATATAGTTTCGATAATTGCACGTTTTGGGGCTCAGAATATTACAGTACAATACCGTCCTCTTTTTCTTCATTTTTAATTTAGTCCTGCAAGTATTATCAAACTTGCACCATCTCCCCTAATAGTAAATAATGTGAATCAATAATAAATCTGAGATTTAGAAGATATGGTAGATGATAAAACTTTTCAACCATAGTGGCTGCGGAACAAGCAATCCATTAGAAGAGTCAAATAGACAATAAAGCCTATTATCTTCTCCATGTTAAAAGTCCACCAACAATGTTTTATCTCTGTAACATCAATAAATAGTTCATGACCACAATCATGTGAATAACTCATAATCATAATTGTGATTCTAAATTCCTCTTCGCACCCAGGACGAAGATAATTTTCATCACCTATCTTTACCTGAAACATCAAAGATCATGGTTATACCAAATCACAGTTCCTATTCATAATCATACTAATAAATTCATCTTTGCACTACGGGCTAAAGATATTTATTAATAGTTCATCTTTGCACTACATGCCAAAGACATACAACTTTATTTTAGAAGAGTCAAGTAGAGCATGATATCTACTATCTTCTATGAATTAAAAGTTTATTATCAATATTTTATCCCTGAGACTCAGCTCAATATATCACTGAATTATCCATGCACTACGGCCAAGGATATTAGTTAGTATGACATCCATGAATTATCCATACACTACGGGCCAAGGATATTCATTAGTATCACGACCACGAATTATCCATGCACTACGGGACAAGGATATTCGTGTTTTCACCAATGGTCATGATCATGCCAAACAATAGTCCATCTATGCACGTAAGCCACAGATGACTTTCATTACAATATAAGCATAAGGATGATGACAATGATATACGCATTAATCAAACGAAATCAAGGATAAATATTAAAGACTTTAAATTTATCCAAAGTTTAAAAATATCCAAATTGTCAACATGATACCCCGTGAATAGTAAAATTCAAGAATAATATTCATGTATCAAAAATAATTTGGTCAAAAAAGAAATATATTTTTCGGGTGAATAGTACCCCATGAATAGTACTTTGGGAATAGTACATCGTGAATAGTACCCCGACATGAAAAGTGCCCCAAATACCCGAGTGAATAATATTTGGGTAAATAGTAACTGGGTGAATAGTAACCTGTGAATAGTACTCTGGCACGAAAAGTGCGCCCTGAATACCCGAGTGAATAATATTTGAGTGAATAGTAACTGGGTGAATAGTAACCTGTAAATAGTAACTCATAAATAGTAACTCGTGAATAGTATTCCGGCATGAAAAGATCAATAATTATCAAGAAAGCTCAGAATAATATTTTCATGAAAAGATATTGGATGAAGCGCAAATATCAAGGATATTCTACTAATTTCATGGAGTATAGAGTATAGAAGTAAGAATACGACACGAAATAATATTACTTACATACTACAGAGTATAGAAGAAAATATTATTTCATATGAATATTGAACGAAGATAATATCCATACGAATACGAAAAATAATATCTCTTATGAATATGAAATAAATAATACCCCTTACCTCAGAAGAAGATTGGATACTGGAATAGTGAAGTAGCAGACTTCTCTTCTTCTTTCTTTCTATAGCTTCTATCTCTATAGCTTCTCTCTCTATAATTGCTCTTGTGAGTCTTAGTGAATTGGTGAGAATAAAAGAAGAATGAGCTTCTATTTATAGGAAAATATAGTTTTGATAATTGCATGTTTTGGGGCTCGAAATATTATAGTTTAATACCTTCATGAATCAATTATTATCGAAATAGATGTCGATTTTTACTAACACTAATAATTCTCACACAATGGAACTATCAATTTCATCTTTAATCAACACGAACTTATTCATCATTAATATTATAAATCACAACATTTAACAACCAGATCATTCACAGGAAAGAGGGGGCTTTTCGATAAGGATTTCTCCCTATTGGCGCGCAATTAGGTGACCAAACCTCTCCTCGACAGAACTTTCTAGACATTGTCAATATTGCAAATAATAACATGCATAACTTTGTCGCCTCAATTATTGATTTAATATTTTAAAAATTAATACTATGACAATAATTGAATCAATAATATGAGAGATATTATGCAATAATTACTGTAACAATAATTGAGTATAACTTAGTGACTTCTCACGTAATCATCAATAATCAATACCGTGTGCTACTATGCAACCACGCATATTACTGTACTTTTACCACCGGGTAGTTCAACAGTTTAACGGTAAAAACTTTCGCCATTATTTTTATAAAAATATATTTTTCTAACTATGACAATACTTCCGTTATGGGGTCCACCAATGATTGTGTCGTCGTACAAATATTCCCAGTTAAAAAGAATATTCCCCGACCAAACGAATATTCCCCGACACAACGAATATTTTATATCAACTTGTTTACTTTGCAAAATTTTCAAATATTACCCTTAACTTTAACCTTTTATCAATTTATCTATTTACTAAATAGAATAACAATTATCAGAAAATTGAATACTTTCATTTCGTAAAATTCAGGGTCTTACATATTTCATACAGTTGTTTTAGAAGTCCTCACTATTTTGTAAAATAGTGTGATAATAATTGTAATGAGAACTTCTTTTGAGTTTGAATACTGTCTATTAGACAATATTTGTATTTAAACTCACAGTATATGTGTTGTCGTATTTTGCACGACAATTATAATAATGAAGTTGTAGTTATTTTCTATACCATGTATTTGGCGACTCAGAATGGGTGATGTATACCTATTTTGGGGGCATCACAGTTGGTATCAAAGCTTAGGGATATGGTCTCTATCGGAGATCAGAGAATAGAACTAGGAGGGGAGAGACGAGTAAATCCTTTGCTAGTGTGTCCTACCTAAGCTTATTTGGTATTTAATTGGTCGGTCAGAATATAGGGATAATATGTGGAATGTCAATTTCTTTAATTAACCCTTGTTTTATGGCAGCTGAAAATGTTAACAACGGAGTTAATGAGACTGTGGAGACACCTTTAATCACCAACCAAGAGAACGTGCAACACGACGACAATGTTCCTCCTGTAAACAACACCACTTATCAAACAATGAATGATGGGATGTTTAGAAGCTTTTTGCAGTTCATGCAAAATCAGACAAGGGAGACTCGTGTACAAAATACGGGTGGAAATAATAGCAACGCACGGCTTGTCACAGCCAAGCAGTTCAAAGAGTTGGGACCACCAGAATATTTTATGAAAGCCGGATCCGATCAAGGCGGAAACGTGGGTTAAGAAAATTACCAAGATATTTGATGTCTTGGGATGCACGGAGGAACAGAAGGTTCCATTCGCCACCTTTATGTTTCGTGGTGAGGCAGATTACTGGTGGGAATTTGTGAAGCCTACCCAGCCTGCCACACTCAACATGTCTTGGGAAACGTTTAAGAAACTATTCAATGACAAGTACTTTCCTGAAAGTATTCTTCATATGAAGGAGGTAGAGTTTATTAGACTGGAACAGAACAACATGACCGTGTCCCAGTACGAGGCTAAGTTCACAGAGTTATCCAGGTTTGCACCTCATTTGGTAGAGAATGAGGAACATATGACGCAGATGTTTCTGAGTGGTCTGAAACCCAAAATTTGGCAATATCTTATTTCTCACAAATTTTCTCTATATTCAAATGTTGTGAACATGGATCAATTATTAGAGCGATATAATGAGTATGTTCAACCAAGGGACCACAACCAGGGTCATACCGGTGGCAGCAATCATCGGAGTAATGACAACAAGTGGGGAGGAAAATATTCGAACAAAAGCGGTAACCACCCTGGTGGTAATCGTGGCCATGATAGTAGAAGAAGCGAGTCGGGGGGAGATTTCAAAAAGAGAAGGTACAATAATGACAACATGAAGACGTCAGCACGAGCATCAACTATTCCTAGGGGAGGAGAACGATCATCGGTCGTATGTTATAAATGCAGGAAAGAGGGGCACATCAGCCCAAGCTGCCCACAACAATCCAAGGTGTGTTATAACTGTGGAAAGGAAGGTCATATAGCTAGAGATTGTCTTATAGTGAAATCAAGTCCAGTGGAAATGGTGACTCCAAAGGCTGTTCCGGACAAGACAAAGTCGGTGGTTCCTGGAAGAGCGTTTGTCGTGACTGCCAAAACGCGAGGAACCCGAACGAGGTGATCACGGGTAAGCTAATCATAAACTCTTATGAAGTTTATACCTTATTATATACCGGTTCTACCCATTCTTTTATCTCTTCTATTTGTGATCAATGTTGGGTAAAATCTATATACGCACAACACGCAAGTATACGTGGTCAACAAGTAATATAATTATAAGTCAAGTATCGTTCCCACAGAGATTAGCAATAAATTAACTCTCACAATTAATTTCTTATTAATCCAAATTCTATTAAACTATCCAATTTAAGAATTATAACTAAAAATATTAAAAATACTAAGAATACCACACAATCAACAAACCCAATAAACTAAATTTTCAAACAAATATCAGAAAATTAGGCTTACAACTTCACTCTAAGCATCACTCTGATTAGTATACCTTATTCTAGTTTAATTATTATCCCAGTTTATTAATCAAGAACACTCAAGTAGAACTAGCCACCTCTCGATGCACTAATACCGTATTAACTCAAATCTATAAATTAGATAGAATTAAGTTAAACACCTTAATCAACTAACTCACTATATCTCTATGTGAATTACAATTAAAGAATGTTTAAGTTCAAGTTCTCTATCCGATTGCATGCAATACTAGGCATATCTCTACCCTAACATTCATCAAGATTCCATTCATTCACAGAATTCAAGAACACTTGTTATATTGACTAAGTCTAGACTCATATTTCATCTCTCGAGTTCATACAAGTTCACATAAAATTGGTGATCAAGAAATTCATAAATTCAATCACAAATCAATATAGATAAATTAAATAATAGCTGTGACGCCCCAAAAATAGGCATACATCACCCATTCTGAGTCGCCAAATACATGGTGCAGAATACAACTTACAAATTTAATTATACAACTGTCGTGTAAAATACGACAAAACATAGCTGAGACTTTAAATAAGAATGTTGCCTTCTAGACAATATCCACACTCAATGGAGTCCTCATTACAATTATTATCACACTATTTCACAGAATAGTGAGGACTACTAATGCACCATCTCGGACCATCACTCTATTCCCTAACTAGTCCCAGCTATATTCTCATTTTTTGAAGAGAATAGTGAAAGAAAAGGGTGAGCTCAACTAGCCCATTAAGAAATATTATGACTAAGATAATTCAGAATAAATTATCGTTAGCCTTCAACAACGTTAAACTGATAAAAATATAATAAGCATCAAGTTTAAATGCAGCGGAACAAACAATCCATTAGAAGAGTCAAGTAGAGCATGCTATCTACTATCTTCTATGATTTAAAAAAGTTTATCATCAATTTTATCGCTAAGACTCAGCTTAATAATTAATCCACATCATCGAATCATTCCTGCACTTCTACGAGGTATGGTAGTGATGCATAATCTGGCTTTGGCACTGGTCAAGCCTAAGCTTTGCCAGGGCCTTAGCCCTTGACCAGGCCAGGTTAGGCCTTGACTTTTTGTCTATAGGCCTGGCTAGACCAGGTTTGGAACAAAAAAACATGACCTATTTAGGCCTACAGGTCAGGGCGAGCTAGGCCCAATTGTTCTTATATTAAAAAATTTAAACTCTGACTTTCCTCTATTTATTAAAGGAAAGCAAGGACAAAAAACTTTTTATTAGACGATGTGGGACTATGCCAAGCTTAGCCAAACCTGACACAAGCTCAAGTACATTTTACTCAAAAAATTATGACTTGACCTCTCTTCTATTTATAGAAGAAAAGTAGGGACAAGAAATGTTAACTAGATTATGTGGGACTTTGAAACAAAAATGCAATTGAACTAAATGCCTCTCATTCTTATAGTTTGCTATTAAACTTTTGTTTCTTGAGGTGCCTCTCCTCTATTTGAGTGCTCCTGAAACTAAAACCCCGCCAACATTTTTTCATTAATTTCATCAATCAGCTCATGAAATCATAAAATAGAGAAATCAATGAAATTATTTATGTATATTTTTTTACTAATGTAGCAATTGAAAGAAATAGAATTGGGTTTGGGAATTTGGGTGCTGACTTCCATTTTTGTAGATATCTACAAGGGATGAAATATCTAGTGGCTCTTCGGCTAGTGGGTATGCAATTGCTGGAATTTTTTTAGCAGAAATTCCAGATTTAACAGCACTATTAGCTTTTGCACTAGTCTTCATAACTAGTACCATTTACTATCTTCTACAGATAAACACTACATGTTGCAAAAAAATAAATTTAAAATAGAGCTTAATGAACAGATTATTCCATTACTGTAATTCAAATAAATCTACAAAACCAGCAAAAAGTATACCGAAATCTAATAACTAATAATAAAAATAAACAAGTCAATGTATTATAAGAATCAAATATTCGAATTGCATTTTAAGTGGAATTGAAACATCAGTTCAGAAGTATACATTGAGATCGACAAAGTGTAAACTTTTAGCTCAAGTGAATATTTTTTTGTAGATGCAAGTTGAAGAAAAATCAAACTACCCTGTTGAGTATGGTTCAATTCAAGAGATTAATATAGAAAAGTTAGGAAGATATTTGTATAGAGAGTGAGTACAAATGAGAGAAGAAAGATGGAATATTCATTAGGACCTTAGTTTAAGTCCCACGTCTCCTAACCACTAATTTATCATAGGCTAATAAACTATAAATAAAACATGCATCCTTCAAAAACATTTACGCACTAGTATGGGTTTTCTACTTAAAACATAAGAAGAGAGACCTGAGTTCAAGTCTAGTTTTTCCATATATAAGAACAGGCTTTAGGCCGGTCCAGGCCTCGGGCCGGATCAAGCTATAGGCTAGGCCGAATCAGGATTTCTGAAAGGCCAGGTCAGGCCGGATTAGTACTAAAAATCCTTGGTCTGTTGGTAGCCTTGCTTGGTCGGGCCCGACCGGTCCAGCTTTGATTGTGCCAGGTTCAGGCGAATCCGAGTCAAAGTAGCGGGCCATTTGTGCAACCCTAGCCAAGGGTATTCATTAGTATCACGACCACAAATTATCCATGCACTACGGGCCAAGGATATTCGTGTTTTCATCAATGATCATGATCATGCCAACAACTGTTCATCAATGCACTACGGGCCAATGAGGACTTTTACCAAATCATTTGTAACATTGCGGTCATGATTATACCGAATAATCCCTGGTCATAATCATACCAATCAATAGTACATCTATGCACGTAAGCCACATATGACTTTTATCATAATATAAGCATGAGGATGATGACAATGATATAAGAATTCAATTAAAAGAAAGCAAAGGATAAATCTTTAAATATTTATAATTTAATTTATCCAGAATTCAATAATGTCCAAATTGTCAATATGATACTGCTTTGTGGGGTAAAATTCAAGAATAATATTGTATCAAAAATGATTTAGACAAAAAAGAAATCAATTTTTGTCATGAATAGTACTCCGAGTGAATAGTACCTGAGTGAATAGTAACCCATGAATAGTAACTCAGTATGAAAAGTATCCCAAATCCTCGGGTGAATAGTAACTGAGTGAATAGTAACCCGTGAATAGTACCCTGGGTAAAAATATTGATATTTAATAAGAAAGTTCATATCAATATTCCAATGAAACGATATTGGATGAAGCACAAAACTCAAGGATATTCCACTAATTTTAGGAATTATAGAAGAAATACTTATCATAGTAAGTTTAGATTTAAGAATATGAAAAGAAATAATATACGAAACTGAAAATGGATTTTCAACTGTCATGCGGTAGTCCGCGTAGACAAATCATTTTCACAATTTAATAACAATTCAATACGAAGGGTTATTCATTAGGCATGCGATAGTCCGCGTAGACAGGTTATTCGCACAGAATAATAAAGAATAGAATAACAAAAGATTTCACCATGCATGCGGTAGTCCGCGTAGACAGGTTATTCTCCCAGAATAATAAAAAATGGAATAACAAAAGATTTCACCATGCATGCTAGTAGTCGCGTGAGCAAAGTTATTCCCACAGAATAATAAAGAATGGAATAACAACCCTTATGAGTATTGAAAGAAAATAACTCTCTTCATGAATACGAAAGAAATAATACCCCTTACCTTAGTAGAAGATTGAATACTGAAGTAGGGTAGTAGCAGAATACTCTTCTTCTTGCTCGCTATAGTTTTTCTCTCTATATTTTCAGTGAATTCATAAGAAATAATAAAGGAATGAGCTTCTATTTATAGGAAAAAGGACTGAATAGTAACTAATTCATGAACGGCCCAGATTAATTCACTTTTAAACGGACGGTCCATATTGATTTACTATTAAAACTTAAAAAGCAACGGTCCATACTGATTTACTATTAAAACTTTAAACCAGCGATCATCCATATTGATTTAGTATTATAACTTCAACCAACGGTCTGAAAAATTAGCACAACTCCTCATGGCATAATAAGCCAAACTTATAACAAATACCTCATAACAAACCCCTCTATTTATATCAATAATTGAATAAATATTTATCACAAATCACTTATCTTTAATAAACACATTTTTAATCTATTACCAATTATTCATCATTAATATTATAACTTACAATATTTAATAACCAAATCATTCCCAGGAAAGAGGGGGCTTTTCGATAAGGATTTCTCCCTATTGGCGCGCAATTAGGTGACCAAACCTCTCCTCGACAGAACTTTCTAGACATCGTCAATATTGTAAATAATAATATGAATAACTTTGTCATCTCAATTATTGATTCAGCAATATAAATATTATGCAAATGATATTGTGACAATAATTGAATCAAATAACGTGAGATACTGTGTAGAAATTATTGTAGCAATAATTGAGTATAACTGAGTGACTTCTCACGTAAGCATCAATAATCAATACCGTGTGCTACTTATGCAACTAATGCGTAGACATCGTTCTTTACCACCGGGTATTTCAACAGATTAACGGTAAAACTTTCGCTATTATTTTTATAAAAATATAATTATGTCATTTTCTAACTGATAATAATTTTGTTTGTGGGGTCCACCAATGATTGTGTCATCGTACGAATATTCTTTGTTAAAACGAATATTCCCCGACCAATCGAATATTTTATAACCACTTGCTTACTTTGCAAAATTTCTAAATATTACCCACATCAATAACATTATATTAAATCCATACCATAATATTCAAAAATATAATTCGAGAAAAATTAATCTTTATTCATAAAATTTGGGGTCTTACAACCTCCCCTCCTTATGAAATTTCGCACTCAAAATTTACGTACGTACCTGGTATGTCGAAGAGATGATGATACCTCGTCAGATTCTAACTATTGAGGTATAACCTTTGAGTATAGAATATATTCATTCTTATCCAACATTTTAACAGGTATCTCCTAATACGTTAAATCTTCTGCTATCTCGTCTAGTTCTAATAATGTGGTTCGGGTCGTCCACATATTTACGTAACATTGATACGTAAAAAACGTTACGAACATGCGACATACTTGGCGATAAAGCGAGTCTATAGGCCACAGTTCCTACTTGATCGAGGATTTCAAATGGCCCAATTAAGTCTAGGGTTGAGATTTACTCTCTTCATTGATTCTTGTTCATCAGCTCCGGGTGTGTAGCTTGAGCGATTTTAACTTTATTGATTAACGTCGGTTCTACTCGTATTTTCGTTATCTTCACGTAGGTTCTTGGAGTCTTTAACTCTATCTCCATCTTTTATAAGTCGTACGAAATGGGTCTTTGTGTTAACAATATCGCACTCGCATACGATCTTCCACTAAACGTGTCAGCTACTACGTTCGGTTTTCTAGGATGGTAATGAATGGTATGGTCGTAATCTTCAACAGCTCGAGCCAACGTCTTCGGCACATGTTACGTTCGTTCTGGGAGAAAAAATATTTAAGTGTTTTAGAATGGGTTTAAGGTCAATACAAAATTTGATTTCACGCTCTAGGGGTAGGCTAGGAAGTTCTTCGGGGAATACGTCAAGAAATTTATTAACAATAGGAATATCATTCAAATTTGACGTATTTTTGTTTAAATCTGTGATATAGGCTAAGAAAGCTTGACATCCGTTTTTCAATAAACGAATAGCTTTACGGCTTGATATAACAGTGATCGACTTTAGTGGTTTGGGTTCTTGAATTCACATAATAGGTTGGTTAGGAATATGAAAGCTAACAACCTTACGAAAATAATCAATTTTAGCATGATGAGTAGTTAACTAATCAATCCCTAAAATCACATCGAATACAAGTATTTTCAAATAGGTAAAATCGACAGGTAACGTGCGGTTACCGATTTGAATCAAACAAGACTTATAAACATTGGATGTAATGAAGGTTTCTCCCAATGGAGTTTTAACAGATAAGTCAAAGTCTAATTTCTCCGAAGTCAAATTTAAACGTTGAGCGCAAGTAGGAGAAATAAAAGAATGGGTAGAACCGGTATTAAATAAGGTATAGACTTCGCTAGAGTTTATGATTAGCTTACCCGTGATCACCTTGTTCGGATTCCTCGCTTTTTTGGAGGTTACGACAAACGCTCTCCCTTGAACTACCAGTTTTGTCTTGTCTGGGACAGTCTTTGATGCCTCCATCCCAGTTGGAATTGACTTCGGTGCATGACAAAATCGGGCAAGGTGACATTCTCTTCCACAATTGTAACATGCTTTGGACTGATGCGTACAGTTTGGACTGATATGTCCCTCCCCTCCGCATTTGTAGCATATGATCGATGATCGTTCTCCTTCTTTAACAATGGGTGCTGGTGCTAACGTCTTTCCATCATTATTTAATCTCCTCTTCTTGAAATTTCCACTCTTATTGTCTTGTCCATGATTACCACCGAAGTGGTTACCATTCCTGGCATGTTGATTCCCTCCACGTTTTTTGTCACTGCTTCGATGACTGCTACCACTGGTATTATCATTTTGTCGGCTGCTCTCTCTTGATTGGGTTGACTCATTATCACGCTCCAATAACTGAGCCCTATTTACAACATCTGAATACAAACACAATTTATGAGAAATTAGATATTGACGTATCTCGGGTTTCAAACCTCTTAGAAACATCCGCGTCATTCTCTCCTCATTATCAACCAAGTGGGACGTAAACCGGGACAACTCGGAAAACTTAGCTTCGTACTGCAACATGGTCATATTGTTTTGATCTAACTTGATAAACTTTACCTCCTTCATATGATGAATACTTTCGGAAAAATACTTGTCGTTGAACAGTTCTTGGAACTTCTCTAAGACATCTTGATCTGATAGGTTAAGTACGCTTTACCGATTCCCACCGATGAATCGCCTCCTACGCAACATACAGGTGGCAAAGGGAACCTTTTACTCCTCGGAGCATCCCAAGACATCAAATATCTTGGTGATCTACTTTATCCACGTGTCCGCCTTAAGTGTTTTTGGCTCTCCAATAAACTCCAGTGGTCCCAGCTCCTTGAACTGTTTAGCGGTGACCATCCGAGAGTTGCCAGTGTTTCCACCTGTATTTTGAACATGAGTCATTCTCTCCTGATGTTGCATGAATTGCATAAACCCTCTGCACGTCCCATCGTTCATCATTTGGTCAGCGTTGTTGTTTTCCTGAGGATTATTGCCATCCTGACGCACATTATCCTGGGTATTGATTGTTGGTGACTCAACGGTTTCATGTGCTTCATTGCTTATCTCAACATTTTGGATGCCATTTTTAAATACTTCCACAAAACAAGGGTTAATTGACATATCACATATTATTCATATACTTTGACCAACAAAATAAATACCAAATAAACTTAGGTAGGTCATACTAGCGAAGGAATTTCCCGTCTCTCCCCTCCTAGTTCTAGTCTCACATCTCAGCCAGGGATCATATCCCTAAGATTTGATACCAACTGTGATGCCCCCAAAATAGGCATACATCACCCATTCTGAGTCGCCAAATACATGATACATAATACAACTTACAAACTTAATTATACAACTGTCGTGTAAAATACGATGAAACATAACTGAGAGTTTAAACAAGAATATTGCATTCTAGACAATATCCACACTCAATGGAGTCCTCATTACAATTATTAACACAATATTTTATAGAATAATGAGGACTACTAATGCACCATCTCGGACCATCACTCTGTTCCTTGACTAGTCCCAGCTATATTCTCATTTCCTGAAGAGAACAGTGAAAGAAAAGGGTGAGCTCAACTAGCCCAGTAAGAAATATTATGACTAAGTTAATGTAGAATAAATTATCGTTAGCCTTCAACAACGTTAAACTGGTAAAAATATAATAAACATCAAGTTTAACTGCAGCGGAACAAGCAATCCATTAGAAGAGTCAAGTAGAGCATGATATCTACTATCTTCTATGATTTAAGAAGTTTATCCTCAATTTTATCGCTGAGACTCAGCTTAATAATTAATCCACATCGTCGAATCATTCCTTCACTACGACCAAGGGTATTCATTAGTATCACAACCACGAATTATCCATGCACTACGGGCTAAGGATATCCGTGTTTTCATCAATGGTCATGATCATGCCAAAAACTGTCCATCAATGCACTACGGGCCAATGATGACTTTTACCACATCATTTGTAACATTGCGGTTATGATTGTAATGACCCCAAAATTCATACAATTTAATTCTCGACTTCGGTCGTTAATAATATATTCAACCTCTAATTTTACATCATTAAACGATAATACAACCATTGAAATTTGCGGAATAATTAAAATTTTCTATTACAAACTATCCTCATTCCCAAAACCTTCAACCTTTACATCTAAATATCTCAGAATCATTTTAATACTACAATAGTTTACATTCGCAAAACAATATTACAATTAAACATTAATACATTATTCAAAACATTAGACATGGTTTATAAGAATAACAATTTAGCTAGGATATTAAATATTCATATATCACTTTTGATCCATAACAATCAAGTAGCACATAGCGTTACCTTCAATTCTTGAATTTACAAAAATGGTTATTTGCAAGAATGAGCTCGACAGCTCAGCAAAATCTAACAGTTTTCATGCATCACGTAGCATATAATAACATGCTCAACATACAAGAATAATCATAAACAAACATAGCATACATGTTATAGTTCACATAACAACTATAAAGATTGAGTTCCTTACTCAATCATCATAGTCATAGATTGACTTTCACATTTCATACTTTTGACATATATAATACATCATATACTAAAATTTTAAAACAGATCATCATCAAGTTCACATAGCAAAAAGGAATTGAAAGACTTGCCTTTCACATATCACACCATTTTATTATATCACTTTGGTTTCAAAAATGCATATTCAACACATTGTTTACATGTTTAATTTTCCTTCATAAATCAAAAATTACTCTTTTCAATTTCTTTCCATTATTATTCTTGTATTATCATCTTTTCATACTTAGAAATCCAATATTAGCCATTAGTTAGACACTTTGTATACCAAAGTTTAGAAACTATTACTTTTAGGCATTTTATCGAGCACGTTATGTGCACATGTTAACTTATCTCAACTCTTGATCTTAAATGGTTAATTATGCATAGAATATGATAACACATATCTATACTCATTACATATGTCAAAACATATTTTTAATCATCAAAATATACCATCACCCAAAATCTTAATTCAAACAGAATTATAAAACTCATCTTCACAGTTTCTTTAACAAAACGTTGTTTTTGTTTTTAACATAACTCCTTCGTTAAATGTCCGTTTTTGTTCCTTCTTATATAGAATTAACCCTTACTCAGTGTACTACAACCTCATCTAGGCCTTAAAGTCAGACCCTTATCCAAATAAACCAGATTCTGTAATTCATCAACTAGTCTATTAATTTTCATTTTTTGGACATCCTTACTAAACAATTTATTTCGGACATGATCCGTTCCATAAAATGGCTCAATCTCGCTAGTCTGGCTAGTAAACTTCCATATCTACAACTTTACAGTTTAAAGTTTCTTCAGATTCAAAATACACGAATTTATATGAATTTTTCAAAGTCAGAAACCGTAATAGTTTTAATTTTCTTGACAGATTATTTTCCCTTCGAACCAGCCTTACTAAAACAGACATTGCAAGAAATCTACAAAGAGTTTTCATGTGATTCCACATTCAGAATATAGCTTACTTCCATATCTTCGATTTGATATAAGGCTCACTTTCTAACTCATTATACCCAAAGAGGTATGAATTTCACAAGATATGTCCACAATTACTAAAAACCTACGAATTTTGTTCTTCAAATTTTCTTTCCATTTCATTTTCTTTCTTGAATCCTCTTGTTTGATTCTTGATAATCCAAGATTAAACCAATAAAAACAGATTAAGCATGATCTACTACCCTAGAACATAAATCTACCCAAAAAAAAATCGGAGAATAAATAAGAGTTTAGAAGTTACCTTCTTCTAGCTTCTTCTTCTTCTTCTTCTTCTTCTTCTTCTTCTTCTTCTTCTTCTTCTTCTTCTTCTTCTTGTAGCTCATCTCAATTCCTCTATTTCTATCTATCTCTCTCAATTTCTCAATACAACTTCTACATAACAATTATCTACATTATGAAGAACATAAAAATATAATTAAAATAAAGAATTTAGATTATAACTTTATTAGTATGAATTTAAGAGAGAGATGGAGATGATGATGATGGGGCTTGTTTTGTCTTCTCAAAACTTTCCATTCTTCTTCTTTTTCTTCCTTTTCTTCTTCTCCTACAACTCTCTCTAACTCTTTTCTTCTTTCTTTTGTTTGTTTTCTAAAACTAACTTACTAACTTGTAGTATATACATATAATATACAATACTAGTAATATATAATATATGTAACTCCTAGTAATTATTAGATATACTAATTACTAGTTAATACATAGGTTACACCAATTTGAACTTGAAAAGCCTAAGACCATGTTTGGCAAATACTCATTATTTTAATTAATCAATAGCTTAACATCAATCAATTTCATCAAATTGTCACATAATTATATTTACTTGTTAATTATAATTTTGTGTAACAATCATCACATAATTCATCTAATTTAATTATCTCAATTAAATTAGAACTAAACATAAAATTATCATATTAATTAAATTAAATACTAAATATTCATTTAATTAATCTACTACACTTAATTACATTACTCTATAATCAAAACCAAATTTATTTATTTAACTCAATAAATAATTCAATTAAATATTTATATATATTAAAATTAATATATAACATTATCTTCACATCAATTCACATATTCTACAATATAAGACATACACATACTCACACCCAACATATCTCATAAATAATACTTTTATTTATAAAATTCTCATTTATAATTTCTAAAAATCTGGGATGTCACATCCTTCCCTCATTATAAGGATTCTGTCCTCGGAATCACCGAAACCCTACCTTACTCAGGTTTTCCTCAAATCTATTCATTGAATAAATTCAACACATTACCTTAATATAGGTTTTATATTTTCTACTCTCACTATTCTTGATAATAAATTCTTATAAGTTTTATTTCATAATATTTACTTAGATTCAATTATATTTGAGTATTACATATTCGTTGACCCGTTCATTATCTTTCTCTAAGGATCATTATCATATATCATATGATCAAACTCTCGGGACATTACATTCACCCCTTCTTCTAAGAATTTCGTCCTCGAAATTTTTTTTTAATTTTTTTTATTAATCTTTATTCATTCAATCTATCAAAGAAGATTTTTACATCACTACTTCATTCATTCATTGGTTTCTATAACCACTTTCTTTCCACAAACATCATTCTATAATTATTGAACTTTTCTATTAAAAGTTTCACATTATTCTTTGATAACTCACATCCTTCTCACTTCAAAATTTCTTTTCTCACTTATTCAACATATCCATCATTTAGTGTCGCATTTTACGACTTACTTCTTTCTAAGGAATACTTTCCTTTTTTCACTTCCATCTTGCAGAATAACAAGAATCCTCCACAATTGTTCAATAATTAGGAAGTAGTATGAATAACTCAAGAATTTAAAAGATTCCAAATCATGCTGAGGGTCACAAGACCATGAACTCTATTCTCTAGGTTTAATAGTGCTTCACCCCCGGTTCTTCACACTTTAAACCCTCTTTGGCAGAATGTTTATCAATCACAAAGACTGAAAACACCCTCTGCAAGTACTCTAGGTGATCAACCTATTGTATACATGTATTGTATACAAACATTTCAAATAAGAAAGTATAAAACTAAGCATGACCCCTAATAATAAGCGTTGTTCATCTCAAACTTTTCAACATACGAATCCGCACTAAAACAATTTGGTTTAGCATAACTTCTCAAGAAACTCTTGAATTTCATGAACATCTTTCAATATTTGTCTAGCTGAATCAAATAACGTAGACCTCTACAACAATTCGGACATCAACCAAAATATACATATACATACATACATATGTATTCTCATATCTCAAAGAAATCTCAAAAATCTTTTTATGACGTCATGATACCGCATACGGTATTTACGATCGATTGAGGATTCATCATTTGGTGATTTTATCATACTACATCATACCATAGTAAATTTGACGATCCTTAGATCACATCCAACACTAGGTAATATTGCATTGATGACTCCATCGTTTTTATCATCTTTGCACCAAAGTTACATGATGCATTAATGATATAAAATACATTTTGATATATTGCAAATCATTTTTGTCTAATAGGAAACAATTAGCATGACATACGAATAATGATATTATTGTTAAAACTCATTAGTTCCATCATTTGATCCAATGTTTTTCAAGAAAATAGATGTGTAAACATCAGCACGAAGTCAATAAATTTCGAAAGTTTAGCATAGCTAGTAGATTTAGAATACCTATGCTTCCACCATCAACTCCACTTTCTGTAATGATCCATTGCTTAAAAGATCTATCTATTCCTATCATCCTCAATACTCCATTCATAACTTAATTATACCCCGGTTAAATCAAACTTACCGCACATTGGAAGTTCAGGACTTGCCACAATAATATGAGTTTAAGAACTTATCCTAGTCAGACCATAGGCGTCCATTCATTGAGGGTTCAAAACATAACATATTATTATGAGTCACGAACTTACCATATGCATTAGCTTTAAGAACCGCGCCTAATCCTAATAATATCTGTCTAATCTTAATAGTTTCTAACTATCAAACATACACATGAGAAAAGAATCACCTTTTAGCCACATATACGTAGATAATAGCGACACCGACATTCCAATGATTATCAATATGATAAAGCGAGTGCAAGCACAAAACCCTCGCCCATACAAAGATTTGTACAACTCAGCCATCACATGAGTCCTCAATTGAAATCCCACCTAACTCTATCTTACTCTTAACTTGCTCTTTGCTCGATATGAATTCCTCGTATCACATTATCTATAACTCCTCATGAGTTATCTCGTACTTTTTCATAGTACACCATCTTCAAAGCATTAAGCTATAATTATTCAAATATTATAGACCATCTTTCTTTTATAAATTAAACAGACCACGTCGTGATCTTATTCTATAATCATCTCCCTTAAAATTCTTTTCTTAACTCGTGATCGTTTTGTTTTACGATCCTCTTTCTTTCTCTTTTTCATCATTTACGACATTATTCGTTATCTTGGCTTTTGGAGTTAGGAAACTCCCATTTCTTATCTTTATATCTCTTCAAGATTCTTCTTGGAATCTTCTTGTTTATATAACAATTCTTCCTTTAAGAATTTCTAACTTCATTTACATTGCTCAACATTTCATTCAAGTTCTACACTTTCATCATACGTATCCATTTTCTATACTTGGTACACATCGAGTCTCTACCAGTTTCAATATGGTACGCTGAGTGGTTTCCCGCAAACAACCAACAAACTAGGTTCCGAGTTGCTAGTTCATATATACCTCCGCTCTATGAAGGAATCATTTAGCCCAGATACCATACATCAACTATGAAAGAGTACAATTGCACCACTTAGATATAACTCTATATTCTTAACTTCTTTATCATTCTCTTTTTTTATAGACATTGTCTATTTATTATCACCTTACATCCTTATTATTGGAGTTGGGTAACCCCACATTCATAATCCTTATAACTCTGCGAGATTCTTCTTTGAATCCTTTCACGCAAGTTTTAATCCCTTATTGTTCAAACTCTATTTGAGCTTATTCGTTCCTTATTTTCACCTCTCTTCTTTAAGGTTATAGCCTAAGGTACTCTTACCTAAGGTTTCTAACCTATCAGCTTTGATACCAACTGTAACAACCCCAAAATTCATACAATTTAATTCTCGACTTCGGTCGTTAATAATACATTTAACCTCTAATTTTACATCATTAAACGATAATACAACCATTGAAATTTGCGGAATAATTAAAATTTTCTATTACAAACTATCATCATTCCCAAAACCTTCAACCTTTACATCTAAATATCTCAGAATCATTTTAATACTACAATAGTTTACATTCGCAAAACAATATTACAATTCAACATTAATACATTATTCAAAACATTAGACATGGTTTACAAGAATAACAATTTAGCTAGGATATTAAATATTCATATATCACTTTTGATCCATAACAATCAAGTAGCACATCGCGTTACCTTCAATTCTTGAATCTGCAAAAATGGTTATTTGCAAGAATGAGCTAAAATTTCAAAGCAAAATCTAATGATTTTCATGCATCACGTAGCATATAATAACATGCTCAACATACAAGAATAATCATAAACAAACATAGCATACATGTTATAGTTCACATAACAACTATAAAGGTTGAGTTCCTTACTCAATCATCATTCATAGCTCAATCATCATAGTCATAGATTGACTTTCACATTTCATACTTTTGACATATATAATACATCATACACTAAAATTTTAAAGCAGATCATCATCAAGTTCACATAGCAAAAAGGAACTGAAAGACTTGCCTTTCACATATCACACCATTTTATTATATCACTTTGGTTTCAAAAATGCATATTCAACACATTGTTTACATGTTTAATTTTCCTTCATAAATCAAAAATTACCCTTTTCAATTTCTTTCCATTATTATTTTTGTATTATTATCATCTTTTCATACTTAGATATCCAATATTAGCCATTAGTTAGACACTTTGTATACCAAAGTTTAGAAACACTATTACTCTTAGGCATTTTATCGAGCACGTTATGTGCACATATTAACTTATCTCAACTCTTGATCTTAAATGGTTAATTATGCATAGAATATGATAACACATATCTATACTCATTACATATGTCAAAACATATTTTTAATCATCAAAATATACCATCACCCAAAATCTTAATTCAAACAGAATTATAAAACTCATCCTCACAATTTCTTTAACAAAACGTTGTTTTTGTTTTTAACATAACTTCTTCGTTACATGTCCGTTTTTGTTCCTTCTTATATAGAATTAACCCTTACTCAGTGTACTACAACCTCATCTAGGCCTTAAAGTCAGACCCTTATCCATCTAAACCAGATTCTGTAATTCATCAACTAGTCTAGAAAATTTCATTTTCTGGACATCCTTACTAAACAATTTATTTCGGACGTGATCCGGTCCATAAAATGGCTCAATCCAAAGTGTCTGGCTAGTAAACTTCCATATCTACAACTTTGCAGTTTAAAGTGTCTTCAGATTCAAAACACACGAATTTATATGAATTTTTCAAAGTCAGAAACCGTAACAGTTTTGATTTTCTGGACAAATTATTTTCCCTTCGGACCAGCCTTACTAAAATAGTCATTGCAAGAAATCTACAAAGAGTTTTCATGTGACTCCACATTCAGAATATAGCTTACTTCCATATCTTCGATTTGATATAAGGCTCACTTTCTAACTCATTATACCCAAAGAGGTATGAATTTCACAAGATATGTCCACAATTACTAAAAACCTACGAATTTTGTTCTTCAAATTTTCTTTCCATTTCATTTTCTTTCTTGAATCCTCTTGTTTGATTCTTGATAATCCAAGATTAAACCAATACAAACAGATTAAGCATGATCTACTACCCTAGAACATAAATCTACCCAAAAAAAAATCAAGGATTAAATAGGAGTTTAGAAGTTACCTTCTTCTAGCTTTTCTTCTTCTTCTTCTTCTTCTTCTTCTTCTTCTTCTAGCTCATCTCAATTCCTCTATTCCTCTCTATCTCTCTCAATTTCTCAATACAACTTCTACATAACAATTATCTACATTATGAAGAACATAAAAATATAATTAAAACAAGGAATTTAGATTATAACTATATTAGTATGAATTTAAGAGAGAGATGAAGATGATGATGATGGGGCTTGTTTTGTCTTCTCAAAACTTTCCGTTCTTCTTTTTCTTCCTCTTCTTCTTCTCCTACAACTCTCTCTAGCTCTCTCTTCTTCTTTCTTTTGTTTGTTTTCTAAAACTAACTTACTAACTTGTAGTATATACATATAATATACAATACTAGTAATATATAATATATATAACTCCTAGTAATTATTAGATATACTAATTACTAGTTAATACATATGTTACACCAATTTGAACTTGAAAAGCCTAAGACCATGTTTTGCAAATACTCATTATTTTAATTAATCAATAGCTTAACATCAATCAATCTCATCAAATTGTCACATAATTATATTACTTGTTAATTATAATTTTGTGTAACAATCATCACATAACTCATCTCATTTAATTATCTCAATTAAATTAGAACTAAACATAAAATTATTATATTAATTAAATTAAATACTAAATGTTCATTTAATTAATCTACTACACTTAATTACATTACTCTATAATCAAAACCAAATTTATTTATTTAACTCAATAAATAATTCAATTAAATATTTATATATATTAAAATTAATATATAACATTCTCTTCACATCAATTCACATATTCTACAATATAAGACATACACATACTCACACCCAACATATCTCATAAATAATACTTTTGTTTATAAAATTCTCATTTATAATTTCTAAAAATCTGGGATGTCACAATGATTATACCGAATAATCCATAGTCATAATTGTGAGGAGCCCCAGATCCGGGTCCCAAATCACCGCGAATCCGGTACAATCATTCTATAACTATTGCGGAAGATATAAACATATATTTTTTATACAATAACTTTATACATTTTCCCCAAGGCCGAGTAACCTTAACCTATACACAATTCATAACTTGTCTAACATATAACATTATTATCATACAATACTATTAAAAATCTAATCGCACACATTAACTTTAAGCTGGAGCTATCTTTAACCTTTTCTTGTATCCGACGCATTCGTCTTAATCTGCAATGTTTATCATGATATAGCAAGGGTGAGCATAAGTTTGCCCAGCAAGTTTAAGTTCAATAATTTAACGATATATCATGATTGAAAGAATTTGAATAATAAGCTGGCTATAATTCAACAATATAGTTGTGAATTAGCACGAACAAACTTTTGACTGAACCAGTATTAAACATGAACAAATATATCTGGACCGAATGGTAATGAAGGTGATCAGCCTTCATACCTGACTTATACATGCAATATGTACAGAGTACAATTCTACAATGACAATCAACAATGATTATCCATACGCATATCTGAATGAAATAACTCTAAGTAGAGTTAAGTAAAACTTTCCTGAACCATTGATTACCGCTATGTAATTAATAAGCTTTGTCTGAAGACCTAATATATAAATAATATCGATATACAAATTAGAATAATATCATCAAAATATTTAAAATAACCTAAACACATTATCACATAACCCTATCAGTCTATAACAACCATAAAACCTAACCTCAAGTCAAACTATTTCAGTCTGAATTGAATTCGGCAACATTCTAACATCCCGACGGTCTAGTCGGATAAAATTTTGAGTTTAAGTTCAATTAAACTCTGTATAAACACTTAACCTTTATCTAAGATAATTTATTAATGGTCAAAAATATTTTTCGTAAGCTCATAATAATTTTTACATTATTATTACTATCTATCATGAATTTTCAATCATTAATATCGTATTTAAATGAATTTAAATACCACAATATTCTAATATCATTAATATTTATTTAATATTAAATACTAATGAAATACATGTTGTGACGCCCCCAAAATAGGTATACATCACCCATCTTGGGTCGCCAGATACATGGTACGGAATACAAATACAAACTTAAATATACAACATGAGCTGTGAGTTTTAATACAAATATTGTCTTCTAGACAGTATAGAAACTCAAAATAAGTCCTCAATAAATTTATTATCACACTATTTCACAGAATAGTGAGGACTACTAATGCAACCATCTTGACCGTCAATCCATTCCCCGACTAGTCCCGGCTACGTTCTCATTTCCTGAAGAGAACAATGAAAGCAAAAGGGTGAGCTCAACTAGCCCAGATTGATAAGTGGGTTTTATACCTACTTATAGAGTACTAATTCATACGATCTATGCCCATCTCGAGTACATTTTAGTATGTTTTATTTGCATTTCATGTTAGTTTGCATTGCATATACTTAAAACTCCTTTTGGTGAATAAGTGCGAGGAATCGCCTAATTTGGTGGTATTATAGGGACGCGGGGCTAATGGATGCGTGAAAGCGCAAGGAAAAGCGGGATATACATGGCATGAAGGTCTGATGGAGCAAGGAGACCAAGCATGGAAGGATATTAAGCATGAATGAACAAGTAGCGGCAGCGATAGCATGACGAGAATCGAGAACAAGAACCGGGATCTGCAGAGTCTGCAAAGCGTGGCGGGGAAGAGCTTGGAGGCTTGGCGCGCATGAGCAACCAGCCGGACCATGGAACCTCACTAGCAAGTTATGTGGCCGCGAGCATAACAAGCCTAGGGAGGCAGCGTGCGCATGAGAGAGCCCATTGAACATCACGACTTCTTTGCAAGTCTCACGCGCTTGCAGTAGTAATAAATTTGGAGGAGCGCGACCACGCTGTGTGAGACTGAAAATTTCTTGATTTGTTTTATTTTAATTTCCAATTTTTAAGGGTTGTAATGTTTTAAAAATGATATTGGACTGATGTTAGACGTATCTTTGGGAAGTTTCGTCGTATTCTTTACATCGTAATTAGGGTTTACTCTGCGGGGAGATTCCAGCGTGAAGGAGGCCAAAACTCTTTTTCTACTTCTTCTTGGGATTTTCTACCAGAGTGGATTATTATTATTATTTCTTTGGAATCTTATGAGGATTTGAATATTGATCTATATTGATAATTGGGTTTGATTGTTTCTACCTTTCATCTTTCAATTGTTTGTTTATTAATCATGTTTAGATTTGATCCCATAATGGCTTTTGGTTTGGTCGTGAACTAAACTCCATTATGGGATTCTAACAGATTTTAATATGTAGTTTGATTGCATGCTTAAATCTTGGATTGTTTTACATATCATATGGGATGTCTATCATGATTGTTTTGCATGTATGAATGCTTGATCACCATTCGTTTTGATATTTGTATGGAATTGACAATGAACATGCAAATATGGATTGTAATCATGATAGTATATCGTATATAGAAATTTGTGTTATATGGCTTATGTATTTCATGAACGAGATAGACATATATTGTTTCATAGTATAAGTTAGAATAAGGGCTTGAACTTAAAATCAATATAGTTGTAATTTCACATAGACATATAGTGATTTTGGTTATATTGATGATTACATAGAGTCTATCATCTATGGATGCTGTTTAAGTAGGTCTTAGTGCATTGAAAAATGGCTAATACTTTTTTAGTGCTCTTGGCTACTTTCCTGTGATATGTGAACAAGT
Organism: Panax ginseng; assembly: GCA_020205605.1. Taxonomy (NCBI): domain Eukaryota; kingdom Viridiplantae; phylum Streptophyta; class Magnoliopsida; order Apiales; family Araliaceae; genus Panax; species Panax ginseng. Next base: position 33,247,403 of record CM035127.1, on the reverse strand, counting down.
CATACATGACAGTGGCGATTAAATGAAGTACTAAATGAAGCTAGGATCCCATTAATTCCATATTTGATTTATTCCGTGTTATTATTATTTTAGTTGTTATTTGCAATTCGAGAACAAACCAATCTTAGTCATTAGTTTGAGCATATAAATATAGTGAATTAATTAATGCATAGTGATTTGAATTAAACAATTTTCTCTGTGGGATCGATACTTTACTTGCTTTGTATTGCTTGTTGACACATGTATGCTTGCATGAGTTAGAGCTCTTTTGTTAAGACTAAAAAAAGAATGACAGTTTTTTGGCGCTTGAATTCTTAGGGAAAAGCGTTTAATTTAGTATTATTATCATTAGTTTTAAGCTATATTGTATGACTTAGACAATTCTAGTCTTATCTCATTTAGGTTTTTGTTTTTGTTTTAGGGTTTTGGATAAATTTTTTATGCTTGATTGATCATCCAACCCGATTTAACTTTTATTGGGATAACATAAGCGGGAGGAGAGGTTGGAAGCGGGTGTTTCGTAGAAATTTACAAACGCAGTTAGAAAATCTGACGAGTTAACATGGCGGTAGAGGCTGAGAGAGAAAGCGAGAGGAGCATAGGGCTCGAAGGAATATTCCATACCCTAATATTAATGGACTACTGATCTAGCATATCGTCGGACCGGCGATAGCGACTAATACATTCGAGATAAAAAGCGGCACTATTCAAATGGTGCGAGAATCTGATTCGGTTTGGGGGTCTTTGCTATAGATGATCCGAATGAACACCTGTTAAGTTTTATCGAAATTTGTGATACATTCAGATACAACGGTGTGATGGAAGATGCTATTAGACTAAGGTTGTTTCCATTCTCATTGAGGGATAAAGCGAAAAGTTGGCTTCATTCTTTGCTAGCAGGATCTATAACTACATGGGAGGACTTAGCACAGAAGTTCTTAGCTAAGTTCTTCCCAATGGCTAAGACTGCAAAGATGAGGACAACTATCTCTCAGTTTGGGCAACAACAGGGTGAGTCCTTATATGAAGCATGAGAGAGATACAAAGAAATCTTTGAGGAAGTGTCCACATCACGGTATGCAGTTGGATGGTGATCAACACGTTTTATAATGGATTGGGATGGTAGTCGAGACCGATTGTAGATGCACATTGCGGGGAGGGGCATTATGGGCAAGAACTATGAAGAAGCCTATAACCTTGATCGAGACAATGGCATCCAACGATTTTTAGAATCCTACATCTCGGATGCCTGACCCAAAGTTGTAGGTGTGTTGGAGGTTGATCTTTATTACTCGGTTATCGGCCTGGATGGATGGCGGCCATGGCAAAGAAGATAGATACTTTGGCGGAAGGAAAAGTAAAAGCGGTTGCCTTCGTATGTGAGATTTGTGCGGGGTCACACTCGGCGGATCAATGTCTTTATCATTTCGAGAATCGGTCGATATGTGAGCAACTACTGAGAAAAGACCAAGGTCGATTTAAGAACACATACCACCCAACAACAGCGAAATCATCAAACTTTAGTTGGTCGACTAATCGAGGAATCGGTGAGAATCGGTTTCAACCAAATAATCAATTCGGTCACAACCGGTAGCGGTATGCAGTTTAATCCTAGACCACCCTTTTAGCGTAGGATTTTCTCAACAACAACAACAACATCACACTCGGTTGTACCTCGGCAAGAAAAAAGAAATCGAAGTGGAGGAGATGATGATGAAATACATGGCAAACACGAAGTTATGATCAAGACCCGAGCGGTGGCTATAAAGAATCTGGAAACTCAAATGGGAAGATGGCGAACATGCTTACTAACGAGGCCCGGGGTTCATTGCCAAATGTCTGAGACAAATCCAAGAAAGAGCGGGAAGGAGCGAGTGTCAGCGATCACATTGAGATCACAGGAAAGATTTGTCGAGTCTTTGCAAGTCAGCGCCCCTATGAGATTACCTTGAGGAGGAAACTTGTGGCCCTGCATGGAGAGCATGTCGGTTGCTCAAGAAGAAAATACGGAAAAGTCGAGTTTCGGAGGAAGAAGGTGAGAAAAGCAGGTTGAGAGGAGAAGCTTAAGAGTCCATTACCACCAATTCACATTCAAGTTTTGTATCGCAGAGATTAAATAAAAAAGGAAGATAAGCAGTTCAACAAATTCTTGGAGGTATTCAAAAAGGCTATGAGATCAACATCTTGATTCGTTGAGGCATTGGAACAAATGCCCACTTCGCTAAGTTTATGAAGGGTATCTTGTCGAGGAAGAGGAGACTAGATGAGTTTGAAGCGGTAGCCTTGATAGGAGGAATGCGGTGAAGTGCTTGAAAAAATTACCTCCAAAGCTGAAGGATCCAGGCAGCTTCATAATTCCATGCACCATTGGAAAGATGAACTTGATGTAAGTGTTTATGTGATCTTGGGGAAAGCATAAATTTGATGCCCTTATCGGTGTTTAACCGGTTGGGATTGCGGATCCAAAGAAACAAATATTGCATTACGGTTAGGTAGCGGATCCATCACATATCCACGGGGACTTGTTGAAGATGTGTTGGTTAAGGTGGACAAGTTTATTTTTTCGGTGACTTCATCATTCTAGACTACGAGGAGGACAAAAGCATACCAATAATCTTTGGGGAGACCATTTCTTGGCCGCAGGCGGAGAGCGTCGATAGATGCAAAAAGGTGAACTCACTATGCGTGTTCGGGATCAGAGATCACCTTCAGCGTCTTTAAAGCAATCAATTTACCAGCGGATGAAGAAGAGTGCTTCTGGTTGGCGTGGTGGATTGGTGCCTCTGAGGATGAGGTCTGAAATCGAGGAATTATGGACCATTGAGGTGTGCAACGGGTAAAAATTCAGAGTTGAAGGAAGAGCCATTGACGAAAGATGAAGTCATTAAATTTTGGGGTGCGGCGGACAAGAAGGAAGGCACCTCAATTCTATCTGTGACATGAAACTCAGAGATAGTCAAGCTAATTGACTATAACTTAGCGTTGGATGGGAGGCAACCCATTATTTCTATCTCCATTGATTTGTTTTTAGTTATTCATTTTGGGTTATTTCAGTAGTTATATTGAATTCATTTTTAATAGGATACTAGATGTTCATGCTTAAGTGTGTAGCAAGAATTGCTTTGCGAATATTTGCAAGATGTTAGCATTATGAGGCCACTAAGTCATGCATTAACAAGGTGCATTAATGTCTATGCAGGAACCATCATTGGACAACATCACTGATAGGCAGAGTGGAATTGAATTTTAGCATTGCAGATATCAGCATCGCTTGGCATGCATGACCTAGTTAACACAAACTGCATTGCCGCGCATCAAGTCAATTTTGACAACAATTCATTACGCAAGTCTGCGCATGCGCCTTGACTTATTGATACAAACTTCATGTTGCAGCGATGACACCGGATTAAGATAGATCTGAACATTTTAAATAGAGTTGTGGACCATTTGGACTCTCATTTGGAATAATAACAGACGTGAAATTCTCTCACTCTCCATAACTCACGTCGTTATCTATCTATCAATTACAAGTTTGTGCCGTACATCTCTCAATCAATTAGCCATGATTCTCTCCTCATTCAAAGTCCATATCTCCTCAACTTCTCCAAGTGCAATATAAAGCTAGGGTTCCTAATTTGGATTGCAGAAACGAGTATTGGGGGTTATCAATTCTTCAAGCTTTTCTTCATTCTCCATCATATAATTTGTGCAATCTCTATCAAATACAAATGGGGCCCTAGCGAGCGAGCACGATCTATGCGTCGTCTTCTTCTTCATCCTCTTGAGGCGGTGAAGAGGCGATATTGTGGATCACACCAAGTTCCTAAACTTGGAAGCTCAACAAAAGTACTCTAGAATTATGGCGAAGGCGTTAAATCGAGGGCGAGATTCAAGTGGGAGGAAGGATGGCGGTTATGTGCCATGATTGAGAGAGAGAGGTTGGGGTGGACTAATGGCTACTCAATGCCCATTCTATGAGCATAGTCCATGAGTTCTACGCCAATGCCAAGGTCACTATGGCGTATATCTACGGTTTGTGGTATCGAGGTGAATTCGGACCCGTGCCATCGATTAATTTTCAAAATTGCGATGCACCACCGGTGGAAATTTTGCTAATTGGGTCACCGGTGCTCATTTAGGAGGCGACATGGAGTTGGTTATTGTAGAGTTATGTGTGTTAGGTACGAAATGGACATATAAAGTTGGCACGACCACGACCTCGTATATTCCATTGCTGCGATACGAACCGTTATGCAAAGGCATGGAACTTGTTCATATGTGCCAAGCTCATGCCTTCCTCCTATCATTACGAAATAACGTGGAGAGGGCACTTATTACGTAGGGCATAATCTTGGGAAGTACATTGACATTGGTCATCTCATTCATGAGAATATGTTACGTTATCTATGGGGAGGAACCATTGGGAGCATTCCCACGCATCCGTGTGGTTGCCATGCTTTGTCTTGTCGGGGATGATGTGGGGAAATGAGCAAATCAATACCCAAGCCGAGGACATTACTCATGCCCACGATTAAAAAATTCAAGGATTGGGCAGGTGGTGTACCACACCCATGCGGACTAGGATTCATCCTTCAGCCCACTTTTCCAGAGCCACCACAATGACCTCCGTAGAGCGGATAAGAAGGCAGACCCATCCACGAATGCACGTGCCACCCATGGCGATCGCATGACTCAGAAGGTTGGAGCAAAGAAAGTCGATGCCATGTATGATAATTTGGGCACATTTTGATGGGACTCACAAGGGCCTTGGCGAAGCTTTTCTTGTGACAAGGAACAACACTAGAATGGCCTCGATTTGAACCGCGACACCATATCCACCACAGTTCACCACCACAGGAGGGTGGCACCGTGATAATTAGGGGATTTTTTCGTACCCTTTACCTTCATTCAATGGGGCATTGAATATTATAAGTTTGGGGGTATTGGGGAGTAGTTTAGTTGCATGTAGTTTAGCATGATTAGTTTAATTCTTTAGTTTTTTGCATGTTCAGTTTAAATTTTTAATTTTTGTCATGTTTAGAGTATATTTTTGCTTATATAGTTGCATGTTCATGTTTAGTTTGCATATCTCACGAGTTCTTGCCATATAGAAATTTTTGTCTAGCCTTGATGATGATAGTGAATTTTGTTAAATGATTTTTGAGTATTTTGGATAATCTGAAATTTGAGATATAATGTTTGACATAATGAAATTCATAATGTTGTTTAAATGCTTTTCGGTTTGCACAAATGTGTTCACAATTGCTTGTAGGTATAAGAAGCATGTGTTGCAATGCTTCGATAGAAAATGTAGTTTTAAAAAGGAAATATGTGAAAAGTGAGTATAGGTATATAAAACATTGATTTTTAAACTTTGGGAAAACATGGGTATCTGTGTATAAAAAAAAAAAAAAAAAGAAAAGAAGAATAGAAATAACGTGGCTAGTCTTATTTTAGGAATACAGCTACTTGAGTAGAAATGCATGAGGGGATTGTCTCTACACCTAAGCGCCTAAGGTCTTTCATGGTGCAGGAGTCGTTGGTTGAAAGCTTCGCTAAGGGGTAGCGATTGTGTGCCTAATGGAGTAAGACATTGCTGGTCATGTGAAAAAAAAAAAAAAAAAAAAAGAAAAAAAATAGCAATAAACACCGCGGGGAAGTGCAAAAGTCGCCCTCGTGAGTAGAAATAAAGCAGTTAAGCCCAATGTTGAACCTTGGTTTATTTTAAGATGTTGGAATAGTCTTGGTTGCATATATATACATAAGTCTTGGTTTAAGCTGCAAATTTCTGTTTTGAGCAAGATAGCATGAGTATTTTGTGCCTAAATCAAGTTATGGCGAACACAACACACACACACACACAGCATCTTTATAGCATTTTTTAATTATCTGAGTGTATAATATTACTCTTGCAGTTTGATTTGAATCTGTATTCTTGAATCTAGAAAAAAAATTCACTGAGGTAAATTGGACTGAATTTCTATGATAGTTGGGACAATATGAGATTAGTTGCATCACAATTTAGTTGCATAGTAATATAGCTGCATTTTCATTGTTCATTAGTATGCATTGCTTGAGGGCAAGCAACGGTTCAAGTTTGGGGGTATTTGATAAGTGGGTTTTATACCTACTTATGGAGTACCAATTCATGCGAACTATGCCCATCTCGAGTACATTTTAGTATGTTTTAGCTGCATTTCATGTTAGTTTGCATTGCATATACTTAAAACTCCTTTTGGTGAATAAGTGCAAGGAATCGGCCTAATTTGGTGGTATTATAGGCACGGGGCTAATGGATGCGTGAAGGCAAGGCAAAAGCGGGATATACATGGCATGATGGTGCAATGGAGCAAGGAGACCAAGCATGGAAGGATATTAAGCATGAATGAACAAGTAGCAATGAGCGATAGCATAATGAGAATAAGAATAAGAACCGAGGAAGATCTTGAGTGCAAGCCATGGCCTTGAGAGGAAAAGCTTGAGAGCAGCGGCCTTGCATGAGTACCAGCCGGACCATGGAACCTCTCGCAAGTTTTGTGGCCATGAGCATAATAAGCCTAGGGAGCCTTGGCGCATGCGAGAAACCGGTGAACATCACGACTTACTGCAAGTCTCGCGCTCACCGAGTAGTAATAATTTGGAGGAGAGCGGCGCGTCTTGAGAGACTGAAGGCTCTTGATTTGTTTTATTTTAATTTCCAATTTTTAAGGGTTGTAATGTTTTAAAAACGATATTGGACTGATGTCAGACGTATCTTTGGGAAGTTTAGTCGTATTCTTTACATCGTAATTAGGGTTTACTCTCTGGGGGAGATTCCAACGTAGAAGGAGGCCAAAACTCTACTTTCCTACTTCTTTTGGGATTTTCTACCAGAGTGGATTATTATTATTATTTTGCTAGAATCTTATGAGGATTTGAATATTGATCTATATTCAGCAATTGGGTTTGATTGTTTCTACCTTTCATCTTTCAATTGTTTGTTTATTAATCATGTTTAGATTTGATCCCATAATGGCTTTTGGTTCAGTCATGAACTAAAATCCATTATGGGATTCTAAAGGATTTTAATATGTAGTTTGATTGCATGCTTAAATGCTAGATTGTTTTACATATCATATGGGATGTCTATCATGATTGTTTTGCATGTATGAATGATTGATCACCATTCGTTTCAGTATTTGTATGGAATTGACAATGAACATTCAAATATGGATTGTAATCATAATAGTATCGTATATAGAAATTTGTGTTATATGGCTTATGTGGAAGTGCTCGAGGAAATCTTCGTACATGGGAGGCCATGCGTCTAGGTTATGATAGATATCATATGCCGACAAAATTATCCTTGGTTGACCCAATAAACCCCAAAGAAAAACGAGAAGATTACTATCATATTCTTTCCAATGATGAGTCTTCTCTTGACATATCATTATCTCCACCGTCTCTAATTGAGAATTATACTTAAACCAAACTCCAAGATCATATAGGTAGTGCTTGTAGATATACTCAGCAAGTGGATGAGCACAACCTTGTCTTATGATAACACAAAGTCGCATGTCATTAGACATCTTGTATGATAGTGTAAAAACACCCTTCCAACGTTGGGTTCGCCTCACCCTATTTGGTTCACCAAATATAACTACTAAATGATGTATAAAATACAACACACTTTTCTATACTGTTTAGGGAGAACCTCCACAGCTAGAGACCACCGTTATATTCCCATGTTACCCCCGCTAGACCCAGCTACACTCTTATTACCTGAAAGGAATTATGAAGCAAAAGGGTGAGCACAACTAGCTCAGTAAAGAATATCATGACTAAAGATAATTAAATTCTCAATAGCCTTCATCAATAATAAATCAGAGATTTAGAACATATGGTAGATGGTAAAACTTTTCAACCATAGTTGTAGCGGAACGAGCAATCCATTAGAATAGTCAAATAGACCATAAAGTCTATTATCTTCTCCATGTTAAAAGTCCACCAATAATGTTTTATTCCTGTAACATCAATCAATAGTTCTGGTCCACAATCATATGAATAACTCATAATCATAATTGTGGTTCTAAATTTCTCTTCTCATCCAAGACGAAGATAATTTTCATCACCTGTCTTTACCTAAAACATCAAAGATCATGGTTATACCAAATCACAGTCAACGATTAATTCATCAAAGAATAAACATGTTGATAATTCATCTTTGCACTTAAGCTAAAAATATTCAATTATATATTCAATGGTCATGATCATACCAGTCAACGATTCAACTTTGCACTACTGGCCAAAGAGAACCCATAGTCACAATCATACCAATACTTTACCCATCTTTACACTCAAGTCAAAGAGAAATTCCATCACCAGGGTTATAAAAATGTTATATATGATAATAAAAACAATAGGATCAACAACTACATTTAATTTCAAGAGCAATATTCATAAATCAATGATAATTTGGTCAGAAAAAGAAACCAATTTTGTCGTGAATAGTACCCGTGAATAGTAACTCGTGAATAGTAACTTGTGAATAGTAATTCATGAATAGTAATTTGTATTCATACATAGTACCGTATACGTAAATAATGTCATATACGTAAATAGTGTCATATACATAAATAGTGCCGTATATGTGAATAGTGTCGTATACGTGAATAGTAACCCCGGCATGAAAAAGGTAGAAATTCCACAATAAAATCCATACCAATATTTCGGTATAATGATATTGAAAGAATAACATCATTATGAAGAAAATAACATCCCTTACTATCACTTATCATCCCTTACAATCCCGTACCTCAAAAAAGGCGATGACTTACATTGGAATCTTTGGATATAATGCTGAAGGAACTTTCACCGTATAACAACACTCAAAATATCAAAATATTCACAAAAATACGCTCGATAGTATAGAGAGAGAAAACTTCAGTTTCTGGTGTGATTTTCAATTCTAACATAAGCACCCTATTTATAGGAAAATGCTTATAACACCAAAGCAGAAAATTTAATAAAATATAAATATATTTTCTTAACTTTCCTACGCACACATCTTTGGTCCAACATCAGCCATACACCTCACCAAAAGTCACAAAAACGTTTTTCGTATTAAAATAATTTAAAACTCCAAAAATCAATTATTCCGGAACTTCAATAATTCATAATAAATAGTCATTTTATCAGAAAAATTCAAATCTTATGTCCTTCCATAGAAAATTCAATTCTCTACAACTTTGAAAGTATAAGTTTTTCCAAATTCCAAACAGAAATTGACCGAAATCCACATACGGATGATTTTACACGCTATAATCAAATTTCAGTCAAGAAATGGGGTCCACCGACATGTTTAACATGTTTTTAGTATTTATTGCAACAAAAATACTCCTCCTCATTTACTCATATATCACACATTCATTGTAAAAATATCACCATTATTATATTTATTAAAATATAATAATATATTTAAATGAATTATTTTATCAGAAAAGATAAAATATCAATTTTTAACAATTGTCACATTAAAAATTTTCTCCATCTATATCCACATAAAATGAATATTTTCCTTATCATATAAATCAATAATTAATTATTCATAAATAATATTACGAGAATCACAATCTGTGAACCAATTTGTTCCCGGAGAGAGGGGCTTTCAATGAGAATTTCTCTTCTTGGTGGCCATGCAATTAGGTGACCAAACCTCTCCTTAGAGCAGAACTTTCTAGACATTGCCAATAATGTTATCTAATAATATTATTCAGATAATATGAATTATTGCTCCGATAATGGAAAATACTGTATAGTGATAATTATTGAAACAACAGTAATAGAAAATATCAACGTAGCAATTATTGAATCAATAAAATAAAATATTGAACAGTAATTACTGTAACAATTATTGAGTAGTATCTTCTTATGTAAGAATCAATAATTGGTGCAATACCGTGTGCTACTGTGTTTTAACCACCGAGTATTCCAACAGTATTAACGGTAATAACAACGTCGTTATTTATAAACAACTCATACTTGTCATTTTCTTCATCCAATCGCTTTCTGTTATGGGGCCTACAAAAGACTGCGCCGTCGTACGAATATTCCCTGACAGGAAGAATATTCCACGACCAAACGAATATTCCCCGACAACAATGAATATTTTATAACCACTTGCTTATTTAAAATATTTATATATATCACCTTTAACTTTAAACTTTTATCAATTTAACCATTTACTGAATAGTAATTATACGATAATTGAATATTTTTTTTTCATAAAATTCGGGGTCTTACAATCTCCCCTCCTTATAAAATTTCGTCCCCAAAATTTACGTACCTGGTATTTCAAAGAGTTGAGAATACCTTGCTTTCATTTCAGATTCCATCTTCCCTGTCATCATGATTTCTCCATTGCTTATCTCCTGTATTTCAGATATCATTCTAGAATACAGCTTCAAAACAAGGGTTAATTGAACAAATTAATATATCACATAATATCCCGATATTATGACTAACCAACAAATAAGCTTAGGTAGGACACACTAGAGAAGGATTTATTCATCTATCCTGTGACGCCCCCAAAATAGGTATACAACACCCATTCTGAGTCGTCAAAATACATGGTACAAAAACAACTACAACTTTATTAATACAACATAAAAACTGTGAGTGTAAATACAAATATTGTCATCTAGACAATATCCACACTCAAATAAGTCCTCATTACAATTATTGATACATTATTTTACAAAAATGGTGAGGACTACTAAAACGACTTTCTAGAACCTTCATTCCATACCCCGACTAGTACTTGCTACATTCTCGCCTCCTGAGAAGAAAAATGGAACAAAAAGAAAAAGGGTGAGCTCAACTAGCCTAGTAAAGAATATTATGACTAAGATAACATAGAAAAAATTATCGTTAGTCTTCAACAGGGAAAAATGTAATAGAATACAATAGACAACCAGTTTTAAATCAATCTTCGCAGCGGAAATAATAATTCATTAGAAGAGTTAAGTAGAGAATGCAAACTACTATCTTCTATATATGAATTTAAAAGTTCATCGTCGATATTTTATCCCTGTAACATCAATCAATATATATACGGAATTAAATATTCATCTTTTTGCTTCTGGGCCAAAGATATTCATCGATTAGTCATGTTCATCTAAACACTGTTCATCTTTGCACAACGGGCCAAAGATATTCATCGAGAAAATCATTCATCTTTGCACTACATGCCAAAGATATTCGATAATATCATCATTTAGGGTGAGGATGATGAAAAATATTTTAAAGAAAAGCGAATCCGATTGAAACAAAAGAATAAATATTAAGGATTAAGTATTTCGGCTATTCCATGTCAAAAATACCTCATAAATAATCATAGTGGAGTAAAATTTAAGAATGATCAAAAACATGGATACAATCAAAGCTAGTATCCATAATAGATATTTTGGACAAAAAGAAGAAAATTTTATTTTTTTAGGTGAATAAGTACTAGTTTACGTGAATAGTAACCCCAACACAAAAAGTTCCAAATTTGATAAAAGTTCAAACCAATATTTCGGCATAATGATATTGAAGAAAATAATATCATTTAAGAAGAAAATAACATCCTTACCTCGGAAAAGGCAGTACTTACATTTGGAATCTTTGGATATAGTCTTTGAAGGAACTTTCACCATATAGCAACAATCAAAGTATCAAATTACTCACAAGAATACGCTCGATAATATAGAGAGAGAAAGAGAGAGAAAACTTGTTTCTGGTGTGATTTTCAATTCTAACATAAGCACCCTATTTATAGGAAAATGCTTAGAACACCAAAGCAAAAAATTTAATAAAATATAAATATATATATATATATATATATATATTAATTTCCTACGCCCACTTTTTTAGTCAAAGATCGACCATTCAAGTAGCTTTACATCACAAAAAATGTTTTTGTAAATTAAAATATTTTAAACTTAAAAAAATTAATTATTTCAGAACTTCGGAACTTCAATAATTCATAATAAATAACCCTTTTATCTGAAAAATTCGAACCATATATCTTTTCCATAGGAAAATCCATTATCTACAACTTTGCAAAAGAAAGTTTTTCCAAATTCCAAACAGAAATTGACCGAAATCCACAAACGGGCGATTCTACAGGCTATAATCAATTTTCAGTCAAGAAATGGGCCCACAGACATGTTGAACATGTTTTAAACAACTTTTACAACAAAAATACTCTTCCTCCTCATATACTAATATATCCCACATTCATTGTAAAAAATATCATTATTATTATATTATAATAATAAAATATTATTTTATCAGAAAAGATAAAATATCAATTTTTAACAATTGTCACTTTAAAAATTTTCTCCATCTATATCCACATAAAATCAATATTTTCCTCATCATATAAATCAATAATTAATTATTCACAAATAATATTACGAGAATCACAATCTTGTGACGGGAATGATTTCGAGGAAAGAGGGCTTTCCAATAAGGAGTTCATCTTCTCAAGCGCTTGCAATTAGGTGACCAAACCTCTCCTTAAGCGAACTTTCTAGACATTGCCAATAATAATATCTAATAATATTATTCGGATAATATGAATTATTGCTCAGATAATGAAAAATCTTTGTGTAATGACAATTATTAAAATAACGATAATATAAAATATCAACGCAACAATTATTGAATCAATAAAATAAAATACTAAGCGGTAATTCTTGTAACAATTATTGAGTAGTGCCTTCTTACGTAAGAATCAATAATTGGTGCAATACTGGTAATCTTCTTTTGTGCAACAACGCGTATTACTATGTTTTTAACCAAGGGTATTCCAAGCAGTATAGCGGTAACAACTATGTCATTATTTATAAACAACTTATACTTGTCGTTTCTTCATCCAATCGCTTTTAGTTATGGGGACCACACAAAATTGCTTGGTATAAATGCGAATATTTCCCGACAACAAGAATATTCCACGACCAAACGAATATTCTCCGATAAAAATGAATATTTTATAATCACTTGCTTATTTAAAATATTTGCGCATTTTACCCATAACTAACCACATTAATCAAATCAACCCTTACTATTTCAAAATGATAAATAGAGGAAATGAAATTTCATTTATTAATAATTTGGGATCTTACAACCTCCCCTCCTTATGAAATTTCTTCCTCGAAATTGACGTACGTACCTGGTGTTTCGAAAAGATGAGGATACCTCGCTTTCATTTCAATTTCCAACTCCCAGGTCATTTCTTGAATAGCATGGTTTCTCCATAAAACTTTAACTTGTGGTATGACCTTCGTGCGTAGGACATGCTCCTTCCTATCCAAGATCTTGGCAGTACCTCTTTCGTGACGTTAAGTCTTGGCTCTCAAATGCTGGTTCTAACTCAATAACATGGTTTGGGTTTTTCACATATTTACGAAGCATGGATACATAAAAAACATTATGAACACGAGACAAACTTGGATGTAACGCGAGTCTATAGGCCACATTTCCTACTCGGTCAAGAATCTGAAATGGACCAATAAATCATGGATTGAGCTTTCCTCTCTTCCCAAATCTTTTAACTACTTTCCATGGAGCCACATGCAATAATATATGATCCCCAATGTCAAATTCCACGTCCTTTCGATGAAGATCCGCATAACTCTTTTGTCGATCCTGTGCCGTTTGTATACGTTGTCGAATCATTTGGATCTTCTCTGTAGTCATTCGTACCAACTCTGGTCCCAATAACGTTGCTTCTCCCACATCATCCCAACATACTGGAGAGTGACACTTTCGTCCATACAATGCTTCGAATGGAGCCACACCTATACTTACATGATAACTGTTGTTGTAGGAAAATTCCACAAATGGTAAATACTTATCCCAACTCCCTTTGAAGTCTAGGACACAGAGTCTTATTAGATCTTCAAGAGTTTGAATAGTCCTCTTTGATTGCCCATCCGTTTGAGGATGGTATGCCGAACTAAATCATAAATCCGTGTCCATAGCTTTTTGCAAGCTAACCCAAAATCTTGAAGTGAATCTTGGGTCACGATCCGAAACTATGGATACTGGCATGCCATACAACCTCAAAATCTCATTCACGTACATACTAGCAAGACGTTCAAGGGAATAAGTCTCCCGTATCAGCAAGAAATGAGCAGACTTGGTTAATCTATCAACAATAACCCAAATAACATTTATGCCTTGAAAAACCGTGGAAAGACCCGTAACGAAATCCATGGTAATGTGTTCCCACTTCTATTTCGGAATCTCAAGTGGTTGCAATGGACCCTTTGGCACTTGATGCTCCGCCTTTACACGTTGACAAGTTAAACACCTTGAGATAAACTTTGCAATCTCTCTCTTCATATTGTTCCACCAAAATGTATGTCGAAGATCACGATACATTTTGGTACTTCCAGGATGGATTGCAAACGGTGTATTATGTGCCTCCATCATGATCTTATACTTCAAATTAGAATCGTTAGGAGCGCAAAATCTGGAGTGGACTCGAAGTATTCCTTCTTCATCGATTCTTACTTCTGGAATAACACTTTCTTGCACTTTCTTCTTCATACGCATCAGCTCCGGGTCTGTGGCTTGAGCAACTTTAACTTTTTCAATTAAAGTTGGTTCTATACGTATACTTGACATCATTGCATGGGTCCCTGGAGTCTTGAATTCTATCTTCATATTTTGTAAATCACACAAAATAGGCCTTTGTGTTAACAACATCGCACTCGTTCCCGCATATGATCTTCTACTCAACGCGTCAGCTACCACGTTCATTTTTCCAGGATGGTATTGAGTGATGTGGTCGTAGTCTTTCAATAGCTTGAGCCAACGTCGTTGCCGCATGTTGAGTTCCTTTCGGGTGAAGAAATATTTGAGGCTTTTATGGTGCGAATATATCTCCACTTTCTCCCCATATAGATAGTGCCTCCGGATCTTTTGGCAACGGCATCATCATTGCTTAACTCTAGATCATGAGTAGGATAATTCCTCTCATATTCTTTTAAGTTGTCATGAGGCATAGGCTATAACTTTCCCATGTTGCATGAGAACACATCCTAACCCTTTGCTGAAGCATAGTCAGATGAATAACAAATCCATCCGAACCAGATGGTATTGTCAAAATAGGTGCGAAATGAGTCTCCTCTTGAGATCTTGGAAACTCTTCTCGCATTCCCTCGCTCCATACTAATTTTGTATCTTTACGATTCAAGCTGAGTTAAGCAGATAGCGATTCGAGAAAATCCTTCCACAAATCTCCGAGAATAACCAGCTAAGCCCAAAAAGCTACGTACTTTGGTCACCTATTTCGGTTGCTCCCAACTTTGTATTGCTTCAATCTTCGCCGGGTCAACAGATACTCCATGTTTTGACACCACGCGCCTAAGGAATACTACTTCCTTAAGCCAGATCTTGCATTTCTTCAGCTTGGCATATAGTTTGTTATCACGAAGCCTTTGCAGTACCAGCTTCAAATAGTGCTCATGATCTTCACGGCTTTTGGAATATATGAGGATGTCATCAATAAAGACAACAACGAACTGATCCAAATAATCCTTGAATACTCGGTTCATCATATCCATGAAAGCCGCAGGAGCATTAGTCAATCCAAAAGACATGACTAGGAATTCATAATGTCCATACTGAGTTTTGAAGGCAGTCTTTGGAATATCCTCAGTTTTAACCTTCAGCTGATGATATCCAGAATGAAGATCGATCTTTGAAAAGAATTGTGATCCTTGTAACTGGTCAAACAGGTCATCAATACGAGGTAGCGGATACCTATTCTTGATAATGACATGGTTTAATTCCCGGTAATCGATACAAAGTCGCATACTCCCATCTTTCTTCTTTACAAATAAAACAGGAGCACCCCAAGGAGATGTACTAGGACGAATGAAACCGATGTCCAACAACTCTTGTAGTTGGACCTTTAATTCTTGATGTTCAATAGGAGCCATTTGATATGGGGTTTTAGAAATGGGCTTTGTACCAGGTTCAAGATCAATAAAGAATTCAACTTCACGTTCCGGGGGTAGACCAGAAAGTTCTTCAGGAAATACGTCAGGAAAGTCAATAATAACAGGAATATTATTTAAATATGACGTGTCTTTATTCAAATACATAACATGGGCTAAGAAAGCTTGACATCCATTTTTTAATAAACGAATGGCTTTATGGCTTGATATAACAGTGATTGATTTTAATGGCTTAGTTGCTTGAATTCGCACAACAGGTTGGTTAGGAATATGAAAACTAACAACCTTACGAAAATAATCAATTTTGACATGATGAGTAGTTAACCAATCAATCCCTAAAATCACATCAAAAATAAGTATCTTTAACGAGATAAGGTCAACAGGTAATGTGATGGTGCCAACTTGGATCAAACAAGATTTATAAACAGTGGATGTGATGAAAGTTTCTCCTAACGGAGTCTCCACAGATAAATCAAAGTCTAATTTCTTCGGAGTCAAGTTTAAACGTTGAGCACAAGCAGGAGAAATAAATGAATGGGTAGCACTGGTATCTAGTAAGGTATAAACTTCGCATGAATTTATGATTAGCTTACCCGTGATCACCTTGTTTGGGTTCCTCGCATGTTAACCAGTCATGACAAACGCTCTTCCAAGAACCGTTGACTTTGACTTTTCTGGGACAGCCTTTTGAGTCACCATCCCCGCTGGACTTAGTTTTGCTACAGTGCAATCTCGAGCAATATGTCCTTCCTTTCCACAATTATAACATACCTTGAACTGTTGTGGACAGTTTGGGCTGATATGTCCCTCTTTTCCACATTTATAGCATCTGATAGGTGGTCGTTCTCCTCCTTAAAACTAGTTCTTCTTTGGTCTTTGGCGTCTTCACAGTGTCATTGTTGAATCTCCTCTTTTTAAAATCTCCCCCCAACTCGCTTCTTCTATTTTCATGGCCACGATTACCACCAGAGTGGTTGCCGCTCTTGTTCGTATTTTTCTTTCTCCGCTGGTTATCGTTGTTCTGATGACTGCTGTGTAAGACCCCAACTTTTTGAATAAAGATAAATTTTCTATAAATATCATTTTTGAATATTATGGAGTAAATTTGATATAATGTTATAGTTGTGGGTAATATTTATAAATTTTGCAAAGTATACAAGTTGTATATAATATTCGATTGGTCGTAGAATATTTGTTTTAACAAGGAATATTTGTACAACGGCACAATCATTGGTGGACCCCACAACAAAATTATTGTCGGATTGAGAAAATGACAAAAATATTTTATTGAAAATAATGGTGGAAGTTTTACCATTAATATTGTTGAACTACTCGGTAGTAAAAAAATGCGATGTCTGGCATTGGTTCCATAGTAGCACTGCAGTATTGATTATTGATGCTTATGTGATAAGTCACTCAGTTTTGTTTTATTGGTATTATTAATGTAATAAAACAGAAAAGCTTTTTATATAAAACAAAATACTTTTATAAAGTTATTCATTTTATTAGGCTAATAGTAAAATCTTTTTATATAAAACAGAATACTTTTATAAAGTTATACATTTTATTAGATAATAATTAGAATATATTATATTTTATTATGCATAGTGTTTGTATAAGGTACTGCATAGTATTTTGCATAGTAAAATCTTTTATAAAGTTATTCGTTTTATTAGATTATAAATAGAATATATTATATTTTATTTAAAAGATTTTGCTTTAAATATGGATAGTCGATTAAAGTAAATCAATCTGGACCGTTCATGAGTTAGTTCTTATGCGGTCCATTTTTCTATAAATAAGCTCATTCCTTCATTATTTCTTACGAATTCTTTGAAACTCTAGAGAGATAAACTATAGAGAGAAAGAAGAAAATTATCTCGCTACTTCACTACTTATATATCTAGTACTCTTCTTCTTAAGGTAGGAAATATTATTTGTTGTGCGTGAAGTAGGGGTATTATTTCTTTTGTATTCATGAAGAGAACTTACATTATTCCATTCTTTATTATTACATTGGAATAACTTTGTGACACTGCCGACTTCCCTATACTTGTTGAAATTCTCACGTTAACTTTGTATATGCTTTTCTGTGGGACCGGTTTCGAGTATTTATTATTCATTGGAATATCCACATCTCATGCATTTTCTGTGGGACATGGTTCCAGATTATTTATTATTACATTGGAATAAACACATGCATGCGGTCTATCGCATGCATAGTGATTTCTTTTGTTATTCCATTCTTTATTATACCAAGTTGATTAAAACTTTGACTTCTATACTCTATGAAATTAGTGGAATATCCTTGATATTTGCGCTTCATCTAGTATCTTTTCATGGAAATATTCTTCTGAGCATTCTTGAATTTTACTCTACAAAGCAAATATCATGTTGACAATTTGGGCGTTATCGGTTCCTAGATAAATTAATTCTTGAACTTGTTTTATTGAATTCTTATATCATTGTCATCATCCTCATGTTTATATTTTGTTGAAAGTCATATGTGGCTGTAGTGCATAGATGGACTTGGTATGATTATGACCGAGGATTATTCGGTATAATCATAACTTAGTAATGTTACAAATGATGTGGTAAAAGTTCTCATTGGTAGTAGTGCATTGATGGGCCGAGTTGTTGGCATGATCATGACCATTAATGAATACACAAATATTCTTGGCCCGTAGTGCATGGATAGTTGTGGTCGTGATACTTAAAGAATATCCTTGGTAGTAGTCAAGGGTGATTCGATGATGTGGATTATTTATTTGTCGAGTCCCAATGATAAAAGTGATGAAAAACCTTTTAAATCATAGAAGATAGTAGATTTTATTCTCTATTTGACTCTTTTAATGGATTGCTTGTTCCGCTGCAGTTAAACTTGATGTTTGTTATATTGTATCAGTTTTAACCTTTGTTTAAGGCTAATGATAATTTATTACGCATTATCTTAGTCATAATGTTTCTTCTTGGGCTAGTTGAGCTCACCATTTTCTTTTCTTTGTTCTCTTGAAATGAGAATATAGTTGGGGACGAGTCGGGGAACGGAGTGATGGACCAGATGATAGTATTAGTAGTCCTCACTATTCTGTTAAATAGTGTGTAAATAAATGTAATGAGGACCCCATTGAGTTTTTATATTGTCTAGATGACAATATTTGTATTAAAACTCACAACATATGTTTAGTCATATTTTACACGATTGTTGTATAATTAAGTTGTATTTGAATTTTGTACCATGTATTTGGCGACTCAAGATGGGTGATGTATACCTATTTTGGGGGGCGTCACGAGTTAGTATCAAAGCTTAGGATATGATCCTGGCTAAGATGTGAGAATAGAACTAGGAGGGGAGAGACGGGGAATTCCTTCGCTAGTATGACCTACCTAAGTTTTTTTTTGTATTTAATTGGTCGGTCAGAATATAGGGATAATATGTTACATGTCAATTAACTTTTGTTTTGTGGCAGTATCTGAAAATGACATCCGAGAATGTTGAGAATAGCAATGGAGCACAGGCGATAGTTGATTCACCACATATCAATAATCAGGATAATGTGCATCAGGAAGGCGACAATCCTCATGCAAACAACAACACTGACCAAATGATGAATGATGGAATGTTCAGAGGCTTTATGCAATTCATGCAACAATGAAAGAGAGCGGCTCCTATCCAAAATGTAGGTGGAAACACTAGAAACTCTCAGACGGTCACCGCTAAACAGTTCAAGGTCCTGGGACCATCGGAGTTTATTGGAGAGCCAAAACCACTTAAGGCGGAAGCATGGATAAAGTAGATCACCAAGATATTTGATGTATTGGGATGCTCCGAGGAGCAAAAGGTTCCCTTTGCCGCCTTTATGTTGCGAGGAGAGGCAGATTACTGATGGGAATCGGTAAAGCGTACTCAACCTGCCACACTAAAAATGTCTTGGGAGAAGTTCCAAGAACTATTCAACGACAAGTACTTTCCTGAAAGTATTCGTCACATGAAGGAGGTGGAGTTCATCAAGTTGGAGCAGAATAACATGACTGTGTCGCAGTACGAAGCCAAGTTTGCCGAGTTGTCTCGGTTTGCATCCCACTTGGTGGATAATGAAGAGAGAATAACGCGTATGTTTTTAAGAGGTTTGAAGCTGGAGATACGTCAACATCTTATTTCTCATAAACTGTGTTTGTATTAGGATGTTGTAAATAGGGCTTAGTTAGTGGAGTAGCGATAATGAGTCAATGCAACCAAAGAGAGAGATGAAACAAAATGATAATACCGGTGTGAAGCGATCATCGAAGCGGTGACAACAAGCGTGGAGGAATCAACGGGCCAAAATGGTAACCACCGGTGGTAATCGAGGCTAAAGCAATAAGAATAGACATTTCAAGAAGAGGAGATTCAATAATGATGGAAAGGCGTCAAAGACCAAAGACCAAGTTGTTAAGGAAGGAGAACGACCACCTATCATATGCTTCAAATGCGGAGGGAGGGACACATCGGTCAAAAGCTGCAGCGATGCAGTCCAAAGCATGTTATAATTGTGGAAGAGAAGGTCACCTAGCCCGATTTTGTTTTTCACCGAAGACAAGTTCAGCTAGGATGGAGGCACCAAAGGCCGTCCTAGAAAAGTCAGAGCCGGTAGTGCAAGGGAGAGCGTTTGTTGTGACCTCCCAGAAAGTAAGGAACCTGGATGAGATCATCACGGGTAAGCTTATCATAAACTCTAGTGAAGTCTATACTTTATTTGATATTGGTTCTACCCATTATTTTATTTCTCCTACTTGCGCTCAACGATTAAATTTGACTCCGGAGAAATTAGACGTTGACTTATCTGTGGAAACTCCGTTGGGAGAAACCTTCATTACATCCACTGTTTATAAGTCTTGTTTGGTTCAAATCGGTACCCTCACATTACCTGTCGATCTTATTTCATTAAAAATACTTGCATTTGACGTGATTCTAGGGATTGATTGGTTAACTACTCATCATGCAAAAATTGATTGTTTTCGTAAGGTTGTTAGCTTTCATATTCCTAATCAACCTATTATGCCAATTCAAGCGGCAAAACCATTAAAGTCAATCATGGTCATCTCAAGCCATAAAGCTATTTGTTTATTGAAAAACGGATGTCAAGCTTTCTTAGCTCATGTCACGGATCTAAACAAAAATACATCAATTTTGAATGATATTTCTATTGTTAATGAATTTCCTGACATATTCCCTGAAGAACTTCCTGGCCTACCCCCAGAGCGTGAAATTGAATTTTGTATCGACCTTGAACGTGGTACAAAACCTATTTCCAAAGCCCCATATCGAATGGCTCCTATTGAACTCGAGGAGTTAAAGACTGCTTCGCAAGAATTGTTAGACATTGGCTTTATTCATCCTAGTACTTCTCCTTGGGGTGCTTACATTACTATTCGTGAAGAAGAAAGATGGGAGTATGCGACTTTGTATTGATTATCGGGAGTTGAATCATGTCACCATCAAAAATAGGTACCCATTGCCACGTATTGATGACTTGTTTGACCGATTTGCAAGGAGCCAAATTCTTTTCAAAGATTGATCTTCATTAGGATATCACCAATTGAAGATTAGAACCGATGACATTCCAAAGGCGGCGCCGGAACTAAGATGCGGGCATTATGAATTCCTAGTCATGTCCTTTGGATTGACTATTGCTCCTGCTGCCTTCATGGATATGATGAACCGAGTATTCAAGGAATATTTGGATCACTTTGTCATTGTCTTTATTGATGGCATCCTTATTTATTCCAAAAGCCGTGAGGATCATGAGCAACACTTGAGGCTGACACTCCAAAAGCTTCGTGAATATAAGCTTTATGCCAAATTGAAGAAATGCGAGTTCTGGCTTGAGGAAGTAGCATTCCTTGGGCACGTGGTATCAAGTCATGAAATATTTGTTGACCCAGAAAGATTGAAGCTATTCAAAGGCGGGAGCAACCTAAATCGATGGCCAAGAAGTCGTAGCTTTCTCGGTTTAGCTGGTTATTATCGGAGATTCGTGGAAGGATTTTCTCGAATCGCTACTCCATTAACTCAGCTGACTCGGAAAGATACAAAGTTCGGTTGGAGCGAAGAATGTGAGAAGAGTTTTCAAGAACTCAAGAGGAGACTCATTTCAGCACCTGTTCTGACAATACCATCTGGCTCGGAGGGATTTGTCATCTCTGATGATGCTTGAAGCAAAGGGTTGGGATGTGTTCTCATGTAACATGGGAAAGTTATAGCCTATGCCTCAAGACAACTCAAAGAATATGAGAGGAATTATCCTACTCATGATCTAGAGTTGGCAGCTATTGTCTTCGCACTAAAGATTTGGAGGCATTACTTGTATGGGGAGAAAGTGGAGATCTTTACGGATCATAAAAGCCTCAAATATTTCTTCACTCAAAAGGAACTCAACATGCGACAACGACGTTGGCTTGGCTCATTGAAAGATTATGATCATACAATCCAATACCATCACGGAAAAGCGAGCGTGGTAGGCGGCGCATTGAGTAGAAGATCATATGCAAGTGCGAATGCGATATTGTCAATGCAAAAGCCCATTTTGTGTGACTTGCAAAGGATGGAGATAGAGTTAAAGACTTCAGGGACCCATGTGATGATGGAAAATATACGAGTAGAACTGACTTTAATTGATAAAGTTAAAAGTTGCTCAAGCTCTGAGACTGGAGGCGATGCGTATGAGGAAGAAAGTCAAGAAGGTGCTATGCCGGAAACAAGAATCGATGAAGAAGGAATACTTCGAGTCAACTCCAGACTTTATGTTCCTAACGACCCTGATTTAAAGTATAAAATCATGATGGAGGTGTAACGCCCCCAAAATTGCGACTATTTAATTCTCGACTTCGGTCATTAATAATACATTCAACCTCTAATTTTATATCATTAAACGATAATACAACCATTGAAATTTGTGGAATAATTAAAATTTTCTATTACAAAATATCCTCGTTCCCTAAACCTTCAACCTTTACATCTAAATATCTCAGAATCATTTTAATACTACAATAGTTTACATTCGCAAAACAATATTACAATTCAACATTAATACATTATTCGAAACATTAGACATGGTTTACAAGAATAACAATTTAGCTAGGATATTAAATCTTCATATATCACTTTTGATCCATAAAAATCAAGTAGCACATAGCGTTACCTTCAATTCTTGAATCTGCAAAAATGATTATTTGCAAGAATGAGCTCGACAGCTCAGCAAAATCTAACAGTTTTCATGCATCACGTAGCATATAATAACATGCTCAACATACAAGAATAATCATAAACAAACATAGCATACATGTTATAGTTTACATAACAACTATAAAGATTGAGTTTCTTACTCAATCAACATTCATAGTTCAATCATCATAGTCATAGATTGACTTTCATATTTCATACTTTTGACATATATAATACAT
Source organism: Panax ginseng (assembly GCA_020205605.1). NCBI lineage: Eukaryota > Viridiplantae > Streptophyta > Magnoliopsida > Apiales > Araliaceae > Panax > Panax ginseng. The sequence goes on along the minus strand of CM035127.1, from coordinate 33,223,968 downwards.
CATACACTAAAATTTTAAAGCGAGATCATCATCAAGTTCACATAGCAAAAAGGGCGAAAGACTTGCCTTTTCTAGGCGTTTTACCAACACGCTAATACTTGGCGATCCTTGCACAACCTACACTGTATGTGAGATTGATAATAAATAAAATCAATACTCAATCTCATGGTCAAATTTATTCTAAGACCTTACTTTATCTTATTATCCTTTATAATGTCTTTATAGACATATAACTATTTTATATGCAACTCGGTTTTATTTTTCATTTTCATCACCACATATGCTAGACTATCACACTTGTAGTTTAATGTGCGTATATCACACCATTTTATTATACCACTTTGGTTTCAAAAATGCATATTCAACACATTGTTTACATATTTAATTTTTCCTTCATAAATCAAAATTACCCTTTTCGATTTCTTTCCATTATTATTCTTGTATTATCATATTTTCATACTTAGATATCCAATATTAGCCATTAGTTAGACACTTTGTATACCAAAGTTTAGAAAACACTATTACTCTTAGGCATTTTATCGAGCACGTTATGTGCACACATTAACTTATCTCAACTCTTGATCTTAAATGGTTAATTATGCATAGAATATGATAACACATATCTATACTCATTACATATGTCAAAACATATTTTAATCATCAAAATATATCATCACCCAAAATCTTAATTCAAATGTAATTATAAAACTCATCTTCACAATTTCTTTAACAAAATGTTGTTTTTCGTTTTTTAACGTAACTTTCGTTAGATTACATGTCCGTTTTGTTCCTTCTTATATAGAATTAACCCTTACTCGAAGGTACTACAACCTCATCTAAGCCTTAAATTTAGACCCTTATCCATCTAAACCAGATTCTATAATTCATCAACTAGTCTAGAAAATTTCATTTTCTGGACATCCTTACTAAACAATTTATTTCGGACATGATCCGGTCCATAAAATGGCTCAATCTCGCGAATCTAGCTAGTACACTTCCATATCTACAACGTTGCAGTTTTAAGTTTCTTCAAATTCAAAAAACACGAATTTATATGTATTTTTCAAAGTCAGAGACCGTAACAGTTTTGATTTTCTGGACAGATTATTTTCCCTTCAGACCAGCCTTACTAAAACAGACATTGCAAGAAATAAAAAAAGAGTTTTCATGTGATTCCACTTTCTGAATATAGCTTACTTCCATATCTTCGATTTGATATAAGGCTCACTTTCTAACTCATTATACCCAAAGAGGTATGAATTTCACAAGATATGTCCATAATTACTAAACACCTACGAATTTTGTTCTTCAAATTTTCTTTTCATTTCATTTTCTTTCTTGAATCCTCTTGTTTGAAACTTGATAATCCAAGATTAATCCAATACAAACAGATTAAGCATGATCTACTACCCTAGAACATTAATCTACCCAAAAAAATCAAGGATTAAATAAGAGTTTAGAAGTTACCTTCTTCTAGTTTTTTTTTCCTTCTTCTTCTTCTTCTTCTTCTAGTTCATCTCAATTCCTCTATTTCTCTATATCTCTCTCAATTTCTCATTACAACTTCTACATAACAATTATCTACATTATTAAGAACATAAAAATATAATTAAAATAAGGAATTTAGATTATAACTTTATTAGTATGAATTTAAGAGAGAGATGGAGATGATGATGATGGGGCTTGTTTTGTCTTCTCAAAGCTTTCCCTTCTTCTTCTTTTTCTTCCTCTTCTTTTTCTCCTACAACTCTCTCTAACTCTCTTCTTCTTTCTTTGGTTTGTTTTCTAAAACTAACATACTAACTTATATTATATACATATAATATACAATACTAGTAATATATAATATATGTAACTCCTAGTAATTATTAGATATACTAATTACTAGTTAATACATAGGTTACACCAACTTGAACTTGAAAAGCCTATGACCATGTTTGGCAAATACTCAATATTTTAATTAATCAATAGCTTAACATCAATCAATCTCATCAAATTATCACATAATTATATTTACTTGTTAATTATAATTTTGTGTAACAATCATCACATAACTCATCTAATTTAATTATCTCAATTAAATTAGAACTATAACATAAAATTATTATATTAATTAAATACTAAATATTCATTTAATTAATCTGCTACACTTAATTACATTACTCTATAATCAAAACAAAATTTATTTATTTAACTTAATAAATAATTCAATTAAATATTTATATATACTAAAATTAATATATAACATTCTCTTCATATCAATTCACATATTCTACAATATATGACATACACATACTCACACCCAACATATCTCATAAATAATACTTTTATTTATAAAATTCTCATTTATAATTTCTAAAAATCTGGGATGTCACATCCTTCCCTCCTTATAAGGATTCTGTCCTCGGAATCACCGAAACCCTACCTTACTCAGGTTTTCCTCAAATCTATTCATTGAATAACTTCAACACATTACATTAATATAGGTTTTATATTTTCTACTCTCACCATTCTTGATAATAAATTCTTATAAGTTTTATTTCATAATATTTACTTAGACTCAATTATATTTGAGTATTACATATTCTTTGACCCGTTCATTATCTTTCTCTAAGGATCATTATCATATATTATATGATCAAACTCTCAGGACATTACATTCACCCCTTCTTCTAAGAATTTCGTCCTCGAATTTTTTTATTTATTTATTTATTAATCTTTATTCATTCAATCAATCAAAGTAGATTTTTACGTCACTAATTCATTCATTCATTGGTTTCTATAACCACTTTCTTTCCACAAATATCATTCTACAATTATTAAAATTTTCTATTAAAAGTTTCACATTATTATTTGATAACTCACATCCTTCTCACTTCAAAATTTCTTTTCTCACTTATTCAACATATCCATCATTCGATTATTAGCATTTACGACTTACTTCTTTCTAAGTAATACTTTCCTTTTTCACTTCCATCTTGCAGAATAACAAGAATCCTCCACAATTGTTCAATAATTGGGAAGTAGTATGAATAACTTAGGAATTTAAAAGATTCCAAATCATGCCGAGGGTCACAAGACCATGAACTCTATTCTCTAGGTTTAATAGTGCTTTACCCCCGATTCTTCACACTTTAAACCATCTTTGGTAGAATGTTTATCAATCACAAAGACTGAAAACACCCTCCGCAAGTACTCTAGGTGATCAACCAATTGTACATGTATTGTATACAAGCATTTCGGTATGATATAAAGTATAAAACTAAGCATGACCCTTAATAATAGGGTTGTTCATCTCAGCTTTTCAACATCTGAATCCGCACCAAAACAATTTGGTTTGGCATAACTTCTCACGAAACTCTTGAATTTCATGAACATCTTTCAATATTTGTCTAGCTGAATCAAATAGCATAGACCTCTACAATAATTCGGACATCAACCAAAATATACATATACATACATATGTATTCTCATATCTCAAAGAAATCTCAAAAATCTTTTTATAACGTCATGATACCGCATTGTATTTACAGTCCATTGAGGATTCCGTCATTTGGTGATTTTATCATACTACATCATACCATAGTGGGCTGACGATTCTTAGATCACATCCAACACTAGGTATCTTGCATTGATGACTCCATCGCTTTTTATCATCTTTTTGCACTAGGTTACATGATGCATTAATGATATAAAATACATTTTGATATATTACAAATCATTTTTGTCTAAATAGAAACAATTAGCATAGACATACGAATGGTGATGATATTGTTGTTAAAATTCATTGGTTCCATCATTTGATCAAATGTTTTCAAGAAAATAGAAGTGTAAACATCAAAGACGAAGTCAATAAATTTCGAAAGTCTAGCATAGCTAGTAGATTTAGAATACCTATGCTTCCACCATCAACTCCACTTTCTGTAATGATCCATTGCTTAAAAGATCTATCTATTCCTATCATCCTCAATACTCCATTCATAACTTAATTATACCCCAGTTCATCAAACTTATCGCACATTGGAAGTTCAGGACTTGCCACAATAATATGAGTTTAAGAACTTATCCTAGTCAGACCATAGGCGTCCATTATTTGAGGGTTCAAAACATAACATATTATTATGAGTCACAGAACTTACCATATGCATTAGTTTTAAGAACCGCGCCTAATCCTAATAATATATGTCTAATCTTAATAGTTTCTAACTATCAAACATAAACATGAGAAAAGAATCACCTTTTCGCCACATATACATAGATAGCGTGACACCAAGATTCCAATGATTATCAATATGATAAACTGAGTGCAAGCACAAAACCCTCGCCCATACAAAGATTTGTACAACTCAGCCATCACATGAGTCCTCAATTGAAATCCCACCTAACTCTATCTTACTCTTAACTTGCTCTTTGCTCGATACGAATTCCTCGTATCACATTATCTATAACTCCTCGTGAGTTTATCTCGTACTATCATAGTACATTATCTTCATAACATCAAGCTATAATCATTCAATCATTACAAACCATCTTCCTTTTATAACTTAAACAGATCACGTCGTGATCTTATTCTATAATCATCTCTCTTAAAATTCTTTTGTTAACTTGTGATCGTTTTTGTTTCTGATCCCTTTCTTTCCTTTCATTTACGACATTATTCGTTATCTTGGCTATTGGAGTTAGGTAACTCCCATTTCTTATCTACATATCTCTTCAAGATTCTTCTTTGAATCTTCTTATTTATATAACAATTCTTGCTTTAAGAATTTCCAACTTCATTTACATTTTTCAACATTCCAATCGAGTTCCACATTTTCATCATACGTATCCATTTCCTAAACTTGGTACACATCGAGTCTCTAATAGTTTCAATATGGTACGGTGAGTGGTTTCCCATAAACAACCAACAAACTATATTCTAAGTTGCTAGCTCGTATATACCTCTGCTCTATGAAGGAATCGTTTAGCCCATATATCATACATCAACTACTAAAGAGTACAATTGTACCATACTTAACAATAACTTTTATTCTTAACTTCTTTATCATTCTCTTCTTATAGACACTGTCTATTTATTATCACCTTACATCCATATTATTGGAGTTGGGTAACCCCATAACTCTGCGAGATTCTTCTTTGAATCCTCTCACGCATGTTTTTAATCCCTTCTCTATACATTTCTTAAATTACTTCTTATTGTTCAAACTCTATTTGAGCTTATGCTTTCATTATATTCACCTTCCTTCTCTAAGGTTATAGCCTAAGGTAATCCTACCTAAGGTTTATAACCTACAGCTTTGATACCAACTGTAACGCCCCCAAAATCGCGACTATTTAATTCTCGACTTCGGTTATTAATAATACATTCAACCTCTAATTTTATATCATTAAACGATAATACAACCATTGAAATTTGTGGAATAATTAAAATTTTCTATTACAAAATATCCTCGTTCCCAAAACCTTCAACCTTTACATCTAAATATCTCAGAATCATTTTAATACTACAATAGTTTACATTCGCAAAATAATATTACAATTCAACATTAATACATTATTCGAAACATTAGACATGGTTTACAAGAATAACAATTTAGCTAGGATATTAAATCTTCATATATCACTTTTGATCCATAACAATCAAGTAGCACATAGCGTTACCTTCAATTCTTGAATCTGCAAAAATGGTTATTTGCAAGAATGAGCTCTCGATTTCGGCCAAAATCTAATGATTTTTCATGCATCACGTAGCATATAATAACATGCTCGACATACAAGAATAATCATAAACAAACACAGCATACATGTTATAGTTTACATAACAACTATAAAGATTGAGTTCCTTACTCAATCAACATTCATAGTTCAATCATCATAGTCATAGATTGACTTTCACATTTCATACTTTTGACATATATAATACATCATACACTAAAATTTTAAAGCGAGATCATCATCAAGTTCACATAGCAAAAAGGAGGCGAAAGACTTGTCTTTTCTAGGCGTTTTACCAACAAGCTAATACTTCGCGTCCTTGCACAACCTACACTGTATGTGAGATTGATAATAAATAAAATCAATACTCAATCTCATGGTCAAATTTATTCTAAGACCTTACTTTATCTTATTATCCTTTATAATGTCTTTATAGACATCTAACTATTTTATATGCAACTCGATTTTATGTTTTATTTTCATCACCACACATGCTAGACTATCACACTTGTAGTTTAATGTGCGTATATCACACCATTTTATTATACCACTTTGGTTTCAAAAATGCATATTCAACACATTGTTTACATATTTAATTTTTCCTTCATAAATCAAAATTACCCTTTTCGATTTCTTTCCATTATTATTCTTGTATTATCATATTTTCATACTTAGATATCCAATATTAGCCATTAGTTAGACACTTTGTATACCAAAGTTTAGAAAACACTATTACTCTTAGGCATTTTTATCGAGCACGTTATATGTACACATTAACTTATCTCAACTCTTGATTTAAATGGTTAATTATGCATAGAATATGATAACACATATCTATACTCATTACATATGTCAAAACATATTTTTAATCATCAAAATATATCATCACCCAAAATCTTAATTCAAACAGAATTATAAAACTCATCTTCACAATTTCTTTAACAAAATGTTGTTTTCGTTTTTAACGTAACTCGTTCGTTACATGTCCGTTTTTGTTCCTTCTTATATAGAATTAACCCTTACTCAGTGTACTACAACCTCAACTAAGCCTTAAATTTAGACCCTTATCCATCTAAACCAGATTCTATAATTCATCAACTAGTCTAGAAAATTTCATTTTCTGGACATCCTTACTAAACAATTTATTTCGGACATGATCCGGTCCATAAAATGGCTCAATCTCGCGAATCTAGATAGTACACTTCAATATCTACAACGTTGCAGTTTTAAGTTTCTTCAAATTCAAAACACACGAATTTATATGTATTTTTCAAAGTCAGAGACCGTAACAGTTTTGATTTTCTGGACAGATTATTTTCCCTTCGGACCAGCCTTACTAAAACAGACATTACAAGAAATAAAAAAAGAGTTTTCATGTGATTCCACTTTCTGAATATAGCTTACTTCCATATCTTCGATTTGATATAAGGCTCACTTTCTAACTCATTATACCCAAAGAGGTATGAATTTCACAAGATATGTCCACAATTACTAAAAACCTACAAATTTTGTTCTTCAAATTTTCTTTCCATTTCATTTTCTTTCTTGAATCCTCTTGTTTGATTCTTGATAATCCAATATTAAACCAATACAAATAGATTAAGCATGATCTACTACCCTAGAACATAAATCTACCCAAAAAAATCAAGGATTAAATAAGAGTTTAGAAGTTACCTTCTTCTAGTTTTTTTTTCCTTCTTCTTCTTCTTCTTCTTCTAGTTCATCTCAATTCCTCTATTTCTCTCTATCTCTCTCAATTTCTCATTACAACTTCTACATAACAATTATCTACATTATTAAGAACATAAAAATATAATTAAAATAAGGAATTTAGATTTTAACTTTATTAGTATGAATTTAAGAGAGAGATGGAGATGATGATGATGGGGCTTGTTTTGTCTTCTCAAAGCTTTCCCTTCTTCTTCTTCTCCTACAACTCTCTCTAACTCTCTTCTTCTTTCTTTGGTTTGTTTTCTAAAACTAACATATTAACTTGTAGTATATGAATATAATATACAATACTAGTAATATATAATATATGTAACTCCTAGTAATTATTAGATATACTAATTACTAGTTAATACATAGGTTACACCAATTTGAACTTGAAAAGCCTAAGACCATGTTTGGAAAACACTCATTATTTTAATTAGTCAATAGTTTAACATCAATCAATCTCATCAAATTGTCACATAATTATATTTACTTGTTAATTATAATTTTGTGTAACAATCATCACATAACTCATCTAATTTAATTATCTCAATTAAATTAGAACTATAACATAAAATTATTATATTAATTAAATTAAATACTAAATATTCATTTAATTAATCTGCTACACTAAATTACATTACTCTATATTCAAAACAAAATTTATTTATTTAACTCAATAAATAATTCAATTAAATATTTATATATATTAAAATTAATATATAACATTTCTTCACATCAATTCACATATTCTACAATATATGACATACACATACTCACACCAAACATATCTCATAAATAATACTTTTATTTATAAAATTCTCATTTATAATTTCTAAAAATCTGGGATGTCACAGGAGGCGCACAACACACCATTTGCAATCCATCCTGGGAGTACCAAAATGTATCATGATCTTTGTCATACATTTTGGTGGAGCAATTTAAAGAGAGAGATAGCGCTGTTTATCTCAAGGTGTCTAACTTGTCAACGAGTTAAAGTGGAGCATCAAGTACCAAAAGGTCCATTGCAACCACTTGAAATTTCAGAATGGAAGTGGGAGCACATTACCATAGATTTTGTTACTGGTCTTCCTATGGTTTCTCAAGGCATAGATGCGATTTGGGTAATTGTTGATAGATTGACCAAGTCCGCATTTCATTTCTTACCGAAATCGAGAAACTTATACACTTGAAGCGTCTTGCTCGTATGTACATAAGCGAGATTGTAAGGCGCATGGTATGCCAAGTATCCATAGTTTTCGATCGAGACCCAAGATTCACTTCACGATTTTGGGTTAGTTTGCAAAAAGCTATGGTCACAGACTTACGATTTAGCTCGGCATATCATCCTCAGACGGACGGACAGTCAGAGAGTACTATTCAAACTCTTGAAGATCTATTAAGACTCTGTGTCCTTGATTTCAAAGGAAGTTGGGACAAGTTCTTTCCATTGGTGGAGTTTTCCTACAACAACAGTTATCAAGCAAGTATTGGCATGGCTCCATTCGAAGCGTTGTATGGAAGAAAGTGTCGTTCTCCAGTATGCTGGAATGAGGTGGGTGAAGCAACATTGTTGGACCAGAGTTGGTACGTATGACTACGAAAAAGATTCAAACGATCCGACAACGTATAAAAACCTCACAAGATCGATAAAAGAGTTATGTTGATCTTCATCGAAAGGACGTGGAATTCAATATAGGAGATCATGTGTTGTTACGTGTTGCTCCATGGAAAGGAGTTACAAGATTTGGAAAGAGAGGAAAACTCAATCCTTGATTTATCGGCCCATTTTTAATCCTCGATCGAGTAGGAACTGTGGCCTATAGACTCGCTTTACCGCCAAGTATGTCTTGTGTTCATAACGTTTTTTATATATCCATGTTACGTAAATATGTGAAAGACCCGAACCACATTATTGAGTTAGAACCGGACGAAATAGCGGAAGATTTGATGTATGAAGAGGTTCCTGTTCAAATCTTGGATAAGAAGGAACATATTCTACGCTCTAAGGTTATACCTCAAGTCAAAGTTTTGTGGAGAAACCACGATGTTGAGGAAATGACTTGGGAGTTAGAATCTGAAATGAAATCAAGGTATCCTTACCTCTTCGACATACCAGGTACGTACCCTAATTTCGAGGGAAAAATTTCATAAGAAGGGGAGGTTGTAAGACCCCAACTTTTTGAATAAAGATGGATTTTCTATAAATATCATTTTTGAATATTATGGAGTAAATTTGATATAATGTTATAGTTGTGGGTAATATTTATAAATTCTGAAAAGTACGCAAGTTGTATATAATATTCGATTGGTCGGGGAATATTCATTTTAACAGGGAATATTTGTACAACGTCACAATCATTGGTGGGCCCCACAACGAAATTATTGTCGGATTGAGAAAATGACAAAAATATTTTATTGAAAATAACGGTGGAAGTTTTACCATTAATACTGTTGAACTACTCGGTAGTAAAAGTACAGTAATACGCGTGGTTGTATAGTAGCACACGGTATTGATTATTGATGTTTATGTGATAAGTCACTCAGTTTTATTTTATTGGTATTATTAATGTAATAAAACAGAAAAGCTTTTTATATAAAACAGAATACTTTTATAAAGTTATTCATTTTATTAGGCTAATAGTAAAATCTCTTTATATAAAACAGAATACTTTTATAAAGTTATCTATTTTATTAGACAATAATTAGAATATATTATATTTTATTATGCATAGTGTTTGCATAGTGCCTGCATAGTGTTTGTAGACACTTGAAATTTTCTGTACTACTGTTACTAACATTGCAGGAGGACAGATTCGTCTTTTAAGAGAGAACCCTGAAAGACAATCCAAATCCATACCGGATACTACCGAAAGTTCAACATCAACCCGGATCGTGATACGAGAGTACTTGGTTTCAACCTCGGATCTAACCACGAGACACTGCGGATACAATACCAGAACACACACCGGAGAAGACCGATTAATCTCGGAGATAACCCCGAGGTATCCAGTCTCAGTCCCAACCATGGGAATAGCCACCAACCTTAGTGATAACCCCAAGGAATGCAGTTTCAGAGATAAACCCAAAAATGTTTGTTTCAAATACAATCAGCTTCAATCTCGGCACTCACAATAACATACACTGTGCCAACCCGGCAATAACATCGGGAAGACAGGCACACCTCAAAGATGACAATGAGGACCTTCAACAAATGTAGCAGTCCAATCTCAGCGAAGTCTGAGCAACGTCTGCTTATCGGCCCAATCCGTGAATAACTGCCGGTGAGGGCAACATCGCCATCTCGGCCCAACACGATGCCACATCTCGTCTCTACGCAACAATGTCCCACAAGGTTAACCAATCTCGAGTGACTATTGTGCGGGGTAACGGATGAAAGTTGAAGCTTGAAGACCGGAGGGCATCGTCCCATCTTCAAAGACTTCGTACAAACTCTAATCCCATGACATCGTACAACTCTCGACAACGGCGGTCCGAAATAGGTCCTGAATACCTCAAAACGGATGACCGGATTGCACTTCTCAAAATCCGAGTGGACATTCTGATTGCTCGAGTGCACGCGTACTTTGAGACGACGGGCAGGCCGACAGGCTGGGTAGGCACCCGACCCACCTCTAGTACACCTGCGATTGAGCCGCACCTGCGGCACCTTTTGCCTATAAATAAAAGGCTTGTGGTGCTGATTTCTAAGGGAAAAAAGACGGGGAAACCCTGCACAATTTGCTCTGCACTTGCCATACAGTGTATTTTCTCACTTTCAAACACCTGTGAGCTCATATATAGCCTCTTTTGTACCCACAAAAGCCCATTGTTTACCCACTCTAAAGATATAGAAGCCCTTTTTATCAATCAGCTGTAAGCCTTCTCATACAGTTTAGAGTCTTTATCTTCTTCTTTGCACACACCCTTCTATACGTTGCTTTTACTTCTATATATATATATATATATATATATATTAACTGTCTGTCAGACTTTGTTCGATGAGCCTATACTTGATGCAGTGCGTTTACTCGCTTTTATATATATATACTTATATATATATGAGCGTAGTCGAACTATGTTCGATGAGCACAGATTTTACATCCATATGCGTTTATTGCTTATATATATATATATATACACATATATATATATATTTTTTTTTTTATTTTGTCCTACCTGGAGTTCCCTTCGTGGCAGTTGATCGCTTTTACAGCTTTCTTTACATTTCGTCCTGCCTGGAGTTTACTTCGTGGCAGTTGACCGCATTTATAGTTTTATTTATATTCTGTCCCGCCTAGAGTTTCCTTCGTGGCGGTTGATCGTATCTACAGCTTTATTTACATTTCTGATCCCCCATGGAGGTGCTTCGTGGTAGGTGATCCTGTCTGTATATATATTTACCGCTTTTATATATATACCTGCTTATTTCTTTTATACGAATTGCAATATTCTGTGCGCCTAGGAATCATGTGATCACAGATTAATCTCATTAGATCTAGATTCGGTTCCCGTGATGGACATTTTCAGCTGTAAGCAACTTGTAAATTATTCTGCGTTGTCTGTATTTCCTCAGATGGTTTCCATACCCACGAGGAAGTCGGCATTATTTTTGGATGTATTATTTTTCATACGGATGCCTCGCATCCGTCAAATAAAATCAATTCAGCCGCTCACTTAATAAAAATGGACGTGTAAAAGGTCTCAATTCCTATTGAGCATTAGGGTTTGAAAAACCTCTTTTATAAAACATTATTGCTAATTCTTGCTAAAAACTGAATTTTACATAAATTCAAACCCTGTGTATATAGGTTCGAATGAGGCCTCGTACAACTTTCCTATAACAATGCATTGACCCCCCCACACTCACTCAGATAATGGTTTCTTGAAAAGAGGCGGTCACCATGGTAACACGGATGTAGGGGGGTGCCTAACACCTTCCCCTCACATAACCAAGTCCCCAGACCTTAAACGAATCTTGGTTTCGCCGACCCGTATATCACTGTCACATCACTGGGTTAATGTGCAAACCTTTTCTCGGTTGTGTTGGTACAACCATTTAAAAAACCAACTGGCGACTCTTAACAGTCCTATCATCGACATTATACATGTCGGACCTTTTTCACTTGTTTTTTCATACAAATCTCACCTAAAATGAGAACACCAAAGAATAAGTAACGGAAAGGGACATCCAAAAATCCCGACGTCGACAGGTGGCGACTCTGCTGGGGACTCCAGTAAGAGGACTTAAGCCGTTACTACAATCTTTTTAAAACTGTTATATGCTTGTGTGTGGATGTTGCATTTACATTGGATGAATGTGTACGAATGCATGTCTTGTTTGAGCTTAGTGCTTCGCATTATATCTGCGTGTGACGTTAGTGCTTCGCACTATAAACTGCTTATGATATTAGTGCTTCGCACATGTCATCATTTCATACGGTGAGACGTGATGTATGTGAATGTATGTTGTGTGGTCCCTCCACCAGGAGGCTATCCCGTCGGTGTTTGATTACTGGACTCGTGAGAAGACTAATTCTCCGAGGCTCAGGAAAGATACCGCCCAAATTCGCTCCAGTTGAAAGACCGAATTAACTTCCCGTCTAGTAGATTGCGATGATTTGGGAACCTTCATGCCAAAAAGCCGCGAGAGTAACCTAAGATAGGTCAGCGTCTGATAAACCCAAAACGAAGAAAAGTCTCTTCATGCTCTCATTTCAATTACTTGTAAACACAATTACTTGTAATTTCATTCCATATCTATCTCCATGTAATGAGAAATATGATGAAATATGTCCACATACATGCTATAAACAGCTGACACCCATTTTACAGGATAAAATTCCTAAAATGGACACATCACATAGCATGTCATTATACACCTTCCCTAAGGACTAAACTATGCCAGTCTTTCGTAGGGAATCAATCGGACCTACTACCCGGTCAAAGTTCAAAAAGGCAACATGCCTACAGTCAATCATGTCGTCATCCGACCAAACTGAACTTAATCCTGTTTCTCAGAAAAAATTCGACGGGTTAAGCAAACAGATTATAGATTTGGTACATTACGTTAAAAGAATTACACCGGTCTACACAGGTCGAAAATACCGTGACACACCGAGAGCCCTCCACACGAGGAGGAATTTCGGTCATTACCATACCAGAACCACAGTTGGATACGACCAACAAAACGCATGATGCTTCCCATTCCACTAGAGATCCAGACAATGGTGACATCAAAAAGAAAATCCTCCAAATAGAAGAGACCCTTCGCGCTATCAAAGGAATTGGAGCACACGGGAGTGTTTCATATGCTGATCAATGTATTTTTCCTGGTGTTCACTATCCAGAAAAATTTAAAACTCCTGACTTTGAAAAATATGACGGGTTAGGGGATCCTTATACACATTTAAAAGTCTTTATTGGAGAACTAGGATCCTGTCTGGAGGATGAAAACTTAGAATGCAATTGTTCCAAAAGAGTCTAACTGGAGAAGCCCGTTCGTGGTACACAAGATTAGACAACTCCAAAATCCACAGCTGGGAAGAGCTAGCACATGCCTTCCTCATTGAATACAGTTTTCAAACTCAAATGGCTCCTGATCGGTATCAGATTACCAAGATCAAGAAACAGTCTAACGAGTCTTTCAGAGAATATGCTCAAAGGTGGAGAGGCCTGGCTGCCCAAGTTAGTCCTGCCATGTCAGAATCAAAAATGGTCATGACATTCATAGACATACAAGAAGCTCCCTTCTATGAGAGAGTTTTAGCCGGCATCAGCAAACCGTTTTCTAAAATGGTTAAACATGGGAGATAAATTTGAAATGGGGTTGAAGTCGAGAAAGATTCAAGACCTAATCGCACTCAAAGTCTGTTATTGCGATCATATCCAATCTGGAAATTATGGGAACAACCCTGAGGAATCCATAAAAGAAAAGGAAGATGTTTCACGATACTACTGAGGACAAAAAGGCAATCAAAGTATGCCCATTCAAAGGAGAAACTACACTCCCTTTCCCGGCCGATCTGCAAACCCTCCGGTACCAAAAAGGTGGAGAAGTCAAAGCGCCATCGAGTGTTTACACCCTTAAAGGATACCTCGAGAACATTCTTAATCTTCCCGACAACACGAGGAAGAAAATTACGCATCTTCTTCCACCGGCCGGCCCTAATGGGCGGGGTTTCAATGCTGCTAGGAAATGTGTTTATCATGCCGGGGCACCTAGACATGATACTCAGGATTGTTGGGCCTTAAAACACAAGATCCAGGACCTAATAGATAATGGAGAGATTGTAGTCACCAATCCCGATCAGCCTCACGTACAAGACAACCCTCTTCCTCAACACAAAGAAGAAGAAGAGGTCAACATGATTAATTGGAGCAGTGGACAGAGTTCCAACTTTAGCTGTGATTCCCCCCAGACCATCAAAGACGGTGATGACAGATGGGATTATGCTAAGTTCCAGTTCACAATAGAACGAAAGATGAAAGCTCTCTGCAAACAAATTGAGAAATTGGCGGAATTGGTGACTTATCAGCATCAAGTGACTCGGCAATTAATCAGCCAGGAACATGTCAGTCTCCTACCAATCGTCATGAATATTCCCTCGTCACTTTCAGAAAATGAAATGCTGGAAGACAAAGTGACGAAGAGAGCAAATGCCAAAGCCCATCGGGATTTCGCCAACAAACGGGAATTCACCTATTTGGGCCAACCCATGGAGGAAATCCTTCACATGTTAATCAATGAAGGAAGGATCAATTCCCTTCTACCTCCAATCAACCCCCGTTCGGGACGGTACAACTCTGATGGAGTATGTCAATACCACTCCCAGTCTCGCGGTCACAGCATAGAAGAATGCTGGGCACTCCGCCACCTTATTCAAAATCTAATCGACAATGGTGTACTGCGCTTAGCAGATAACGACACTATGTTACGTGCAAGTGAGAATGCAGGCCCTACTAAGTGGAAACGTGTGGTAGCAGTTATATCTACTGAAGTTGAAGGGATTAATACTTTTCTCACAACACCGATAATTCAGCTCAAAGGAGGAAGCAATTCTTTGAAAGTGGCGCTCCAGAGGCAATCAACTTGCCATGCATGAGAGCACAATATCCTATTGTTAGCTTGCGCAAGGTTTCGATGGAATTATGGAGAAGGTGAAGGATCCACCTCACATACCTGGCTAACTGCAGTTGTCGAAGGAAAATCCACTGTATCTTCCCCATCGGGTGATGAACCCCACCACCAAATCAAAGGGAAAATACCCGTGAGAAGATTGAAAAAATTCCTCCGTACCGTGGGAGGTCATCTTGAAGCCTTGGTGGTTTTAAGCTTGAAGGCGCCGCCACAAATATCAATTTTGGACTTGGTCCTAACCTCACGAGAACCCATAGGAAGGTCTTGTTAAAGGTTACAGAAGAAGCCTATCTCCCGACATCAAATTGGATACAAAAAGGTTTCAACACATGGTTGATCACATTTTCAACAACAATGTGATATCCTTCATCGATGATGACATACCATCAAGAAAGGAATTTGGTCATTGCAAGCCGTTATTACATTGCGATCTTGTCCTCCGGATATATGGTAGCGAGGGGTCGTAATAGATGGAGGTTCCTCTACGAATATATCGCCCATATGCCACCTTGGTGAAGATGAATATCAATCTCAACCGAATTGAGATAACCATACTATCATCAAAGCTTTTGATGGAGCCGTAAGTAACTTTCGGTTGGAGTAATTGGTACGCCAATCGAAATTGGCCCTCATACATTCATGTATCCTTCCATGTGCTCAAGATAGATTAGGGATACAACTTTGCTCTTGGGGCGACCATGGATCCATATGGGTGGGCGGTCCCTCCACTCTTCACCAACAATTGAAGTACATTATCAACAATAGCTTTGGTCACGGTCAATCTTTGAACCGAGATTCCTCAAAGACGGGGACATTAGTTCATCAATGCCAATGCTGGGGCGTAGAACGGTCAATTTTCATACTTTGGAAATAAGCAACACCCAATACCACGCTATTGGAGCACCATTGCCCGAACCCCACATTTCTGATGAGGTGATGCCAGCCACTCAAGAAATGATGTCGTTAGGTCACAAGCCAGGACAAGGGTTGGGTAAAGACGGCCAGGGTATCCAGTACCCCATTTGATTAACCAAGCAATTCGGAACAGCTGGACTAGGCTATTCTACCAGCTCTAGTCATAGGAATCCTCATAAGCATCAATAGATTCCTTCAGCTTCAACCATGTGGCGTTCGACTTCACCTTCAAACTCCGAGTCCGCACAACCTCCAGTAAAGGTGCCAGCCAATGTCATGGCCATGTTATTTCCTAAACCGAAACCGGTGGAGGAAAAGAAAATCGTTATTCCAGATCCCGCAATCGAAGAAGAGGGGCGGAGAATCAAAAAAGCGTTGTCCGAATAATAATGTGCGGGCATCGCATCATCGTCCATGATGAACATACCAACAGATACACCCCAGATGATGATTGCCCTAACGTAATGGCCATCATTCGGGATAAGGAGGATGATGACAATCCCTCCATCACTGCGGTCCACTCGGACTTTACCCTTACCAATTGGAACAACATTCCTTGCTTTGGTCGACAAGGGTAAAAGCGGTGAAATTTTTTACGCCTGTAGATACAATAATTTGCTTACTTTTACATGCGGTATTAGCAGTTTATTTTGCCAGTATATATATACTAACACTATTTATGATCAACGCATTTTATATATACTAAGTGAAAGCATATTTTGTTTCAGGACTCTGAATTTAGATGTGCCTGTATTTGCAGATATGATGTCTCTCCTACACAAGGATTGTACCTTTGATGTAGAGATGAATTCAGCCTTGATGGATCTCCAGGATGACATTGAGGTGCCTTCAGAAATTTAAGAATGGGTCAAAGACAAACCCAAACCTAACCTTGATCAAACCACTTCTTTCAATCTCGGAACCTTAGAAAGCCCTAAGTTAATCCAGATTGGCTCATACCTTACCCCAAACCAATGGAATGACTTGGTTACGCTATTAACACAATTCCAGGATGTGTTTGCATGGTCTCATAAAGACATGGTGGGATTGTCCGCAGACATTGTCCTTCATCGCCTTCCCATTAAAGAGGGATTTAAGCCAGTCAAGCAAAAGCTCAGGCGATTGAAACCTGAGTGGAGTTTAAAGGTGAAAGAAGAAATTATGAAACAATTTCAAGCCGGCATCATCATGGTGTCTACATATCCTGAGTGGATATCCAACATCATGAATGTACCTAAACCTGGAGGGAAGGTGCGAGTTTGTGTGGATTACCGGGACTTAAACAAAGCTTGCTTAAAAGATAGCTTCTCGTGCCATTTATCCACATCTCATTGATAATACTACGCAATACGGCATGTACTCCTTTGCTAATTGCTTTGTGGGGTACCATCAGATCATGGTTGCTGAGGAAGATCGTGAGAAGACTGCTTTCATCACTCTTTGGGGAACTTTTTGCTATAGACGGTTGTCATTCGGCCTCATCAATGCCGGAGCTACCTATCAACGAGCTATGATGGCTCTTTTCCATGACTTAATGCATAAAGAGATTGAGATCTACGTGGATGACATCATTGTCAAGTCCCGGAAGGAGGATGACCATCTAGACCATCTCAGAAAGTTGTTCAACAGGTTGCGTAAGTACAACTTGAAGTTGAATCCAGCTAAGTGCGCCTTTGGCATTAAATCAGGCAAGTTGCTAGGATTCTTAGTCAGCCACAAAGGGATTGAGCTGGATCCTACCAAAATCCAAACCATCACAGAAATGCCTATTCCTCAGACAGAGAAGGAAATACGGGGATTTTTGGGAAGGATTAACTTCATCAGCAGGTTTATCTCCCAACTCACAGCAACCTGTGAGCCAATCTTCAAGTTATTAAAGAAGAACTCCCCATGAAATGGAATGATGAGTGCCAGAATGCCTTCCTTACAATCAAGAAATAGCTAGTCAAAGCTCTTATCTTGGTACCACCAAGGGATGATGTTCCCCTTGTTCATGTACCTGTCCATAAGTGACAATGCCATGGGCTGTATGCTGGGACAGAAAAACGATAGAGGCCAAGAACGAGCTATCTATTACCTCAGCAAAAGGTTCAGCAGCAGTGAACACAAGTACACTCTGATCGAGAAAACGTGTTGTGCTTTAGCATGGGCTTCCATGAGGTTACATCATTACCTACATGGTCACACAACCCATCTCATATCCCGCGTGGATCCTCTCAAGTACATGTTCAACAAACCCATGTTGAATTTTCGGCTATCCAGATGGCAGTTGATCCTACAACAATTTGATATCGTATATGTGACTCAAAAGTCCATCAAAGGTCAAGGAATTGCAGATCAACTGGCCGCCGCACCTTCAGGGGATTTCAAACCCTTGGAAACATATTTCCCCGATGAAGGAGTAATGATGAGACAAACAACACCATCGAGACGATACGCGCCAATCATGGAGGATGTATTTTGATGGAGCTGTTAACATGGAAGGTTCTGGAATTGGAGCAATTCTAATATCTGATACGGGGGAGCAGTATCCCGTTGCCGTCAAATTATAGTTTGTCAGAACCAATAATACGGCTGAGTATGAAGGCTGTCTCATGGGGCTAAAACTTGCCCGTTCAATGGGCATCAAGCGGTTAACTGTCCTTGGAGAATCGGAGTTGGTAATCAGACAATCCACCGGAGTCTATCAAACCAAGGAACTACATTTGCTACCTTACCATCGGCAGGTTTTGAAGATGGCTTTGGAGTTCGAAGAAATCTCCTTTCTACACATTCCTTGTAATAGGAATGATTTCACGGACGCATTAGCAACTTTGGCCTCCTTGATTCGCATATTAGACAAGGAACACTTGCCAAGCGTCACAATTGCCCTGAACAAGGCCCCAGCATATGGGAATTACGTTGGAGAAGTATCGGATGAGCTACCTCCCATCCAACCTCCTTGGTATCAGCATATCAAGGAATATCTGCGAGATGGATCTACACACGAGGCGAGCTTTGACCGAGAAAAGCGATTCATCGACTTCTTTATGAAGTTCTACACGAGTGGAGATCGCTCTATAAAAGAGATGTAGGACTAGGTCTCCTCGGTGTTTAGACAAAGATCAAGCTTGAGAGGCTTATGGATGAAATCCATGGTGGAGTCTGTGGCCCCATACATGAGTGGCCCCTCCTTGTCAAGAAAGTCCTCGGGGACGGGACATTCTTGGTTGTCTCTCAAAGTCGATTGCAATGACCATGTCGGGAAGATGCTATCGATTGCAGATTCATGGGAATGCTATACACGCCCCTCCGTGGGAGCTCCACAATATGAGTCGCCTTGGCCCTTCTCAATGTGGGGAATGGACGTTATTGGGCCCATTGAGCCTAAAGCCAGTAATGGTCACCAATTTATCTTCACCATGATCGACTACTTCACCAAGTGGGTAGAAGCAGCCTCCTTCCCTAGGGTCACTAAAGAAGTCATCATTGCTTTCATCAGAAACAATGTCGTTTGCCGATATGGACAACCAGAGGTGATTGTGTCAGACAATGCCAAAAACCTCAACAACAAAATGATGGAGGAATTATGTAGTAGATTCCACATCAAAAATCTTAACTCTGTCATCTATCGTTCGAAGATGAACGGTGCTATTGAAGCGACTAACAAAAATATCAAGAAGATTATGCAAAAGATGTCAGCCAACCACAAAGATTGGCCTAACCCATTGCCTCTGACTCTGTTAGCCTACAGGACCACAATGCGTACTTCAACTGGGGCAACCTCCTACGCTTTAACCTATGGGATGGAAGTAGTGCTCCCCATAGAAGTTGAGATGGAATCTCTCAGAGTGTTGATCGACGCTCAGCTGGATGAAAACCAATGGGTACAAGACATGTATCACCAATTGTCTCTGATAGACGAAAGGCAAACTGCGGCTATCTTCCATGGTCAGCTATATCAACAAAGGATCGCCAGATCCTACAACAAAAAAGTCCGGCTATGGCAATTTAAACAACATGACTTGGTTCTGAAGAAGATTCTTAACAATCAAGATCAGGCCAAAGGAAAATTTGCTCCTAACTGGGAAGGGCCGTTTATTGTCAAAGAAGTATTGACAGGAGGCGTTCTCAGATTAAAAGAAATGGACGGCGATGAATTTCCACAACTCATCAACTCAGACACCGTGAAATGATATTATGTCTGAAGTAACCAGCAAACACCCTGGTGCATCATCATCAGGTCACCAGTCATTCCGGTTCTTTAACCCGTTACCACCTACAACTTTTCTACACTTTGCCCCTCGTGGAAACATACTCTTCAAGCCGGTGACTGGCTTTCTCCTTTCGCTCATACAACTTAGGTCATCCCATGGATTGAACCTCTTGCGTTCGCGATTTGGCTACCCATACATGGGATCAAACTTCTCACGCTGCAGTTTATCCTCAACCTAGGATTAAACTTTCTCCTCTCCACACTCGACTGCGCATGGGATTACGCTTTTCTTCTACCATACGAGGAGGCGAACTACGTCGACCGATCTCCTCTTTGATAGGATACGAGGCAACCATTTCATATGGCGGTTGTAATAAAACAAAAACAACAAAAACATTTCTACCTCTTCTCCTTACAAAAACAAAAACAACCAAAATATTCCTACATCATATCGATACGTATCTGACGTTGAACCTCTTACACTAGGTTCGAACTACGCAGATCTGATCTCCTCTTCAATAAGAGTACGTAGGCAACCATTCATGGTGCGGTCTCACCCCCTACCAAAACATAAACCATTGTCAGCGGGTGTTGGGATTCCCTTTCAATCCATTATATGTCATTCGGCTTCAGACCAAAGGGATGGAATTACCTGAACTCCTCCCAAATAGGAGATTCGGCGATCATCTAAGCTGCGGTCATACGTCGAAAAGCAATACTAAACCATAAAAGGTGGAATTAACTAGGCTTCTCCTAAATAGAAGTACTGGCGACCATCTATGGTGCGGTCAATCTCAAAGAGGAAAGCCACACTCCTCTCCACATTTCCATTCAGAAACAAGTCCCAAGGCACCAAAGATGGTAGGGATACACATAGATCAATGATCCATTCTGAACTATCCAGAGACAGCTCAATGTCCATCCACCAAGGAAGAATTCAGAATACATCAAGATCTCAAGACCTGAAGCAGCAGGCAAAATATCAAGCAAATAACAAGGCATATCTAAAAGGGAAGTGATCCAAAAATATATTTTCGTATCATATATAATGTTGTTTGATATATATACAATGTGAAGGTATACATGACAAAATGGCTAAGCTAGTGCATGCGGTAAATAAATACAAGCTCATCTACTTAATCAGGTACATCTGAGCTAGCAAGACCAACATGGCATCCCTCTCGGATGAAGGGGGTAAAGATGTAGTCTCCTAGATAAGAATATCCACACGACCCAACAGATCTATAGCCATCTGCATTATGACCATATGCTCATCGATATAAGCGCTCATCTCTACGATCATACCAGTGGTAAGGGACCTCGCTGTAGTACTATCTGTGACAGCCACATCCCGGGCAGATATAGCACTATCCCGCTCAACTATCACTGCGTCTCTGTCTGACCTGGCCTCATCCCGCTCAACAACAGCGACATCTCTACGAGCTAATGCTTCGTCTCTCTCTAATAGGGCGGCGTCCCTCACATCAAGAGCAGTCGACATCATAGATCGAATCTGGTCTCTCTCAAAGGTCATCAGATGAAGACTCTGCTCTAAATACTATGCCGAGTGCTGGATCACAAAAGTACTGGTACTAGGAGAATCCGGAAGAAATGCTGGCAACCCAACAGCGTTATCCTCCTCGATGTAGGTATCAATGTCCTCTATAGGCTCTACATCGTCTAACTCAATCTCCATTCATCGCAAATCTGCTGCGGTAGATAAAACCTTCGTCTCCATCCATGCGGAGTACTCTGCGGAATAACCGGGACGACTAGCAGGAAAAGCATCTAGCTCACACTGATCCCAGCAAGCGTATACACGAGATCGGTCCTCCGCTGAGAGGTATCGAGAAGCTGAGCGCTGACCTGTCGTCCCCTCGAAAGGATGAAAATCCTAGAACTAGTCAAACTGCCACATCATGGCCAATGGATGATAAGTCGTCATGCCCCTCAAGCCAGCCAAAGGGAAGAAATCCATGCCCGGAGCATGAGTAATGAAGCTGTATAGTGAGAAAAGCCCCAACCATAGTAATATGCTAAATGGATCTTGGATATCTGCCAAAAATGCGGACCAGGACTGAGCATCTACACACTCTGACGGCTGAAAGGAATACGACATAGCCACCTCATGGGAGAAACAATATCTGTGTCGTCTAAAGGTACCAACCGGTCGTAAGTGTGACATAAACCACACATACAGCATGAACGAACTCCCAGTAAACACACCTGATAGGTAAATACGGCAGTAGGATCATAGGTACAATCATAGGTACCAAAACGGTCATAGGTACAATGGTACGACCCTCCCTGAGAACTCTCACCGCCATGATAACGCCTATATCTATCTCATCCATGTACCAAGCATGCATGTACCGTATGACAAGACACATAGTATCAATTACATCAACTCGCCAAACGCCAATGATCCTCCAACACGGTGAAATCCCACGAATGTGCGTGAGTAGCTATCCTCCGCACCAAATCATACGTAAAATCTTTGAGATCACATGGCGGATGTCACTCATCTGTACCACTCTGCGCCTCAATCTGTGAGAGTCATGAATCTCCTACTCATGTCTCCCAAAACCATGTGCACGCAAGGTCATCTAAAGGCAAAGATCGTAAACGACGTGCATACTCCTCCGTAGTAGTAGGAGTCAACTCATGGGTACCAAAGCGGAATACACGCCTATCGGCCTAGCCAATGCTCTAGCATCCCATCTACAAATCTGCGCAGGAACACGAAATGCCAAAAGGGTCATGGTATCTTTTGCAATAATGATCTCTGATCACCCTATCACGGTGGTGACATGCTATCATACCACGGCGCGATACCCAATGCCACCACTCGAGCGGTGGGGTATGATCTATCTGACTAATCGTCGAAGAAGACATCATGCGGTAGTGTCATAAGACCATCCAGGGTCAATACCGAGTATCTCTGGACATACATACATATGCATAACATAATACATGCATAACAGATAATGGATGGCAATATGATATAGGGAATGAAAAAATAGTGCATACATTCCTAAATATATCATCATCTAATACATCAGCTCTATACAGCTACAAATACATGAAAATGGGGCACAAACGCCCTACTACTAACAGAGGCCTATCAAAAGATATAGCGAGAATACACATCAGAAGAAGACAATGGTCTCGATGTCCACATCATCAATCCTATCCACCTGATGTAACTCCTCCTGAGTCACTGGATCTCTATCAACAGGGATGTCAGGACTATAAAGGGAGGATTCATGTGGTGGCAAAACCAAATGGGTCGCGTGCGAGGGGCCAACACGAAATTTGGAAGGAACAAATGTCTCCTCCTGGATTGGATCTCTCGCCCAAATCCGAATAAATATCGTGCTCGATCCAACTACCGGTCAAGCTATCAATCAGGTCATATGGGTGGAGCTCGAACACAAGCTACCCAATCCATCATCATCAATGATCCAAGAACCATGTCCCCATAAAGCTGTGTGGCACGGATTTGGGCCCCAATAGTCTTGAGGAGCCACCGGTTTGGAATATCTCCTTAGTATATGGACCCTCGGATAAATCAAAACCGTCAACTCCAACAATGGAATATCAATGGCGGTGTGGCGTGATCTGAGCCAATGACGCCTAACGAGGAGGCAAGATCGGTATCTGAATCTCCCCTGTGGTGCTCCTAATAAGCACGCTTCTCTAAATAGAGCTCCGGCCTCCATCGATGAAAAGAGGAAATCTCCGGGTGGAAATCAAATACTCTACTCCAGTAGGGTGTCCATCCTCAAAACTAATGATCAAATGATCCCCTGAGTATGGAAGCCATGTGATGGCGTCAAATTTGTCACAACAACTTCAAATTTGATATCTGACAGAATGAACGAAGCCCTCGAGAATCTGAGGGACCTCTGGAAAAATAGAATGGTGCCATTGTCGTCCTCGTGGATAGGTATCTAAGCCTAACACACTCATAGGACGCAAACATGGAAGCCTCTCATAGGCCCAAAATTGCCAACACAATGGAAAAACATCTGCTGTTAGTAAACACTCTTAACTTGTGAAGGGAAAAAGACAAAAAGAAATGCTCACCAGCAGGAACGGGTAAAATCCTAGCCAAGCCTCGGTCAAACCTTGTGAGCGCAGACGCATGCCCCGGAGGAAATAGGCAAAGTTGTAAGAGCCCCAATCATACTCTCCTATACGGTCCACATCGAGTGTGGCGCTAACCAAAGCGAAAGATACCGTGGAAGAGTTATCTGCTATGAAGCAGCCTCGAATGATCATCAGGAACAATCGCTGCAAAACGCGATCCCTGATCCTGACATCATCAGGCATGGGCTCACTCAATAGCCCGCTCATAACATCTACGCTCAAAGGACCTGAATGGACAGTCCTACCTTTGAGCACACCCGCCGGAACTCCTAACATGGACCGGACGGCAGTAGGGGTGATATTCGCCATGCAAGGCACTGGCTCCCCTCCAAACTCCATACCTGTGATAAATCGCCAATCCATAGGCGTCATCATCACCTCGCAATCCAAGAAGTGGGAGGATCGAGTGCGATGAAACCATCGCTGAGACAATGCCACGAGGTAACCCTGGGGACAACGACGGGAAGGATGGAGAAAAATGCCCCAAATCCCCACTCATACACTCTTGCTCTATAATCAGAATGAAGCGCCTGGTACATGGAGTGGATGCTAAACCAGTTCCCCCGAGGCTGTGTAAAACCTGGAACCTGCATGAAGCATAGATCAACATCAGAACCCTTTTAATCCTCATCAATAAGAAAGAAGGAAGATAAAAGTCTAACGTCATACCTCGTTAGCATGCAAGTACATCGATGGGTGTCTACCCAAATCACATAGCAACTCTGGGTTCACCACCTGGATGCTCGGAAGCTCCCTGCGAGGGATATGTACAGCAGGAGCGGGATCCTCAATATCCACCTCCTCATCCTCGACGTCTAGAACATCTACCTAGATGGGGCCGAATCACTGACCTCCACCAACCAAGCGAGGTTGTGCGGCGAAGCAGGGATGAGGCACTTTGAAGCCCTCCGCCAGATGCGCCGAAGCGGTCTGTAAAATTGCTACCGGTGATCCAGATCTATAATATCTGGACAACAAGTCTCCAAATCACCTCAGAAAGGGTGTGGTATTGCCTTACCTGGAGCTTTCTAAAATGCATTATATGATTATATGCATGCATGCATTTACTTTAACATATAATAGAGTTAGAATGCATGACTACCCAATGCCTACATTTGGAAAAATTTTGCCATAGTCCCCTTTGAAAATAGGACTATCCACATACGCACAGGCATGTCTAGGTGGCCATTCAGTAGCACACCTACCCTAAAGTCATATACAGAATATATGCATAAAAAATCAAGAAGATCGTGTATAAGGCCAACCTCAATGCTAGGAGTATTTTGCCTTTCTACCTTTTGCTCATTGGACCTCAAATAGGACAAAAAATAGCAGAAAAAGGTGCCAATTTGACTGCCTCAGAAGTCAAATTTTTTCACATCATTATGTTCAGCATGGTTTAATACTAACATTTACTATGTTGAATATTTTTTATCAAGTCATTTGTGCATACATAATCACTACTATCTATTTAGATGCATTTCATGCAATATCTCACAATCTAACGGACAGAAACTGGAAAAAAATACATGCATACGTTACCAGGATAGTGTAGAACACTTGTACGGTGATAGAATTTGCAGAAAGCAGCCCGAACTCAGCAAATCTGGAAGTGGCTCATGATTTTTTCTAAAGAGAAACAAGTTAAAAGTGACTTGTGAAGGCGAAATTTCTTTGGGATTTATCATCCGGCTTGGCGCAGCTCACTGCTTGGTACATGAGTGTCACTTCTTGGCTCCTCTATGTGAACCCCACCCCTCCGGCTTGGTCCAGTTCGAGTTGAAATGGAGTTCTTACGGGCTAGAAAGGTCAAATCGGGATTAAAAATGCCACGCGATTGAGCAAAACAGCATACAATCCTGGTCTTCTCAGACGAGACTTTGAATCTGTACATCACTCATTGGTAGTCGCCTGAACACACGGTATACTCTGCCGATGACCTCAGTTGTCACAAATCACATACGGAAATACCTTATATAGGTCCGATGCCGCCAACTCCAGGTCGTTACCCTACGTGAATCTCCGACGGGGATTACAACGTGAATCCCCGACGGGGGTTACAACGTGAGTCCCAGACGGGGGTTACAACGTATATCTCTGGCGGGAGCAGCAACGCATGCTCAGTCGTTAACACACATATCAACGAAGGTCAAGCAACCTTAACATCATTTCAGCCGATAGTGTTTAAACTTGTCAGAGCTATAGAGCTGTTCGAGGTTCTCATACTCAGCTGCTCATATTCCCCAGTGGATCCCCGGCGGGGGTCACAATGCAATACTCCGTTGATCTACACGTCAGCGAATGTCAAGCAACCTTGACGATCTCCTTATAGAGTTTCAGTCGTTGATTCACACGTCAGCGAAGGTCAAACAACCTTGACAGTATATCCCATAGGATGTTTCAGCCGTTGATTCACACGTCAACGAAGGTCAGGCATCCCTGACAGTAATTGTTGTTGGCAGTAAATCCAACAGAATCATGACATATTCTGGCGATACTAACCAGGAGAGGTCAACATTATCCAAAAGGATAGATGATGGAATATGTTATACACATCCTCAAACAGATCAAGCTTTATCCCCACAGATCTCTTACACATAAGAGATACCTCTTCAGTATCAAGTCGTTATCAAGAACACAGGAATTTGGTGATAACTCCAACACCAATATCCTAACTGATTCGGCTTGCACATCAGATCTGGTCGATGTGCCAATCCCGGTTGAAGCAGCGAGGAACCGCCAATCATCGAGCATGATGGGCCACAACCCCGTACACATGCATCATACATTTTCATCATGTTACTATCCATAGTACCATGTTTATCTTATTGCATTTCAAGTGTCTAAGATTCTTTATCCTACCCATGCATCGCCATGCATGAGTATGATAAAGAGGGCATCTATGAACACTCGAAATTTCTGTATCTTCTTATTACTAACATTGCGGGAGGGATGATTCATCTTTAAGAGAGAACCACGAAAGACAATCCAAATCCATACCGGATACTACCGGAAGTTCAACATCAACCCGGATCATGATAACTGGGAATGCAGTTTCAACCTCGGATCTAACTGCGAGAGACTACGAGATACAATCACGAAACACACACCGAGAAGACCGATTAATCTCGGAGATAACCCCGAGGTATCCAGTCTCAGTCCCAACCATGGGAATAGCCACCAACCTTGGTGATAACCCCAAGGAATGCAGTTTCGGAGATAAACCCAAAAATGCTTATTTCAAATACCATCAGCTTCAATCTCGGCACTCACAATAAAATACACTGTGCCAACCCGGCAATAACATCGGGAAGATAGGCACACCTCAAAGATGACAATGAGGACCTTCAACAAATGCGGCGGTCCAATCTCGGTGAAGTTCGAGCAACGTCTCGCTTATTGGCCCAATCCGCGATAACTGCTGAGTGAGGGGCAACATCGCATCTCTCGTCCAACACGATGCCACGTTTACGTCCCTATGCAACAATGTCCCACAAGGCTAACCAATCTGAGTGAATATTTATGCGGGGAGTAGCGGTGAAAGTTGAAGCTTGAAGACCGGAGGGCATCGTCCCATCTTCAAAGACTTCATACAAACTCTAATCCCATGCCATCGTCTGAACTCTCGACAACGGCGGCGGTCAAAATAGGTCTGAATACCTCAAAGCGGATGCGGATTGCACTTCTCAAAATCTGAGTGAACATTTACGATTGCACGAGTGCACGTACTTTGAACGACCAACCCAGGCCGATAGAAGCAAGGGTAGGCCGACCCTTCTCTGGTACACACTGCGGCACCTTTTGCCTATAAATAAGAGGCTTGGGATGCTGATTTCTAAGGGAAAAAAGACGGGGAAACCCTGCACAATTTGCTCTGCACTTGCTATATAGTGTATTTTCTCACTTTCAAACACCTATGAGCTCATATATAGCCTCTTTTTTACCCACAAAAGCCCAGTGTTTACCCACTCTAAAGATATAGAAGCCCTTTTTATCAGTCAGTTGTAAGCCTTCTCATACAGTTTAGAGTCTTTATCTTCTTCTTTGCACACACCCTTCTATACGTTGAGAGTCGTGTTGCTTGCTTTTGCCCGGACTTGATTAGTGGTTTCATTCCAGTCTATATATATATATATATATTTATATATATATTGACTAACATTATCAAGTTATGCCTCGATTGAGCCTAGACTTGATGAGGCGTTTCTTGCTTATATATATATATATATATATATATATATATATATATATATATATATATTATATATATTAAGCTATGCATTTCGGACTTTGTTCGATGAGCCTAGAACTTTGATAAAGTGTGTTTATTCGCTTTTATATATATATATATATATATACTTATATATATCAAGCGTGTGTCGGACTTTGTTCGATGAGCCTGAACTTTCGATGCAGTGTGTTTACTCGCTTTTATATATATATACTTAAATATATGAAGCGTGGTGAACTATGTTCGATGAGTGCAGATTTTACATCCAGTGCGTTTATTGCTTTTTATATATATATATATATATATATATATATATATTTATTTTGTCTGCACTCGAGTTCCCTTCGTGGCGATTGATCGCTTTTGACTTTCTTTACATTTCGTCTGCTTGGAGTTTACTTCGTGGCGATTGACCGCATTCTGACTTTATTTATATTACATCACTTTAGAAGTTTCCTTCGTGGCGGTTGGCCGTATATCTGACTTTATTTACATTTCTGATCCCCCATGGAGGTGCTTCGTGGTTGGTGATCCTTTCTGTATATATATATTTACCGCTTTTATATATATACCTGCTTATTGCTTTTATACAAATTGCAATATTCTGTGCACCTTGGAATCATGTGATCACAGATTCATCTCATTGGATCTAGATTCGGTTCCCGTGATGGACATTTTTAGCTGTAAGCAGCTTGTAAATTATTCTGCGATGTCTGTATTTCCTCATATGGTTTCCATACCCACGAGGAAGTCGGCATTATTTTTGGATGTATTATTTTTCATACGGATGCCTCGCATCCGTCAAATAAAATAAATTCAGCCGCTCACTTAATAAAAATGGAAGTGTAAAAGGTCTCAATTCCTATTAAGCATCAGGGTTTGAAAAACCTCTTTTATAAAACATTATTGCCATATCTTGCTAAAAACTGAATTTTTACATAAATTCAAACCCTGTGTATATAGGTTCGAACGAGGCCTCGTACAACTTTCCTATAACAGCACATTGACCCATACACACACACACACACACTCAGATAATGGTTTCTTGAAAAGAGGCGATCACCGTGGTAAAATGGATGTCGGGGGGTGCCTAACACCTTCCCCCCGCATAACCAAGTCCCCGGATCCTAAATGAATCTTGGTTTCGTCGGCCCGTATATCAGTGTCACATCACTGGGTCAATGTGCAAACCTTTTCTCGGTTGTGTTGGTACAACCATTTACAAAACCAATTGGCGACTCTTAACAATCCCAACGTCGACATTATACATGCCGGACCTTTTTCACTTGTTTTTTCAAATAAATCTCATCTAAAATGAGAACACCAAAGAACAAGTAACGGAAAGGGACATCCAAAAATCCGACGTCGACAGTGTTTGCATAGTAAAATCTTTTATAAAGTTATTCGTTTTATTAGATTATAAATAGAATATATTATATTTTATTTAAAAGATTTTGCTTTAAATATGGATGAAATCGATTAAAGTAAATCAATACGGGCCCGATTCATGAGTTAATTCTTATGCGATCTATTTTTCTATAAATAGAAGCTCATTCCTTCATTATTTCTTACGAATTCACTGAAACTCTAGAGAGATAAACTATAGAAAGAAAGAAGAAAATTATTCTGCTACTTCACTACTTATATATCTAGTACTCTTCTTCTTAAGGTAGGGAATATTATTTGTTGTACACGTAGGGGGTATTATTTCTTTTGTATTCATGAAGAGAACACATTATTCCATTCTTTATTATTACATTGGAATAACTTTGTAGATCTGTGGACATCCCTATACTTGGTGAAATTCTCCTGTAATTCTATTCTTTATTATTACATTGGAATATCACATGCATGCGTTTTCTTGGGACCTAATTCGATCTTTATTATTACATTGGAATATCTGTATGCATGCGTTTTCTGTGGGACACAGTTCGATCTTTATTATTACGTTGGAATATCACATGCATGCGTTTTCTGTGGGACCTAATTCGATATTTATTATTACATTTGGAATATCCATGCATGCGTTTCTGTGGGACTGGTTTCATTATTTATTATTACATTGGAATAACTGCATATCAAGTCTATCGCATGCATGGTGATTTCTTTTGTTATTCCATTCTTTATTATACTCGGTTGATTAAAACTTTGACTTCTATACTCCATGAAATTAGTGGAATATCCTTGATATTTGCGTTTCATCAATATCTTTTCATGGAAATATTCTTCTGAGCATTCTTGAATTTTACTCTACAAAGCGGTATCATGTTGACAATTTGGACGTTATCAGTTCCTAGATAAATTAATTCTTGAACTTGTTTTATTGAATTCTTATATCATTGTCATCATCCTCATGTTTATATTTTGTTGAAAGTCATTTGTGGCCTGTAGTGCATAGATGGACTTGGTATGATTATGACCAGGGATTATTCGGTATAATCATAACTATAATGCTACAAATGATGTGGTAAAAGTCCTCATTGGCCGTAGTGCATTGATGGACAGTTGTTGGCATGATCATGACCATTAATGAATACACAAATATTCTTGGCCCGTAGTGCATGGATAGTTGTGGTCGTGATCTTAAAGAATATCCTTGGCCAGTAGTGCGAGGGTGATTCGATGATGTGGATTATTTATTAAAATTTGAGTCCCAATGATAAAAGTGATGAAAACCTTTTAAATCATAGAAGATAGTAGATTTTATTCTCTACTTGACTCTTTTAATGGATTGCTTGTTCGCTGCGATTAAACTTGATGTTTGTTATATTGTATCAGTTTAACCTTTGTTTTAAGGCTAATGATAATTTATTACGTATTATCTTAGTCATAATATTTCTTCTTGGGCTAGTTGAGCTCACCCTTTCTTTCCTTTGTTCTCTTGAGAAAATGAGAATATACACAGGACGAGTCGGGAGCGAGTGATGGACCAGATGATAGTATTAGTAGTCCTCACTATTTTATTAAATAGTGTGACAATAAATGTAATGAGGACCCCATTGAGTTTGTATATTTTCTAGATGACAATATTTGTATTAAAACTCACAGCATATGTTTAGTCGTATTTTACACGACTGTTGTATAATTAAGTTGTATTTGAATTTTGTACCATGTATTTGGGGACTCAAGATGGGTGATGTATACCTATTTTGAGGGTGACACAGCTGTCATAGGTATGATCCTGGTTGTGGTCCCTCGGTTGACCGTACTCGTTATCTCGCTCTAATAATTGAGCCATGTTGACACCATCTGAATAGAGAGAAAATTTATGAGAAATGAGATATTGACGTATGCCGGGTTTCAAACCTCTCTGAAACATCCGCGTCATACGTTCCTCATTCTCCACCAAATGAGGTGCAAACCTGGATAACTCAGCAAACTTCGCCTCGTACTAGGACACCGTCATATTGTTTTGTTCCAATCTAATAAACTCTACCTCCTTCATATGACGAATACTTTCAGGAAAGTACTTGTCATTAAATAGTTTCTGAAATGTCTCCCAAGACATCTTTGAGTCTTGTTGGATGGGTACGCTTCACAGACTCCCACCAGTAGTCTGCCTCGCCACGGAACATAAAGGTGGCGAATGGAACCTTCTGTTCCTCCGTTCATCCCAAGACATCGAATATCTTGGTAATTTGTTTAACCCACGACTCTGCCTTGATCGGATCCGGCTTTCCAATAAATTCTGGTGGTCCCAACTCTTTGAACTGCTTGGCTGTGAAAAACCGTGAATTGCTATCATTTCCTCATGTATTTTGAACACGAGTCTCCCTCGTCTGATTTTGCATGAACTGCAAAAAGCTTGTAAACATCCCATCGTTCATCATCACGCGTCAGTGTTGTTTTACGGGAGGAACATTGCCGACTGTTGCATGTTCTCCTCGTTGGTGAGCAAAAGGTGTCTCCACGGTTTCATTTACTCCTTCATTAACATTCTCGATCGACATTCTCAAATACTTCCATAAAACAAGGGTTAATTTAACAAATTTACATATCACATAATATCCTATATTATGCATAAATGAAACAAATAAGCTTAGGTAGGACACACTAGCGAAGGATTTACTCGTCTCTCCTTCCTAGTTCTATTCCCGATCTCGCTTGGAGATCATATCCCTAAGCTCGATACCAATGTGGACGCCCCAAAATAGGTATACAACACCCATTACGAAGTCGTCAAAATACATGGTGCGTAAACAACTACAACTTTATTAATACAACATAAAAAAGCGTGAGTTTAAATAAAAATATTGTCATCTAGACAATATCCACACTCAAATAAGTCCTCATTACAATTATTGATACATTATTTTACAAAAATGGTGAGGACTACTAAAAATGACTTTTTAGAACCTTTATTCCATACCCCGGCTAGTACTCGCTACATTCTCGCCTCCTGAGAAGAAAAATGGAACAAAAAGGAAAAGGGTGAGCTCAACTAGCCAGTAAAGAATATTATGACTAAGATAACATAGAACAAATTATCGTTAGTCTTCAACAGGGAAAAATCTAATATAATACAATAGACAACCAGTTTTAAATCAATCTTCGCAGCGGAAATAATAATTCATTAGAAGAGTTAAGTAGAGAATGCAAACTACTATCTTCTATATATGAATTTAAAAGTTCATCGTCGATATTTTATCCCTGTAACATCAATCAATATATATCTAGAATTAAATATTCATCTTTGCACTCAGAGGCCAAAGATATTCATCGATTAGTCATGTTCATCTAAACACTGTTCAACTTTGCTGCTTAGGTCAAAGATATTCATCAGAAAATCATTCATCTTTGCACTACATGCCAAAGATATTCAATAATATCATCATTTAGGACTGAGGATGATGAAAAATATTTTTAAAAAAACGAATCTAGTGAAACAAAAGAATAAATAGTAAGGATTCGTATTTCAGCTATTCTATGTCCAAAAATACCTCATAAATAATCATAGTGGAGTAAAATTCAAGAATGATCAAAATATGGATACAATCAAAGCTAGTACCCATAATAGATATTTTGGACAAAAAGAAGAAAATTTCATTTTTCGATGGATAGTGCCGTATTCGTGAATAGTGTCGTATACGTGAATAGTAACCCCGACACAAAAAGTTCCAAATTTGATAAAAAGTTCAAACCAATATTTCGGCATAATGATATTGAAGAAAATAATATCATTTAAGAAGAAAATAACATCCCTTACCTCAGAAAGACAGTACTTATGACTGAAATATTGGATATAGTGCTGAAGGAAACTTTCACCGTATAGCAACACTCAAAGTATCAAATTACTCACAAGAATACATTTCGATATATAGAGAGAGAGAGAGAGAAAACTTGTTTACGGTGTGATTTTCAATTCTAACATAAGCACCTATTTATAGGAAAATGCTTAGAACACCAAAGCGAGAAAATTTAATAAAGTATAATATATATATATATATATATATATATATATATATATTAATTTCCTACGCCCACTTTTTTAGTCAAAGATCAGCCATTCAAGTAGCTTACATCACAAAAAAAATGTTTTTGTGAATTAAAATATTTTAAACTTAAAAAAATTAATTATTAGGAACTTGAACTTTAATAATTCATATTAAATAGCCCTTTTATCAGAAAAATTCTAACCACATGTCTTTTTCATAGAAAATTCCATTATCTACAACTTTACAGAAGAAAGTTTTTCCAAATTCCAAGCGAGAAATCAATAGAAATCCACAAAGCAGACGATTCTACGAAAAGCTATAATCAAATTTCAGTCAAGAAATGGGCCCACAGACATGTTTAACATGTTTTAAATAACTTTTGAAACAAAAATACTCTTCCTCCTCATATACTCATATATCCCACATTCATTATAAAAAATATCATTACTATTATATTATAATAATAAATATTATTTTTTAGGAAAAGATAAAATATCAATTTTTAACAATTGTCACTTTAAAATTTTCTCCATCTATATCCACATAAAATCAATATTTTCCTCATCATATAAATCAGTAATTAATTATTCACAAATAATATTATAGAATCACAATCATCGACAACCGGTAGTTCCCTAAGAAAGAGGGGCTTTCCAATAAGGATTTCTCCTTCTTTGGCGCCATGATTAGGTGACCAAACCTCTCCTTGATGCGAACTTTCTAGACATTGCCAATAATGTTATCTAATAATATTATTAGGATAATATGAATTTTTGCTTCGATAATGAAAAATACTATGTAGTGACAATTATTAACACAACAGTAATATAAAATATCAACGCAACAATTATTGAATCAATAAAATAAAATCTTGAAGCAATAATTATTGTAACAATTATTGAGTAGTGCCTTCTTACGTAAGAATCAATAATTGGTGCAATACCATCTTCTTGTGCAACAACGCGTATTCTTGTGTTTTAACCACCCGGGTATTCCAACAATAGATACTTGATAACAACTACTGCCGTTATTTATAAACAACTTATACTTGTGCGTTTTCTTTATCCAATCGCTTTCCGTTATGGGGCCCACATAGAAATTTCAAGGTCGTGCAACGAATATTCCCAAGCGGACAAGAATATTCCACGACCAAACGAATATTCTCCGATAAAAATGAATATTTTATAACCACTTACTTATTTAAAATATTTGCGCATTTTACCCATAACTAACCACATTAATCAAATCAACCCTTACTATTTCAAAATGATAAATAGAGGAAATTAAATTTCATTTATTAATAATTTGGGGTCTTACATATCCCCTCCTAGTTCTATTCCCCGATCTCCGCCATAGACTATATCCCTAAGCTCTGATACCAACTGTGATGCCCCCAAAATAGGTCCAATCCAACCAACCTATTCTGAGTCGCCAAAAACATGGTACAAAAAATAACTACAACTTTATTACTACAATTGTCGTGCAAAATACAACAACACATATGTTATGAGTTTTGATACCAATATATACCAACTGTGACTCATGTCCCAACCTTGGATAGTACGTCACAATGGCA
The DNA here is from genome assembly GCA_020205605.1 of Panax ginseng. NCBI lineage: Eukaryota > Viridiplantae > Streptophyta > Magnoliopsida > Apiales > Araliaceae > Panax > Panax ginseng. The sequence goes on along the minus strand of CM035127.1, from coordinate 33,187,896 downwards.
CCTTACATAAATGTACAATCAATAACTGTTTTAGAAATTAAAATCTTTGGGAAGTGCTCAAGGAAATCTTCGTACATGGGAGGCCATGCGTCTAGGTAATGACAGATATCATATGCCCACAGAATTATCCTTCGTTGACCCAATAAACCCCAAAGAAAAACGAGAAGATTACTATCATATTCTTTCCAATTGTGAGTCTTCTCTTAACATATCATTATCTCCACCGTCTCTAATTGAGAATTATACTTCAACCAAACTCCAAGATCATATAGGTAGTGCTTGTAGATATACTCATCAAGTGGATGTGCACAACCTTATCTTATGATAACACGAAGTTACATGTCATTAGACATCTTGTATGATAGTGGCAAAACACCCTTTCAACGTTGGGTTCGCCTCACCCTATTTGGTTCACCAAATATAACTACTAAATGATATATAAAATACAACACACTTTTCTATACTGTTTAGGGAGAACCTCCACAGCTAGAGACCACCGTTATATTCCCCTATTACCCCCGCTCGACCCAGCTACACTCTTATTACCTGAAAGGAATTGTGAAGCAAAAGGGTGAGCACAACTAGCTCGGTAAAGAATATCATGACTAAAGATAATTAAATTCTCAATAGCCTTCATCAATAATAAATCAGAGATTTAGAACATATGGTAGATTATAAAAATTTTCAACCATAGTTGCAGCGGAACGAGCAATCCATTAGAAGAGTCAAATAGACCATAAAGTCTATTATCTTCTCCATGTTAAAAGTCCACCAATAATGTTTTATTCCTGTAACATCAATCAATAGTTCTAGTCCGCAATCATATGAATAACTCATAATCATAATTGTGGTTCTAAATTTCTCTTCTCATCCAAGATGCAGATAATTTTCATCACCTGTCTTTACCTGAAACATCAAAGATCATGGTTATACCAAATCACAGTTCCTGTTCATAATCATACTAATAAATTCATCTTTGCACTACGAGCCAAAGATATTCATCAACAGTTCATCTTTGCACTACAGGCCAAAGATATTCAACAACAGGTCATCTTTGCACTACGAGCCAAAGATATTCAACAACATGTCATATTTGCACTACAGGCCAAAGATATTCAACAACATGTCATCTTTGCACTACAGGCCAAAGATATTCATATCTCAAAGAAATACATAATCATTTCAGAATTTTTATAAACCATAATTATAAACATGTTGATTAATTCAACTTTGCACTTAAGCTAAAAATATTCAATTGTAAATTCAATGGTCATGATCATACCAGTCAACGATTCAACTTTGCACTACTGGCCAAAGAGAACCCATAGTCACGATCATACCAATACTTTAGCCATCTTTACACTCAAGTCAAAGAGAAATTCCATCACCAGGGTTATAAAAATGTTATATATGATAATAAAAAAAATAGGATCAACAACTACATTTAATTTCAAGAGCAATATTCATAAATCAACGATAATTTGGTCAGAAAAAGAAACCAATTTTGTCATGAATAGTACCCGTGAATAGTAACTCGTGAATAGTAATTCATGAATAGTACTCTGTATTCATACATAGTACCGTATACGTAAATAATGTCATATACGTAAATAGTGTCATATACATGAATATTGTCGTATATGTAGTGTCGTATACGTGAATAGTAACCCCGACATGAAAAAGGTAGAAATTCCACAATAAAATTCATACCAATATTTTGGTATAATGATATTGAAAGAATAACATCATTATGAAGAAAATAACATCCCTTACTATCACTTATCATCCCTTACAATCTCGTACCTCAAAAAGACAGTACTTCTGACTAGAATACTGGATATAGTGCTGAAAGAACTTACACCATATAGCAACACTCAAAATATCAAAATCCTCACAAAAATACACTCGATAATATAGAGAGAAAAAACTTTAGTTTCTGGTGTGATTTTCAATTCTAACCTAAGCACCCTATTTATATGAAAATGCTTAGAACACCAAAGCAGAAAATTTAATAAAATATAAATATATTTTATTAACTTTCCTACGCACACATCTTTGGTCCAACATCAGCCACACACCTCACCAAAAGTCACAAAAACGTCTTTCTTATTAAAATCATTTAAAACTCCAAAAATCAATTATTCCGGAACTTCAATAATTCATAATAAATAGCCCTTTTATCAGAAAAATTCGAATCTTATGTCCTTCTATAGGAAATTCAATTCTCTACAACTTTGAAAGTTTAAATTTTTCCAAATTCCAAACAGAAATTGACCGAAATCCACATACATGTGATTTTACAGGCTATAATCAAATTTCAGTCAAGAAATTGGGGTCCACCGACATGTTTAACATGTTTTTAGTATTTATTGCAACAAAAATACTCCTCCTCATTTACTCATATATCACACATTCATTGTAAAAATATCACCATTATTATATTTATTAAAATATAATAATATATTTAAATGAATTATTTTATCAGAAAAGATAAAATATCAATTTTCAACAATTGTCACATTAAAAATTTTCTCCATCTATATCCACATAAAATGAATATTTTCCTTATCATATAAATCAATAATTAATTATTCATAAATAATATTACGAAATCACAACATCGGCAACTGAAGTCATTCTCACAGGAAAGAGGGGCTTTCAATAAGAATTTCTCCTTCTTGTGTGCAATTAGGTGACCAAACCTCTCCTTAGATAGAACTTTCTAGACATTGCCAATAATGTTATCTAATAATATTATTCAGATAATATGAATTATTGCTCCGATAATGAAAAATACTATGTAGTGACAATTATTGAAACAACAGTAATATAAAATATCAACGTAGCAATTATTGAATCAATAAAATAAAATATTGAACAGTAATTACTATAACAATTATTGAGTAGTGCCTTCTTACGTAAGAATCAATAATTGGTGCAATACCGTGTGCTACTGTGTTTTAACCACCGAGTATTTCAACAGTGTTAACGGTAATAACAACGTCGTTATTTATAAACAACTCATACTTGTCGTTTTCTTCATCCAATCGCTTTCCGTTATGGGGCCCGCAAAAGACTGCGCCGTCGTACGAATATTCCCTGACAGGAAGAATATTCCATGACCAAACGAATATTCCTCGACAATAATGAATATTTTATAACCACTTGCTTATTTAAAATATTTACATATATCACCTTTAACTTTAAACTTTTATCAATTTAACCATTTACTGAATAGTAATTATAAGAAAATTGAATACTTTTATTTCATAAAATTCGGGGTCTTACAGCTTATGTATTTCGTGAACCAGATAGACATATACTGTTTCACCGTATAAGTTAGAATAAGGGCTTGAACTTAAAATCCATATAGTTGCAATTTCACATAGACATATAGTGATTTTGGTTATATTGATGATTACATAGAGTCTATCATCTGTGGATGATGTGTAAGTAGGTCTTAGTGCATTGAAAAATGGCTAATACTCTTTTAGTCCTCTTGGCTACTTTCCTGTGATATTTGAACAAGTTATGCATGACAGTGGCGATTGAATGAAGTATTAAATGAATTTAGGATCCCATTAATTCCAGATTTGATTTATTCCGTGTTATTATTTTTTTAGTTGTTATTTGCAATTCGAGAACAAACCAATCTTAGTCATTAGTTTGAGCATATAAATATAGTGAATTAATTAATGCATAGTGATTTGAATTAAACAATTTTCTCTGTGGGATCGATACTTTACTTACTCTGTATTACTTGTTGACACATGTATATTTGCATGAGTTAGAGCTCTTTTGTTAAGACTAAAAAAGAAGCAACAATGATATCTACTAACTTCTATGATTTAAAATATTTTCATCAATTTTTATCGCTGAGACTCAGCTTAATAAATAAACCACATCATCTAATCATCCCTACACTACGGGCCAAGGATATTCATTAAATCATCAATGGTCATGACTATACCGAAAAATCCCTGGTCATAATCATACCAAAAACTGTCCATCAATGCACTACAGGCCACTGAGGATTTTTACCACATCATTCGTCACATTACGATCCTGATTACACCGAATAATCCCTGGTAATAATCACACCAAGTCCATCTATGCACGTAAGCCAAAGATGACTTTCATCACAATATAAGCATGAGAATGATGACAATGATATAAGCATTAATCAAACGAAAATAATGATAAATATTAAAGACTTTAAATTTATCCAAATATTATCAATTACTTAATAAACTCATAATCTAATAATATTAATATTATAACAATATTTTAATCACTTCTTAAACTTATAAACAATTTATTTCAATTGTTTACACTTTACCAAATAATCCATTTAATCATTCAAAAATGCCATACTCATAAGATTTCATCACCAATGATCAAATCCCTTATCAAAAATCTGCATATACCCTATATAGGATTCCCAAGCCATAAAATCCTATTTTCCAATTTTGTTACTTCACATAACATATTTAACTCATTTACTCATAACTAGATTATTTTTATAAAAAATACCAAATCAGTCCCAAAAATATTTATTTTCTCGGAATTAGCATAATATAGTCCCATATTGAACATATATTTTTCTCGGAATTTTTAAAATTCATTTACTATTTTTCAAAAATAATTTTCTAATTAATTCCTTAAGAAATTAGCTACCTCAAGTTTAACTCCAGAATTTCCAAAATCTTGGCAGGATCTTACACATGTTAACGTGAGCTTCCAGTTTAAATTTCATGATCATCGGAGTTATAGAACTCCGGTTATAGCATTTTTCGTCGGAAAAACCTAAATATTGAAATAGTCATAACTTGCTCATTTTAAGTCGGAATGAGCTCATTTTTGGACAGGAGGTACTTTATACCATATCTTTCCATGTCCCAAAAGGCCGAAAATTTTCTCACAATTTAAGTAGCCAAAAATGCCTTTTAAAATTTATGGGCAGTAGCTATTTAGTACTTTGTAGTTTTTTGACTCCTTTGCTAAAATCAGTCCACACGAAAATCTACAACACCTTTTTCTAGTGATTCCACTTGTATAAGTTAGAAAACTCATAGATCTAACTCTAGAACTTGACCACACTCAAAAATTCGAAATATAATAGGAGATATGGTCAATTGAATTTCATGTTCTATTTTTACCAAAATTTGATTTTCAACCATTTGTGATTTCTAAGAAACTTTCATGTTTTCACATAATAACCAACATAAATCATCATAACACTTACTAATACTATATATACCCATGATTTTCATCAGTCCAATGCTTTTGTTATGACTTTCATCATAATCCACGTAAATAGATCATTTCCACAATTTAATAAGGAATGAATACAAAGGATCATTCACCATGCATGTGATAATCCACATGAGAAAAGTTATTCAAAAGAATAATAAAGAGTGGAATAATGTAAGAATTCACCATCACATGTGATAGACCGCATGCAGACGAGTTATTCTCAATGTAATAATAAATAATGGAACCAGTCCGGCGATAAACGCATGCATACATGATATTAAAATGAATAATAAATAATGGAACCAGGTCCGGCGTAAATGCTCAGACAGGATATTCCCTCAGAATAATCAATAATGGAACCAAGTCCGGCGTAAATGCACAGACAGGATATTCCGATAGAATAATAAATAATGGAACCAAGTCCGGCGTAAACGCACAGACATGATATTCCGACAGAATAATAAAGAACGGAATATTAGAAGAATTTCACCATGTATGCGGTACTTCGCATAAATAGGTTATTCCAACAAAATAATAAGAATGGAATAACAGAAGAATTTCACCATTTATGCTGTACTTCACATATACAGGTTATTCCAACATAATAATAAAGAATGGAATAACATAAGTTCTCTTCATGAATACGAAAGAAATAATACCCCTTACGAGTACAACAATTAATATCCCTTACCTTAGAAAAACTGAATACTGGAGTAGTGAAGTAGCAGGATATTTTTCTTCTTTCTCTTTATAGTTTTTCTCTCTAGAGTTTCAGTGAATTCGTAAGAAATAATGAATGAATGAGCTTCTATTTATAGGAGAATGGACTGAATAGTAACTAATTCATGAACGGTCCAGATTGATTTACTTTTAAGCAGACGGTCCATATTGATTTACTATTTAAACTTAAAGCAACGGTCCATACCGATTTACTATTAAAACTTTAAACCAGCGGTCCATATTGATTTACTATTATATCTTCAACTAACGATCCATATTGATTTACTATTATAACTTCAACCAACAGTCTGAAAAATTATCACATCTCCTCATGGAATAATATTGTACCCAAAAATGATTTGGACCGAAAATAAATATATTTTTTGGGTGAATAGTATCCCATGAATAGTACTTCAGAAATAGTACCCCGTGAATAGTACCCCGACACTAAAAGTGTCCCTAATACCCGAGTGAACAATACTAGAGTGAATAGTAACCGGGTGAATAACAACCCGTGAATAGTACTCCAACACGAAAAGTGTTCCAAATACCTGAGTGAACAATACTAGAGTGAATAGTAACCCGTGAATAGTACTCCGACACGAAAATTGCCCCGAATACCCGATTGGTCAATATAACCTCCAGACATCAATTATTATCGAAATAAATATCGATTTCTACTAACACTAATAATTCCCACACAATGGAACTATCAATTTCATCTTTAATCAACACGAACTTATTCATCATTAATATTAAAATTCACAATATTTAACAACCAGGTCGTTCCTAGGAAAGAGGGGGCTTTCCGATAAGGATTTTTCTTTATTGGCCTGCAATTGGGTGACCAAACCTCTCCTTGACAGAACTTCTAGACATTGTTAATATTGCAAATAATAATATGAATAACTTTGTCATCCCAATTATTGATTTAATAATATAATATATTATACAGATGATACTGTGATAATAATTGAATCAATAATATGAGAGTATGATGCAGCAATTGTGACGAACGAGATTTTTGTAAATTAATTTTAATATTTATTGAATTAAATAAATATTTTTCGATGATTTAATTATTGGATTAAATAATTAATTGATGCAATTGTGGTAGATTAATTTAATTATATGTGTTATATTTATTAAATTAATGTAGAATAATTATTATTTGAAGTATGTCATTATGTGAGCTTATTGTATTAAATGAAATATTTAATAAGCATAATGTTATTTTAATTAATGTAATAATTAATTAGAGAATTAATAATTTGACATTATTTATTAATGAAAAATTAAATATATGACTATGTGAATTTATGAGAAGTTATTATATTTTATTTATATTAAATAAGATATTTGATTTATTGGGCAAGTGGGTGTGACATGATTTAAACTATATGATAAAGTTTTATTAAATTAAATGGTTTTGAAATCTATTAAGCCTAGCCAAACATGGCCTTAGTGGGAGTTACTAGCAGTTACCCATGAATGGGTTAACTAACCAGTATACGCGTCAATTCTCTTTTACTTTATTATACGTACTCTTCTTTCTATTCATTTTCTATGTTTGAAAACAGAGAGGGAGAAAGAGTTTGAGAAACTGTCAGATAAAATTGTGAGATTTATAGATATTGGGAGTGTGTAATCTACAAATTGTTGTGAAAGAGTCATCTGTGATCATCTCTTCTAAATTTATACTCTACAGGGTAATCTCCTTCTTCCCAATTTCTATTTTACGTGTTTGAGTTTTACAAAAATGGCTTTCACAGTTTTCTGTAAAGTCTCTATGATTGGAAATTGTAAGGCTTATGTGTATATATAGGTTAAGATGTTATCATATCATATTTAATTATATATATTATGTAAACCATGTCATCAGTTTCATGAAAATACGTAGTATATGATTTATACAAAATTACAGAATATGGGTTTTGGCCTTATGGCCTTATACGTGGTATTTCATGTATGGATCATATATTATCCCTAAATTTTACACTCGTATGTTGTTATGCATGTTAATACGAAGAGACCAAAGTTTAAATGAATGGATTCAGTGTTATAACGAATCCGTAGTGTCAATTTTCATGTTTTATTTTCAAAACCTTCAAGAACATCAAAGTCAGTGAAATTATAGATTTTAATTCTGTGATTATGTGATTTAATGGGTTAAAATCACTTTATAGATGTTGGGTAATGATTATGTATAAATCATAGCATGTGGGTATGTTAATTTAGTGAAATTAATGATAATTTTGTGTCCTTTTTCGCTGAACTCTGTGTTCTTCGCGAACTGGGAATCAAAGTCTGGAGTTTTTGCCATGGGCCAACTCTAGAATCGAAGTCCCACGCCATGAAGGTTAAGTCTCGAAGTTCAATAGCCATGGCAGCAAATGGCTAAGAGTCCGAATCGAAATACCATCATCATCATGCATAAATGTGAAGATCATATAAAAGTGGCGCCGCAGTGCCACTCTCTAGAAAGTTCAGAAATGTAATTTTTAAAATGTTTAAGTCTAACAATGTGTTAGTAAATTAATTTAATGAACATGTAAACATGTTAGAAGTATAATGAGATGTTAAAATAGTTGTTTAATATGTAAATAACATAATTGTATGTGGATTGAATTATTGAATACATAATTAGCTTGATATTCATGAAGTACAAATTATGTGACAAAGTGGTAATTTGACTAAGTATAGTCAATAATCAAAGTAAACAAAGAGAATTAGTTTATGATGATTAGTTAAGTTATAATTAACTGGTATTGTGAATGTGAATTGTATGTAGGATTAAATTCAAAGAACGTGCTTAGTTAAAGTGTAATTTACGCACGAGGCAAGTTTCTTAACCCTACTTGTCATTATTGTTCAAGTTTATTATTTACCTCAAGTAAACTATCATTACTATTATTCAAGTTCAAATGTTATATTAAAGATTGATTATCTTTTCAAAGCATGATTCAGTTATACAATAATTGTCTTATTGTATACTTCTTGAGATTATTATTCAAATTGAATATCATTATTGTTGAACCTTATTAGACTAGTGAACTTTATTGATTCAACTAGTCCTTAGATGATGAACGTTTTAAATTTTAGAACCCTTATTGAATTATTCAAACCAAACTTCCTTTGGTGCGGACTCGAATGTCAAACTAAGATGAACAACCCTTCAAAGGGATTTACTTATGCGTTAGCGTTAAGATATTGTGCACAGTATGGTACTAAGGACTGATCCCCCTAAGTACGAGTAGAAAGGTCCATAGTTTTATGACTGTAAAAGGTTTCAAGTATAACCCTTGATAACCTAGGACATAGTTCAAGGTCTTATGACCCTCAGAATTCTTTTGATTCTTGTTATTCATTCTTGATTCAAAAGTTGAGCTTTTATTCAGATGTCTTTGATTTACTCGCATGTTATTATACTGTTATTTCATTGTTATACTCGTGGGCAATAGTGCTCACTCTTGCTTAATAATAATATTGCAGTTAAGAACGAAAGAACCGATGAACCTTCCACTAGTAAAGGCAAGGGCAAAGTTAGCAAATGATGAAGACTAGTTATTTTATTTGATGATGTATTTATGTTAGACTTGAGTTAATGATGTTGTTTAAGAATTATTATTTATATTTCCGCATAGATGTTTAAGGTTAGTTTAACTTGGGATTATATTTATGATTCAGATGTTGTAACCCTATAAAGGGAAGATTTTATTTCTATCTATTGCATGGTTTGCATTTATTATGGGTAGATAGATAGATGATATTTGTACAGTGAACACCAAATCCCGTGGAATCAAAGTATCCGGATTTGGGGGTGTCACAGCAATTACTGTAGCAATAATTGAGTATAACTGAGTGACTTCTCAGGTAAACATCAATAACCAATACCGTGTGTTACTATGCAACCATGCGTATTACTGTACTTTTACTACCAGGTAGCTCAACAGTTTAATGGTAACACTTTCGCCGTTATATGTATAAAAAGATAATTCTGTCATTTTCTAACTATGACAATACTTCCGTTGTAGGGTCTACCAATGATTGTGTCGTCGTACGGATATTCCCCGATAAAAAGAATATTCCCCGACCAAACGAATATTTTATAACAACTTGCATACTTTGCAAAATTTATAAATATTACCCACAACTATAACATTATATCAAATCCACACCATAATATTTAAAAAATATTTTGAGAAATTTAAATCTTTATTCATAAAATTTGGGGTCTCACAATCTCCCCTCCTTATGAAATTTTTGCCCTCAAAATTTATGTACGTACCTGGTATGCCGAAGAGATGAGGATACATTGACTTCATTTCAGATTCTAACTCCTGAGGTATAACCTTTGAGTGTTGAATATGATCTTTCTTATCCAGGATTTTAACACGTAGCTCTCCATACGTTAAATCTTCTGCTATCTCGTCTAGTTCTAATTTAATAATGTGGTTCGGGTCATCCACATATTTATGTAACATCGATACGTGAAAAAAACGTTATGAACACGCGACATACTTGGCGGTAAAACGAGTCTATAGGCCACAGTTCCTACTCGATCAAGGATTTCAAATGGGCCAATAAAATCGAAGGTTGATATTTCCTCTCTTCATCGATTCTTGCTTCTAGAATAACGCCCTCTTGAAACTTCTTCTTCACATTCGTCAGTTCCGGGTGTGTAGCTTGAGCGGCCTTTAACTTTATCGATTAAAGTCGATTCTTTTCGTATATTCGTTATCTTCACATGGGTTCGTATATTCGCATTCATAAACGCATACGATCTTCTACTCAACACGTCAGCTACCACGTTCGCTTTTCCCATGATGATATTGAATGGTACGATCGTAATCTTCAACAGCTCGAGTCAACGTCTTTGGCACATTACACGTTCATTTTGGGTGAAGAAAATATTTGAGGGTTTTAGAAATGGGTTTTGTTCTGGGGTAAATACAAAATTTGATTTCACGCTCTAGGGGTAGGCTAAGAAGTCTTCAAGAATACGTCAGGAAATTAATTAACAATAGAAATATCATTCAAAACTATGAATCTTATCCAAGACTTGGATAACACATCACATTGATATCTATTAACTTGCCACCGTTATTCACAACGTCCCCTATGGAAAGTTCGGCTTCGATGCATTCCACACAAGGAAGTCACCAGCGAAAGGCTCAGGGCTCTTTACTTATGGCTTAATATAACAGTGATTAACTTTAGTGGTTTGGTTGCTTGAATTCGCATAACAGGTTGGTTAGGAATATAAAAGCTAACAACCTTACAAAAAGCATGATGAGTAGTTAACCAATCGATTCCTAAGTATTTTCAAAGAGATAAGATTGATAGGTAACGTGAAAGTGTCGATTTGAATCAACAAGATTTATAAACAGTGGAGGTAACGAAGGTTTCTACTATCGAAGTTTCAACTAATAAGTCAAAGTCTAATTTCTCCGAAGTCAAATTTAAACTTTGAGCGCGAGCAAGAGAGATAAAAGAATGGGTAGAACTGGTATCTAATAAGGTATAGACTTCTCAAGAATTTATAATTAACTAACCCGTGCTATCTTCGTTCGGGTCACTCGCTTTTTGAGAAGTCACAAAAAACGCTCTTCCTGAAATCACCGACTTTGTTTTGTCCGTATCCGCCTTTGGTGCCACCGTCCCAGCTGGACTTGACTTCACTATATGACGAAATCGAGCTAAATGACATTCTCTCCTTGAAATTTCCACTTCTATTATCTTGGCCATGATTACCACCGAAGTGGTTACCATTCTTGGCATGATAATTTCCCCCACGATGGATATCATTTTTCCGATGGTCGTTGCCACCGATATGATTATTATCGTGTTGTTGGTCGTTACCTTTTGGTTGAGTTGACTCAACGATCTCATGTGCTTCATTGCTTATCTCAATATTTTTAGATGTCATTCGCAAACACTGTCACAAAACAAGGGTTAAATAACATATCACATATTATCCCTATACTCTGACCGACCAATTAAATACCAAATAAACTTAGGTAGGTCACACTAGAGAAGGAATTCCACGTCTCTCCCCTCCTAGTTCTTGTCTCACATCTCAGCCAGGGATCATATCCCTAAGCTTCGATACCAATTGTGACGCCCCCAAAATAGGTATACATCACCCATCTTGGGTCGCCAGATACATGGTACAGAATACAAATACAAACTTAAATATACAACACGAGCTGTGAGTTTTAATACAAATATTGTCTTCTAGACAATATACAAACTCAAAATAAGTCCTCAATAAATTTATTATCACACTATTTCACAGAATAATGAGGACTACTAATGCAACCATCTTGACTGTCAATCCATTCCCTGACTAGTCCCGGCTACGTTCTCATTTCCTGAAGAGAACAATGAAAGCAAAAGAGTGAGCTCAACTAGCCCAGTAAGAAATATTATGACTAAGATAATACAGAATAAATTATCATTAGCCTTCAACAATGTTAAACTGATAAAATACAAGACATCAAGTTTAACTACAACGGAATAAGCAATCCATTACAAGAGTCAAGTAGAGCATGATATCTACTAACTTCTATGATTTAAAATGTTTTCATCAATTTTTATCGCTGAGACTCAGCTTAATAAATAAACTACATCATCTAATCATCCCTGCACTACGGGCCAAGGATATTCATTAAATCATCAATGGTCATGACTATACCGAATAATCCCTGGTCATAATCATACCAAAAACTGTCCATCAATGCACTACAGGCCACTGAGGATTTTTACCACATAATTCGTCACATTACGGTCCTGATTACACCGAATAATCTCTGGTCATAATCACACCAAGTCCATCTATGCACGTAAGCCAAAGATGACTTTCATCACAATATAAGCATAAGAATGATGACAATGATATAAGCATTAATCAAACGAAAACAAGGATAAATATTAAAGACTTTAAATTTATCCAAATAATATCAATCACTTAATAAACTCATAATCTAATATTATTAATATTATAACAATATTTTAATCACTTCTTAAACTTATAAACAATTTATTTCAATTGTTTACACTTTACCAAATAATGCATTTAATCATTCAAAAATGCCATACTGCATTTACGATTTCATCACCAATGATCAAATCCCTTATCAAAAATCAAGATATACCCTATATAGGATTCCCAAGCCATAAAATTCTATTTTCCAATTTTGTTACTTCACATAACATATTTAACTCACTTACTCATAACTAGATTATTTTCATAAAAAATACCAAATCAATCCAAAAATTATTTCTTTTCTGGGATTTAGCAGAATATAGTCCCATATTGAACATATATTTTTCTTGGAATTTTTAAAATTCATTTACTATTTTTCAAAAAGCAATTTCTAATTAATTCCTTAAGAAATTAGCTACCTCAAGTTTAACTCTAGAATTTACCAAATCTTGGCAGGATCTTACACATGTTAACGTGAGCTTCCAGTTTAAATTTCATGGTCATCAGAGTTATAGAACTCCGGTTATAGCGTTTTTCGTCAAAAAAACCTAAATATTGAAATAGTCATAATTTTCTCATTTTAAGTCCGAATGAGCTCATTTTTGGACAGGAGGTACTTTATACCATATCTTTCTATGTCCCAAAAGGCTGGAAATTTTCTCACAATTTAAGTAGCCGAAAATTTCTTTTAAAATTTATGGGCAGTAGCTATTTAGTACTTTGTAGTTTTTTGACTCTTTTGCTAAAATCAGTCCACACGAAAATCTACAACACCTTTTTCCAGTGATTCCACTTTTATAAGTTAGAAAACTCATAGATCTAACTCTAGAACTTGACCACACTCAAAAATTCGAAATATAATAGGAGATATGGTCAATTGAATTTCATGTTCCATTATCACCAAAATCTGATTTTCAACCCTTTGGGATTTCTAAGAAACTTTCATGTTTTCACATAATAACCAACATAACTCATCATAACACTTACTAATACTATATATACCCACAATTTTCATCAGTCCAATGCTTTTATTATGACTTTCATCATAATTCACGTAAACAGATCATTTCCACAATTTAATAAGGAATGAATACAAAGGATCATTCACCATGCATGTGATAATCCACATAGACAGGTTATTCCAACAGAATAATAAAGAATAGAATAACATAAGAATTCACCATGCATGCGATAGACCGCATAGACAGGTTATTATCAATAGAATAATAAATAATGGAACCAGGTCCGGCATAAACGCACAAACATGATATTCCGACAGAATAATAAAAAATGGAACCAGGTCCGGCGTAAACGCTCAGACAGGATATTCCGACAGTATAATCAATAATGGAACCAGGTCCGGCATAAATTCATAGACAGGATATTCCGATAGAATATAATTAATGGAACCAGGTCCGGCGTAAACGCACAGACAGGATATTCCGACATAATAATAAAGAACGGAATATTAGAAGAATTTCACCATGTATGCGGTACTTCGCATAAACAGGTTATTCCAATGTTGGTTGATTTCACAATCAAAGAATACGTGCAAGTATACACGGTCAACAAGTAATAAAGTGATAAAATAGAATGTCTATCCCACAGAGAATTCTAATTAATAAATTCCAACTACTAGCACTATATCAATCCAATTTTATTTAAACAATGATAAATTATGATTTTCTGAACTATTGAAACTAAATTTAAACAATTAAAGATATCACTCTAAAATAGACAAATAAATAAACTAATGATTTTAATGAATGATTTCTGATAAATAAGGATTAAGACTTCAATATCCCCAATTATGAACTATAAATCAATTACCCAATTATCCCAATTATTATGTCTACTAAATTGTTAACTAGAATTCTCAAATGTCAAAAGTCCTTTTCCAAGTAATCAACTGACTTCTATTTAATACAAATTAATCTTGCTATATTCCTATGCAAAACAAGTGAATTAAACTCCTTCAATTCCAATTCCTTATGTGGTACATGCGTTGAACAAATATTTCCATTCAATTCACAAACCTAATTATTCACTGTGCAAATAAATAAGTCACACGTTATCAAGCCCAATTCTAACCCTAGAATTCCTCTTTCAATTCCTTCTAGAGTAACATGGTAATTATTGGCCAAATAATTAATAAATAGATGCAAGGCATGATAAACAATTCACTTCAACATAAATAATTGGAATAAACTGAATAACTAATTTATAGCCATAAAAGGTTCAATTGAAATCTTAATTAAAGAATTAGTTCATAACAGAAATAAAAACCAATAATCGTTCAAATCATCCTTAAAGAATTACAAATTAAAAATAAGGAGAAGAAGAAGAAAACTCTTTAGCCGATCCTTAGTCTTCAAGTAATCCTTGTGTAGCCTCCAATGAATGAATGAATTGATTAGATGAATGATAAGATGATCCCCTAATTTCCGTACTTAATTCCTTTTTATAGCTCCCCCATACTCCTAATCCAAGTCAACTTTGCATCTCAATAAACCAAGTCAAGTCAAACGCGCGTCCCGGTCTTGTAGACTACACGACCCAGCGCCCCGGCGCTGGGATTAACACTATATATAGCGCCCGGTCGGGCACGCCACAATTTACTATTTTACCCTTTTTTGCTTGAAATCTCCCGCTTTGCTCCACGGTCCCAAATCTGCAAAACACAACTTAAACACAGTAAATATGCTACTAAAAGACTCGAGAATACACAAATTTAAGCTCAAGTATCTCCAATTCATGGGTATATTACCCTATCATCAAATACCCCCAAACTTACAACGTTGCGTGTCCTCAAGCAACAAAACACAAATCAATACTAAACAATACGAAAATGACAAATCATGCAAACAATCTATATGTTCTTAATTCCAGCAATTCAATAGCTCACGTATATCCATAGGCCTCAAAAAAATCACAAAAACATGCTAATACATCATGTTATAGCAGCTCAATAATATTCCAACAATCAAAGAATCTAAATCTGTTATTACTGATATTGTGAGTGTGTGTTCAACAACCATGCTAACCCATGAAAGGAAAAAATATGAAAGATAATAAATTTCTTAGAAAGCATCATACAGTGTAAACTTGAGAACTCATCAAATATACTTGTTTCAACTGAAATAAAACAATTACCCGAATTCAAGAGTCAAAATGTAATACTTATGCTTATCTTTTCTCTTTTTTTTAACGGGGCGTTTTTGCACTTTTTCCCGCTTTATTCTTCAATTTTTTCTAAATATATATAAATGAATGTGCAATGTCTCATCCCATTAGGCTAATAGTATTACCCCTTAGCGAGCTTTCGACCAACGACTCCCAGACCATAAAAGACCTTAGGGCGCTAGGGGTAAAGACAATCCCCTCGGGCGTGCTTGCTCAAGTAACAAAGGCCCCGAAACAAGACTAGTCACCATGTATACCTTTTTTTTATTTTTTTTAAGCTTATATATTCCAAATATTTTTCCCCCAAACTTGATTATCTGTCTAACTTCAGTCTTCTCTAGCTATTCAAATTGTCCTTGCATTTCACTAGCAATCATCCTTTAGAACTCTATTATCTATCCATTTAAACTATCATAGCCAATATGGTCATTTTTCAAAAGTGTTATCCTTATAATATTAGTTTCAAACAGATGAAGATTTAAATCATGTCAAGAAAATCATATCACTGACTCAACAATCTTTACTAGACTTGTTCATGCAATTCTAATTTCATCATTGGCCCCCAAATATACGTACTATCAAAACTTGGAATTAACATGCAATCCTAAATGCAACATTACTAACAATCATCCACAAACTAATAACAAACTAAACTACCACTTAGAAATAAAAATGAACTACCCCCAAACTAATCTAGAGCAATGTCCTCATGCGAGAAATATAACAAAATAAAACAGAGGACTTCCCTGACGAGCTTATTCCTCGGGTGGGGCATCTTCTTCCTCGCTCATCTCTTGATCGGAAGGGGGGAATACAGGTAGAACAAGAGCAGTTGTGAAATGGCTAAGGTGAACTCCCGGATGATGTTGGACGGTCAATACATTTTGTGCAGCAAATTGGTCAACTAAGAATTTGAAAATCACGTCTTGACGTTCCAACAGGCGCACATTCTGGGACTCCATGTTGTAAAACTAGCCGTCTATCTCCCGCTGGACTGCTTCGGGAACCACACCACGATGAGCTGCTATAGATGGGCCATAAGTAGGTGGAGCCTGAGGTGGTGGGGCTTGTGTAGGTTCAACTTTGGGAATTATAAAACCCAATCCCCTAGGGTGATTTGCCCCACCTGTCCACACTTTATACCGGCTGATCAACTTGTGGTCCAACACAGGCATCGGCGTTTGAATCATCTCATCCGATTTCCATTTTACCCCAAACTTGGCACATAGAACACAAATTAATGAAGGATGGAGTAAACCTCCTGTGGTTCCACCTCGAGATGCTCGGAGAATGGACTGCTGGATCACGTGACCGACATCTATTTGCAAGCCTTGGATAATAGAATATAGCAGCACCGCTCTTTATTTGGTGACATGGGTGCATGGCATGAGTTTGGCACAGATAAAGGCATACCACGCCTTCCTATATAGACTGAGGTGAGAATGGGGGAAGGTCATGATGCCACGCTCATGCACTGTCCATGTGGTGCCCGGTTGACACAACTCTCGGATTATTTTCTCATAGTCTGGACCTTGGCTCAGCAGACCGGCATATTCATCATTGACCTCTTCCAAATTCAGTTGATAACACCCATTGATGTCATCTTCACCGATTTCCACAGTTTTTCCCCGCACAAACACGGCATAGTGATCGTGTTCTGAGACATTGGCATAAAACTCTTTCACGACTGTGATCACTGCCGGGTTAGGTTGTTCGGTGAGGGAGAACCAATTTCTTTCAGCAATCATTACCGCTATTTCCCCATCTTTGGTTTGGTCGGGTCGTAAACCACGTTCAGGGACGAGAGAGTGGGTAGCCATGCGGTTATAGCGTTCCTGTGCCTCGATGGAGATAAATCGTCGGCTATCAAATCTTGGAGGAGCCGAGGCGGAACCAGAACCGTCTCCATGTTTTCGTTTTGAAGTCGTTGAGAAATTTCTGCAATAATACAAATTCACAATTAGTTGCAGTTGACAACAATTTAGTGGGGATATACGTTTCCATGACACTATCCCCAAACATCAAAATATATGTAAATGTTAAGTACATAGTTGAGGGTGTGGCAGGACATATACTAGCATGAAAATGCACAATTGTACCAATTAGATGCATGTATTTTTTCAGTACAAGTGGTAAGAAACACATATGATTTACCCAAAAGTTTTGTCATAAGGAGTAACATATCCCTGTGTATACATCTAGACAATATAATTCGTCCCACAATAGTAATGAATATGGTCAACTGTAGATGTGGAATATTGCGTTGACAAGGGGATCCATCAATAATGTGCATGGATATGGTGATATGAGCGAATTTGAACATGATCATTGGTTCGGACAAATTATCAAACACCTTGTGGGCTTCTCATAAATTGCTTTGAATCACACTACTTTCTTATTGATTCAAATTTCTAACATTCAATTACAACATATGCATGGTATCTCAATCAAAATTGGTGCCCAATCAAAAGCAAAAGAATGACAATCGACATTGTAGAAGTAGAGACCATGAATGAGGATGCAAATTCGCTTACCCATCTAACAATTAACAATAGTTGATTGCACCATCAAAAGAGTGTAAATGAGTAACATACCTTTTAGATATAAATGAAAATTACGTTGCAAAAAGGAAATCCCAAAGTGAATGTGTGAGTTGTGTTTGCTATTGGGATGTTGTATGAAGGTTAAAAATCAGTTACCAGATGCAGAGTGAAATCGTGTGAGGAGTTGGATGGGTTGGAGTGGGTAACCGCGTATTTGAAGGCAATTAGGAGTCTAATTCGCTTCTCAAAGACCGGTATTTGCACGACGCACTGTTGAGCGAGCCCAGTGAGCTTGGGTACTGGAATTGCATAGGGACATAGCGTCGAGAACCGAGAGGCGAGGAGTCTTTGGAGTGGTCTAGCGTCGGTACCGATAATGCACTGGAAACCGGCGTTGGGGCGCTGGGCTCTTTTTTCACATTCTGGTGCCTAGCGCTGGGGCACTGGAATCCTCTTTCTTGCGAGCGCTGGGGCACTGGTGATCATGCAACACATAATGCGTTCCAGTTTTGGGCATGCTTCCTCTCGCTGAAATCAAGAATTTACTGAAGAGTGTTATGCACGAATATATGCTAGAAATTCTAATAAAAATGAACTACAATATAAGGACAAAATTTTTAAATGAATAAAAATAAAATACTAAAAATTTGGGTTGCCTCCCTGTAGCGTTTGGTTTTCAGACGTTGGCCGTTAACCTTGAATGTACGATTTGAGTTCGGTTCCTCAACCTCAATGTTTCCATGTGGAGCGACAGATATAATTACGAATGGCCTGGACCACCGGGATTTCAATTTTCCAGGAAATAGAGGCAAGCGGGAGTTGAACAGTAATACTTGTTGTCCCGGTTCAAATGTTCGATCGAGAATTTTCTTATCATGCCAGGCTTTGAATTTCTCTTTGTAAAGCTTTGCGTTCTCGTAGGCATTGAACCGAAATTCATCCATCTCGTTTAACTGCAGTAACCTTTTCTCACCCGCCGCTTCTAGATCAAAGTTCAGTTTTCGAATGGCCCAGTGTGCACTGTGTTCTAGCTCGACTGGAAGGTGACACGCCTTTCTAAATACCATTCTGTAAGGAGACATGCCGATCGGATTTTTGTACGCTGTTCAATATGCCCATAGAGCATCATCAAGACGTAATGACAAATCTTTTCGGGACGGATTGACCACTTTTTCTAGAATTTGCTTGACCTCCCTATTCGAGACCTCCGCTTGACCATTGGTTTGGGGATGATATGCAGCAACAATTTTATGACGAACCCCATACTTTACAAGAAATTTTGTGAACTGCTTGTTACAGAAGTGAGTACCCTCATCACTTATTATCGTTGTCGGTGTCCCAAATCGTATGAAGATGTTTTTCTTTAAAAATCGGAGAACAACGCTGGCATCATTCGTGGGTAACGCTGCGGCTTCTGCCCATTTGGAGACATAATCGACCGCTAACAAGATGTACTGATTATTGAAAGATGATGGGAATGGTCCCATGAAATCGATTCCCCAAACGTCAAACAGTTCAACCTCCAAAATTCTGTTGAGTGGAATTTCATTGCGTTTGGAGATATTACCTATGCGCTGGCATTGATCACATTTCAGAACAAATAGGTAAGCGTCCTTGAATAGAGAAGGCTAGAAAAATCCCGATTATAACACTTTTGTTGCTGTTCGATCGCTGGAATAATGACCTCCGTAATCTGAGGAGTGGCAATAGCCTAATATGCTGTCCATTTCTTCATGAGGCACACAACGTCGTATCATTTGATCTGCACAAGCCTTAAACAGAAATGGTTTGTCCCAATAGTATTGCTTCACATCGTGGAGGAACTTCTTTCGTTGTTGTGAGGTCAAATCCAGAGGTAACACCTTGGCAACCACGTAGTTCACATAGTCAGCATACCAAGGTAATATTGTGGTTACCCGGAACAGTTGTTCATCCGAAAATTGTTCGTTAATCAATATGCTATCTTCCTTCTGTACTTCCGCATTTTCCAACCGAGAGAGATGATCCGCCACTTGATTTTCTGTACCTTTTCTGTCCCGGATCTCTAGATCAAATTCTTGTAACAACAGTACCCACCACCGTATTAATCGCGGTTTTTCATCCTTCTTCTCAATCAGATATTTGATGGCAGAATGATCAGTGTAGACAATTACCTTGGTGCCAATAAGATAAGCTCTGAATTTGTCGAAGGCAAACACCACTGCAAGTAACTCTTTTTCGATGGTTGTGTAGTTCAACTGAGCGTCCGTTAACGTTTTTCTAGAATAATAGATAGTGTGAAAAATCTTGTCGTGACGTTGACCCAACACTGCTCCGACCGCGTAATCACTGGCGTCGCACATCAATTTAAACGGTAAAGACCAATCGGGCGCTACAATGATTGGAGCAGAAACCATTTTTTTCTTTAATACCTCAAATGCCTCGATACATGATTGATCCATTTTGAACTGTACATCTTTCTCCAAGAGGGAACATAAAGGTTTTGAGATTTTGGAGAAGTCCTTAATAAAGCGTCTGTAGAAACCCGCATGTCCCAAGAAGCTTCGTATTCCCTTTACAGATGATGGAGGAGGCAGTTTCTCAATCGTCTCAATTTTTTCTTTATCCACCTCTAATCCTGATGCAGAAACCTTATGCCTCAGAATAATCCCTTCTTGCACCATAAAATGACATTTTTCCCAGTTAAGCACCAGGTTAGTCTCCATACACCGTTTCAACACTAAGATCAGATTTTTCAAACACAAGTCGAAACTATCACCGAACACGAAGAAGTCATCCATAAATACCTCCAAATTCTGTTCGACCATATCGGAGAAAATTGCCATCATACATCGTTGAAAGGTCGCCGGCGCATTACATAAACCAAAAGACATATACTGTTTGGAATGCAAACGCGTCTGTATGGACATGTGAACGTGGTCTTTTCTTGATCTTCCTGAGCTATGGCAATTTGATTATACCGAATATCCATCCAAAGCAGACAAGAGAATTGATGTCCCGCTTAATCATCCAACATCTGATCAATAAACGGCAAAGGGAAGTGATCATTGCATGTGGCTTTATTCAACTTGCGGTAATCCATACATACTCTCCAGCCTATAACAGTCCTAGTCGGGATGAGCTCATTAGCGTCGTTCTTCACAACCATCATACCCCCTTTCTTGGGTACGCACTGAATAGGACTTACCCATGAACTGTCTGAGATTGGGTAAATAATTCCAGCATCCAACCATTTTATTATCTCCTTTTTCACCACATCTTTCATAATGGGATTTAGCCTTCTTTACATCTCAATGGTTGGTTTTGACCCCTCTTCCATTAAAATTTTATGCATACAGAAAGATGGGCTAATACCTCGAATATCTGCTATAGTCCACCCAATTGCTGTTTTGAACTCTCGCAAGACTCGTAGTAGTTTCTCCTTTTGTATGTCAGTTAACTCCATCAAAATAATAACTGGTAGCGTCGCATCTTTTCCCAGATAAGCATACTCAAGATGAGATGGTAGTGGCTTTAACTCCAACACTGGTGGCTCTTCTATTGACGGTTTGCACTTTTTACCTTCCATTTCGGACTTATCAAGGGTGTCGAATGGTTTATTATTTTTTCGGAAGAACGATGATGTATCTAGCCATTTGATATGCTCAATGTCTTCTTCAATACTGAAGTCATCTATTCCGAACAACATGGATTCTATCGGGTCCTCTGAGTAGTTTCCGCAGAACTTGTGATTAACTAATTCATCCATTATATCTACCCGCAAACACTCACCTTTTTCCTTCGGATAAGACATTGACTTAAACACATTAAAAGTGACCTGTTGATCTTCAACTCGCATCGTCAATTCTCCTTTCTGTATGTCGATCAATGTTTTCCCCGTTGCTAAAAATGGTCGCCCGAGAATGATGCGAATTTCCTTATCTGCTTCACAATCCAAGATAACGAAATCTGCTGGGAAGATGAATTTATCCACCCTTACTAATACGTCTTCAATGATACCTCGTGGATATGTAACTGATCGGTCCGCCAATAATAAACTGATATTTATCGGTTTTGGTGCCTTGAGTCCAAACTGACTGTAGACTAATAATGGCATCAAATTAATACTGGCCCCTAAATCACATAATGCTCTTCCTGAAAACTGATTACCAATGTCGCACGGAATAGTAAAACAGCCTGGATCTTTTAACTTCGGGGGAAACTTGTTCTGGATAATTGCGCTGCATTCTTCGGTTAGTGCTACTGTTTTAAAATCATCCAGTTTCCTTTTCTTTGACAACACATCCTTCATGAACTTAGTGTAGCTCGGCATTTGTTCTAAAGCTTCGGCAAATGGGATGTTGATATGCAATTTCTTGAAAATATCCAAAAATCTTGAAAACTGCTTATCTAACTTGGATTTCTGAAACCTCTGCGGATACGGTATGGGCGGCATTGTGAGAGTTGGTTCCGGTGCATTTTGCTCTACGATTTCATCTTTATCTTTCCCGGTTTCCACAACTTCTTTGTTTCAACTGTTGCTTTGTCCCCCATTTCCTTATCCTTAACTGTTTCTTGCAAATCCTTCCCA
The DNA here is from genome assembly GCA_020205605.1 of Panax ginseng. Taxonomy (NCBI): domain Eukaryota; kingdom Viridiplantae; phylum Streptophyta; class Magnoliopsida; order Apiales; family Araliaceae; genus Panax; species Panax ginseng. The sequence continues at coordinate 33,164,636 of CM035127.1, read as the reverse complement.
CTGCGTAAAGTTACTGCCTTGCAATGCTCGTTTCTGCCCGGATTTATTTCTGTATCACTCGGGAGTGTTCCTAGTGGACGGTTATTCAATGAATGTGCTATTGATAAGTGGATTTTATATACACGAATCGATATTCATTTTAAGTTTAAATTCGTTGTTATTTTCATGATTTGTGTTCGTTTTTACTCGTTTCATGATATTTTATGTGTAGGGTGGTCATGGATGCAATTGGTGAGGAAAGGTGGTTTTTTTTGGAGCAAAAGTGGAAAAAAGTTGGAACTTAGAAATTTTGAAGTCAGTGGCCATGCCGTCAGGCAAAGCCTATTTTTTTCTTGTACCCCCGCCAAAATGGGGTCCCGCTTCTGAACTTTCCTATTTGGTTTCGACTTCTGTTGGGGCTCGGTTTGTTGGGCTTGGCTGGTGCGTTTGGTCTCTAATAAAAAAAGAATTCGTCCAGAAGAGAGCAGAGCTTGCTTTTACGTAGAATAACAACAATCGTATAACACAAAGGCAAGAATTCAAGAGCGATTTGAAGGATTGAAGAGCGAACGTTGGAGGAGTAATTTTCGGAGATTATCACGACGGTTGCAAATCGAGGCTACGTGAAGGGGTTTTCCATAATTCCTCTTTTCTTTCATCTATTTGTAATTGGGATGATGATTTCAACAAATTATTCAGTTTTTAATTCATTCGTTATGAACTAATTTACTTATTAGACTTGTGATGGATCTTTGGGCGTAACGATGATTCTATAACTTTGATTTTCAATTCAATAAGATATTTTCAGTTTATCTATGTTAATTTGTACGTGAATTTATGAAGTGCCTGATCAACAGTTCTTTGTGGATTTGAAAGGAATCAAGAGAGGAGATTCGAATCTAGACCTAGTTAATATAACATGTGTCATGAATTTTGTCGATAGCAGATTTGTGATTATTGTTAAGGTAGAGATACGCTTGACATCGCATGTAATCGTATAAAGAGCTTAAACTTCAACCTTTTTTATTGCAGTTCACATAGAGATATAGTGAGTTGGTTAATTTAGGTGTTTAATGGATTTCTATCTTTATTGTGGATTGATGTTAATATGGTATTAGTGCATCGAGAGGTGGCTCTTACTACGTTCGTGTTCTTGATTAATAAACTGGGATATTGAATTGAGTTGGAATAAAGGTTTGAAAATCAGAGTGAAGCTCAGGGTGAAATCATAAGTCTAATTCTCCATTAATTGTTTGAAATTCCGGATTTCGTTATTGGTGATTGTTTTGTGATAGTTTAATTATTTATTAATTTAGTCTCTTTTATTTATTTTAAAAACCATCGAATTGATTAGTTTAATAAAATTAGGGTTAATACAAAATTGATAATTTTGAAGTTAAGATTCTTGATATATTGTCCTCGTGGGAACGATACTTTACTCACTACTATAGTACTTGTTGACCATGTGCACTTGCATGTTTTTAAGCGTATTGATTTTACCCAACAGCTATTTGCCCCACTTGATTTTCCCGATTCTTTAACGATTCCCCTTGGCTCTGCAAAGTTAGCTCTACTTGATTTATTTTCTTATCTTGTTCCTCGTTTCTTTTGTCAGACGCTCTAATGAATTTTTCTAAGGCTTCTTCCCAACTTGATTTCCTCTCTGGTTGTTGTTGAGTCTGATTTGGAAATTCGGAGGTGTTTTGTTTTCTAGGTGCTTGAGCTGCTGCTTGAGTGTTACTCCATGAAAACCCCGGGTGATTTTTCCAACCTGGATTATAAGCATTTTGAGTCGGATATGGTTGAGTTGAGCGATTATAGTTTCACTGTTGTCTTTGATTCGTAATTTATGGCACATTGATCCGTAGCATGACCCCCAACACACAACTCACAAACCATCGCTACCTGTTGTGTGGCTTGTGGACGCCATATTTCCATATGCTTAGCTATTGCGGTCACTTGTGCTGTTAATGCTGTCATCGCATCCACTTCATACTTTCCCAATGCTTTCGGATGATTAGTCCTCGTCATGGGCCACTGATAGTTGTTGGTGGCCATTGTATCTAACAATTGATACGCCTCATCAAAACTCTTGGACATGATCGCTCCTCCTGATGCTGCATCAATACTAGACCTCGTGGACGCGTGCAAACCATCACAAAATATCCCTAATTGCATCCACTGCGGAATTCCATGATGAGGGCACTTACGGAGCATATCCTTGAACCTTTCCCACGCCTCATATAACGACTCTGAATCAAATTGTGCGAAAGTGTGAATATCGTTCCGTAGTTTTGCCGACTTCGCTGGTGGGAAGAACTTAGCTAAATTTTTTTGAGCTAAGTCATCCCAAGTGGTGATTGAGCCAGGAGGCAAAGAGTGTAACCAGCTTCGTGCTTTATCTTTCAAAATAAACGGGAACATCCTCAACCTTGTAGCATCTTCTGATACATTGTTAAATTTAAAGGTATCGCAAACTTCCAAGAAACTCAAGATATGCTCATTAGGATCATCTATCGAATTACCCCCAAACTGACATGTATTCTGTAGCATCTGAATTGTTCCGGTTTTATCTCAAAACTGTTCGCATTGATTGTCGGCCTCCTAATACTCGACTGTATATCCGTGACATTCGGCATGGCGTAATCCCTATTCAACCGCAATTTCTGGAACTTCCTTTCGATATCGTCAGTATATGAAAAAAGTTCCTTTTTAGCTTTCGATCTAGTGTGCATACACTCACAAGAATTCCTCCCAATTCCAGAAGACAAATAAGTAACGTTTAAATTAAGACCGAATTGATTATAACTAATATGAAATTAATATTAATAAAAATTCCCCAGCAGCGGCGCCAAAAACTTGTTGGTTGATTTCACAATCAAAGAATACGTGTAAGTATACACGGTCAACAAGTAATAAAGTGATAAAATAGAATTTCGATCCCACAGAGAATTCTAATTAATAAATTTCAACTACTAGCACTATATCAATCCAATTTTATTTAAACAATGATAAATTATGATTTTCTGAACTATTGAAACTAAATTTAAACAATTAAAGATATCACTCTAAAATAGACAAATATATAAACTAATGATTTTAATGAATGATTTCTGATAAATAAGGATTATGACTTCAATATCCCCAATTATGAACTATAAATCAATTACCCAATTATTCCAATTATTATGTCTACTGAATTGTTAACAGGAATTCTCAAATGTCAAAAGTCCTTTTCCAAGTAATCAACTGACTTCTATTTAATCCAGATTAATCTTGCTATATTCCTATGCAAAACAAGTGAATTAAACTCCTTCAATTCCAATTCCTTATATGTTACATGCGGTGAACAGATATTTCCATTCAATTCACAAACCTAATTATTCACTGTGCAAATAAATAAGTCACACGTTATCAAGCCCAATTCTAACCCTAGAATTCCTCTTTCAATTCCTTCTAGGGTAACACGGTAATTATTGGCCAAATAATTAATCAATAGATGCAAGGCATGATAAACAATTCACTTCAACATAAATAATTGAAATAAACTGAATAACTAATTTATAGCCATAAAAGGTTCAATTGAAATCTTAATTAAAGAATTAGTTCATAACAAAAATAAAAACCAATAATCGTTTGCAAATCATCCTTAAAGAATTACAAATTGAAAATAAGGAGAAGAAAAAGAAAACTCTTTAGCCAATCCTTAGTCTTCAAGTAACCCTTGTGTAGCCTCCAATGAATGAATGAATTGATTAGATGAATGATAAGATAATCCCCTAATTTCTGCACTTAATTCCTTTTTATAGCTCCCCCACACTCCTAATCCAAGTCAACTTTGCATCTCAATAAACCAAGTCAAGTCAACCACGCGTCCCGGTCTTGTTGATTTGACGACCACCAAGCCTTGGCTATTTGGGATTAACATTATATATAGCGCCCATTATTTGGCCCGCCACAATTTACTATTTTGCCCTTTTTTTTCTTGAAATCTTCCATTTTCTCCCACAGTCCCAAATCTGCAAAACACAACTTAAACACAGTAAATATGCTACTAAAAGACTCGAGAATACACAAATTTAAGCTCAAGTATCTCCAATTCATGGGTATATTACCCAATCATCATCCAACAAAATAATAAGAATGGAATAACAGAAGAATTTCACCATGTATGCGGTACTTCGCATATACAGGTTATCCCAACATAATAATAAAGAATGGAATAACATAAGTTTTCTTCATGAATACAAAAGAAATAATACCCCTAACGAGTACAACAAATAATATCCCTTACGAGTACAACAAATAATATCTCTTACCTTAGAAAAACTGAATACTGGAGTAGTGAAGTAGCAGAATACTTTTCTTTTTTCTCTCTATAGTTTCTCTCTCTAGAGTTTCAGTGAATTCGTAAGAAATAATGAAGGAATGAGCTTCTATTTATAGGAGAATGGACTGAATAGTAATTAATTCATGAACGGTCCAGATTAATTTACTTTTAAACAGACGGTCCATATTGATTTACTATTAAAACTTTAAACCAGCGATCCATATTGATTTACTATTATATCTTCAACTAACGATCCATATTGATTTATTATTATAACTTCAACCAACGGTCTGAAAAATTATCACATCTTCTCATGGAATAATATTGTACCCAAAAATGATTTAGACCGAAAAGAAATATATTTTTTGGGTGAATAGTACCCCATGAATAGTACTTCAGAAATAGTACCTCGTGAATAGTACCCCAACACGAAAATTGTCCCTAATACCCGAGTAAACAATATTAGAGTGAATAGTAACCAGGTGAATAGTAACCTATGAATAGAACTCTGACACGAAAAGTGTCCCAAATACCTGAGTGAACAATACTAGAGTGAATAGTAATTGGGTGAATAGTAACCCGTGAATAGTACTCCGACACGAAAAGTGCCCCGAATACCCGATTGGTCAATATAACCTCCAGACATCATTTATTATCGAAATAAATATCGATTTCTACTAACACTAATAATTCCCACACAATGGAACTATCAATTTCATCTTTAATCAACACGAACTTATTCATCATTAATATTATAATTCACAATATTTAACAACCAGGTCGTTCCTAGGAAAGAGGGGGCTTTCCGATAAGGATTTTTCCTTATTGGTAGCGCAATTAGGTGACCACACCTCTCCTTGATGTAACTTCTAGACATTGTCAATATTGCAAATAATAATATGAATAACTTTCAAATCTCAATTATTGATTTAATAATATAATATATTATACAGATGATACTGTGACAATAATTGAATCAATAATATGAGAGATATGATGCAACAATTACTATAGCAATAATGAGTATAACTGAGTGACTTCTCACGTAAGCATCAATAACCAATACCGTGTAGCTACTACGCAACCACACGTATTCGTACTTTTACTACTTAGGGTAGTACAACAATGCTTTTTAACAGTAACACTTTTCGTAGTTATTTTTATAAAAGATAATTACATGTTTTCTAACTACGACAATACTTCCGTTAATGGGGTCCACTAATGATTGTGTCGTAAATACGGATATTCCCCGGACACAAAAAGAATATTCCTCACCAAATCTAATATTTTATAACAAATTGCATACTTTGCAAAATTTATAAATATTACCCACAACTATAACATTATATCAAATTCACACCATAATAGTTAAAAAATATTTCGAGAAATTTAAATCTTTATTCATAAAATTTAGGGTCTCACACATGTCATAATATTATAACATATTTATAATATTTGAAAGTATTTTAATACTTTATTATTTCCTTTAAATGTTTTTAAAGTAATTAAAATATTATTCAATAACTTATATTAATATAAATATCACATTATTGTCTTTATCATAAATATTTATTTAATATCAAATATTAATGAAAATCATAACAAAATATTATAATATATTTATATTATATCAAAGTATTTTTAATACCTTAAAATCATATTTATATAATTTTAAACACTTAAATCCATTATCCAGATAATTTCTTTTAATATTAAAATATTAATATTTTCATGACAAAATATCAAAAGTTATATTTTATAACTTTAAATATTTTTATAACAATTAAATCATTTTTATATGATTTATAAATCATTAAATCTATTTTTCCATAATTTATTTAATATATTTATTAAATAACTTAATTATCATTAATAGTAATTAATTAATGAAATATATCTCAAAATATTAAAAGTAATTAAAAATAACTTAAAATATTTTCTTATACCATAATATAATTTTTCATGATTTTTCATGTATTAAAATCATTTTTAAATAATTTATCTAATATTATAATTAAATAAATTAAATACTATTTATATTCCAAAAATATTAAATATTTATGAAATATACTCAAAATAAATAAAACTAATTTTCGGACTTTTAAAATAATTTTTAGGAATTTATTTTGTATTTTAATAATTAAAAATTATTTTTATCTATTTATTAATTAAAATAATTAATTTTTAGAAATTAATATTACAAAAATGTCCCTATAGCGACAGAACCGTCGCTATAGGTGTTCTTGGTGTTCTTGAGCAAGAACCTAGAAACTCATAGGCACTTATAAAGTGCCAGGTTTACCGGTTCTAGATTAAGGATCTTCATGATTCTCGGTTATCTAAAGTGTTACACATGTAGTATGTATGTCATACTACACAAACAAACTGATTCCAGGGTCATACAACATCATAACTGTAAGACCCCAAATTTTTATAAATAAAAATCAAATTTCCTCTAATTATTATTCTTAATTAATAAGGGTTAATTTGATATAATTCTTTGGTTATGGGTGAAATATGCAAAGTTTACAAAATAAGCAAGTGGTTATAAAATATTCATTATTGTCGGGGAATATTCGTTTGGTCGTGGAATATTCTTTTTATCGGGAATCTCCGTACGACGGCGCAATCATTGGTGGGCCCCATAACGGAGAACGGTTGGATGAAAGAAAACGACAAATATAATTTGTTTAAAAATAATTACAGCGTAGTTGCTTCTGATTTACATCGTTGGAATATCAAATTGGTTAAAATATACGATAATATGCGTGGTTGCACAAAGAGAGCTTTACGGTATTGCTGCAAGTATTGTTGAATTATTGATCCTTACGTAAGAATGCACTACTCAATAATTGTTACGATGAGTTCTTATTCAATATTATATTGATTCAATAATTGTTGCGTTGATATTTGGTATCACCGTTGTTTCAATAATTGTCATTACACAAGATTTTCCATTATCAAATCAATAATTCATATTATTTGAATAATATTATCGAGATAACATTATTGGCAATGTCTAGAAAGTTACATCAAGGAGAGGTTTGGTCACCTAATTGCGAGCCGATGAAGGAGAAATCCTTATTGGAAAGCCCCTCTTCTCGAGAAGCTGCACGGTTGTTAGTAATGTGATTCTATAATATTATTTGTGAATAATTAATTATTGATTTATATGATATTGATTTTATGTGGATATAGATGAGAAAATTTTTAATGTGACAATTGTTGAAAATTAATATTTTATCTTTTTACGATAAAATAATTCATTTAAATATATTATTTTAATAATATATTAACGGTGATATTTTTATAATGAATGTGGGATATATGAGTATATGAGGAGGAAGAGTATTTTGTGGCATTAAATGTTTAACATATGTTTTGTGTGTCGGTGGACACAATTCTTGACCAAAATTTGATTATAGATTGTAAAATCGCTCATTTATGGATTTCGGATAATTTCTGTTTGGAATTTAGAAAAACTTCCTTCTTCAAAGTTGTAGAGAATTGAATTTCCTATAAAAAGACGCGAGATTCGAATTTTCTGACAAAAGGGCTATTTATCATGAATTATTGAAGTTCCAGAGTTCCGAAATAATTGATTTTTGGAAGTTTTAATTATTTTATATAAGAAAAACGTTTTTGTGGTTGTTGGCACATGGGTGGCTGATGTTTTTGACCAAAGAAGGCATGCTAGAGTTTTCAAAACATGTGGGTAGGAATTTGGAATAAATAATAATATATTTTATTAATTTAGTCTCCTTTGGCGTTCTAACATTTTCCTATAAATAGAGGGCTAAGTTAGAATTGAAAATCACACGTAAACTAAGTTTTCTCTCTCTCTCTCTATATTATCGAGCGTATTCTTGTGAGTATACTTTGAGTGTTTCCATACGGCATGAGAGTTACACAAAGACTATACCTAAAGAAATTTGTAAGATACGGTTATTTTAAGGTAAGGGATGTTATTTCTTTTCATAAATGATGATATTATTTTCTTCAATATCATTATGCCAAAATCTTTGTTGAACTTTTTATCAAATTTGGAACTTTTTTCATGTCTGGGGTTACTATTCATGAGTTACTATTCACGAGTTACTATTCATGAGTTCTTATTCACGAAGTTACTATTCATGAGTTCTTATTCACGAGTTACTATTCACGAAGCGTGAAGATGTTTTTTGTGAAATTTCTATCTTTTTGTGTCGGGGTTACTATTCACGATTATCGGCAGACTATTCACGATATCTGACACTATTCACAAATACAAGACTATTTACCTGAAAATAAAAATTTTTCTTTTGTCCAAGATGTCTATTTAAAGCTACTATCTTTGATTGGATCCATGTTTTGATCGTTATTTTTTGAGTTCTACTTCAAAATCATTTATTATGAAGTATTATTGATCTTGGATAAACTGTTGTACGAATCCCTAATATTTGTCCTTCTATATCACTGGATTCGTTCTTAAAAATATTTTTCATCATCCTCGGTCCTTAATGGTGATACTTGATGAATATCTTTGGCATGTAGTGCAAAGATGAACGATTAACTGATGAATATCTTTGGCCTGTAGTGCAAAGATAAACAGGTGTTGAGATGAACATGACCAACTGGTGATTTAAATGAATATCTTTGGCCTGTAGTGCAAAGATGAATATTGATTGTTGTTATAGGGTTAAAATATTGATGATGGACTTTTAAACCTTAGAAGACAGTAGAATTCTTTCTCTACGTGACTCTTCTAATGGATTCTTTGTTTCATTTGCATTTGTTGATCTAAAACTTGTTGTCTATTGTATTCTATTAGATTTTTCCTGTTGAAGACTAACGATAATTTGTTGTATATTATCTTAGTCATAATATTCTTTACTGGGCTAGTTGAGCTCACCCTTTTCCTTGTTGTTCCATTTTCTTCTCAGGAGGTGAGAACATAGCAGGATCGAGTCGGGGTATGGAATGAAGGTTCTAGAGAGAGTTGTTTAGTAGTCCTCACCATTTTTGTAAAATAATGTATCAATAATTATGATGGGGATTTATTTGCGTGTGGATATTGTCAGAGCGACAATATACGTATTTAAACTCACAGTATGTATTGTCGTATTTCACACGACATTTGTATTATTGAAGTTGTAGTTATTTCTGTACCATGTATTTGGCGACTCAGAATGGGTTGGGTGGAATGGACCTATTTTGGGGCGCCACGGTTGGTATCAGAGCTTAGGGATATGATCTCTGGCGGAGATCGGGGAATAGAACTAGGAGGGGAGAGACGAGTAAATCCTTCACTAGTGTGTCCTACCTAAGCTTATTTGTTGATCGGTCATAATATAGGATATTATGTGATATGTTAATTTGTTTAATTAACCCTTATTTTATGGCGATGTTAAGAATGGCTGTAGAAACGTTAACAATGGAGTTTATGAGACTGTGGAACAACCTTTAGTCGCAAACCGGGAGAACGTGCAACAGGAAAGCAATATTCCTCCTGTAAACAACACTACCGAGCAAACGATGAACGATGGAATGTTTAGGAGCTTTTTGCAGTTCATGCAAAATCAGACGAGGGAGACTCGTGTACAAAATACGGTGGAAATGATGATGGCCTTGTGATGCATCACAACCAAGCGATTCAAGGAGTTGGGACCACCAGATTTCCATGGAAAGCCGGATCCGATCAAGGCGTAAACGTGGGTCAAACAAATTACCAAGATATTTGATGTCTTGGGATGCACGGAGGAATGAAGGTTCCATTCGCCACCTTTATGTTTCGTGGTGAAGCGATTCTTTGGTGGGAATCGGAAGCGTACTGACCAGATGCACTCAACATGTCTTGGGAAAGATTTTCAGAACTGCTCAATGACAAGTACTTCCACGAAAAGTATTCGTCATATGAAGGAAGTGGAGTTTATTAGGATCGAGCGAGTAAGTAACATGACGGTGTCTCAAAGATGAGGCGAAGTTTATGAGTTGTCGGTTTGCACCTCAATTGGTGGAAAATGAGGAGCGATGACGCAGCGTATATTTCGAGGGGTCTAAAACTCAAAATTCGTCAATACCTCATTTCTCATAAATTTTCTCTATATTCGGATGTTGTAAGCAGGCTCAATTATTAGAGCGAGATAATGAGTGCATTCAACCTCAAGGCGACCAACAACACGATAAAAATCATCTTTGGTGGCAACGGCCATCGGGACAATGATAACCATCGTGAAAGAAATTATCAGGCAAGAAATGGTAACCACTTCGGTGGTAATCATGGCCAAGATAATAGAAGAAATAATTCAAGTGAAAATTTCAAGAAGAGAAGATTAAACGATGGCGGGAAGACGTCGGAAGAGATCAACACCAAAGAACAAATTCTAGGGGAGGAGAAGCACCGCTTGGTTAGATGTTACAAATGTGGAGAGGAGGACATATAAGTCCAAACTGCATTCCTGACCTTCAAGGTATGTTTTAGTTGTGGAAAAGAAGATCACATAGCTCGATTTTGTCTCAGAACGTAAATCAAGTCCAAATTGGAGCAAGTGGCACCAAAGGCGGATCTGGAAAAAGACAAAGTCAAGCGGTTCCTGGAAGAGCGTTTGTCATGACCGGTCAAAATGCGAGGAACCCAAACGAAGTTAGCACGGGTTAGTTAATTATAAATTCTTGCGAAGTTTATACCTTACTAGATACCGGTTCTACCCATTCTTTTATCTCTCTTGCTTGCGCTCAACGTTTGAACTTGACTTCGGAGAAATTAGACTTTGACCTATCTGTGGAAACTCCGTTAGGAGAAACTTTCATTACATCCGTTGTTTAGAAATCTTGCTTGATTCAGGTTGGCACCATCACATTACCTGTTGACCTTATTTCTTTAAAGATACTTGCTTTTGATGTGATTTTAGGGATTGATTGGTTAACTACTCATCATGCCAAATTGATTGCTTTTGTAAGGTTGTTAGTTTTTACATTCCTAAGCAAACCTGTTATTCGAATTTAAGCAACCAAACCATTGAAGTCAAACACTGTCATATCAAACCACAAAGCTATTTGTTTATTGAAAAACGAATGTCAAGCTTTCTTAGCCATGTTATGGACTTGAACAATAATACGTCAGATTTGAATAATATTTTTGTTGTTAGTGAATTTCCTAACGTATTTCCTGAGGAATTTCTTGGCCTACTCCCAAAGTGTGATATTGAATTTTGTATCGACTTTGAACCCGGTACAAAACCCATTTCTAAAATCTCATATCGAATGGCTCCTATTGAACTTCAGGAGTTAAAAACCCAACTATAGAAGTTGATACTCAAGCCTCTATCTTATGACTTCCTTTGTGGAATACACCGAAGCCAGACTCTCCGTAGGGGACGCCATATTCGTGCAGTAGTAAACTGATAGGTGTCATTGTGACGTGCTATCCAAGATTGGGATATGAGTTCTGATTGAGAGAAACCTAAGTCAGTAATCGAAATACGTAGCTTTCTAGGCTTAGTTGGTTATTATCGGAGATTCGTGGAAAGATTTTCTCAAATCGCTAGTCCATTAACTTAGCTGACCCGTAGAGATACAAAATTCGAATGGAGCACGGAATGTGGGAAGAGCTTCGAAGAACTTAAGAAGAGACTCATTTCGGCACATGTTCTGACCATACCATCCTGGAAAAGCGAACGTGGTAGCTAACGTGTTGAGTAAAAGATCGTATACGAGTACGAGTACGATATTGTCAAAGACTCATCTCGTATAACTTACAAATGATGAAGATAGAGTTAAAGACTCTAAGTACCCACGTGATGATATACGAGTATAATCGACTTTTATCGAAAGTTAAAATCGCAAAAAGGCTACACCGGGTGATGAATATGAAGAAGGAGGTGCAAGAAGTTGTTATTCCAAAAGCGAGAATTGGCGATGTGAGGAAAGCTCAAACCTTCGATTTATTAGTTTATTTGAAATCCTCGATCGAGTAGGAACTGCGTGGCCTATAGACTCGCTTTTTACCGCCAAGTATGACGCGCGTGTTCATAACGTTTTTCACGATCGATGTTACGTAAATATGTGGACGAATTCAACCACATTATTGAGTTAGAACCGAGACGAGATAGTCAAGACTTAACATACGAGGAGGTACTGTCAAGATTTTGGATAGGAAGAAGCATGTGCTACGTACGAAGGTCATACCACAAGTTAAAGTTTTGTGGAGAAACCATGCTATTGAGGAAATGACCTGGGAGTTGGAAACGGAAATGAAAGAGAGGTATCTTCATCTTTTCGATACACCAGGTACGTACGTCAATTTCGAGGACGAAATTTCATAAGGAGGGGAGGTTGTAAGACCCCAAATTTTTATAAATAAAAATCAAATTTCCTCTAATTATTATTCTTAATTAATAAGGGTTAATTTGATATAATTCTTTGGTTATGGGTGAAATATGCAAGGTTTACAAAATAAGCAAGTGGTTATAAAATATTCATTATTGTAGGGAATATTCGTTTGGTCGTGGAATATTCTTTTGTTGTAAAGGGAATCTCCGCATGACGGTTGCAATCATTGGTGGGCCCCATAACGGAAAACGGTTGGATGAAAGAAAACGACAAATATAAGTTGTTTAAAAATAACGGCGTAGTTGCTACCGTTTACACTGTTGGAATATCCGGTGGTTAAAATACAGTAATATGCGTGGTTGAGCAAGTAGCACACGGTATTGCACAGTATTGTTGAATTATTGATCCTTACGTAAGAAGGCCTTTACTCAATAATTATTCTGATGAATTCTTATTCAATATTATATTGATTCAATAATTCTTTGCGTTGATATTTGGTATCTTTGTTGTTTCAATAATTGTCATTACACAAGATTTTCCATTATCAAATCAATAATTCATATTATTTGAATAATATTATCGAGATAAAATTATTGGCAATGTCTAGAAAGTTACATCAAGGAGAGGTTTGGTCACCTAATTGCGGCAAGATGTGAGAAATCCTTATTGGAAAGCCCCTCTTTCTGAGGAACCGCACGGTTGTTAGTAATGTGATTCTATAATATTATTTGTGAATAATTAATTATTGATTTATATGATATTGATTTTATGTGGATATAGATGGAGAAAATTTTTAATGTGACAATTGTTGAAAATTAATATTTTATCTTTTTACGATAAAATAATTCATTTAAATATATTATTTATATTTTTACAATGAATGTGAGATATATGAGTATATGAGGAGGAAGAGTATTTTGTGGCATTAAATGTTTAACATATGTTTTTGTGTGTTGGTGGACACAATTCTTGACAAAAATTGATTATGTCATCGTAAAATCGCTCATTTATGGATTTCGGATAATTTCGTTTGGAATTTAGAAAAACTTCCTTCTTCAAAGTTGTAGAGAATTGAATTTCCTATAAAAAGACGAGATTCAATTTTTCCGACAAAAGGGCTATTTATCATGAATTATTGAAGTTAGGAGTTCAAATAATTGATTTTTGGAAGTTTTAATTATTTTATATAAGAAAAACGTTTTTGTGGTTGTTGGCACATAGGTGGTGATGTTTTTGACCAAAGAAGACATGCTAGAGTTTTCAAAACATGTGGGTAGGAATTTGGAATAAATAATAATATATTTTATTAATTTAGTCTCCTTTTGGCGTTCTAACATTTTCCTATAAATAGAGGGCTAAGTTAGAATTGAAAATCACACCGTAAACAAAGTTTTTCTCTTTCTCTCTATATTATCGAGCGTATTCTTGTGAGTATACTTTGAGTGTTGCTATCTGATGCGAGTTTACATCAAGACTATATCTAGAAATTCAAATAAGTACGGTTATTTTAAGGTAAGGGATGTTATTTCTTCGCATGAAATGATGATATTATTTTCTTCAATATCATTATGCCAAAATCTTTGTTGAACTTTTTATCAAATTTGGAACTTTTTCATGTCGGAGTTACTATTCATGAGTTACTATTCACGAGTTACTATTCATGAGTTACTATTCACGAGTTACTATTCACGAGTTACTATTCATGAGTTACTATTCACGAGTTACTATTCACGAAGCGTGAAGATGTTTTTTGTGAAATTTCTATCTTTTGTGTTTGGAGTTACTATTCACGATACGGCACTATTCACGATCGACACACTTATTCACAAATCTAAGCTATTCACATAGAAAAATGAAAATTTTTCTTTTTGTCCAAGATGTCTATTTGGCTACTATCTTTGATTGGATCCATGTTTTGATCGTTATTTTTGAGTTACGCTTCAAAATCGTTTATTATGAAGTATTATTGATCTTGGATAAACTATTGTACGAATCCCTAATATTTGTCCTTCTATATCACTGGATTCGTTCTTAAAAATATTTTTCATCATCCTCGGTCCTTAATGGTGATACTTGATGAATATCTTTGGCCTGTAGAGTGCAAAGATGAACGATTAATCGATGAATATATTTGGCCCAGTAGTAAAAAAGATGAGCAGGTGTTGAGATGAACATGACCAATTGGTGATTTAAATGAATATCTTTGGCTGTAGTGCAAAGATGAATATTGATTGTTGTTCTGAGGATAAAATATTGATGATGGACTTTTAAACCTTAGAAGACGGTAGAATTCTTTCTCTACGTGACTCTTCTAATGGATTGTCGCTTCATTGCATTTGTTGATCTAAAACTTGTTGTCTATTGTATTCTATTAGATTTTCCCCTGTTGAAGACTAACGATAATTTATTGTATATTATGTTAGTCATAATATTCTTTATTGGGCTAGTTGAGCTCACCCTTTTCCTTGTTGTTCCATTTTCTTCTCTCGGAGGTGAGAACATAGCGAGGATCGTAGCCGGGTATGGAATGAAGGTTCTAGAGAGAGTTGTTTAGTAGTCCTCACCATTTTTGTAAAATAATGTATCAATAATTATGATGGGGATTTATTTGCGTGTGGATATTGTCAGGCGATAATATCTTGTATTTAAACTCACAGTATGTATTGTCGTATTTCACACGACATTTGTATTATTGAAGTTGTAGTTATTTCTGTACCATGTATTTGGCGACTCAGAATTGGTTGGGTGGAATGAACCTATTTTGGGGGCGTCACAATAACAGAGAGATATGAGCAATCAAAAAGTCTGACAAGGCTGTTCTTCATTTCTGGGTTTTCTAGAAAATAAAGAACAACACAAGGTGCTATATTTAGATCCTTGTAACACGTGTCCTGAGCTGGTCTTGTGTGATATGAAGGTTCAAGGATGAAGTATAGATATCAGTGTACAATGTTATAACAACATATCATCATAACAACAACTAATGCTAAGAGATCATGGCTGGTCAAACTATGACAAAAAAACACGTTCTTGAAGATCTGGGTTTCCCAGAAACCTTCAGTTTGGACAACTTACTTTGACCGTTATTATTTTTGATTCTGTTGTTAATCTAGGCGATCTAATAGCATACATGTGTAGTTCATATACCAGTGTATAACAACAAACTAACAACATGACCAAAAAAGCAAATAACAACAAGATTTATGGCCTTAAAAACTTTGTCAGAGCTTTTTGGAAATTCTGGGGTGCCCAGATTTCCAGATTTCGTGGTCGGTCAACGCAGTTTGACTACTTATAAATTACGATCTAGGTATGTTATGACCCTGTTTCCAATTCCAGATCACAGTCTACATGACAAACAACATATTTCTAACATAAAACACACATAAATCTTAACACACACCGATCTAGAGGGCCTAACATTCGACTGTCATGCCACTTTCTAATATTTTTCCAGATTTTCTAAAACTTCTATTTCGAGCATCTAGATGTTATAGATCCTTGATCTACTAACCCAGATTACTCAAAGAGACCCTCATACACAACTCTAACCAACCAATTTTAACAAATAACATAAGATCACTGATTTCAAAAATTTTAGGGTTTATACCTTTTTTGCTTTGATCTTTGATTTCTGACTTTGATGATCTGATCTAGGAGAGATAAGGGATGATATTAGCTTATCTTATCTCACTTTCTCACTCTATATTCCCGAAATTCTAGAGAGAGAAGGTCTTGGACAAAATGAAAAATAAAGTAAGTGGTTTTCTCTTTCTAAATCTATATATATGACTTGATACAATGCACTTGGTGGCTGTGGAATGACTGATGGCTGTGTTTTAGAGCACATGCTAGGCTAGGGTTGGTCACCCACCAATTATGTTGACAAGATATGCAAGTTTCCACCAATAATGCACCAAAGGGCACTTTGGACATTTAGCATACAATTTTAATGGCATACATGTCTTTTGCCCTAACCCTTAGGGTTTAGGGTTTGAACCCTTAGGATTTAGGGTTTGAACCCTTAGGTTTAAAAAAATAAATTCTAGAATTTCTAAATTAGGTTTTTAAAATAAAATTAATATTTCTAAATTATAATTAGGATTTTATAATTATATTTGAGATTTCTTGATCATAAATTCAATCTTGCTAATTAGGATTATTATTTCCTAATTAAAATGGTTAATTTAGCAATTAGGGTCATAATTGGTCATTAGGATTTATAACCCACGAATTAGGGTTTTAAATAGAAAAATAATATTTCTAATTTAGAAATTAGGTTTCCTAATTAGATTAGGGTTTTCTAATTACTTATATCTTAAAAATTAGGATTAATGTTTCCTAATTAACATTAAAATTATTAAATTAACATTAAGGTTTCTAATTAGCAATTAGGGTTCCTAATTTTGCAATTAGGGTTTTTAATTTAACAAATTAGGGTTTTCTAACTATTTTGTTAGGTTTTACACTAATTAAGTTTATAATCAATACGCTTAAGCCATTAAGTTCCCAATTTAGGGTTGCCAACTTCCGAATTAGGGTTTTTAGAACCGGTTTTACGGTTTCTTGTTAATCGCTAGGGTTTTCTAACCGAACGTTGACGTTCTTAATATATACCTAGGGTTGGCCACTGATATAGGTTATCTGGTCAACTCTTGACCGTTAACCACATACGGTACACATAAACACAGAACATATTCACTTATATCCTTAATCTTGAATAATTCACCTAAATCCTTAACAGAATTTTGAAATCCTCAAAATTCCTTCTTAAAAATATCAAACGTATACACTTATTTTCTGTCTAGGTTCTAATATTGAACCTTAAATTAATTAATTAAAATTTTAAATTTTTTCTAAATTCTCGGGTTGTCACAATAATCATACCAATCAATATTACATCTATGCACGTAAGCCACATATGACTTTTATCACAATATAAGCATGAGGATGATGACAATGATATAAGAATTCAATTAAAAGAAAGCAAGGGATAAATCTTTAAATATTCATAATTTAATTTATCCAGAATTCAATAATGTCCAAATTATCAACATGATACTACTTTGTGGAGTAAAATTCAAGAATAATATTGTATAAAAAATGATTTGGACCGAAAAGAAATCAACTTTTGTCATGAATAGTACTATGGGCAAATACTACCCGAGTGAATAGTAACTCGTGAATAGTAACTCGGTATGAAAAGTACCCCAAATCCTCGGGTGAATAATTTTTGAGTGAAAAGTAACCGAGTGAATAGTAACCCGTGAATAGTACCCCGAGTGAAAATATTGATATTTAATAAGAAAGTTCAGATCAATATTCCAATGAAACGATACTAGATGAAGCGCAAAACTCAAGGATATTCCACTAATTTCAGGAATTATAGAAGCAATACTTATCTTAGTAAGTTTAGATTTAAGAATATGAAAAGAAATAATATAAGAAACTGCAAATGGATTTTCACCTGTCATGCGGTAGTCTGCGTAGATAGATCATTTCCACAATTTAATAACAATTGAATACGAAGGGTTATTCACTGCATGCGGTGAGTCCGCGTAGGCAAAGTTATTCTCACGTAATAATAAAGAATGGAATAACAAAAGATTTCACCATGCATGCGGTGAGTCCGTGTAGATAAAAGTTATTCCTACCAGAATAATAAAGAATGGAATAACAACCCATACGAGTATTGAAAGAAAATAACTCTCTTCATGAATACGAAAGAAATAATACCCTTTACCTTAATAGAAGAGTGAATACTGAAGTAGGGTAGTAGCAGAATACTCTTCTTCTTGCTCTCTATAGTCTCTTTAGAGTTTCAGTGAATTCGTAAGAAATAATGAAGGAATGAGCTTCTATTTATAGGAAAAAGGACTGAATAGTAACTAATTCATGAACGGCCCAGATTAATTCACTTTTAAACGGATGATCCATATTGATTTACTATTAAAACTTAAAGCAACGGTCCATACTAATTTACTATTAAAACTTTAAACCAGCGATCCATATTGATTTTCTATTATAATTTCAACCGACGGTCTGAAAAATTAGCACAACTCCTCATGGAATAATAAGCCAAACTTATAACAAATACCTCATAACAAACCCCTCTATTTATATCAAAAATTGAATAAATATTTACCACAAATCACTTATCTTTAATAAACACATTTTTAATCTATTAACAATTATTCATCATTAATATTATAACTAATAATATTTAACAACCAAATCGTTCCTAGAAAAGAGGGGGCTTTCCGATAAGGATTTCTCCCTATTGGCGCGCAATTAGGTGACCAAACCTCTCCTCGACAGAAATTTCTAGACATCGTCAATATTGTAAATAATAATATGAATAACTTTGTCGTCTCAATTATTGATTTAGCAATATAAAATATTATGCAAATGATACTATGACAATAATTGAATCAAATAACGTGAGATATACTGTGTAGCAATTGTTGTTGCAATAATTGAGTATAACTGAGTGACTTCTCACGTAAGCATCAATAATCAATACCGTGTGCTACTATGCAACCACGCGTATTACTGTTCTTTTACCACCTGGTATTTCAATAGTTTAACGGTAAAACATTCGCCATTATTTTTATAAAAAGATAATTCTATCGTTTTCTAACTCTGACAATAATTCTGTTTGTGGGGACCACCAATGATTGTGTCACCGTACGAATATTCCCTGTTAAAACGAATATTCCCCGACCAATCGAATATTTTATAACCACTTGCTTACTTTGCAAAATTTGTAAATATTACCCACAACTATAACATTATATCAAATCCATACCATAATATTCAAAAATTTAATTCGAGAAAAATTAGTCTTTATTCATAAAAGTTGGGGTCTTACAATAGCTTATTAAACTGAAAATCAAAGTTACATAATCATCGTTCCACTCAAAGATCCGTTATAAGCCTAATAAAGAATTTAGTTCATCATCAATGAATTAAATACTGAATTAATTAAAGTAAACATCATCCCAATTACAAATATAAAACTAAAGAAGAAGAATAAATCTAGAACCACCCTTCTCTCTAGCTTCAATCTGCAATTATTGTGAAATTGCCTTCAAAATCTTCCTCCAATGTTCTTGCTCAAAAAAACAATCTTCAATGATGTAATTGCTTGTATGATATGTCAATCTTGTGTTTGTTGTATGTTTTATATGCCAAGCCACGAATTCAGACTCAAATTCCATACATAGTTGAGTCCCAAGCCAGAACAAACACTAGCCTTTACATCATTTCAACATTTCAAAAGCAATCAGGACACTACAATCCTGTACCCACCTTGTAGGGTTTTGTTTTGCTTGAAATGGGCCCGCCCGATGAGCATGTAGGTATCAAATTTGCATGCATCACCCTTTGGCGTGGGTTTTATCAAGATGGAAAGGCAGCCCGGCCGGGGACCCTTCTCGCTAAATGTTCACTTTAGCTCCAAATCTTGCCCATTTTCACCATGACTTTTCTCTTTTAGTCCAATAGCCACGCTACCACACTTAAACACGAAATTACACTAAACAATAAAAACAAAACATAAAAACCAAGAATTAACACACTTTAAGCTTGAATTAGAAACCGATTCGTAGGTATAAAAACCACTTATCAAAATCCCCCAAACTTAAACCGTGCTAGTCCTCGAGCACGAAACAAAACTAACATGTTATACAATGCAATGCAATGATATGTAATGCATCTTATCTACATGCCTACGAATCTAGCAATAATCATAGAATCAAATGCATTCCTCTGGCCTCAGGGACATCAAGCAACACGACAACACTTCATATAAAAACCACTCAATAATTCCTTATCAATCCTCAAATCTTAAACCGTTATTACGGGTATAGTGTGTGTATGCTCAACATTCATGCTAACTGATGCAGATTCAAATTTAATACATAACAAGTCTCTTAGAAGGCATCATATAGCGTAAACTTAAGAACTTCAAAATTAGACAAGATTCCACTAAAATCAAACAATTACCAATATTAGGGGTCCAAATAGGGTACTTATGCTTTCTTTTTCTTTCACGAGGGCCTTTTGCTCTTATTTCTCGTCTTATTCTCTTTTTCTTTTTTTAGATAGTGAGTGCGTTTTACGCTCCATCTCATGCTTGTGTTTATGGGGAGTGTGTTTCACGCTCCTTCTCGACCCACCACAAGACTCAATTATTCAACTCGAGACGGTTTCCAATTTTTTTAGAAGCTTATATACCCCATTTTTCCCCCAAACTTAGGTTCTTGCCCAATTCTTCGTTTCACTGCCTATCCTTGTTATTCTTTCATTTAAACTATCATTATCCTTTAGAAATTCCTTATTTATCAATTTGAACTAATCAGTCCACATAAGTGTGATTGACGTGCTAACCTTATTATACCAGTGTCAAACATGCAAAAGATCCAATTCATAACTCAAAATTACATTCCAGTTCTAATATTCGGTACTGTATTTGTCTACTTAATCTCAACCTCATCATTAACCAAAATAACATGAACTATATCAAACCGCTGGACATATGCAATAGAACACAATACTTAACTAAATTATATATATATATGGTAAACATAACATGATTGAAAACTAAATAAAACTATTTACAATCCTAAATTACTATGCAACTAAATCACTACATGAATGCAAACATTTAATAATCCTAAAACTGAACATGAAACTAATATATGCAAACTAACTAATAAAAGTAAACGTGCAAACATAAAAATTAACTAACTCCCCCAAACTTGAAAACTATAATGTCTTCATTGTAAAGAATTAAGCAATAATGTATGAGGACTTCTTTGTAATCTTCTAAGCTGGAGGTGGTGGTGGCTGTTGTTCGTCATCTGAATCACTGGGTGGAAACCTTAGCATCGGGGCTAGCTGCTGGTATGGAAATTGTGCAGTTGGATTGAAACTTTGGAGCGTCACGTTCAATGAGGCAAAGGAAATATTCATTGCCTCCAACATATGGTCCTGCCTCGCTATGAATCTCCGCATCTCTCTTCTGACATCCTTGTTGTACCCATCCATTTGTCTCTAAAGGCTCTGAAACTGAGGGATAGATATAGCTTCGGGCTGTGGTGTCGCCTTTGTTCCTTTCTCACCCATCGTTGCATCCCCTTGAAACTCGTCGTCATCTGAGGTGTCCTCAACGTCAGCCTCATCCTCCGAGGCTGATGGAAATATAAATCCGACTCCTCTAGGGTACGACTCACCCCCGAGCCACATCGAGTACCGCACAAGCATCCTCGTGTCTAACATTTGAAGCGGCATCTGGGTGGTCTCATCATCGGACCATCGTACTTCTGCCTGTCTACACAACCTACAAATGAGTGATGGGTGTGGTAAGCCGCCAGAGAATGGTCTTCGCAGGCATCTTCAGATGGAAAAATTGATTATAGCCCCCACATCGATGATAAAGTCTTGGACAACAGCATATAAAAGCAATGCCTTCTCCTTGGTCACATCGGATGTGTGTGTGGATGGAAACAACTTGGAGTACACGAACACGTACCATATCTTTCCGTACCGACTGAGATCCTTACAGTGGAAGACAGTGCCCCCTTTTCGGCCCTTGATCAATGTTGTACCTGACTTTGTCATCTCCTTTCAAATAGCCTCATAATCAGTATCGTTGTCACGTAAGTGAGTGTACTGGCAATATCTAGGAACTCGTAATTGGTAGTACATGTTGATGGCGTCGGCACTGAAAGGAACTAACCTACCCCGTACAAATGTGTTGAATGGGGCCTTGTCCTCTGCGTTGGCGTAAAATTCCTTGACCACACTCACAATTGACGGCTCGAGCTCTTCCGTGAACTTATTCTAACCTTTCTAATAGATTTGTTGCATCATTTCACCGTCGACATGGTCAGGTGCTTTTGTCACAAGGTAGTTGTAACGGTCGGCGACGACGACACTTACGAATTTTCGCCTGTTAAAGGTCCGCGTTAGTGGTGCGGACCCTGAACTTTCTCCACGTTGTTGTTTTGACGCCAGTTTAGGTGCCATTGCATTGGAATTGGTGAGCTTCAACAACAAATTCCCTGAAACTGCACTCAAGCAATCGGTTGAACACTTGGTGTGCAAGAAGTGCAATCCCCCCAAACTTAGTGATTTTGCTTCTAATATGGTGATAGATGTGGAGATTTTGCAAGAACAAACCACTCACTCTCAATTGCTGTAAAAATTCACCCAAGAATAACCTTAATCCTTGAACTTCTGAATTGGTTGGACTGTAATGGTTAGAGTGTGGTGTGAAGTGATGGCTTTATATATGGGAGGTGATATGGATAGTTATGGGTTAAAGTAGTGGAAAAGTGGTTTAATTGAGTTGGGATATGGAGATTAATTTGCCAAATCGTGGGTAGAGAGTGGAGAAAAATAGAGTTTCAGTTTTGGTATAAAGAAGTTGAAGTGTAAGAGTGGGGGTAATTGCTATAACTGCTCAAAACCGTCTCTTTATTTTTTGGACCCCCGCCCGGCGAGGGGTAATAAGCCTTAGGAGCCTGCCCCGGTGGGCATGCTTCCTGTTTTCATATTTTGAGACCCCCGCCTCGGCGGGGGGTAATAGTCTTAAATGGCCCGCCCCGGCGGGCATGCAGTCTATTAGTGAGATTTGGAGACCCCCTCCCCGGCGGGGGTGCCTTCTGCTAGTTTCTTGATTTCTCCCATTCCTTGCATCCTTTTCATATCCATTTGCTTCCTATGGTACCTGAAACATCATTAAAACATGAATATAAGTTAATATTAAGCAAATTGAGCATGGTAGGTAAGATTATCTAAAAAATTATAACTTAACTAACTACTTAATGAACTTATTCTATACTAATTATTCTTCTAAACTACAATTTGACTAACATGAATAAACATAATTAGAATAAAAGTAAAATTGGGTTGCCTCCCAATTAGCGCTTAATTTTAAGTCGTTCAGCCGACTACTCCCTGTTTATGGCGCGTCGGCAAGTGTGATTGCGATGACATCCCAATTGGATTCACCACCCCAATAATTCTTCAACCGTTGACCTTGAACGTCTCCAATGGGTTCCTACTATATAGTTTAACGACGCCATATAGGAAAACCCTCTTGATAGTGAATGGAACCGACCACCTCGATTTTAGCTTTCCTGGGAACAACTGCAATCTTGAGTTAAACAATAGTACTGATTGACCCGGTTCAAACGTTCTCTACATGAGTTTCTTGATGTGCCATTTCTTTACCTTTTCTTTGTACAACTTTGAGTTCTCATAGGCTTGAAGTCTGAATTCATCAAGTTCATTTAATTAAAGTAGCCTCTTTTCACCTGCTTCTACTTGATCGAAGTTGAGTTTCTGAATTACCCAGTAGGCTTTATGTTGTAACTCGACAGGTAGGTGACATGCTTTCCCGTAGAGCAACTGATATGGTGACATCCCAATTGGTGTCTTGTAAGCAGTTCTGTAAGCCCATAATGCATCATCCAATCTGAGAGACCAGTCTTTTTTATTCGGATTCACTACCTTCTCTAAAATTCTCTTCACCTCCCAGTTCGAAACTTCGGCTTGCCCACTTGTTTGGGGATGATATGTTGTCGCCACCTTATGGTTGACCCCATATTTTGCCAAAAGAGCTGTGAACGATCTGTTGTAGAAGTGACTACCCTCATCACTTATTATAGCTCTAGGCGTGCCAAATCTTGTAAAAATATTCTTTTGTAAGAACTTAAGAACTACTTTGGCATCGTTACTGGGGAGTGCTACAACTTCAACCCATTTTGATACATAGTCAACTGAAAATAAGATGTACTGATTACTGAAAGATGATGGAAATGGCCCCATAAAGTCAATGCCCCAAGCGTCAAAAATTTCAACTTCCAAGATAGTTTGTAGTGGCATCTCATTCCTTCTCGATATGTTGCCCTCCCTTTGACATTTATCGCAGCTTTTAATGAAGTGGTGGGTGTCTTTAAATTTTGTAGGCCAATAGAACCCTGCTTGAAGACTTTTCGTTGTTGTTCTCTCACTTCCATAATGTCCTTCGTATGCAGACGAATGACACTCGTGCATTATATTCTTCATCTCGTTGTAGGGCACACACCTTCTAATCATTTTGTTGGCCCACTATTTAAATAGGTATGGTTCATCCCACATGTACCATTTGATGTCATGTAGGAACTTCTTCTTTTGTTGACATGTAAGATCAGGGGGAAGGATGTTACTCACCAGATATATAGAAAAATCCGCATACCACGGAAATTTTGCATTGACTCCAAACAGCTGTTCGTCTAGGAATGACTCGTTGATTACACACTTATCTTCTTCATTTTTACCCGGATTTTCCAGCCTCAATAAATGATCTGCAACTTGATTTTCCGTCCCCTTTCTATCCTTTATTTCCAAATCAAATTCATATAGAAGGAGGATCCATCTGATAAGTCGAGGTTTAGCATCCTTTTTTGAAATTAGATATCAGATTGTCGAGTGATCCGTTTAAACCACAACCTTTGTCCAAATTAAATATGCCCAAAATTTGTCAAAGGCATATACTAATGCAAGTAACTCCTTTTTAGTAGTTGTGTAGTTAAATTAAGCATTCGTAAGGGTTTAACTTGCATAGTATATGGCGTGGAATGTCTTCTCTCGGCGTTGACCCAACATAGCCCCTACCGCATAGTCGTTTACATCGCACATTAACTCAAAAGGAATATTCCAGTCCGGTGCAATAATAATTGGAGATTTAGTCAATTTCTTCTTCAATAGCTCAAATGCTAACTTGCACTCCTCATCAAACTTGAACACTGAATCCTTCTCTAAGAGACTGCACAATGGTTTGGTGGTGGAAGATTTTTAATCGTTTCCAGCTTTACTCTATCAACCTCTAATACCTTTGCCGAAACCTTGTGCCCCAAAATTATTCCTTCTTCAACCATGAAATAGCATTTCTCCCAGTTAAGCACCAAATTAGTCTCTACGTAGCGCTTTAAAACCATGGCTAAGTTTTCTAAACAGACATCAAAACTGTCCCCAAAGACCAAAAAGTCATCCATGAAGACTTCCACATTTTTCTCCACCATGTCTGAAAAGATGGCCATCATACATCGTTGGAAGGTTGCGGGTGCATTACATAAGCCAAATGACATTCTCCTAAATGTGAATGTGTTGTATGGGCACGTGAAAGTGGTTTTCTCTTGATCTTCAAGAGCAATGACTATCTGATTATATCCCGAATACACATCCAATAAGCAGTAAAATTCGTGGCCCGCCAATCTATCTAACATCTGATCGATAAAAGGTAGAGGAAAATGATCTTTGCGGGTTACCTTATTCAGCTTCATGTAGTCCATACAAACCCTCCAACCGGTCACTGTCCTCATCAGAATTAATTCGTTGTCGTCATTCTTTACTACGATTATTCTGCCCTTTTTCGGCACACATTGAATAGGACTAACCTAAGCACTATCTAACATTAGGTAGATGATTCCCGCATCCAACCACTTCAGAATCTCTTTCTTCACCACTTCTTTCATTATCGAATTGAGTCGTCTCTACTGTTCCACTGTTGGCTTTGAATCCTCTTCCATGACAATTTTGTGCATGCAGAAGGCTGGACCGATTCCCTTGATGTCTGCAATTGTCCATCATATAGCCAATTTGTATTCTCTTAGAACTCTCAGCAACTTATTTTCCTGTATTTCGTTAAGCGTAGAAGCAATAATAACATTTAAAGTATTTGAATTGCCTATGTATGCATACCTAAGGTGTTTAGGAAGAAGTTTTAGCTCAAGTGTAGGTGGCTCCTCCAATGAAGGTTTCATCATTGTCGTGGCTTTCTCTTCTATGTGTAAAGGCTCAAATGGTTCCTTGAATATGCTAACTCATGGCAAGGAATCCAGCATATGCAAATAATCCACAAACTCCAGATCATCTAAATCTTCATCCCCAAGTAGCGTAGTCTCTAATGGATCATTAACCAAACTTTTAACCATATCTTCGTTGATTATCTGATCAATGACATCCATCCTGAAACACTCATCTTCATCCGTAGGGAACTTCATGGCTTTAAATACATTGAATTTTACTTCCTGATCTTGGACCCTCATAGTTAGTTCACCTTTTTGCACATCGATGAGCGTCCTACCCGTAGCCAAGATAGGTCTCCCTAAGATGATTTGGATGTTCTTATCTTCCTCAAAATCCAGAATTATGAAGTCCATGGGGAATATAAATTTGTCTACCTTGACTAGAATATCCTCCACAATGCCTCTTGGGTACGTGACTGATCTATCCACCAACTGTAGAGAAATATTGGTCGGTTTCGGAGCTGATAAAACCAATTAAGTGTATACGGATAACGACATAAGGTTCACACTTGCCCCCAAGTCACATAAACATTTGTTGAACGACATGTTCCCAATCGTGCACAGAATAGTAAAACTCCCCGGATCTTTCAACTTTGGCGATAACTTTTGCTGTAAAACTGCACTACATTCCTCTGTTAATACCACAGTTTCAAAATCCTCTAACTTCTTTTTCCTAGACAGAATTCCCTTCATGAACTTAGCATAACTAGGTATCTGCTCTAAGGCTTCTACGAAAGGGATGTTAATATGAAGTTTCTTAAAAACTTCTAAAAATTTCGCGAACTGCTTATCTAATTTTTGTTTTTGGACTCTCTGCTGAAACGGCAGTGAAGGATACACAATTGGCTTATCATTCGACTTTGTCTATTCAACTTGCTTTTTCTCTCCCTGTTTCTCTTTAACCACTTTGTTGTCATCAACTTTGTCATCTTTTGTAACTGAATTTTTTGCAATTTTCCCATCTAAATGTTTTTCGCTTCTCAAGGTGATTGCCTGACACTGCTCATGATTTCCCTTCGGATTTTTTTATGTGTCACTTGGTAGAGTCCCTTGAGGTCTATTGTTCAATGCTAAAGCCAGTTGTCCCATCTGATTTTCTAGATTCTTGATGGATACTGCTTGTGACTTCATAACTTCCTCGTTGCTCGTAATACACTTCGACAACAACTCTTCTAAATCTGTTTTTCTCTCTTGATGTTGAGTTGTTTGTTGATGGTAATTCTGAAATCCCAGGGGATAAGATTGTCATCGAGCTTGCTGATTCTGATTGTTGCTCCATGAAAAATTAGGATGGTTTCTATTCCCCGGGTTGTAGGCATTTTGATACATATTCTGTGGCGGTATCTTGTTATAGCTTCCCACAAACTGAACGGATGCTGGGTTGATGACGTACTGCTTCGTAGGATGTTCTTCAGCATATAACTCGAACACATACGCCACATGTTGTGGTTGTGCACCCGTCATGGTGTCCATTTTCTTTGATAAGGAAGCAATCTGAGCTGCCAACGCGGTCACTTCATTTATCTCTAAGACCCCAGCCACCTTAGGTTGTGTCATACTCAAAGTAGGCCACTGGTAGTTGTTAGCCACCATTGTCTCAACTAACTCATACGCTTCCTCATATCTCTTAGCTATAAATGCTCTACCCAAAGCTATATCGATACTTGTCCTGAGATTTCCATTTAACTCATTGTAGAATATGTTCATCTGTAGCCATTTGGGTAATCCATGATGTGGGCATTTCCTAAGCAATTCCTTGTATCTTTCCCATGCCTCATATAACGATTCCTCGTGCTGTTGTTCGAACATAGTAATCTCATTCCTCATTTTTGCAGTTTTTGCTGGTGGGAAGAATTTGGCTAGAAAGTTGTGAGCGAGGTCTTCCCATGTAGTTATTGAGCCCGACGGTAGCGAGTGTAACCAACTCTTTGCCTTGTCACGCAGAGTGAATGGGAACAAGTGGAGCCTGACTACTTCATTCGACACCCCATTATACCTGAAAGTGTCACATATCTCCAAAAAGCTGATCAAATGTTCATTTGGATCATCATTTGCAAGTCCCCCAAACTAAACTGAGTTTTAGATCATCTGAATCATCCCTGGCTTGATTTCAAACATTTTTACAGAAATCGCTAGCCTGGTGATACTCGTCTGAAGCTCAGTCACCTTAGGTGTAGCAAAATCTCTCAACGCTTTCTGGTCTTTGGCAGCCATTATTTCCTCTTTTTCAGAATTCTCAATGTCTTCCCTCGTGTCTTTAATTCACTTACTTATTCTCTGAAATCGTTTCTCGATATCATCCTCCAAAGGAAGCAAGTCTGGGTTTTTGGACCGAGTTTGCATAAACCGACTTCAAGAACCTGAAATAGAAAGAACAAAACAAAAAGAAAAAAATGTTTAAGTAAAACTGGACTAATTAAACTGATATTGCAAAATTTATTAAAATCTATACTATTCCCCGCCAATAGCGCTAAAAACTTGTTGGGTAAAATCTATATACGCACAACACGCAAGTATATGTGGTCAACAAGTAATATAATGATAAGTCAAGTATCGTTCCCATAAAGATTAGCAAGAAATTAACTCTCACAATTACCAATTTCCTATTAATCCATATTATATTAAACTATCCAATTTAAGAATTATAACTAAAAATATTAAAAATACTAAGAATACCAAACAATCAACAAACCCTAAAAACTGAATTTTCAAACAAATATTAGAAAATTAGGCTTACAACTTCATTCTAAGCATCACTCTGATTAGTATACCTTATTCCAATTTAATTTACTATCCCAGTTATTAATCAAGAACACTCAAGTAGAATTAGCCACCTCTCGATGCACTAATACCGTATTAACTCAAATCCACAAATTATATAGAATTAAGTTAAACACCTAAATCAACTAAATCACTATATCTCTATGTGAATTACAATTAAAGAAGGTTTAAGTTCAAGTTCTCTATCCAATTACATGCGATGCTAGGCATATCTCTACCCTAACATTCATCAAGATTTTATTCATTCACAGAATTCAAGAACACATGCTATATTGACTAAATCTAGACTCGTATTTCATCTCTCAAGTTCATACAAGTCCACATAAAATTGGTGATCAAGCAATTCATAAATTCAATCACAAATCAATATACATAAACTGAATAATAGTTTATTAAACTGAAAATCAAAGTTACATAATAATAGTTCCACTCAAAGATCCATTATAAGCCTAATAAAGAATTTAGTTCATCATCAATGAATTAAATACTGAATTAATTAAAGTAAACAGCATCCCAATTACAAATATAAAACTACACAAAAAGAATATATACAGAACCACCCTTCTCTCTAGCTTCAATCTGCAATTATTATGAAATTTCCTTCAAAATCTTCCTTCAATGCTCTTGCTCAGAAAAATAGTCTTCAATGATGTAATTGCTTGTATGATATGGAAATCTTGTGTTTGTTGTATTTTTATATGCCAAGCCACGAATTCAGACTCTAATTCCATACATAGTTGAGTCCCAAGCCAGAACAAACACTAGCCTTTACGTTATTTCAGCATTTCAAAATCAATCAGGACACTACAATCTGCACCTTGCCTTTACAGGGGTTTTGCCTTGAAATGGCCCCATTCGTGTGCATGTAGACTATCACAATTTGTCTTTGCACCCTTCCGTGGGGTTTTACTGCATGAAAAGCCCGCCCCTGCAGGGGTCCTTTCTACTAAATGTTCACTTTAGCTCCAAATCTTACCCATTTTCACCATGACTTTGCTCTTTTAGTCCAATAGCCATGCCACCACACCTAAACACTAAATTACACTAAACAAGTAAAAACAAAACATAAAAACCAAGAATTAACACACTTTAAGCTTGAATTAGGAACTGATTCATAGGTATAAAACCCATTTATCACTCAACGTTTGAACTTAACTCCGGAGAAATTAGACTTTGACTTATCTGTTGAGACTCCCTTATGAGAAACTTTTATTACATCTACTATTTATAAATCTTGCTTTATTTAAGTTGGAACCATCACATTACCTGCCAATCTTATTTCGTTGAAAATACTTGCATTTGATGTGATTTTAGGGATTGATTGGTTACCAATTCATCATGCTAAAATTGATTGTTTTTATAAGGCTGTTAGTTTTCATATTCCTAACCAACCTGTTATGCAAATTCAAGCAACCAAACCACTAAAGTCAATAACGGTCATATCAAGCCATAAAGCCATTCGCTTATTGAAAAACGGATGTCAAGCTTTCTTAGCCCATGTCATGGACTTGAATAAACATACGTCAGATTTGAATAATACTTCTATTTTTAATGAATTTCCTGAAGAACTTCCAGGTCTACCCCCAGAACATGAAGTTGAATTCTTTATTAACCTTGAACTTGGTACAAAAACCATTTCTAAAACCCCATATCAAAAGGCTCCTATTGAACTTCAGGAGTTAAAGGTCCAACTACAGAAGTTGTTAGACATCGGTTTCATTCGTCCTAGTACATCTCCTTGGGGTGCTCCTGTTTTATTCGTAAAGAAGAAAGACGGGAGTATGCGACTTTGTATTAACTACCGGGAAATTAACCATGTCTCCTTCAAGAATAGGTATCCGCTACCTCGCATTGATGACTTGTTCGACCAGTTGTAAGGAGCACAATTCTTTTCAAAGATCGATCTTCATTCTGGATATAATCAGCTGAAGATTAAAACTGAGGATATTTCAAGGCGCCTTGAGAACTTCGTAATGCAGGCATTATGAATTCTTAGTCATGTCTTTTGGATTGACTAATGCTCCTGTTGCTTTCATGGATATGATGAACCGTGTGTTCAATGAATATTTGGATAAGTTTGTTGTTGTCTTTATTGATGACATCATCATCTATTCTAAAAGTTGTGAAGATCATGAGCGCTATTGGAAGCTGGTACTTCAAAGGCTTCGTGATAACAAGCTATATGTCAAGCTGAAGAAATGTGAGTTCTGGCTTGAGGAAGTAGCATTCCTTGGGCATGTGGTAAGACCCCAACTTTGTATAAATAAAATCTAATTTCCTCTATTTATTATTGTGAATAATAAGGTGTTAATTTGATATAATACTTTGGTTATGGGTGAAATGTGCAAATTTTGCAAAATAAGCAAGTGGTTATAAAATATTCATTTTGTCGGGGAATATTCGTTTGGTCGTGGAATATTCTTGTTGTCGGGGAATATTAAATGCGACGCAGTATGCAACCATTTGTGGGCCCCATAACAGATAACTGTTGGATGAAGAAAACGACAAGTTTGAGTTTTTATAAATAACGGCGTAATGGTTACCATTAACACTGTTGGAATACCCGATGGTTAAAATACAGTAATACGCGTGGTTACACAGTAGCACACGGTATTGCACATTATTTTTGAAATTATTGATTCTTACGTAAGAAGGCACTACTCAATAATTGTTACAGTAATTATTGTTCAATATTTTCTTTTATTGATTTAATAATTGCTGCGTTGATATTTTATATTATTGTTGTTTCAATAATTGTCATTGCACAATATTTCCCATTATCGTATCAATAATTCATATTATTTGAATAATATAATTAGATAGCATTATTGGCAATGTCTAAGGAAGTTCTGTCTAGGAAAGGGGTTTGTTCACCTAAAGACTATCTCACATCTAATATTTTTCAAAAGACTGAGATTACAACAATATTTTAACAAGGCACCCATCGGGGTTTACCACTATCTCACATCTTACACAAAAGACTGAGATTACAACAATATTTTAACAACACATAATAAAGAATACTACACTACTGAACTTTTCCCTCTAGACTCAACCTAACATTCCACGCTCCACGGCGCTCTGATATTCCTTCTGTGTGATGTGTGCCACCATATCCAGACTTATTGTGTGTCAGGTCTGTCCTTGCTCAGCGGGGTAGTGATTTATCCCATCGATCAATCTATCCATGGCCGTACATAGAGCATAGCCCATCTTGTTCATCTTCCTCCACTTGCACCGCACCTCATCTTCTAGATCACCCACTCTGTCATTAGAATCCTCCCACTTCTCTTCGAAGTGGATCCTATCCATCACCTCCATTTCTAATTGAGTTCAGAGGGCCTCCTTCTCCGTCTTCTCACTCAACACCCTCTGTTCCAATTCTTCTAACTTTCCTGCCAACTCAACATTCCTTGCCACCGATCGGTGATACAAGGCACCCATCTGGATACTTGCCTCCTTACGGTTAGCAATTTCCACCTCCATCTCCTGCTTCACTAGCTGCCTCTCAAGAGTCTCGGTCTCTAGCTCTTTGACTCTACTTCCTAACTCCAAAATCTGCTCCTCATACTCTCCTAGCATCTGATCCTCAAAAATAGTCCCGTCGGAGTGCTCCATGGACTCGGGTCCCTCTTCCACGGGTTCCTCCTCCATAGGTTCCTCCTCCGGATCAGATTCCTCAGGTAGAGGCACCAGCTCTTCATCCTCATCATCATCACTAATTGGGATAACTAACGATATAGGCTCTGCTATCATGGGTGCCTCATAAACTACGTGGATATCATGTGACTCCTCCTTAACTACTCGGCTAGGTCTTCCCATGTCAGTCATCCTACAATCACCAACATAAGACAAGACAAGCAACAACAACATCAGAATGTTAAATAAACATAAGTTCATTGTATAGAATGAAGTTACATTTCATAACACGCTAAGTCTTTCAGGGAGAACTCTACATGAGTTGTATCCCCTTTTCTAACTTCTAAGTTTTCTTAAGTTATAGTCTAAGGATTCTCGTTCCTAAGGTTTATAACTATAGCTTTGATACCAACCCGTGACGCCCCAAATTTCGACCTCCACTTGTCACCCAAAATTGGTTCGTCATTACTTTCTCAAAATATTACCATAATAGATAAAATCATACATTTGCAACGAAAGATCTAATTTAGAATAATATACAACGATTTATTATAATTATTCCCCCAAGTCTCGCAACCTACAGTGCTTAATGGATTACATAATAATATCGCATAAAGACTTATTACATAATCCTATTTAAGTTTAAACTTAGTCTTAATACATCAACATAATAATTTAAACATAAAAGGGATAAGCTAGTCGGTAGCCTTGCCCTTGCCCTTGTCTTTCCCAGATACACCTCCCTGTTCCGCCTTAACTGAAAGGTTTTAAATAAGCAAGGATGAGCACAAATTGCCCAACAAGTAATATACAACAAGGGTGTATGATATATATATCACAAGGTTTGAAATATCGAAGGTTATTTCTAGGATAGTTCAAAGTGTCAGAATAACATCATGAATAAGAAATATCAACAATTCTTGGAATAAGAACGACAATTCAATATAAATCAACAGAAATATATATGAATTCAACGACTATCAAGGTGTCCAACTGGATAAACAATTTATACTGAGTAGTCACTAAGGACTATTGAACATCTACTAGAATCATCAATATTAAACTAATAACCCAAAACAAGTATTATAGAGGATCAGTCTACAATACTCCACGTTATGCATAACACTACAGTAATAATATACTCATGTGTTGGGGTTTCCAACAACATACAATCCCCTTACCATAAGGGTTGTTCAACTCAGTTTTCAGATTTCCGCAACAATCAATTGGTTTGGACAGTTTTATAAACATGCATATAATCTAGCCGAATAAAATGACATAGATACTTTCACAATATTCAAGGACAATACTAAGTTCACATGGATAATAGTTTTCACAAGGGTTTAAGAATAATGGCTTATTTGAACGAGAAAGCAATATAACTTGTAAAAGAGATAAGCTCACGATATTCGTCAAATAAAGAATGCAAAGATGCTTGCACAATGTAATAAGATAGGTTTAGGAAAACTTGCCTTAAGCGTAGTTTATCCACGTTAATAACTCAACCTTTCGAATCCTATTTATAGTGTATTATATGTATACAAGGTTCATTAGCTAACACAGTCCTTAATCAAGCTTGACATGGCTCAAGTGTGCACATATGGTACAAAATTAGTTTATAAGTCATCATGAATCAAATACTTAGTTACTTTATAAACAAACCAAGAATGCTCAAGATTAAGACCTCTTTCACTCATGGACTTTCCATTTCAATACAACACAAACTTAACAACTAAGCATCACATATATATATGTACATCAGTAGGTTTTAGCTTACATTTTGCATCATAGGCACCATGCAAGTTACTGTCCAAAAGTCAGAACTCATTATTTGGGATTCCAGACTGGCGCAGCTGCGCCATGGTTAAGCCTAAGACTGGTGAAGCTGCGTCATCCTCTAGCCAAGCCAAGATGCAACTACTGCCTTGTGGTTTCTGTCCGGCTCGACCAAAACAACCACACATATCACATTGGTCATGTTTAGGGTCTTTTCATGCTCCTCAAGTCAATCTAGGTTCTCTTTTCTAATATAATTCTAATTTAAACACTTAACCCATTTAAGGCCATTCAAGGTCGTGAAACTACAAAGTCTAGCATGCTTGCTTTCTAAACATACATGAGCGTTATAAAACTCATATTAGGCATGCTTGTGTGTATTCATAATGCATATGTGAAACTAACACCTCTTTAGTTGAAAATAGGCTTTGTTCATGCTTGTCTTGAAATGTGTTACCCAAGCATGGTATATATATGTTTATACTACATGAGTGTGTCTAAGAGTGTCATCAAACATGCTTACAATGTCAGTTTTTAGTTCTCATGGTATCATGACAATATTCACATTCAAAGCTTGCTAATAGGTTTAACATGCTCATGTTCCTCTACCAATCAAATAAACACAATCCAAAGGTTTAATCATGCATTTCTAAGTCATGCTAACAGCTTGTAAAGTCAGAATATATATATGTAGAAATCATGCATGTTAGTTCACTAGGCTAAGTCTTTTCTTGAAAACCTTTCTACACAAGGCTTATTACGTTTGATCATGTTCAAAAGAACTATGTATACTACAACATGCTTATTTATGTGCAAAATCAGTCATGTATAGCTCACTAGGTTCACAATTTGTAGAACATGATCTTTAACATAGTTTGTTTTCAAAACTTAGTCCAAATCTCCATGTAAACCATACGCCTTCATTTAATCATGTAAGTCTATCAAAACATGCTCAACTTAGGTTCATATACTTACATATACATCTTAAACATGCTTTCGTACTAGTTTAAGCCATAGCCCTATATCAGATTGCAAAATAGAAATTGAAAATCGATTAAGAATCTGGTAATTGCTGGCGCTACCAATACAAAAGTGGTGCAAACAAGGCCAGCGTTCGGTTCAGAGACCTAGTAAATAGTAACCTCGACAACTGTTGAGCCCAAACACAAAATTTACTCATGAAATCACTCCTAAACACTTATTTATCAGTTTAGACATGCTTGTAAGGCCATATAACAACTATGTGAACATTACTCCACCATATTAACATCCATTTCCATGAATTCAAGAAATTGAAATTTTAAGAACTCAAGACTCTGTTTAACAGAAACTAAAAATGGAATGCTAGGAATAGAATTATACCTCTGAATTGTGAAAGAACTTACTACTACTGAACTCTTAGGCTCTTAACACACTTGTATGCTCTCAACCTTACTACCTAGCAATTTCTCAAACATATCTCAGCAACATTAACTGATAACCATGGCTGCCATTTATAGAAGAATTGTGGACTGGACATTGGTGTTACACAAAGTGGGAATCCATGGTGCAATGAGATGGAACAATGGTTTATGAAGGGTGGCTCAAAAACCCCATACCAACCACCTAGCTAGCCATGATCATCTGAGATATAGCCTTGTGAAGAATACGTATTCTAGCTGCCAATCAATGTTCATTGTACTTGGTGACTCTTATTTTGGGACAAGAAGTTCCCGGCACACTTAGCCCACATACTTGTGCACATTTAGTTACTTTATTACCATAAGGGTTTTAATGTCCAAGTGTTACCATATAAGTTGAGTTTAGGGATTAATTATACACTTACATCATATAGTTCATGTACATTAAATATAAGTAATAAAATAATGTAGTCAGGTATTATTGTCCGGACAGTTCCATAATTAACCCTACTACTCATATAACCATAGTATAACCTTACTATAATAATTACTTATTTATTTATGTTAAATAAATAAATTATTCCTTTCCTTGATTAATTACCACTTAATATACTATAGTTTAATATATAGTCACACAATGTCACACTACACTATATAGTAGAGTTGTAATAGCACTTATATACACATAACGGTGAATATAATATTATTATATTAATAACTTACTTATTTATGTTAAATAAATAAATCATGCACTTCCTTAATTTATTAACACCAATATTAATTAATCCAACAATTGATTAATGTAATTATGGACTTTCACAATCATTATTTATTGATAATATTCTCATTATATTTATAGGTATATTGAAAATAATAATAATCACATATTATTAATTAATTACAAAGAAATTCATTTCCCACAATTAATTAATACTAATTAATGATTTAATAATTCCTTAGTCGGACATACATTTTGCAATA
Source organism: Panax ginseng (assembly GCA_020205605.1). Lineage (NCBI taxonomy): Eukaryota > Viridiplantae > Streptophyta > Magnoliopsida > Apiales > Araliaceae > Panax > Panax ginseng. Next base: position 33,127,581 of record CM035127.1, on the reverse strand, counting down.
TACTCTTATCATATGGTTTCATCCATGTTACACATATCACATTAATGTCTCCTAATTCAGTGCTACAGAAGAAAGTTACTAACTCAAATCGATTAATCGGCGCAATTACAAGGATTTATCTTCATTGGGACGGCCTTGTTGCTTGCGTTCTCGACAAATGCCAAGACTTGTGCAGTTTTCTGCTCATGCCAGTTTTTGACGCTAAATCGTTAAACATGACGTGAATTGATCTCCACAAAAGTGTTACTACAAGTCCACGAACGTATTAATTACTTATACGAAATCACATGATCGATACGACTAATCTTTCTAATTCCCGCTCTAATTCACTTAATGAATTTTCTCGTTTTGCATTATGCCACACAAGGCATTTCACAAATCTCTTTGTTACTTCACACATCTTAACATGCATTGATCAAATACAATCAATTGTGTTATCCAACTCATAAATCAATACTATTTATTTTCACATAAATAGTATTTCCATTAATATATTCATTTAATAATACGTGGAAATTCTCGGGTATTACATCCTCCCCCCTTATAAAAATTCCGTCCCGGAATTGCTACAAGGTTACACAAATAGATGGGGATAATCCCTCAGCATCCTATCTTCTAACTCCCACGTAGCCTCCTCGACATCGTGGTTACGCCAAAGTACTTTTACAGAAGAAATAATTTTATTTCTCAAGGTTTTCTCTTTCCTATCAAGAATTTGGACAGGAATTTCTTCATACGCTAAATTCTTTTCCACTTGAATGGGTTCATAAGAAATCACGTGCTTGTAGTCAGGCTTGTACAGACGTAACACGGATATGTGAAACACGTTATGGATGTGCTCCAACTCAGGTGGTAGTGCAACTTTGTATGCTACTTCCCCCACTCGTCTAAGTAACTCGAATGGTCCGATGAATCTTGGACTCAGTTTTCCTTTCTTGCCAAAATAGATTTTTCCTTTCCACGGAGATACCTTCAAGAATACAAAACTGCCGACTTCAAAGTCTCGGTCTTGCCAATGCAAGTCTGTGTACTTCTTTTGGCGATCTTGAGCTGCTACAAGTCTGGCCCTTATCACTTTCACCACATCCGAGGTTTGTTGTACTAACTCGGGTCAGAGTATTCGTCGTTCTCCGACTTCATTCCAATATAATGGCGTTATGCACTTCCTCCCGTAAAGAGCTTCGTACGGTGGCATGTCGATATTCGCATGATAACTATTATTATACACAAATTCGACTAAGGGTAGGTGGTCGTCCAAATTCCCTTTAAAATCCATCACGCAAGTCCTAAGCATGTCCTCTAGCGTTTGTATTGTTCGCTCACTTTGTTCGTCTGTCTGAGGATGATAAGCAGCACTTAACCTTAACTGTGTTCCCATCCTCTCGTGCAAGCTTTTCCAGAATTTTGACGTGAAACACGGGTCTCGGTCAAAAACAATCGATATCGGCACTCCATGTCGTGAAACAACCTCCTTTACGTACAGGCTTGCTAACTGATTCAAACTGTAGCGAATCTTGATTGGTAGAAAATGTGCAGTCTTCGTAAGTCGATCCACGATAACCCAAATGGCATCCAATCCTTTCTATGTGACCGGAAGTCCTACCACGAAGTCCATCGCAATATGCTCCCATTTCTACTCTGGTATTTCTAATGGTTGTAGCAACCCACTCGGCCGCTGATGCTCTGCTTTTACGCGTTGACAAGTCAAACATCTACTAACGCACTCTGCGACTTCCCGTTTCAAATTGGGCCACCAAAAATGTTGCTTCAAGTCTCGATACATCTTAGTGCCTCTCGGATGAACGAAATATGTCGTATTGTGTGCCTCGTGTAAAATCTCTTCTCTCAACTAGGTTACTGTAATAACCCGAGATTTTCTATATAAAATAAATAAGAAATTTTGCGTATAAATTTTTTTTTTATTTATTTAATGACAAGAATAAGTGTCTAGTAATGTGAACGATAAATGCGAATATATTTATTACTTGAAAAATTAGAAATAATTTTGGAATTATTAATTACCACAAATTATATTGTTATGGTAATTAATTTCAGAAGATTTAAATATTTTTATTAATTATTTTCCTTGACAACATGATTGGAAATAATATATGAAGTGATAATTAGAATTATATAATAAATATTTTATTATATGATTTGTTCGTAATATTTAAGTTAATTATTTTAACTTGATTATCATTGTATTGTGTAAAGAAAGAGAATTCAGATATGAGATCCAAACCTCGGATTGGGATTGTGATCAAGAGATGAGAATAATAATATTATATTATTTATATAATGATTTTACAGTATCATAAATATGTACTGTGTATGTGCGGACAGATAAAGTTGAGCAATGACGGTCAATTAGGTCATAGCATATTACCGTGCTGTCAAACCCTAATTATTAAACTCGGTTATGAGATATGACTGAGTAGTGACTGTGTATAAGAATGTCGGTAATTAGAAGAAACTCTAATTACTTTTTTTACGCCGATAATTAGGACAAACCCTAATTATTATAACCTTAATCGGTTGAAGTTAGAAACCGTAATGACTGTGTTAATATCACACAGATAATTAGAGAACCCTAATGGTCAATTAGAAACCCTAATTGATGACGTTAAGAAACCCTAATTATAGAACCCTAATTTTTCTATAGAAAACCCTAATTTAAATTACCGGGTTTAATTACGATGTTATTGTATAAATATTTTAATTTACCAAAGGATAGAAATTAATTGGTAAATGATAAGAATTACCATCTAGTGATTAAATATTACATTTAATTGCCATGTACAAAATTGCCCTTGAAATTATATGTGAAATGACCAAAATACCCTTTTTGGCTTATTAGTGTATTATTACTTACATTGTTGATGGAATCTTTCAACAATAATGGCCAACACACTACCCCATTAATTTATCGCCTAGAAATTAATTGAATCAATCAAATTCTAGCATCCAAAGCATTTAAAATTGGCCTATAAATAGAGATTAAGGAGAGTTAATGAAATTGTACACTAAAATTGCCCAACTCTCCGAACTAGACTCTCTCAACCCCTTGGCAACAAAATTATCTTACCCATACACCCATAATCAAAGCCCAGCAATCACAAACAACAAATCAGAAGCATCAAAGTCAGAAATCAAGAAATCAAAGTGAGAAAAGGTATAAAATCCCAAAAAATTTGAAATCCTTCGATTCGATGTTAATTGTTATAATTGATTGTTTAAAGTTGTGTAATAGGGAGTCAATTAATGTTCTAAGTTGATAAATCACATACCCATAACATCAAAGTGCACGAATTTGAAGATTTAAGCAAACTGTCAAAACTGAAATTGTGGTCTGACAGTCAAATGTCAAGGCTTATAAATCTTTGCTCGATCATGCTTTCTGTTGTTTAAAAGTTGTTATGTGTAGTCTGCTATATGGTATTTAATATTAAAAAATAATCAAGTTCATACCTGTTATAGATAAAAAGTTATTCATGGTCAAATCCCGTTGACCGAAACAGATGAAGAACACGAACCCAGATTTTTTGAGCAATTTCCGTGTTGGACTTTGACCGGCTAGATCTTGCTGATTCTATGCTTTTTTAGTGTTATGATGCTTTTTAGTTGTAGTACTACATGTTTTCTACACACTTCAATTGATAGATCACACAAAACATGCACAGATTTCAAGTTATAAGGGTCCAAAGTAGGCACCTCGACTGTTCTTCAGTTGAAAAACAGCGTTGTCAGAATTTTTGAAGGCTAATATCTTCGTGATGTGTTGTTACTTGGATCTAAAACTTGTTTGTTAGTGTAGTCTTACACTTTTACTACACGATTGATCTTTAATCTGGTCCAGAAACACAATAGGCTAAGAATTATTCACGGTCAAACATGGTCCCTTGGTAACTGCCTTGTGTTTTCTGGGCTTGAGGAAGAACAACTATAGCGACAGTTATGTCGCTATAGGCCCCTTTAGCGATGGTTTTGATTTATTTTAAATATTTCAATTTCTGGAAATTTCGAAAATGATTTAAAAATTAGAAAAAATTAGATTTTAATTATTAAAAATACTTATTAAATTATGAAAAATTATTTTAAAGTCCGAAAAATAGTTTTTAATTATTTTGAGTATATTTCATAAATATTTAATATTTTTGGAATATAAAAGGTATTTATTTATTTAATTATAAATGATTTAAAAATAGTTTTAATTCATGAAAAATTATGAAAAAATATATTATGGTATAAGAAAATATTTTAAGTTATTTTCCATGACTTTTAATATTTTGTGATGAATTTCATTAATTAATTATATATTAATGATATTAAAGCTATTTATTGATTATATTAAATAATTAGTTTAAAAATGATTTTAATATTTTAAAAATCATTTTAAATGAAAATAAAGTGTTTAAAGATATTTTAAGTTATAAAATATAACTTTCAATATTTAGAAGATAGTTTCATTAATAATTATATATTAATGATATTTAGTTAATGATTTGCGATATTTAGTTTATTTAATATTTATATTAAATAAATAATTTAAAAATGGTTTTATTTATTTAAAAAATCATTTAAAAAGGATATTAGGATTTAAAAATATCTTAAGTTATAATTAATGACTTTTAATATTTGGATAAATAATACAATATTATTAATAATAGTATTGTTTGATGTTTAAATCATTTAATTATGATTAGATGTTTGAAAATGCATGATAAATTTTAATAAATGTTTTAAAATTATTTTAAGTCATTTAAAATAAAATGACCGATATTTCTGAGATGTTGAGGTACGTAATAAGAGTCTTAGACTCAAGATTTATCCGATAAAAAAGTTTCAGACGCAGCAAATAAATGTCGAGTAAATTTATCTCGAACTTAGATATTTAACTGTATTAATGATCGTTTATGATATAATGACTGTAAGAGATGTGTGATAATGTGATTAGACTATGTGCTGACTGTAATAGACAGTACTATGTGTTATGATATATTGTTCTAATCGAACGAATGATCTGATTAATGATAGGTTGTGATATAAAGAAATAGAACCTAAGTTGAGATTTGTAATCAACGAATCAGACAAGTATCTTACCTTTGCATTTCCTTTATGCAATGGACATGAGTAAGAAGTTTCAGAATTATTCTATTCCTGTACAGATTATGTACGCTTTGATTATCAACATGTTAATTCAGATATATATATTCTGTTCGTAAATTTCTAAATGGTTATACAAGTGTCCCCACTTGGATAATCATGACATCTATTTACATGTTGATACCTTTTTGTCAATTACCCATATATATATATGTTGAATTACATATTATTGTTGAGCAAGATTAAAAACCTTCGGGTTTGGAACCGTATATGTATGAACATCCCTATATGGGAAATTTTTTGTTTCAAGGCGGATAGAGTGAGCGATGAATTTTGTTCAAAGTTATGTAGTATTGATCAATACAGGTACAATCTGGGTGATCACTCTCGCGTTCGTAAGTTATTACGGTTTACAAGATGGATTTCTGCTAAACCTTTTCAAAAATGAAAAGAATGTTCATAGTATGTTTCTTAAACCCTATTCATGGGTAGAGCCAGAGCCAAATTTAAAGAATTTGAAAGAGAGTTGTTATGTGAATTTTTTTTTATCAATACTGATTACTTCACAACTTTCAATTCATGTTGTAGAAGTGTTATGTAAAGAGAATACTTATATTCTTTCAAATTTTATATATATAATTGCTATTACTTATTTGGGCACTCAAATGCTCATCCTTGCTTAAATTAAATGTTTTCGATTATGTATATGAGCAACTTTCAAGGCTCAGGCACGAACAAGGGGAAAGAAAAGTTGTTTGAATGAGTTTATATTATGAGTTAATGGTTATAGTTGTATTGGTATCTAGTCAATTATTGTAAGGAATGTATTTGAAGGTCTCGTACCTGGGAAATAAACTTTGATGTATGTAAATTAAGTTTGAATGTATTATTATTTGTATTATTCAGCTTATAGAAATGGTATCGTGAAGCACCGAGTTCGGATTTTAAGTACCCAGATTTGGGGGCGTCACAATTACCGCCTGTACCCACACTCTCTCTTAGAATCTTAAAATACCGTCTTTATCTATTCAAAATTTTTCTTCCTCATTTTCCGTAATCCTTTTCCTGATTTTCTCGCATTCTTCATCTTTCTCCTGTGTTTCCTTTACTCAATCCAACAATGTCGGACGAGCTTCTAAAACAAATAATTTCTCCTCAGGATTCTCGGGTCCCTTTACTTCTATTTCCAACTTCTCCATATCTCTTATTAATTCCTCCTGAGTCGTCAGTTGAAACAATTTCTCCCTTCCTTTCCTGCTCAGAGCGTCAGCAACTACGTTTGCCTTCCCCGGGTGATAAAGAATCTCACAGTCATAATATTTGATAGTTATAATCACCTCCTCTGACGCATATTCAACTCCTTATATGTGAAGATATATTTCAGACTTTTGTGGTCCGTGTATATCTCACATTTCTCTCCGTACAAATAATGTCTCCAAATCTTTAACGCAAAAACTATTGCCGCTAACTCTAAGTCATGAGTAGGGTATCATTTTTCATAATCCTTCAATTGTCGTGACGTATAAGCAATGACTTTGCCATGCTGCATCAACACATAGCCCAGTCCTCTATGCGATGCATCACTATACACTACAAATCCTCCCGTATCATCTGGTAATGATAATATAGGCGCCTCGCTTAACCTCTTCTTCAACTCTTGAAAACTTTCTTCGCATTTGTCAGTCCATACGAATTTCACCGTCTTCCTCGTCAGATTAGTCAATGGGGTCGCTATCTTAGAAAAATCTTGGATGAATCTTCGATAGTACCCTGCTAACCCTAGGAAACTCCTCACTATTCCCAACTTCTTACCGCTTCAACCTTTTTGGGGTCTATTGAGATTCCATTCTCATCCACTACGTGTCCTAAGAATTGAACCTTCTTCATCCAAAATTCGCATTTTGAAAACTTCGTATACATCTCCTCCCTTTGCAGTGCCTCCAAAATAATCTTCAGATGTTCGACGTGTTCTTCTTGTATCTTTGAGTAGATAAAAATGTCATCGATGAAAACTACTACGAATTTATCCAAGTATGGCTTGAAAACTCGATTTATCAAGTCCATGAATGCTGCCAAAGCATTAGTTAAACTGAATGACATTACCAAAAACTTGTAATGTCCATAACGGGTTCGAAACACAGTCTTTGGTATGTCCTCATCCCGCACTTTTAGTTGATGATATCATGTCCGTAAGTCGATCTTCGAGAAACATTTCGCTCCCTTCAGTTGATCAAACAAGTCGTCTATCCTCAATAATGGATATCGATTCTTGATTATTACTCAGTTCAATTCTCGATAATCGATACAGAGCCTCATCGATCCGTCCTTTTTCTTCTCGAATAACACTGGTGCTCCCCAAGGAGACACACTCGGTCGAATGTAACCCTTATCTAATAGTTCTTGAAGTTGTATCATCAATTCCTTCATTTCTACTGGCGCCATACGATATGGAGCCTTTGAAATCGGTGTCGTTCCCGGTGATAAGTCTATTACGAATTCGATTTCTCTATCTGGCGGAAGTCCAGGCAGATCGTCCTGAAACACGTCTTGAAATTCATTTACTACGGGTATATCTTTAATCTCGACTCCCTTTTTTCGAGTATCTACGATGTAAGCTAAATAACTGACGCATCCTTTCCTTAACAACTTCTTGGCCTGCATCATCGTAACGCAACACGATTGCTTAAGCGATAAGCTACCATGAAACACTACCTTAGACTTACTCGGAGTCTGAAGGTTCACACACTTGTTCTGACAGTCAATTATTGTTGCATGGTTATATAACCAATCCATTCCCAGTATTACGTCAAATTCTCCCAGTCTAATAGGAATCAAGTCTACGCTCAGTTCATGTTCTCTAACGTTTGCGCGATAATTTTGATAAACGTATTCTACAGGGATTATTTCCTTATTCGTAACCTCTAAGTTCAAGGAATCTTCTAAACGTTCTCGGGGTGTACTAAATTTACCAGCAAATTCTTCAGATACAAAAGAATAGGTGGCACCCGAATCAAATAATACATAAGCATTCATATTATTGCTTGGGATTATACCTGACACCACGTCCTTTTCAGCCACTGCGTCCTGGACAGTCATGTTAAAGATTCGAGCGGTCGATCGGTTGGGTTGTGTAGGTCCACCAATCATTAACTTGCTTCCTCCTCCCTGGCTTCCGCCAGCTCCACCGCTCCCTTTCTTCGGGCATTCCTTTATCTGGTGCTCTGTTGATCCACAAGCAAAACATCCTCTGATCTTCTTCGGCTTTGGGTAATTTGGCGAGATGTGCCCCTCTTGGCCGCAATTATAGCAGGTGCTTTTCCTCTTCCTGCATTCTCCCTGATGGCTCCTCCCACATTTGTTGCAAGCTTCGGTCCTCTTCTTGAAGTTTCCGTGGTGATTCCCACCTTGATTGCTGCTTCTGTTGTTGTTATTATTTTCCCATTTCCTTTTTCCGGAGTTACTTCCTCCACTGCTGCTTCCTCCACGATGCTCATTACCAGTGTTCTTGTTCTTCTTTTCTTTATGATACAGACTCAAGGCCTCACTGCCACCTTCTGCAATGATTTCCTTGTCCAACATCGTTGTAAAGGAATCAATCTGGAAGACCGATACCTTATTATACAACCATGGCTTCAACCTTTGCTCAAAACGTCTTGCCTTCCTCTCCTCATCCACAACTTGGTGCTCTGCAAATTGCGCTAGTTCATTAAACTTAGTTGCGTATTGCGCCACCGTCATCTCACCTTGTTTTAACTCTAAGAACTTCACTTCCATCCTACTCTTCATACTTTTTGGGAAGTAGTTCTCAAAAAACAACGTCGTAAACCTCTCCCAAGTTATCGTTCCTTCCCTCGCTCTCTGCTGATTAGTTTCCCACCAATAGTTGGCTTCTCCCCTCATCATGTATGTTGAAAATACGGTCTTCTGGTCTTCACCCACGCGAGCTATAGTGAAGGCCTTCTTGATCTCCTTGATCCAGGTTTGCGCAACTATCGGGTCAGTAGTTCCAGTGAATTATGGGGGTCCTATACTCTTAAAATCTTTGAAAGTTGTTACTGGGACAGCTCGGGGAATGGGTGGTACAGTTTCATTTCTTCCCCTCAAAGCTTCTCCCAATAAATCTACCAGTCGCTGTATCGGATCTACTGGACCTCTCTCATCGTTCACTGACTCTTCTGGGACAGGTATTCTATGTCTGGGCGGCATTTTCTGCATCACAAAATTTCCCACTTTATTATCTAATTATCATATTTTGACATTTCTTAAATGAAAAGAACTAAAGGTTTATAACACGTTTCTGAAATAAGATCATTTATATTCATATGCCAAATGGTTACAATACATGTTCTTTTCTAGCATACTGCTATAAATGAAAATACATATCCCCAAATATCATAAAAGACGGGGACAACACTAGCTTACTACCCCTCTAATATTTTTCAAAAGTTCAGGGTTTACCACTATCTCACATCTTACACAAAAGACTGAGATTACAACAATATTTTAACAACACATAATTAAGAATACTACACTACTAAACTTTTCCCTCCAGACTCAATCTAACATTCCACGCTCCACGGTGCTCTGATACTCCTTCTGTGTGATGTGTGCCACCATATCCTGACTTATTGTGTGCCGGGTCTGTCCTAGCTCAGCGGGGTAGTGATTTACCCCCATCGATCAATCTCTCCATGGCCGTGTATAGAGCATAGCCCATCTTGTTCATCTTCCTCCTCTTGCACTGCACCTCATCTTCTAGATCACCCACTTTGTAATTAGAATCCTCCCACTTCTCTTCGAAGTGGATCCTATCCATCACCTCCATTTCTAATTGAGTTCGGAGGGCCTCCTTCTCCGTCTTCTCACTTAACACCCTCTGTTCCAATTCTTCTAACTTTCCTGCCAACTCAACATTCCTTGCCATCGATCGGTGAAATAAGGCACCCATCTGGATCCTTGCCTCCTTACGGTGAGCAATTTCCATCTCCATCTCCTGCATCACTAGCTGCCTCTCAAGAGTCTCGGTCTCTAGCTCTTCGACTCTACTTCCTAACTCCAAAATCTGCTCCTCATACTCTCCTAGCATCCGATCCTCAAAAGTAGTCCCGTCGGAGTCCTCCATGGGCTCGGGTCCCTCTTCCACGGGTTCCTCCTCCATAGGTTCCTCCTCCAGATCAGATTCCTCAGGTAGAGGCACCAACTCCTCCTCATCATCATCACTAATTGGGATAACTACCGATATAGGTTCTGCTATCACGGGTGCCTCATAAACTACGTGGATATCACGCGACTCCTCCTCAACTACTCGGCTAGGTCTTCCCATGTCAGTCATCCTACAATCACCAACATAAGACAAGACAAACAACAACTCCATCAGAATGTTAAATAAACATAAGTTCATTGTATAGAATGAAGTTACATTTCATAACACGCTAAGTCTTTCAGGGAGAACTCTACATGAGTTTTATCCCCTTTTCTAACTTCTAAGTTTTCTTAAGTTATAGTCTAAGGATTCTCGTTCCTAAGGTTTATAACTTTAGCTTTTATACCAACCTGTGACGCACCCAAATTCTGACCTCCACTTGGTCACCCGAATTCGGTTCGTCACTTTCTCAAAATATTACCATAATAGCTAAAATCATACATTTGCAACGAAAGATCTAATTTAGAATAATATACAACGATTTATTATAATTATTCCCCCAAGTCTCGCAACCTACAGTACTTAATGGATTACATAATAATATCGCATAAAGACTTATTACATAATCCTACTTAAGTTTAAACTTAGTCTTAATACATCAACATAATAATTTAAACATAAAAGGGACAAGCTAGTGGTAGCTCTTGCCCTTGCCCTTTGCCCTTTCGAGATACACCTCCTGTTTTCGCCTTTAACTAAAAGGTTTTAAATAAGCAAGGATGAGCACAAATTGCCCAGCAAGTAATATACAACAAGGGTGATATATATATATATATATATATATATATATATATATATATCACAAGGTTTGAAATATCGAAGGTTATTTCTAGGATAGTTAAAAGTGTCAGAATAACATCATGAATAAGAAATATCAACAAATCTTGGAATAAGAACGATAATTCAATATAAATCAACAAAAATATATATGAATTCAACGACTATCAAGGTGTCCAACTAGATAAACAATTTATACTAAGTAGTCACTAAGGACTATTGAACATCTACTAGAATCATCAATATTAAACTGATAACCCAAAAGAACTAGTATTATAGAGGATCAGTCTACAATACTCCACGTTATGCATAACACTACAGTAATAAATTACTCATGTGTTGGGGTTTCCAACAACATACAATCCCCTTACCATAAGGGTTGTTCAACTCAGTTTTCAGATTTCTGCACCAATCAATTGGTTTAGACAGTTTTATAAACATGCATATAATCTAGCTGAATCAAATGGCATAGATACTTTCACAATATTCAAGGACAATACTAAGTTCACATGGATAATAGTTTTCACAAGGGTTTAAGCATAATGGCTTATTTGAACGAGAAAGCAATATAACTTGTAAAAGAGATAAGTTCACGGTATTCGTCGAATAAAGAATGCAAAGATGCTTGCACAATGTAATAAGATAGGTTTAGGAAAACTTGCCTTAAGCGTAGTTTATCCATGTTAATAACTCAACCTTTTGAATCCTATTTATAGCGTATTATATGCATACAAGGTTCATTAGCTAACACAGTCCTTAATCAATCTTGACATGACTCAAGTGCGCACATATGGTACAAAATTAGTTTATAAGTCATCATGAATCAAATACTTAGTTACTTTATAAACAAACCAAGAATGCTCAAGATTAAGACCTCTTTCACTCATGGACTTTCCATTTCAATACAACACAAACTTAACAACTAAGCATCACACATATATATGTACATCAGTAGGTTTTAGCTTACATTTTGCATCATAGGCACCATGCAAGTTACTGTCCAAAAGTTAGAACTCATTATCTGGGATTCCAGACTGGCGCAGCTGGGCCATGGCTAAGCCTAAGACCGGTGAAGCTGCGTCATCCTCTAGCCAAGCCAAGATGCAGCTACTGCCTTGTGGTTTCTGTCCGGCTCGACCAAAACAACCACACATATCACATTGGTCATGTTTAGGGTCTTTTCATGCTCCTCAAGTCAATCTAGGTTCTCTTTTCTAATATAATTCTAATTTAAACATTTAACCCATTTAAGGCCATTCAAGGTCGTGAAACCACAAAGTCTAGCATGCTTGCTTTCTAAACATACATGAGCATTATAAAACTCATATTAGGCATTCTTGTGTGTATTCATAATGCATATGTGAAACTAACACCACTTTAGTTGAAAATAGGCTTTGTTCATGCTTTTCTTGAAACGTGTTACCCAAGCATTGTATATATATGTTTATACTACATGAGCGTGTCTAAGAGTGTCACCAAACATGCTTACAATGTCAGTTTTTAGTTCTCATGGTATCATGACAATATTCACATTTAAAGCTTGCTAATACGTTTAACATGCTCATGTTCCTCTACCAATCAAATAAACACAATCTAAAGGTTTAATCATGCATTTCTAAGTCATGCTAACATGCTTGCAAAGTCAGAATATATATATATGTAGAAATCATGCATGTTAGTTCACTAGGCTAAGTCTTTTCTTGAAAACCTTTCTACACAAGGCTTATTACGTTTGATCGTGTTCAAATGAACTATGTATACTACAACATGCTTATCTATGTGCAAAATCAGTCATGTATAGCTCACTAGGTTCACAATTTGTAGAACATGATCTTTAACATAGTTTGTTTTCAAAACTTAGTCCAAATCTCCATGTAAACCATACGCCTTCATTTAATCATGTAAGTCTATCAAAACATGCTCAACTTAGGTTCATATACTTACATATACATCTTAAACATGCTTTCGTACTAGTTTAAGCCATAGCCCTATATCAGATTGCAAAATAGAAATTGAAAACTCGATTTTCAAGAATCATGCAAATTGTGTCGCACCTTAATAAAAAGTGGCGCATTCAACTGCTTCGTTCGAGTTCAGACGCCAGAAATAGTAACCTCAAAGAATCTGTTGAGCCCAAACACAAAATTTACTCATGAAATCACTCCTAAACACTTATTTATCAGTTTAGACATGCTTGTAAGACCATATAACAACTATATGAACATTACTCCACCATATTAACATCCATTTCCATGAATTCAAGAAATTGAAATTTTAAGAACTCAAGACTCTGTTTAACAAAAACTGAAAATGGAATGCTAGGAATAGAATTATACCTCTGAATTATGAAAGAACTTGCTACTATTGAACTATTAGGCTCTTAACACACTTGTATGCTCTCAAACTTACTACCTAGCAATTTCTCAGACAAATCTCAGCAACATTAACTGATAACCATGGCTGCCATTTATAGAAGAATTGTGGACTGGACATTGGTGTTACACAAAGTCGGAATCCATAGTGCAATGAGATAGAACAATGGTTCATGAAGGGTGGCTCAACAACCCCATACCAACAACCTAGCTAGCCATGATAATCTAGGATATAGCCTTGTGAAGAATACGTATTCTAGCTGCCATTCACTATTCATTGTACTTGGTGACTCTTATTTTGGGACAGGAAGTTCTTGGCACACTTAGCCCACATACTTGTACACATTTAGTTACTTTATTGGCAAAAGGGTTTTAATGTCCAAGTGTTACCATATAAGGAGAGTTTAGGGATTAATTATACACTTACATCATATAGTTCATGTACATTAAATATAAGCAATAAAATAATGCAGTCAGGTATTATTGTCCGGGCAGTTCCATAATTAACCCTACTACTCATATAACCATATTATAACCTTACTATAATAATTACTTATTTATTTATGTTAAATAAATAAATTATTCCTTTCCTTGATTAATTACCACTTAATATACTATAGTTTAATATATAGTCACACAATGTCACACTACACTATATAGTAGAGTTGTAATAGCCCTTATATACACATAACGGTGAATATAATATTATTATATTAATAACTTACTTATTTATGTTAAATAAATAAATCATGCACTTTCTTAATTTATTAACACCAATATTAATTAATCCAATAATTGATTAATGTAATTATGGACTTTCACAATCATTATTTATTGATAATATTCTCATTATATTTATAGGTATATTGCAAATAATAATAATCACATATTATTAATTAATTACAAAGAAATTCATTTCCCACAATTAATTAATACTAATTAATGATTTAATAATTCCTTAGTAGAACATACATTTTGCAATATACTCTTATCATATGGTTTCATCCATGTTACACATATCACATTAATGTCTCCCAATTCAGTGTTACAGAAGAAAGTTATTAACTCAAATCGATCGATGGTAGAATTGGCCAGTGCGTTCCTCGATAAAGTGCAAGACTGGTGCGCTTCGCCGTGCGCTTTTCGACGCTAACTCATTAAACATGACGTGAATTTATCTCCACAAAAGTGTTACTACAAGTCAACGAGCGTATTAATTACTTATACGAAATCACATGATCGATACGATTAATCTTTCTAATTCCCGTTCTAATTCACTTAATGAATTTTCTCGTTTTGCATTATGCCACACAAGGCATTTCACAAATATCTTTGTTACTTCACACATCTTAACTTGTATTGATCAAATACAATCAATTGTATTATCCAACTCATAAATCAATAAATATTTATTTTCACATAAATAGTATTTCCATTAATATATTCATTTAATAATACGTGGAAATTCTCAGGTATTACATGTAACATTTGAGATCATCGGCATAGTGTACCTTGTGCTTGGGCGAATACCAATGAGTGATGTGCAGACCCGAGGTTTAGTTTGAGAAAACCAGGATTTGTAAGTTATTATGCTCAATCGCGTAGCGTTTTTATTCCTGATTTGACCTTCTCAGTCTGTGAGAACTACTTTGCAACTCAAACTGGACCGAGCCGGAGGGGTGGGACCCACATAGGGGTGCCATGGGTACACTCGCACATACCATGAGATGGACTGCTGGCCAACCGTGGATATTAAAGTCCCGCAAGTTGCTTTCATAAGTCATTTTCAAGTTGCACCGCGAAGGAAATCTGTGACAACCCGAGTTAAAAAAAAAACCGGATTGTCCAGAATTTAAGTTAAAGAATTAGTTATTAATAAAATGAATTTTTATTAATACTATTATGTGCTATGTGTTTATTAATCGTTCTACAACCTAGGATGATTATAAGTCGGGAGGATTCTGGCTACGAGCTAGATTGAACGAGTAAGAATTTTCAAGACGAAAATTAAAGTTTTTCGGGAACAAAAATATTTCCGGGGAAAAAGACGAAATAGGCATTATTCATCGTTTATGCTCGGAGATTTATTTTGAAATTCCGAGAAGTTATTGATTACGTATAATCTTGAGACGTGATGAAATATTCAATAATTTTTCAGTTATGGCAAAAACGAAGTTTTCGCCTGCGGACTCAAAACCTAAGGGTTTGGAAAAGTGAGTTCTGAGAATTTTAGGATCACGTATAATAATTAGGGTTATTATGCATGAGAAATACGAGTATAATACTAGTTATTATACGAGTATAGTACGAGGAATAGTACGACGTATAATACGAATATCGTACGAACGAATTACGAAGAGAAGACGAGAATAGGAGAATGGAATGCGTAGAATACGATAAGTCTTAATGGACTTTGTAGAATCCAATTGGACTTGGATTATGTCAAGCCCAATGCTTTGTGAAATCAAGCCCAAGATAGGCCCAATAAGAATTAGGGTTAAGGCCCAAACCAAGAAAAGAAACCGCGGATCGAACCAATGGGTAAATGGATGAGTAATAACCATTGGGGCAACCCATGGGGTGACCCATGGGGCATGTGGGGCGGCCACTTGGCCACCAAGTAAACTTGGTGGCTAAGTCATGAATAGTAAGGAGGTGGGGGGCGAAATGACCATTTTGCCCTAGCTTTGGTTTTCTATAAATAGAAAGCTAGGTTTTCATTTTCTAGGATTTTGAAAATCCTACACTTGAGAGAGAGAGAGAGAGAGAGAGCTCGGTTGGGAGAGGAAGAGGAAGAGCGTGAGCATGAATGCTCGGATCAAAAGTGATCGTGAAATAGAAAAGCTAGCGAATCGCCGGCTTTGTATAACGGAAGCGGATTAAAGAAGAACGGTAATCCGAACCCTAGTTTCTCCTAATATTTTTCTTTAAGTTTTCTATGTTTAAAACATAGCTTAAGGAGAATAAGAAGTAAAAGAAGTTAGGAATGATTTCATATGGTTGAAATCATGAGAAAACAAAGAAATAAGAATTAGAAATTTAGTTTATAAATTTCTTAAGGAAGTATAAAATTCGTAAGGATTTTGAGTGATCTGAATGAATATTATGAATGAGTAGGTGGAATAAGTAAGGAATGATGTTCTATAACATCAAATTCCAAGAAAAAGTAGAATCGTAATCCAAAATATCGATTAAAATGAAGAACGAATGAAGAACGCGAAGAACACGCGAAGAACACGTAGAATGTTGTTGATGGACAAATTTAAAACCATCGTAGGATAATTGTTACAAGTTTAAAACCATCGTGTATAAGTTAGTTGCATATTGCTTGGTTAGGAACGGTAGAAACGTTCATGAAGAATGGATTAAAACTTAGCTAGAATGAAGTTATGGTGAAATTTTCGTAAAAGATGAACGAGAAGTAGAAAGTTAGAAAATGAACCCGAACGTGTAGGGTTTCATAAGAAAGTAAGAGAACGTAGAAAACGTGAGTCGTAGACTTAAGAACGAACGAGTTTCGAGTTCGGATGACCGAATAACGGACGAACGAACGAAGAGCGTTAAAAACGTAAAATGAACAAAGGGTGAAAAATCAAGCCAATCGAATGGCACGTTAACGAATTCAGAACGAAGTTCTGTCCGAAGGGTATGGAAGTACGTAAGATAAGAAAGAGAATGGCTTTGGAACGACCTCGTTTCGAGTTATAATGAAGTAGTTATGAGATCGCGAAGTAAGCATCTCAAAATTGAGTTAACACTTAGAAAAATTTCTAGGGTTTTGTCTCGGTGCCGCAGCGCCGGATAGACTGTGAAAAGTGGCGCCACAGCGCGAACTCAGCCATAAACTTCTGGAGAGTGGCGCCACAGCGCGAGAGATAATAAAGGGTTTGGCACCGCAGCGCCAGACCAAGGAAGAAGGTGAAGTAGGGCGCGTCGCAGGGCGAGAGAGAGGAAGGGGCACGGCGCCGCAGCGCCGGTGCGGAGCAATGCCCAGAAATGATATTTTTATTTCTCATATACTGGGGGATGTGCAAGAAAGAAGTATGAACATATAGTTCACCTAAAATAATGCTTAAGAAAGCAAGTTAAACCTTTAGTAAAGGTTGAACGGAAAGATTAAACGAGACTAAAAGAATGCAAACGCTAGATTACGGAACCGATATCCGGGGACCGTAGTTGCGATGAACGAACGTGAGGGATTACTATGATTGTGATTCCTTAGACGTTGAGTGATGTAGGTAACGAGTAACATTTTGATGTTATGTTGTGATAATGAGAGATAAGTGTAAAGTGTATAGACGCTATGAACGCAACGTTATTGTGATGAACGATCGGTCTTAGCATTCAACGAACGGTATAGCTTCGACATTAAGCAAGAATAATGAACATGGGGTTCAGGGGTTGAATAACGATTGAATGAAGTGAAACCTTGATTAAAGGTTGAGTGAGAGATTAAGAGACGAGCAACGTGAATGTCGAATACGTAAACGATCCTCGTGAATCGTATTTGAGTAAGTCGAACGTTCTAAGGGTACAATAATTGTATAACTTAGACGTTGACGAAGGTAGTAAGTAAGATATGACTTATCGTAAAAAGCCGTAGCGAGCGGTAATAAGAGTAATGAAAGTCTGTATGTAAGTCGGATAAAGAAGATGGAATGAAGTAAGCGTTAAACACTGTAGTCGAAGTGAGGGCTGAGTGTACGCGATTATTAAATGGGTAGAACCTACACTCCGTGTATGGTTTAACCGTAAGGTAATGAAGAATGTTGTTTAACCGTGAATGGTGAAGAAACTTAATTGAAGACAATAACGTATAACGTTAAGAAGCCGAGTTAATAAGTATAACTTGGACAACGTTCCGAATTGAATGAACTGGACATTGTAAGGTTTGAATAATTTAATATGAAATGTTTAACGCTATGACCTCATAGTATTGACATTGAATGATCATTCTGAGTATTCAAAAGACTGTATGACTTGGACGATAAAGAATGAATCCTGAGGTATGGCATTTAGTTACCAGAAAGCCGTAAACTGGTAATGAAAGTTAGTCGTGTAAACTTAGATTACAAGAACGCAAACCCTAAGAAGTAAAGTTAAGTAAACCAATGCGTAAGTCAAGTATATGACTAATTGGTGTACGTGTATTTCTTATGTGTTATATAGGATTTGGAATGAGCGATTCAAATGTAAGTCAGTAAGTGTGTAAAGCAAGTTTTCTAACTTCATTCATGCTATATGAATGCTAGTTTCTTAAACTTCTCAGATGTTGTACTTGAGAAGTTATGTCTATGTGCGAATGTGCGATGTTTGTACAAGGTGGTAGAACATATGAGGCATTGAGCCACAATTTGAACACTTTGGTGTTTCTATGATATGAACTGTTATGTGATTGAGCTGTTCAATACAAGTATGCTCGGTTTATACATGAACCATTATTGTTAAGTCTGTGCTAATGATTCTAGCCAGACAGGATATGTATGGAAAAAGGTAGAAGAATGAAAGTAGTGCAAAGAGTAGGTCATCAATGTTTTAAGATGATAGAATCGAGACTATTCCTATTATTTAGCCGCGCCTATAACCTTTGTTTGGTTATTGAAGTTCGAAAAAATGTTTAAACTCTTGAAGTTGTTTGTTCAACTGTTATGACTTGTTGGGCAATTGAATGCTCACACTTGCTTTAAATGAAAAACATTTTCAGCGAACGATGTTAGAAAGAACTTAAGGATCCCGTAAAGATCAAGTCGATCCAGATCCGGATGAAGTGCCATTCAAGATGTGAATGTGCGTGCAGATCAAGTGAAGACTTGTAATATAGAATGATAGGATTAAACTATAGACTAGTTTAATGAACAGTTATCAATCCTTTGTGGCGGATGAAAGTCACTCGTGTAAGATGTAAAGAATAATGTAATTATTCATTATTTGTAATAAAAGAGGTTTTAAGGTTTCGAGAACCTGGGATTTTAGAATATATTTTATTATATTTAACTATATAATGACGTGTATTTGGAAGGAAGTGGAATAGTGATACACGGAGTCCGGGTCTGAAAGTAGACTGGATTTCAAGGCGTCACAAAATCTGAGAGCTCTCCTTCAGATCTGCTGAGTTCGGGTGACTTTCTGCAAATTCTGTCACTGTACAAGTGTTCTACATTATCTTGGTAATGTATGAATGTATTTTTTTTTCCAATTTTTATCCGTTGGAAAATGACTTATCACATGAAATGCATCTAAACACATAGTAGTGATTATGTATGCTCAAATGACTTGATAAAAAATATTCAACATAGTAAATGTTAGTATTAAACCATGCTGAACATAATGATGTGAAAAAATTTAACTTTTGAGACAGTCAAATTGGCACCTTTTTCTGCTATTTCTTGTCCTATTTGAGGGCAAATGAGCAAAACGTAAAAAGTAAAAGTACTCCTGGTATTGAGGTTAACCTTATGGTATTGATGACTTTGATTTTTAATGCATATATTATAAATATGACTTTGGGCAGGTGTGCTACTGAATGGCCACCTAGTCATGCCTATGTGCATGTGGATAGTCCTATTTACAAAGGGGACTATGGAAAAAAATTCAAAATTTAGGCATTTAATTAACTATGCATTTTTATCTCTACTATAAACATATGTTAAAGTAGTGCATGCATGCATGTAGTCATAAAATGCATTTTAAAAAGCTCCAAGTTAGAAAATACCACACCCTTTCTGAGGTGATTTGGAGACTTTTTTCGCAGATATTATGGATCCAGATCAGCCGAGTAGTTCCCGTAGGACCACTTTTGGTGTACGGAGGAGGGCTTCTGAAGTGCCTCGAACCCGCTCTATTAGACAGCCTCATCGGTTGATGGAGGCGGTGATACGTCCAGTCCGTGTTGATGTGCTGGATGTTAAGGACGAGGAGGAGGATGTTTTGGTTACGGACCCCACTCCTTCTGCACATGTTCCACACATGGACCTCTCTAGTATTTAGGTGGCAAACCCAGATCTTCTGGGTGATTTGAGTAGACATCCCTCGATGTATTTGCTTTCCAATGAGGTATGACGTTAGATCTTGATCTTCCTTTTTTCTATTGATGAGGAGTAAAGGATTTTGATGTTGATCTCTATTTCATGTAGGTTCCCAGCTTTACACAGCCTTGAGGGAACTAGTTTAGCATACACTCCATGTACCAGGCTCTTCAACCTGACTATAAAGCGATTGTGCGTGACTCGGGATTTGGAGCATTCTTTTCCATCCTTCCCCATCGTTGTCCCTGGGGTTATCTCAGGGCATTGTCTGAGCGATGGTTTAATCAGACTCAGTCACTCCATTTATTGGACTGTGAGGTGACGATGATGCCAATGGATTGGCGGTTTATCACAGGTATAGAGTTTGGAGGGGCACCAGTGCCTTGTATGGCGGATATTACCCTTACAGCCGTCAGATCTTTGCTAGGAGTTTCGACGGAGGCGCTCAAGGGTAGGATCGTTTGTACGGGTCCTTTGAGCGTGGATGCTATGAGTGGGCTTTTGAGTGAGCCCATGCCAGATGTTGTCAGAGTCAGGGATCGCATTCTTCGGCGATTGTTCTTGATGATCATTAGGGGCTGCTTCATAGCAGATAACTCTTCTATGGTGTCGTTCACTTTGGTCAGCGCCATGTATCATGTGGACCGTATTGAAGAGTATGATTAGGGTTCCTACACCTTTGCCTATTTCCTCAGGGCCATGTGTATGCGCTCGTAGGGTTTGACTGAGGCTTGGTTAGGATTCTACCCATTTCTGCTGGTGAGTATTTCTCTTATCGTTTCCCATGTATAGGTTAAGAGTATTTACTAATCGCAGATGTTTGCCTTTATGTTGGCATTTTTGGGCCTATGAGAGGCTTCCATATTTGCGCCATGTGAGCATGTTAGGTTTAGATACCTATCCACGAGGACGACGATGGCATCATTTCATATTGGCGGAGGTCCCTGTAGCTGAGGGTTTCACTCATTCCACCACTGGTGGAGTTATCGACGGTGATATTATTACATGGATCCCCTATTCTGGGGAGCACTTGGACATCGATTTTGAGGATGGGTACCAGACTGGTGTCGAGTATGTGATCTCCACCCGGAGAGTTCTTCCCTTTACATATGGAGGATGGGAGCTCTATTTAGGACAACGTTCTATTAGGAGCACTATGGGGAGATTCAGATCTCGATCTTGCCTCTGTCAAAGCGTCATCGGCTCAGATGTCGGTAGCCACCGTCACTGACATCCCATTGTTGGGGGTTGACGGTTTTACATTATCAGAGGGCCCCTACACTCAGGAGATATTTCAGCGTTGGTGGTTCCCTCGCACTATTGGAGCCCAGACCCGCACCACTCAGTTCATGGGGGATATGGTTCCAGGATCTGTGATGATGACGGATTGGCTAGCCTATGTCTGAGATCCGACTTATGTGACACAAATTTATTGTTTGACCCAGCGATTGGACCAGGCACATTTCTTTATCCAGCATTTAGGCAGAGATCCGACAGAGGCATATTCATTTGATCCTTCCAGCTCAGGCGTTGGCCCCTCAGATGACCCATTTGGCTTTGTCGGTGCAGATCCTCCTCTGTATAGGCTTGACATCCCCGTTGATAGAGATCTAGTGACTCAGGAGGAGTTACATCAGGTGGACAAAATTGATGATGTAGATATAGACACTATTGTCTTCTTCTGATGTGTATTCTCGTTATCTCTTTTGATAGGCCTCTGTTAGCTATTGGGTGGATGTGCCCCATTCTCGCTATATCTTTTTATAGGCCTCTGTTAGTAGTAAGGCGTCTATGCCCCATTTCCCTGTATTTTTAGTTGTACAGAGATGATGTATGTAGATGATGATATACTTAGGAATGTATGTATAGTTTTCCCTTCCCTATATAATATTGCCATCTATTACCTGTAATACATGTATCATGTTATGCATATATATGTATTTTCAGAGATATTCAGTATTGACCCCTGGATGGTCTTATGACACGGCCTGTACAGATGTCTTCTTCGACGGTTAGCCGTATTGATTATACCCCACCATTATCGGTGGCATTTGGTATGCGATCGTGGTATGACAGCATGTCACATCAGACAGGGTGACCGTAGATTACTTGTTGCAGCATACTATGAACATGTTGATGTTTCAGGTTCCCACAGGATTCGTGGATGGCATGCTAGCGCACTGGGTATCGGAGAGACACGTTTTTTGATTTGGGACCCAGGAGTTGACTCCCACTCTGGAGAGTATGCACGGTTGACGATGCTGCCACTGGATAGACCTTGCGTGCATATGGCCTTGGGGGACATGAGTCGACGGTTCATGACCCTCACTGGATTGAGGCGTAGGGTGATGCAGGATGAGCTTACATCTGGCCACGTTATATCCCAACGTTTTTTGTTTGACAGATTTGGTTCTGAGGATAGTTAAATATGACATTCCGGGGATTTCACCACACCAGAGGATCATTGGCGTATAGCCAGGGTGGATGTACTGCTATTGTGTGTACTGTCATATGTATATATGCCACGGTATATGGATGAGTTGGACATAGGGGTTATCGTGGCAGTGAGAGCTCTTAGGGAGGGTCATACCATCCTATCGATGATCATAGCAGAGACTCTGAGGTCCGCTACATACTGTTGCACTATCCGACAGGCGTGTTTACGAGCAGCTCGGTCATGTTGTACGTGTGGTTTATATCACACTTGAGACCGATCGGCACTTTTAGATGGCATGGATATTGTTTCACCCATGATATAGCCATGTCATACTCCTTTCAGCCTGCTAAGTGTTTGGACGCTATGCTTTGGTCGGTATTTTTGACGGAGATTAGTGATCCGTTTAGCACATTATCGTGCTCGAGGCTCAGCTCACCTTACAACTTTATTACTCATGCTCCGGGCATGGATTACCTCCCTCTGGCTGGTTTGAGGGGCATGACTACATATCACCCGATGGCCACGATGTAACAGTTTGACCAGTTTCAGGTCTTTCATCCTTTTGAGGGGGGCGTTAGGCCAGCGTTTAGCTTCTCGCTATCTTTCAACAGAGGATCGATCCCGTGTGTATGCTTGTTGGGATTAGCGCGAGATAGCTATTTTCTCTGTTAGCCATCCGGGTTGTTCGCTAGAGTATTCAACATGGATGGAGACAGAGATTGCATCGGCTGCGGTGGTATCCACATTGTCGAGTAGTGATTCAAACGATGTAGAGCTCATGGAGGACGTTGATTCTCACACCGAGGAGAAGCAGTTTACTAGGTTACCAACATCTCCTTTATATTCTCCCAGTACTAGCACTGTTGTGATTTAACATTCAACACAGTACTTTGAGCAGAGTCTTCATCTGATGACCTCCGAGAGAGACCAGGCTAGAGCCTTGATGTTGACAGCCCTTGATGGGAGAGACGCAACTCTGTAAGAGAGAGACGAGGCATTAGCTCATAGAGACGTCGTTGTTATTGAGCGGGATGAGGCTAGATCAGTCAGAGATGCAGTGATAGTTGAGCGGGATAGTGCCATATCTTCCCAGGATGTAGCCATCACAGATAGTACTGCAGTGAGGTCCCTTACCACTGACATAATTGCAGAGATGAGCACTTATATTGATGAGCATAGGGTCACCATGCAGATGGCTGCAGATCTGTTGGGTCGTGTGGATACCCTCGTACAGGAGACCATAGCTTTGCCTCCTTCTTCTGAGAAGGATGCCATATTGGGCTTGTTAGCTCGCATATACCCTGACTTGTAGATGGGATGGTATTTTCCTGCACAAACAAGAATAGTCATTTTGTCATGTACAGTTTACATTGTGTATATCAAACAACATTATATATAGCAGGGAAATATATTTGTGATCACTTCCCTTTTTAGATATGTCGGTTGCTTGCTTGATATTTTGCCTGTTTCTTCAAGACTTGTGATCTTGATGTATTCTGAATTCCCCCTAGATGGATGGACATTGAGTTGTCTCGGGATAGTTCAGAATGGAGCATTGATTTGTGTGTATCCCTACCATCTTTGGTGTCTTGGGACTGGTTTCTGTATGGAAATGTGGAGAGGAGTGTGGCTTTCCTCTCTGAGATTGACCGCACCACAGATGGTCGCTAGTACCCCTATTTAGGAGGAGCCTAGTTAATTCCATCTCTTATGGATTGGTGTTTCTCTTTGAGGTACAACCATAGCTTAGATGGTCTCCGAATCTCCTATTTGGGAGGAGTTCAGGTAATTTCACCCCTCTGGTCTGAAGCCGAATGAAATGTAGTGCATTGAAGGATGATCCCAGTACCAGTTGACAAGTGTTTGTGTTTTGGTAGGGGGTGAGACCAAACCATGAATGGCTGCCTACGTACTCCTATTGAAGAGGAGATCAGGTCTGCGTAGTTCGAACCTGGTGTAAGAGGTTTAATGCTGTATGTGGCAAAAAGGGTGTAGGAATGTTTTTGTTGTTTTTTTTTGGTAAGGAGAAAGGAGTAGAAATGTTTTTTGTTGTTTTTGTTTTATTGCGATCGGGGCATATGAAATGGTTGCCTACGTACTCCTATTGAAGAGGAGATCAGGTTGACGTAGTTCACCCCTCAGGACGAGTTGAAAAGTGTGATCCCATATGCAGGTCAGACTGTGGGGAAGAGAAAGTTTGATCCTAGGTTGAGGATAAACTGCAGGTGTGAAAGGTTTAATCCCAAGTTTGGGGTAACAATCTATAAGCGCGAAAGGTTCAATCCTTAGTGGGATGACCGAAGTCATAGGAACGCAGTGAAGCCAGGCTGCTGGCTCGAAGAGTATGTTTCCCTGAGGGGCAAAGTGTAGAAAAGAGTTGTATATGGTAAAGGGTTAAAGAACCGGAATGACTGGTGATATGATGATCCAACACCAGGATGTTTGCTTGATAGTAACTTCAGACATAGTACCGTTTCACGGTGTCCGAGTTGATGAGTTGTGGAAATTCATCGCCGTCCATTTTTTGCAATCTGAGAGCACTTCCTGTCAATACTTCCTTGACAACAAACGGGCCTTCCCAGTCAGGAGCAAATTTTCCCTTAGATTGATCTTGGTTGTCAATGATCTTCTTCAAAACCAAGTCATGTTGTTTAAACTTTCGTAGCCGAACTTTTCTATTATAGGATCTGGCGATCCTTTGTTGATATAACTGACCATGGAAGATAGTCGTGGTTCGCCTTTCGTCTATTAGAGACAATTGGTGATACATGTTTTGTACCCATTGATCTTCATCTAGTTGAGTGTCTATCAACACTCTGAGGGATTCTATTTCTACTTCTATGGAGAGCACTGCTTCCATCCCATAGGTTAATGCGTAGGGGGTTGCCCCAGTGGAAGTGCGCATTGATGTTCTGTAGGCTAACAGAGTAAGAGGCAATAAGTAAGGCCATTCTTTGTGGTTGGCGGACATTTTTTACATAATCTTCTTGATATTTTTGTTAGCCGCTTCACCAGCATCATTCATCCTTGGACGGTAAATGACGGAGTTAGGATGTTTGATGTGGAATTTACTGCATAATTCCTCCATCATTTTGTTGTTGAGGTTCTTAGCATTGTCTGACATAATTACCTCTGGTTGTCCATATCGACAAATGACATTGTTTCTGATGAAAGCAATGATAACTTCTTTGGTAACCCTGGGCAAGGAAGCTGTTTCTACCCACTTGGTGAAGTAGTCAATCATGGTGAAGATAAATCGATGTCCATTACTGGCTTTAGGCTTAATGGGCCCGATAACGTCCATTCCCCATATTGAGAAGGGCCAAGGCGAACTCATATTGTGGAGTTCCCGTGGAGGGGCATGAATAGCATTTCCATGAATTTGGCACTGATAACATCTCTTGACATGGTAATCATAGTCAGCTTTGAGAGAAATCCAGTAATGTCATGTCCTGAGGATCTTCTTAACAAGGAGGGGGCCACTCATGTGGGGGCCACAGACTCCACCATGGATCTCATTCATAAGCCTTTGAGCTTGGTCTTTGTCTAAACATCTGAGGAGACCTTGTCCTGCATCTCTCTTATAGAAGGCATCTCCACTTAGGTAGAATTTCATAGCAAGTCGATGGATCCAGCTTTTCTCAGTCGGGCTCACCTCATCGGGTGTAGATCCATCTCGTAGGTATTCCTTGATATGCTGATACCAAGGATGTTAGATGGGAGGTAGCTCATCTGATACTTCTCCAACGTAATTCCCATAGGATGGGGCCTTGTGCAGGAAAATTGTGACGCTTGGCAAGTGTCCCTTGTCAGGTATGTGAATCAAGGAAGCCAAAGTTGCTAATGCGTCTGCAAAGTCATTCCTATTATGAGGAATGTGTAAAAAGGAGATTTCTTCGAACTCCGAAACCATCTGTAAAACTTGCAGATGGTAAGGCAGCAAATGTAGCTCTTTGGTTTGATAGATTCTCGTGGATTGTCTGACCACTAACTCTGAATCTCCAAAGATAGTTAAACATCTAATGCCCATTGAACGGGAAAGTCTTAGCCCCATGAGACAGCCTTCATACTCAGCTGTGTTGTTGGTGCTGATAAACTGCAATTTGACGGCAATGGGATACTGCTCCCCCGTACTGGATACTAGAACTGCTCCAGCTCTAGAACCTTCCATATTAATAGCCCCATCAAAATACACCTTCCAAAAACTTGTTGGGTAAAATCTAATTACGCACAACACGCAAGTATACGTGGTCAACAAGTAATAAAGTGAAAGTAGAGTATCGTTCCCACGAGGAATTGTTTAATAAAAATCACCAAGTACTAACCCGTAACCAACTCAATCTTATTTAAACTAATGAATTTCAATTTATATGTAAACTAATTCTAATTACCACTAGTTAAATTAAGATCACGGAGATTTAAGATCACAACTTCACTTATTGCTTCATTTAAGTTAACACACTTCTCATCAATTATTCTCTATCATGAATTGTTAATCAAGAACACTAAAGTAGACAAAACCACCTCTCGATGCATAATATTCATACTCACTTAAATCCACAGATGATAGAATTAAGAAAGACACCCTAATTAACTAATCCCCTAGATCTCTATGTGAATTACAATTAAAAAGGATTTAAAGCACAAGTTCGCGATAAGATTACATATGGCGTAAAGGCATATCTCTATCCTAAACATGAATCATGAATTTCATCTATGCAGAAATCACAAACACATAATATCATGATCAAATCTAAATCTAAACTTCATCTCTCGAGTTCATATAGATTATCACGGTAATTGATGGCCAATCAATTAAACAATTAAGTCTAAATCACAATAGACAATCCTCACAATAGAACATAATAATTGATAGCGAAGCATATTAAAATAAACTACACAATAAGATACATTGTAATCTAAAACAAAGAATTAGTTCATTGAATTAAAACTAAGAATCCACACTTGAATACACATTAAAAGACAAAGATAGAATCTATTGTCTATAGATTTGATGCTCCCTCTTTGCTCCTACTTTGAATCTTCAATGGTCTCTAAGTTGCTTCAATCTCCAAATCTAACAAGAACTAGTGTTTTGATCTAATTTACTCTAATATAATCTATTGGAATCCTCCAAAACTAGCCTCTATATCCTTTCTTTTATGCCTCTCATCATGTATTTATAGTTCTAATGGATACCTTAGCAAGTTAGGCAACTAAGAATCCTATTCTAGCTCAAATTGGACACCAAATAACTCAATTCAATTTGCTTTTCCGTCGACCAAAGATGCCCTGCGGTCTTTGTCCCTAGGCTATTTTGGGCACGCCCACGCTTCTGATGTCGAAATTTCGGTGGCCAAACGCTACCCATGTTGTCTCTAGCTGTGATCATGCGCTACTCTGTTTTCTATTGTGACGTCCTTTGGTTAAACAGGAATAACCTTTGATCCGCTAGGAGTTACGGGGCCTGCCACCTAATAAATCAAAGATAACGACGAGATCTACAACCTCCATTCTTTGAGAATGGAAAGATTACGTCCAGATCAAGGCGGAAATTGAGCGTGAAGTAGATGTTATGTAAATGGCAAGCATGACAACTCTTAACTTTGAGCTTTGTTGATAAAAAGGCCATAACTCTCATATCTGAACTCTGATTGGGACAGTTAAAGATATTCTGAAAAGCTAAGAAGACTCTCTATAGTATAATCAAAGTTCCAAGCCAAGAACATGCATCCAACTTGGTGTTAAAAGTCCTTCAATCTTCCCTTCTTGCATTTGTTTGCGTATTTTGTTCCAAAAGATGTCCGAATTGCTTTCCCTTGCTTCTTCATGCCAATGTTATGTTATAGCCTACAAAATAACATAAAATGTATGAAAAGTAACTAAGAAACAAAGGTTTAAGCAACTAATTCAAGTAATAGATACCGGATAAGTAGGTATAAAACCTACTTATCAAATACCCCCAAACTTAAACATTTGCTTGTCCTCAAGCAAAAACACAAAACAACAATGCTATGCAATGTAACTAATCTACATGTCTATGAATCTAGCAGTAATGACATAAACAAGTCTATTCAACCGGCCTTAGAGAAATCAAGTAAACATGATAATACATCATATCAAAACAAATCATTAGTTTCTCAATCAATCATTAAATCTTAGACTGTTATCACGGATATAGTGCGTGTGTGCTCCACAATAATGTTAACTGATAAAAAAATCAAATTTAACACATAATAAGTCTCTTCGAAGGCATCATACAATGTAAACTCAAGAAATCCAAAAACATGCTAGATCCAGCTAAAATTAAACAATTACCAATATCGAGGGTCAACATGGGATACTTATGCTTTATTTTTCATCTATAGGGGCTATTTGCTCTTATTTCTCATTTTTTTTCTTTATTTCTTTTTTTTTTTTTTTTTTCTTTTTTTTTCTTTTTTTCTCTTTTTTATAGTGAGTGCGTTTTACACTCCATCGTACGCCTGTGTTTATGGGGAGTGCATTTCACGCTTCTTCTCGACCCACCACAGGACTCAATTTATTCAACTCAATATCTTTTTTTTCTTTTCTTTTCTTTTCTTTTCTTTTATATAGCTTATATACCCCAAATATTCCCCCAAACTTAGGTTATTGTCTAAATTTAGCCATCACTACTTATTCTTTTTATTCTTTCATTCAAACTAGCATTATCCTTTAGAGTCTGATTATGTATCAATTTAAACTCAATCAATCACAAGTTGTTTTTACTGTGTTATCCTTATTATACCAGTTTCAAATAGAAAAAGACTCAATTCATAACAAGAAATCACATCAAAGCTTTAATAGTCAGTACTATACTTGTCTACCCAATTCCAATCTCATCATTGGCCAAAACAAATTATAAATATCAAATAGTCGGACTTATGCAAGATGTACTAAATGTTATATAAACATAGTAAACTAACTACTAATTTTTTTTTTCAATTTTTTTAAGAAACTGAATGCAAAGACTAAATGTAACTATATGAACTACAATGTAAATAACCAATGTAAATAACTAACTATATGCAATACGACACTAAAATGAATACCCCCAAACTTAAACCTTTGCTTGTCCTCAAGAAAAAACACAAAACAACATTGCTATGCAATGCAATTAATCTACATGCCTACGAATCCAGCAGTAATGACAGAAACAAGTCTATTCAACCGACCTCAGCGAAATCAAGTAAACATGATAATACATTATATCAAAACTCATCTGTAATTTCTCAATCAATCATCAAATCTTAAACCGTTATTACTGATATAGTGTGTGTGTGTGTGTGTGCTCAACATCCATGCTAACTGATTTAATGCTAAATACAACACATAATAGATCTCTTTAAAGGCATCATAAGTGAAAACTCACAAAATTAATGAACAAGCTAAATCCAAAAAAATTCAAACATCCACCAAGTTCAAGAGTCCAATCCGGGATACTTATGTTTTACTTTGCATTACGGGGGCTTTTTTCGCTCTTTTCCCGTCTTATTGTTTTTTTTCTTTTATAAATATATTTTTTCTTTACCATGACTGTGCAATGTCTCATTCTATTAGGCTAACGGTGCTACCCCTTAGTGAGCTTTTGACCAATGACTCCCAGACCATAAAGACCTTAGGGCGCTAGGTGTAAAGACACTCCCTCGGGCGTACTTGCTCAAGTAACAAAGGCCCCGAAACAAGACTTGCCACGATAATTTTTTTTCATCACTTTTTTTCTTTTTCTTTTTTTTTCTTTTTGAAGCTTATATATCTCAAATTTTTCTCCAAAACTTAAGTTTTTGTCTAAATTTAGTCATCTCCACCTTTTCATGTCTTTCATTCATTCACACTAGTATTATCCTTAAGAAGTCAATTATGTATTAATTTATACTTAATCAGTCAATAAAGTTGTTTCTAACGTGCTAACCTTGATTATACCAGTTTCAAACAGGAAAAGATCCAATTCATAACAAAAAAAATCACGTCAAAGCTCTAATAATTAGTACTATACTTGTCTACTCAATTCCAATTTCATCATTGGCCAAAATAAACTTAAACTATCTAACAACTGGATTCATGCAAATGAACATAGTAACTAACTAATATTTTTTGATTTTTTGATTTTTTTTTAACAAGAAACTGCATACAAAAACTAAATGTAACTAAATGAACTACATTGTAAATAACTAACTATATGCAATAGGACACTAAAATGCCCCCCAAACTTAAACTAGACATTGTCCTCAATGGCTGAAAATAGGAAAAATTAAAAGAGAGGACTTCCCTGAAAAAACAACATTTTAACACTGGGAATTTTAGAATGCGGTGACTTGCGCGTTGTGGATATCTTGAGGAGATAAGCGCCTGCTGCTGTATATATATTATGGGTAGCGCTTGATCCCGCTGCTTAGGAAGTCGATAACTTGGTGACTCTCTTTTTCTTGCCTTTACATGAGCATACCATTATGGAGTCATTATTCTTTGAAAACTAAATATTTGAGCTAGACTATAAACGAAAATATAAAGAATAAATAAGGAAGAAAAGGTTTAGAGCTTGGGTTGCCTCCCAAGTAGCGCTAGTTTTAACGTCGTAAGCCCGACTTTGTCTGGTCACCACTATCCAATTCCTCTTTGATAATTGAGGAACCCTCCATCCATCGGAAACAATGTAACTTTTGGTAGGTTCCCTTTTTTGATGGCTATCAAATTAAAGTCACCTAGCATGCTTTGTTTAAGTAAGTGCCCAATTGAGAATGTTGAATAACTAGGTGCTTTTCCGTCCGTTGAGTCTATGATTAGATTGGGGCTTTGAGTCTTGGAAAGCACAACGGGCTCTTCTTCTTCTAATTTCTCTTCCTCAGCCCACCATGGTGTATAAGAGGCCTTATTATCATAGAGATCTTTTCCTTGGATGTGAGTACCAAGGGGACATGGGTGTGCAAACTTCACTGGATTTTTCAACTCTGGCTGAGAAGGCACTTGGGGTATGTATAATAAAGATCAGCTCATGTTCTTCTTTTTCTATATCCCCAGTTGTCTCTTCAATGTCCACTTTTTTTAGTTCATCAAGTGGCATGTACACTTCTGGCTCTCCATCAGTTTCATCAACCATGTCATAGTACCAATTGTTTGGAGGGTAATTGTTCAAGGCTTCGAACATTTGATCCATTTGGTTCTGTAGATTTTGAATTGATATCTCTTGATTTTGAATTGCCATCTCTTGATTAATCCTCCTCTCCTCATTTGATGCTACGAACTTGGACAACAATTCCTCCAACCCTGAATTATCTGTCTCAGTCTCGGAAGCCATGTATTGAGGACCATTGGTTGAGGTACTGATGAGTTGTTCCATCTGATTATTAAAATTTTGGATTGACAGCTCTTGGCTAATCCTCATCTCCTCTAAGTTTGCTATGCCCTTCAATATTACATCCCTCGGATTTGGCTTTTCATCTTGTGGCAATGGAGGTAGACATGAAAATTTCAGTGTGTATGATGGATTTGGAGCGTAGTATTGGTCTTCATAATTGTAGCTCCATGACGAATCCGGGTGATACCCCCAATCTTTGTGATAATTGGCATATGCATAATCGTTGAGGTAGTCACCCTCATATTGTACAGGTCCAAATCTGACGATGCATTGATTACTCGGATGATTGCCAGCACAATAATTACAAACTACTGCGATCTGTCGAATACGTTGGGCTGCAAGAACATCCATACTCTTCGAAAGTGTTTCAATTTGTGCTGACAATGCAAAAAATGCATTGAGTCCATCAATTCTAGTGTCCCTTGGTTGAGTCTTACTCGTATATGGCCATTGATAATTGCATCCAGCCATGGTACCTGAAAAGAGAGAAAAATAGGAAGAGAATTAAATTAAAAGAAAGAGAAAAAAATGTTTAAATTAAGACTAATTTGATTGAAGCTAATATTGGTAAAAATATATATTAAACTAATTCCCCGGCAACGGCACCAAAAACTTGTTGGGTAAAATCTAATTACGCACAACACGTAAGTATACGTGGTCAAAAAGTAATAAAGTGAAAGTAGAGTATAGTTCCCATGAGGAATTGTTTAATAAAAATCACCAAGTACTAACCCGTAACCAACTCAATCTTATTTAAACGAATGAATTTCAAATTATATAATTAAACTACTATTAAATTCCACTAGTTAAATTAAGATCACGAAGATTTAAGATCATAACTTCACTTATTGCTTCATTTAAGTTAACACACTTCTCATCAATTATTCTCTATCATGAATTATTAATCAAGAACACTAAAGTAGACAAAACCATCTCTCGATGCATAATATCCATACTCACTTAAATCCACAGATGATAGAATTAAGCAAGACACCCTAATTAACTAATCCACTATATCTCTATGTGAATTACAATTAAAAAGGATTTAAAGCACAAGTTCTCTATAAGATTACATATGGCGTAAAGGCATATCTCTATCCTAAACATGAATCATGAATTCCATCTATGCAGAAATCACAAGCACATACTATCATAATTAGATCTAAATCTATACTTCATCTCTTGAGTTCATATAGATTATCACGGTAATTGTTAGCTAGACAATTAAGCAATTAAGTCCAAATCACAATAGACAATCCTCACAATAAACATAATAATTGGTAACGAAGCATATTAAAATAAACTACATAATAAGATCCATTGTAATCTCAAATAAATAATTAGTTCATGATTATTGAATTAAAACTAAGAATCCACAATTGAATAATTATTAAAAGACAAAGATAGAAGAAGATAAGAAGATAGAATCTATTGTTTGTAGATTTGATGCTCCCTCCTTGCTCCGACTTTGAATCTTTAATGGTCTCCAAGTTGCTTCAATCTCCAAATCTAACAAGAACTAGTGTTTTGATCTAATTTACTCTAATCTAATCTCTTGGAATCCTCCAAAACTAGCCTATATGTCCTTTCTTTTATGCATCTCATCGTGTATTTATAGTTCTAATGGATACCCTAGCAAGTTAGGCAACAGAGAATCCTACTCTAGCTCAAATTGGACACCAAATAACCCAAATTAGCTGTCCCCCCGCCGATCGGCGCGCCCCATGCTGTTCGTTGGCCATTTTGGACGTGCCCCTCGCTACAGTGTCAAAAATGCTAGTGGCCCAGCGCGGTCCGCGCTACTTCTTTTTCTACTGCGACGTCCTTTGGTAAAACATGCATAACTTTTGATCCGCTAGGAGTTATGGGGCCTGCCACCTATCAAATCGAAGATATTGAAGAGATCTACAACTTTCATTTTTGACAATTGACAGATTTAGGCTGGAGCATGGTGGAAATCGATCTTGAAGTAGATGCTATGTAAATGGCAAGCATGACAACTCTTAACTTTGATATTTGTTGATAAAAAGGACATAACTCTTGCATCCGAACTCCGATTGGGACAATTCAAGATGTTCCGGAAAGCTAAGAAGAAGCTCTACAGTATAATCCAAGTTCCAAGCCAAGAACATGCATCCAACTTGGTGTTAAAAGTCCTTCAAGCTTCCCTTCTTGTATTTGCTTGCGTGTTTTGGTCCAAAAGATGTCCGAATTGCTTTCCCTTGCTTCTTCATGCCAGTGTTATGTCATAGCCTACAAAATAACATAAAATGTATGAAACATAACTAAGAAACATCGGTTTAAGCAACTAATTCAAGTAATAGATACCGGATAAGTAGGTATAAAACCTACTTATCACGTGGCATATATCGTACTGATGGTGTTGCTGAACTGTCATTACTCCTTCATCGGAGAAGTATGTCTCCAAAGGTTTGAAGTCCCCTGAAGGTGCGGCGGCCAGTTGATCTGCAATTTCTTAACCTTTGATGGACTTTTGAGTCACGTAGACAATGTTAAATTTTTGTAAGATCAACTGCCATCTGGACAGCCGGTAATTTAACATGGGTTTATTGAACACGTACTTGAGAGGATCCACGCGGGATATGAGATGGGTTGTGTGTCCATAGAGGTAATGTTGTAACCTCATGGAAGCCCATGCTAAAGCACAACAAGTCTTCTCAATCAGAATGTACTTGTGTTCACTGCTACTGAATCTTTTGCTGAGGTAATAGATAGCTCGTTCTTGGCCACTATCGCCTTTTCTCGTCTCAAGAGTTTTATACCCATGAATTGGATACATTCGAGGCTTAATTTATTGTTGTTCTTAAGTCTTTTAGGATGTTTTTATGTGTTTGTGTCTATTCAAGCATGTTTTATATTGTTTTGTAGGATTTGGGACAAAAGTTACATGGATCGATGTTTGGGGTGGCTAGATTCGCTTTCGCTTGCCATTTACATTGCTTAAAGAGTCACTTCAGAGCCAATTTGACTATAGCTCCTGACATTATTTCGAAAACTCAAAGAATGAAAGTTGTAGATCTACTTCTCTCTTTCCGGAACATCTTGAATCATCGAAATCGGAGTTCTGGACGAAGAAGTTATGGCCATTTTCCCAAAGGACGCCTGAGCAGAAAATGTCGGATTTTGGGCCAAGCTGCCGGGCGCCCATTTTATTTTTGCCTATGCAGCAGCGGCGCGGGCGCCGGGGAGCAGAGTTTGAGTGCTGTGTGCTCAGCACTCAAGGCCGGGGAAGGGCTTGGTGATGGCCCGGACGCTGCTTTTGGGCTTAATTTTGACACCTTTTTGACTCCAAATAGGATCGGGTTTGTTCCTAAGCTAAAAATTGACTCAGAACCTATAAATACATGATGTAAGGCATAAAATAAAGGGAGATTACATAGCTTAGCCTAGATTAAACACTCCTTTAGATTAGAAAATAACCCTAGTTCTTATTAGTTTTGAGATTGAAGCAACTTGGAGACCATTGAAGATCAAGAGCAAAGAGAAAGAGGGAGCATCAGATTTACGACAATGTATTCTATTCTCTTCTCTCATCTTACTTTTATCTTTTGATGTCTATTCGGGCCAGGATTCTTGGTTTTAATTCATTAATTATGAACTAACTATTTTTGAGATTTCAATTGAACTTTTTATGGCTATGAATTAGTTATTCATTATATTCTAATTATTTATGTTAAAGTGAGTTGTTTATCTTGTCTTGTGCTTATTGCTTAATTATTTGATCAAGAATTACTTTGTTACTCTAGAAGGAATTGGAAGAGGAATTCTAGGGTTAGAATCGGGCATGATATCATGTGACTTAGTTATTTGCATGGTGAAAAATTAGGTTTGTGAATTGAATGGAAATATCTTTTCACCGCACGTAACACATAAGGAATTGGGATTGAAAGAGTTTAATTCAATTGTTTTGCATAGAATATAGCAAGATTAATCTGGATTAAATAGAAGGCAATTGATCACTTGAAAAGGACTTTTGGCATTTGAGAATTCTCGTTAACAATTCAAAGAGGGCATAATAATTGGGATAATTGGATAATTGATTTATAATTCATAATTGGGGATATCAAGTCTTAATCTTTATTTATTTGAATTCATTCGTTAAAATCTTAGTTTTAATTAGTTAATTTAGTTTTCTTAATTAGAAAAAACACGATTTGAGATTGTTTAAATAAAATTAGTTTGGTTAAGAATTAGTACTTGGTGATTTTTATTAAATAATTCCTCGTGGGAACGATACTTACTTTCACTTTATTACTTGTCGATCGTGTATACTTGCACGTATTCATTGATCATGTAAATCGATCAACAAGTTTTTGGCGCGCGCTGCACGGGAATTAATTTAATAATTATTTACCAATATTAATTTCAATCAAATTAGTCTTAATTTAAACATTTTTATTTTTATTTTTAATTTCTTCTATATTTTCTCTTTTCGTGTACCATGGATGACTTTGTGTATCAATGGCCATACACTAACATGACTCAACCAAGGGGAGTGGAGATTGAAAGACTCGAGAAACTTTTTCGCATCACAAGACAGATCGAGACACTTTCGAGGATGTTCAAGCTTTTCAAGCTCTCGTCGCCAAAGTATGGTGGTTACTTGTGATTATCAGGCCGGAAATCATATGAGTCATCAATGCACCATCGCTTTTGAGTTTAAGATAAAGATAGTGGTGATTACCCCAATAATTATGTTTATCCCAACAACTATCATCGTGGATTGGGGGTATCACCCGGATTTTTCATGGAGTAACAATCAAGATCAATTTTATGCTCCAAGTCCAACATACCATGTGGATTTCTTGTGTCCACCTCCACTACAACAGAAGAACATTCAAATTGGGAGGAAGCCTGGAAAAATTTATTAAAGCTTCAAAAAAAGGAATGAGGAACAAGACAAGAAAATGAATCAAGTAGAGTGAATTTGCAAAGCCAAGGGCGCTGATCAAGAATTTGGAAAATCAAGTGGAACAGATAAAGACATGCATTGAACAACCGCCCTCAATACACCGGCCCTATGACATGGATTCCGAGCCCGATGGTGAGCCCGAGCCAAATCTACAACCGGATGAGCCACTTAGATGAAAAAGAGGAGACAAGTGGGGGGATAATGACAACAAGGTTTGGTGAAGAACTAATTGTGAGAACCAATGATGATGAGCCAATGTTATTTATGCCTCAAGTGCCTTCTCCTCCACAGCTCAAGAGTCCCAAGTTAGATTTGCAAAACCTTGTCCGATTGGTAGTCATGTCGTCGCAATAATACTCTCGTGATGTAAAAGCAAGTACACCTTCAAACCATGGTGCGATGAGCTAGAGAAGATAGAAGAAGAAATTGTTGTGTCTCGACAAGCTTCTATGCCGTAATATATTCGCAGATTATTAATGGAGAAACCACCTAGATGTCGGACGCTCTTTGAATGTGATCTTATCTCAAGAAAGCATTCTAGGTGACTTTAATACAATGGCTATTATAAATGGGAACCTACCAAAAGCTATATTATTTTCGATGGATGGAGGGTTCCTCAACTTTAGGGGAATTGGATAGAGAATTGAAGAAGTCAGCCGAGACTATAAAACAAGCGCTTATCGGGAGGCAAACCAAGTTTAATTTTTATTTTTAGTTTTTATTAAGTTTTATATTAGTAGTTTTGAATTTGCATTTATTTAGGATTTAATAAAATTGCTTCTATCATGGTTTTACTGTGTTATTCAAGTCAAATTCAAGTGTGGTGCCCAATTTGTTCCATGTGCTTAGCCTATTCTCCAAACTTAATAGGCAAGGAGGAAGATTGCTATATTTTCGTGGAAGTCCTCCGCTTTATTTTTTCTTTTATTTCACTATCGAGGACAATGTCTAGTTTAAGTTTGGGGGCATTTTAGTGTCGTATTGCATATAGTTAGTTATTTACATTGTAGTTCGTTATGTTTTTAAGTTATTTACATTTAGTTGTCAGATTCGCTTTTTTTTTTTTTTTAAAAAAAAAAAAAATTTAAAAATCGCAAAAAATAGTAGTTAGTTTACTATGTTTGTTGCAGCTTAGTTTATATTTGCATGATTCCAAATGTTAGATAGTAAAAGTCTATTTTGGCCAATGATGAGACCGGAGTTAAGTAGATAAGTATAGTATTGAATATTCAAAGCTTTGATGTGATTTCTTGTTATGAATTGAATCTTTTCCGTTTGAAATCGGTATAATCAAGGTTAAGACGTTAATAACAAATTTATGTTAATCGATTAAGTTTAAATTGATACATAATGGATTTTTAAGGATAATACTAGTGTGAAGGAATGAAAGACATGAATAAAGTGAGATGGCTAAATTTTGATAAAACTTAAGTTTGGGGGGAAATTTTGGGGTATATAAGCTTTTAAAAAAAAAAAAAAAAAACATGTCGAGTCTTGTGGTGGGTTGAGGAGAAACACTCCCCATAAACACAAGCGTGAGATGGAGCGAAAACGACTCACCAACCATCTATAAAAAAAAAAAAAAAAAAAAAAAAATTACCGTGGCTAGTTTTGTTTTGTGGCCTTTGTTACTTGAGTAAGCACGCTCAAGGGGTATCTTAAAACCTAAGCGCCCTAAGGTCTTATATGGTCCGGGAGTCGCTGGTCTAAAGCTCGCTAAGGGTGACATCATAGCCTAATGGAATGAGACATCGCACGCTTATGGTTAAAAAAAAACAATAAAACGAAAAGAGCAAAAAGCCCCGTAATGAAAAGTAAAGCATAAGTATCCCAGATTGGACTCTTGAACTCGTGGATGTTTCGATTTTAGTCGATATAGCTTGTTCGTGAATTTTGTGAATTTGCACCGTATGATGCCTTCAAAGATATCTATTATGTCTTAAATTTGATTTTATATCGCTTAACATTGTTGTGGAGCACACACGCACTATATCGTTGATAATGCCTAAGATTTGATGATCGATCGGGAAATTACCGATTTGTTTTAATATGATGTATTATCATGTTTACTTGATTTTCTAAGGCCTATTGAATAGACTTGTTTTCCATTACCGCTGGATTCAGAGGCATATAGATTAGTTTCATTACATTGCATTGCATAACATTTTTGTGTTTTTGCTTGAGGACAAGCAAAGATTTAAGTTTGGGGGTATTTGATGAGTGAGTTTTATACCCATGAATTGGATACATTCTGCTTAATTTATTGTTGTTCTTAAGTCTTTTAGGATGTTTTTATGTGTTTGTGTCTATTCAAGCATGTTTTATATTGTTTTGTAGGATTTGGGACAAAAGTTACATGGATCGATGTTTGGGGTGGCTAGATTCGCTGCTTTTGGCTTGCCATTTACACAAAGAGTCACTTCAGAGCCAATTTGACTATAGCTCCTGACATTATTTCGAAAAACTCAAAGAATGAAAGTTGTAGATCTACTTCTCTCTCTTTCCGGAACATCTTGAATCATCGAAATCGGAGTTCTGGACGAAGAAGTTATGGCCATTTTCCCAAAGGACGCTTGAGCAGTAAAATGTCGGATTTTGGGCCAAAGGTCGGGCGCCCATTTTAGGTTTGCGTGCTAGGGCGGCAATGGGCCGGGGAGCAGAGAGTTTGAGATGCCGTGCCCAATACCAAGGCCGGGGAAGG
This sequence comes from Panax ginseng, assembly GCA_020205605.1. Classification (NCBI taxonomy): domain Eukaryota; kingdom Viridiplantae; phylum Streptophyta; class Magnoliopsida; order Apiales; family Araliaceae; genus Panax; species Panax ginseng. The sequence continues at coordinate 33,087,654 of CM035127.1, read as the reverse complement.
GCTTGGTGATGGCCGACGACGCTTTTGGGCTTAATTTTGACACCTTTTTGACTCCAAATAGGATCGGGTTTGTTCCTAAGCTAAAAATTGACTCAGAACCTATAAATACATGATGTAAGGCATAAAATAAAGGGAGATTACATAGCTTAGCCTAGATTAAACACTCCTTTAGATTAGAAAATAACCCTAGTTCTTATTAGTTTTGAGATTGAAGCAACTTGGAGACCATGAAGATCAAGAGCAAGAGCAAAGAGGGAGCATCGATTTGGTCGACGACAATGATTCTATTCTCTCTCTCTCATCTTACTTTTATCTTTTGATGTCTATTCGGGCCAGGATTCTTGGTTTTAATTCATTAATTATGAACTAACTATTTTTGAGATTTCAATTGAACTTTTTATGGCTATGAATTAGTTATTCATTATATTCTAATTATTTATGTTAAAGTGAGTTGTTTATCTCTTGTTTTGTGCTTATTGCTTAATTATTTGATCAAGAATTACTTTGTTACTCTAGAAGGAATTGGAAGAGGAATTCTAGGGTTAGAATCGGGCATGATATCATGTGACTTAGTTATTTGCATGGTGAAAAATTAGGTTTGTGAATTGAATGGAAATATATCTTTCACCGCATGTAACACATAAGGAATTGGGATTGAAAGAGTTTAATTCAATTGTTTTGCATAGAATATAGCAAGATTAACTGGATTAAATAGAAGGCAATTGATCACTTGGAAAAGGACTTTTGGCATTTGAGAATTCCTGTTAACAATTCAAGAGGCATAATAATTGGGATAATTGGATAATTGATTTATAATTCATAATTGGGGATATCAAGTCTTAATCTTTATTTATTTGAATTCATTCGTTAAAATCTTAGTTTTAATTAGTTAATTTAGTTTTCTTAATTAGAAAAACACGATTTGAGATTGTTTAAATAAAATTAGTTTGGTTAAGAATTAGTACTTGGTGATTTTTATTAAATAATTCCTCGTGGGAACGATACTCTACTTTCACTTTATTACTTGTCGACCGTGTATACTTGCACGTATTCATTGATCATGTAAATCGATCAAAATCGCCTTGAGCTTACCTTGACCGCTTAAATCCTCTTTAATGGGAAGGCGATGAAGGACAAAGTCAGTGGACAAACCCACCATGTCTTCATGAGACCATGCAAACACATCCTGGAATTGGGTTAGTAGCGTAACCATGTCATTCCTTTGGTTTGGGGTAAGGTCTGAACCAATCTGGATTAACTTAAGGGCTTTCTAAGGTTCCGAGGTTGAAGGAAGTGGTTTGATCAAGGATGGGTTTAGGTTTGTCTTTGACCCATTCTTGAATTTCTGGAGGCACCTCAATGTCTTCATGTATTTCCATCAAGGCTGAATTCATCTTTACATCAAAGTTACAATCTTTGTGGAGAAGAGGCACCATATCAGCAAGTACAGGCACATCTAAATTCAACTTGAAACAAAATATGCTTTCGCTTAGTATATATGAAAGGGTTTGATCATATAAAGTATTAGCATGTTGTTGGGTAAAATCAATACGCGCACAACACGCAAGTGTACGTAGTCAACAAGTAATATAGTAGTGAATAAAGTATCGTTCCCACGAGGACAAATTATCAAGAATTTTAACTTCACAATTATCAATTTTCTATTAATCCTAATTCTATTAAACTATTCAATTCAATGGTTTTAAAACTATAAAAACTAAATTAATAAATAAGTAAACTATCACAAAAACAACCGCTAATATCAAAATCCAGAATTTTAAACACTTAATGGAGAATTAGACTTATGATTTCACCCTAAGCTTCACTCTGATTTTCAAACCTTTATTCCAACTCAATTCAATATCCCAGTTTATTAATCAAGAACACGAAAGTAATACTAGCCACCTCTCGATGCACTAATACCGTATTAACGTCAATCCACAATTAAGATAGAAATTCGTTAAACACCTAAATCAACCAACTCACTATATCTCTTTGTGAACTGCAATTAAAGAAGGTTTAAGCTTAAGTTCTCTATTCGATTACATATGATGTTAAGCATATCTCTACCTTAACAATAATCAAAAATATGTTATTGACAAAATTCATGACACATGCTATATTAACTAGGTCTAGAATTGAATCTCCTCTCTCGATTCCATTCAAATCTACAAAGAATTGTTGATCAGGCAATTCATATGTTCACGCTCAAATTAACATAGATAAACTGAGAATATATTATTGAATTAGAAATCAAAGTTATATAATCATCGTTTCGCCCAAAGATCCATCACAAGTCTAATAAGCGAATTAGTTCATAACGAATGAATTAAAAACTGAATAATATACTGAAAACATCCTTTCGATTACAAATAAAGAACTAAATAGAAGAAGAATAATGAAAACCCCTTCACGTAGCCTTGATTTGTAACCATCACGATAATCTTTGAAAATTACTCCTCCGAATCTCGCACTTAAATCCTGGAATTTTTCTTGTAATATGCCCCTTGTGTTGTGTGATTAGTTGTTTTTTACGTAATATTCAGCTCTCCTCTTTGTTCTAGCTGAAATCTACTATTATAGAGTCCAGGCACCTAACAAAAAACAAATAATCCAAGTCACAGCAGAGTTCGAACAGCAGCAGGTCACTTGTCGGATTCGGGACCCCCTCCCCGGCAGAGGGTATAAGCTTAAAAAGGCCCGCCCCGGTGGGCTAGGCTACTACTAAAGGATTTTTTTGCTTTCATGAGTTTTTCCACTTTTGCTCCAAAACTCCGCCATTCTTCACCACTTGCAGCCATGACCACCTTACACATAAAATAACATGAAATGAGTGAAAATGAACACAAAACACGAAGATAACTATGAATTTAAACTTGAAATGAATATCGATTCATGTATATAAAATCCACTTATCACATGTACTGGCAAAACGACTGCTAATAATATACAGAAAAGTAAGCAGTTATGATATCTACAGGACAGAAAGAGTTCCTGACCATTTTACCCTTGTCGACCAATGCAAGGAGTGTTACTCCAATTGGCAAGGGCAAAGTCCGGGTGGACTACAGTGATGGATGGGCTATCATCATCCTCCTTATCCCGAATGATGGCCATTATGTCTGGGCAATCATCGTCTGGGGTGTATCTATTTATATGCTCGTCATGAACAATGATGTGTATGCCCGACATCATCCAGATGACGTCTTGTTTGATTCTATATTTCTCTTCCTCCACTCTAGGATCTGGAACAAAGATTTCTTTCACCTTCATCGGTACCGGCTTGGGAAATAACATAGCTATTACATTGGCTGGCACCTTTATCGGAGGTTGTACGGGCTAAGAATTCGAAGATGAAGATAATCGCCATGTGGCTGAAGCTGAAGGAATCTGATGATGTTTATGAGGATTCCTATGACTAGAACTAGCAGAATAGCCTAGTCCAGCTATCCCGGTTTGATTGGACACTTGAATGGGGTGCTTGATGCCTTAGTGATCTTTACCCAGCCTTTGTCCCGGCTGATGACCCAATGACATCATTTCTTGAGTAGCCTACATTACTTTGGCAGAAATCTTGGGCACAGGATATGGCGTTCCAATAGCATGGTATAGAGTGTCGCTCACTTCTAAGGCATGGAAATTGACTGGCTCAACATCTGAATTGACGTTGATATATGGTATGTCACCATGTTAAGGACCTTCCGGTTCAGCGTTGACCGTGACTAGGCTATTGTTGATAATGTATTTCAATTGTTGATGAAGGGTGGAGGGGACTGCCCCGGCCATATGAATCCACGGTCTTCCCAAGAGCAGGTTGTATCTTGAATCTATCTTGAGTACGTGAAAAGACACATAGAATGTATGGGGACCAATTTCGATTGGCAGCTCAATTACTCCGACCAAAATCCGACGGGCTCCATCAAAAGCTTTGATAACCGTATGGCTGCTCCGGATTCGGTTGAGATTGACATTCATCTTCAACAATGTAGCGTATGGACAGATATTTAGAGATGAACCTCCATCTATTAAGACTCCAACTAGCATGTATCCGGAGGACAAAATCGCAATGTGCAACGACTTGCAATGACCGGTCCCTTTGGGCGGTATATCGTCATCAGTAAAGGATATCACATTGTTGTTAAAAATGTGATCAACCAAATGTTAAAATTTTTCTACATCCACTGATTTTAGTAGATAAGCTTCTTCTAAAACCTTCAGTAAGATCTTCTGGTGATCCTCGGAAGTTAAGACCAAGTCCAGAATGGAAATTTGGTGTGGAGCTTCTTTTAAGCTTAAAACCACCTTGGCTTCGTTATGACACATAGTGCGAAGGAATTTTTCAATCTTCTCTGTGGGTATTTCCCCCTTTGACTTGATGGTAGCCTTCATCACCCGTTGGGGAAGATATAGTGGATTTTCCTTCAACACTGCAGCAGTTGTATGCGAGGTGGATCCTTCAGCTTCTCCATAATTCCATGGAACTTTTTTTAAGCTAACAATAGGATATTGTGCTCTGCATGGTAAGTTGATTGGCTCTGGAGCAGCCACTTTCAAAGGATTGTTGCTTCCTCTGAATTGAATTGTTGGTATGGTGAGTGGGTTACTAGTCCCATCAGTTCCAATAGATATGACTACTACCAATCCCTTCCACTTAGTAGGACAGGTATTCTCACTCTCACGTAGTACAGTATCATCAGCTGCTAGTTGCAGGACACCACTGTCAATTAGATTCGGATAAGGTGGTGGAGTGCCCAAAGATTCTTCGTCTTTCATGAAGCGCGAGAATGGGAGTGATATTGACATACTCCATCAGAATTGAACCGTCCCGAACGAGGATTAATTGGAGGGAGAAGGGAAGTGATTCTTCCTTCATTGATTAACATCTGCAGGATTTCCTCCATCGGTTGTCCTAGGTATGTAAATTCCCTTCTATTGGAAAAATCCCGACGAGCTTTGGCATTCGCTCTCTTTGTCACTTTGTCCTCCAACGTTTCATTTTCTGAAGGTGACGAGATAATATTCATGACAAAAGGAAGGAGACTGACATGCTTATGGCTTACTAACTGGCGTGTTACTTGATGTTGATAGGTCACCAGTTCTGCCAATTGCTCAATTTGCTTGCATAGAGCTTTAATCTTATGTTCCATTGTGAACTAGAACTTAGTATAATCCCATTTGTCAACTCCATCTTTGGGGGTCTGGGAGGACTCGCCGTTGAGATTGGAATTTTATCCATTGTTCCAATTAATCATGTTGACCTCTTCTTCTTTGTGTTGAGGAAGAGGATTATCTTGTACGTGAGGTTGATCTGGTTTGGTGAACACGATCTCACCATTGTCTATTAGGTCTTGGATCTTATGTTTCAAGGCCCAACAATCCTGAGTATCATGTCCAGGTGCCCCGACATGATAAGCACATTTCCGAGCATAATTGAAACCCCTTCCATTAGGGCTGGATGGTGGAAGAAGGTGCGTGATTTTCTTCTGCATTGTCAGAAGAGTGAGAATATTCTCAAGTGAGTCCCCTAATGGTGTGAACACTCGAGGGCGTTTGACTTCTCCACCTTTTGTTATTGGAGGGTTTGAAGATTGTGCTTGAAAGGGAGTATAATTTCTCCTCTGGATAGGCATGTTCCGATTGCCTTTTTGACCCTGTAGTATCAGGGAAACATCTTCCTCTTTCTTTTTATGGACCCTCCGGGGGTTGTTTCCATAATTTCTGGATTGGATGTGCTCAACAACAGCTTTAAGGGCAGCTAGGTCTTGAATCTTCCTTGACTTCAATCCCATCTCAGCCATCTCCCCGTGTTTGATCATTTCAGAAAATGGTTTACCGATGCCGGATAAGACTCTTTCATAGAAAGGAGCTTCTCGTATGTCTATGAAAGTCATGACCATTTTTGATTCTGTCATGGAAGGAATAACTTGAGCAGCCAGGCACCTCCACCTTTGAGCATACTCTCTGAAAGACTCGTTGAATGTTTCTTGACCTTGGTAATTTGATACTGGTCAGGAGCCATCTGAGACTGGAAGTTGTATTGAGTGAGGAAGGCGTGTGTTAGATCTTCCCAGCTATGGATCTTTGAGTTGTCTAATCTAGTATACCACGAACGGGCTTCTCCAGTCAGACTCTTCTGGAATAGCTGCATTCTGAGCTTCTTGTCCTTTGCATAAGTTCCGAGTTCTCCGATAAACACCTTTAAGTGTGTGTAAGGGTCTCCTAACCCATCATATTTTTCGAAGTTAGGAGTCTTAAACTTTTCTGGATAATGAACACCAGGGAATATACACAGGTCAGCATATGAAACACTCCCGTGTGCTCCAATTCCTTTGATAGTACGAAGGGTTTCTTTCATTTGAAGAACTTTCTTTCTAATGTCACCGGTGTCTCCTGTGAGATGGGTGGCATCATGAATTTTGTTGGTCGTATCCAACTGAAGTTCAGGTATCATAATGATCTGAGTACCCCCTTGTGTAGAGGATTCAGCATGTATGGGTATCTTTGGACCCTGAGTAGACTGGTGCAGTTCTTTAAGCAGAATAGCCAAATCTGTAATTTGTTTGCTTAATCCGTCGAATTCTTTGCGAGAAATTGGATTAAGGTCAGTCTGGTCAGATTATGACATAATTAACTGTAGGCTCGCAGCCTTTTTGGATTTTGACCGGGTAGTAGGTCCGATTGTTTCCCTGCGAAAGACTTGCATAGTTAAGTCTTTAGGGAATGTGTAAATAATAACATGTTATGTGATGTGTCCTTTTTAGGAATTTTATCCTGCAAAATGGATGTCAGTTGTTTACTCCCTCCGTCCCAGGATAAAAGTCTTGGTGGATTTTTCACACATATTAAGAAGAGGAATAAAATGACAAAATTGTCCATAATAATGTCATTAAATATGGAGAGAGAATTAGAATAAGAAAAGTATGAGATATTTAATGCTACGGGCATAATAAGAAAAAATGTGTAAAAGTTTGGTTATTAAAAGAAAGTGGACATTTAACATGGAATAACCCAAAATAGTAATAAGGACTTTTATCCTGGGACGGAGGGAGTATAATACATGATAGCATGTTAAATATGTATGTGTACACATTTCTTCATATTTCTCATTACATGGAGATGAATGTGGAATGAAATTACAAGTAATTGATTTTACAAGTAATTTAAAATGAGAAAGCATGAAGAGACTTTCCTCCGTGTTGGGTTTATCAGAGGCTGACCTATCTTAGGTAACTATCGCGGCTTTTTGGCATGAAGGTTCCCAAATCATCGCAATTTACTCAACGGGAAATTAATCCGGTCTTTCAACAGGAGCTAATTTGGGTGGTGCCTTTCCTGAGCCTCGTTGGAATTAGTCTTCCTACGAGTCCAGTAATCAAACAACGACAGGATAGCCTCCTGGTGGAGGGACCACACAACATACATTCACATACAACATGTCTCACCGTATGAAAAAGATGACATGTGCGAAGCACTAATATCACAAGTAGATATGGTGCGAAGCACTAAGTGCAATAAGTAAATGCATTCGTACAAATTCATCATAAATGTAAATGCAACAGCCACACACAAGCAGATACTAGTTTTGAAAAGTTTGAAATAGCGGCTTAAGTCCTCTTACTGGTGTCCCCAGCAGAGTCGCCACCTATCGACATCGGGATTTTTAGTTGTCCCTTTTCGTTACTTGTTCTTTGGTGTTCTCATGTTAGGTGAGATTTGTTTGAAAAAACAAGTGAAAAAGGTCCGACATGTATAATGTCGACGATGGACTGTTAAGAGTCGCCAGTTGGTTTTAAATGGTTGTACCAACACAACCGAGATAAGGTTTGCACATTGACCCAGTGATGTGACACTGTTGAATAGGCCGGTGAAACCGAGATTCATTAAGGTCCGGGGACTTGATTATGCGGAGGGAAGGTGTTAGGCACCCCCCGACATCCGTGTTACAACGGTGACCGCCACTTTTCAAGAAACTGTTACCTAAATGTGTGTGTGTGTGTGGATCAATGTGTTGTTTATTTGGAAGTAGTTGTCGACGTCGGGATTTTTTGGTGTCCCTTTCCGTTACTTGTTCTTTGGTGTTCTCATTTTAGGTGAGATTTGTTTGAAAAAACAAGTGAAAAAGGTCTGACATGTATGATGTCGACGATGATGGGGCTGATTAAGAGTCGCCGATTGGTTTTTAAATGGTTGTACCAACACAACCGAGAAAAGGTTTGCACATTGACCCGATGATGTGACATCACTGATATCTGGTCGGGTGAAAGCAAGAGATTGGTTTAGGGTCCGGGGACTTGGTTATCACGAGAGGAGGTGTTAGGCACCCCCAGACATAGTGTTACCACGGTGGACCGCCTCTTTTAAGAAACTATTATCTGAATGTGTGTGTGTGTGTGGGTGATGTGTTGTTATATGGAAGTTGTGTGAGGCCTCGTTCGAACTATATATACGGGGTTTGAATTTATGTAAAAATTTAGTTTTTAGCAAGATATGGCGGTGATGTTTTTATAAAGAGGTTTTTCAAACCACGATGCTCAATAAGTAATTGAGACCTTTTACACTCCCATTTTATTAAGTGCACGACTTGATTGATTTTATTATGCGAATGTGAGGCATCCGTATGAAAATAATGTACACAAAATAATGCCGACTTCCTCGTGGGTATGGAAACCATCGAGGAAATTCGAGACATCATGAGAATAATTTATAAAAGCAACTACGACTAAAAATGTCCATCCACGGAGGCCGAATCTAGATTCAATGGGATGAATCTATGATCACATGATTCCTAGGCTCACAAAATACTGCCGTTTATATGAAAGCAGTAAGCAGGTATACATATAAAAGCTGTAAATATATATATATAGATAGGATCACCAACCACGGAGCACCTCTATGGGGAATCAGAAATGTAAATAAAGCTGTTAAAAGCTATCAACCGCATGGAGGAAACTCCAGACGGGATGAAATGTAAATAAAACTGTAAATACGGTCAACCGCCACGAAGGAAACTCAGGCGGAATGTAAATAAAATGTAAATAAATCAGAATATACAGTAAACTCCACGAAGCGTAAAGAAAGCCCAAAGCGTAAACTCGAGCAGAGGAAAAAAAATATAATATAATATATATATATATATATATATATATATATAAGCAATAAACGCATACAGGATGTAAAATTGAGGCTCATCGAGCGAGTTCAACCATAATTCATATATATAAGTATAAATATATATATATAATATATAAATATATAGGATATAAAATCCGAGGATAAAATCTGGCTCATCGAGCGAGTCAGACCACGATTTATATATATATATATATATATATATATATATATAAAAGCGAGTAAACGCACTGATGTAAAGTTCAGGCTCATCGAACAAAGTCGACATACATATTATATATATATATATATATATATATATATATATATATATATATATATATATATATATATATATATATATATATATATATATATATATATAAATGATCGAATAATCAATATAAAATCCAGGCTCATCGAACAAAGTTCGACACACAGTTAATATATATAAATATAAATATAAATATATATATATATATATATATATATATATTGACTAACATTATCGAGTTATGCCTCGATTGAGCCTAGACTTTTGTGCCTAGACTTTTGTTTAGAGTGTTTATTTGCTTTAATATATATATACAGACTGAAATGAAATCACAGACCGAAGTCCGGGCAAAAGCAAGCAACACGACTCTCAACGTGTAGAAGGGTGTGTGCAAAGATGAAGAGAAAGACTCTAAAGTGTGTGGGAAGGCTTATAGCTGACTGACAAAGAAGGCTTCTATACCTTTAGAGTGGGTAAACACTGACACTTGTAGGTACAAAAGGGCTATATATGAGCTCACAGGTGTTTAAAAAGGGAGAGTACTCTGCATGGGGTGAGTGCAGAGCAAATTGTGCAGGGTTTCCTCGTCTTTTTCTTTTATAAAATCAGCACCCCAAGCCCTCTATTTATAAGCATATTAGCCGTAGGTGTACCTGCGGCTGAGCCGCAGGTGTACCAAAGGCAACCCAGGTTGGCCCGGGTTTGTCGAGTCGGGTCGTCTAAAAGTACGTGCACTCAGGCATTGTAATGTCCACTCAGATTTTTAGAAGTGCAATCCGGACATCCGTTTGTGGTATACAGGACCTATTTCGGACCGCCGTTGTCGAGAGTTGTACGATGGCATGGGATTAGAGTTTGTACGAAGTCATTGAAGATGGGACGATCCGGTCTTCAAGCTTCAACTTTCATCAGTTACCCGCCTGATAGTCACTTGGGATTGGTTAGCCTTGTGGGACATCATTGCGTAGAGGCGTGATGTGGCATCGTGTTTGACGAGATTACGATGTTGCCCCTCACCGGTGTTATCATGCGGATTAAAATGACGTCATGAGACGTTACTCGAGACTTATTTGAGATTGGACTTCTGCAATTGTTGAAGGTCCTCATTGTCATCTTTGAGGTGTACTATCTTCCGATGTTATTGTCGGGTTGGTGCGGTGTATATCTCGTTGTGGCGTCGAGATTGAAGGTGGTCGCATTTGAAACAAACATTTTAGGGGTTATAGCCAAAGCGCATTCCTTGGGGTTATCACCAAGGTTGGTGGCTATTCTATGGTTGGGATTTGAGGCCTGGATACCTCGGGGTTGTCTGCGAGATTAATCGGTCTTTTCGATGTGTGTTCGGTATTGTCTCTGAGGTCTCGGGGTTATCTCAGGGGTTGGATTTAGTTACTCGATTGCGATCCGGGGTTTGATGTTGAACTTCCGGTGATATCAATGCAATTTGGATTGTCTTTGGGGTTCCTCTTAAAAAGGCGAATCATCCTCCCTTGATGTTAGTAATAGTAGTAAAAGAAAATTTGAGTGTCTCTGAGATGCCCTCTTTATCATACTCATGCATGGCGATGCATGAGTAAGATAAAGAATCCTAAACACTTGAAACGCAACAAGATAATCATGGTACTATGGATAGCAACATGATGCAAATATATTATGTATGTGTACGAGGTTGTAGCCCAACATGCTGGGGATGATTGTTGGCTCCCTGCTGCTTCAACTAGGGATGGGCAATGACGACCGGATCTGGTGTGTAATCCGAATCTCTTATATGTAAGAGATTTGTGGGGATAAAGTTTGATCTGTTTGAGGATGTGTATAACATATTCCATCATCTATCCTCTTTGATAATGTTGACCTCTCCTGGTTAGTATCGCCAGAATATGTCACGATTCATTGGATTTCTTTGCCAACGACAAATGTTGTCAAGGATGCCTGACCTTCGTTGACGTGTGAATCAACGGCTGAAACATCCTATGGGATATACTGTCAAGGCTACTTGACCTTCGCTGACGTGTGAATCAATGGCTGAGATTCTGTAGATTGTCAAGGTTGCTTGACCTTCACTGTCGTGTAGATCAACGGAGTATTGCGTTGTGACCCCCGCTGGGGATCCGCTGGGGAATATGAGCAGTTGGGTATAAAAACCTCGAATACCTCTATAGCTCTGATATGTTTAAACGCTACCGGCTGAAATGTTGTCAAGGTTGCTTGACCTTCGTTGATATGTGTGTCAACGGGTGATCATGTGTTGCTACTCCCGCCGGAGATATACGTTGTAACCCCCGTCGGGGATCTACTGGGGATGCATGAGTACGTCGCAACTATCGAGCAGTTCTCAATGCTTGATGGGTTTACTTGCCATCGGCTGAAATAATGTCAAGGCTACTTGACCTTCGTTGATAGAAATGTCAACGGATGAACGTGTTGTAACCCCCACCAAGGATCTACGTTGTAACCCCCGTCGGGGACATACGTAGGGTAACGACCTTGAATCGGTGGCATTGGACCTGTATAAGGTATTGCCGTATGTGACTTGTAACAATTGGGCTCATTGGTAGGGTATACCTTGTATTTAGGTGACTACCAATGAGTGCTGTACAAATTCAAAGTCTCATCGAGAAGACGAGATTGTATGTTGTTTTGCTCGATCGCGTGGCATTTTTATTCGATTTGACCTCTCTATTTGGTAAGAACCTCGTTTCAACTCGAGGCTGGATGAGGAGCGGAGGGGTGGGACCCCCCATGGGGGGGCCGCGAGTGCACTTTCTTTATGTAGTATGTAAGTGGGCTGTGACGGTATGGATCATAAATCCTACTGACCGACCTTCACAAGTCATTTTTACTCATTTTGCATAGAAAACCGCGAGCCACCTTCGGATCTAATGAGTTGAGAACGCTACGCAAATTACATCACCAGTACAAGTGTTATACACTATCACAGTAACGATATACTGTATTTTTTCCAATTTTTATCCAGTTGGATTGTGAGTTATCATGAAATGCATCTAAACACATAGTAGTGATTATGTATGCACAAATAACTTGATAAAAAATATTCAACATAGTAAATGTTAGTATTAAACCATGTTGAACATAATGATATGAAAAAATTTGACTTTTGAAACAGTCAAATTGGCACCTTTTTCTGCTATTTTTTGTCCTATATGAGGTCCAATGAGCAAAAGGTAGAAAAGTAAAGTACTCCTAGCATTGAGGTTGGCCTTATGCATGATGATTTTGATTTTTTATGCATATATTATGTATATGACTTTGGGGCAGGTGTGCTACTGAATGGCCACCTAGACATGCCTATGTGCATGTGGATAGTCCTATTTTCAAAGGGTACTATGGCAAAAAATTTCCAAATGTAGGCATTGGGTAGTCATGCATTCTAACTCTATTATATGTTAAAGTAAATGCATGCATGCATATAGTCATAAAATGCATTTTAGAAAGCTCCAGGTAAGGAAATACCACACCCTTTTGAGGTGATTTGGAGACTTATTGTCCAAATATTATGGATCCGGATCAGCCGAGCAGTTCTTACAGGACCGCTTCTAGCGTACGGCGGAGGGCTTCTGAAGTGCCTCATCCTCGTTCTGTCAGACAGCCTCATCGGTTGGTGGAGGCCGTGATACGTTCTATCCAGGTAGATGTTCCAGACGTTGAGGACGAGGAGGCGAATATTCTGATTGAGGATCCGCTCTGCTGCACATGTCCTCGCGGGGAGCTTAGAGAGCATTCGGTGGAAAACCTAGAGTTCTTTGGGTGATTTGGCGGAACATCCATCGATGTATTTGCATGCTAACGAGGTATGGCGTTAGACTTTGATCTTCCTTCTTTACTATTGATGAGGATTTAAAGGGTTTTGATATTGATCTGCATTTCATGCGAGGTTCACATTTTACTACGACCTCGAGGCTGGTTCGACATTCACTCCATGTACCAGCGCTTCATCCACGACTATAAGTGGTAGTGCATGAGTGGGGATTTGGGGCGTTCTTCTCCATCCTTCCCTGTCGTTGTCCCTGGGGTTACCTCAGGGCATTGTCTAAGCGATGGTTTCATCAAACTTAGTCACTCCACCTACTGGATTGCGAGGTGATGACGACGCCTATGGATTGGCGATTTATGATAGGTATGGAGTTTGGAGGGGAGCCAGTGCCTTGCATGGCGAATATCACCCCTAATGCCGTCCGATCCTTACTAGGAGTGCCAGCGGAGGCGCTCAAAGGCTGGACTGTCCGTTTAGGTCTTTTGAGCGTAGATGCTATGAGCGGGCTATTGAGTGAGCCCATGCCTGATGATGTCAGGATCAGGGATCGCGTTCTACGGCAATTGTTCTTGATGATCATTCGAGGTTGCTTCATATCAGACAACTCTTCCACGGTATCTTTCGCTTTGGTCAGCGCCATACGCGATGTGGACCATATTGGAGAGTACGATTGGGGCTCTTACACCTTTGCATATTTCCTCCGGGGCATGCGCATGCGCTCACAGGGTTTAACCGAGGCTTGGCTAGGATTTTACCTATTTCTACTGGTGAGTATTTCTCTTGTCTTTTCCCATTCATAGGTTAAGAGTGTTTACTGATAGCAGATGTTTTGCCATTGTGTTGGCAGTTTTGGGCCTATAAGAGGTTCCCATGTTTGCGTCCTGTGAGTATGTTAAGTTTAGATACCTATCCACGAGGACGACGATGGCACCATTCTATTTTGCGGAGGTCCCACATATCTCGAGGGATTCACTCACTGCCTTAGTATCATGTTGGAGTTCTTGTGGCGGGTACCATTACATGGATTCCCTATTCGAGGGAGCATTTGACCATCGACTTTGAGGATGGACACCGATTGAGTCAAGTATTTGATCTCTACCGGAGAGTTCCTCTCTTCACTTCGATGGAGTGGGAGCTCTATTTAGGAGAAGCGTCTTTATTAGGAGCACCACGGGGAGATCCGTATCCGATCTTGCCTCTACCGAGCGTCATTAGCTTTGTATCACGATCACCGTTACTAATATCCCATTATTGGGGGTTAACGGTTTTGCATTATCAGAGGGTCCATGTACTCAGGAGACGTTCCAACGGTGGTGGTCCCCTCGAACTATTGGAGCCCAGTCCCGCGCCACACAGTTCATGGGGGATATGGTTCCAGGATCTTTGATGATGACGGATTGGGTAGTTTGTGTCCGAGCTCCGACTCATATGACCCAGATTGATAGTTTGACCCGGCAGTTGGACCAGGCACATGTATTTATTCGGAATTTAGGCAGAGATCCAGCAGAGGCGAAGTCATTTGTTTCTTCCAGCTCAGGTTCTGGCCCCTCAGATGACCCATTTGGTTTTGTCGATGAAGATCCTCCTCTTTATAGGCCTGACATCCCTGTTGATAGAGATCCAGTGACTCAGGAGGAGTTACATCATGTGGACAGGATTGAGGACGTAGACATCGAGACCCTGGTCTTCTTCTGATGTATATTCTCGTTATATCTTTTGATAGGCCTCTGTTAGATATTGGGTGGCTGTTCCCCATTCTCGCTATATCTTTTGATAGGCCTCTGTTAGTAGTAGGGCGGTTGTGCCTCATTTCCATGTATGTATTTGTGTCTATCTGGTGATGTATTAGATGATGATATATTTAGGAATGTATGCCTTTGCTTTTTCATTCCTATATCATATTTCCATCCATTATCTGTTATGCATGTATCATGTTATGCATATGTATGTATGTCCAGAGATATTCGGCATTGACCCCTAGATGGTCTTATGACACGGCTCGCACAGATGTCTTCTTCGACAGTTAGCCGTATAGATCATACCCCACCGTCAGTGGTGGCATTAGGTATGCGATCGTGGTACGATAGCATGTCACCACCAGAACGGGGTATTGTTGTGAGATCTATTCTTGCTTGACATACCATGACCCTTTTGGCATTTCAGGTTCCTGCAGGATTTGTAGATAGGTTGATAGAGCATTGGCTACCTGATAGGCAGGTATTCAGTTTTGGCACCCATAAGTTGACTCCTACATTGGAGGAGTATGCACGTTTAACGATGCTTCCCGTAGATAGACCTTACGTGTACCTAGCTTTGGGAGACATGAGTAGACGATTCATGACTCTCACAAGATTGAGGCGCAGAGTAGTGCAGGATGAGCTGACATCTGGCCACGTGATCTCTCAAAGTTTTCTGTATGACAGATTTGGCGCGGAGGATGGCTACTCACGACATTCTGGGGATTTCACCGCGTCGGAGGATCATTGGCGTTTGGCCAGAGTTGATGTACTGATGCTATATGTACTGTCATATGTGTACATGCCGCGGTATATGGATAAGATAGATATAGGCGTTATCATGGCCGTGAGAGCTCTCAGGGAGGGTCGTACCATTGTGCCTATGATTGTAGCAGAGACTCTGCGGTCAGCATCTTACTGTTGTACTTACCCGTCAGGCGTGTTTACTGGGAGTTCGGTCATACTGTATGTGTGGTTTATGTCACACTTGCGACAGGTTGGTACCCTTAGACGGCAGGGGTATTGCTTCTCCCATGATGTGGCTATGTCATACTCCTTTCAGCTATTAGAGTATATAGATACTCTGTCCTGGTCCGCATTTTTGGCAGATATCAGAGATCCATTTAGCATATTGCTGTGTTCGGGGCTTTGCTCACCATACAGCTTCATTACTCACGCTCGGGCATGGATTTCCTCCCTCTGGATGGCTTGAGGGCGTGACTACTTATCACCCATTGGGCGTGATGTCGCGATTCGACCGGTCGAGATTTTCATCCTTTCGAGGGGCGATATGTCAAGATTTGACTTCTCGATATCTCTCGTGAGAGGGCCCGATCCGTGTGTATGCTTCTTTGGGATTAGCGTGAGATAGCTTCTTTTTACATCGATCATCCGGTTATTCTGCGAGTATTTCGCATGGATGGAGACAGAGATTTTATCATTGCTGCAGATGTCTCTGCGATCTGGGATATTGAGTCGAGCGATGAGAGCCCATGGAGGATATTGATACCTACATCGAGGAGGAGCATTTCTTTGGGTTGCCGACATTTCTTCCGGATTCTCCTAGTACCGATTACTTTTGTGATTGACGACTTGGCACGATGCTTAGAGAGAGTCTTCATCGATGACCTTTGAGAGAGACCAGATTAGATCTATGATGTCGATTGCTCTTGATGTGAGGGACGGCTATTGGAGAGAGGCGAGGCATTAGATCGCGAGAGATGTCATTTGTTGTTGAGTGGGATGAGGCTATATCATCCGGAGAGATGCGATGATAGTTGAGCGGGATAGTGATATATCTTTGCGAGGATCGGTAGTCACGAGATATAGCCTTTGCGGTGAGGTCCCTTACCCTGGCATGATTGCGAGAGATGAGTGCATATATTGATGATCATATGGTCACCATGCGGATGGCTCTGAGATCTTTTGGGTCGTGTGGATATTCTCATGAGGAGACCATGACTTCACCTCTTTGTCTTACGAGAGAGGATGCCATGTTGGGCTTGTTAGCTCGCATATACCACGACTTGTAGATGAGCTTGTATTTACACCGCAGGACTAGCTTAGCCATTTTGTCATATACGATTTACATTGTATATATATATAACAACATTATATATGACAGGGAAATATATTTTTGGATCACTTCCCTTTTAGATATGTCCTGCTATTTTCTTGATATTTTGCCTGCTGCTTTAGGGCTTGTGGTCTTGATGTATTCTGAATTCCTCCTGGGTGGATGGACATTGAGTTATCTCTGAATCGTTCAGAATGGATCATCGATCTCTGTGTATCCCTACCATCTTTGGTATCTTGGGACTTGTTTTTGGATGGAAGTGTGGAGAGGAGTGTGGGTTTCCTCTCTGAGATTTATCGCACCACAAATGGTCGCCAGTACTTCTATTTAGGAGAAGCCTAGTTAATTCCATCTCTTATGGCTTGGTGTTGCTCTTCAAGGTATGACCGCAGCTTAGATGGTCGCCGAATCTCCTATTTAGGAGGAGTTCAGGCAATTCCATCCCTTTGGTCTGAAGCCGAATGAAAAGTAGTGTATTCAAGGTTGATCCCTGTATCAGTTGACAATGGTTTGTGTTTTGGTAGGGGGTGAGACCGGACCATGAATGGCTGCCTACGTACTCCTATTGAAGAAGAGATCAGGTCTGCGTAGTTCGAACCTGGTGTAAGAGGTTCAACGCTGTATGTGGCAGAAATGGTGTAGGAATGTTTTTGGTTGTTTTTGTTTTTGTAAGGAGAAGAGGGTAGAAATGTTTTTGTTGTTTTTTTTTATTATGATCGGGCCATATGAAATGGTTGCCTACGTACTCCTATTGAAGAGGAGATCAGGTCGACGTAGTTCGCCCCTCAGGGCGAGACGAAAAGCGTAATCCCATGTGCAGGTCAGAGTGCGGGGAGGAGAAAGTTTAATCCTAGGTTGAGGATAAACTGTAGGTACGAGAAGTTTGATCCCAGGTATGGGTAGCCAAATTGCAAACGCAAGAGGTTCACTCCGCAGTAGGATGACCTGAATTTTATGAGCGCAAAGGAGAAAGCCAGGCTGCTAGCTTGAAGAGTACGTTTCCCTGAGGGGCAAAGTGTAGATAAGTTGTATGTGGTAAAGGGTTAAAGAACCGGAATGACTGGTGACCTGATGATGATGCACCAGGGTGTTTACTAGTTACTTCAGACATAATACCATTTCACAGTGTCTGAGTTGATGAGTTGTGGAAATTCATCACCGTCCATTTCTTGCAATCTGAGAGCGCCTCCTGTCAATACTTCCTTGACAATAAACGGGCCTTCCCAGTTAGGAGTGAATTTTCCTCTAGCCTGATCTTGGTTATCAAGGATATTTTTCAAAACCAAGTCATGTTGTTTAAACTGCCGTAGCTGGACTTTTTTGTTGTAGGATCTGGCAATCCTTTGATGATATAACTGACCATAGAAGATAGCCGCGGTTCACCTTTCGTCTATCAGGGACAATTGGTGATACCTGTCTTGTACCCATTGGTCTTCATCCAGCTGAGCGTCTATCAACACTCTGAGGGATTCCATTTCAACTTCTATGGGGAGTACTACTTCCATACCATAGGTTAATCGTGAGGGGTTGCCCGGTGGAAGTGCGCATCGAGGTTACATAGGCTATGAGTCGAGGCAATAGGTCGAGGCCAATCTTTGTGGTTGGCGGACATCTTTTGCATAATCTTCTTGATGTTTTTGTTAGCCAGCTTCACAAAAGACCGATTCATCTTGGACGATAGATGATAGAGTTAAGATGTTTGATGTGGAATTTTTGCATAATTCCTCCATCATTTTGTTGTTGAGGTTTTTGGCATTATCGACCACAATCACCTACGGTTGTCCATGTCGACAAATGACATTATTTTACGATGAAAGCAATGATGACTTCTTTAGTGACCCTGGGGAAGGAGGCTGCTTCTACCCACTTTATGAAGTAGTCGATCATGGTGAAGATAAATCGATGACCATTACTGGCTTTAGGCTCGATGGGCCCGATAACGTCCATTCCCCACATTGAGAAGGGCCAAGGCGAACTCATATTGTGGAGTTCAGTGTGGGGCGTGTATAGCATTCCCATGCATTTGGCACTGATAACATCTTTTGACGTGGTCGTTGCAATCAACTTTGAGGATAGCCAATAATGTCCCATCCCGAGGACTTTCTTGACAAGGAGGGAGCCACTCATGTGGGGCCCAGATTCCTCCATCTGGATTTCATCCATAAGCCTCTGGGCTTGATCTTTGTCTAAACATCCGAGGAGACCTAATCCTGCATCTCTTTTGTAGAGCGCATCTCCACTCAGATAGAATTTCATAGCAAGTCGATGGATCCGCCTTTTCTCAGTCGGGTAGATATTCCTTGATATGCTGATACTAAGGAGGTTGGATGGGAGGTAGCTCATCTGATACTTCTCTAACGTAATTCCCATAGGCTGGGACCTTTTTCAGGGAAATTGTGACGCTTGGCAAGTGTTCCTTATCTGATATGCGAATCAAGGAGGCCAAAGTTGCTAATGCATCCGCAAAATCATTCCTATTACGAGGAACATGTAGAAAGGAGATTTCTTCGAACTCCAAAGCCATCTTCAAAATCTGCCGATGGTAAGGCAGTAAATGTAGTTCCTTGGTTTGATAGATTCCGGTGGATTGTCTGATTACCACTCCGAATCTCCAAAGACAGTTAACCGACTGATGCCCATTGAACGGGCACGTTTTAGCCCGATGAGACAGCCTTCATACTTAGCCGTATTGTTGGTGCTAACAAACTGTAATTTGACGGTGACGAGATACTGCTCCCCTGTACCAGATACTACAACTGCTCCAGCTCCAGAACCTTCCATATTAACAGCTCCATCAAAATACATCTTCCATGATTGGCGCGTATCATACTGATGGTGTTGCTGCACTATCATTACTCCTTCATCAGGGAAATATGTTTCCAAGGGTTTGAAATCCCCTGAAGGTGCGGCGGCTAGTTGATCCGCGATTCCTTGACCTTTGATGGACTTTTGAGTCACATATACGATGTCAAACTATTGTAGGATCAACTGCCATCTGGACAGTCGGCAATTTAACATTGGTTTGTTGAACACGTACTTGAGAGGATCCACGCGGGATATGAGATGGGTTGTGTGACCATGGAGGTAATGCAGTAACCTCATGGAAGCCCATGCTAAAGCACAACACGTCTTTTCGATCAGAGTGTACTTGTGTTCCTTCTTCTTTGAACCTTTTCTTTGAGGTAATAGATAGCTCGTTCTTGGCCTCTATCGTCCTTCTGTCCCAGCATACAGCCCATGACATTGTCACTTATGGACAGGTACATAAATAGGGGAACATCATCCCTGGGTGGTACCAAGATGGGAGCTTTGACTAGTTGTTTCTTGATTGTAAGGAAGGCCTTCTGACACTCATCATTCCATTTCATGGAGGAGTTCTTCCTTAATAGTTTGAAGATTGGCTCACAGGTTGTAGTGAGTTGGGAGATAAACCTGATAATGAAGTTGATTCTTCCCAAAAATCCCTGTATTTCCTTCTCTGTCTGAGGAATGGGCATTTCAGTGATGGCTTGGATTTTGGCAGGATCCAGCTCTATCCCTTTGTGGCTGACTAAAAATCCTAACAACTTACCTAATTTAACGCCAAAGGCGCACTTAGCTGGATTCAACTTCAAGTTGTACTTACGCAACCTGTTGAACAACTTTTTAAGATGGTCTATATGGTCATCCTCCTTCTGGGACTTGACAATGATGTCATCCACGTAGATCTCGATCTCTTTATGCATTAAGTCGTGGAAAAGAGCCATCATATCTCGTTGGTAGGTAGCTCCGGCATTGATGAGGCCGAATGACAGCCGTCTATAGCAAAAAGTTCCCCAAGGAGTGATGAAAGTAGTTTTCTCATGATCTTCCTTGGCAACCATGATCTGATGGTACCCCACAAAGCAATCAGCAAAGGAGTACATGTCGTATTGCGCAGTATTGTCAATGAGAATGTGGATAAATGGCACGGGAAAGCTGTCTTTTAAGTAAGCTTTATTCAAGTCCCGGTCATCCATGCAAACTCGCACCTTCCTTCCAGGTTTAGGTACGGGCACGATGTTGGATATCCACTCAGGATAAGTAGACACCATGATGATGCGAGCTTGAAATTGTTTCACAATTTCTTCTTTCACCTTTAAACTCCACTCAGGTTTCAATCGCCTGAGTTTACGTTTATTGGCTTAAATCCCTCTTTAATGGAAGGCGATGAAGGACAATGTCGGTGGACAAACCCACCATGTCTTCATGAGACCATGCAAACACATCCACGGAATTGGGTTAATAAGCGTAACCATGTCATTCTGTTGGTTTGGGGTAAGGTCCGAACCAATCTGGATTAACTTAGGGCTTTCTAAGGTTCCGAGATTGAAAGAAGTGGTTTGATCAATGTTGGGTTTGGGTTTGTCTTTGACCCATTCTTGAATTTCTAGAGGCACCTCAATGTCATCTTGTATATCCATCAATTTGAATTCATCTCTACATCAAAGGTACAATCCTTGTGGAGAAGAGGCACCATGTCGGGAAATGCTGAGCACATCTAAATTGAGTCTGAAACAAAATATACTTTCACTTAGTATATATGAAATGCGTTGATCATACAGTGTTAGCATATCTTGGAAAAATAAAGCGCTATAATTACTGCAAAAAAAGTAAGCAGTTATTATATCTACAGGCGAAAAGAGTTTACGCACCGCTTTACCTTGACGACCAATGCGAGGAATGTTGTTCCAATTGGCAAGGGCAAAGTCCGGTGGACCGCACATGATGATGGAGGATTGTCATCATCCTCCACATCCCGAATGATGGCCATTACGTCCGGACAATCATCGTGCAGGGTGTATCTGTTAGTATGTTCATCATGAACAATGATGCGTATATCAGACATCATCCGTATGACGTCTTGCTTGATTCTTTGTTCCTCTTCTTCCACTGTGGGATTTGGAACAAAGATTTCTTTTCCTTTCACTGGTACCGGCTTGGGAAATAGCATAGCCATTACATTGGCTGACACTTTTACGGGAGGTTGTGTGGACTCAGGTTTTGAAGGCGAAACTAAACGCCACATGGTTGAAGCTGAAGGAATCTGCTGATGCTTATAAGGATTCCTGTGACTAGAGCTGGCAGAATAGACTAGTCCAGCAGTTCCAGCTTGCTTGGTTAATTGAATGGGGTACTTGATACCCTGGCAATCTTTACCCAACCCTTGTCTCGGTTTATGACTTAACAACATCATTTCTTGAGTGGCTGATATCACCTCGGCAGAAATCTGGGGTTCGGGCAGTGGCGTTCCAATAGCATGGTATTGGATATTGCTTATTTCCAAAGTATGAAAACTAATTGGCTCAACATCCTCATTGGCATTGATGAACGACATGTCCCCGTGCTGAGGAATCTCCGATTCAGCGTTGACTGTGACCAGGCTATTGTTGATGATGTATTTCAACTGTTAATGAAGAGTGGAGGGGACTGCCCCTGCCATGTAAATCCATGGTCGTCCCAGGAGCAGGTTATATCCCGAGTCTATCTTGAGCACATGGAAAGATACGCATAATGTATGAGGACCAATTTTGATTAGCAGCTTAATTACTCCGACCAAGTTACGGCGGGCTCCATCAAAAGCTTTGATGATAGTATGGCTACTCCGAATTCTGTTGAGATTGATATTCATCTTCACCAAGGTAGCGTATGGGCAGATATTTAGAGAGGAACCTCCATCTATTAGGACTTCAGCTACCATATATTCGGAGGGCAAGACCGCAATGTGCAATGGTTTGCAATGACCGGTCCCTTCGGGCGGTATGTCATCATCAGTGAAGGATGTCACATTGTTTTTAAAAATGTGATCTACCATATGTTGAAACTTTTCCGTATCCACTGATGTCGGGAGATATGCTTCTTCCAAAACCTTTAACAAGACCTTCTGGTGATTCTCGGAAGTTAGGACCAAGTCCAAAATTGATATTTGTTGTGGAGCTTCTTTCAAGCTTAAAACCACCGTAGCTTCATTATGACCCACAGTGCGGATGAATTTTTCAATCTTCTCCATGGGTATTTTCCCCTTTAATTTGGTGGTAGACTTCATCACCCGATGGGGGAGATAGAGTGGATTTTCCTTCGACACTGCAGCAGTTGTGTGTGAGGTGGATCCTTCAGCTTCTCCATAATTCCACGGAACCTTGCGCAAGCTAACAATAGGATATTGTGCTCTGCATGGCAAGTTGATTGGCTTGGGAGCGGCCACTTTCAAAGGATTGTTTCCTCCATTGAGTTGAATTGTTGGCGTTGTGAGTAAGGTATTAATCCCATCAGTTTCAGTGGATATGACGGCTACCACACTTTTCTACTTGGTAGGGCCTGCATTCTCACTTGTACGTAACACAGTGTCATTATCTGCCAAGCGCAGGACACCACTGTCGATTAGATTTTGAATAAGGTGGCGGAGTGCCTAGCATTCTTCTGTGCTGTGACCGCGAGACTAGGAGTGATATTGACATACTCCATCAGAGTTGTACCGTCCCGAACGGGGGTTGATTGGAGATAGAAGGGAACTGATCCTTCCTTCATTGATTAACATATGAAGGATTTCCTCCATAGGTTGGCCCAGATAGGTGAATTCCCTTTTGTTGGCGAAATCCCGACGGGCTTTAGCATTTCCTCTCTTCGTCACTTTGTCTTCTGGCATTTCATTTTCTAAAAGTGACGAGGGAATATTTATGACAAGAGGTAGGAGACTGGCATGCTCCTGGCTGATCAACTGATGTGTCACTTGATGGTGATAAGTTACCAGTTCCGCCAATTGTTCAATTTGTTTGCAGAGAGCTTTCATCTTTCGTTCCATTGTGAACTGGAACTTAGCATAATCCCATTTGTCATCACCGTCTTTGATGGTCTGGGAGGAATCACAGCTGAAATTGGAACTCTGTCCATTGCTCCAATTAATCATGTTGACCTCTTCTTCTTTGTATCGAGGAAGAGGGTTATCTTGAACATGAGGCTGATCGGGTTTGGTGACTACGATCTCCCCGTTGTCTATTAGGTCCTGGATCTTATGTTTCAAAGCCAAACAATCCTGAGTATCATGTCCAGGTGCCCCGGCATGATAAGCACATTTCTTAACAGCATTGAAACCTCGTCCATTAGGGCTGGCTGGTGGAAGAAGATGCGTAATTTTCTTCTGTATTGTCAGAAGATTAAGAATGTTCTCGAGGGTATCCCCTAAGGGTGTAAACACTCGAGGGCATTTGACTTCTCCACCTTTTGGTATTGGAGGGTTTGTAGATTGTGCTGGAAAGGGTGTGTAGTTTCTCCTTTGAATAGGCATGTTTTGATTGCCTTTTTGCCCCTGTAGTATCAGGGAAACATCTTCCTCTTTCTTTTTGTGGACCCTCGTGGGTTGTTCCCATAATTTCCATATTGGATGTGATCCATAATGACTTTGAGTGCTTGACTAGGTCTTGAATCTTTCTCGACTTCAATCCCATCTCGGCCATCTCCCCATGCTTGACCATTTCGGAAAATGGTTTGTCGATCTTAAGCTAAAACTCTCTCATAGAAGGAGCTTCTTGTATGTTTATGAAAGTCATGACCATTTTCGATTACATCATGGAAGGACTAACTTGGGGGCGACCAAAGCGTCTCCACCTCTCGAGCATACTCTCCGAAAGATTCGTTAAGTCGCTTCTTGATCTTGGTAATTTGATCCGCGTCGAGGAGCCATCCGAGTTTAAAAGGCGTATTGAGTGAGGAAGGCACGTGCTAGCTCTTTCCGACTATGGATTTTGGAGTTGTCTAATCTTGTGTACCACTTGAGCGGGCTTCTCCAGTTAGACTCTTTTAGAATAATTGCATTCTGAGTTTTTCATCCTCTGCATAGGATCCAAATTCTCCAATAAATACTTTTAAATGTGTGTAAGGATCTCCTAACCCGACATATTTTTCAAAGTCAGGAGTTTGAAATTTTTCTGGGTAATGAACACAAGGAAAAATACACAGATCAGCATATGAAACACTCCCGTGTGTTCTAATTCCTTTGATAGCGCGAAGGGTCTCTTCCATTTGGAGGAATTTCTTTTTAATGTCACTAGTGTCTGGATCTCCAGTGGGATGGGCAGCATCATGAATTTTGTTGGTCGTATCCAACTGTAGTTCAGGTATGGTAATGACTGGGAATCCTCCTTGTGTGGAGGATTCAGTATGTACGGGTATTTTCTGACCCTGTGTAGACTGGTGTAATTCTCTGAGTAGAACAACCAAATCTATAATCTGTTTGCTTAATCCGTCAAATTCTTTATGACAAACTAGATTAAGTTCATTCTGGTCGGATGACGACATGATTGACTGTAGGCCTGTTGCCTTTTTGGACTTTGAATGGGTAGTAGGTCCGATTGATTCCCTGCGAAAGACTGGCATAGTTTAGTCTTTAGGGAATGTATATAATAACATGCTATGTGATGTGTCCATTTTAGGAATTTTATCCGCATGTGGATGTCATTTGTTTTGTAGCATGTTAATTAAAATATGTATGTGTACACATTTCTTTATATTTCTCATTACATGGAGATAGATATGGAATGATTTTACAAGTAATTTGAAATGAGAGCATGAAGAGACTTTCCTCTGTTTTGGGTTTATCGAGGTGACAATTCTTAGGTTACTCTCATGACTTTTTGGCATGAAGGTTCCCAAATCATCGCAATCTACTAGACGGGAAGTTAATCCGGTCTTTCAATTTGGAGCGAATTTAGGTGGTGCCTTTCACGAGCCTCGGAGAATTAGTCTTCTCACGAGTCCGATAATCAAAAATACCGACGGGATAGCCTCCTGGTGGAGGAACCACACAACATACATTCACATACATCACGTCTCACCGTATGAAAATGATGACATGTGTGAAGCACTAATATCACAAGCAGTTATGGTGTGAAGCACTAGCATCACAAGCAGTTATGGTGCAAAGCACTAAGTGCAATAAGGAAATGCATTCGTACACATTCATCAAATGTAAATGCAACATCCACACACAAATAGATAACAGTTTTGAAAAGATTGTAATAGCGGCTTAAGTCCTCTTACTGGAATCCCCAGCAGAGTCGCCACCTGTCGACATCGGGATTTTTGGGTGTCCCTTTCCGTTACTTGTTCATTAGTGTTCTCATTTTAGGTGAAATTTATTTGAAAAAATAAGTGAAAAAGGTCCGACATGTATGATGTCGACGATGGGACTGTTAAGAGTCGTCAGTTGATTTTTTAAATAGTTGTACCAACACAACCGAGAAAAGGTTTGCACATTGACCCAGAGTTGTGACACTGCTATACGGGTCGGTGAAACCGAGATTCGTTTAGGGTCCGAGGACTTGGTTATGCGGGAGGAAGGTGTTAGGCACCCCCCGACATCCGTGTTACCACGGTGACCGCCTCTTTTCAAGAAATTATTATCTGAATGTGTGTGTGTGTGTGTTGGTCAATGTGCTGTTATATGGAAGTTGTGCGAGGCCTCGTTCGAACCTATATATGTGGTTTGAATTTATGTAAAATTCGGTTTTAACAAGATATGGCAGTGATGTTTTTATAAAAGAGGTTTTTCAAACCCTGATGCTCAATAGTAATTGAGACCTTTTACACTCCCATTTTATTAAGTGCATGGCTTGATTGATTTTATTTTATGAATGTGAGGCATCCGTATGAAAATAATGTACAAAATAATGTCGACTTCCTCCGGTATGGAAACCATCCGAGAAATTCGGACACCGCAGCAGAATAATTTACAAAGTCAGCATACGACTAAAAATGTCCATCACGGGAACCGAATCTAGATTCAATGGGAATGAATCTGTGATCACATGATTCCTAGGCACACAAAATACTGCAGTTTATATGAAAGCAGTAAGCAGGTATACATATAAAAGTTGTAAATATATATACAGATAGGATCACCAACCATGAAGCACCTCCATAGGGGATCAGAAAGCGTCGAGATTGAAGCTGGTCGTATTTGAAACAAGCATTTCCAGGGTTATAGCCGAAACTGGATTCATTGGGGTTATCACCAAGGTTGGTGGCTATTCCCATGGTTGGGATTGAGACTGGATACCTCGGGGTTGTCTCCGAGATTAATCGGTCTTCTCGAATTGTGTGTTTCGGTATTGTATCTGCTGCAGTCTCGGGGTTATCTCCGGGTTGGATTTGGGTTATCCTATGCAGATTTGGATTGTCTTCGGGGTTCCCCTTAAAAGGCGAATCGTCCTCCTCCCGCAATGTTAATAATGATAGTCTGAGAAAATTTCGAGTGTCTACGGTAGTGTGAGGCCTCGTTCGCACCTATATACACAGAGTTTGAATTTATGTAAAAATTCAATTTTTAGCAAGATATGGCAGTGATGTTTTATAAAAGAGGTTTTTCAAACCCTTATGCTCAATAGTAATTGAGACCTTTTGCACTCCCATTTTATTAAGTGCTCGGCTTGATTGTTTTTATTTTCGAGATGCGAAGCATCTATAAGAAAATAATGTACAAAATAATGATGACTCTCTCGTGGGTATGAAAACCATCAGAGGAAATTCAGACATCGTAGATAAATTTACAAGCTACTTACAGCTGAAAATGTCCATCACGGGAACCGAATCTAGATCCAGTAGACTGAATCTGTGATCACATGATTCCTAGGCTCACATGATGCTGCAATTTGTATGAAAGCAATAAGCAGGTATATATATATATATAAGTTGTAAATTTATATATATAGACATGATCAGCCACCACGAAGCACCTCCATGGGGATAAGAAAATGTAAATAAAGGCGTAAAAGCGATCAACATACGGAGGAAACTCAAAGTGAACGAAAACGTAAATAAAGGCGTAAAAGTAATCAAGCGCCACGAAGTACACTCGAGGCGGGAATTTAAACGTAAAGAAAGTTGTAAAGCGATCAACCACCACGTAAGTAAACTTTGGTGGGATGATATATATATATATATATAAGCAATAAACGCATCGGATGTAAAATCCGAGGCTCATCAAACGAGTTCAACAACAGTTCATATATATAAGTATATATATATATATATATATATATATATATATATATATATATAAGCAAGTAAAAATATAGGATGTAAAATCTCGGCTCATCGAGCAGTCAGACATACAGTTAATATATATAAGTATATATATTAAAAGCGATAAATGCTCAGGCATAAAATCTAGGCTCATCGAAAAAGTCCAGGCACACAGTTCATATATATATATATATATATATATATATATATATATATAAGCCAATAAACGCTCCAGGCTGAAGTCTAGGCTCAATCGAGGCATAACTCGATAATGTTAGTCCATATATATAAATATATATATATATATATATATATAAATATATATGTATATACAAACTAAAATAAAACCACAGATAGAAATCAAGTCCAAAACACACGCAACACGACTCTCAACGTGAAGAAGGGTGTGTGCAAAGATGAAGAGAAAGGCTTTAAAGTGTGTGAGAAGGCTTATAGTGGGCTGCCAAAGAAGACTTCTATATCTTTAAAGGGATGAACACTCAGCTCCCGCCGGTACAAAAGTAGCTATATGTGAGCTCATAAGTGTTTAAAATGAGAAAGCACTTAGTATAGAGAGAGAGTACGGAGCAAATTTGACAGGGCTTCCTCGCCTTTTTTCTCTTACAAATGGCCACCCCAAGCCCTCTATTTATATAGGGGGGACCTACCTGCGGCTAGGCCACAGATGTACCTACGGCTACCCGGGTTTCCCCGGGCTTTGCGGGTCTCGTCATCTCGTAGTGCGTGCACGTAGGCACTGTAATGTCTGCTTGAACTTTTAGAATTGCAATTCAGGCATTGACTGAGGTATGTAGGATCTATTTCGGACCGCTGTTGTCGAGATTTACACAATGGCATGGGATTAGAAATTGTACGAAGTCAGGAAGATGGGACGGTGCCCTCCGGTCTTCAAGCTTTAAATTATATCTGTTACCCTGCATAATAGTCACTCGGAATTGGTTTTCCTTGATTCTTGTGGGACATTGTTGTGTAGAAATGTATGTATGAGATGTTGAGATGACGTGATGTGGCGTTAAGGTGGCGAGATGACGACTTTGCCCCTCACTGGGGTTATCACCGGTTTGGGCTGATAAAGCGAGCGTTCTTTCGGCGTTATATTTGATTGGACTGCTGCAAGTTTTGAAGGTCCTTAGTGTTATCTCTGAGGTGTGCCTATCTTCCGGGTGTTATCTCTGGGCTTGGTACTGAGCGCCTCGGTGTGAGTGCTGAGGTTGAAGCTGATTGCATGCATTTGAAACAAGCATTTCCGGGGTTATCGCCGGAACTGCATTCCTTGGGGTTATCACCAAGGTTGGTAGCTGCTACTCCCAGTGTTGGGACTGAGACTAGATACCTCAGGGTTATCTCCAACATTAATCGGTCTTCTCCGGTGGATTTTCTAGTGTTGCAACTGCGTGCCTCGGGGTTATCTCCGAGGTTAGAACTGTTACTCCCGGTGTGTGTTCCGGGGTTGAGACTGAACTTCCGGTAGTATCCGGACTGGATGTGAACTGTCTTCCATGGTCGACGTCGGGATTTTTGGACGTCCCTTTCTGTTACTTGTTCTTTGGTGTTCTCATTTTAGGTGAGATTTGTTTGAAAAAATAAGTGAAAATGGTCCGACATGTATAATGTCGACGATGGACTATTAAGAGTCGCTAGTTAGTTTTTTAAATTGTTGTACCAACACAATGAGAAAAGGTTTGCACATTGACCCGGTGATGTGACCTTTCGCTAAACTGAATTCGTGAAACCAAGATTCATTAGGGTCCGGGGACTTGGTTATGCGGGGGGGAAGGTGTTAGGCACCCCCCGACATTAGTGTTACCACGGTGACCACCTCTTTTTAAGAAACTATTATCTGAATATGTGTGTGTGTGGGTCAATGTGCTATTATTTGGAAGTAGTGCGAGGCCTCGTTCGTACCTATATACTCAGGGTTTGAATTTATGTAAAAATTCAGTTTTAAGCAAGATATGGCAATGATGTTTTATAAAAGAGGTTTTTCAAACCCTGATGCTCAATAGTAATTGAGACCTTTTACACTCCCATTTTATTAAGTGTTCGGCTTGATTGATTTTATTTGACAGATGTGAGGCATCCGCACAAAAATAATATACAAAAATAATGTCGACTTCCTCGTGGGTATGGAAACCATCTGAGGAAATTCAGACAACGCAGAATAATTTACATAAGTCGCTACATTGAAAATGTCTATCACGGAACCGAATCTAGATCAATGGGTTGAATCTGTGATCACATGATTCTAGGCGCACAAGATACCATAATTTGTATGAAAGCGATGGCGGTATATATATAAAAGCTGTAAATATATATATACAGACAGGATCACCAACCACGAAGCATCTCCGTGGGGGATCAGAAATGTAAATAAAGCTATAAAAGCTATCAACCGCCACGGAGGAAACTCCAAGCGGGACAAAACGTAAATTAAGCTATAAATACGGTCAACCGCCCTGAAGGGAACTCCAGGCGGGACGAAATGTAAATAAAGCTGTAAAAGCGATCAACTGCCACAAAGGAAACTCCAGACAGGACGAAAAATATATATATAAAAGCAATAAATGCACCGGATATAAAATCCAGG
Organism: Panax ginseng; assembly: GCA_020205605.1. Lineage (NCBI taxonomy): Eukaryota > Viridiplantae > Streptophyta > Magnoliopsida > Apiales > Araliaceae > Panax > Panax ginseng. The sequence continues at coordinate 33,057,039 of CM035127.1, read as the reverse complement.
CTCATCGAACAGAGTTCGACAACAGTTCATATATATAAATAGATATATATACAAAAGCAGAGTAAACGCACCGGATGTAAAATCCAGGCTCATCGAACAAAGTTCGACCACAATTCATATATATAAATATATATATATATATATATATATATATATATATATATAGCTTGATAAACGCTCGCATCAAGTTCAGGCTCATCGAACAAAGTTCACACGATTAATATATATAAATGTATATATATATATATATATATATATATATATATATATATATATATATACATTTATATATTAAAGCAAATAAACGCTCCGGGGCATCAAGTTCAGGCTCATCGAACAAAGTTCAACACAGATTCATATATATAAATATATAATAAACGCACCAGACCGAAGTCTAGGCTCAATCGAGGCATAACTCGATAATGTTAGTCAATATATATAAATATATAATATATATATATATATATATACAAGCTGAAATAAAACTACGGACCAAAGTCCGAGCAAATGCTGCAACACGACTCTCAGCGTGAAGAAGGGTGTGTGCGCAGAGATGAAGAGAAAGACTCTAAAGTGTGTGAGAAGGCTTATAGTGATCGCCAAAGAAGACTTCTATATCTTTAGAGTGGAGTAAGCTCTTGGCTTTTTTGTAGGTAAAGAGGCTATATATGAGCTCACATGTGTTTTAAAGGGAAAGTACAACTGCATGGGGTGAGTGCAGAGCAAATTAGGCGGGGGCTTCCTCGCCTTTTCTCTTGCAAAATGGGCAGCCCAAGCCCTCTATTTATAAGGCAATTTAGCTTAGGTGTACTGCAATGGTGAGCCACTAGTGTACCAGAGAAAAACGGGTGGGCCGGGTTTTTAGGTTAGGTCTTCTAGAAATACGTGCACTCAAGCAATTGTAATGTCCACTCGAACTTTCGGAAGTGCAATCTGGGCATCCGTTTGAGGTATACAGGACCTATTTCGGACCGCCGTTGTCGAGAGTTGTACGATGGCATGGGATTAGAGTTTGTACGAAGTCATTGAAGATGGGACGATGCCCTCCTGTCTTCAAGCTTCAACTTTCATCCGTTACCCCGCACAATAGTCACTCGGGATTGATTATTCTTGTGGGACATCATTGCGTAGAGATGTAGAGACGATGTGGAGTGGCATCATGTTAGCGAGATGACGATGTTGACCCTCACCGGTGTTATCGCCAGATTGGGCTAATAAAGCAGACGTTGCTCAGGCTTCGCTGAGATTGGACTATTGCAATTGTTAAAGGTCCTCATTGTCATCTTTGAGGTGTGTCTATCTTCCCGATTTTATCGCCGGGTTGTTACAGTGTATCTCATTGTGAGCGCCGATATTGAAGCTAGTCGCATTTGAAACAAGCATTTCTGGGGTTATCGCCAAAACTGCATTCCTTGGGGTTATCACCAAGGTTGGTGGATATTCCCATGGTTGGGACTGAGACTGGATATCTCGGGATTATCTCCAAGATTAATCGATCTTCTCCGGTGTGTGTTCCGATATTTGATCGGCATGCCTCAGGGTTATCTCTGAGGTTGGAATTGTTACTCCCAGAGTGGGCTCCAGGGTTGATGTTGAACTTCCGGTAGTATCCGGTATGGATTGTCTTTCAGGGTTCCCTCTTAAAAGACGAATTTGTCCTCCTACAATGTTAGTGACAGTAGTACAGAAAATTTTGAGTGTCTACAGATGTCCCTCTTTATCATACTCATGCATGGCGATGCATTGGTAGGATAAATAATCCTAGACACTTGAAACGTAATAAGACAAACATGGTACTGTATGTAGCAACATGATGTCAATGTATGATGCATGTGTACGGGGTTGTAGCCCAACATGATGGGGATGACTGCTGGCTCCCTATTGCTTCAACTGGGGATTGGCAATGCTGACTAGATTTGATGTATAAGCCGAATCTGTTAGGATGTTGATGTTGGAGTTATCACCAAATTCCTGTGCTCTTGATAACGACTTGATCCCGAAGAGGTAACTCTTATATGCAAGAGATCTGTGGGGATAAAGCTTGATCTGTTTGAGGATGTGTATAACATATTCCATCATCTATCCTCTTTGATAACGTATATCTTTCCTGGTTAGTATCGCCAGGCCATGTCAAGATTCTGTTGGATTTCCTGCCAACAACAAATGCTGTCAGGGATGCCTGACCTTCGTTGACGTGTATTTCACTGACATGTGAATCAACGGCTGAAAACCCTGTGGGATAGACTGTCAAGGTTGCTTGACCTTCGCTGACGTGTGAATCAACGGTTGAGACTTTGTGAGTAGATCGTCAAGGTTACTTGACCTTCGTTGACGTGTGAATCAACGGAACATTGCGTTGTGACCCCCACCGGGGATCCGCTGGGGAATAAGAGCAATCGAGCATGAAATCCTCGAATAGCTCTAGAGCTCTGATAGGCTTAATCGCTATCGGCTGAAATAATGTCAAGGTTGCTTGACCTTCGTTGATATGTGTGTCAACGACTTGAATGTACTTTGTAATCCTCTGCTAGGGCTTCACGTTGTAACCCCCGTCGGGGATATACGTTGTAACCATCGCTGATGTGTGTAGCAGTGGCTGGTCATCGGATGGCTTGTGATGCTCTGTTGGGTTTGCTTCCCCTAGTTATCATGATGTCAAGGCTGCTTGACCTTTGCTGATTTGTGTGTCAACGGATGAGCATGCATTGTAACCCCTGTCGGGGATATACGTAGGGTAACGACCCGGTGTTGACGGCATCAGACCTATATAAGGTATTGTCGGATGTATTTTGTAACAAATAAAATCATTGGCATAGTATACCTTGTGTCCGGGTGACTACCAATGAGCGATGTATAGATTCAAAGTTTCATCTGAGAAGAGCAGGATTTTATGCTGTTTTGCTCAATCGCGTGGCGTTTTGATTTCCGGTTTGACCTTTCTAGTCCGTAAGAACTCCTTTGCAACTCGAACTGGACCGAGCCTGAGGGGTGGGACCCACATAGGGGTGCCGCAGGTAGTTGTTGGGTGTATGTGACCCATTTCCCTGTATTTTTAGCTATACAGAGATGGTGTATATAGATGATGATATACTTAGGAATGTATGCACAGTCTTTTCATTCCCTATATCATATTGCCATCTATTATCTGCTATGCATGTATCATGTTATGCATATGTATGAATGTCCAGAGATATTCGGCATTGACCCCTGGATGGTCTTATGACACGGCCAGCGCAGATGTCTTCTTCGACAGTTAGCCGTATAGATCATACCCCACCGCCATTGGTGGTATTGGGTATGCGATCATAGTATGATAGCATGTCACCACCAGACAGGGTGACTGTAGATCATTTACTGCAGTATACCATGACCTTTTTGACTTTTCAGGTTCCCGTAGGGTTTGTGGACGGGATGCTAGAGCATTGGCTACCGGAAAGGCAGGTATTCTGATTCGGTACCCATGAGTTGACTCCTACTCTAGAGGAGTATGCACGGTTGACGATGCTGCCTTTCTGGCTTTGTGAGACATGAGTAGACGGTTCATGACTCTCACAGGATTGCGGCGCAGAGTAGTGTAGGACGAGCTGACATCTAGTCACGTGATATCCTAGCGTTTCCTGTATGATAGATTTGGCTCGGAGGACAGCTATTCACGATATTCCGGGGATTTCACCGCACCGGAGGATCACTGGCGTTTGGCCAGGGTTGATATATTGTTGTTGTGCGTACTGTCGTATGTCTATATGCCATGATATATGGATTAGATAGACATTGGTGTCATCATGTCTGTGAGAGCTCTTAGAGAGGGTCGTACCATTGTACCTATGATTGTAGCAGAGACCTGCGGCACGACATCCTCTTCTTTGCACTTATCAAGCGAGAGTGTTCACTTTGGGAGTTTGGTCATCTTTGTATGTGTGGTTTATGTCACACTTGAGACCGATTGGCACCTTAGACGGCATAAGTACTGGTTCACCCATGATGTAGCCATGTCATACTCCTTTCAGCCATCGGAGTGTATAGATGCTCTGTCTTGGTCCGTATTTTTGGCAGATATCAGAGATCCATTTAGCATATTGCCATGCTCGGGGCTTTTCTTAACCACATGACTTCATTACTCACGCTTGGGCATGGACTTCCTCCCTACGGGCGGCTTGAGGGCATGACTACTTATCACCCATGGCCGTGATGTCGCGATTCGACCGGTTCGAGATTCCATCCTTTTGAGGGGCGATAGGTCATTGACATTGACTTCTCGATATCTCTCGATGAGAGAGGCCCGATCCGTGTGTATGCGTGTGTAGGGATCAGTGTGAGATAGCTTCTTTTTCTATCAGTCATTCAGGTTGTTCTGCAGATTATTCCGCATGGATGGAGACAGAGATTTTGTCTGCTGCGATAGTGTCCACAGTACCGGATAGTGAGTCAGATGATGTAGAGCCCATGAAGGACATCGATTCCTACATCGAGGAGGAGCCATTCTTTGGGTTGCCGACATTTCTTCCGGATTCTCCTAGTACCCGATCTTGTTGTGATTGAGACTTTCGACAATTACTTAGAGCAGAGTCTTCATCTGATGACCTTTGAGAGAGATCAGGCTATATCTATGATGTTGACTGCCCTTGATGGGAGAGACGCAGCTTCTATTTAGAGATACGAGGCATTAGCTCGCGAGAGATCTGCATTGTTGTTGAAGCGGGATGAGGCGGATTAGCGGAGATGCGATGATAGCCGAGGCGAGATAGTGTTATATCTGCCGGGATGTAGCCATCACAGATAGTACTCTGATGAGGTCCCTTACCTTTGGCATGATCGCGAGAGATGGCGCATATATTGATGATCATATGGTCACCATGCAGATAGGCTGCAGATCTGTTAGGTCGTCATGCGGATATTCTCGTCTGACAGAGACCACAACCGCCTCCTTCTTACGAGAGGGGCGCCATGTTGGGCTTGTTAGCTCGCATATACCTACGACTTGTAGATGAGCTTGTATTTTCTGCCTGCAGACTAGCTTAGCCATTTTTTCATGTCTGATTTACATTGTATATATATCAAACAGCATTATATATGACAGGGAAATATATTTTTGGATCACTTCCCTTTTAGATATGCCTGAATACTTACTTGATATTTTGCCTGCTGCTTCAAGGCTAGCGGTTTTGATGTATTCTGAATTCCTCCTGGGTGGATGGACATTGAGTTGTCTCTGGATAGTTCAGAATGGATCATCGATCTATGTGTATCCCTACCATCTTTGGTGTCTTGGGACTGGTTTCTGGATGGAAATATGGAGAGGAATGTGGCTTTCCTCTTTGAGATTGACCGCACCACAGATAGTTGCCAGTACTTCTATTTAGGAGAAGCCAAGTTAATTCCACCTCTTATGGATTGGTGTTGCTCTTTAAGGTATGACCGCAGCTTAGATTATCGCTGAATCTCCTATTTGGGAGGAGTTCAGGTAATTCCATCCCTTTAATCTGAAGCCAAATGAAATGTAGTGGATTGAAGTTTGATCCTAGTACCAACTGACAAGGGTTTGTGTTTTTGTAGGGGTGAGACCGAACCATGAATGGCTGCCTACGTACTCCTATTGAAGAGGAGATCAGGTATGTGTAGTTCAAACCTGGTGTAAGAGGTTCAACGCTGTATATGGCTAAAATGGTGTAGGAATGTTTTTGTTGTTTTTTTTTGTAAGGGTAGAAATTTTTTTGTTGTTTTTGTTTTATTGCGACCGGGCCATGTAATATGGTTGCCTACGTAATCCTATTGAGGAGGAGATCAGGTCGACGTAGTGCGCCCCTCAAGGCAAGATGAAAATCGTAATCCCATGTGCAAGTCAGAGTGCGAGGAAGAGAAAGTTTAATCCTAGGTTAAGGATAAACTATAGGTATGAGAAGTTTGATCCCAGCTATGGGTAGCCAAACTACAAATGCAAGAGGTTCAATCCGCGGTGGGATGACCTAAGTTATAGAAACGCAAAGGAGAAAGCCAGGCTGCTGGCTTTGAAAAGTATGTTTCCCTGTGGGGCAAAGTGTAGAAAAGTTGTAGGTGGTAAAGGGTTAAAGAACCGGAATGACTGGTGATCTGATGGTTCCGCACTAGGGTGTTTGCGAATTACTTTAGACATATCCGAGTTGATGAGTTGTGGAAATTCATCGTCGTCCATTTCTTGCAATCTGAGAGCGCCTCCTGTCAATACTTCTTTGACAATAAACGGGCCTTCCCAGTTAGGAGCGAATTTTCCTTTAGCCTGATCTTGGCTGTCCAGGATTTTCTTCAAAACCAAGTAATGTTGTTTAAACTATCGTCCGGACTTTTTTGTTGTAGGATCGGGCGATCCTTTGCTGATATAACTGACCATGGAAGACAATCGCGGTTCGCCTTTCGTCTATTAGAGACAATTGGTGATACATGTCTTGTACCCATTGATCTTCATCCAGCTGAGCATCTATCAACACTCTAAGGGATTCCATTTCAACTTCTATGGGGAGCACTGCTTCCATCCCATAGGTTAAAGCGTAGGGGGTTGCCCGGTGGAAATGCGTATTGAGGTTACAGAAGGCTAACAAATGTATGTCGAGGCAATAGGTCAGGCCACTCTTTGTGGTTGGAGGACATCTTTTGCATAATTTTCTTAATGTTTTTGTTAGCCGCTTCAATAGTACCGTTCATCTTCGGACGATAGATGACAGAGTTGAGATGTTTGATGTGGAATTTACTGCATAATTCCTCCATCATTTTGTTGTTGAGGTTCTTGGCATTGTTTGACACAATCACCTCTGGTTGTCCATATCGACAGACGACATTGTTTCTGATGAAAGCGATGATGACTTCTTTAGTAACCCTGGGGAAGGAGGCTGCTTCTACCCACTTGGTAAAGTAGTCGATCATGGTGAAGATAAACCGGTGACCATTACTGGCTTTAGGCTCAATGGGCCCGATAACATCCATTCCCCACATTGAGAAGGGCCAAGGTGAACTCATATTGTGGAGTTCCTTTGGAGGGGCATGGATAGAATTCCCATGAATCTGGCACTGATAGCATCTGCTGACGTGGTCATTGCAATCAGATTTGAGAGATAGCCAATAATGTCCGATCCTGAGGACTTTCTTGATAAAGAGGGGGCCACTCATGTGGGGGCCACAGACTCCTCCATGGATTTGATCCATAAGCCTTTGTGCTTGATCTTTGTCTAAACATCTGAGGAGACCTAATCCTACATCTCTTTTATAGAGCGTATCTCCACTCAAGTAGAATTTCATAGCAAGTCGATGGATCCGCCTTTTCTCAGTCGGGCTCGCCTCAGCGGGTGTAGATCCATCTCGCAGATATTCTTTGATATCGTCTGGGGATGTTGGATGGGAGGTAGCTCATCAATACTTCTCAACGTAATTCCCATAGGATGGGGCCTTGTGAGGAAATTGTGATGCTTGGCAAGTGTTCCTTTATCGATATCTGCGAATCAAGGAGGCCAAAGTTGCTAATGCGTCCGCAAAGTCATTCTATGACGAGAGCGTGTAGAAAGGAGATTTCTTGAACTCCAAAGCCATCTTCAACTTTTTGTCGATGGTAAAGGCAAACAAATGTAGTTCCTTGGTTTGATAGATTCCGGTGGATTGTCTGATTACCAACTCTAAATCTCCAAGGACAGTTAACCGTCTGATGCCCATTGAACGGACAAGTTTTAACCCCATGAGACAGCCTTCATACTCAGCCGTATTATTAGTGCTGCCAAACTGTAACTTGAAGGCAACGGGATACTGCTCCCCCATATCAAATACTAGAACTGCTCCAGCTCCAGAACCTTCCATATTAACAGCTCCATCAAAATACATCTTCCATGATTGGCGCGTGTCGTACTGATGGTGTTGCTGCACTGGCATTACTCCTTCATCGGGGAAATACGTTTCCAAGGGTTTGAAATCCCCTGAAGGTGCAGTGTCCAGTTGATCCGCAATTCCTTGACCTTTGATGGAATTTTGAGTCACATATACGATGTCAAATTGTTGTAGGATCAACTGCCATCTGGATAGCCGGCAATTTAACATGGGTTTGTTGAACACGTACTTGAGAAGATCCAAGCGGGTTATGAGATGGTTTGTGTGACCATGGAGGTAATGATGTAACCTCTTGGAAGCCCAGGCTAAAGCACAACATGTCTTTTCGATCAGAGTGTACTTGTGTTCACTGTTCCTGAACCTTTTGCTGAGGTAATAGATAGCTCGTTCTTGGCCTCTATTGTCTTTCTGTCCCAGCATGAAACCCATGACATTGTCACTTATGGACAGGTACATGAACATGGGAACATCATCCCTAGGTGGTACCAACACGGGAGCTTTGACTAGCTGTTTCTTGATTGTGAGGAAGGCATTTTGACACTCATCATTCCATTTCATGGAGAAGTTCTTCCTTAATAGCTTAAAGATTGGCTCACAGGTTGCTATGAGTTGGGAGATAAACCTGCTAATGAAGTTGATTCTTCCCAAAAATCCCCGTATTTCTTTCTCTGTCTGAGGAATGGGCATTTCCGTGATGGCTTGGATTTTGGCAGGATCCAACTCAATCCCTTTGTGGCTGACTAGAAATCCTAGCAATTTGCCTAATTTAACACCGAAGGCGCACTTGGCTGGATTCAACTTCAAGTTGTACTTACGCAACCTATTGAAGAGCTTCTTGAGATGGTCTATATGGTCATCCTCCTTCCGGGATTTGATAATGATGTCATCCATGTAGATCTCGATCTCTTTGTGCATTAAGTCATGGAAAAGAGCCATCATAGCTCGTTGATAGGTGGATCCGACATTGATGAGGCTGAATGACAACCGTCTATAGTGAAAGGTTCCCCAAGGCGTGATGAAAGCAATTTTCTCACGATCTTCCTCAGCAACCATGATCTGATGGTACCCTGCAAAGTAATCAGCAAAAGAGTACATGTCGTATTGCACAGTATTGTCAATGAGAATGTGGATAAATGGCACGGGAAAGTTGTCCTTTAAGCAAGCTTTGTTCAAATCCCGGTAATCCATGCAAACTCGCACCTTCCCTCCAGGTTTAGGCACGGGCACAATGTTGGATATCCACTCAGGATATGTGGACACCATGATGATGCCAGCTTGAAATTGTTTCACAATTTCTTCTTTCACCTTTAAACTCCACTCGGGTTTCAATCGCCTGAGCTTTTGCTTGACTGGCTTAAATTCCTCTTTAATGGGAAGGCGATGAAGGACAATGTCAGTGGACAAACCCACCATATCTTTATGAGACCATGCAAACACATCCTGGAATTGGGTTAGTAGCGTAACCATGTCATTCCGTTGGTTTTGGGTAAGGTCTGAACCAATTTGGATTAACTTAGGACTTTCTAAGGTTCCGAGATTGAAAGAAGTGGTTTGATCAAGGTTGGGTTTGGGTTGGTCTTTGACCCATTCTTGAATTTCTGGAGGCACCTCAATGTCATCCTGTATATCCACCAAGGCTGAATTCATCTCTACATCAAAGGTACAATCCTTGTGGAGAAGAGGCATCGTATCCACAATCTGAGCACATCTAAATTGAGTCACGAAAAAAAATATGCTTTCACTTAGTATATATGAAATGTGTTGATCATACACAAGTGTTAGCATATCTTGGCAAAATAAAGCGCTAGTCTTGCATGAAAAGTGCTTGATTATTATATCTACAGGTAGTAAAGAGTTCTTCCCATTTTACCCTTGTTGACCAATACAAAGAATGTTGTTCCAATTGGCAAGGGCAAAGTCCGAGTGGACCGCAGTGATGGAGGGATTGTCATCATCCTCCCTGTCTCGAATGATTGTCATTATGTCTGGGCAGTCATCGTCTGGGGTGTATCTGTTGGTATGTTCATCATGAACGATGATGCGTATACCGAACATCATCCGTATGACGTCTTGCTTGATTCTTTGTTCCTCCTCTTCCACTGCGGGATTTGGAACAAAGACCTCTTTTTCCTTTACCGGTACCGGTTTGGGAAATAACATAGCCATTACTTTGGCTAGCACCTTTACAGGAGGTTGAGCGGACTCAAAGTTTGAAGGCGAATATAACCGTCGCATGGTTGAAGCTGAAGGAACCTGTTGATGCTTATGAGGATTCCTGTTACTAGAACTGGCAGAATAGCCTAGCCCAGTTGTTCCAGTTTGCTTGGTTAATCGATTAGGGTACTTGATACCCTGGAAATATTTACCCAACCCTTGTCCCGACTTATGACCTAATGACATTATTTCTTGAGTAGCCGACATTACCTCGGCAGAAATCTTGGGTTCGGGAAATGGCGTTCCAATAGCATGGTATTGGGTATTGCTTATTTCCAAAGTATGAAAACTGACCGGTTCCACATCTGCATTGGCATTGATGAATGGCATGTCTCCATATTGAGGACACTCTGGTTCAGCGTTGTCCGTGACCAGGCTATTGTTGATAATGTATTTCAACTGTTGATGAAGGGTAGAGGGGACTACCCCAGCCATGTGAATCCATGGTCGTCCCAAGAGCAGGTTGTATCCCGAATCTATCTTGAGCACATGGAAAGATACGCAGAATGTGTAAGGACCAATTTTGATTGGCAGCTCAATTACTTCGACCGAATTTCGCCGGGCTCCATCAAAAGCTTTGATGATAGTATGGCTACTCTGAATTCGGTTGAGATTGATATTCATCTTCACCAAGGTAGCATATGGACATATATTCAAAGAGGAACCTCCATCTATTAAGACTCCAGCTACCATATATCCGGAGGACAAGACCGTAATGTGCAATGGCTTGCAATGACCGGTCCCTTCGGGCGGTATGTCATCATCAGTGAAGAAAATCACATTGTTGTTGAAAATTTGATCAACCAGATGTTGAAAATTTTCCGTATCAACTGATGTCGGCAGATAGGCTTCTTCTAAAATCTTCAGCAAGACCTTCCGGTGATTCTCGGAAGTTAGGACCAAGTCCAAAATTGATATTTACTGTGGAGCTTTTTTCAAGCTTAAAACCACCGTGGCTTCGTTATGAACCATAGTATGGAAGAATTTTTCAATCTTCTCCATGGGTATTTTCCCCTTTGATTTGGTGGCAGGCTTCATCACCCGGTGGGGAAGATACAGTGGATTTTCCTTCGACGCTGTAGCAGTTGTATGTGAGGTGGATCCTTCACCTTCTCCATAATTCCATGGAACTATGCGCAAGCTAACAATAGGATATTGTGCTCTGCACAGCAAGTTGATCGGCTCGGGAGCGGCCACTTTCAAAGGAGTGTTGCTTCCCTTGAGTTGAATTATTGGCGTTGTGAGTAATGTGTTAATCCCATCAGTTTCAGTGGATATGACTGCTACCACACTTTTCCACTTAGTAGGGCTCGCATTCTCACTTGCTGCACGTAAATATGTAAGATCGTAAATCTCGCTAAGTGCGTGACACCACTTGTCAATTAGATTTTGGATAAGGTGGTATGAGTGCCCATCATTCTTTTCTCAGATCGTGACCGTGAGAATGGGAGTGATATTGACATACTCCATCAGAGTTGTATTGCCCTGAACGGGGGTTGATTGGACGTAGAAGGGAACTGATCCTTCCTTCATTGATTAACATATGAAGAATTTCCTCCATAGGTTGGCCCAGATAAGTGAATTCCCTTTTGTTGGCGAAATCCCGACGGGCTTTGGCATTTGCTCTCTTTGTCACCTTGTCTTCCAGCATTTCATTTTCTGAAAGTGACGAGGGAATATTCATGACAAGAGGTAAGAGGCTGGCATGCTCCTGGCTGATTAACTGACGTGTCACTTGATGTTGATAAGTCACCAGTTCCGCCAATTGCTCAATTTGCTTGCAGAGAGCTTTCATCTTTCGTTCCATTGTGAACTGGAACTTGGCATAATCCCATCTGTCCTCACCGTCTTTGAGGGTTTGGGATGATTCACAGCTGAAATTGGAACTCTGTCCGTTGCTCCAATTGATCATGTTAACCTCTTCTTCTTTGTGTTGAGGAAGAGGGTTGTCTTGAACGTGAGGCTGATCTGGTTTGGTGACCACTATCTCCCCATTGTCTATCAGGTCCTGGATCTTGTGTTTCAAGGCCCAACAATCCTGAGTATCATGTTCAGGTGCCCCGGCATGATAAGCACATTTCCGAGAAGCATTGAAACCCCGTCCATTAGGGCTGGCTGGTGGAAGAAGATGCATAATTTTCTTCTGTGTTGTCAGAAGATTAAAAATGTTCTCGACGGTATCCCCTAAAGATGTAAACACTCGAGGGCATTTAACTTCTCCACCTTTTGGTATTGGAGGGTTCGCAAACTATGCTTGAAAGCGAGTGTAGTTTCTCCTTTGAATAGGCATGCTTTGATTACCTTTTTGCCCCTGTAGTATCAGGGAGACATCTTCCTCTTTCTTTTTATGGACCCTCCGGGGGTTGTTCCCATAATTTCAGTTGGATGTGATCGAAGAATGACTTTGAGTGCAGCTAGGTCTTGAATCTTTCCGGACTTCAATCCCATCTCAGCCATCTCCCCATGTTTGACCATTTCAAAAAATGGTTTGCCGATGCCGGCTAAAACTCTCTCATAGAAAGTAGCTTCTTTTATGTCTATGAAAGTCATAACCATCTCTGATTCTGTCATTGAAGGACTAACTTGGGCAGCCAGGCGTCTCCACCTCTGAGCATACTCTCTGAAAGACTCGTTAGACTATTTCTTGATCTTGGTAATTTGATACCGATCAGGAGCCATCTGAGACTGAAAGTTGTATTGAGTGAGGAAAGCATGTGCTAGCTCCTCCCAGCTATGGATCTTAGAGTTGTCTAATCTTGTGTACCACGAACTGTCTTCTCCAGTTAGACTTTTTTGGAACAATTTCATTCTAAGCTTTTCATCCTCTGCATAAGATCCAAGTTCTCCAATAAACACCTTTAAATGTGTGTAAGGATCTCCTAACCCGTCATATTTTTCAAAGTCAAGAGTTTTAAATTTTTCTGGATAATGAACACCAGGGAAAATACACATATCAGCATATGAAACACTCTCGTGTGTTCCAATTCCTTTTATAACACGAAGGGTCTCTTCCATTTGGAAGACTTTCTTTTGGATGTCACCAGTGTCTGGGTCTCTAGCGGTATGGGCAGCATCATGAGTTTTGTTGGTCGTATCCAACTGTAGTTCAGGTATTGTAATGACCTGGGTTCCTCCTTGTGCGGAGGATTCAGCATGTACGGGTATTTTTGGACCCTGATTAGATTGGTGTAATTCTTTAAGCAGAACAGCCAAATCTGTAATTTGTTTGCTTAATCCATCGAATTCTTTGCGAGAAACTAGATTAAGTTCAGTCTGGTCGGATGATGACATGATTGACTGTAGGCCTGTAGCCTTTTTGGACTTTGATCGGGTAGTACCGATTGATTCCTTGTGAAAGACTTTCATAGTTTAGTCTTTAGGGAATGTGTATAATAACATGCTATGTGATGTGTCCATTTTAGGAATTTTATCCTGCAAAATGGATGTCAGCTGTTTGTAGTATGTATGTGTATACATTTCTTCATATTTCTCATTACATGGAGATAGATATGGAATGAAATTACAAGTAATTATGTTTACAAGTAATTGAAATGAGAGCATGAAGAGACTTTCCATTATTTTGGGTTTATCAGAGGCTGACCTATCTTAGGTTACTCTCACGGCTTTTTGGCATGAAGGTTCCCAAATCATCGCAATCTACTTGACGGGAAGTTTATCCGGTCTTTTAATTGGAGCGAATTTGGGTGTTGCCTTTCCTGAGCCTCGAAGAATTAGTCTTCTAACGAGTCCAGTAATCAAACACCGACGGGATAGCCTCCTGGTGGATGGACCACACAACATACATTCACATACATCGCGTCTCACCATATGAAAATGATGACATGTGCGAAGCACTAATATCACAAGCAGATATGGTGCGAAGCACTAATATCACAAGCAGTTATGGTGCGAAGCACTAAGTGCAATAATGGAAATGCATTCGTACACATTCATCAAATGTAAATGCAACATCCACACACAAGCAGATAACAGTTTTGAAAAGATTGAAATAGTGTCTTAAGTCCTCGTACTGGAGTCCCCAACAGAGTCACCACCTATCGAAGTCGGGATTTTTGGATGTCCCTTTCCGTTACTTGTTCTTTAGTGTTCTCATTTTAGGTGAGATTTGTTTGAAAAAACAAGTGAAAAAGGTCCGACATGTATAATGTCGACGATGGACTGTTAAGAGTCACCAGTTGGTTTTTTAAATGGTTGTACCAACACAACCGAGAAAAGGTTTGCACATTGACCCAGTGATGTGACACTGCTAAATGGGTCGGTGAAACCGAGATTCATTAGGGTCCAGGGACTTGGTTATGCGGGGGGAAGGTGTTAGGCACCCCCCGACATCCGTGTTACCACGTGACCGCCTCTTTTGAAGAAACTATTATCTGAATGTGTGTGTGTGGGTCAATATGCTGTTATTTGGAAGTAGTGCGAGGCCTCGTTTGCACCTATATACACAGGGTTTGAATTTATGTAAAAATTCAATTTTAAGCAAGATATGGCAATGATGTTTTATAAAAGAGGTTTTTCAAACCCTGATCCTTGTTGGGTAAAATCTAATTACGCACAACACGCAAGTATACGTGGTCAATAAGTAATAAAGTGAAAGTAGAGTATCGTTCCCACGAGGAATTGTGTAATAAAAATCACCAAGTACTAACCCGTAACCAACTCAATCTTATTTAAACGAATGAATTTCAACTAACCCACTATATCTCTATGTGAATTACAATTGAAGAAGGTTGAAGAATAAGTTCTCTATCCGATTACATGCGATGTCAAGCGTATCTCTACCTTAACAATAATCAAAAATCTGCTATTGACAAAATTTATGACACATGCTATCATGATAAGATCTAAATCAATACTTCATCTCTCGAGTTCATATAGATTATCACGGTAATTGATGGCCAATCAATTAAACAATTAAGTCCAAATCACAATAGATAATCCTCACAATAGAACATAATAATTGATAGCGAAGCATATTAAAATAAACTACACAATAAGATCCATTGTAATCTCAAACAAAGAATTAGTTCATGATTATTGAATTAAAACTAAGAATCCACAATTGAATAATCATTAAAAGATAAAAATAAGAGTAGAGTAAAGAATAAATCTGTTGTCAGCAAATCTCCATCTTCCTCAAGCTCCTGCTCTTGATCTTCAATGGTCTTCAAGTTGCTTCAATCTCCAAAACTATTTAGAACTAGTGTTTTGATCTAATTTACTCTAATCTAATCTAATTGAATCCTCTATCTAGTCTCTCATCTCCCCTAATCCTTGTGATTCTCCTCCTTTTATAAGTCTCTTCATATGTCTTTAAGTCCTCTTGGAAGTTCTCCTGGAAGTCCTTGTGTCAATCGGATCGAAATAATCCTTTCCGGACTCAAATTGGACCAAAATTCGCAATTTTCGCGCATTTTCTGGGCTACCCTCACCCCGGCGGGGGACTATACTTGTTTTGGGCCCACCCCGGCGGGCTAGGGGCCTGCTTTGTACCATGTATGCCCACCCCGGCGACGGTTTTGTGAAGGAAAATTTTCTGCTCTGACGTCCTTTGGGAAAACAGCAATAACGTTTGATCCGGGAAGAGTTACGAGGCCTACTACCTATCAAATCGAAGATATCAACGAGATATACAACTTTAATTCTTTGAGAATTGAGAAATAACGAACGTATGAAGGTCGAAATTGGGCTGTAAGTTACTGCTGTGCAAATGGCCATCCAAAACAGTGACTTTCGATGTCCGTTGGTACACATGTCATAACTATTGCATACGAACTCCGATTGGAATGATTCAAGATGTTCCGGAAAGCTAAGAAGAAGCTCTACAATGTAATCCAAGTTCCAAACCAAGAACATGAAATAAGCATAAAAGCCCAAACGATGTCCGGATTGCTTTTCTTTGCGTTTCCATACCAATTCTTTGCGATTTCAACTCCAAAGCATATAATCTACAAAACGAACACAAAATGCATGAAAAGTAACTAAGAAACATGAGATTAAGTAAATAATTCAAGTAACAGATACCGAATAAGTAGGTATAAACCTACTTATCAAATACCCCCAAACTTAAACCTTTGCTTGTCCTCAAGCAAAAACACAAAATAATAATGCAATGCAATGCAATGCAACTAATCTACATGCCTATGAATCCAGCAGTAATAACAGAAACAAGTCTATTCAACCGGCCTTAGAAAAATCAAGTAAACACGATAATACATCATATCAAAACTCATCAATAACTCCCCAATCAATCATCAAATCTTAGACTGTTATCACTAATATAGTGCGTGTGTGCTCCACAACAATGTTAACTGATATAAAATCAAATTTAACACATAACAAGTCTCTTCGAAGGCATCATATGGTGTGAACTCAAGAAATCAAAAACAAGCTAGATCCAACTAAAATCAAATAATTACCAATATCGAGGGTCAACATGGGATACTTATGCTTCATTTTTCATCTACGGGGGCTTTTTGCTCTTATTTCCCATTTTATTTATTCTTTTTTTTGTTTGACATACACATAGCTATGCAATGTCTTATTCCCTTAGGCTTTCAATGCTACCTTAACGAGCTTTCGACCAACGACTCCCAGACCGTTAAGACCTTAGGGCATTAGGTGTAAAGATAATCCCCTCGGGCATACTTACTCAAGTAACAAAGGCCACAAAACTAGACAAGCACGCCACGGTGTTTATTCATAATTTTTCTTTTTCTTTTTCTTTTTCTTTTTTTTCATTTTTTTTATAGCTTATATACCCCAAATATTCCCTCAAACTTAGGTTCTTGTCTAACTTTAGCCATCACTATTTATTCTTGTCATTCTTTCATTCAAACTAGCATTATCCTTTAGAATCCCATTATGTATCAATTTAAACTCAATCATTCAACAAGTTGTTTTTACTTTGCTATCCTTATTATACCAGTTTCAAACAAAAAAAGACTCAATTCATAACAAGAAATCACATCAAAGCTCTAATGGTCAGTACTATACTTGTCTACCCAATTCCAATCTCATCATTGGCCAAAACAAACTGTAAACTATCTAACAACTTGATTCGCGCAAATGAACATAGTAACTAACTAATAATTTTTTTTGAATTTTTGATTTTTTTTTTTAGTTATAAATACAAACTATTATGCAATTACACTACATGAATGCAAACATAAATAAACCTAAATTATTTAACTCCCCCAAACTTAAAAATTACAATGTCCTCATTGTAAAATAAAGCATGAAGTGGACGAGGACTTCCCTGTGATCATTTAAGCTTGTGGTGATGGTGGCACTGGCGGCGACGATCATTTTCCTATACATTAAACCTCCAAATACCTGCAATGAAGAGAGACAACATGGATTAGAATAACACTTGGATTCCTATCTACTAAATAAACTAGGAAAACATATAAATAAATAAATAATTATGGGTTGCCTCCCAATTAGCACTTGAATTATAGTCTTTCAGCCTGACTTTGTCTAGTCAACGCTATCCAATTCCTCTTCGGTAATTGAGGAACCCTCCATCCATTGAAAATAATATAGCTTTTGGTATGTTCCCATTTGTGATGCCCAATGCACCAAAGTCACCTAGCATGCTCTGACTCGGTATAATCTCCATGAAGAAGGGCACATGGCTAGGTGCTATCTCCATTGTGTTTGTGATCATATGTGGGCATGGAAGTGTGTCAAACACAATGGGCTCTTCATCTATCTTCTCTTTCTCTTCCCACCACGGCTTCATTGTTGCACTAGCTCTCATGTCATAAAGAGCCTTGCCGACGACATGGCTACCAAGTGGGCATGATTTTGCAAATCTAACCGGATCCTTGAACTTTGGTGAAGAAGGCACTTGGGGCATAAATAACATAGGCACATCATCGTGGATACCCATAGTTAGTTCTTCGTTGACCTTGTTTGCATTACCCCCACTTGTCTCCTCTTTTTTAAAATCTCGTGTCTCATCCAGCTGTAGATTTGGTTCGGGCACTTCATCAATCTCAGAATCCTCATCATAACACCAATTGTTTTGAGGACAATTGTTCAAGGCTTTGAGCATTTGATTAATCTGGTTCTGCATATTTTGAATTGATTTCTCTTGATTCTGAATTGACCGCGCTTGATTAATCATCCTCTCCTCAGTTGATGCTACAAACTTGAACCACAAATCCTCCAAACTTGAATTATCTCATCTCGGCCTCTGGAAGCCGTGTATTGAGGACCATTAGTTGAGGTAGTGACGAGTTGTTCCATCCGATTATTAAAATTTTGGATTGACAACTCTTGGCTAATCCTTATCTCCTCTAGGTTTGCTATGCCCTTCAATATTACATCCTTCAACTCTAAATTTTCTTCTTGTCGCATTGGAGGTGGATATGAGAATTTCGGCGTGTATGTTGGATTTGGAGTAGAGTATTGGTCTTTATAAGTATAGCTCCATGAAGAATCCGGGTGATACCCCCAAAATTGATCATAATTATCATATGCATACTGATTGAGGTAATTACCACCATACTGTACCGGCCCAAGATTGATGGTGCATTGATTACTCGGGTAATTGCCAGCACAATAGTCACACATAACTGCAATCCTTCGACTCCTTTGGGCTGCAAAAATGTCTAACTTCCTCTTCGATAGTTCTTTAATCTGTGCTGACCTTGCGGAAAATGCATTAAGTCTATCAATCCCCGTTTCCCTTGGTTGAGTCATGTTCGTGTATGGTCATTGATACGCAAAGTCATCCATGGTACTTGAAAAGAGAGAAATATAGGAAGAGAATTAAAAATAAAAATAAAAATATTTAAATTAAGACTAATTTGATTGAAATTAATATTGGTAAAAAAATATTAAACTAATTGCCCAGCAACGGCGCCAAAAACTTGTTGGGTAAAATCTAATTACGCACAACACGCAAGTGTACGTGGTCAACAAGTAATAAAGTAAAAGTAGAGTATCGTTCCCACGAGGAATTGTGTAATAAAAATCACCAAGTACTAACCCGTAACAAACTCAATCTTATTTAAACGAATGAATTTCAAATTATATAAATTAAATTATGTAATTACACTAATTCTAATTACCACTAATTAAACTAAGATTATGGAGATTTAAGATCACAACTTCACTTATTGCTTCATAAGTTAACACGCTTCTCATCAATTATTCTATATCATGAATTGTTAATCAAGAACACTAAAACAGATAAAACCACCTCTCGATGCATAATACCCATATTAACGTCAATCCACAATTAAGATAGAAATCTGTTAAACACCTTAATCAACTAACCCACTATATCTCTATGTGAATTACAATTGAAGAAGGTTGAAGAATAAGTTCTCTATCCGATTACATGCGATGTCAAGCGTATCTCTACCTTAACAATAATCAAAAATCTGCTATTGGCAAAATTCATGACACATGCTATCATGATAAGATCTAAATCAATACTTCATCTCTCGAGTTCATATAGATTATCACGGTAATTGATGGCCAATCAATTAAACAATTAAGTCCAAATCATAATAGACAATCCTCACAATAGAACATAATAATTGATAGCGAAGCATATTAAAATAAACTACATAATAAGATCCATTGTAATCTCAAACAAAGAATTATTTCATGATTATTGAATTAAAACTAAGAATCCACAATTGAATAATCATTAAAAGATAAAAATAAGAGTAGAGTAAAGAATAAATCTGTTGTCAGCAAATCTCCATCTTCCTCAAGCTCCTGCTCTTGATTTTCAATGGTCTTCAAGTTGCTTCAATCACCAAAACTATTTAGAACTAGTGTTTTGATCTAATTTACTCTAATCTAATCTAATTGAATCCTCTATCTAGTCTCTCATCTCCCCTAATCATTGTGATTCTCCTCCTTTTATAAGTCTCTTCATATGTTTTTAAGTCCTCTTGGAAGTTCTCTTGGAAGTCCTTGTGTTAATCGGATCGAAACAATCCTTTCCGGACTCAAATTGGACCAAAAATTAGCATTTTCAAGCAAGCATTTTTTGGTTACCCCACCCCTGTGGGGTCTATTCTTGTTTTGGGCCCGCCCCGGTGGGCTAGGGGCCTGCTTTGTACCATGTATGCCCACCCCGGGGGCAGTTTTGTGAAAGAAAATTTTCTACTCTGACGTCCTTTGGGAAAACAGCAATAACGTTTGATCCGGGAAGAGTTACGAGGCCTGCTACCTATCAAATCAAAGATATCGACGAGATGTACAACTTTCATTCTTTGAGAAGTGAGAAATAACGAACGTATGAAGGTCGAAATTGGGCTGGAAGTTACTGCTGTGCAAAAATGGCCATCCAAAACAGTGACTTTCGATGTCCGTTGGTACACATGTCATAACTATTGCAACCGAACTCCGATTAGAATGATTCAAGATGTTACAGAAAGCTAAGAAGAAGCTCTATAATGTAATCCAAGTTCCAAACCAAGAACATGAAATAAGCATAAAAGCCCAAACGATGTCCGGATTGCTTTTTTTTGTGTTTTCATACCAATTCTTTACGATTTCAACTCCCAAGCATATAATCTACAAAACGAACACAAAATGCATGAAAAGTAACTAAGAAACATAGGATTAAGCAAATAATTCAAGTAACAGATACCGGATAAGTAGGTAAAAAACCTACTTATCAATGCTGAATAGTAATTGAGACCTTTTACACTCCCATTTTATTAAGTGTTCGGCTTGATTGATTTTATTTGACAGATGCGAGGCATCTGCACGAAAATAATATACAAAAATAATGTCGACTTCCTCGTGGGTATGGAAACCATCTGAGAAAATTCAGACAACGCAGAATAATTTACAAGCTGTTTACAGCTGAAAATGTCCATCATGGGAACCGAATCTAGATCCAATGGGTTGAATCTGTGATCACATGATTCCTAGGCGCACAAGATACCGCAATTTGTATAAAAGCAGTAAGCATGTATATATATAAAAGCTATAAATATATATATACAGATAGGATCACCAACCACGAAGCACCTCCATGGGGGATCAGAAATGTAAATAAAGCTGTAAAAGCTATCAACCGCCACGGAGGAAACTCCAGGCGGGACGAAATGTAAATAAAGCTATAAATACGATCAACCACCACGAAGGAAACTCTAGGCGGGACGAAATGTAAATAAAGCTGTAAATACGGTCAAGCGCCACGAAGGGAACTCCAGGCGGGACGAAATGTAAATAAAGTTGTAAAAGCGATCAATCGCCACTTAAGAAAACTCAGACAGAGGCGAAAATATATATATATATATATATATATATATGTGTGTGTGTGTGTGTGTGTGTGTGTGTATATATATATATATATAAAAGCAATAAACACACCGGATATAAAATCAGCTCATCGAACAGCGAGTTCGACAACATTTCATATATATAAATAGACATATATATATGAGAGCGAGTAAACGCATGGGATGTAAAATCTGTGCTCATCGAACAAAGTTCGACTATACAATATATATATATATATATATATATATATATATATATATATATATATATTAAAGCAAATAAACGCTCTAGGATCAAGTTCAGGCTAATCGAACAAAGTTCAACACACAATTCATATATATAAATATATATATAGAAAAGCAAATAAACGCACTGAATCAAGTTCAGGCTCAATCGAGGCATAACTCGATAATTTTAGTCAATATATATAAATATATATATATATATATATATATATATATATATATATATACAAATTTGAAATATAACCACGGACCAAATTAGGGCAAACGCGCATGTAACACGACTCTCAGCGTGAAGAAGGGTGTGTGCAGAGATGAAGAGAAAGACTAAAAAGTGTGTGAGAAGGCTTACAATTTGACCGCCAAAGAAGACTTCTATATCTTTAGAGTGGGTAAACTCTTGGCTTTTGTAGAGGTACAAAAGAGGCTATATATGAGCTCACGTGTGTTTAAAAGGGAAAGTACACTACATGGAGTGAGTGAGAGCAAATTCAGGCGTGGGCTTTCTCGCGCTTTTTCTCTTGAAAATGGGCAGCCCCAAGCCCTCTGTTTATAGGAAATTTAGCATGCAGTGTGAGGCAACCGGTGTGGGCTGGGTTTTTGGGTCAAGTCGTCTCAAAATGCGTGCACTCAGCAATTTGTAATGTCCACTCGAACTTTCAGAAGTGCAATATGGGCATCCGTTTGAGGTATACATGACCTATTTCGGACCACCATTATTGAGAGTTATACGATGGCATGGGATTAGAGTTTGTACGAAGTCATTGAAGATGGGATGATGCCCTCGGGTCTTCAAGCTTCAACTTTCATCTGTTACCCCGCACAATAGTCACTCGGGATTGATTATTCTTGTGGGACATCGTTGCGTAGAGATGTAGAGATGACGTGGCATGGCATCGTGTTGGCGAGATGACGATGTTGCCCCTCACCGCTGTTATCACCGGATTGGGCTGATAAAGCAGACGTTGCTCAGGCTTCGCTGAGATTGGACTGTTGCAATTGTTGAAGGTCCTCATTGTCATCTTTGAGGTGTGCATGTCTTCCCAATGTTATCGTCGGGTTGGTACAGTGTATCTCGTTGTGAGTGCCAATATTAAAGTTGGTCGCATTTGAAACAAGCATTTCCGGGGTTATCGTCGAAACTGCATTCCTTGGGGTTATCACCAAGGTTGGTGGCTATTCCCATGGTTGGGACTGAGACTAGATATCTCGGGGTTATCTCCAAGATTAATCGGTCTTCTCCGGTGTATGTTCCGGTATTGGATCTGCATACCTCGGGGTTATCTTCGAGGTTGGAATTGTTACTCCCAAAGTGGGTTCCGGGGTTGATGTTGAACTTCCGGTAGTATCCGGTATGGATTGTCTTTCAGGATTCCCTCTTAAAAGATGAATATGTCCTCCTGCAATGTTAGTGACAGTAGTACAGAAAATTTCAAGTGTCTACACGAGTTTCTAGAATACACAGATATTTTATCACTTTTGTATTACAACTATATGGGATTTCATTGTACTACTAGGTACTTCATGTCATTAAAATGTTCTCATATCGTATGGTTTATTATTGTCACACATATCACATAAGTGTTCCATTTCTTTTCTACTGAAGAAAATTCAAATTTCTCCAATGACCCTTTGGCGAAGCAATTGCTTGATTTATCTTCTTCTTGAGAGGCTTGCATTGCCATTGCATTACCACAACGATACCAAACTAGTTTAGCTTCGAGCCAGTTCCAACCTTGATCGCCATACTAGTTTTAAATGACATGAATTAATGTCCACATGAGTGATATTGCAAATCTAAGAGTGTATTCATTCCTTATATGAAATCACATAATCATACCTGATTAATCTTCCTAATTCTCTTATAAGTCACTTAGTGAATTTCCTCATTTCACATCATGCCACGCAAGGCATTTCACAATTCTCATCACAGTCCACATTCGTATAAATTCAATTTAACTTAGTTGAATTATTCATTTCACTGCACATCAATATTTATTTATAAATACTCACTTTCTTATTATATCAAAATAATTATTAAATCGAGAAATACACGGTTCTTACAAGTTTCTTTCAGCTTTATATTCGATATTCTAGTCAGAAGTACTGTTCTTTTGAGGTAAGGGATGTTATTTTCTTTGTAAATGATGTTATTTCGTTCAATATCATTATGCCAAAATATTGGTATGAATTTTATTATAAAATTTTTACCTTTTTATGTCGAGATTACTATTCACGTATACGACACTATTCACGTATACGGCACTATTCACGAATACGGTACTATTCACGAAGTATGATTTTTCTTGTGGAATTTCTATCTTTTCATGTCGAGGTTACTATTCACATATACGTCAATATTCACGTATACGGTACTATTCACGAATACGGCATTATTCACAGAAAATAAAATTTTCTCTTTTTGTCCAAGATGTCTATTATGGTTACTACCTTTGATTGTATCCATGTTTTGATCTTCATTCTTGAATTTTATTCTACTATGGTTTATTATGGAGTATTTTTGAACATGGATTATCTAAAGTACGAATCTCTAATCTTTATCCTTTTATCTCACTGGATTCGTTTCTTTAAGATATTTTTCATCATCATCAGTCCTAAATGATGATATAACTGAATATCTTTCGCCTGTTGTGCAAAGATGAATTATTACCTGATGAATATCTTTGGACCGTAGTGCAAAGATGGACAGGTGTTAAGATGAACATGACCAACTGGTGATACGAATGAATATCTTTGGCCCGTAGTGCAAAGATGAATATTTGATTCAAGATGTATATTTATTGATGTTACAGGGATAAAATATTGATTATGGACTTTTAAATCATAGAAGATAGTAGATTTCATTCTCTACTTAACTCTTCTAATGAATTGTTATTTCCGCTGCGAATATTAATCTAAAACTTATTGTCCATTATATTTTAGCTGATTTGTTGAAGGCTAACGATAATTTGTTGTTCATTATCTTAGTTATAATGTTCTTTACTGGGCTAGTTGAGCTCACCCTTTTCCTTTTTGTTCCATTTTTCTTCTCAGGATGCGAGAATATAGCGGGAACTAGTCGGGGTGTGAAGTAATGTTTCAGACAGTTGTTTTAGCAGTCCTCACTATTTTGTAAAATAGTGTGATAATAATTATAATGAGGACTCCTTCTGAGTTTGAAAACTGTCTATTTGACAATATTTGTATTTAAACTCATAGTATGTGTTGTCGTATTTTTCACGACAATTGTAATAATGAAGTTGTTGTTATTTTTTGTACCATGTATTTGGCGACTCAGAATGGGTGATGTATACCTATTTTGGGGGCGTCACAAATATCAATTATGAAATTATAAATTTTGTCGTACTTAGACGCCGCAAGGCTACGGAGATACACCTCTACCAAGAGGAATTCGAACCATACGATTCCTTATAGTACTAAGTGACATTATTTATAAAAGTTCACATAATAGATAAAATATTCCTATATACTATCTAAGTTAAACAAATATATTTGTTATATCAAGTATTGCTTAACTGATTTATTTATTATACTTGAAATATGTCATCACAAGTATTTGATCATAAATTCATTTATTCATAAAATACTTGTTGCATAATATAAAAGTTATTTAAACTTTTATTTCACAAACTTAAGTGAATATATCTTCTTAAATAGAAGCATATTTGATTCAAATATTAAAACAACTTATTTGCTTACTTACAAGCATTTTCACTCTAAAAGTTGTTTAAACTTAAAGTGACTTTTCTTTACTCCTTAAAGAATAATTCTTTATAAATTTGCATTAAATTATATATCTGCTTAAACAGAAGCATTTTTGAGCTAAAGCTAAAATTGACTTATCTGCTTATTCAAGAAGCATTTTTTTCACACAAAATATAAAAGTTATTTAAACTTTTATAACAGTACATAATTAAGCACAAATTAATATCTGCTTACTAAGAAGCATATTTTCTCAAGTATAAAAGTCTTTGAACTTTTAAAAATATATTTGCGCTTTAATTAATATCTGCTTATTTAAGAAGCATCCATTTGTACTAAATTCTTATATGCTTATTTGAGAAGCACATTGTTGTAATACCATTTATAAAAAAAAAAAGGTCATAGTTAGTTTATTTTATGTACCTGTAAGAAAGACGAGTAATTCTTCGACCAAGACCAGAGTCTTAGAGAGGTCAGCGGGAAGTTGGGTCTCTAGTGTACTTGTGAGGTGAGGAAGAGGTTGTTGTTTCAAGACCAGATCATAAAATAGAACTGAACTCAAAAGAGGTACAACTAAACTTTAGGAGGGAGCGGGGAGCTTGTTGTCCAAGATAGAATAGTTGGGAACAGTTGAAAGTTTGTCTATAAAACTTTGTAAAGGCTTCTCCGCCTGTTGAAGGAGTATTTATTACTGATAGTAATAAGATCTCAAGTCCTGGAGAGGAGCTTGAGACTGGACGTAGCTGTAAGACCCCAACTTTTTATTAATAAAATTGAATTTCCTCTAATTATTATTTTGAATAATAAGGTGTTAATTTGATATAATGCTTTGGTTATGGGTGAAATGTGCAAATTTTGTAAAATAAGCAAGTGGTTATAAAATATTCATTGTTATTGGGGAATATGGTCGTGGAATATTCTTTTGCTTGGGAATATTCGCGATGCGATGGCGTAAAACCATTTATGGGCCCCATGTAAAAAACTGGTCGAGATGAAAAATGACAAGTATGAGTTTTTTTATAAATAACGACATAGTTATTACCGTTAACACTGTTGAAATACCTGGTGGTTAAAATACAATAATTCGCGTGGTTGCACAGTAGCACGCAGTATTGCACATTATTTTTGAATTATTGATTCTTACGTAAGAAGGTACTACTCAATAATTGTTACAGTAATTACTGTTCAATATTTTATTTGATTGATTCAATAATTGCTACGTTGATATTTTATATTATTGTTGTTTCAATAATTATTACTACACAGTATTTCCCATTATCAGATCAATAATTCATATTTTTTGAATAATATTATTAGATAGCATTATTGGCAATGTCTAAGAAAGTTTTGTCTAGGAAAGGGGTTTGGTCACCTAATTGCGCGCCAGTAAGAAGAAATCCTTATCGGAAAGCCCCATCTTTCTTGGGAACGACCTGGTTGTTGTAAGCCCCTGAATTTTATGAAATAAAAGTATTCAATTTTCTTATAATTATTATTTTATTTAGTAAATGGTTAAATTGATGAAGGGTTAAAGTTAAGGGTGATATGTGAAAAATTTTTAAAGTAAGCAAGTTGATATAAAATATTTGTTGTGTCAGAGAATATTCTTTTTATCGGGGAATATTCGTACGATGACACAATCATTGGTGGACCCCACAAACAGAATTATTGTCAGAGTTAGAAAACAACATAATTAACTTTTTATAAAAATAACGGCGAAAATTTTACCGTTAAACTGTTGAAATACCCGGTGGTAAAAGAACAGTAATACGCATGGTTGCATAGTAGCACACGGTATTGATTATTGATGCTTAGGTGAGAAGTCACTCAGTTATACTCAATTATTGCTACAGTAATTGCTACATAGTATCTCACGTTATTTGATTCAATTATTGTCACAGTATCATTTGCATAATATTTTATATTGTTAAATCAATAATTGAGACGACAAAGTTATTCATATTATTATTTACAATATTGACGATGTCTAGAAAGTTCTATGGAGTAGTGGTTTGGTCACCTAATTGCGCACCAATAGGGAGAAATCCTTATCGGAAAGCCCCCTCTTTCCTGGGAATAATCTGGTTGTTAAATATTGTGAGTTATAATATTGATGATGAATAATTGTTAATAGATTAAAAATGTGTTTATTAAAGATAAGTGATTTGTGGTAAATATTTATTCAACTTTTGATATAAATAGAGGGGTTTGTTATGAGGTATTTGTTATAAGTTTGGCTTATTATTCGATGAGGAGATGTGTTAAATTTTTCAGACCGTTGGTTGAAGTTATAATAGTAAATCAATATGGATCGCTGGTTTAAAGTTTTAATAGTAAATCAGTATGGACCGTTGCTTTAAGTTTTAATAGTAAATCAATATGGACCATCCGTTTAAAAGTGAATTAATCTGGGTCGTTCATGAATTAGTTGTTATTCAATCCTTTTTCCTATAAATAGAAGCTCATTCCTTCATTATTTCTTACGAATTCACTGAAACTCTAGAGAGAAACTATAGAGAGCAAGAAGAAGAGTATTCTACTACTACCCTACTTTAGTATTGAATCTTCTACTAAGGTACGGGGTGATATTTATTTCATATTCGCTTATGTTATTATTTTTTTGTATTCGTAAGGAATATTATCTTCGTTCAATATTCGTAAGGGATATTATTTGTTGTATTCGTAAGGGGTATTATTTCTTTCGTATTCATGAAGAGAGTTATTTTCTTTCAATACTCGTAAGGGTTGTTATTCCATTCTTTATTATTCTGTGGGAATAACATGTCTACGCGGACTACCGCATGTCTGGTGAATAACCCTTCGTGTTCAATTGTTATTAAATTATGGAAATGATCTGTCTACGCGGACTACCGTATGACAGGTAAAAATCCATTTGCAGTTTCATATATTATTTCTTTTCATATTCTTAAATTTAAACTTACTATGGTAAGTATTGCTTCTATAATTCCTGAAATTAGTGGAATATCCTTGAGTTTTGCGCTTCATCCAGTATCGTTCCATTGGAATATTGATATGAACTTTCTCATTAAATATCAATATTTTCACCCGAGGTACTATTCACAAGTTACTATTCACTCGGTTACTATTCAGTCGAATATTATTCACCCGAGGATTCGGGGTACTTTTCAAACCGAGTTACTATTCATGGGTTACTATTCACCCGGAGTACTATTCATGACAAAAAATGATTTCTTTTCAGTCCAAATCATTTTAGATACAATATTATTCTTGAATTTTACTCCACAAAGCAGTATCATGTTTGACAATTTGGACATTATTGAATTCTGGATAAATTAAATTATAAATCTTTAAAAATTTATCATTTGCTTTCTTTTAATTCTTATATCATTGTCATCATTTTCATTCTTATATTATAATAAAAATCATATGTGGCTTACGTGCATAGATGTACTATTAATTGGTATGATTATGACCAGGTATTATTCGGTATAATCATGACTGTAATGTTACAAATGATGTGGTAAAAGTCATCATTGGTCCGTAGTGCATTGATGGACAGTTGTTGATTTGATCATGACCATTAATGATTACATGAATATCTTTGGCCCGTAGTGCAGGGATGATTCGATGATGTGGTTTATTTATTAAGTTGAGTCTCAGCGATAAAGTTGATGAAAAACTTTTTAAAATCATAGAAGATAGTAGATATTATGCTCTACTTGACTCTTCTAATAGATTACTTGTTCTGCTGCAGTTAAACTTGGTGTGTATTGTATTTTATCAGTTTAACACTGTTCAAGGCTAACGATAATTTATCCTGCATTATCTTAGTCACAATATTTCTTACTGGGCTAGTTGGACTCACCCTTTGCTTTCATTGTTCTCTTCAGGAAATGAGAATATAGTTGGGACTAGTCGGGGAACGGAGTGACGATTCTGATGTTTGCATTAGTAGTCCTCACTATTCTGTGAAATAGTGTGATAATAAATGAGAACTTATTTTGAGTTTGAATACTGTCTAGAAGACAATATTTGTATTAAAACTCATTGCTCATGTTGTATATTTAAGTTTGTATTTGTATTATGTACCATGTATTTGGCGACTCAGAATAGGTGATGTATACCTATTTTGGGGGCGTCACAGTTGGTATCAAAGATTAGGGATATGATCCATGGCTGAGATATGAGACTAGAACTAGAAGGGGAGAGACGGGCAATTCCTTCGCTAGTATGACCTACCTAAGTTTACTTGTTATTTAATTGGTCGGACAGAGTATATAGATAATATGTGGCATGTCAATTAACCCTTGTTTTGTGGCAGTGTTTAAAAATGACATCTAAAAATGTTGAGATAAGCAATGAAGCACATGAGATCGTTGAGTCACGAACGATCAATACCCAGGATAAAGAGCGTCAGGATGGCAATAATCCTCAGGAAAACAACAACGTTGACCAAATGATGAATGATGGGATGTTCAGATGCTTTATGAAATTCATGCAACCTCAGGCGAGAACGACTCATGTTCAAAATACAGGTGGAAACACTGACAACTCTCGGACGGTCACCGCTAAACTGTTCAAGGAGTTGGGACCACTGGAGTTTATTGGACAGCTAAAACCACTTAAGGCGGAGACATGAATAAAGCAGATCGCCAAGATACTTGATGTCTTGGGATGCTCCGAAGAGCAAACGGTTCCCTTTGCCACTTTCATGCTGCGAGGAGAGGCAGATTAATGGTGGGAATCTGTAAAGCGTACTCAACCTGCCGCACTGAAGATGTCTTGGGAGAAGTTCCAAGAACTTTTCAACGACAAGTACTTTTCTGAAAGTATTCGTCACATGAAGGCGGTAGAGTTTATCAAGCTGGAGCAAAACAATATGACCGTGTCATAGTACGAAGCTAAGTTTGCTAAGTTGTCCCGGTTTGCATCCCACTTTGTTGATAATGAGGAGCGAATGACGTGAATGTTTCTAAGAGGTTTGAAACCCAAAATACGTCAATACCTCATTTTTCACTAACTTTGTTTATATTCAGATATTGTGAATAAGGCTCAGTTATTAGAACGCGATTATGAGTCAGCTCAACCAAAAGACAACGACCAATAACACGATAATAATAAATCTGGGGCAACTTACCATCGAACAATTATAATCATCGTGGGGGAAATTATCATACCGAAAATGGTAACCACTTCGGTGGTAATCATGGTCAAGATAATAGAAGTGGAAATTTCAAGAAGAGGAAATTCAATAATGATGGAAAGACGTCAGCACCAGCACCTGTTGCTAAGAAAGGAGAACGACCGTCGGTCGTATGTTACAAATGCGGAGGGGAGGGACATATCAGTCCAAACTGTACGCAGCAGTCCGAAGCATGTTACAATTGTGGAAGAGAATGTCACCTAGCCCAATTTTGTCATGTAGTGAAGCCAAGTGCAGTTGGGATGGTGACATAAAATGTCATCCCAGAGAAGTCAAAGCCGGTAGTTTAAGTGAGAATATTTGTCGAGGAACCCGAACAAAGTTATCACGGGTAAGTTAATCATATACGCTTACGAAGTCTATACCTTATTTGATACCAGTTCTACCCATTCTTTTATTTCTCCTACTGGCGTTCAACGTTTAAATTTGACTCTGAAGAAATTAGACTTTGACTTATCTGTTGAAACTCCATTGGGAGAAACTTTCGTTACATCTAGAGTTTATAAATTTTACTTGATCCAAGTTGGCACCATCACATTACCTGTTGATCTTATCTCTTTAAAGATACTTGTATTTAATGTGATTTTAGGGATTGATTGGCTAACTACTCATTATGCCAAAATTGATTATTTTTGTAAGGTTGTTAGTTTTCATATTCCTAACCAACCTGTTATGCGAATTCAAGCAACCAAACCACTAAAGTCAAACAATTT
Organism: Panax ginseng; assembly: GCA_020205605.1. Lineage (NCBI taxonomy): Eukaryota > Viridiplantae > Streptophyta > Magnoliopsida > Apiales > Araliaceae > Panax > Panax ginseng. Next base: position 33,025,840 of record CM035127.1, on the reverse strand, counting down.
CATATCAAGCCTTAAAGTCATTCCTTTATTGAAAAATGGATGTCAAGCTTTCTTAGCCCATGTCACAGATTTAAACAAAAAATACGTCAAATTGGAATGATATTTCCATTGTTAATAAATTTCCTGACGTATTCCCCGAAGAACTTCCTAGCCTACCCCAGAACGTGAAATCAAATTTTTTATCGACCTTGAACCCAGTACAAAACCCTCGAATATTTCTTCACTTAGAACGAAAGTAACATGTGCCGAAGACGTTGGCTCGAGCTATTGAAGATTACGATAATAAGATCCAATACCATCTTAGAAAAGCGAATATGGTAGCTGACGCATTGAGTAGAAGTTCGTATGCATATACGAGTGTGATATTGTTAATACAAAGACACATTTCATATGACTTACAAATGATAGAGATAGAGTTAAAGACTCTAGGAACCCACGTGATGATGTCAAATGTGTTCACAAGCACTTGTAGGTATAAGAAGTACGTTGTGCATTGCTCGATAGAAAAATGTAGTGTTAAAAAGAGAAATATGTGAAAAGTGACTTCTAGACTGTATAAAACATCGATTTTTAAGCTTTGGGGAAAACATGGATAGCAATGTATAAAAAAAAGTAGAAATAACATGGCTAGTCTTATTTCGAGGCCCTGGCTACTTGAGTAAGTACGCCCGAGGGGATTGTCTCTACACCTAGCGCCCTAAGGTCTTTCATGGTCTGGGAGTCGTTGGTCGAAAGCTTGCTAAGGGGTAGCAGTGTGCCTAATGGAGTAAGACATTTCACAGTCATGAAGAAAGAAAAGAAAAGAAAAAAAAATAGCAATAAACACCGCGGGAAAGTGCGAAAGTCGCCCTCGTGAGTAGAATAAACCAGTTAAGCCCATTGTTGAACCTTAGTTTATTTTAAGATGTTGGAATAGTCCGAATCGCATATATATACATAAGTCTTGATTTAAGCTATAATTTTTCTGGTTTGAGCAAGATAGCATGAGCATTCTACACCTAAATCAAGTATTGGGAGAACACAACACACACACACAGCATCTGTATAGCATTTTTGAATTATATGAGTATATGACATTATGCCTGCAGTTTGAGTTGAATCTATATTCTTGAATCTAGAAAAAAAAATCGCTGAGGCAAATTAGACTGAATTTCTATGATGGTTAGGACAATGTGAGAATTAGTTGCATAGTAATATAGTTGCATTTTTATTGTTCATTACTATGCATTGCTTGAGGGCAAGCAATGGTTCAAGTTTGGGGGTATTTGATAAGTAGGATTTACACCTACTTATGGAGTACAAATTCATGCGAACTATGCTCATCTCAAGTACATTTTAGTCTGTTTTAGCTGCATTTTATGTTAATTTGCATTTTGCATACTTAAAACTCCTTTTGGTGAATAAGTGCAGGAATTGGCCTAATTTGGTGGTGATATCGGGCACGAGGCTAATGGAAGTGTGAGGCGAGGCAAAAGATAGGATGTGCATAAGATTAAGTGGAGCATGGATGGACAAGCATGGATACACATAGGACATGTCAGTAGCAGCAGCAACATTGCAGAACCAAGCTAAGGAGCAGGATCAGAAGACAACAATCGCAATGGCATACATCTTGCGACAAAGATAGCTTAGAGGCGCATAGAAGCGAAGTTCCCACCAAACCGGAAAACCCTATCGCAAGTTTGCTTACCGTAAGAAGGAAAAGCCCAAGGAGCGTGCACCCGCGCGTGAGATCGGCTAAACAGACAAACTTACTTCAAGTCTCGCGGCCACGAGAATATCAAGTTGGAGGAGCGCGCGGCCGCGCTCGAGGCCTAAAGCTGCTGACTTGTTTTATTTTATTTCCAATTTTTAAGGGTTGTAATTGATTTAAAACAATTCCTAACTAGTGTCAGGGGTATCACTTGACATTTTATTAAGTTTTTCACGTATCTTTACATCGTAATTAGGGTTTACTCTCTGGGGGAGATTCGAACGTAGAAGGAGGCCACAATACTATTTTTCTACTCCTTCTTGGGATTTTCTACCAGAGTGGATTATTATTATTAGTTTTTGCTGGAATCTTATGAGGATTTGAATATTGATTTGTATTCAGCAATTGGGTTTGATAGTTTCATCTTTCATCTTTCAATTGTCGTTTATTGACTATGTTTAGATTTGATCCCATAATGGCTTTTGGTTCAACCATGAATTAAACTCCATTATGGGATTCTAACGGATTTTAATATGTAGTTTGATTGCATGCTTAAATGCTGGATTGTTTTGCATATCATATGGGATGTCTATCATGATTATTTTGCATGTATGAATGCTTGATCACCATTCGTTTCAGTATTTGTATGGAATTGACAATGAACATGCAAATATGGAATGTAATCATAATAGTATACGTATATAGGGCTGTGTGATACGGCTTATGTAGTTCGTGAACCAGATAGACATATACGGTTTCACCGTATAAGTTAGAATAAGGGCTTGAACTTAAAATCAATATAGTTGCAATTTCACATAGACATATAGTGATTTTGGTTATATTGATGATTACATAGAGTCTATCATCTATGGATGCTGTGTAAGTAGGTCTTAGTGCATTGAAAAATGGCTAATACTATTTTAGTGCTCTTGGCTACTTTCCTGTGATATGTGAGCAAGTCATGCATGACAGTGGCGATTGAATGAAGTATTAAATGAAGTTAGGATCTCATTAGTTCCAATATCATTTATTCTATCGTTATTATTGCTTTAGTTCTTATTTGCAATTCGAGAACAAACCAAGTTTAATCATTAGTTTGACCATATAAATATAGTGATTTAATTAATGAATAGTAGTTTAAGTTAAACAACTTTCTCTGTGGGATCGATACTTTACTTGTTCTGTATTACTTGTTGACGCATGTATGCTTGCATGAGTTAGAGCTCTTTTGTTAAGACTAAAAAAGAGGCAACAAATACTATCCTAGAAAAGCGAATGTGGTAGCTGACGCATTGAGTAGAAGATCGTATGCGTTTACGAGTGCGATATTGTTAACACAAAGACCCATTTCATATGACTTATAAATGATAGAGATAGAGTTAAAGACTCTAGGGATCCACATTATGATGTCAAATAATATGAGTAGAATAGACGTTAATCAATAAAGTTAAAACCGCTCAAGCTACACACCCGGAGCTGATGAATGTGAAGAAGAAGGTTCAAGAGAGCATTATTCTAGAAGCAAGAATTGACGAAGAGAGTAAATCTCAACCCTAGACTTAATTGGGTCATTTGAAATCCTCGATCGAGTAGGAAATGTGGCCTATAGACTCGCTTTGCCGCCAAGTATGTCGCGTATTCGTAACGTTTGTCACGTATCGATGTTACGTAAATATGTGGACGACCCGAACCACATTATTGAATTAGAATTGGACGTGATAGCAGAAGATTTAACTTATGAGGAGACACGTTAAAATCTTGGATAAGAAGGATCATATTCAACACTCAAAGGTTATACCTCAAGAGTTAGAATCTAAACAAGGTATCCTCACCTCTTTGGTATACCAGGTATGTACGTAAATTTCAAGGGTGAAATTTCATAAGGAAGGGCGATTGTAAGACCCCGAATTTTATGAAATGAAAGCATTCAATTTTTCGTATAATTATTATTTATTTAGTAAATGGTTAAATTGATGAAGGGTTAAAGTTAAGGGTGATATGTGAAAAAATTTTAAAGTAAGCAAGTTGATATAAAATATTCGTTGTGTCGGGGAATATTCTTTTTGTCAGAGAATATTCGTTAGATGACATAATCGTTGGTGGACCCCACAAACAGAATTATTGTCAAAGTTAGAAAACAACAAAATTATCTTTTTATAAAAATAACGGCGAAAGTTTTACCGTTAAACTGTTGAAATACTCGGTGGTAAAAGAACAGTAATACGTGTGGTTTCATAGTAGCACACGATATTGATTATTGATGCTTACGTGAGAAGTCAATCAGTTATACTCAATTATTGTTACAGTAATTGCTATATAGTATCTCACATTATTTGATTCAATTATTGTCACAATATCATTTGCATAATATTTTATATTGCTAAATTAATAATTGAGACGACAAAGTTATTCATATTATTATTTACAATATTAACGGTGTTTAAAAAGTTCTATCGAGGAGAGGTTTGGTCACCTAATTACGCGCCAATAGGGAGAAATCCTTATCGGAAAGCCCCCTCTTTCCTGGGAATGATCTGGTTGTTAAATATTGTGAGTTATAATATTAATGATGAATAATTGTTAATAGATTAAAAATGTGTTTATTAAAGATAAGTGATTTGTGGTAAATATTTATTCAATTTTTGATATAAATAGAGGTGTTTGTTATGAGGTATTTGTTATAAGTTTGGCTTATTATTCCATGAGGAGATGTGTTAATTTTTCAGACCGTTGGTTGAAGTTATAATAGTAAATTAATATGGATCGCTGGTTTAAAGTTTTAATAGTAAATCAATATGGACCGTTGCTTTAAGTTTTAATAGTAAATCAATATTTACCATCCGTTTAAAAGTGAATTAATATGGGTCGTTCATGAATTAGTTACTATTCAATCCTTTTTCCTATAAATTGAAGCTCATTCCTTCATTATTTCTTACGAATTTATTGAAACTCTAGAGAGGGAAACTATAGAGAGCAAGAAGAAGAACTACGCGGACTACCGCATGACAAGTGAAAATTCATTTGCAGTTTCGTATATTATTTCTTTTCATATTCTTAAATCTAAACTTACTATGGTAAGTATTGCTTCTATAATTCCTGAAATTAGTGGAATATCCTTGAGTTTTAGGCTTCATCGAGTATCGTTTCATTAGAATATTGATCTGAACTTTCTTATTAAATATTAATATTTTCACCCGGGGTACTATTCACTCAGTTCCTATTCACTAAAATATTGTTCACCCGGGGATTCGGGGTACTTTTCATACCGAGTTACTATTCACCCAGAGTACTATTCATGACAAAAATTGATTTTTTTCGGTCAAAATTATTTTTGATACAATATTATTCTTGAATTTTACTCCACAAAGCAGTATCATGTTGATAATTTGGACATTATTGAATTTTGGATAAATTAAATTATAAATCTTTAAAAATTTATCCTTTGCTTTCTTTTAATTCTTATATCATTGTCATCATCCTCATGATTATATTGTAATAAAAATCATATGTGGCTTACGTGCATAGATGTACTATTGATTGGTATGATATGACCATGGATTATTCGGTATAATCATGACCGTAATATTATAAATGATGTGGTAAAAGTTCTTATTGGCTCGTAATGCATTGATGGATAGTTGTTGATTTGATCATGATCATTGATGATTACATGAATATCATTGGCCCGTAGTGCAGGGATGATTCGATGATGTGGTTTATTTATCAAGCTGAGTCTTGTTGGGTAAAATAAATACGCGCGAAACACGCAAGTGTACGTGGTCAACAAGTAATATAGTAGTGAATAAAGTATCGTTCCCACGAGGACAAATTATCAAGAATTTTAACTTCACAATTATCAATTTTCTATTAATCCTAATTCTATTAAACTATTCAATTCAATGGTTTTAAAACTATAAAAACTAAATTAATAAATAAGTAAACTATCACAAAAACAACCGCTAATATCAAAATCCGGAATTTTAAACACTTAATGGAGAATTAGACTTATGATTTCACCCTAAGCTTCACTCTGATTTTCAAACCTTTATTCCAACTCAATTCAATATCCCAGTTTATTAATCAAGAACACGAAAGTAATACTAGCCACCTCTCGATGCACTAATACCGTATTAACGTCAATCCACAATTAAGATAGAAATCCGTTAAACACCTAAATCAACCAACTCACTATATCTCTTTGTGAACTGCAATTAAAGAAGGTTTAAGCTTAAGTTCTCTATTCGATTACATATGATGTTAAGCATATCTCTACCTTAACAATAATCAAAAATATGTTATTGACAAAATTTATGACACATGCTATATTAACTAGGTCTAGAATTGAATCTCCTCTCTCGATTCCATTCAAATCTACAAGGAATTGTTGATTAGGCAATTCATATGTTCATGCTCGAATTAACATAGATAAACTGAGAATATATTATTGAATTAGAAATCAAAGTTATATAATCATCGTTTCGCCCAAAGATCCATCACAAGTCTAATAAGCGAATTAGTTCATAACGAATGAATTAAAAACTGAATAATATACTGAAAACATCCTTTCGATTACAAATAAAGAACTAAATAGAAGAAGAATAATGAAAACCCCTTCACGTAGCCTCGATTTGCAACCGTCACGATAATCTCTGAAAATTACTCATCTGAAGCCCGCACTCGAATCCTAGAATTTTTCTTGTAATATGTTCCTTGTGTTGTGTGATTCGTTGTTTTTTTAAGTATTATTCAGCTCTCCTCTTTGTTCTAGCCGAAATCTGCTATTATAGAGTCCAGGCGCCTAACAAAAAACCAACAATCCAAGTCGTCACAGATACCGGATAAGTAGATATAAAACCTACTTATCACTTGGCATATATCGTACTGATGGTGTTGCTGAACTGTCATTACTCCTTCATCGGGGAAGTATGTCTCCAAAGGTTTGAAGTCCCCTGAAGGTGCGGTGGCCAGTTGATCTGCAATTCCTTGACCTTTGATGGACTTTTGAATCACGTAGACAATGTTAAATTTTTGAAAGATCAACTGCCATCTGGACAGCCGGTAATTTAACATGGGTTTATTGAACACGTACTTGAGAGGATCCACGCGGGATATGAGATGGGTTGTGTGTCCATGGAGGTAATGTTGTAACCTCATGGAAGCCCATGCTAAAGCACAACAAGTCTTCTCAATCAGAATGTACTTGTGTTCACTGCTACTGAATCTTTTGCTGAGGTAATAGATAGCTCGTTCTTGGCCACTATCGTCTTTCTGTCCCAGCATGCAGCCCATGGCATTGTCACTTATGGACAGGTACATGAACAAGGGAACATCATCCCTGGGTGGTACCAAAATGGGAGCTTTGATGAGCTGCTCTTTGATCATAAGGAAGGCCTTCTGGCATTCATCATTCCATTTCATGGAGGAGTTCTTCCTTAATAGCTTGAAGATTGGCTCACAGGTTGCGGTGAGTTGAGAAATGAACCTGCTAATGAAGTTGATTCTTCCCAAAAATCCCCATATTTCTTTTTCTGTCTGAGGAATGGGCATTTTCGTAATGGCCTGGATTTTGGTAGGATCCAGCTTAATCCTTTTGTGGTTGACTAGGAATCTTAGCAACTTGCCTGATTTAATGCCAAAGGCGCACTTGGCTGGATTCAACTTCAAGTTGTACTTACGCAACCTGTTGAATAACTTTTTGAGATGGTCTAAGTGGTCCTCCTCATTCCGGGATTTGACAATGATGTCATCCGTGTAGATCTCGATCTCTTTGTGCATTAAGTCATGGAAGAGAGCCAGCATAGCTCGCTAATAGGTGGCTCCGGCATTGATGAGGCTGAATGACAACTGTCAATAGCAAAAGGTTCCCCAAGGCGTGATAAAAGCAGTTTTCTCATGATCCTCCTCAGCAACCATGATCTAATGGTATCCATAAAGCAATCAAACAAAGGAGTACATGCGAGATTGAAAGCAAGATTGTCAATGAGAATATGGATAAATGGCACGGGAAAGCTATCTTTAAGGCAAGCTTTGTTCAAGTCCCGATAATCCATGCAAACTCGCACCTTTCCTCCAGGTTTAGGCACGGGAACGATGTTGGATATCCACTCAGGATATGTGGACACCATGATGATGTCATCTTGAAACTGTTTCACAATTTCTTCTTTCACCTTTAAACTCCACTCAGGTTTCAATCGCCTGAGCTTCTGCTTGACTGGCTTAAATCCCTCTTTAATGGGAAGGCGATGAAGGACAAAGTCAGTGGACAAACCCATCATGTCTTCATGAGACCATACAAACACATCCTAGAATTGGGTTAGTAGCGTAACCATGTCATTCCTTTGGTTTGGGGTAAGGTCTGAACCAATCTGGATTAACTTAAGGGCTTTCTAAGGTTCCGAGATTGAAGGAAGTGGTTTGATCAAGGATGGGTTTAGGTTTGTCTTTGACCCATTCTTGAATTTCTGGAGGCACCTCAATGTCTTCATGTATTTCCATCAAGGCTGAATTCATCTCATCAAAGTTACAATCTTTGTGGAGAAGAGGCACCATATCAGCAAGTACAGGCACATCTAAATTCAGGGTCTTGAAACAAAATATGCTTTCACTTAGTATATATGAAAGGGTTTGATCATATAAAGTATTAGCATGTTGTTGGGTAAAATCAATACGCGCACAACACGCAAGTGTACGTGGTCAACAAGTAATATAGTAGTGAATAAAGTATCGTTCCCACGAGGACAAATTATCAAGAATTTTAACTTCACAATTATCAATTTTCTATTAATCCTAATTCTATTAAACTATTCAATTCAATGGTTTTAAAACTATAAAAACTAAATTAATAAATAAGTAAACTATCACAAAAACAACCGCTAATATCAAAATTCGGAATTTTAAACACTTAATGGAGAATTAGACTTATGATTTCACCCTAAGCTTCACTCTGATTTTCAAACCTTTATTCCAACTCAATTCAATATCCCAGTTTATTAATCAAGAACACGAAAGTAATACTAGCCACCTCTCGATGCACTAATACCGTATTAACGTCAATCCACAATTAAGATAGAAATCCGTTAAACACCTAAATCAACCAACTCACTATATCTCTTTGTGAACTGCAATTAAAGAAGGTTTAAGCTTAAGTTCTCTATTCGATTACATATGATGTTAAGCATATCTCTACCTTAACAATAATCAAAAATATGTTATTGACAAAATTTATGACACATCTTTATATTAACTAGGTCTAGAATTGAATCTCTCTCTCGATTCCATTCAAATCTACAAGGAATTGTTGATTAGGCAATTCATATGTTCACATTTCGAATTAACATAGATAAACTGAGAATATATTATTGAATTAGAAATCAAAGTTATATAATCATCGTTTCGCCCAAAGATCCATCACAAGTCTAATAAGCGAATTAGTTCATAACGAATGAATTAAAAACTGAATAATATACTGAAAACATCCTTTCGATTACAAATAAAGAACTAAATAGAAGAAGAATAATGAAAACCCCTTCACGTAGCCTTGATTTGCAACCGTCACGATAATCTTTGAAAATTACTCCTCCGAAGCTCGTGACTTAAATCTCGGAATTTTTTCTTGTAATATGCCCCCCTTGTGTTGTGTGATTAGTTTTTTTACGTAATATTCAACTCTCCTCTTTGTTCTAGCTGAAATCTACTATTATAAAGTCCAGGCACCTAACAAAAAACAAATAATCCAAGTCGCAGCAGAGTTCGAACAGCAGCAGGTCACTTGTCGGATTCGGGACCCCCGCCCCGGCAGAGGGTATAAGCTTAAAAAGGCCCACCCCGGCGGGCTAGGCTACTACTAAAGGATTTTTTTGCTTTCATGAGTTTTTCCACTTTTGCTCCAAAACTCCGCCATTCTTCACCACTTGCAGCCATGACCACCTTACACATAAAATAACACGAAATGAGTGAAAATGAACACAAAACACGGAGATAACTATGAATTTAAACTTGAAATGAATATCGATTCGTGTATATAAAATCCACTTATCAAAATCCTCCAAACTTAAATCGTGCTAGTCCTCGAGCGCAAAACAAACTACATGCTATGAAATGCAACGAAATGAAAATCTAAATGCCTAAGAATCCAACAATATTGCAAAAACTAACTTATCTCGTCGGCCTCAAAGAAAATAAGCAACCTTACAATATGAATCACCAAAACTAATCCACAATTTCGTATTAATTCTCAACTCTTAAACACTTATCACTGGTATAGCGTGCGTGTGTGATCAACATCTAAGATAACTGATACGGACCCAAATTCAATACATAAGCAACTTCTTAGAAGGAATCATACAGTGCAAGCTTAAAAATTTCAAAGATAGGCACAACTCAACTAAAATTAAACAAAACCAAATTCAAGGGTACATGCAGGATACTTATGCTTTCTTCTTTTTCTCTTTTTTTTTAACACGGGGCCTTTTTGCACTTTTCCCTTCATTATTCCCTTTTTTTTAGATAGATGGTTAGTGAGTGCGTTTTACGCTCCATCTCACGCTTGTGTTTATGGGGAGTGTTTCTCCTCAACCCACCACAAGACTCAACAGGTTTCATCATACTTTTTTTTTATTTTTTTATTTTTTATTTTTTTTCAAAGCTTATATACCCCACATATACTCCCCCAAACTAAGGTTCTTGCCTAATTTAAGCCTTTACTGCCTATCCTTGTCGTTTTTCTAGTTCACCCTAGCATTATCCTTTAGAAACTATTTATGTATCAATTTGAACTGACCGGTCAACAAAGATGTTATTAGTGCTAACCTTTTTATAATAGTTTCAAACAAGTCTAAGAATCGATTCATAATAGAAATTGCCTCATAGTTCTAATAATCAAAACTGTAGTGGTTAACTTGTTCACAATCTCATCATTGGCCCACAGATAACATGAAAATGCAACCCCATTGGACATATGCAAACAAAATATTTAACTAAATTTTTATTTTATTTTTTATATGTAAATACAGAATTAACAAAATTGCAAAATCCTAGATTACTATGCAAATGCCTAATCTACTATGCAAAACTAAAATAACAAAATGCATGCGATTAAACAAATAAATCCCCCAAACTTAAATAACACAATGTCCTCATTGGATAAAAATAACATAAAGTGCATGAGGATTTCCCTGGAATCGTTTAAGTCTGGGGAGGTGGTTGCTGCTCTTCTTCATTGGAATCACTTGAAGGAAATCGAGGTAATGGTCCGGGTTGTTGATATGGATAGTGTGCCGCTGGGTTGAAGCTTTGGAGTGTTGTATTGAGTGAGGCAAAAGATGCGTTCATAGCATCAAACATTTGATCTTGTTGCATCGCCAATCACCGCATTTCCTGGCATGCTGCTCTATTGTGCACATTCATCTGATTTTGGAACTCAAGGAACTGAGGACTGGATATTGCCTCAGTCTACGGAACCTACTCGGTTCCTTGATGTCCCATAGGTTCATCCTCATCCCCCGAAGTATCTTCTGCATCGACTTCATCTTCCGACGCCGATGGAAAAATAAAACCCAAACCTCGTGGATGTGACTCGCCTCACCGCCCATGCTGAATACTGTATTTATCATTCTCGAGTCAAGCAAAGCGAGCGGCATTTGAGTAGGCTCATCATCGGACCATCTCACCCCTGCATTGCGGCACAACTGACAGATGAGTGTTGGGTGTGGCAAGCTGCCCGAAAAATTTCCACGTAGGCACCGGCGGATGGAAAAACTGATAATTGCCCCGACGTCAATGATGAAATCTTGCACAATTGTGTACAATAGTTGTAATAACCCGAGATTTCCTAAATAAAATAATTAAGAAATTTTGCGTATAAATTTTTTTTTTAATGACAAGAATAAGTGTCTAGTAATGTGAACGATAAATATGAATATATTTATTACTTGAAAAATTAAAAATAATTTTGGAATAATTAATTACTACAAATTATAATTAATTTATGTAAGCAGAAATGTTTTTATTAATTATTTTCCATGATAACATGATTGGAAATAATATATGAAGTGATAATTAGAATTTATATAATATATATTTTATTATATGAATTGTTCAGAATATTTAAATCAAGTATTTTAACTTGATATGCGAAAGAGAAGTCAGATATGAGATCCAAACCCTAAATTGGGATTGTGATCAAGAGATGAGAATAATAATATTATATTATTGTTATAATGATTTTACAGTACAATAATTATGTACTGTGTATATGCGGACAGATATTATTGAGCAATGACAGTCAGTTAGGTCATAGCATATTACCGTGTTGTGAAACCCTAATTATTAAACTTAGTTATGAGAAATGACTGAGTAGTATATGAAGTTTACTGTGTATATGAAGTTACTGTGTACACGAATGTCGGTAATTAGAAGGAAAACCCTAATTACTATTTTTACGCTGATAACTAGGACAAACCCTAATTATTAGAACCCTAATCGGTTGAAGTTAGAGACCGTAATGACTGTGTTAGATCATACACAGATAATTAGAAAACCCTAATGGTCAATTAGAAAACCCTAATTGATAACGTTAAGAAACCCTAATTAGAAAACCCTAATTTTCTAAAGAAAACCCTAATTTAAAAATTATCGGGTTTAATTACGATGTTATTATATAAATGTTTTAATTTACCAAATGATAGAAATTAATTGGTAAATAGTAAGAATTATAATCTAATGGTTAAATATTACATTTAATGGCCTTTTACAAAAATGCCCTTGGAATTATATGTGAAATGACCAAAATACCCTTTTTGTCATTTTAGTGTATTATTACTTACATTGTTGATGGGATCTTGCAACAAGGATGCCCAACATGCTTACCCTACATGCTATCAGCTCTCAAACAAGGGAATCATCCCACTTTAGCATCCAAGGTATTTAAAAAAAAAATTTTAAATTAAAGTAAAGGGAAAATGCATTATTTATGTCTTATTGCTACCACTTGTCCACAAAATCCGGCCAATCCATCTAGAAATTACCTATGGGCTGTAGTATTACCATCAATCAGCCATTATAATCATTTCATGCATTATTTTATGAATTCAAGAGAGAGAAATGCACCATTTTTGGCCTATTTATATACAAGCACTTAGCTTCATTCTCCCAAGCTTAAACCTACGAAATTCTCTTAACATATCGATCTATAAACAAGCCCCATTCACACCAATAACAAATCAAGAGCAAAAATCGAGAATCAAAGCATAAAAAGGTATAAACCTTAGCTTGATTTTTCTTAAACTTTTTGGTGTTAGATGTTATGTTTAAATGTTAAAACATGTTGATTATAGTGTCTAAGGATGATCTGGGTTGCTTGATGTTGATTCCATAACATTGTAAGCTTCGGATTTGAAGATCTTTAAAATCTGGAAATTTTCATTTTTGTGTTCTGACAACGAATGTCAGAGGCTGTAGATCCCATCCTGTTAAGAGTTTTTGATGTTTAAAGCTTGTTATGTGTATCCTGTCATGTTGTCTTTATTCCGCAAAAGGAATCATGGTCATATCTTGTTGTAGATTAGAAGTTATTAATGGTCAAACTACTATCGATCGAATCGCTTCAAGAACTTTCCGGGTTTTCGAAATGTTCAAGAAACGATTATTGAGGTCACATTTGGTAAGCCTCTTTCTCATTGGATCTTGTTGTTGTTATATGCCTTATATGTAATAGAGTTTTAGAATTACATGTTATCTACAACACCGGAACCAATAGATCACTTAGATCAAACTCGAGAATGAAAGATATAAAGATCCAAAGTAGCTTCAGACGATGCTTTTAAAATTCGGAAAACCGTAATTGGCATACAAGTTTTGTCGGGAAGGTTTGATGATTTATATCTTTGGTATTGTTGATGTTTAGACTTGAAACTTGCTTTAATCATGTTCTCTCGTAAGTTGTACTACACATAGCGAACGTATAAAAACACCTATAACATATACGGATCGACCAAGATAAGACCACTAAGGTCGTTTGGACCTGTCGAATAGGAGTTTTACGGGCAACCCTGAAAAACATGAAGAACACGTCGACAAGGTTTTCTATTGATCATATCTCACAGATTTGTTGTTGTTTGGCCATGAAATGAGTATATAGTTGTAGTATTACATTAGTACTACAACATTGAAGTTTTTTGCAAGTCCGTAAAACATTTAGATCATGGATTTAAGGCTCGGTCAAACTAGCACCTTTGTGCAGCGACATGAAGCTCAAGAACACCTATGAGCGGCAGTTACCTGTCGCTATAGATGCCTTTTAATGACAGATTATCATTTTATTTTCCTAAATTAATTTAAAATTAGAAAAATTAGTTTTAATTATTAAAATACCAAATAAATTATGAAAAATTATTTTAAAGTCTCGAAAAATAGTTTTAATTATTTTGAGTATATTTCATAAATATTTAATATTTTTAAAATATAAAAGGTATTTATTTATTTAATTATAATATTAAATAAATGATTTAAAATAGTTTTAATTCATGAAAATCATGAAAAATTATTTTATGGTATAAGAAAATATTTTGAGTTATAAAATATAACTTTTAATATTTAGAAGATAATTTCATTAATAAATATATATTAATGATATTTAGTTAATGATTTGTGATATTAAGTTTATTTAATATTTATATTAAATAAATAGTTTAAAAATGGTTTTATTTATTTAAAAATCATTTAAAGAGAATATTAAGGATTTAAAAATATTTTAAGTTATAATTAATGACTTTTAATATTTGGATAAATAGTACATTAATATTTATATATTAATGATGATTATTTAAAATGATTTTAATTGTTTTAAAATCATTTAAAGGTAAAATAAATGTTTTAAAAATAGTTTGAGTTATTATAAATAACTTTTATATTTTAGTAATGATTTCATTAATAATTTAATATTAATTAATTATTAATGATAATAGAATTGTTTGATGTTTAAGTCATAATTAGATGTTTGAAAGTGATATCCGGTCAAACTAAATTTATATTAGAGAACTAGGTTATGAAGTCCGAGATTTGGTGAAGAGCAACCATAGTAATGATTATATATCACTATAAGCCTTGAGTGATGATTTGATTTATTTTAAATTTTTCAATTTACGGAAAAATTGAAAATGATTAAAAGTAAAATGTCCGATATTCTGAGATGTTGAGGTATAGAATAAGAATCTTAGACTCAAAGATGTATTCGAAAAAAAAAAAGTTTGTGACGATGGCACAAATTATCGGACCCTATAATAGAAAGAAAAGACTCTTTGTAAGAACATGGATGAGATATTTGAAAATGTATAAAAGTATAGAATGTGAACTAAAAGTATGATCACCTGCGATTATGTGATGACATAATTAGACTATGTATTTGACCATAGCCGACAAAGATTTATGTGTTATGATATATTGTTCTAATCGGACGAATGACCTGTTTATTGATAGGTTGTGATAAAGAGATAAGATCTAAGTTGAGATTTGTAATCAAAGAATCGAAAAAGTATCCTACCTTTGCATTTCCTTTATGCAATGGACATGAGTAAGAAGTTTCAGAATTATTCTATTCCTGTACAGATTATATACGTTTTGATTATCAACATGTTAGCTCAGATATATATTCTGTTAAGTTGATTACTAAATGGTTATACAAGTGTCCCCACTTGGATAATCATGGCATTTATTCACATGTTGATATACCATGTCAATTACCCGTATACATATATGTTGAATTACATATTATTGTTGAGCAAGATTAAAACCTTGGGTTTGGAACTGAGCATGTATGAACATCCCGATAATGGGAAAATTTTATGCGCTTCTTGGTGGACAAAGGATGAGCGATGAATTTCGTTCAAGTTATGTAGTATTGATCATCTGAGGTACAACTGGCCGATGATCACCCCGTGCTTTCGTAAGTTATGACGGTTTGCGGATGAATTCTCGCTAAACCTTTTCGAAAATGAAAAACAATGTTCATAGTATGTTTCTTAAACCCTATTCATGGGTGGAGCCTAATTTCAAGAAATTGAAAGAGAATTGTTATGTGAATCTTTTATCAGTACAGATTACTTCACAACTTTTGATTCGTTGTAGAAGTGTTATGTAAAGAGAATACTTATATTCTTTCAGCTTATATATATAATTGCTATTACTTGCTGGGCACTCAAATGCTCATCCTTGCTTAAATTAAATGTTTTCAGTTATGTATGAGCAACCTGAAGGCTCAGGCACGAACAAAGGAAAAGGAAAGCTGATCGAATAAGTGTGTATTATGAGTTAATGGTTATAGCTGCATGGGTATCTATTCATGTATTGTAAGGAATGTATTTGAAGGTCTCGTACCTGGGAAGTAAACTTTGATGTATGTAAATTAAGTTTGAATGTAATATTACTATTGTATTATTCAGCTTATAGAAATGGTATCGTGAAGCACTGAGTTCGGGTTTCAAGTACCCGGATTTGGGGGCGTCACAATAGTAACGCCTTCTCTTTGGTGATGTCCGAAGTGTGTTGGGACGGAAGCAATTTAGCACATAAGAAGGCGTACCATATTTTGCCATACCGACTAAGGTCCTTGCTATGGAACACTGTACCTCCCTTTCGACCTTTGATCCAAGAAGTTCCCGGCTTTGTCATGTTCGTGATAACTTCCTCGTAGTCCGGGTCAAAATCTCTCAATTATGCATACTGACACTGTCGTGGAACCCGCAACTGATAATATGGATTAATGGCATCATCACTGAACGAGACCATGCAACCCCGCACAAACGCATTGAATGGTGCTTTGTCTTCAGCATTTGCATAAAATTCTTTGACGATGTTGACAACGGCGGGTACCAGATGTTAGGTGAGTTTGAGCTACCCCTTTTGATAAATTTGAGACATCATCTCCCCATCATTTCCCTCGGGGGCCAATCCACGTTCCGGTGTAAGGGCTTTGGTTATCATGTAGTCATACTGCAAATTACGGTGGCAAGACATTGACGAAAATTTTTCGTCGATCATATGTTCGTGGTGGTGGAACGGGTCTTGAACTCTCTCCTCTTTGGCGTTTGGAAGTCGGTTGTGAAGCCATTGAATTTCGGATGTTACAACTTGCTAGCACACACTACCTTCCCCTTACACTTGGTTCAATCAATTTATCAAATACTTTGTGTGCACAGCCCGTTCCTCCCCCAAACTTAGGTTGTTTCTATGGAATTCAGTTGAGAAAAGATGAAAACTTGACACGAACGCGACCTACTCTCAAGTGTGCTATGTGTTTCCCAATTTCTTGAAGAATTCGACTTTAGTGGTGATGAATATGGGAAGTATGGGGTAGGGTTTATATAGAGGTGATAGGGGAGAGGAATTTGTTGGCTTGAGGGTGTGGGGTAGTGGATGCAATTGATTTAGGTTTGGGAATAGGGAGAGGGTGAATCCGTTTGTAATCATGGGTAGAGAGAGTGGGTAGAAGGAGTGGATCGAATAAATGGGGCGAATGAGTAGGGAATGAGATAGGAAGAGGCGTGTGTTTAGGGAAATAAGAAGGCAGCGTGTGTGTAAGATGAACGTGCACGCCAGATTAAGGACCCCACCCGTAAAAGGTGCATACAATAAACATAGCCCGCCCAATGGGCATGCCCTCTCGACTTGGGATTTTTGGCCCAAAATTTGGTGATGCAAAATTCTCCGATTTTCCTTTATTGCTTGCCCGTTATTGCTCTTGCTCACTTTTGACCCCTCCTGCAACCATAAATTGGCAAGATGTTAGATTATTGACGACTTGGTGTAGGATTGAGAGTTTTAACAAAATTTTACGCTATACTACCTACCTAATACTTAATAAAAGCTACATTCTAACAATTAATCATGAAGTACAAAAAATAACGAAATATTGGGTTGCCTCCCAATTAGCGCTTGATTTTAAGTCGTTTTGCTTGATTACTCCCTGTTTTACTGTGTGTCGGCGAGGGTAACGTCGTTGGCGTCCCAGTTCGACTCGCCACCTTAGTAATTCTTTATCCGTTGACCATTGACTTTGAACGTCTCTAATGGATTACGACTGTAGAGTTCAACGGCGCCATGAGGAAATACTCTCTTTATAGTGAATGGTCCTGACCATCTCGACTTAAGCTTTCCTGGGAACAATCGCAACCGTGAGTTGAACAAGAGGACTGATTGTCCCGGCTCGAATGTTCGTTACACAATTTTCTGGTCGTGCTATCTTTTAACCTTTTCTTTGTATAGCTTGGCGTTCTCGTAGGCTTGGAGTCGGAATTCGTCGAGCTCATTTAGTTGGAGTAGCCTCTTTTCTCCTATAGCGGCTTGATCAAAATTCATTTTCTGTATGGCCCAGTAAGCCTTGTGTTGTAGCTCCACCGGTAAGTGACATGATTTTTCGTACAAGAGTTGATATGGTGACATCCCGATTGGTGTTTTCATATGCGATCCTAAGACGCCCATAATGCGTCATCCAACCGAAGTGACCAATCTTTTCGACTTTCGGATTGACGACTTTCTCTAATATCTTCTTAACTTCTCTGTTTGAGACCTCAACCTGTCCATTAGTTTGAGGATGATACGTTGTAGCTACCTTGTGGTTAACCCCATACTTAGCCAAAAGAGTTGTAAACGACTTATTACAGAAGTGACTACCTTCATCACTGATTATTGCTCTTGGCGTGCCAAACCTCGTGAAAATGTTTTCTGTAGGAATTTGAGGACCACCTTGGCATCGTTAGATGGTAATGCGGCAGCTTCAACCCACTTCGAGACGTAATCCACCGCGAGTAGAATATACTGACTACTCAAAGACGAAGGGAATGGCCCCATGAAATCGATGCCCCATACATCAAAGATTTCTACTTCAAGAATTATCTGTATGGGCATCTCATTCCGTTTAGAGATGTTGCCCACCCTTTGGCATCTATCACATGTTTTCACAAATTGGTGGGCGTCTTTGAACAATGTCGGCCAATAAAACCCGGCTTGAAGAACTTTTGCCGCGGTGCGCTCACTCCCAAATGTCCCCCATATGCCGATGAGTGGCATTCCTACGATATGTTGTGCACTTCATTTGTGGGGATACACCTTCTAATCATCTTGCTTCACAAGACTTTGTTTGAATAAGTAAGGCTCGTCCCACATGTACCACTTGACGTCATGAAGAAACTTCTTTTTCTGTTGTCTTGTAAGATCAGGGGGGAGCGTGTTGCTAACCAGATAATTTGCGAAGTCAGCATACCAAGGAAATTCAGCATTTAACCCAAATAATTGCTCATCCGGGAATAACTCATTGATTGCGCATCTATCCTCATCCTTTTTCTCTGGATTTTCCAGCCTTGATAAATGGTCGGCAACTTGATTCTCCATCCCCTTTCTATCTTTAATTTCTAAGTCGAACTCTTGAAGTAGGAGAATCCATCGAATAAGGCGTGGCTTAGCATCTTTTTTCGCTATTAGGTACCGAATCACTGAATGATCCGTGTATACTATCACCTTGGTCCCAATCAAGTAAGCCCGGAATTTGTCAAACGCGTACACCACTGCAAACAATTCCTTTTCAGTGGTAGTGTAATTCATTTGAGTCTTTGTGAGTGTTTTGCTTGCATAGTATATGGCGTGAAACACTTTATCTCGTCTTTGTCCCAAAACAGCCCCAACCGCATAGTCGCTCGCATCACACATAAGCTCGAATGGCATATTCCAGTCCGGTGCGACTATCACGGGGGCTGTAGTTAATTTCTTCTTCAAAAATTCAAACGCGAACTTGCATTCCACAGTAAAACTGAAAGTGGCATCCTTCTCTAAAAGACTGCATAGAGGTTTTGAAATCTTAGAGAAATCTTTTATGAACCTTCTGTAGAACCCCGCATGCCCCAGAAAACTTCTAATACCCTTAACGGAGTTTGGTGGAGGCAATTTCTCGATCGTATCCAGCTTTGCTTTGTCCACCTCCAATCCATGAGCCGACACCTTATGGCCCAATATTATGCCATCTTCAACCATGAAGTGGCATTTTTCCCAATTGAGTATGAGGTTTGTATCCTTACATCGCTGCAAAACTATGACCAGGTTCTCTAGGCAAGTATCAAAATTGTCTCCATAGACCAAGAAATCGTCCATGAAGACTTCTACATTTTTCTCCACCATGTCTAAAAAAATGGCCATCATACACCGTTGGAAAGTTGCAAGTGCATTGCATAATCCAAATGACATCCTCCTGAATGCAAATGTGTCGTAAGGGCATGTAAATGTTGTCTTCTCTTGATCTTCAGGAGCAATGGCGATCTGTTTATAGCCCGAGTATCCATCCAATAAACAGTAGTACTCATGTCCCGCTAGTCTGTCTAATATTTGATCAATAAAGGGCAGCGGGAAATGATCTTTTCGGGTTACCTTGTTTAATCTCCTATAATCGATGCACACCCTCCATCCTGTAACTGTTCTTGTTGGAATTAACTCGTTGTCCTTATTTTGTACCACAGTCATTCCCCCTTTTTCGGCACACAATGAACCGGACTAACCCATTTACTATCGGAAATTGGATATATAATACCGGCATCCAATAATTTCAGAATTTCCTTCTTTACCACTTCCTTCATAATTGGATTAAGTCGACGTTGATGCTCGGCTAACGGTCTCGCATCATCCTCCATCAGAATCTTGTGCATGCAAAATGAAGCGCTAATTCCCTTTATGTCTGTAATCGTCCATCCAATTGTTGATTTGTGATCCCTAAGCACCCGTAGCAACTTTTTTTTTCTTCCTGCAATGCGTTAAGTGCAGCAGAAATAATTACAGGTAAAGAGTTTGAATTGCCTAGGTACGCATACCTGAGATGTTTAAGGAGTGGTTTAAGTTCCAAAGTTGGTGGCTCCTCTAAAGACGGTTTCAGTTTTTCTACAGCTATTTCCTCAGTGTGCAAAGGTTCAAACGGTGCTCTGAATTGGCTAACCTGTGGCAATGAGTCTAGTATCTGTAAGAGTTCCACAAATTCTGGGTCATCCTTTTCTTCATCCCCCAGTAAGGTTGTTTCTAATGGATCGTTGACCAAACTCTTGCTTATATCTTCACTAATAATTTGCTCAATTAAATCCATCCGAAAACATTTTTCTTCATCCATAGAGAATTTCATGGCCTTGAACACATTAAATTTGATTTCTTGATCTTGGACTCTCATAGTAAGTTCTCCTTTTTGTACGTCTATGAGTGTCCTTCCCGTAGCCAAGAAAGGTCTCCCTAAGATAATCGGTATGTTCTTATCCTCCTCAAAACCCAGAATGATAAAGTCTGTCGGGAATATAAACTTATCTACTTTCACCAGAATATCCTCTACTGTGCCTCTCGGATATGTGACTGACCTATCCGCCAACTATAATGAAATATTTGTAGGCTTTGGCGCGGGCAAACCCAATCCTGTGTATACCGACAATGGCATGAGGTTCACACTCGCCCCCAAATCACATAGACATTTGTTGAATGACATTTTCCTGATCGTGCATGGGATAGTAAAGCTCCCAGGGTCTTTAAGTTTTGGTGGTAGCTTCTTCTGTAACACCGCACTACACTCCTTTGTTAGTGCCACTGTTTCAAATTCTTCCCATTTCTTTTTCCTTGACAGAATTCCTTTCATAAACTTCGCATAACTCGGCATTTGCTCTAGGGCCTCCGCGAATGGGATGTTAATCTGGAGTTTCTTGAACACGTCTAAAAACCTTGCATGAATCGCTTATCGACTTCATTTTTGAACCCTCTCTTTAAAAGCGGTGGTGGAGGATAAACAATTGGCTTATTGTTTAACTTTATTTCCTCTTCCTTGTTACCTTCCACCAAGTTACTGTCATCAACTTTTTCCTCCGGTGTCGCTGAATTTTCTGAATTATTACCCCCGAGATGTTTTCCACTTCTCAACATAATTGCTTGACATTGCTCATGACAACCCTTCGGATTTCTCTCAGTGTCGCTAGGTAATGTTCCTTGTGGTCTATTATTCACTGCTAACGCTAGCTATCTAATCTGATTTTCCAAATTCTTGATCGACATCTCTTGACTTTTCATCACCATTGTTTGATTTTTTATTGTTGCCTAAGCGCTAGTTATGAACTTCGACACCATTTCCTTGAAAATCTGATTTCCTTTCCTGATGTTGAACCGGTTGTTGGTGACTCTGAAAACCAGGGGGATATATTGGTCGTGGAGCTTGAGTTTGCTGGTTATTGCTCCATGAGAGGTTTGGGTGGTTCCTATTCCCCTGGTTGTATGTGTTTTGGTATGTATTTTGTGGAATTCTATTGTAGTTACCGATGAACTGGACGGATGCTGGATTAATTGCGCACTGATCTGTAGGATGATCACCCGCACATAATTCACATACTACCGCAACCTGCTGAACTTGAGCCCTTGTCATAGTATCGACCTTATCATTCATAGTATCAAACTTCTTAGATAATGCAGAAATCTGTGCTTGTATAGCTATCACCCCACCTAATTCCAAAATCCCAGCCGCCTTTTCCTGTGTCATTCTTGCTATGGGCCACTGGTAGTTGTTTGCTGCCATGGTTTCGATCAAATTGTAGGCTTCCTCGTAACTCTTAGCCATGAATGCACCGCCTGATGCTGCATCAATAATGGTTCTGACATTCCCATTTAGTTCGTTATAAAAGGTGTTCATTTACAGCCATTTGGGAAATCCATGATGTGGGCACTTTCTAAGTAATTCCTTGTAACGCTCCCATTCCTCATATAGTGACTCCCCATTCTGCTGCTCAAACATCGTAATGTCATTCCTCATTTTAGCAGTTTTCGCCGGTGGGAAAAATTTGGCAAGAAATTTTTGAGCCAAGTCTTCCCACGTAGTAATCGACCCCGGTGGCAGAGAATGTAACCAACTCTTCGCCTTGTCCCATAAAGTGAACGGGAACAAACGAAGTCTCATTGCCTCATCCGACACGCCATTGTACTTGAACGTGTCGCACATTTCCAAAAAACTGATTAAATGCTCATTCGGGTCGTCATTTGCCATTCCCCCAAACTGAACTGAATTCTGCATCATCTGAATGGTCCCATGCTTGATTTCAAAAGTATTCACAGCTATTGCAGGCCTAGTGATGCTCGACTGCAGATCAGTCACCTTAGGTGTTGCAAAATCTCTCAACGCTTTCTGGTCTTCGGCAGCCATTGTTTCTTCCTTATCAGAATTTTTGAATTCGTTCTTTGTTTCCTCGATCCACTTACTTAACCTCTGAAATCTTCTTTCAATGTCGTCCTCAAAAGGAAGCAAGTCTGGATTTTTGGATCGTGTTTGCATAAACAAATGTCAAAAACCTGAAATAGGAAAAACAAAAACAAAAATTGTTTAAGTAAAACTGGACTAATTAAACTGATATCGTAAAAATATTTAAAATCTTGGCTAAATTGTCCCCGGCAACGGCACCAAAAACTTGTTGGGTAAAATCAATACGCGCGGAACACGCAAGTGTACGTGGTCAACAAGTAATATAGTAGTGAATAAAGTATCATTCCCACGAGGACAAATTATCAAGAATTTTAACTTCACAATTATCAATTTTCTATTAATCCTAATTCTATTAAACTATTCAATTCAATGGTTTTAAAACTATAAAAACTAAATTAATAAATAAGTAAACTATCACAAAAACAACCGCTAATATCAAAATCCAGAATTTCAAACAATTAATGGAGAATTAGACTTATGATTTCACCCTGAGCTTCACTCTGATTTGCAAGCCTTTATTCCAACTCAATTTAATATCCCAGTTTATTAATCAAGAACACGAAAGTAATACAAGCCACCTCTCAATGCACTAATATCGTATCAACGTCAATCCACAATTAAGATAGAAATCCGTTAAACACCTAAATCAACCAACTCACTATATCTCTATGTGAACTGCAATTAAAGAAGGTTTAAGCTTAAGTTCTCTATTCGATTACATATGATGTTAAGCATATCTCTACCTTAACAATAATCAAAAATCTGCTATTAACAAAATTCATGACATATGCTATATTAACTAGGTCTAGAATTGAATCTCCTCTCTCAATTCCATTCAAATCCACAAGGAATTGTTGATCAGGCAATTCATAAGTTCACGCTCGAATTAACATAGATAAACTGAGAATATATTATTGAATTGGAAATCAAAGTTATATAATCATCGTTTCGCCCAAAGATCCATCACAAGTCTAATAAGCAAATTAGTTCATAACGAATGAATTAAAAACAGAATAATATACTGAAAACATCCTTTCGATTACAAATAAAGAACTAAATAGAAGAAGAATAATGAAAACCCCTTCACGTAGCCTCGATTTGCAACCGTCACGATAATCTCTAAAAATTACTGCTCCGAAGCTCGCACTCAAATCCTGGAATTTTTCTTGTAATATACTCCTTGTGTTGTGTGATTCGTTGTTTTTTTACGTAATATTTAGCTCTCCTCTTTGTTCTAGCCGAAATCTACTATTATAGAGTCCAGGCGCCTAACAAAAAACCAACAATCCAAGTCGCGAAGAGAGTTCGAAGCAGCAGAAGAGGTCACTTACGGATTCGAGACCCCTGCTTACGCTACGCAGTTAGGCTCTTCGCTAAAGGATTTTTTCGCTTTCATGAGTTTTTCCACTTTTGCTTCAAAATTCCGCCATTCTTCACCACTTGCATCCATGACTACCCTACACATAAAATAACACGAAACGAGTGAAAACGAACACAAAACACGAAGATAACTATGAATTTAAACTTGAAATGAATATCGATTCGTGTATATAAAATCCACTTATCAAGTCTCAGCGATAAAGTTGATTGAAAACTTTTTAAATCATAGAAGATAGTAGATATCATGCTCTACTTGACTCTTCTAATGGAGTGCTTGTTCCGCTGCAGTTAAACTTGACGTTTATTGTATTTTATCAGTTTAACATTGTTGAAGGCTAACGATAATTTATTCTGCATTATCTTAGTCATAATATTTTTTATTGGGCTAGTTGAGCTCACCCTTTGCTTTCATTGTTCTCTTCAGAAAATAAGAATAT
This sequence comes from Panax ginseng, assembly GCA_020205605.1. Taxonomy (NCBI): domain Eukaryota; kingdom Viridiplantae; phylum Streptophyta; class Magnoliopsida; order Apiales; family Araliaceae; genus Panax; species Panax ginseng. The sequence continues at coordinate 33,001,083 of CM035127.1, read as the reverse complement.
AATTTGGGACTAGTAGTCGAAGCGGAGTGGCGATTAGATGTTTGCATTAGTAGTACTCACTATTACGTGAAATAGTGTGATAATAAATGAGGACTTATTTTGAGTTTGAATCATGCTAGAAGACAATATTTGTATTAAAAACTCATGACTCATGTTGTATATTTAAGTTTGTATTTGTATTCTGTACCATGTATTTGGCGACTCAGAATAGGTCATGTATACCTATTTTGGGGGCGTTACAGTTGTCATATTGTGATTCTGTAATATTATTTGTGAATAATTAATTAATAATTTATATGATAAGAAAATATTTATTTTATGTGGATATAAATGAAAAAATTAAGGTTGAGGTGTTTTATCAGTATTTTGTAGGAATGGAGATATTAAAAATCATCCGTATGTGGATTTCGGACATTTTCTGATTGAAATTTGGGAAAACTTTCTTATACAAAGTTATAGATAATTAAATTTCCTATGGAATGGACATAAAGTTCATATTTTTCTGATAAAAGGGTTATTTATTATGAATTATTAAATTTTCGGAAATAAATGTTTTTATTAAAAACATGGTGGGGCCCACTTTTGGTTGGTTTGGAAAATGCTAAATTTTGGTGGGCCCCACTAGTGGTGGTTGATAATTTGGTCAAGAAGGTGTGCGTAGAAATTTTTAAAAAATATTAATATTTTATTAAATAGTCTTGGCGCTCAAAGTATTTTCCTATAAATAGGGTGCTTAGTTAGAATTGAAAATCACACTAGAATCAGAAGTTCTCTCTCTCTCTCTATAATGTCGAGCGTATTTTGTGAGTATTTAGATACTTGAGAGTTGTTATTCAGTGCAAGTTTCCTTCAGGTTTATATCCGATATTCCAGTCAGAAGTACTGTTCTTTTGAGGTAAGGGATGTTATTTTCTTCGTAAATTATGTTATTTCATTCAATATCATTATGCCGAAATATTGGTATGAATTTTATTATGAAATTTTTACCTTTTTATGTCTAGGTTACTATTCACGTATGCATCACTATTCACGTATACAAAACTATTCACGAATACGGCACTATTCATAAAAAAATGAAATTTTCTCTGTTTATCCAAGATGTCTATTATGGTAACTATCTTTGATTGTATCCATGTTTTGATCTTCATTCTTGAATTTTACTTCATTATGGTTTATTATGGAGTATTTTTGAACATGGATTATCTAAAGTACGAATCCCTAATCTTTGTCCTTTTATCTCACTGGATTCATTACTTTAAGATATTTTTCATCATCCTCAGTCCTAAATGGTGATATAACTGAATATCTTTCGCCTGTAGTGCAAAGATGAATGATTACCTGATGAATATCTTTGGCCCGTAGTGCAAAGATGGACAGGTGTTGAGATGAACATGACCAACTAGTGATACGAATAAATATCTTTGGCCCGTAGTGCAAAGATGAATATTTGATTCAAGATGTATATTGATTGATGTTACAGGGATAAAATATTGATGATGGACTTTTAAATCATAGAAGATAGTAGATTTCATTCTCTACTTAACTCTTCTAATGAATTGTTATTTCTGTTGCGAATATTGATCTAAAACTTGTTGTCCATTATATTTTATCTGATTTATTGAAGGCTAACGATAATTTGTTGTTCATTATCTTAGTCAAAATGTTCTTTACTAGGCTAGTTGATCTCACCCTTTTCCTTTTTGTTCCATTTTTCTTTTCAGGAGGCGAGAATATAGCGGGAACTAGTCGAGGTGTGGAGTGATGTTTCAGACAGTTGTTTTAGCAGTCCTCACTATTTTGTAAAATAGTGTGATAATAATTATAATGAGGACTCCTTTTGAGTTTGAATAATGTCTATTAGACAATATTTGTATTTAAACTCGCAGTATATGTGTTGTCGTATTTTGCACGACAATTATAATAATGAAGTTGTAGTTGTTTTCTGTATCATGTATTTGGCGACTCAGAATGGGTGATGTATACCTATTTTAGGGGAGTTACAGTAGCAGCATACCCGGGATGTATGTTGTGAACCAAATAAATCTTTGTGCATTGTGTGATTGAATTTTTACTATCTTGCATATTAATTTCTAACACTGTAAATTAATTATACAAAAATTCAAAAAGGCCTTAGATAATTTTTAAATCTATAATAATCTATTCAAACCCCTTCTAGATTATTATTGGACTTTCAAATAGTCTATCTTTGCACTACGGACCAAAGATATTTATTTGTATCATCAGCGATCATGATTATGTTATACACCTGTCCATCTTTGCACTACGGGCCAAAGCTATCAATTAACAGTTCATCTTTGCACTACTACCAAAGATATCAATCAACAATTCTTCTTTGCACTATGGGCCAAAGAGAACATTCATCACAAGTCTTTATCTGTAACATTAAAGGTCATGATTATACCAATACACAGTTATTGGTCATAATCATACCAATCAACAGTTCATCTTTGCGCTACGGGCAAAAGATAACTTTCCAACACAAATTTAAGTCTGAGGATTATAACAATGATATAACGAATCAATCAAGTGAGATCAATGATAAATATTAAATATTTATAATTCAATTTATACAGAGTTCAAGAATGTCCAAATGGTCAACATGATGATCAAAACGTGGATTCGAATTTAAGAATAAGATTCATATATCAAAAATAATTTGGTTAGAAAAGAAACCAATTTTATCGTGAATAGTACCCCATGAATAGTACCCGAATGATAAGTACCAAATGAATAGTACCCCGTCATGCAAAGTACCTCGAGTAAATAGTACCCCAAGTGAATAGTACATCGTCATGCAAAGTACCTGAATGAATAGTACTCTGGTATGAATAGTTCCCATGAATGGAAAATACGAAAGAAAACGATATTCCTTGACGAGTACAAAAGAAACGATATCTAATACGAATATAAAAGAATATAGAAAAGTGCAAATGGATTTTCACGGGCCATGCGATAATCCGCATAGACATATTATTTCCACAATTTAATAAAGAATGAATACGAAGGGTTATTCACCATGCATGCGATAATCCGCGTAGACAGGTTACTCCCGTGGATTAATAGAGAATGAATACGAAGGGTCGTTCACCATACACGTGGTAACCCGCGTAGACAGGTTACTACCGCAAATTAATAAAGAATAGAATGACAACCCTTACGAGTATAAAATAATATTATAACAATCCAAGATTTATTAGTAATTTAAAATATTTCTTAAATTAAATAAATATTTTATTGATGTAGTTGTTGTTTGTAGATATTTGTGAATTAAATTTATTAGATAATACTCTAATTTAATTTAATAGTTAAAGAGTTGTTAAAGATAACATGAATGGTTATATTGTTGTTTTAATTTAATAATAAAAGTGATATGTTAGTTTATTAAATAAAATTATAATATGATTATAACTTTGTGATAATTGAATTAAGTGGAAAATTTATTTAGTATGTTTATTGGATATGGAAATCCAAATAAATAATATGGGATGATAAACTATAGTATAAATGATTTATTAAAATAATTGAAGTAGTTTTAAATGGATTTACCCAAACAAGGCTTAAAGACATTAAGTCTTTATTTTAAAAGTGTTTTTGCCAAACGTGGCCTTATGACTTTTGAATTTTAAAATTTGAATTATAATAAATAATATAAATATAAATATAAATAATATATATTAAATTTTATAATTGATATATAATTATTATAATAATAAGTATACGACAGTTTCATACGTTGGGTGCGTCTCTTTTATTTTTACGTAAAAGGTTTGGCCAAAGGGAAAAGGGAGAGGTTACAGAGAAAACTAGAGAGGGAGTTTGAGAGAGTTTGAGAAAGCTTGAGAGAGAGAATTTCTATGATTCTAAAGCAATTCTTTGTGTTTTAGCAAGGATTTCCAAGCAATTGAAGGTATTCTTCTAACACCTTAATATTATATATATGAATGTTCTATATTCATGAGTTTTACGTGTTCTGTGAATTCAAGTTGGATAAATTGTTATGGTATAAAGTGTTAATTGTATTTATATGTATTTGTGATGTTACAACTAGCATCTCGACAAGATTTTGTGTACTAATCACGTTAAAAAGAAAGAAAATTATTTACAGTGCATGTTTATATATATGGATTGTGAAAGTACCAAATTTGGTGGATAATTTGTAAACTAATATGTAAATTGAGCTTTGAATATGTTAATTCCGTACGAAATGAAGAGAACGTAGTTTGAATAAGTTAATTTGGTGTATTGTTGAGATCATAGTGTTAATATTTGTCAAGAATGTCAAGAATGGGATTTTTGGTATAAAACATGGAATTCAATGATTTAAATTTTCTGAAATTGTTGTTTAATTGTTCTAAGTTAGTATATATGTGAGGAATCTTGTTTGTATGAGTCCTATATCAATTGGGTGTGCTTAATTTACAATTTTGTGGATGAAATTCGTGATAGTTGGCTAAAAGCGAGTAATCATTCATGGACTATGTAGTTTTTTGTATGTGCACCAATCAAATTTCTTGCTACTTGGTGTCGAGGCAAAAAAATGCAAACATTGCTTCGGGTCCGAGCTTAAGTAACTTGTTGGCTAAAATCTAATTACGCACAACACGCAAGTATACGTGGTCAACAAGTAATAAAGTGAAAGTAGAGTATCGTTCCCACGAGGAATTGTTAATACAAATCACCAAGTACTAACCCGTAACTAACTCAATCTTATTTAAACGAATGAACTTCAAATTATATAAATTAAACTAATTCTAATTACCACTAGTTAAATTAAGATAACGGAGATTTAAGATCACAACTTCACTTATTGCTTCATTTAAGTTAACACACTTCTCATCAATTATTCTCTATCCTGAATTGTTAATCAAGAACACTAAAGCAGATAAAACCACCTCTCGATGCATAATACCCATATTAACGTCAATCCACAATTAATATAGAAATCCGTTAAACATCTTAATCAACTAACCCACTATATCTCTATGTGAATTACAATTGAAGAAGGTTGAAGAATAAGTTCTCTATCCGATTACATGCGATGTTAAGCATATCTCTACCTTAACAATAATCAAAAATCTGCTATTGACAAAATTCATGACACGTGCTAGCATGATAAGATCTAAATCAATACTTCATCTCTCGAATTCATATAGATTATCACGGTAATTGATGGCCAATCAATTAAACAATTAAGTCCAAATCATAATAGACAATCCTCACAATAGAACATAATAATTGATAGTGAAGCATATTAAAATAAACTACACAATAAGATCCATTGTAATCTCAAACAAAGAATTAGTTCATGATTATTGAATTAAAACTAAGAATCCACAATTGAATACACATTGAAATATAAAAATAAGAGTAGAGTAAAGAATAAATCTGTTGTCAGTAGATCCCCATCTTCCTCAAGCTCCTGTTCTTGATCTTCAATGGTCTTCAAGTTGCTTCAATCTCCAAATCTAATTAGAACTAGTGTTTTGCTCTAATTTACTCTAATCTAATCTAATTGGATCCTCTATCTAGTCTCCCATCTCCCCTAATTCTTGTGATTCTCCTCCTTTTATAAGTCTCTTCATATGTCTTTAAGTCCTCTTGGAAGTTCTCTTGGAAGTCCTTGTGTAAATCGGATCGAAACAATCCTTCCCGGACTCAAATTGGACCAAAATTCGCATTTTTGCGCATTTTCTGGGCTATCCCCGCCCCGGCGGGAGTTTATTCTTGTTATGGTCCCGCCCCGGCGGGCTAGGGTTCTGCCTTGTGGCTGGTACGCCCACCCCGACGGCGGTTTTGTGACAGAAAATTTTCTGCTCTAACGTCCCTTGGGAAAATGGCCATAACTTTTGATCCAAAAAGAGTTACAAGGCCTGATACCTATCAAATCGAAGATATCTACGAGATCTACAACTTTCATTCTTTGAGATTTTAGAAATAATGAAAGAATGAAGGTTGAAATTGGGCTGGAAGTGACTGCTATGCAAATGACCATCAAAAATAGTGACGTTCGACGTCCGTTGGTACACATGTCATAACTCTTGCATCCGAACTCCGATTGGAATGATTCAAGATATTCCAAAAAGCTAAGAAGAAGATCTACAATGTAATCCAAGTTCCAAACCAAGAACATGAAATAAACATAAAAGCCCAAACGATGTCCGGATTGCTTTTCTTTGCGTTTTCATACCAATTCTTGTGATTTCAACTCCCAAGCATATAATCTACAAAACTAACACAAAATGCATGAAAAGTAATTAAGACACATGAGATTAAGCAAATAATTCAAGTAACAGATACCGGATAAGTAGGTATAAAACCTACTTATCAGCGTAGCTGCGCCATACCCTGATCAGAGGTAGTGGTGCATGCTACTTCTACAGACCTAGAACACCATTGTAACTTGGTCTAATGATATGTTAATATGAGAAACTGTTGGGTTTCAGCACAGAAACGCACAGCGGAAATTAAAATTTTAAAGCAATTTCTGAAACCCTAAAAACAGGATCCATGCGAAAAATAATTAATTCAGTGGTTTTAGATATTATACCGATTATTGAATTTTCTGAAACGCTCCGAATCTCCAACGCAATTCCTCACAGTACTACGTCTCTCTATGGTATCCACACGAACGCACGCAAATCGTCGAATGATTCTGCAATAAAAGGAGTCAGTGCAGTACTAGCCACCAAAGGAACAAGATTTTCTAACTTTTCTCTAGTCTCTCTAAGAAATGGCTAGGTTTGTAAGTTTTGATTTTTTTTTCTAAGTGGGTCGCTATATATCATATATATAGTAGTTAAAAGGTATTAATCAAAACCTAATTTCATAAAATCCAATTTATATATATATATATATATATATATATATATATATATATATATCTTAATTAAGTCTTACTTAATTAATATACATATATACAATTATCCTTTTAATTTAAATTTGTGATTTAAATACTATTAATCATATTAATATATTTAAATCCTTAAAATTTAAATTAATTCCCTTTTAAATTACGTTCTATGTGTGTGACCCTATAGGTTATTATTACGTTAGCAATAATTTTAAAATCATATTATAAAATTATAAACAAAGTGAAATGCATCTAGTAATGCATCACTGCTACCCAAGTAATAATAAGATCGATGATTCGATGCAACCTTTTTCGTGACCAATGTTTCAATGTAATTTAATCCTTTTTAACCTTAATATCCTAAATTAAACTCGAGTCATGGAATGTGTCATACTTTTCATAATTTAATCTGAGTTTTCTTGATCAATGAGTAGACTATATGAAAAAAATCACTATTTGAGCATGGCCATGCATTTCATAGTCCTACTCAATCAAGAGGCCTATGGATATCACCCATAATATATAGGATGGTTAAATTCCATCTAGATCACTCATATTTCTCACACGATTCATGATGAACCCAATAATCACCTTTATAGTCCACCCTATTAAAGGTGACATTTGATGATATCAAAGTACATAAATTCTCGTGCAAAGAATATAGCAATTTCTGTGTCGGAGGACCATTACATCATTGTCACTATGAGAATTGCTAATGACACTTCGCATAATGCTCCATATAGAATTCTCATGGTGGGTCTGTCAAGTACATCGTTCTCTAACATGTACCTATGCATTGACGTAATATCTCATATATTTATGACCAATGAGATTTGGTCATCAGTCAATCCACATACTAGTCTCAATGCATCATTGTTGTCTCATCAACAATGATACTCGACTAAGGACATTTAAGAACAATGATACTAATTGTAATTATAATCTCATGTTCAAGTCACATAATTGAAACTATATAATTTGTATCACTATTCTAAGGAATTTTATTATGTTAACAATTATATTACGCAGTAAATAAATCCATAATAAAATCATTTATTTATTCAATCAAATATAATATCAAAACGTTAAGCAATTATATCAAATAATTGGCCTCTAGGGCATAAACTCTAACAGAAACATGTAATGAAAAGGTTAAAATAGAATCGTATCATGTGGTTAGTAATTCTAAAGTTGTAAAAGATTAGTAAATTATGAAAGAGATATGTTCTGATTTAATGTACACATGAATAGTGAATAAGTGTTTTGAAGTTAATGCTTGTGATTTCTGAAATGCATATGGTGTATAGTAAAACTTGTACTAAAATAACAAGTCTAACTAGAAGTGAGTGTTATTTTGGGAAAATGGGTGTTAGTATATCTAATAGATATTGTGATTCTAATACTATGTGTAGGTGAACATGAGTTATAAATTTATAGCTTACGCACGAGGCAAGTTTCTAAACCTTACCTCTTTACATTGAGCAAGTTCCTTACCCTAAACTTTAATTGAGCAAGTTCTTTTATCCTTCAACTTTATTTGAGCAAGCTCTAACCCTAACGTTATTCGAGCAAGTTTTGAATTCTAATCATTGTTGAGTTATTCTAACTTGTTTATAGTTTAGCGAGTTTTCTTAGTTCTACTCCTTTATGATAAATGCAAATTCTTGAACTCAAATCTCTAACTGAGTTGTTCTATTTCATTTACTTAACGCAAATCAAAATATTATTGTTATTTTGAGCAAGTTTCATTTTAAGCTTGTTATTCCTTAGTACATGTTCATAACTTAATTCTTTTATCTCAAGATCATAGCCTTAGCTTAATATTGTTCAAGCAAGGTTTATTGTTTTATTCAATACTTATGCTTTTTAGTTATTTCTAAGCATAAGTTTAATATATAGTTGGTTCACCTATGATTCTTAATTGTTCCATATTATGTTGTTATTGATCAACCATAGTGTTATCAAACTTTGTTGATTCAACTAATCCTATAGTTGATGATCATTAGACTCTAAATTACCCTTGAAGCTTATCCAAACCAAACTTTCTTTGGTGCGGACTTGTACTCTAAAACTGAGAAGAACAACCCTATTATAGGGGTACGCGATGCGTTTAGATGTTTGTGCATAATACATGTTACGAAGGGTTCATCACCCTAAGTACGTGAAGTCCCTACAGTATAACTGTTTAGGTTAAAGTTGAAAGATTACTTGTAACCTTAGACATAGTTCATGGTCTTATGATCCTTAGATCCCATCTGATCAATTTGGATTTTAAGCTTATCTTGTTCTTTCATTGTTTCTATCAGTATGTGTTATGCTATGTAAATTATTTTGAAATCGTTGAATGAGTATGAATCTATGTTTGACTAATGAAACAAGTTTAATATATTAAACTTATACGATAAGGTTTAGAATGTAAATTAATAAAGTATATATTATGTTTTATTTAATCAGATAATGCCGCCAAGACGTCAAACTCGAAACCAAAGGGCAGAAGAATCTGTCAACAATGTTGGAGGACAACAATCAGACCCGATGCAAAACTTTGCAAACATGGTAGCTTAAGCTATGCAATAGCGAATGCCAGCCACGAGGAACTAGTCGGATAATAGATTGACGAACTTCAAAGATATTAAGGTTGTAGGACCGCCATAATTTAAGGGGACAACTGACCCTGTAGAAGCCCAAACTTGGGTTAAAGAAATAGAGAAGGCGTTCGTGATTGCTAGGGTAGATGAGGGGCAAAAGACAGCTTTTTCCATTTATATGATGAAGGGGGAGGCAAATTTTTGGTGGGAGGCAAATCAAGCTAGGGCAGGAGAAGGTGTAGTTACATGGGCTAGGTTTAAGACATTGATTTTCAAAAACTATCTCTCAGCTAGTATGCAGGCAAGGATGGAGGTAAAATTTCTGGAGTTAAAGCAAGACAATATGACGGTGTCAGAGTACGCCACAAAGTTTAATGAATTAGCAAGGTTTGCTCCACACCAAGTGGACACGGAGGCTAGGAAGACAATGAGGTTCAAGCTAGGATTAAAACCCTGACTCTACAATAAGGTGACAGTGTTGCAGATAAAAGTTTTGCAGCACTCATGGAAAATGCTATCATAGCCGAAGAGGGGAGTGGGGCTATGAGCCTCTACAACAAGGAGAAAAAGAATAAGGGCAAAGTCGAGGGAGCTGTGAAGGTGGAAACTAATAGTGGGAGTAGGAGTGGAAATGGAAAGAGGAAGAGGAACAATTTTGGAAATATCTAGGTGAAGCAGGAAGGTGTGAAGAAGCAGGTGGTTCAGTGTGGGAACTATGGAAAGAATCACTCAGGGGAGTGTTTGAAAGGAAAATTTGTTTGTTATAAGTGTGGGCAAGAGAGACATATCTCTCCCAACTGCCCCAATCCAAGGATGAACGGTGGGTGTTTCATGTGTGGGTCAATGGAGCATAAGGTGAAGGATTGTCCGAAAAGGAGAATGGAGGCATAGAGTGTGACTATTGGGAAAGGTGGCAGAACTCTAGCGATTACAGGACCAACTTCAACCAACAAACCGACAAAATCAACTGCAAGAGTCTTCAACATGACCGTTCAAGATAACGTGGTAGCTGGGGATAGAACTCTAGGTATTATTCCTATAACTTATATTTTCTTATACATGATTTTCCTATATATAGTAAATTATTTTATAAAGAAATTTTGAAGGAGGAATTTGAGTTCTTTTAGAAATCAAATTTTCGTTTAATCAGATAGACAAGCTTTATGTTGAATAGTTAAAGATCAGTCCGATCGAATCTAATCGAGATCTACTTGAAATGAATGTATATGCTATTTACCCTAGTATGTATAGGTTTTGAAATGGTGATTCCGGGGACGGAATCTTTATAAGGGAGGGTGAATGTAATAACCCGATATTTTCTATATAATTAAATAAAAAAATTTGCGTATAAATTTTTTTTATTTTAAAGGTAGGAATATGTATAAGGTAAAGTATATGTATACATGTGATAAATAAAATTTATTTATTACATAAATAATTAAAAATAAATTTATTTTGAATTATTGATCATTATATTCTAATAACAAATTAATTTGGTAGTAATAATATTTTTATTAATTAATTTCTATAAAAATATGATTATTATATTATTTAAATAAAATATGAAATGATTATAGAATTATTAAAATAATTATTTTGTTATATGAATATATTTTGATTAATTAAGTTAATTATTATAATTTAATTAATAATGGTATGTATATGAAAGATAAATCAGATATTGAATCTAAACCCTAATTCTGGATTTTGACTAAGGAATGAGAATAATAATATTATATTAATTATATTTCAGTGCTATAAATATGTAATATATGTATAGACTGATAATAGTTGGTCAATTATGGTGTAACATGATAAAACCCTAACATTGCTGATAAACCCTAATTCATAAAGTCAAATATGACTTTAAGAATTTTTTTAAGTCATTATGTAGTCGTGTTAATGTAAATAATGTCAGGTATTACACTTAATTAGGGAAAACCCTAATTATTAAAAACCCTAAATTCTAAAATTAGAAACCCTAATTATCAAATTGTAAGCCCTAATTACTAAATTAGTAATCTTAATTATAATTTGTGAAGCTTAAACCTAATTTTCATGTTCTATGTAATTAGGAGACCTAAATAGAAACCCTAATTTATAATTTAGAAACTAAATTTTTTATTTTAAACCATAAATTGAAATCCTAGAAACTAAAATTCTAAAACCTTATGTTTAAACCCTAAGGGTCAAACCCTAAGCGTTGGAATAGAATATCAAGTTTGCCATTAAAATTATGATCAAAATGACCTAAATACCCTTGCAAATTTTTTATTATGTTGCTTGCAAATTTTGCTAAGACTTTAGTTGGTGACCAACTATTGACTTTCCATATGCTAAATAATTCTAGCAATCAGTCACATTTCATCAGCCATGTATTGTATCATGTAATATATATAGAATTGGAGAAAGAAAAATCATTATCAAGCTCATTTGTGCTCATACCCACAACCAAAGCTCTCTCTCTCTCTAAACCTACAAAAACCTTTAGCATTTCAATCCCCAAAATAAGTCCCAAGTTAACTCATAACAAATCAGGAGCCTAGAATCAAGAATTTGTTCATAAAGGTATAAAACCCTAACTAAGAATCTGATCCTTAAGGATGTGTTAGATGTTATGATTTGGTGTTGAAACATGTTGTATAAGGAAGGTGTAAATAGATGATCTGGGTTGTTAGATGTTAGATCCATAACATCTATAGGCTCGAATTTGATGTTTTTCAAAAGCTGGGAATTTTTTTTTATGTTATCTGACAACGAATGTCAGACCTCATAGATCCGTGATCATTAATGATTTTTGTGTTTTGAAAGTTTGTAGTTGCAGTATGCTATGAGATCTCTGTTCTAGAACTTGAATCAAGCCCAGAGTATATACAGATTGAAAGTTATGGATGGTCAAATATAGTTGACCGACCATGACTTTCAGTTTTCTGGGTAACCCAGATTTGCCCAGAAGCGTCTGACAACATATTTGTAGCCTCTGATCTTGGAGGTTTTTTGTGTTATGTGTTTGTTGTTGCAACCATGTTATAGTATGGTAGTTATACTATAGGTTAATGCTTTTAGATCACTTATATTACAAACATATTAGATTTGGGGGATGGTCAAACCAAGCAGAAAGATCACGGATTGAGTTTTTTGAGTAACCCAGAAAACTCAAGATCGTGGTTTCTGACATGGTTTGACCGGACAAGATCTGGCGATTCTGTTATTTTTATAGTGATTTTATGTAATGAATCTCTTCATTTACATGTTGGCTACAGACTGGAACCACTAGATCACTAAAACATTGCATAGATTTCAAGTTGTGGAAGCCCAAAGTAGGGCAGTCGAAGTGTTCTTCATTTCTGGGTAACCCATAAAATGAAGAACAGCTCTGACAGCTAGTTCAATGCCTTATATCTTGCTTGTATGTTGTAATCTGACCTAGATTTTACTTGATAATTGTAGTATTACACTAGTACTACAAGATCAATGTATTACCTTGTCCAGAAACATCATAGATTGGAAACTATTGTTGGTCAAACATGGTACCCAGAAAATGTCCTATGAATGTTCTTGGTGTTCAAGAACACCTAACGCGACACTTTCTGTCACTAAAGGCTTTAGCAACAGACATATTAAAATTAATTAATTTAATTTCCAAAAATTATTTAAAAATAGAAATTAATTTCTAAAAATTACAAAAATAATTTTAAAAATAATTTTAAGTTATAAAATTAACTTTTAATAATTTGACATATTTTTCATAAATATTAATATTTATTTTAATATTATTAATATTTAATTTATTTAATAAATGTATTAAATAAATTAATTAATAATGATTTTATTATATTAAAAATCATTTTAAATGATAATAAGGTATTTAAAATATTTTAAGTTATAAAAGATAACTTTTAATATTTTAAAGCAAATTTCATTAATTATTTCATGTTAATGATATTAGATTTATTTAATAATTATATTAAATAAATTAGTTTAAAAATGATTTTAATATTATAAAAATCATTTTAAATGAAAATAAAGAGTTTAAAAATATTTTAAGTTATAAAATATAACTTTTAATATTTAAAGGTAAATTTCATTATTAATTTAATATTAATTTATTTAATAATTATAATAAATAAATAGTTTAAAATGGTTTTATTGAATTAAAAATCATTTAAAAGGATATAAATATTTTAAAAATATTTTAAGTTATAATAAATAACTTTTAATATTTTGATAAATAATGCATTAATATATTAATATTAATGGTAATTATTTAAAATGATTTTAATTGTTTTAAAAATCATTTAAGGGTAATATTAATACTTTAAAAATATTTCAAGTTAATATAAATAACTTTAATATTTTTGCAATGGTTTTATTAGTATTTTAATATTAATTAAATATTAATGACAATATAATTATTTAATATTTAAATCATTTTATAATGATTCCAGTGTTTGAAAAATCATGATAAATTATAATAATTGTTTAAAAATTATTATAAGTTATTTAAAAATAATATGAATGATATTTAAATTATCTAAATGGATATTGAAATACAGGATAGAGTTTTAGACTCGATAATTACCCGATAAAGTCGTCGGTACACCGAAATGTTTCAGAAATTGATCTGAACTTACATAGTTCGACTAGAAAAGTATTTGTTTGTGATCCAATGACTGCTAAACTTATGTGACAATGTGATTAGGTTATGTGCTGACTGTAAATAGCAGTACTATGTGTTATTGAATTTTATTCTAATCGAACGAATGATCTTATTAATGATAGGTCTTAATATAAAAGATAAAACTAAGTTGTGTAAATAGCAGATCAAGCAAGTATCCTACCCTTTGCATTTACTTTGTGCAATGGACTTGAGTAAGAAAGTTTCAGAATTATATTATCATTGTGCCAAATATTAACTCTATTGTTATCGATTTTGTATCCAATCATTTGTATTCATACAAGTTCTTAAATTATCCAATCAATGTTTATCAACATAGTATTATTGTATAATTCAGATATTTATTCTGTTCATTAATTTCTAAATATGGTTAGACAAGTGTCCTCACTTGGATAATCATTGTAATGCCCCCAAATCCGGGTTACCTGACCCCTGAGTTTGGTGTTCATGATCCACAATATAATAACATCTAACTACCCATGTAAATATAAATAGGAATACATAACTCATTAATATATGTTGTTAATACATAAGTCCCAGATCCACTAACCTTAACATTACAGAAATACCCCTTAGATATACAAAAAGGGTTTACAATACAATACAACATAATAATAATATTGTCCATTATACTAATTTATCACTATGCCTTTTCCTTTGTTCTTCTTCGCAGCACCTTCTGCAACTTCGTCTCTAGCTGAAAAGTTTTATTTAGCAAGGGTGAGAAACAAGTTTGCCCGCAAGTTAAGACATACGATAAAGGTATAGAAATCAATATCAAACCTTCTCACATTCTATGCAACAATAATTCAATAATGAAAGAGTATGGCGCTTTCAAGGTTTTATACGATATTCAAATGAATAATCAAGAATTAATTCTACGAAATAGCAAAGTGGAATGTTTTCCAGATTTATGTTGAGCGATCACACAAGATCTAGAACTTCTCTTCTCGGGTATCTATCAAAGATTTACTTTGATACATACGCAGTGTATCAGATAACCATAAAGATTAAATCATACCTCCTGTAGAAGTACTTTCAGAGCCTACCAACTCCCTTGTACCCTATATTATGCATAATACTTAACAGTGCGCAATGGACGAATATACGACCTAAAATGCTCCCTTTATATAAAAGGTTATTCTTCTTAGTTTTTGAATCAAAATTTGATTTAACAACAAAATGCAATGATTTCAATATCTAATCACTTCTCTTCTCAAACCTATCAAGTTTTCTTTTTCGATCTAGCCGATACAACTGGCATTGATCTACCAATAATAATTAAATTATCTTCTCTTCTCTTCTCGAACCTATCAAGTTCTAACAAATGTTTGTCTAGCCAGAATAATTAGCTAAGACATTTCTCAACATAATTCGACAATAAACATGAATTATCTGTACTGTCAATATTAGCTTCTACGAATTTAAATATCCAACAACAGTTATTCTACGAATATATTTTCAGAATCAGTAATTCAGTTTGAATTATTAAACATGCACTAACTGCAAAAATCAACAATAAATCCCTGGACGTGGTATAATTAGAAATAATTAACCACTATAATAATTGAATGAATATAACTCAAGGTTGAGTTAGAAAACTTGCCTCTTCCGTTGTTAAACTGGAATATCGGATGTAAAGCCGAAAGAAACTTGCACTGAATAACAACTCTCAAAGTATCTAAATACTCACAAAATACGCTCGATAATATATATAGAGAGAAAAAACTTGTTTCTGGTGTGATTTTCAATTTTAACTAAGCACCATATTTATAGAAAAATGCTAGAACGCCAAAAGAGACTAAATTAATAAAAAAATATTTTTTGTTCTTCCTTCCACGCCCACACCTTTTGAATCAGAGCATGCCATCTTGGAAAAAAAATTCGCAGCCCACATGTTTTCAAAAAAACAAATGTGGGTCCCACCCATAATTTAAATAAAAATATTTAATTTCTGAAACTTCAATAATTCATAATAAATAGCCCTTTATCAGAAATATACGAATTTTATGTCCATTCCATAAGAAATTAAATTCTCTACAACTTTGTATATTTAAGTTTTTCCAAATTTCAAACAAAAAATGTCTAAAATCCACATACGGATGATTTTTAATACCTTCATTCCGACAAAATACTGATAAAACACTTCAGCTTTAATTCCTTCATTTATAACCACATAAAATAAATAAATCCATCATTTATATCCACATAAAATAAATATTTCCTTATCATATAAATCAATAATTAATTATTCATAAATAATATTACAGAATCACAATTATGACAACCAGGTCGTTCCCAGGAAAGAGGGGACTTTCCGATAAGGATTTCTCCTTATTGGAGCGTAATTAGGTGATCAAACCCCTTTCCTAGACAGAACTTCCTTAGACATTGTCAATAATGCTATCTAACAATATTATTCAAATAATATGAATTATTGATCTGATAATGAGAAATACTGTGCAGTGATGTTGAGTAAAATCAGTTACACACAGCACGCAAGTATACGTGGTCAACAAGTAATAAAGTGATAAGTTGAGTATCGTTCCCACTGAGGAGTTCTAATTAATAAATTTCAACTACTAATACTATATCAATTCAATTTTATTCAAACAACCGTAAATTGCGATTTTACAATTAGTAACTCAAAATTAAACACTTAAAGATTTGTACTAAGATAAACAATTAACTAAGCTATTACTTGAGTGAATGACTTCTGGTAGATAAATATTAAGACTTCAATATCCCCCATTATGAATTATAACTCAGTTATCTAATCATCCCAATTACTATGTCTCATGGATTGTTAACATGAATTTTCAAATGCCAAAAGTCCTCTTCCAAGTGATCGATTGACTTCTATTTAACCCAGATTAACCTTGCTATATTCCTATGCAAAACAATTGGATTAAACTCTTTCAAATTCCCAATTCCTTATATGTTACATGCGGTGAGAATGATATTTCCATTCAATTCACAAACCTAATTATTTACCGTAAACAACTGAGTCACATGTCATCATGTCGAAGTTCTAACCCTAGAATTCCTCTCCCAATTCCTTCTAGAGTAACACACTAATTATTGGCCAAATAATTAATCATTAAAATCAAAACATGATAAACAATCCACTTCAACATAAATAATTATAATGATGAATAACTAAGTTATAAACCATAAAAGGTTCAATTGAAATCTTAATTAAAGAATTAGTTCATCACGGAAACAAGAATCATTATTTGTTGATAAATCATCCTTAAAGAATTACAAATAAAAATTAAGGAAAAAGAAGAAACTCAGAGCCAATCTTGAAGCTCCAAGTAATCTCTCGCAAAAGCTCCTTCAATCCCCCCGCCAAATAAATCTCGCCCCCTTTTAATTCAAAGAATTAGTTTCTTTTTATGGTCCCCACAATCCTCTTCCAATTAGGTTTTATTATTAGCCCTTAATAGGCAACCGTAAGTCAAACGCGCTTAATCCCATTAACGCCTTGAGGCTCAGAGGGCTTCTCAAGGCCGAGGATAAGATAATTTCAATACTTGCGTACTGGACTTCATTGAAATTACAGCTTTTGCCATTCAATGCTTGAAATTTATAATTGCGACAGCCCAAATCGCCAAATAAGATATAAACACAATAAAAATGCTACTAAATAACTTAAGAATGCAATAATTTAAGTCTAAATATATCCGAATTATGGGTATACTACCCATTCATCAAACACCCCAAACTTAAATCGTTGCGTGTCCTCATGCGACAAAGCCTAAGATCCCCAAACAAAACTAAACATCATGCACATGCAAACTATTTTTATTTATATGTTCGTAATTCCAGCAATCCAAGAGCTCTCGTAGATCCATATGCCTCGGAAAATCACGTAAACATGCTAATTCCTCATGTAAAACAGATCGACAATATCCCAACAATCAACGGATCTAAATCGTTATTATCGATATTGATATGTGTGTCCACGACCATGCGAACCCATGAAAGACAAAAATATGAGAGAGAATAACTTTCTTAGTAGGCATCATACAAAGTGTGAACTTGAGAACTCATCAAATAAACTTGTTTCAACCGAACTCAAAACACTTACCCTAATTCAACAAATCAAACTAGAATATATATTTATTTTGTTATTTTTTTTATTTTTGTTTTCTACGTAAATGGTCTGCAATGTCTCATCCCATTAGGCTAGCAAAGATGTTACCCTTAACGAGCTTTCACCAACGACTCCTGCACCATTTAAGACCTTAGGGCGCTTAGGTTTTAAGATACCCCTTCTAAGGCATTTCTTGCTCAAGTAACACAGCCCCAAACAAGACTAGTCACCCAGATATTATCATTATTATTTATATATATATATATATATTTTTATTTTTTATTTTTTTATTTTTTTGAATTATAGATGGTTGGTGAGTGCGTTTTACGCTCCATCTCACGCTTGTGTTTATGGGGAGTGGTTCCCTCAACCCACCACAAGACTCAACATTTGTGTTTTTTTTTTATTTTTATTTTTATTTTTTTTATATTCCAAATGTTTCCCCCAAACTCGAAGTTTATGCATGAATTGGTCTTATCTAGTTATTCAAATTGTTCTTCCATATCACTCATAATCCCCTTTAGAACTCTATTCTCTAACCATTTAAACTATCATAGCTAACACGGTCGTTTTATTTCCAAGTGCCTTCTTATAATATCAATGTCAAATGCAGATAAAGATCCAATTCAAGTCACGAAAATCATATCCTTTGAATCAACAATCCTTACTAGACGTGTTCATGCAATTCTACTTTCCTCATTGGCCCCGTGATATACGCACTCTCAAAAGCGGAATTAACATGCAATCCTAAATGCAACTTTACTAATAATTAAACCACAAACTAATAATAAACTACAACTGGTAAAAATAAAACGTAACCACCCCCAAACTAAGCTAGAGCAATGTCCTCATGCGAAAAAAATAAGTCAAAATAAAACAGAGGACTTCCCTGACGAATTTATGCTTCTGGGGGATCATCATCGTCCTCGTTCATCTCTTGATCGGACGGAACATCGCGTAATCGGGAGCCGTAGGAAAATGGCTAAGTGGAATGCCCGGATGGGTCTGGATAGTCAGTGCATTCTGTGCAGCAAATTGGTCGACTAAATACTTGTAAATCACGTCTTGACGTTCCGATAAGCGCACATTCTGGGACTCAATGTTGTAAAACCACCGCCCATCTCCCACCGGATGACTTGGGACCACACCTCGATGAGCAGTTGTCGAGGGGCCGTAAGGAGGGGGAGCCTGAGGTGGTGGGGCTCGTGGAGACGTAATGTGGGGGATAATGAAACCCAGTCCCCTAGGGTGATTAAGCGCCACCGGACCACACTTTATAACGACGGATCAAGTTGTGGTCCAACACGGGCATAGGAGTTTGAATCATCTCGCTCGATTTCCATTTGACCCCAAACTTAGCACATAAGACGCAGATCGGGACGGATGTGGTAACCTCCTATGGTCCCGCCATGCGAGATGCGCTGGAGCATCGATTCTTTGAATAAGATGGCCGACATCGATTTCGTAGGCCTTGTATGATGGAGTATAATAAGACATGCCCTTTCTTTGGTGACGTGACTCACATGTGTGTGCAGTGGCATCAATTTCAGCAGATATGAAGGCATACCATGCCTTTCCATATAGACCGAGGTGAGACAATGGGAAGGTCATGCCGCCACGCTCATGGATGGACCAAGTAGTGCGGTTGACACTGACCCGAATAATCTTTTTCATAGTAGGCCCATCACTCACTAAAGCAGCATATTCATCATGAAGGCCCTCTAAGGGTAGTTGATAGCACCCATTGATATCCTCCTCGCCAAATTCCACGGTCTTACCTCCTCGACAAACACCCCATAATGGTCATGCTCCTAAGTTAGCATAGAATTCTTTGACCAACGTAATCATCGCTATGTCAGTCGTTTCGGTGAGGACGAACCGATTTACGCCAAAGAATCATCACCGCTATGTCTCCATCCTTGTTTTGATCGGGACGACGAGACCCCGTTTCGGGGACTAGTGAGCGGGTGGCCATGCGGTCAGAAGCGTTTTGAGCCATGAACACTAACAAAACGCTCATTTGCCAAATTTTGGCGGGGAAGTTGAAGCGGCCCGGACCTCGAAATGCGATGACGTTTGGATGCCATATCGAGAATTTCGCAAATAAAACATAGTCATAGTTTAGCTTTAAAAATTGAGTCGGATAATTTGTCAAACACCTAGATAAGAATCGAGAACTTGTTCAATCCATTATTAATTCCTCAGATATTCATGCCATGCATGTAGCGTGCATGAATCTCGTGTGTAGGAGTACGTCACACATCAATGCGTTATCTATATGCTCCATTAGATTTCCAGATGACAAGAATAACGAATGAAGAGCATCTTAATTCGCAAGAATTGAAAAACACATCAAATCATACCTTTGTTACTTCTAAAGAAGTTGGAGGAGTAGAATTCGGCACACAAGATGCAGACGACCAATATGAAAGGAAGGGAGTGATGCGTGGTGGATGAGTGGAATACAATTATCCACGGTTTAATGACTTTTTGCTATGAAGATGGAGAGAAGGTGACTGACCTGCTTTGCCGGCGTGTGGAAAGAATGTGGGATAGAAAGGCACGGCAGGGTTTTTAAAGTCTGTAAGGCTAACGACCCAGCCACGGGGCGTACTGGGTTATAACGTCTTGAGGGAGCGCCAAGGGCCGGCAAGAATCGATTAGTATGCCCCTTCAAGCCGGGCGCTTGGTTTGAATCGGAAGGAAGGCCACGGGCGCCTGGGCCCTATTTTCGGGCTGAGCCAGCGCCGGGCGCTGTGATTGTACTAGAATCTAGCGCCGGGGCGCTGGGCCTTGTCTGCACCTTCTGGAGCCTAGCGCCGGGGCGCTGTGATCCTTGGTGATGTGGGCGCCGGGGCGCTGGGAATTGGCCTGTGTACGTGCATACCTAGACCAGTGTAGGAATTAGTTTAATAAATTTGGAGTCTTCTCTACTACAGAATAACAGTGAAAATAAGAAAAGTTTAACTCTAAGAAGTATAAAATCAAATAAAACGAAAAAGTTATGGAACTGCATGGGTTGCCTCCCAAGAAGCGCTTGGTTTACTGATCGTCACCCGACTTTTGCGGTGTTGGTCGGGTTGTCCATTTGGGTCGAGAGGTCTTCGGACCGTAGCTTGGCGCTCGATTGGTCCGCCTCCAATAGTGTTTGAGACGTTGACCGTTGACCTTGAATGTACGCTTTGAATTCGGTTCCTCAACCTCAATGTTTCCGTGTGGAGGAGCAGATATGACTACAAATGGTCCAAACCACCGGATTTCAATTTTCACGAAATAGACGCAAGCGTGAGTTGAGCAAGAGTACTTGATGGCCCGATGATTTAATGTTCTATCGAGAATTTTTTATCGTGCCAAGATTTGACTTTCTCCTTGTATAGCTTAGCGTTTTCGTAAGCGTTGAACCCGAATCGTCCATCTCGTTCAACTGCGCAGAACTGCTTTTCACCGCCGCTTTCTAGATCAAAGTTTAATTTCCGAATGGCCCAAAGTGTACATCGTGTTCTAGCTCTCGTAGGAAGATGACACGCCTTTCCAAAGACCATTTTGTACGGGGACATGCCGATCGGGTTTTCAGACGTTGTTCGATAAGCCCATAGAAGCGTCGTCAAGACGCAACGCCCAATCTTTTTCGTGACGGATTGACTACTTTTTCCGGGATCCTCTTAATTTCCGATTCGACACCTCCGCTTGGCCATTGGTTTGTGGGTGATATGCATTTGCAATTTTGTGACAACTCCATATTTGACAAGCAATTTAGTGAATCGCTTGTTACAAAAGTCGTTCCTCATCACTTATTATAGCCCTTGGTGTCCCAATCTGGTAAAAATGTTTTTCTTTAAGAATCGGGTGACAACGTTGGCATCATTCGTCAGGTAACGCCATATGCTTCTACCCATTTGGAAACATAATCGATCGCTAATAAGATATAACGATTATTCAAATAAGATGGGAATGGTCCCATAAAGTCGATACCCACACGTCGAATAGTTCCACCTCTAAAATTGTGTTAAGTGGCATTTCATTGCGCTTGGAGATATTACTCTACGCGTTGGCATCGATCGCATTTTAGCACAAAGAGATAAGCATCTTTGAATAAAGAGGCCGGAAGAATCCCGATTGTAGTACTTTTGGGTCGCTATATCGATCATTGAAATAATGACCTCCGTAATCTGAGGAGTGACAGTGGCCTAATATACTATCCATTTCTTCGTGAGGTACACAACATCTTATCATTTGATCTGCACATGCTTTAAACAGAAATGGTTCATCCCAAAAATATTGTTTCGCATCGTGGAGAAACTTCTTCCGTTGTTGTGATGTCAAATCCGGTGGTAACACCTTGGCAACCACATAGTTGACATAGTCAGCATACCAAGGCAGTATGGTAGTTACCCGGAACAGTTGCTCATCCGGAAATTCCTCATTAATCACTGAGTTGTCTTCTTTCTGTTCCTCTTTATTTTCCAACCCCAGATGCAGATGATCCGCCACTTGATTTTCAGATTTTTCTCATTCCGGATCTCCGGATCAAATTCTTGTAACAACAGTATTCCACCAGATTAATCGTGGTTTAGCATCTTTCTTCTCAATCGGATATTTAATAGTGAATGATCGGTGTAGACAATTACCTTAGTCGAGGAGGAGATAAGCTCGAATTTGTCAAAAGCAAACACCCACCGCAAGTAATTCCTTTTCGGTTGTTGTGTAGTTCAATTTGGGCATCCGCCAATGTCTTACTAGAGTAATAGATAGTATGAAAAATCTTATCATGGCGTTGTCCCAATACGGCTCCCACCGCGTAATCATTTGGCGCCGCACATCAATTCAAAAGGTAAAGACCAATCCAAGGCCTACAATGGTCGATGCAGAGACCAATTTCTTCTTTAAAACCTCAAATGCCTCGATGCATGCATGATCCATCTTAAGCGGTACATCTTTCTCCAAGAGTGAGCATAGGGGTTTTGAGATTTTTGAAAATCTTTAATAAAGCGCCTATAGAACCTGCATGTCCCAAGAAACTCCGAATGCCTTTTTTACTGAGATGAAGGAGGAGCGGTTTCTCAATTGTATCAATCTTCGCTCTATCCACCTCCAATCCGGATGCGGAAACCTTATGTCCCGAGAATAACCCCTTCTTGTACCATAAAATGACATTTTTCCCAATTAAGTACCAAAGTTAGTCTCCACACATCTTTTTAACACCAAGATCGATTATTCAAACACGAGTCAAAACTATCGCCGAACACCGAGAAATCATCCATGAACACCTCTAAATTCCGCTCGACCATATCGGAAAAGATTGCCATCATACTGACGTTGAAAGGTCGCGGTTAAGCATTACATAAACCAAAGGGACATACTGGAATGCAAACGCACTGTATGGACATGTGAACGTGGTCTTTTCTTGATCTTCCGGTGCTATGGCAATTTGATTGTACCCAGAATATCCATCTAACAGACAGTAGAATTGATGTCCCGCTAACCTGTCCAACATCTGATCAATGAACGGCAAGGGAAAGTGATCCTCTTGCGTGTGGCTTTATTCAACTTACGGTAATCCATACATACTCTCCAAATTGTAATGTGATTCTAGTCGGGATAAGCTCATGCGCTTTATTTTTACCACGCTTATGCCCCCTTTTTTTGGTACACACTGCATGGGACTTACCCATGAACCATCTCGAGATTGGGTAGATAATACCTGAAAGATCCAACCATTTGATAATTTCCTTCTTCACCACCTCTTTCATAATGGGATTTAACCTTCGTTGCATCTCAATGGTTGGTTTTGATCCTCTTCCATTAAAATCTTGTGCATACTGTAAAGAGGGCTAATACCTCGAATGTCCGCTATAGTCCACCCAATCATTGCTTTTGAACTCGCGCAGTAATTTCGTAGCAATTTTTCTTTTGGGTGTCGATTAACGTTGTGAAACAATAAGCGGTAGAGTCGAGTCTTTCCTAAGTAAGCATATTCAAGATGAGAGGGGAGTGGCTTTAATTCCAACACCGGTGGCACTTCTATCGAGGGTTTGCACTTTTTTTCTTCTGTTTTAGGCCTTTCAAGGGTGTCGAATGGTTGATTTATTTTCCGGTAGAATAATGGTGTGTCCAGCCATTTGACCTACTCATTATCTGCATCCACACTATCGTTGTCTGTTCTAACCATCATGGATTCTATCGGATCCTCTAAGTAATTGCAGCAAATCTTGTGATTCACCATCTCCTCCATTACATCCACCCGCAAACACTCACCTTTTTCCTTTGGATACGACATTGCTTTAAACACATTGAAAGTGACCGTTGATCGTCAACTCTCATCGTTAATTCTCCTTTTTGCACGGCAAATTAACGTTTCCCCTGTTGCTAAGAATGGTCGTCCGAGAATGATGGGCGATTCAGACCGCTTCACAATCCAAGATAACGAAGTCTCGCTGGAAAGATGAATTTATCCACCCTTACTAATACGTCTTCAACGATACCTCGTGGATATGTAATCGATCGGCTCGCTAATAAAGAACCGATATTTGTCGGTTTAGGTGCTTGGAGCCCGAATTGATTTGTAGACCGATAATGGCATCAAATTAATATCGCCCCCAAATCACACGCGCTTCAAAAACCGATTACCAATGTCGCATGGAATAGAAAAGCTACCGGATCTTTCAACTTAGAGGTAACTTGTTCGAATAATTGCGCTTACATTCTTGATTAAGCGCTTACATCGTTTCAAAATCCCCGTTTCCTTTTCTTTGATAGCACATCCTTCATGAACTTAGCGTAACTTTCAAGCGTGTGTTCTAAAGCTTCTATGAATGGGATGTTGATATGCAATTTTTAAAAATATCCAAAATCTTAAAAAGCGCTTATCTAACTTGGATTTCAAATCTCTGCGGATATGGTATGGGTGGCATTGTTGTAGATGACCTGTGCATTTTCCTCTCCTATTTCCTCTTTATCTTTCCGGTTTCCACAACCTCTTCTCGCTTTTGGTTGTTGCGTTATCCCCTTGTCCTTATCCTTAACTCGTCATAGCTCCTTCCCACTTCGTAAGATTACCGCCTTGCAAAGTGCTCATTTCGCCGGATTTATTTCAGATCACCGGAAGCGTTCCTAGTGGGATTCGGGTATTCAACGCATGTGCTATTTGTCCCAATTGATTTTCCAGATTCTTTAACGATGCCCCATGGCTTTGCAACGTCATATCTACTTGATTCAATTTCTTGTCTTGTTCCTCGTTCTTTTTGTCAGAGGCTCTAATAAACTTTTCCAAGGCTGCTTCCCAACTTGATACCCTCTCTGGTTGTTGAGGTTGATTTTGGAATCCGGAGGTGTGTTGTTGTCTAGGTGGTTGAGTTGCGACTTGATTGTTACTCCATGAGAACCTCGGATGATTCTTCCAACCGGATTATAGGCATTTTGGGTAGGATACGGTTGGGTTGAACGATTATAATTTCCTACGAACTGTGCTGATTCCGAATTTATGGCGCATTGATCCGTAGCATGACCCCCAGCACACAACTCACAAACCATCGCTACCTGCTGTGTGGCTTGTGGATGCCATGTTTCTATATGCTTAGCTATTGCGACCACTTTCAGGCCATTAATCTTTGTAAGTAAGCGTCCACTTCATATTTTCCCTCGATGCTTTTGGATGGTTGGTCCTCGTCATGGGCCACCGATAGTTGTTGGTGGCCATTGTTTCTAATAATTGATATGCCTCATCAAAATTTTTGGACATAATCGCTCCTCCATTCTTTGCATCAATACTAGACCTCGTGGATGCGTGCAAACCATCACAAAATATCCCTAATTGCATCCATGCGAATTCCATGATGAGGGCATTTACGGAGCATATCCTTAAACCTTTCCCACGCCTCATATAACGATTCGACTCGGCCAGCGAAAGTATGAATGTCGTTCGTAGTTTTACCGACTTATTTGGTGGGAAGAACTTAGCTAAAATTTTTGAGCTAAGTCATCCCATGTGGTGATTGAACCAGAGGCAAGGAGTGTAGCCGACTTCGTGCTTTATCTTTTAAAGTAAACGGAACATCCTCAACCTTATAAGCGTCTTCCGATACATTGTTAAATTTGAAGGTATCGCAAACTTCCAAGAAACTCAAGATATGTTCATTAGGGTCGACTATCGAATTACCCCCAAACTCGCACGTATTCTGAAGCATCTGAATTGATCCCGGTTTTATCTCGAAACTGTTCGCATTGATTGCCGGTCTCTTAATACTTGATCGTAAATCAGAATATTTGGCGTATGTAATCCCCTAAGTGATTTCTGTTCGTTCTCTGCCATGTTCACGAGTAATTCTTGGGTTGTCAGTTCTTCTTCCAAATGTATCACCTCACTATTCAACTGCGCTGTCTGGAACTCCTTCTCAAGGTTGTCTGTATACGTAAGAAGTTCCTTTCTAGCTTTCGATCTAGTGTGCATACACGAATTCCTGCCAATCCAAGAAGAAAGATTAAGTAGTGTTCAAATTAAAATCGAATTGATTATAACTAATATGAAATTAATATTAATAAAAGAAAATCCCCGGCAACGGCGCCAAAAACTTGTTGAGTAAAATCAGTTACACACAGCACGCAAGTATACGTGGTCAACAAGTAATAAAGTGATAAGTTGAGTATCGTTCCCACAGGGAGTTCTAATTAATAAATTTCAACTACTAATACTATATCAATTCAATTTTATTCAAACAAACGTAAATTGCGATTTTACGAATTAGTAACTCAAAATTAAACACTTAAAGATCTTTGTACTAAGATAAACAATTAACTAAGCTATTACTTGAGTGAATGACTTAGGTAGATAAATATTAAGACTTCAATATCCCCAATTATGAATTATAACTCAGTTATCTAATCATCCCAATTACTATGTCTCATGGATTGTTAACAGGAATTTTCAAATGCCAAAAGTCCTCTTCCAAGTGATCAATTAACTTCTATTTAACCCAGATTAACCTTGTTATATTCCTATGCAAAACAATTGGATTAAACTCTTTCCAGTCCCAATTCCTTATATGTTACATGCGGTGAACAGATATTTCCATTTAATTCACAAACCTAATTATTTACCGTGTAAACAACTGAGTCACATGTCATCATGTCGAGTTCTAACCTTAGAATTCTCTCCCAATTCCTTCTAGAGTAACACACTAATTATTGGCCAAATAATTAATCATTAAAATCAAAACATGATAAACAATCCACTTCAACATAAATAATTATAATGATGAATAACTAAGTTATAACCATAAAAGGTTCAATTGAAATCTTAATTAAAGAATTAGTTCATCATTTAAACAAGAATCATTATTTGTTGATAAATCATCCTTAAAGAATTACAAATAAAATTAAGGAGAAAAGAAGAAACTCAGAGCCAATCTTGAAGCTCCAAGTAATCTCCTGCAAAAGCTCCTTCAATCCCCCCTGCCAAATAAATCTCGTCCCCCTTTTAATTCAGCAATTAGTTTCTTTTTATAGTCCCCCACAATCCTCTTCCAATTAGGTTTTATTATTAGCCCTTAATAGGCAAACTGTAAGTCAAACGCTTAATCCCATTAACGCCTGTTGAGGCTCGGTACTTTGCCCGTGAGGATAGACAATTTCAGTATACCTTTGTATTTGGACTTCATTGAAATTACGCTTTTGCCATTCAATGCTTGAAATTCTATAATTGCCTTCCAAACTTCCAAATCGCCAAATAAGATATAAACACAATAAAAATGCTACTAAATAACTTAAGAATGCAATAATTTAAGTCTAAATATATCCGAATTATGGGTATACTACCTATTCATCAAGTGATAATTATTGAAACAACAATAATATAAAATATCAACGCAATAATTATTGAATCAATAAAATAAAATATTGAACAGTAATTATTGTAACAATTATTGAGTAGTGCCTTCTTACGTAAGAATCAATAATTCAAAATAATGTGTAATACCGTGTGTTATTGTGCAACCATGCGTATTATTGTATTTTAACCACCGGGTATTCCAACAATGTTAACGGTAACAATTACGTTGTTATTTATAAAAACTCAAACTTGTTATTTTTTCATCAAGAGTTATTCCAAGTTATGGGCCCCTAAAAATTTGTCATTGTCATGCGAATATTCCCCGACAACAAGAATATTCCACGACCAAACGAATATTCCCCGACAACAATGAATATTTTATAACCACTTGCTTATTTTGTAAAATTTGTACATTTCACCCATAACCAAAGTATTATATCAAATTATCACCTTATTATTTCAAGATAATAAATAGAGGAAATTCAATTTTATTTATAAAAAGTTGGGGTCTTACAAGAAACCTTGTTCCTCAGATTCTGTACTTCCATTGAGGCCTGGTCAGCTTCAACTTTTGTGTCCGAATCACTATCTGTCAGTTTTATTGTTTCTGGATCTGGTACTATATTTTCGAAAATAACCACCTCATTAGTTAAGGTTGCTTTCAATGTGAGCCTCTATTTCAGCTATTAGCTTTGATATTGGCTCGGTCATGGAGATTGGCTCTTTCTTTACAATTTGAGGGTATCCTAATCTTTTTCCTCATGGCATCTACACACATAAATTATCTTGATTAGCATATAATATATACACACAGCAAATAATAGTTTTATATAAGTTATCTTTTGTAAGACCGTAATTATTATAAATAAAATTGAATTTCTTCTATTCATTATTTTGAATTAATAAGGTGTTAATTTGATATAATGCTCTAGTTATGGGTGAAATGTGCAAATTTTGCAAAAGAAGTAAGTGGTTATAAAATATTCATTGTGTCGGGGAATATTCGTTTGGTCGTGGAATATTCTTTATGTCGGGGAATATTTGTACAACGGTGCAGCCATTTGTGGGCCCCATAACGGAATTTTTATAAATAATGGCTTAGTTGTTACCGTTAACACTGTTGGAATACCCGGTGGTTAAAATACAGTAATACGTGTGGTTGCACAGTAGCACACGGTATTGCACATTATTTTGAATTATTGATTCTTACGTAAGAAGCACTACTCAATAATTGTTACATTAATTATTGTTCGATATTTTATTTTATTGATTCAATAATTACTGCGTTGATATTTTATATTATTGTTGTTTCAATAATTGTCACTGCACAGTATCTCCACTATCAGATCAATAATTCATATTATTTGAATAATATTATTATATAACATTATTGGCAATGTCTAAGGAAGTTGTGTCTAGGAAAGGGGTTTGGTCACCTAATTAAGCGCCAATAAGGAGAAATTCTTATCGGAAAGCCCCCTCTTTCCTGGTAACGACCTGGTTGTCATAATTGTGATTCTGTAATATTATTTGTGAATAATTAATTATTGATTTATATGATAAGAAAATATTTATTTTATGTGGATATAAATGATGGATATATTTATTGTGGTTATAAATGATGGTATTAATCTTGAGGTATTTTATCAGTATTTTGTCGGAATGAAGTTATTAAAAATTGTCCGTATGTAGATTTCGGGCATTTTCTGTTTGAAATTTGGGAAAACTTTCTTCTACAAAGTTGTAGAGAATTTGATTTCCTATGGAATGGACATAAAATTCGTATTTTTCTGATAAAAGGGCTATTTATTATGAATTGTTGAAGTTTTAGAAATTAAATATTTTTATTAAAATTATAGGTGGGAATCACTTTTGTTTTTTAAAAAATGTGGGCTGCAAAAAAAATTTCCAAGATGGCATGTTGGTCTTGGATGGCTGGCATGCGTAGAAGGAAGAAAAATAATATTATTATTTTATTATTTAGTCTCATTTGGCGTTCTAGTATTTTCTTATAAATAGGTGCTTAGGTTAGAATTGAAAATCACACCAGAAACAAGTTCTCTCTCTCTATATTATCGAGCGTATTTTGCGAGTATTTAGATACTTTGTGAGTTGCTATTCAGTGCAAGTTTTCTTCGGCTTTACATCCGATATTCTGATCAGAAGTACTGTTATTTTGAGGTAAGGGATGTTATTTTCTTCGTAAATGATATTTTTTCTTCAATATCATTATGCCGAAATATTGATATGAATTTATTTGTGGAATTTTTACCTTTTTGTGTCGGGGTTACTATTCACGTATACGACACTATTCACGTATATGGCACTATTCATGAATACGACACTATTCATCGAAAAATAAAATTTTCTCTTTTTTGTCCAAGATGTCTATTATGGTTACTATCTTTGATTGTATCCATGTTTTGATCTTTATTTTTGAATTTTGTTTCACAATTAGTTATTATGGAGTATTATTGAACTTGGATAAACTGTAATACGAATCCCTAATAATTGTCCTTTTGTCTCACTGAATTCGTTTTCTTGAAGATATTTTTCATCATCCTCAGTCCTAAATGATGATATTACTGAATATCTTTGGCATGTAGTGCAAAGATAAATGATTAACTGATGAATATCTTTGGTCCGTAGTACAAAGATGAACATGTGTTGAGATGAACATGACCAACTGGTGATACAAATGAATATCTTTGGCCTGTAGTGCAAAGATGAATATTTGATTTAAGATGTATATTGATTGATGTTGCAGGGATAAAATATTGATGATGGACTTTTAAATCTTAGAAGATAGTAGAATTCATTCTCTACTTGACTCTTCTAATGGATTGTTGTTTCCGCTGCAGTTGTTGATCTAAAACTTGTTATCTATTATGTTCTATCTGATTTTTCCCTGTTGAAGACTAATGATAATTTATAGTATATATATTATCTTAGTCATAATATTCTTTACTGGGCTAGTTGAGCTCACCCTTTTTTCTTTTTGTTCCATTTTTCTTCTCAGGAGGTGAGAACATAGCAGGAACTAGCCAGGGTATGGAGTGATGGTTCATGATAGTTGTTTTAGTAGTCCTCACTATTTTATAAAATAGTGTATCAATAATTGTAATGAGGACTCCTTTTGAGTTTGTATAATGTCTATTAGAAAATATTTGTATTCAAACTCACAGTATATGTGTTGTCGTATTTTGCACGACAATTGTATTACTGAAGTTGTATTTGTTTCTGTACCATGTATTTGGCGACTCAGAATAGGTGATGTATACCTATTTTGGGGGCATCACATCTTTATTTTGGTTGACGATGAATTTATCCAATTCATCTCCTTTTAAACTCTATATGAGTTATTTGTACTTTTAACGTTTCCCTCTGTTCTAAGGTTATAGCCTAAGGTCTATCCCACCGAAGGTTTCTAACCCTAAGCTTTGATACCAACCTGTGACGCCCCCAAATTCAGGTACTTGAAACCCGAACTCAGTGCTTCACGATACAATTTCTTTGAGCAGATTAATAACAATAATATAAATATCAAACTTAATTTACATATCAAAGTTTTCTAAATCCCCAGGTTTCCAAACTTTAATTCATTACATTACATGATAATAATAAATATCATTGTCTTACTAAAGTCAAAAATATTACATAGGATAGCGTAGAACTTATTCTGCAACCTTTCCTTTTCCTTTGTTCTTGGCAGAGCCTTCTGGTTGATCACACTTAACTGAAAACATTTAAATTAATCAAGAATGAGCATTTGATTGCCCAACAAGTAATAGTAAACAATAAGCGTTAGCTGAACGAAGTAAATGTTTTCTTTGAATGACACTTCTACAACAAATCAACAGTTGTGAAGTAAGATGGACCAATAATAACGACATATCTATTCTATATCAAAATTTTGAAACTACATACTGACTATAAATGGAGAGCAGTCGACAGACTATGAACTTTGTTTTCAATTTTTGATAAGGTTTAGCAGAACTTCATCTGCAAACCGTCATAACTTACAGGCACGGGGGATGATCAGCCCGTTATGCCCTGTATTGATCAATACTACATGCAAGAACGATATTTTCGTTCATCTTATCCGACTTAGGCGCACAAAAGTTTTCTCATATTCGGGATGTTCATACTTAGTCAGGAATCCGAACCAAAACAATTCGGTTGGACACAATAAAGTTCTATCTTGTTCAACAATATTTTTAAGTTTATGTCTAGCTGAATCAAATAGCCTAGACGGCTTTTAAGTCAACGTATACATATTGGAAACCAATAAGTATGTATCAACATGTGATTAAATACAATGATTATCCAAGTGAGGACACTTGGATAACCATATTTAGAAATTAACAAACAGAATAAATATCTGGATTATACAATAATACTATGTTGATAAACAATGATCGGATAATTTAAGAACTTGTATGAATACAAATGATTGAATACAAAATCGATAACAATAGAGTTAATAATCTGGCACAATGATAATATATTTCTGAAAATTTCTTACTCAATTCCATTGCATAAAGTAAATGCAAAGGGTATGATACTTGCCTGATTTGTTGCTTACACAACTTAGTTTTATCTTTTATATAAAGACCTATCATTAATAAGATCATTCGTTCGATTAGAATAAAATTCAATAACACATAGTACTGCTATTTGCAGTCAGCACATAACCTAATCACATTGTCACATAAGTTTAGCAGTCATTGGATCACACACAAATACTTTTCTAGTCGAACTATGTAAGTCCAGATCAATTTCTGAAATATTTCGGTGTACCGAAGACTTTATTGGGTAATTATCGAGTCTAAAACTCTATCCTGTATTTCAATATTCATTTAAATAATTTAAATATCAGTCGTATTATTTTTAAATGACTTATAATAATTTTTAAACAATTATTATAATTTATCATGATTTTTCAAACACCAGAATGATTATAAAATGATTTAAATATTAAATAATTCTATTACCATTAATATTTAATTAATATTAAAATACTAATGAAACCATTGCCAAAATATTAAAGTTATTTATATTAACTTAAAATATTTTTAAGTATTAATATTACCCTTAAATAATTTTTAAAATAATTAAAATCATTTTTAAATAATTACCATTAATATTAATATATTAATGCATTATTTATTAAAATATTAAAAGTCATTTATTATAACTAAAAATATTTTTAAAACATTTATATCCTTTTTAAATGATTTTTAATTCAATAAAACCATTTTTAAATTATTTATTTAATATAATTATTAAATAAATTAATATTAAATTATTAATAAAATTTACCTTTAAATATTAAAAGTTATATTTTATAACTTAAAATATTTTTAAACTCTTTATTTTCATTTAAAATAATTTTTATAATATTAAAATCATTTTTAAACTAATTTATTTAATATAATTATTAAATAAATCTAATATCATTAACATTAAATAATTAATGAAATTTGCTTTAAAATATTAAAAGTTATATTTTATAACTTAAAATATTTTTAAATACCTTATTATCATTTAAAATGATTTTTAATATAATAAAATCATTATTAATTAATTTATTTAATATATTTATTAAATAAATTAAATATTAATAATATTCAAATAAATATTAATATTTATGAAAAATATGTCAAATTATTAAAAGTTAATTTTTATAACTTAAAATTATTTTTAAAATTATTTTTGTAATTTTCAGAAATTAATTTCTATTTTTAAATGGTTTTTGAAAATTAAATTAATTAACTTTAATAAGTCTGTCGCTAAAGCCTTTAGCGACAGAAAGTGTCGCCTTCAGTGTTCTTGAACACTAAGAACATTCATAGGACAGTTTCTGGGTACCATGTTTGACTAACAATAATTTCCAATCTATGATGTTTCTGGACACAAGGTCATACATTGATCTTGTAGTACTAGTGTAATACTACAATATCAAGCAAGATTTGAGTCAGATTACAACATACAAGCAAGATATAAGGCATTGAACTAGATTGTTGAGTCATTTCTTCATTTTTCGGTTACCCAAAATGAAGAATAGTTAAATTCTGCTTTATATTTGGGCTTCCACAACTTGAAATCTATGCAATGTTTTAGTGATCTAGTGGTTCCAGTGTGTAGCCAACATGTAAATGAAGAGATCCATTACATAAAATCACTATAAAAACAACAGAATCGCCAGATCTTGTCCGGTCAAACCATGTCAGAAACCATGATCTTGAGTTTTCTGGGTTACCCAAAAAACTCAATCCGTGATCTTTCTGCTTGGTTTGACCATCCCCCAAATCTAATATGTTTGTAATATAAGTGATCTAAATGCATTAACCTGTTGTATAACTACCATACTATAACATGGTTGCAACAACAAACACATAACACAAAACAAATGCAAGATCAGAGGCTACAAATATGTTGTCAGACGCTTCTGGGCAAATCTGGGTTACCTAGAAAACCAAAAGTCATGGTTGGTCAACTATGTTTAACCAGCCATAACTTTCAATATGTACATACTCTGGGCTTGATTCAAGTTCTAGAACATAGATCTCATAGCATACTACAACTACAAACTTTCAAAACACAAAAATCATTAACGATCACCGATCTATGAGGTCTGACATTCGTTGTCACACAGCATAAAAAAAAATTTCCCAGATTTTGAAAAACATCAAATTCGAGCCTATAGATGTTATGGATCTAACATCTAGCAACCCATATCATCTATTTACACCTTATACAACATGTTTCAACACCAAATCATAACATCTAACACATCCTTAAGGATCAAATTCTTATTTAGGGTTTTATTCCTTTATGAACAAATTCTTGATTTTAGGCTCCTGATTTGTTATGAGTTAACTTGGGACTTGTTTTTGGGACTGAAATGCTAAAGGTTTTCATAGGTTTAGAGAGAGAGCTTTGGTTGTGGGTATGAGCACAGATGAGCTTGAAACATGATTTTTCTCTTTCCAATTCTATATATATATTACATGATACAATACAAGGCTGATCAAATGTGACTGATTGCTGGAATTATTTAGCATGTGGAAAGTCAATAGTTTGTCACCAACTAAAGTCTTAGCAAAATTTGCAAGCAACATAATAAAAAATGTGCAAAGGGGTATTTAGGTCATTTTGATCATAATTTTAATGGCAAACTTGACATTCTATTCCAACCCTTAGGGTTTGACCCTAAGGTTTTAGAATTTTAGTTTCTAGGATTTTAATTTATGGTTTAAAATAAAAATTTTAGTTTCTAAATTAAAAATTAGGGTTTCTAAATTGATTTAGGTCTCCTAATTACATAGAACATAAAAATTAGGTTTAAGCTTCATAAATTATAATTAAGATTACCAATTTAGTAATTAGGGCTTACAATTTGATAATTAGGGTTTCTAAATAATAATTAGGATTTCTAATTTTAGAATTTAGGGTTTTTAATAATTAGGGTTTTCCTTAATTAAGTGTAATACCTGACATTATTTACATTATAACACGACTACATAATGACTTAACAAATTTTTAAAGTCATATTTGACTTTTTGAATTAGGGTTTATCAGCAATGCTAGGATTTTATCATGTTACACCATAATTGACCAACCATTATCAGTCTATACATACATTACATATTTATAGCACTAAAATATAATTAATATAATATTATTATTCTCATTCCTTAGTCAAAATCCAGAATTAGGATTTAGATTTCATATCTGATTTATCTTTCATATACATACCAATATTAATTAAGTTATAATAATTAACTTAATTAATCTAAAATATATTAATATAACAAAATAATTATTATAATAATTCTATAATCATTTCATATTTTATTTAAATAATATAACAATCATATTTTTATAGAAATTAATTAATAAAAATATTATTACTACCAAATTAATTTGTTATTAGAATATAATGATCAATAATTCAAAATAAATTTATTTTTAATTATTCATGTAATAAATAAATTTTATTTATCACATATATACATATACTTTACCTTATACATATTCCTAACTTTAAAATAAAAATAAAAATTTATACGCAAAATTTCTTATTTAATTATATAGAAACTATCGGGTTATTATAGCACATTTCCCCATGGAATAATAAGTCAAACTTATAACAAAAGCCTCATGACAAACCCCTCTATTTATATCAAAAAAATTGAATAAATAATTACCACAACACATTTTTAATATTTCAACAATTATTCATTATTTAATATTATAACTCATAATATTGACAACGAGATCGTTCCTAGGAAAGAGGGGGCTTTCCGATAAGGATTTCTCCTTACTGGCACGCAATTAAATAACCAAACCCCTTTCCTCGACAGAACTTTCTAGACATTGTCAATAATACAAATAATAATATGAATAATTATGTCATCTCAATTATTGATTTAATAATATAAAATATTGTGCAGATGATACTGTGATAATAATTGAATCAATAATATGAGACTTCTTACGTAGCAACTACTGTAGCAATTATTGAATGAAACTGAGTGACTTCTTACGTAAACATCAATAATCATAGATATTGTGCAATACCGTGTGATACTATGCAACAACGCGTATTACTATACTTTTATCACCGGGTATTTCAACAGTTTAACGGCAAAAGTATTGCCGTTATTTTTTTTTATAAAAATGTTATTAATGTCGCTTTCTATATCCGACAGTTATTCCGTTATGTGGTCCATCAATGATTGCGCCGTCGTACGGATATTCCCCGACAAAACGAATATTTTCGAACAAACGAATATTTTATGACCACTTGCTTACTTTGCAAACTTTTCACATAACACCTTTAACTTTAACCTTTTATCAATTTAACCATTTACTAAATAAAAAAATTGAATACTTTTATTTCATAAAATTCGGGGTCTTACAGTAACTGTAGATCTGAGTTGTTATTTTGGAGATATATGTATGAGTGTTTTTTTTCTTCCTGAAACGGTGAACTTCTTCTTCCTCTATTTTTTCCCTAATCTGGATATTGCTAGCTATTAGATGACTAGGTAGATTGGAGACATGATTTTTTTTCACGATTCTCTATTTTTTGGGGGTAATTTAGTACTTGAGGAACTGTAGATCTGAGTTGTTATTTTGGTAATATATGTATGAATGTTTTTTTTCCAAAAGTTGAGTGAAATTTGGTGGGCGTTCTTTGAAAGCAGCTTGATTTTTAGCCGGCCTCGGACTTATGTTGGTGAGTGGGATCGGAGGAGTCGGATGAGGAGGACGTATGGTTGATGAAGAAATGGAGAGATAGTGAGAGAGTCTGGGATGAAGGAGAAAGGTGGAGGAAGATGGGGAGGTTCAATTTGAATGGTTTTCTAAATTTACCCTTGTTTAAACAATTTAAATTAATAAAATGATAAAAATATTATTTTTTAAATACACATCAGCTGAACTTGGCTCTATTTAAGGGTCACGTAATCAATTTTCGACATGTCAAGAGAAATTGGACAGAAGTGGAAAAAATTAATAGTTTACTCATCTAATTGACAAAATTAAAAGGTGAATTATTGAAGCGAAAAATGTCAAATAGTTTAGAGTAATGAAACATATTTAAGCCTAAATAAATATCTCTAAATTATTATGTAATTAGAATAACGTACAAAATTATGACAATAAAATCAGACAGTTTGTATTATGCGAGAGAAAATATAAAGAAATAATTACATGAGAATAATATTATAATGATGAACTATACTTAATATATATATACTGGTAGTGTTTCGTGCCTCCGGCACTACATGGACGGTGAGATTTATCCCAAACTTTGGACGATCCAGATGATTTATTAGTGAGCGGAAAATTCAAATTCAGTTGTATTTTGTTAGATATATATATATATATATATATATATATATATATATATCTGATCGAGGATCGAGAATTCTCTTAAATAGCATTAGGCTTAAATAGCATTCTTTTATCAAACGAGCGTAGTTTTGGAGGGACGCGATGACATTGTATTTATAAAAATGCCCCGCGCCCCTCCAAAACTACGCCTGCTTTTGATAAAAGAACGCTATTTAAAGCGAACGCTATTTATTGATAACGCTTCGATCTCATCAGATATATATATATATATATATATATATATATATATATATATATATAATATTTTAAAAATATAATCTAACCCAAATAATTTTAAAAAAAATATAAAAATATGAGTTACCCTGGCATAAAATTGAGAAATTAAAAATATGACATGTACCCTTATCAAAAAAATAAAAAAAAAGGAAGAAAAGAGAAGAAGGAACGCCAGTCATTTGCCTCATTGCCCAGGGAGCCGTCTTTCTTTCTTTCTTTCTCACAATATAATCATCTCAATTTACTAGCAAGTCAAACAATTGGTAACTTTCTCTTAAATCTCTTCTATAATATCAATAATTCTACTAGCATTCTCTCTGTATATGTGTGTATATATTCACTAACAAGTATTCTGTGTGTAAATTTATAGCGAGTAAAGATGCATCAATCCGATTTGGCTCAGCTTCAGTCCACTATGCAAATGATCGAACTTGCTTGCAGTTCTATTCAGGTTCACTCTCTGTAGATGTGTGTGTGTATATATGTATGTGAATTTCACATTTTCAC
The DNA here is from genome assembly GCA_020205605.1 of Panax ginseng. Lineage (NCBI taxonomy): Eukaryota > Viridiplantae > Streptophyta > Magnoliopsida > Apiales > Araliaceae > Panax > Panax ginseng. Next base: position 32,962,374 of record CM035127.1, on the reverse strand, counting down.
ATGTTCAATGAGTATTATATCTTTATAATGTTCTGTTTGGTTGCCATAGATTGGGATTGATTTTAATAATTTTTAAGTTGGAATTTACAATGTTGAGTTTGGTTGCTGATTGTTTTAGTACGAAAAGAAGGAATATAGGAATTCATGTATTTAGGAGGTTTCATTGCTGGGTCATTTATTTTTATTGAATCATTTTTCAAACAGATTATTGCTTTAAGCTGACAATTCTGTAATATTAATTGATAATCAGAAGAACAATCTGCTAAAAATTAGTATCAGTGGGTAACAATGTTAGCACTATACAAGTTATTATTGGCACTCACACTAAGCAAAATGAAGCCAACTACTATAATCAATAATCATTTCTATGCTGAGTTGTTTAGTAAATTAAGAATCGAGTGTAATAGGGATCCAGTCAACATAATTTTGTTGAGTCTTGTAGTGATTGATAACAAGTTATTACCGTTTGTGATATAAAATAGAGAAAAGGTTTGTTGAAACAATTGATACCTGAATTATAAGAGAGTTAATCCCCTATTAAGAATTGAAGAGAGCAATTTTTTTGAAAAAAAATACATATGATACAAAAATGAATGGATCATATACATATATGATGTATATGTGTTATTATGCACTTTCACATATGGGAAAATGAAACAACCCGTGTCAAATCCCGAGTCCGGAACAAATCTCGGGTCAAATACCAAGTCCGAATCGAATCAAATCCATCAAAATAATGACTTAAACCACTTACCCAATAGTATTTTCTTGGGTCATCTTAGCCCACCACAGGCTTACCCAAAAGGTCATGACTGAATGTATTATTGGTAATTACTTAATTCCTTATATACAGACAAATTTTTTTCATATCTTTCGATGTGGGACCGGGGTGTTACAAATTCCCCCACTTAAATTTCCGACGTCCCTGTCAGAACCCATCACACACACGGTCCACAGATCTTTGCCTCTCTAGCCATTGTGGGATAATACTAGTTGACTTCGTGTCCCCACCTCCGGACTTTTTTCTCTCCATTGTAGGATAATACCACCAGCCTTTGTGTCGGATAATAATGACTAATTTATTGGAATGAAGGGAGTATTATAGACTCAAAAATAAATTTTAAAGTTAAATTGTAACCAAAATACTCTAAATTGATTTATTAGATATTATTTTAGTAATCTTTATAGAGTAACAAGAGAAAATGAAAATTCAGCAAAAGAGAATAATTCAAATTAAAAGTGGAGATTTATGTATCTGCTTATGAAAAGTGACGTGAGAAAATAGAGCGACATTTTGAATGTATAAAACTCTAAAAAGTGATTAAAGGCTTATCAAGCAATATAGAATATGTTTGTGCTAAAAAAACCTCTTCATTTGAAATGGTAGAAGGTTTAAAAGTTTTGACAACTATGACAATAAGGCTATGCTGTTGCTACATAAATGGTAAACCTAGATGAGAGATAAAATCCTTGAGCTAAATTGTACAACATGTTGATTATGGTCACATTCATTATAAGGATTGAAGTGCTTAGCCTTGATCACACTTTGAAAAACGGCAAATTTGAGACATACTCTCTTGCCTATTAAGCTATGCATGGAAACATACTTACCTAAACTGCTTTTAAATCAGATGCATGTCAACCCAGCAGCTGCTGAGGCAACTATATTATCACTATGCCAGTCTCCAAGGCCATACAAGGCATGTCAGTTCATACTCGGTAAGTTTATGCATTTTTATATATGACTGAATCAAGCATATAAATAGTTTCTGCTCTAGTAGTAGTAGGATGTTGATCATATGCACACTGTCTGTATTACATTCTTAAGGTGCTGTATGGTAACCCTCCAAACTTCAATGACCTAATGGAAAATGGTGTGCTGGGTCCTTTTGGGTCTGCTGGGTGATGTGCAGAACTGTGGGAGATTTTTTATCATGTTGGAATGCAGTCAAGGTGTGAAATGATAATGGGAAATGGTGTGAATCCGTTGTTCATTGTGTAATGTGGACAGTTTGAGAAGAGAGGAATCAAATATCCTTTTAAGGGAAGGATACTCATCTTGTGAAGTTCAATCTACCATATTGGGCCTGCTCTTTATTTGAGTCACAAGTCTTTTGGGACTGGATATTCATCTCTAGATTATCTCGAGGAAGTTGCATTAGATATTTTTTATTTCTAAGTACTGGGTGAATTTTCTAGCCCTGGTTAGGAGCTTTTTCCCTAGTAGGCAAGTGTTCTATTTTGGGTAGTGAAGCACCCAGCTGGGAAATGTCTAATATGCCCCTTCCCATGAATAAGAGTTAACAGAATGTTAATTGTTTAGGTTATTCCTTCTGTTTAAGCAGTATTGGAATGAGATTGCAAGATTTTTATAATTCGTGAACCAAATAAGTTGATTTTTTTTTGTTTGAAGGCAAAGCGTGGATAACTGCTAATCTGCTATTATCCCTTTAAACTAAAAGAATTGAGTTGAAATGTTATAATATTATAACATAATAATAATAAAAAAAGATAACCAAAAATAAAACTGAAAAGTAAAACAAAATATAAATATATTTATATAATGATGATGATAATAATAATAATAAATGGCAAAAGTTACTGCACCCTACTCGGCTTCTAATATGCAGATTATCCTCCTCCACTTTGTCCTATCATAGGCTTTATATTTCGCTCCTTCAAACTCTTTGTACAATTTTCTCCCAAGTACCTTTTGGCTTCTCTCCCTCTTCTTATATCTTCCTCCTGATACAATATTCGTCTTCTTACTATTTACAAGCCGACGTTGAATATTACCAAACCATCTCAACCAATGTTCACTCATCTTCTCCTCAATCAGTGGCACCCCAACCTTCTTTTGAATGTCCTCGTTTCTGTTTCTATCCAAACATTGTATGCCCATATATCCACTTTAACATTCTCATCTCAACAACTCCCATCTTATACATGTTGCTTCTTGGTTGCCCAACACTTAGCTTTATAGAGCATTGGTGGCCTCACTACCGTCCTATAAAACTTTCCCATCATTTTGGTCAGGTTTTACGATCACATAATAACCCCAAAACTCTATGCATCTTTTACTTTGCTATTTACAAGGGTAAATTCTTGGTGGAATTGATACTATTATGAAAATAAAGTACTATTGAATATAAATTGTTTTAATAAAGAGATTTGGTTCTTGCAATGTTTTTTGCTACGACTCGACGAATATAATCTGTTGCTACCCTTTGGTTCGACAAAATGGAACCTCTCAACAGCTCTTGTTCCTTTATAGGAATTAGTACTAATATAGTTATTAATTTAATATAAAAGATAAATATTTGGGAAAAGAAATACAAGAACTATAAATAAAGGACTCAGATCTCCAACAAAATATAAAAGATAATTCATACACAGGATAGGCCAAGCAAATCCTGACATTATGGATGACTGGTTATGGAAGGACCGTCCTTCATTTGCTTGTGCAAGCTTTTGTGACTGGTCCAGAACTGATATAAGAATACGTTAAACCAATTAGTTGATTCGAGATCTCGTTATCAAGGTCCTCATTCCAATTATATAAACAACCAATGAAGACCTACAATTCCAAGTTCTTTTACCCCATTAGAAAGTCTTTTCCGCTGGATATTTGGAATTCCTCCATTTGAAATTCTTGTTGAAGTGTTGAACTAAAGGTAGAGGATTTAGAGGGTTATCTATTACAACTTATCTTTTTGTCTGTGCTTGGTGCATGTGTCCACAAATTGTTATGCCTTTGAATGATAATCTTATTATGGAGACTATAGTTCAACTTGTTTTTGATCCTTGCAGAAGAAAACTGATTTCAGACAATTTTTAATTTGGTATAATGGACAAGGGCTTAGTACTGAAATGCAGCTAATTGTTAAATCTAACATAATATTTGGACTATACTTTAATTATAAGACTTTTGAGATTTCATAGATTCTTATTTTAGTCGATTTTAGTATATGCAAGAGTTCTCATATTAACCATATCTCAACATATCCAGAAAATTCTCAGCTGGCAAATGCAAGGTTTCAGGCTGCTGCAGCAATTCGTGATGCAGCTATCAGGGAATGGGGATTCCTCACAGCTGACGAGAAAAGAAGCTTGATTAGGTAATGTTGCAAGATGGATGTCCCATAACCTTCACTGACAGTAAATAAGCCTAAGTTCAATTTTACTGCAGTAATCACATATCTTTCATAAGTATGTTGGAGAAGTTTAGTTCTTGTAACTAATGTGAATATGATATTCACTTTAAAATATTTTTTTGAATGATGGGGGAACCATTACTTTTAAGAATTACTCCCTCCATCCAATTTTACTTGTCCCCTAGTTTGAAAGTACACGTCTATTAAGAATTTTTTTTATATCCAAATACCCATCTTAACTATTCTATTTAATCTCCTTACTCTTTCTTGAAATAATAAATTATAGAAGAGAAAGAGAGAGAGAGAGAGGGGAAAAAAGGAGTGTGGCTGTGCTTTCAATGTCAAGTTAATAGTGTTATGTTTTTTCAATGTATGTTATGTTATTTTTAATGAATTTTTTTTAAAGTTAAATGAGGGTAGTATTGGAAAAATAAGGTCAAAAATAGTATTAAAAAGAAAAGAGCACAAATAGATTTGGATAAAGCAAAAAAGAAATTAGGACAAGTAAAAAACTTGGACGGAGGGAGTATAATATATTAATTCCAAATTTTTCTTTCAATGACTCGCACTCCATAATTTCATCTGGGGAGTGTTACAAATATTTGTTGCAGTTTTTGTCTATCCTATGTCATGCAACATGCATGTTCCCCTGAGGGCTATGTCCTAGCAAAAGTTTCTTCTGTCGCTGCTCAGTTGATGAAAAGGGGCTGGTAAGTGGCTCATACTATTAACATTTTAACCAATTAATGTAATTTACAAGATGTAGTATTATCTTTGTGCCAATACTTATTAAGGGGGAAATAAGCACCTTGTTGCTGCCTTTTTTACTTTATTTGTAATATTGAAAGGGAAAAAGTTGGCTTTTTCATCATAAAAAAACTGTATGAAAGTATTAATCATTTAGTCTTTTGAAGAAATCCTTTTAAATATAAAGAGCAGGTCAAAGTTTTTGTTTTTATTTTTTGTCAGACTATCCTATTAAGTGACGAACTCAACTGGGATATGGCCCCACTTTTTATCACGGGGTCTCTTTGGAGAGAATGTAATAGAAAGATGGTTCGATGGAGTTTTGACTTTAACACATATAGTGAGATCTCTTATACCGAGTACACTTTCCTTTTGGGTACATCAAGGTTATCTGTGAGGTGTTCTTCCGCTCTTCAGATTTTTTGGAGGAGCTGGCATTTTGATAGCTTTTGTTTCAGTTGTTCCATGTGGGTTGTATAATTTGTAGGGGTTGATCCCCATTAGCCTGGGGATGAGGTTTGAGGCTGTGCAATGGATACAAATATTTGATTCTCATTGTGGAGTATTTGCATGGTTCAAAGTTGCGGTAGCGGCCTAAGTTTCAAAAGATTTTTTTTACTCGATATAGGTATCGGTGTTGGTATAAGGTGATATGCACCGTTTCGCTAGTTAGGAGCTTCAAAATTTTTAAATAAAAATATAATTTAATTTTTAAATAATAAGATCAACAAGATGGATCATTTAGATAAACACAAAAACTCCATCTAGCATACATAGCAATTAACATTGTCCAAATGATAATATAGACATCTCACATGCTTGTCTAATACTATATTGCATGATAATTGAGCAATAAATTTTTAAGTCACTCTAAAAAGTACATAAACACAATAAAAGAAGTAAAATAGTTATAAATCAGTCCTTCTCCTACTCTTGCTTTACATTATCATGCTCTTCTTGTTCGGTTGTTCCTCATTAATAGTTATTATTTTTTGATAAGCTAGTATGGTTTATTGAAATTTATTATTATATTTGATAAGTTATCTATATATATACATATTTTACTTATTATTATTATTGCACCCTCTGTCCTACAAAAAGAGTCCCAATTTTTGATATGATTACTATTATTATTACTAGTGTTCTAAAAATCGTTAGGTGAACCTAGGCAGCGGAGGGGGTGCCTAGTGCCTGGGCCGCCTAGGTGTTTTCTTATACGGACTAGACATTTTCTTTATGCGATTTCATTTATTTATTTTTCTATTGTATATATACTTGTTATACAAAGCATATAATAGATGTAATATTTCTAAATTTTACATGAACCATTACTAAAATAAAATCTTTTAAGCTTTAATAAATTCATTTTAAGTATTGTATAGCTTCAAAGTATAGTTCTAATCGACTAATTCTACTTAGGCGAGGTGCCAAGTCAAATCGAGACGGTAAAGGAATGCCTAGGTGGGGATTTTTAGAACATTGATTACTCCTTTGATGCACCATTATTTTGCCTTTATTTATCTGTTATGGTGTTATTTCTCACTGCTACACTGTTATTTCTCCCCGTTATGGCAAATTTTTGACTATACTCGACCTTTGCTTGAAATAACGATTCGTGTCTCATTAAACCAAACCAAACCAATACGCTGATATTTTGCCAACACAGTCAACACTGCTGCTTATTTGAACCATGAATATTTGATTCTCATTGTGGGGTTGTTTCTTTAATCTGCCTTGGGTTTTGTTAAGTTCCCACCCCTTATTGTGTTAATAACATCACTTACAGAAATTAAACCTCAATTGGCATAGATGATTCATCAAACTCTCTATTCTCTTTACAGTTTGCAGCTTAAGAGCTTATGTGCTAATCCCAAACGTACGGAGCTTAAGTATTTCTAACCAAATAAGCTCTACACCAACTAACAACAATATTTAGATTCTCATGTAGTAATAAGAGTAGAAAATGAAGTTATCAAATCAAATACAGTAGCTTTAACGGAGTACCTTGAAAGGATGGAGTAGCTTTAGTGATGATGAATCAGTAAAAGCGGAGTGAATTTGAGAACTAGAAATAAGTATAGATTATATATATATATATATATATAAAATTAATATAAAAAAATGGTCTCTCAACCCTAAAATTTAGAAATCCCTCTTCAACCCGCGTAAAATTTAGGAAAAGAAACTATTTTTCATCTTTTCTTTGATTTTAAAATCTTTTTTTTCTGCATTTTTACTATCATAATTATCTACTTACTACTATCTTTTATTTGCATACATTTTTTTAATTTAGTTAGTGTTCTTTAAAATTCATATTCTTGATGACAATAATATTTAATTATATATAATATTTTATTATTAAATTACATAAGTAAAAATATTTGAGTTTAAATAAGATTTTACTATTATATAAATAGATGAATATATAAACAAATAAATCATTAATTTAAAGATGAATACTAGCTGAGATTTATATTGTATAAATAGATGAACTATTATTGTAGATTATTAAATCTGTTTAATTTTTCATCAATACTTAGTTATACATTATTAGTTAAATAATATTTTTAGAAAGAAATAATATTTCTTATAAAAAAACATCGTACACAACATTAATCTATTATTATTATAATTAATATATTAGTATGGTATAATACTAATAAGTATAATATATTAGTATAGTATAATACTAAAAAGTATAAATTATACAATAATTTTATAACAAAATCCGTGCTTTGCATGGGATCATGAGCTAGTTAGAGGAATAGAGCAAAGAGAAGAAGAAAAGTTGCAAATTGTTGCATACATGCTTTAATGAAGAGAACTTGCGGAGCTATAAATTGGCCAAACAGGAAGCAAAGAAAGCAGTGAGAGAAGATAGTGGCAAGGTTTATGAGGACTTGTACCAAAAGCTTGGAACCAAGGAGTGTGAAAAAGTTTTCTACAAGCTTAATAAGGCAAGGATAGGAGAAGTAAAGATTTGAGCGATAGATACATCAAGGACGAGAATCAAAAACTCCTCGTTAGAGATGTGGTGGTTAAGGAAAGGTAGAGGATTTACTTTTATAATTTTTTTAATGGAGAGAGTAATGGAAGTCGGGAAGAATTGGAGGATGTTTTAGATGATACAAATAGGAGAACTGTGCGTAAATCAGGATCCTCAAAATTAGAAAGCTTTACAGAAGAAGAAGAAGAGAGGCAAGACTATGGGGCCTGGCAAAGTTTGGAGGTGCTTGGTGGGTATGGGACTAGGTAGGCTAACTATTTCTGTTTATTAAGATCTTACACACTAAAAGGATTCCTAATGAGTGAAGGAAGAGTATGTTAGTGCCAGTTTTAAAGAATAAGAGAGATTCAAAATTGTTTTAACTACATAGTGATTAAGCTTATAAGCCTTGCAATGGAGTTGTGGGAGAGAGTAATTGAAAGACGATTAAGATTATACACTGGAGTATCAGATAATCAATTTGGGTTTATGGGGAGATCTACCGTGGAAGGTATTCCTAAATAGAAAGTTGATGTTTAGAGAAAAGAGAAAAGAGGAAAGACCTACATATGGTGATTATTGATTTTAGAGAAGGCATATGATAGGGTTCCGAGGAGAATACAATGTTTCCCTTGTTTAATGAATACATTGTAGTACATTTATAAACAGTATAAGAATAATTTCAAATACAGAAGAGAGATTACAAAAAATTGGGGGCAAGGAATCCTTAAGCTAAATACATAGTGGAATCAAGAAAATCCTAAATAAGCAGGGCTCGCTAATCTCTATGCACATTATCTACTGTAACCTCTCTTCGTAAAAGTGCACTAGTTATCGAAAAGAAAGATATTTATAATCAAAACTTCTAGCATTCCTCTCTGGCCAAGTGTCCACCAAAATGGCAAAACAAGCACAACACAACAAAATTTTTGCAATCCTGCTCCACTTAGAACACCTGATGTGAAGCAAACCCTCTAATGAAATTAGAAAAGGACTCTCTAAAAGTTCAAAGTAAAGAATGCCACAAACTACCCGACCAATAATAATGTAGAAACAATGGAACTCTAAACTCTATTTCCACATAGCACACTTGTCTGATAGCAACTGTTGTAGGGCATTCTCCACATCAAATTATTTGTGTTGTTACGATCAAGGAAAGAGGACTAGATGAAATCTTTGTTTTTTGTAGGAACCTTTACCTTCCAAATGAAGGAGCCTACAGGAAATCTATTTTTAGGTCATGCACAAACAAGGAAGTTGAAGGAAGTGATTGTAGGACTGATTCAAGAAAAATGATTCTTTGAGCTAAATTCTTCGTGGGAGCTAGAACCTAAAAAACAGAGCTGCCAACTAATCTCTATGACATATTCAATGCTGCAACTGCTCTCCATGAATGAACACAATGGCAAGTAGCTCTAAGTTATTGGAATTGAAAGATACCTATCGTAGAAAAGTATAACATTCCTCTTTGTCTGAATGTTCCACATTTTGGCAAAACGAGAACACCATTACAAAATCTTTGCATTTGTGTTTTCTCTAAATTCTTATATTTGCAAGGTCAAGGTTCGTTGAAAATTAAGGCTTTTGTTTGTTTGGCAGTTCTCAATCGTCTTAATACTAATGATTTGTTGCAAAGGAGAAGGCCATACAAAAGCTTGTGTCTATATGTGTGTCATGTGCAAGAAAAAAATTAGCATGTCATGGACGTTTTTTGCATTGTGTTAAAGGGGCATGTAGCCTTTGGAATTATCTCTTTGGAATTTTTGAGGAGGCTTAGATGTCCCATTGCTCTTTGGAGAGTTTGCTTTAGGCTAGATTTTGGAGTTTTGGATAGCTCAAGGATGCTACTATCCTTTAGAGGTGTTCTTCTTTTACCATTTTGTGGGGCATATCGACCGAAAGAAATGCTAGAATCTTCAATGATACTTGTCTTTCTATTCCTCTTCTTTGGGATAGGGTTTCATTTCTAGCAGATTCGGCTATGGAACCTTTTAGAGGAGTTTCTATTTCAGATGTCATCGAGATTGATGAATAGTGCTTCAATCGGTATTCTTTATTTTATTTCTTGTATTTCTTCAGAGGACTCCTCCTCCTTGTATGCAGCTCCTCTTATTTCTAATAGAATCCTTCTTTTCTCAAAAGAGAAGAAGAAGAAAGAAATCTTGGCACTCAAAACCTTGTTTGTCATTGATTTTACTGATTATACTTGTTTCAATTCTTTTTTCCTTTACCGGAGGGTTTATCCCTTGTTTATTATTGCTTTTGCTGTTTTTTTTTTATTGATTTTTTTGTTAGAGTTTAGCTTAAGAACATGATTTTTGCCGAATGACTTGGGAATGTGGGTTGTATAACTTGTATCCGTATTATATCCTTGATTGCATTTGGATTGTACCCCTTTCACGCCTCTAATAAATTTCTTACTTAGAAAAAATGAAAATACATCAACTCATACCATTTCAAGTTTTCAACTATGTGTTGCTCCAAATTTCAAGTTAGCTATTCAACAGAAATATAAAACACATATAGCCAATTCAGTATGTTTGTTTTCTGTGCAGGCTAGACTTTTCAGTTACTGAGAGGGATGCATTTTTTCATGAGGTACAGTTTAATTCTCAATGTACCTGATGCTGTTTCTATGCGAACTATATACTACCTGTACTTATCTTTCTTAGTCCAGTTTTTCCATAGTAAATGCTTCTCTTATACTCCCTCCGTTCCTAAAAGATTGTCGTTTTAGAAGAAAAAATTTGTTCCAAAAAGTTTGTCGTTTACAACTTTCAAGGATAATAAATTATTTACTTTCCTATATTACCCCTACCTTCTCTCATTGTCCCAAGAAATTCTCTCTCTTGTATTAATAGTTTTCAACTTCCCATAAAGGGGTAGTGATGGAATTTCAAACAAATTTTACTTGGTAAATGATACTTTCTTAATCCATGTGCCAAAAACTTAAACGACAATCTTTTAGGAACGAAGGTAGTATTATGTATCCACAGCAGTAATGATTTATGGGACAGTTACTGTGTACTAGATAGGAATACATGTGGAAGGTTTACTGGTTTACACTCCCTTCCAAGGCTTACCTACACAATGATTTAATTCTATTGGCCTTGCTGCGTATTCAACACCTTTAAATATTATATTGAAGGTGTTTTTCATATTTTGTTTGGAACCCTAGCTAGTACTTGAGATTTGAATGTATCATGTGATTAATCCAATTAATGATTTAAAGAGAACATCCTTTAATTTTTGAAGTAAGTTCTAGTGTTCCTTTTTAGCAATTTAATTTGTGGATGATATTTGTAATTGTTTTTTGTTACTTACTGAATGTTGACACGTGAACATTTATTGTACATTATGATACAGTTGAATTGAAGTAGTTAAAACTTTTACGTTTATGACATTCCTCCTATATGGATTTATACAAGTAAAGGTGTGTTTTGGAATTTCTACATATTATCCTTTTTGTTAGAGATTAGTAGGGCAATTTTTTTCTCTTTCAGATAAGCCACATTGCTGAGGCTTGATTGTGTTAATTTTGAGGGTGTTTGAACTTCACTTTGATGCATGTTGAGCTCAAACTTAATTTGTACATGGATCCCATTTTTTTAGGTGATACAGAACTCTGCTTGGTTTTTTGGTCACACATATTGATGAAGAATTTTTTTGTAAGAAATTAAGAATGCTTAAGGAAAGCATATCCTGTATCAGTTATTTTACAACATGGAATGTCACTCAGAAACAAAATAAGTCAAGTCTGTGTCAATAACATAAACTGCCAAGTGTTCCAGAAACAAAAATTAAAGTACAAGTTGGAGAATAATGTTAGTAGCAAACAGAAACCGACAAGAGAAGAAAGATCTTGAAAGAGAATCTCCTTTACAAAACCAAAAAGCAAAAAACACTAATCAGGGAAAGAAGAATGTGTAACGCCCCCGAAACCCGGTCTATCTTCAAACCCGAGTTCGGTGCATCACGGTACTACCCATTCAACATAATCTTAAAGACATGAAGGTAATTAATATATTATTACAACATATCACTGCTAATCCCAGGTTCTAAGACCTTTACATATTCAAATTATAATATTAATGAATATTACATCATACAAATATTATAATTACAACAAATTATTACATTACACAATGTAGTTCTACACAACTAAATCTTGTTCTTTAATAATTCCTTCCGCTTAATACCATCTGACTATTCAAGTCCATCCTCTCTAGCTGCAAAAGTTTTAAAGTTTTGCAAGAGTGAGCATTTAATTGCCCAACAAGTTATAGCAGTTGAATAAACAACAAAATCAAGAATCAATTCAACGTTCTTTGAAAACTTCATCAACGAAACAATAGTTGAGACACAATTCGAATAAACAGGAATAACTTAAATCCCTATCATATTAGCAGTGTCTATATCATCGTCATAACACAATCTGTGTCTATTTCCATGTAATATCTCAACATGTGTCCAGCTGAAATAATTAGCATGGACTTAATCATAACTTAACTAATGCATCAATAGAACTGTAACAACTTAAACAATTCAATAACAGAATAATTCATTCACAAAAGTACATACGTGCATATATTGGCAAACAACACAATTCATAGCTAAACACCTTGTACAAATATAACATCTTTACACAAAGACATGAAACTTGCATTCAATTCAACAATTTGAATGAAATTAGAAAACTTGCTTAATATCAACAATTAAACAAGAGTTAGAAACTTGCTACAATTAAAACTTGTACAAGATTAGAAACTTGCCTTTCACGCGATTTTCCGGAACGCAATCCAATCTCTCTTCAAACGACCTATATATATCATTAAGGTCAATTATACCAATTAGTTACCTATATACGTCACTCATGGCTTACTTTAACTCTATTCCATGTTTTATAATATCCGTTTCATAATAATCGGAACACTATTTAAGTTCATTAACATTCAACTCGGCGTTTCAACGTTCGCATGTCATACGCCCGACTTGTCTAACCTGAACGCTTAATCGACACGCCATTGCGTACGATTAACATGTCCAATACATCTACCATTCCTTGATTTACATTTCTCTAGACTATATTTCCAAAGTCCAATGTTTAGAACTCTGAAATAGTAGCCAAACCTAGCTTGGCGACACGGCGTTCCGAAAAAACTAAATCGGTTTGCCTCCAATTACACAACAGTCCTAAAAAGGCTCATTTTAGACCTTAATCCCGACCTTATCTCTCAATTCTTAAAGAATGAAAGTTGTAGGTCTACTTCTTAGCTTTCCAGATCATCTTGAATCACCTTAATCAGAGTTCATACGAAAGATTTATGATCAATTTAGTAAAGCATGTCTGAGTTGACTTTGGCCTAACACTTGACCAGTGCCTTGGTGCTCAAAATTTTCTTTGGTGCAGCGCCTAGGCGCTCGAAGATAGGGTTTGAGCACCGAGCCAGCGCTTAGGCGCTCGACCCTTGACACTTAAGTTAGCTTTTGCAACTTTTGCAACCTTCGACACACTTCACTGCTCCATAACTTCGTCATCCGATATCGGAATGAGTCCGTTCTTGAGCCGTTTTCTTCTTTGTAACATCCTCTACACATCCCTGACGAAATAATTTGTAAGATTCTTTAATTAGTCGAAAAATTTGCCCGAAAGTCCCCCGGAAACCCGTGTTACTCGGACTCGGGTGCGGGTGTAGTGCGGGTACGAATCTAAGTGTCGGACACGTGAAGTCAAAAAATAGAGGATACGCGGATATGGATCCAAATTTGGACACTGATGTGGGGATACTGTATTTTATGATTTTTTAATAATAATGTTTATACTATCCAAATTCTTATAGACATGCATTTATCATGAAACTTTAGGGGTTGAAGTGCAAAAAAATATAAAAGCAAAGCGTAATTGAAACTACTGAAACTTTAGGGGCTAAAATGAAAGAAAATAAAAGTATAGGGACTGATATGTAATTTTTCAAGGGCTATTTTGAACTTTTAGAAAACCTGATGGACTAAATTAAAAAATTATAAAAACTATGGGGTACCTAACTGTAATTTTTCAAATATATTTATAATCCCATATCTGATTAGATAGACCAAACCCGTTGGAGACGGCTTGTTGGAGAAGAAGAAAAAGCCGACGATGGTAAATTTTTCACTCCTTTTTATTCGGTCTTTCCTCTTTCTTCTTCCTCCTCCTCCTTCCTCGTCTCTTCTTCTCCGATGAACAGTCGTATTCGGATTCTGTGGCCGGATCCCGTACGGATCCCGCACCCGTACCAGTGTGACATGGGTAATTCGCCAAAAATGGCGAGTCCGAGTAACACATCCGGAAACTATTTTTCGCCTAAAGATGTTTTAACGTCGAACTTTCTATACTTCACAACTTGCTCATCCAAAGTCGAATTGAGCTTGTTCTTGAGCCTACGGCTCACGTTTTTTACCCAACTACACAACCCCCCGAAAAGAATTAATTTTTCGGAAGCAGGAACTGCCGTACACTTGGCCAAAAAAGGTTACCAAGCTACGGTCTTTCATGCTCGACATCTTTTACGGAAAATTCGCCATAACTTCGTTATGGTGTATTTTTCCTCCGTTCCACTTGGAACAACTTGACAACCCACATATCTAGGATTCCATCTTTCAGAATCCAACAACAACACATAGACAAATGATTATACTAGTCTATTTATAGTCCACTATTAACTTGTTTTTCCATCCTCATGCTTAGACATACCTTTTTAATTACTTGGTTTACTTGACATGCATAAATAAGGTGTTTTAACAAAGTGTTCTCTTTCATATACACCTTATAACTTCAAGGTCCATCATGACCTTCAATTAACCAACCATCAACAACTACTTCAAACAAGAAGAAAAACAAAAGATGAAGAGATGATGTTTTAGAAACTTACCTTTCTTGGTTCTTCTTCCTCCTTAGCCTTGATCAAGCTTGATCCTTGCTATCCTTGGTATCTGTTTCCTTCCCTTTTGGTCCGGCCACTCTCTCTCTCTCTTGCTCTTGCTTCCTTTCTTAATAACACTTGGTAAATTTTGTAACAATTGAAAGAGCTAACACATGATTTGCTTATATAAAAGCTAGTTTTCACTTCTTACAAGTTGGTCACCCAACTTAGGTCACACAAGATCTCCCCCCTCATGTTTAAAAGCTTACTAATCACCCCCTTGAGTTAGCCTAATCAAACCACAATTAAAACTAACTCAAGACACTTAATAGCCACTTAATGGCTAAGATCACTTAATGGGGAGACCAATCACTTGATGCTTGGTTGGGATAAGGTGATGAGGCATGACTCACCATTTGGTCCCCTCCACCTCCTTGTTCCCGCCCCCCTTGGACTTCTTTGCCCCTTATCATCTCATTTGGACAAGGTGAGTCACCTCTTTGTTTATATAAACATCCAACCTTTTTACTTTGACTCTAAGTCTTAGGTTTTAACCCTAAAGCTTGAGTCATGACTCAGCCCTAAGTCAAGCCACCTTAAACCCTTACCTTTATCCTTGGCTAAACCCTAACAAATCCCTCCAAACCCTAGGCTCAACCCTAGGCTTAACTTTGGCTCAACCCTAGCCAATTTTCAATTTCTTAGCCAAGCCTTAGAATTCTTAGTTAGTCAAACTAATTCCAGTTAGGCATTTTCTTATCCAATTAGGTTTCTAACTTTCTCGGTTACGTTTTCGTAATCCGCTCGGTTAACCGAAAAACCGACTTTCGAAAAATCCGATTTCGCCACCGATCCCCATTTCCTAAACAAACGCTGTCATTCTTCGAAAAGACGAAAAAAGCGTTTTTCCTGTGAATAATATTTTTATGGTTTTTCCCAAAAAAACTTTTATTAAAGATTTCATTTCTCCATCTTAAATAAACGCTACGACGTAATTCAAAATTCTCGAAAAATAACGTTATTAGTGTTTATTTAATTTTATGAAGTGTGTTAGCGTTTTTATCGGAAAAATTATTTTCTCCCAAAAACTCCGAACACTAATACATAATCACGTAACACGTAAACTAGGTCATTAATCGACCTAAATCTTATAACACATAATAATATCAATAAAAGTTCATTTTATTAGATATTCATTTTAAAAACCTATTACAAGGTCATCTGATTTCTCGGGTCATCACATAATGCATCGAAGACTAGAGTACATGCGTTAAGGAGGCAAAAGAAGAAATAAAGAGGACAAATCCTCCGCCTCACTATCATTCAAGTTGGAAAAAGTGGAAATTCCAAGACATCAAATCAGATACAAGTGACAAAGCTGGTGATCAGGGAGTTATGTTGAAGTTAATAAAACATAATGGGAAAATTACTGAGAAGAGAAACATTTATCTACAAAATATCCTCCTGAGAATGAATAAGATTTCGAGCCACGATTTTATGGAAGACCAACGATCCAAAGGAATGATAGCCTTGGCATATAAATTTTGAATTGTCAGTGAGTGAAAAAGGACATGCATCCTACCTCTTCTATTGGAGGTCAAACTTAGGGTGTGTTTGATTAGGTTTGAATGCCTCTTAATAGGCGTGCCTCTGATTCGGTCAGAGGGCTGAACTTGTTTGGTAATTTTTTTTCTTCTCTATTAATGCTTCTTAATCGGTAAGATTTAAATCTAATTCTAAACCATCCAGAGTTTGACCGAGTTTATATTTTTTATGGACAAAAATAACCTCTTCTCCTTCGCTGCTTTCCCTCATAAGCTCGTCAAAATCCAATCTCTCTTCTTCCGTCATGACTGCAATTTTCAAATTTCTCTCTCTATATGTACATGTACATATTTATGAATGTGATTATTATACATGAATCAGAATCGTTCGATTATGAAAGGCAATAACTACCAATAGTAGGAAGATCTTGAATCAGAATCGTTCGATTATGAAAGGCAATAGATATCAATAGTAAGAGAAAGATCTTCAAAAGTATTAGCAATGAAAATCAAGAGCAAACCACTCTTGCCAACTACAGAGTCCCCAATCATCAACAACTTGAACAATTAATCAAAATCCAGCTGACTAGATGAATTCATTGAACAATTGTCCCAATTTATCAAGCCTCTAAAACCCTAACAATTGAATCGTAAATTATAATCAGAAAAAAAAATCAACAATATATGTAACTGACTGTGTTACTCGGACTCGGGTGCGGGTACGAATCTAGGTGTTGGAGACGTGAAGTCAAAAAATAGAGGATACGCGGATATGGATTCAAATTTGGACACGGGTGCGAAGATACAATATGTTATGATTTTTTAACAATAATGTTTATACTGTCTAAATTCATATAGACATGCATTTATCATGAAACTTCAGGGGTTGAAGTGCAAAAATATAAAGAAACAGGGGCAGAACTGAAACTATTGAAACTTTAGGGACTAAAATGGGAAAAAACAAAACTACAAGGACTAATATGTAATTTTTCAGGGGCTATTTTGAACTTTCAAAAAACTTGGGGGACTAAATTAAAAAATTATAAAAACTATGGGGTACCTAATTATAATTTTTCAGGGATATTTTAAATCCCAAATCTGATCGGAGGTTTCACTCGGATACAAACTCGTTGGAGAAGAAGAAGAAAAAGGCGATAATTGTAAGTTCCTCACTCCTTTTTCTTAAGTCTTTCCTCTTTCTTCTTCCTCCTCCTTCCTCGTCTCTTCTTCTTCTCCGATGAACCACCGTGCAAAAACAATTCAGATCCGGATTTACGTGGCCGGATCCGACGGATCCCCTTTTGACGTAGATTAATGTCGTGGGTCGTGTCGACACGAGTATTCCACCAAAAATGACGAATCCGAATAACATAGGTAACTGACTACAAATCTAGAAGAGAGAAAGAGAAAGTACCCATCTCAATTAATTGATTGACGAGAAATTGATGGGACAAATCTATGAAATAGAAGGTTTCAATTTTAGGGATGAACAATTTTTATATTTATGTATATATAATGTATGTATAATTGTGTTTATATGATTTTTATTTAATTTGTTAAAGGAGAAAGTAAAGTATATATATAATGTATGTATAATTGTCATTATGATTGCTTAAACTGTTCAGATGGTTAAAATGGTAAAATACTGTTATTCAGACATTTTGGAAAAATTAATTATCAAACAACATTTCTTTATTTTGATACAATTCTAGACAGAGGCTTTGCATTATTCCGATGTCTAAACTGTTTTTTTTTTTTTTTTGATAACCGGGAGTTTCCCAACCGCAGTCGGACTAATCTCCACGAACCCGGATCAGTCTTTTCATACAGGCTTGCGCTAGATGTCTAAACTGTTCAGATCTTAACATTCAATTTTATCAAACACAACCTTACTGTTGATTGCCTTATGTAACAATAATAAGAATATGATAACTATGTATAGATATTTTTATATATGATAGATGAGGACTCCTTGCCCTCTGTGTGTATGCTGCCCTTCTTTCTGTATACTCTGCCCTTCTTCTTATATTATATATATGTGTGTGTATGTACATGTATGAATATATATATAAATGTTGTACCTTCCAAGGCCTGTTGGACCTCTCTTCCACCTGCTCATGGCTACATCAATAAAGTTTTAGTCACTTTGGAATTATTAGAAGGCAGTATGTCAGTTTGAATGCTGGACTACAGTACAATAGCAGTTTGCTTAGAACATCTTCCCAACTTGCGATCATTAATGTATACTCCCTTTGTTTCACAAAAGATGTCTTAAGTACTCTTTTTCACAAAAAATTAAGAAAATTAAAGGAGAGGAGAGACTAGAGAGTATAAAATGAGTTCCAATATTCTCCCATAGAGGACCTGTATAAGTACAGTAATGATTCTTGCTTGTTCTTAAAAATAGTGGACCCTACTTACTTTTGTGGTTAAAATAGTATCATATAACATTTTGCATTTAAATTGTGTACTTGAGACATCTTTTGGCGGATAAATTCTTTTTGTACTTACGACATCTTTTATGGGACAGAGGGAGTATCTTTTAGGGATGTGGTGTAAAATTAAGCATTATCTTTAAATCTCAAAGACCCCTAGCTTATTCCTACTCTAATTTGGGTTCTTAGATATATGAGCTTGATCTTAAGTCTCGTTTCGAATTGTTTGATGAATGAACATGTTCATATGAACCTTTCTTGATTTGGTTCCTTTATGTACCTCTTCTGATAAGTGTATCTGGACTTTAGATTCAATTGGTTCATTTTCTTGTAAGATTTACTCCTCTTTTTTGACTCGGTATATTGTTTCTCATTCATTTTCATTGGCTGAACATTTGGAAAGCCAAGGTCACTTCCAAAGTCAAGGCTTTTGTGTGGTTTGTAGTTTTACAAAGATTAAATACTAATGATCTTTATGAAGGTCGCAGGTCTTACAAAGTTCTTTTTCCGAACATTTGTTTTATGTGCAGGCAGAGTAGTGAGACACATGCTCATTTATTTCTGCATTGTCCTGTTACTTAAGGATTGTGGAGCTTTCTCTTTGGAGTGTTAGGAGAGGAGTGAGTGTGTCCTACTATGGTGGAAGATATGTTATTAATTTGTTTTAGATGATTTGGAAGTAAGAGGAATGCCAAAATTTTATGGAAGTGTGCCTTCTTTTCTATCTTGTGGGGAATTTGGAATGAGCGTAATGCTAGGTAATTTAGAGAAAGTTGCTTATCCTTAAAGCTATTGAATGATAGGGTTATTTTTCTCGTGTCTCTTTGAGCTTCTGCTATTAGGGGCTTTTAGAGGTATCTCTATTACTGATTTATGTAGAGATCGGAGGGCTGCACTTTTTTATGTGCTTTCTTTTTTTTGATCTTTTAGTCTGAGGATGGACTTCTTGTCCCCTATTTATTGTATCCTTTCTTCTCTATTAATAAAATTTCTTCTTTTATCAAAAACTAAAATAAAAATATTAGCCTTGATTGAGCTGTTCATCAAGTCGTCGCCTAGGCATCCAGTCGGTGCATATTGGGAAGGCGTCTGGGCGACTTGGTGAGAGGGGAGAAAGTCAAGGGACTTGGTGAGCGACTTGGACGTCTTGGTGGACGACTTGGGCGACTTTGTGATTGAGTAAATTTTTGGGTAGTGATGATACTTCGTGAAGACAAACCTTAGTGGGCAGCAAAATTTATATATATATAAATATATGTATATATATTTTATATTTATATACACACATCTCCATGCTCCACACACACACACACACACACACACATATATATATATATATATACACACACACACATCCCCTTGCTCCAGTAGCAGCTGCCCTTGCACTAGCTTCTGATTTTGCTGCCCACTAAGGTTTGTCTTCACTTGGGAGAACATAAACTAAGTAAAATATATTATATTGTTCTTTCACTCTTTGCATTACTTTATATGCTCAAGTTCTTTTATATTGTATAATGACAAAGTAAACATCAGGCAACAAATTTAAAAGCTCTAGACGACCAGGAATTGATAAACTTAATATGCTAAGAATAGCAAGACATCAAAACCTTTATGAACTGTAAAACATGTATTCTATTCGGGACATACGAATTAATCTATTATATACATATATATATATATATATATATATATATATATATATATATATTCCCCGACAATTACCATGTGTTTAAGAGAAAGAACTTGCTTTAATAAAGTATATATTGAATTAAACTAAATATTATAAAGGTATCGCCATTTATATAATTTGAAGTTGTACAAGTTCAAAAAATTATAAGTTTACAACTATAATAAAATTATCCATTTTGACTTGATCTTGTTCACTTCTTGTTGTGATTTGATATGGTACATGTATTATGAATATGTTAAATCATTAGAAAAATAAATATATCAATATTCATATAAATATTAAATATATATAATTTTATTCATATAAAATTTACATTGTTAACGACTTTGTCGACTTGTGGACGACTAGTCGGGCGTTTTGTCGCCTAAGCTCTTAAGCTCCATGCTGTCGTCTCGCCTCGACTTGTCGCCTTGATAAATATGAGCTGTTCATGAACAACTTGGTGATTGAGCTGTTCATGAAAAGCTTCTTTTTGTGTCCTGGTGATATATTTATCAACAGCTTTTTCAAAATTTGTAGACTTTAAACGCCCGACTTGTGGACGACTAGTCGGGCGTTTTGTCGCCTAAGCTCTTAAGCTCCATCTTTGTCGCCACTCGACTTGTCTCCTTGATAAATATGAGCTGTTCATGAACAACTTGGTGATTGAGCTGTTCATGAAAAGCTTCTTTTTGTGTCCTGGTGATATATTTATCAACAGCTTTTTCAAAATTTGTAGACTTTAAATGCTCTGTGTTTGCTTGCTCTTCTTTTTACTATTTGTTTGAAGTCATTTATTCTCGCCTTGTTAGTTGTTGTGCCTATATGGATACAGGTAAGACAGGCTGTAATTGGCAGCCATGGTCTAGATGTGCAGTTCAATGGAATCATTGTTTTAGAGTCCTTGGTAAGTTTTTTTTGCCTTCTGCAGTTTTCACTTCTATTTGGATGTAGTTTTGAATACCATCTCTGCTTAACTTTTACTGAACCAATTTTGTGACTATGACCCTTCCTTTCAGGTATCAGAATTTGGACCTTCTACTTCAACTGCTATGGGTCTTCCTAGGGAGTTTCATGAACAGTGCCGGAAATCACTAGAGCTAGACTATTTAAAGGTTTTTTAATTTTTTATGCTTATGGTTTCCAAGAATATATAATTATATATATGGGAAAAGGGAGCATCGTGGATACACACAACACAAGCTTCTGTGCGTCATATTATTTTAAGAGAATTAATTAATAGCAGTTTTAGTATTTTACCATTTTCATTAATGGCTGTTTTGACATTTCATAATTTTATCATTCAAAACTACGTCATATTAGGTGCAGGACACACGAAATCTTGTGTACTCCTTTTCTTTGATACACTTGTTTGGTCTTTTCCTTATTTTATTCATTTCAACACGTGCTTTTCAGACAAACTATTTTATCTGGTACTCCTTAATTTTATTAAAAACAAATCGAACCCATTCATGTTTCACTTTTGGATATATGTTTTTTATTAATTCACAGACATTATACTGTTGGGCACAAGATGCTGCTCTAAGTGTCACAGATAGTATTGTCAAATCTGAATCTGCGGTACCTGAGGTTAAAGTTTGTACAGCAGCTCTACGTCTCATGCTTCAACTCCTGAACTGGGAATTTCGGTATAACACATATGCAGTTGAGGGTGCAAAAAACAGCATAGATGTTTTCTCCACCGGAGCTAGATATGATAGCAACTCACCCAAGAGGTCTGATTATACCTTAGTCCAGGTAAGAAATCTGTTTTCTTTCACAACTTGTTATATATGGAATGAGGCATGTACATGAAGAGAATGAAGTATTTGTATGTTGTTATATTTATCCTTCTCAAAATGATGACATATCTCATATTCCATTTTCTTGACATTCATGAATACTAGGAAAAAATAGAAGATTTGTTAAAATCTATGTAACATGGACTCTTCTAAATGCATAAGTATTTGTGTCGAACACTTGACACTTGGACATGCATCTAGGGGTATGGCATCCATGTCTGATACGTTACCTATAGAGAAGAATTAAAATAAGGGATAAAAAGATGAGGAAAAGAAGAATCGAATTTGATGCAAAAGACGAATAAAAAAAATTGTTTGATCTCATTTGGATGTCTTCATATAATGGAGTTATGATAAAGGAAGACTTATGCAAGTTGTCAAACTTTTTATTCAAACATAGCATTTACGCACCCATATCCAAAATATTGGAAACTTTTTAGCATTGTCCATCATAGTTGTCATGGCGCCCTGTCAAGATGCAACGGTAGTTGACTGCCGGGTGATAAGGCGCTCGCTATGGCGTCCGTATGGCGACAAGTCGTTAATAATGTGCAATTTATACATTATTATTTTACTTCAAAAGTATATTGAACAATAAAATTTTATATACATTATTACCCAAATCATAATAACTAACACTATATAATACAATCATATGAATACTTCATAATCAAAATTCAATAATAAAACACTTGACATTAAAAACTAGTAGAACAAGTCAATAAACACCACATAGAAAATAAAGAATGATGACTTGCCCGTCAACCATTATAAGTATAATAAGTAATAAAATTACACGACATAACAAATCCATGGGTTACGATGAGTCATGGGTAAAAAATGACTTAATCACTTAACTTTGGCCAGCTACCAAAGCGTGAGCTTTGGCGGCTTGGCATCCAAGGGTTACCTTGCTCTTGGCTCCAAGACGCCCGACGCCCGACGCCATGGTAACTATGTTGTCCGTGTATCTGAAGAAACTGATTTTACCGAATCAGACACCTAGACACATACCTGTACCAGTACCACGCACATCAATTCCATGTCACGTAGATTAAAATTAGCCAATTCTTGCAATGTAGTAGCCTTTTCTTAGCTACTATTTGTTGCATCAGATAATTTTTTTTCCCTTTGGCAATCTTGCTTTATTCTAAACAATACAATTATCCTATTTTAATATAATTCGGATTTACTTCTCATGTTTTAGTGATTTATCCAAGTAAATTGCATAACTCTCTTTTGATCTCTTATTTGCTGCTAGTAGCCTGGTCCTTCTTGGCATGATGTTCTGATTTCTAGTGGTCATGTTGGATGGCTGTTGAGTTTGTACGGTGCACTGAGACAGAAATTCTCATGTCAAGGTTACTGGCTTGACTGCCCTATTGCAGTCTCTGCTCGGAAGCTAATAGTACAGTTCTGCTCCCTGACAGGATCTGTATTTCCATCTGGTATTCTATTTTCTTCTAACTTCCGTCTAATGGTTAACTTACATTAGGTTTTTCCAAATGCTAGTTGTGATTGCTTTGTTAAAGTAAATAGCCTACATAATATTTTCTTCGTTCCAAAATATAGGATCATATTTACTTTTTGAAGTCAATTTGAGTTATTTTCTCCATTCTTTAGAAACCATGGACCAGATCTTAGGTTTCTCATTGATAATAATTGAAATGCAAGAAGAATAAAAAAATGCTCCCCATATTTTCTACCTACTTTTGTATCGTTCCTCCTCATCGCCTTCTCTTGATAACTTCACATCAAACTATCGTATGCATTTCGAGAATCCAAGATTGTGATAGGACCATAAATATAACGACCCCAAAATCTGAATAATTCAACTCTCGACTTTGGTTGTTAACAAAACATTTACATTCTATATTTACATCATTAATCGATGATACAATTTTTAAAAATGCGGAATAATTAAAACTTTTCTATCTTCTTTCTTTATTTCCCTGAATCACAACCGTTACGATTACATATCTTAGAATCATGTTTATTTTATGATTCACTTTGACAAACTTATTATATTAGTTACACATCTCAATACAATATCCTTTATATGTTGGATAGATCAATGATTACGACCCGACATTTCATACACGTTATAACGACAATTACATCAATTTAACCCTTAGCATGGTTCATAACTACTTCTAATTAAAGACAGTTTATTTCCCTTGCATGCCTTCTGATCCTTACCATCTAAATGGTAGATAACATCTCATTGTATCCTTAACCTGCAAAAATGTTATTTTTGCAAGATTGAGCTCGACAGCTCAGCAAATCAAACAGTTTTCATGCATCACATAGCACATAATATCATGCTCAACTTATACAATAATATATCATACATGCTACATCTCACGTAACAAGTATAGAGACCAAGTTCCTTAACTCAGTTTAACATAGTCATAAATTGACTTTCACAATTCATATGCATATCATAAGTAATTCATCATACTTATAGCAGTACATGTTTCAATCAATCAGTTATCAAGTTCATATAGCAAATAGGAACTGAAAGACTTGCCTTGATCGTTGATTACCAACAATAGATTAACAGCTTATAGCTATCTGCACTTCACGTATCATACACAACATATAATTATGCATATCAACTATTAGCCATATAACAACGCTTAGTAATTGTTTAAGTAACTCTACTTTACGATCTATGGTCACCTTCTTTAGGTTTGATACACAATGTTCAATTATGTGCTTAAGTCCTGTTAAGGATCATCATTTGTGAATAAGGTTCATTAACCTTCATTACATAAACCTTCATGTCATGATTTATAATTCTCTCTCTCTTAACCCACACTTAGTCCTTTAACAAGTGTTTAAGGTTTACTAACATTTCTTAAGTTGATTACATAACCTTAACATTCAATTAAATGCCTAAGACCTAGTATTATATCATATTACATGTCCAAAGCTTCATTACATTCATTAGAATAGGTTAGGTTCACTTCACCCCATCTATATACTTAACAACTCAACACTGGGTCTGTTTTGCAACAGTCGCGGCCGCCCCACATTTGCTGTTGTTCACGGCGCGGCAACGCCGCGCTGGAACTCACCTCCATCCCAAAATTCCTAATTTCTTCATCCAAACTCCAAATTAACCAATTTCAGATGCTATAAATTCATTAAACTCAACAGAATAGAACTGAGTGATTTCAACAACTCAGAAACTTTCCACAAACCAATATAAGGATTTAAATTCCATGTTCATATTATATTTTCATGTTTTGACATATTTAACGAAACCATGGGATAATAGACTTTTGGTCACTGTACTAAGACCCGATTTTCATTGTGGTTAACAAAAATTTTTTTGTTACAATCGCGTAACTATACTCTAAAATAATTACCAAATGGTCATTACTTATGATTTACGTCCAAAAAAACGGACGAAAGTGCTGACTGTGCATATCACTTCGTTTTTTTGCTGATGTGGACGGAAGTTTTGCCATATCACTTCTCTGTTATCTTTAAACAAAGTGGAGTAGTAAATTTTTTGATCTTTAAATAATAATAATAATAATAATAATAATAATAATATTAATATTAATAATAATTTCAAAATAATAATAATAATAATTTCAAAATAATAATAATAGTAATAATTTTTAAATAAGAAAAATAAAAATAATTTTAAATAATAAAAATAAAAATAATTTTTAAAATTTGAAAATTTGAAAAAAATTTGTATAAATTATAAAAATATTTTTATATGAATAACCATGCTAATTGTCTCTGCATAGATTTAGTTGGTTCAAAATAATAATAATAATAATAATAATAATAATAATAATAATAATAATATTAATAATAATATTAATAATAATTTCAAAATAATAATAATAATAATAATAATATTAATTCAAATGAGTTATGATATTAGGTTTTTTTGTTATTTTCTTTATTAATTCTTTTTCACTCGAGTTTTTAAATGTCATCCTAAAACGCCAAAAGCTGAGTCACCTCTTACCTCTCTTTTGCATAGCTTGTTCCATAATCTCCTCTTTTTTCTACAGTAGGATAGTAAATAGTTGGTTCATTCGTAATAATCTTTAAATAATAATAATAATAATAAAAAAATAATTTTAAAATAATAATAATAATTTTTAAAATTTTATTTTTTTTAAAAACTATTATTAATAATTTATTAGTAAAATTTATTATCTTTAAATATTCATTGGTAAAATTCATTAATAATTTATTATTAATATTCATTCATAAAATTTATTATCTTTAAATAATAGTAATTTCTAAATAATAATAATAATATTAATAATTTTAAAATAATAATAATAAGAATAATTTTTAAAAAGTTAATATAAATTATCAATTATTTTTATATGAATAACCATGCTAATTGAACTTAAAATATTTAAAATTTTAAAAAATAATATAAATTCATTAATTTATATAAATACATTTGTAAAAAATTATTATTATTATTTTAAAATTATTATTATTACTATTATTATTATTTAGAAATTATTATTATTTAAAAATTATTATTATTATTATTTTGAAATTAATTATTATTATTATTTTAAAATTATTATTATTATTTTGTTATTATAATAATAATTATTATTATTTAAAAATTATAATAATTGTCATTTTGAAATTATTTATTATTTAAAAATTATTTTTATTATTATTTTGAAATTATTATTATTATTATTTGTAGAAGATGAGTGATTCATTTGATTTTAGTTTTAGATGGATGCGAGGACTATTCACATTTCCACATTAGCAAAAAAACGGAGTGATATGCACAGTCAACACTTCCGTCCGTTTTTTGGACGGAAGTCATAAGTAATGACCATTTGGTAATTATTTTAAATTATAGTTACGCGATTGTAAAAAAAAAAGTTTCGGTAACCATAATGAAAATCGGGCCTTAGTACAGTGACCAAAAAGTCTATTATTCCACGAAACCATTCACTACGAATTCGTTATAGCTCCGTTTTAGTTCATTCAAATTGGGTTGTTTTCGCATTTCAGAGGAGAACAACATTCAACCATCTATTTAAGACTTAAACATTAGACCACAACCAATTTAACCCATAAAACAGACCCAAAATGTCTAAAATTAGACCACAGTCTATTTCTTCCTCTTTTGCACCCAAATTCGAATTTGATCACTCTAATTTCTCGTGTGAATGATAATATCAGATTATTAATCCACAGAAACCACATAATTTGGATTCTTTTCCAAACTATTTAATCAAATAATTTTTAACAGATTGTAATTTAGGAAATAAGAATTAGGAGTTTGAAGTTCTTTTCTTACCTCTTAGACCTTCTTTAGCTTAGGTAGATGATGAAGAATGTTGATTAACCCTTCCTTCTCCTTCTTGACCTCCAATGCCCTCCAATTTTCACAGAGAACTCATTCTCTCCCACTCTCCATATGAACTTTGACTTGTGCCAAATGAACGCATGGAAATAAACTGATGAGGAATGAGGTGAATAATATCACCTTCAGTTTATTAACGTTACAAGAAAAGAAAGGTCTCAAGGCCTTGTTTGCCTGCAACCTTATCTGCCTGCTTATTATTTAGTCTCCTCATTTTTCCTATTACATACAACAATACAACCTAAATTATATTACTTCCATTTATCTACCCATTAAGCCAATTTTTATATTACAAATTGGATTTAAATTGGGTTATTCGGAAATCAAATTGGACATTTAATTTCCACATATTCGAAATATTTAATTCATTTCCTTTTATAAATTGTCTCAAAACAATTTATTTAATCCATACATTTATTCCCAACTTAAATATTAATTTAATTTATTAATCTTGACACCAATATTTATTTATAGATATATTGGTTTTTCTCATCTCATACTCAATTTATATTCAATTGACATCATTTAAGATATTAAACCATTTCATATATTACCTTGATATGTAATATATTAAAAATACCAAATTTAATCAACACAATCATTTTCCTTATGCAAAATACATACATTAATTCACCATTTTAATTAAGTGAATTAACCCTTTCATTCAATTTACAATAACACCATTGCCATCAAGGCTTTAATATTCAAATTATATTATTTCATAATATAAGTTTTAGTTAATATTATTCAATTAATTTCCTTTGCCACCATATTCCTTTAAATAATTAAATCCACTATTAAATCTTAATTTCCATTCTTATGTACGTATTTCATTCTTATATATACATATTAACTTTTCCACATAACTCATAAATATATACAACACATATATTTATACTTTTAAGCCCATTAAATCCCACAATAAGAATTTTATAGCACATATATGTTTACTTGAACCCGACACATCTCATAATAAGAAATTTATTTATTAAATTTTTATTTTAATAATTTTTGAAAATCGGGGTTGTCACAATAAATACTCAGAACTTTATCCCACTAGTCTAATATTTTTATTTCATTTTAGTGAACCTATCTTCTTTCAGGATTATGGTAATAAAAGTTGAATTGGTGCTTCTACTTAGCACTCCATTAGCATAAATCTCTTGAAACAAGCTTAACAGATTAGGATACATCTCAATATTGCTGAAAGACGCCCATATTAAAAGTGCTAGAACTAGGAAACGTTATACCCTCCATCTTGAAAATAGCAACTGCAATCTTTTCCTCCTCAAGAGGTATCTCTAGTTGTCTTCCTTTTCATTGGGTTGGAGGAGGTATTTTTTTGGATATCACTAGTTCGTACCCAGTGTACAAGGTTGCCACAAATATTGGGAGTCAAATGTAAGAAACCTTCAATCTATTTAAATAAGGCTGTTTACATGATTTGAGCCAATGACCAAATATTCAACAAGTGAACACTAGACCTGGGTGTAATTAATAACTGGAATTAGGATATTAGATACATTTAGATATGTTCTTGACATTTATTGAAACATTTATATTTGAAATAGAATCATACAATCAATTGGCAATTTTTTGTTCAAATTCTGATTCTTTGTTCATTTTAGAAAGGTATAAGAAATCTTAGATAGAAATGAGTGTAAAAAGTTCAGCCAATGCTAGTTTGAAAGAATAATATGAAACTGAAGTCTTTGTTCAGATAATATATGTATTTTCTATACAAAGTCCGAGTGTTACTGATAATATAGGCGAGTGGTCTTATTTTGCATAGAAGTATATGTGTGTAATAAATTCTTGTAGCAGTTATACTTAAAAAAAATATATTCTTGGATCAATTATAGTATGAGTAAATAATACAAATTCATATATTACTAGATTTTTTCCTGTATTTTTTTTCTTGGAGTTGATTGTTTAGAAATAAGATAAAGTCCCATGTGACTACTAAAAAATTGTGATTCAGGACAAGTATACAATGGCTTAGAAATGGGATAAATGGGAAGAAAGGAGGGAAATATGAACTTGTCCTCTCAGGTTGTCGGTAGAAACACACATAATGGCAAAAAAGCTTTCAAATCAATATATTTACTACTATACAATGATGGAGATTACATCAATTTTACAGATTATAGAAAACCCTAATTCTACTACTCCCTCCATTCCAAGGATAAATGTACTCCATTGACTTTATGGTCAAATTGATTAATTTTGAAACAAAAAATAAACTTCTTAAAATTTAGTACTAATCTCAGGTTTCCATTTTTAAAATCTAAATATACATGCTTCATTATTAATTTTAGAAATGGTCAATTTGACTGTAAAAGTTGATAGAGGACATTTATCCTGCACGGAGGAAATATAAGTTAAGCAACCTAATTTAACAAGGAAACAGCTCTTATTACTAGTCTTAAATAACCTATTTACTGTAATTAAAAGATGGTTGTTCATAGGAGCTACCCAGTCTAGTATCCTAGTTAGACACCCTACTGTAGAAAAACTCTTTTATCAATACATTTTAAGAAAATCCAACCTTACGGATTGAAAGACTGCAAAAATAGAAGACTGATATTTCATGTGATTTGAGATGGTTAAACACTATTATTATAACCTTTTAAAGTTACTATGTTATCTGACAGTTTAAATTTGGTTGTTGACATGTATCACCAAATGAATTGATAATTTATTTGTTCTCATATTTGTGCACGCTCTTTTCATCTGTAAGGTTGAATGTTTCTTTTCTCGACTTCTTTACACTGTAAAGTAGCTAACTTAGAATCTTAGATACCCAACTGGGTTGCTCCCTTCTCCACTTAAAAAGATATACATTATTACAAATATTTATCTCTAAATAAGAATATAAAATAGTTAATAAATAATTTTTTGCAATCTTCATTATTTTTATGACCCGCTCTACATCATTCTCCCCTACATTGAGAAAAAATTGTCCCTGAGGTTTAGTGTGAGAGAATCCATAATTCACAATAATGACACTAGATATGCATGCAATCTTGAACCTTCTTGTAGGCACATTGATAAATATAACTTGAAAACCATAATGAGATGACTTTCTAGTCAGACACTCTATTGGGGTTCTCATTAATAAGAAAATCTACATCTTGATAAATTACCGGTTTGTCCATATTATGCTCCTTTGCACTTGATTATCTCTACTGATATAGTGTTGTTCATGTTCCTTTGTCTTATCATTATGGTGATCAGCCAAAAGGGCTTGAAGAGCTCTTGCAGGGGCTTGAAGAGCTCTTTAATTTTTTCTTGTAGTGGTCTTTTTTTTGCTTGCATAAGAATCTAGAACTTTGTGTTCACTTTTTTGCAATAAGTTCCAAATATAAGAAGGAAATTATTTTGGGTACTGATTATATCCTCAGGCCTCATATATATATACTAGATATGTCCGGGTTGTAAACTATAACAAATTGAGGAACTATGGTAAAATTAATTTTATGGGGACCTAACATAATAATATATTGAGAAGGGTCAATTAGAAATAAAGATTGTTGAATTGATTAAGGATGAATATGAAAACTAATAATGATGTGTTAAAACAATCTAGGAATCAAATCCATTAAATAATAAAACAGAACATATAATTCAATCTCTTTATTTTTTTATAACTAACTATGATTTTGATCTGATTAACTCCTTTAATTTAGTAATTAGAATCGAAATTAAATAATAATCATAACATATAATTGATCTATGAATTTTTAAGGATTAACTATAACCATCAATTTAGTAATTTTACAATTTTGAGCAAGCATGGATTATGAAAAAGGATTAACTATAACCCAACAATAATCTATCAAAACCTCTTAATTAATTTAAAATCACATAAGAACTATAAAAGCGAAGGTATTTTGAAACATGAAGGCGAAATCAATTAAACATAAAAGCATAAATAATAGAAGAGATGAAAAATATTATCAAGAATAATTATTTAATTTCATCTTCATCCTAGATTAAAGAAATTAACTAGACATGAAAAAATAAACTAACTAAAAAAATAAAGAAAAAAGAAGAAAAAAATAAATAAGAAAACTCCCTTTAATTAACGATCATCCAACGAACGTACAATGAAGAAATAATTTAATCTACTCCTACTCCTAACCTAAACTAATATAATACCTAATGCTCCTCTCTAAAACAAGAAACCTATTTATAGGAAAAATAAATTTGTGCCCTAATTTAGATATATTGGACTTGGACACTTTTGTTCCTTTTTCCCCTCTTCTTTCCTTTTTGACTTCAATCTCTATATGGTAATCCTCCAAGAGTCCTTTTCCATCTTTAAAAGTTGGATATAAATACTTTATTTGCTCCCCAAGAAAAATAAATGTTATTTCCTACAAAACAAAATAAAATATATTAGTTAAATAAAATAAGCACATAAAATAATAAATACGGGAATATTAAAATGCATTAATTATGTGTCTATCAAATACCCCCATACCTAGCTTTTGCTCGTCCTTGAGTAAAATAAAAATAAAATAAAACAAAAATTATACTACCTCATTTTCGTAGGAAACACGAGTGTACT
Source organism: Panax ginseng (assembly GCA_020205605.1). Classification (NCBI taxonomy): domain Eukaryota; kingdom Viridiplantae; phylum Streptophyta; class Magnoliopsida; order Apiales; family Araliaceae; genus Panax; species Panax ginseng. The sequence continues at coordinate 32,930,185 of CM035127.1, read as the reverse complement.
TAGCATGTGCAACAAGCCTTTAAACCCCAAGGTTACCCCAAGTGGACGACTTGTGTCTCGTGAGGGTTTGCACTGAATATACCCACAAAATTCAAAAATATTTTTGGGTTCAACAAATTAAAAAATTGAAAGAAAACTTCTAAATATCCATGTGCATTATCCATAAGCAAGATTAAATTCAAAATCACACTTTCACCTTATAAAAAATACACAATCTTCATTTTAGACACCATCCTTCATTAAATTAATCTCATGTGATGCATGCATGTGTATATGATATAACTCTTAGTAGAGATTTTTACCATGAAAATCAAGATAAACTCATTTTTTTTTTTTTTTTTTTTTTTTCATTTTTTTTTGACTTGTCTTGATGTCTCATTTTCATTTTTAGGCTTTTCAGAGTTACTCATGTAAGAGAGCGTTGGACCAATGACTCCCAAAACCAAGTTGACTTTTAGGGCACTAGGTCTACAGACACCCTTAAGGGCTTACTAACTCAAGTAACAAATACCACAAAATTAGACTAGTCAAACTGTTTTTATCCATCACACTTTTCAGCCTGAATATCGATGCTTCTTGAGGCTTGGATACCCAGTTATTTCGTTCAATGGACATTGAAGCAATAATTTATTTCTTTTTTCAACTTTTGTTTTCAATTTCTTTCTTTTTTCTTTTGTTCCTTTTTCTTTTATTTTTGAAATTACTCGAATCATAGTTTATACCCCACAACTAAGAATTAGTGCAAACGTGAAGTGTAAAATTGCTTGTGAAATCAATTTTAATCCGGATGGTATTTTGAACTAAGATTTCAGTATCTTATCAAAGATTCAAGAGTTCTAAATCTTTTTAATCTTACTTATGAATTTTTTGCTCCACAAACACTTATTAGAATTAATTCAATCCATAAAAAGTCAAAACAAAATTTTTAATTTTTTTAATTTTTTTTGTTTTTTTTACTATATTTTCCTAAAAAAAAAAAAATCTAATACAATAATACAAACAAACTCCCCCATACCTAAATCATGCATTGTTCTCAATGTATACAAATGAAAAATAGAGAACAAAGATATGAAAGAATTATACTTTGTACGTGGGGTTTTTATTCTGCATGAAAATGTGGTGAGAAGGAAAACAAATGTACATATCTACAAATTTCATAAATCCTAAAAATTATGTGACTATAAATGAATGATACAAATGAGTGTGAACTTTTCATGATTTTCAGGAGGTCTAGGAAATTGAAAATAGTCAGAATTTTTATCACAGTTATGCTTAAAATTTACCTCAAGAAAACTTTCACTAACATGTTCAAAGGATGGAAGAATTGGTTCAAATACATGTTCTAGTTTAGTTGACTTATTTGTAGTGGATATCAACTCATTGACTTTATCTAAATATTCAGATTCATTCCAATTTTGGTCAAGGTGATTTAAGAAAAAATCAATTGGATCTTTTTCAATCAAGAGTCTATTTTCCTTGGATCATGTTTACTTTAATGAGTTGGTCACTAGGTGATTTTTTGGGAATAAGTCTTTCAGGGTATGGAGTTTTAGGCTTATAGACTTTTTCAACCGACTCATTAAATGTGACATGATCAATTTTAGGCATAAACTCATAATTTTTAGACTCCTCAAATTCGCTTGACTCAAACTGTATAGAATTGAACACAAAAGTTTTATTTTTCTCATCATTTCCACAACCATCAAAATTTTCAAAATTAACCTTAGAGTTACTAGAAAATTCACCCACCTCTTGCTCATTTATTATGGTGGCTAATCAACTCATTTGAATTTCTAGACGAGATATAATGTTAAATTGACTTTTCATTAAAACTTCCGTAGTTTTCTCCAAGGTACTAAGTCTTTCCTTTTCTTCATTTGATAATTTTTGTGGATATTGAGGTTCTGGATCCGAATATGGATATGGACTTGGATAAGGATTTTCATAAGTTGGAAAAAAATTGATTTACTTGGTGTGCATAAAAATTTCCAAAAGGTTCTTGATTCCAAGCAAAATTATAATTCCAATTATATTAAGAATCCATCTTTCCACAAATCACAAAACAAATAAACAACTAACCACGATAGTCACAAAAAAAATAGAAATAAAGAAATAAAAAAAATAAAATAAGAATCCTAATTATACGGTTAATCTAAATAAAATCTAGACAGCTCCTAACTATTCCAAGTTACACCTTAAGGTCCACAAAATTCGAAATTAATCACACCACTAACCAGGTGAGTGTAAGAAAGGTGAGAGTCTCTCAGGTAAATACGGTGACTAATTGAATAACCACACATCCTTTATGCGTTTGCCTTTTGAACCACTTGACTAGACACCAATAGTTTGATTAATTTAAAATTTAGCCTCCTCTTGGAGTCCCTTGTCCTAATTGAGCTCGAGAGTCCTAGGGGCCAACGTCTACTTGATTTTATTAAGGCCAAGGTTATGCAAAATGAATGGGTGGATTTGTGGGCCAAGGAAGGGTGATGAAACCCCCACCTTATCTTGTTACACGTTGTGCCCTTAATGCTAGATTAAATATGAAAATGCACAAATAAAAATAATATAAACAAATAAAATGTCCTAAAACTATGTGAATTACGAAAGAAGGAGAAATTTTGACGTACCTCAATCCTCCAACAATCACCACAATTTATATTTGACAAAAAATAAAAATAAAAACCTAACATGATGTGCTCTACGTGAGTGAATGCATGAATGCGACAATTAGTTTTCTAACTAACAAAAAAAAACTAAGCTACTTATTTTTTTTTTTTTTTTTTTTTGAGTTAAGATACAAAATACCAGGAAAAGCGCAGCAATAATCTTGTCTTTCCGCACCGTTGATCCGCTTCAATAATCTTGAAAAGTAAAAAAAATATTAGAAGAAGAAAAAAAAAACTAATTCGAATAAATAAAAATTAAGGAATATAAAATTAAGTCTAGTCCCCGGCAACGACGCCAAAAACTTGATGTGTTAAAATTATGTACTGCAAGTGCACAATGTCGAATTGAAGAACTGACAAGTACAGGTCGAACCCACAAAGACTAGATTAATTTTAATGTTTCCTTAATATCTATTTTAGGCGAATTAGAAATAAAGATTGAAAATTGATTAACTAGAATATGAAAACTAATAATGAGGAAACAATCTAGGAATCCGAATCCATTAAATAATAAACATAACATATAATTCAATCTCTTCTATTTTTATAACTCAACTATGATTTTGATCTCCCTTCCCTTTAATTTAGTAATTTTACAATTAACGTGGGCAAGCATAGACTATGAAAATTTAAGGATTAACTATAACCCATCAAAACTTCTTTGAGCAAGCATGGATTATGAAAAACTCATATCTTAACAATAATCTATCAAAACCTCTTAATTAATTTAAAATCACATAAGAACTATAAAACGAAGGTATTTCAATAACGAAACATGAAGGCGAAATCAATTAAACATAAAAAAGCATAAATAATAGAAGAGATGAAAAATATTATCAAGAATAATTATTTAATTTCATCTTCATCCTAGATTAAAGAAATTAGCTAGACATGGAAAATAATTAAACTAACTAAAATAAAGAAAAGAAGAAGATTAAAAATAAATAAGAAAACTCCTTTAATTAACGATCATCCAACGAACGATAAATGAAAAGAAGTAATTTAATCTACTCTACTACTACTCTAACCTAAACTAATACAATACCTAATATAATACTCTTCTCTCTAAAACAAGAGACCTATTTATAGGAAAAATAAATTTATGCCCTAATTTAGATTCATTGAACTTGGACACTTTTGTTCCTTTTTTCCCTATTCTTTCCTTCTTGACTTCAATCTCTATATGGTAATCCTCCAAGAGTCCTTTTCCATCTTTAAAAGTTGGATATAAATCTTTTATTTGCTCCCCAAGAAAAATAAATGTTATTTCCTACAAAACAAAATAAAATGTATTAGTTAAATAAAATAAGCATATAAAATAATAAATACGAGAATTTTAAAATGTATTAATTATGATGAGGAACCAATCCTCGCAAGTAATCCATAGAAACACATTGACGGAAGGCCTTTCAAATGAATATATTAAACTCTTGTTTTTGACGATGAATTACATCACTATATATCGCTTATAGAAAACCCTGATTCTACTATAGATTAAATAGACTAAATGAATAGAAAACAACTCCTAATACTTTCTAAAATAACCTACTAGTATAATTAAAAGATATACATTAATTAGAATAGATTTATTTCTAAATAACAATGCAAGTAACTAATAATTAAATTCCTTCATTTTCAATAACATCTTGCTACCCGTTCCTCGTCAATCTCTTCCATTTGTCTTTTGGAAGTTACGGGTCCTTGGTTGCTCCTCCTTAATTTACTGATTGTTTGAAATATAGACAATGGAGAAACCCAAGGGCAACATCTTCTGCAAATTCTCTCTGGAATCTTACAATGGATTGATCCTCCTGACACTGTTTCGAATGCCATTAAATGTGGAAGAAGTGAAAGGTTATATTTCTTTCTTATACACCCTCTTGTCTTTATGCAATATATTTCACTATATCTCTTTAACTGGTTTTTTCAGTGAGATGCTTGATGGTTGCCGAGCACTATTATCTATGGCAACTGTTACTACATCCCATGTGTTTGATCAGCTCTTAAAATCCTTAAGGTCAGTTTTTTGGTCTTAAAAAGTTTTTACTTTTTAGTTTAATAAGGATAACAGTTGACTTCTTTGGGATCTATGATGATGTATACTACATTCTATAATTCTTTACACTAGTTGAGTTTTTTTTTTCCTTCTTAATTTTCAGGCTTTATGGCACTCTTAATTTGTTGTCTGCCATGATGAGTGAAGTTGTTAAAGACCTTATGGCTAATTACACAGAAGAAGAGACTTGGAGTTGGGTGGCACGTGATATCTTATTAGATACCTGGACCACACTTCTTGTGGTATGTGCTTTGCTGTGCTGTTTCTTCTATCTTTGATTTATTGTTACTGTATTTGTGAAAAACTGGGAACCGCTCGTTGTTCATTATTTAATTCTTTGCAAGTAATGGAAGAGAACATTGACAGGTTTGGTTTGAAACTCTATTTGGTTAACAATACATTATTTAAATTACTGCTGATGGAGGGTGGTTGCGGGGTTAGCTGCTGAGAGTGGTTGTGGTTTCTAAAGGAATTGGTGTGTTTGAAGTGTATGTGACAAAAACCAAATTTGGTTTACCCTTGCAGATTTCTCAACTGCAGTAGTAAGAGTATAATACTACTCGAGAGCCGAAACATCTGCTAAAATGATGAGCTGAGAGTCTCAGAGGATATATACTATAGGTGGGCTCAATGTTTGGGAATAGTTTCCCAGCCATTGGTTTTTTGGCGGGGAATGCAAATAGATTAGTTTTTGGTAGGGTGGGGCTTGCAACTATGGGATTGAGGGCAGAGCAATTATTTTTCATGATAGTGATGCTAGGCTGAGCAGTGCTAGATGTGGTGAATTTTTTAGGAGGAGCAACTTGGGCCCCTAGATTTAGAAAGCAATGAAGGTCTGGAAGGGGGAACCAGTTGATCATATTAGGCAAACAATATGAGTTAAGAACCTGGTTTACTGACATGAAGCAATGAAACTTTCTTCTACTGAATTGCAAGTCTGGATATATTTAGTTAACGATATAACATTTACTAAAACTTTTGAATTCGAATTTTATTTGAATACCATAGTATTCCACTAAACTTGCTCAGTTACAATTGATAAGTCAGGTCAATAACCGTGTTCTAAAAATCTCCGCCTAAGCACTAAGCAGGTCCTCTACCGCCTAGATTTGGCAGGGCGCCTAGACCTCCATGTAGGTGGAATCCGACCTCTATCGCACATTGTTACCGGAAACGTGGTTCGTTTCAGTAAGCAGTACGATTACGAGGTATGGGACATAGTTTAAATGCGGTACGCTAGGGTATCTTTATACAAGTTTTTATAGTTGGGAATTTTTTTAGTATCCAAGTGTAATAAACCTAAAAAGCTTACAAGATTTTTTGTTCAATCAATAAGTTGATTGTTTTATAAAAATCTAGCATAAATTTAGCATCCAATACTAAGTTAGAATATTAATATATATGCAATTATAGGTAAAATAACAAAGATAATTTTCGATACACTAAATTTAGAGTATTGGTACTTAAAAGTACCAACATGGGTATACAATACGCGGTTCACTAGGTTAATGTGAGTATCTGGTTAACTCTGCTATCACATTGGGTTAAGAATGACTTTGAAGCTCTACAACACTTGATAGGAATTTATTAAGCCTTAAAAAGGTTTTTTTTGGTAATTTTTCACGTAAAATTTTAAAAACTTGCATCTACTATATGCTTGTATAGTATAACAAGTATATACAATAGAAAAATAAACAAATGATAGTCCCTAAGAAAATGCCTAGTTTGCCTAAAAACGTGTAGGCACCGCCTAGGCAATCTAGGTGCTCCCTCCGGCACTTATGTGCGATTTTTAGAACACTAGTCAAGAATACTTGACGAATATGAATTATCAATAACTCCTTGGCAGTTGCGTAAAGTAGAGGTGGCAGGCAGCAAGTAACATTATATTTATTGTGAAGTCTTCGCATCTCTAGGTGCAGATACAAGTTATATAGGCGGTGACTTTCTTAGTATAGTTCCAGTGCATAGATTTTCTTACTTTGGGTTTTCTTTTTCTTTTTTTACTTTATTTTTGGTTGGTAGTGGGGCCATTTGAGACGGAGGGGTAAAATCATTTTGTACTTGCAGGATATGCATGGAGAAGAGGGATTTGTCATCCATCTGGTCCTCGGTATTTAGTTGCTAGATAACTTTGGAACAATGTAGGTTTTTGAGATCTCATTCCCAAAGAGACGGTGGTTGTAAAAAAGACGGGAAGGAGCATCCCCTTCCCCTCTTAGTTTGATGTTTAATAAATGGAGAAGATATTTGAGGCTCAAACTCCATTTTTCCTAGTGAAAAACTTGATGACATAAATTTTCTTTTGGGATTTGGTGCTTATTTCATTTTCTTAATTCACGTATAGATACCTAAGAGGCTGACTATATATATACTCCATCTGTACTTTTAATTTATTTATTCTTTGTCAAGAGTTGATCACATTTACTTAAAAAGAATGTTTTACAATTAAGAATTTCATGCAGTACTGGCGTACATTGTTAATTGAACAACACACTGCTTTAGTATGAAATCTCTCTGTAATTGCCTAATTGCAGCCATGTAACTGAGAATCTTTGTCAATCAATAACAGCCAACAGATATTAATCAGAGTGCATTGCTTCCGCCTGAAGGAAGAAATGCTGCAGCAAATCTTTTTGCCTTGATTGTGGAGTCTGAATTAAAGGGTATTCAAATTATTCTACATTCATGTTACTTTACTTTATTGAAGAATTATATTCTTCTGGGGTTTTCTGATAACTTCATTTAATGATACAGCCGCTTCTGCTTCAGCCTCCAGTGATGAGATTGAAGACTACCTTCAGCCTTCTGTAGTTGGTATACAGTTAGATTATCTAAACTTTGTATCAATTTACGTCTGTCTTCATTTTAATTTCCATAATCATCAGCCTTGTTAGCATTATTATCATCTTAGTTTTAACTTTTATCTTTGCAGCTATGGATGAAAGGTTAAGCTCTTATGGTCTTATTGCACGGGAAGCTATTGACTTCACAGTTCCTTTACTCACACATCTATTTTCTGAGCGTTTTGCGAGGGTTCATCAGGTACCCTTTTATATTTGTTTTCAGCTATATAGTTTTCTGATTTGGTATTGTGCTTTTCTGTTACGACAATTTTTATTGCTGCTGTGATTCAAAAATTTGAACTTTTAAGAATAGTGCCTTACCACTGTTTTATCCTTTAAAGATACCATGTGGTGTTGATGTGTTGTTCTCTATTAGGTTTTACCAGTTCAAGCTGCAGTTTATGTTTGCTTGATCGTAGAATAACTTATCAATGCACAGAGTTACATGTTAGATTTTGTGGATATTATTGGTGTTCTCATTCATGGTCTTATGATTGGTTGAATGTTGACTAGATTTATGATGATAAAGGTTGGTTTACCAACTTTATAAGGTACCTTTGGTTTTGTCGTATCAATCTGTGGCTTCTGCTGAAAGATAGATTATCCTGTAAAATTGTGTATCATATGGGTATTAATTCCTTAATGATGTAGATTATATATCTGGATGATGCAGTATATAAGAAGCTCAAGAAAGATTAAATTAAAAATCAAAGAAGATAACTTTATAGAAGCTTGATTGGTAGAGAGTCCACTTGGAAGCTTGCCTACCTTGTATTTATTGAGTCTAAAAGAATCTTATTTTTAGGATGTTTGAGTTTATTAGCTGGTAGCTCAAAATCTATTATGTTTTTATTGTTTTATAATCAATGATATTCTAATGCGCTGATTTTGTTGCACGGCTCTTGGTAAAGATCCATTTATTTGATTTTATAAGAAGAATGGGAAATGGTTTTTATGCTAGGGAACCAAGTTAAAGATTCTCAAGTTAAAATGAGTTGGATTGTATTTGAATTCAGTTGGTGTGACTGTAATTAAGTGGTATACAGAAGATTGCCACCCTGGCCCTACGAGTAACTGCCTGTCGCCTAACTGCAGCTGCTCTTTCTCCCTTAATGTACCTGGCCAGGGTGCAAGGTAGTGGGCCAGGTCTTGGCCCTCAGTAGTGGCACCTTTTTTTTGTACTTCTACACTCTATGGTTGGTGTTTTCTCTCCAAACTTCTCATCATATTGACATGGTACCAGAGTAACATTACTAGGATTATTGGCTGCTATTCTCTCATGTCTACTATGTATAATAGTATATGCATCTTATTATTCATAGTAAAATGTATATGTTTTTTCAAAAAATTGTTGATTAAGAAGTATAAATGTTTTTTAATTATAACACTTGGAATGAACTTGATTCCTCGATTTTTTTTTAGATTATTAGAACTAAGTTTTGAAAGAGTCAGCAGTAGTTGAAAAAGTAACAAAAGATGAAAAGAACTCAGAAAACAACCTAAGGTAATAGAGATGATATTGACTTGAAGAGTATTATTGTGACATTAAATACATAAAAGTAATTCATGTAAATAGGCAATAAACTGCTTAAACAATCTTAATCTAGTAATGCAGAGGCCAACATTTATCAGTTTGAACACCTATCACTTGGATGCACATATCGTCTGATTGGGACCAGGGGGCAAGAAGTCAACCCTCACCAGACTAATGAAAATCAATACCAAAGAGCACTGTAAAAAGTAATGCCCTCCAATCTCCACACAAGTTGGTGACAGAGGTACCCTTAAGCAGAAGGCTAAGAAGGTAGGACACATTCTGTGACACCAAGTAATGGAGTGCCATTTATGTATATGTTGGGTTGAATTTTGGTACATTCTACCATATTTGGGATACTGTTAAGGGGGTTTGGCGCAGATACTATTTCATTTGCCAGGTTGATTTGCAGTCATTCTGCTCATGCTAAGTATCAATAATAGCAATGCGAGGTGTGATTGTGAATTACCTAGATAGTAGCATATACAAAATCCTTTTCCCCATCCCACCGCATCATGCAAGAAAAAAGAGATTAAGAAGTAAAGAGAAGGGATTTAAAAACAACAAATAACTTGTGGTCCGTCTTAATAGATTGAGAGGAATCTCCACTGAATTATAAATCATTTGTAAGAGTACGTTTTTCTGTCAAAATCACTGAGTGAAGCCTTTTATCACTTTTTGGGTATATCTTGCAATTTGGTTAATGTTTATTAATGAATGCCATGACATGCTGGTTTTATATTATAATCATCTTTAGACAACTTATGTGCTTCGTGATTAACTTTCTTCAAAATTAACTATGTTGGTTGACTTTATAATGACCAGTTCTACTATGTATATTTTTTTTAGATATTTCTGCTGTCATCTATATAGTTAATGGAACATTCAATTCTTTGGTGCTACTTGTATCTTGTTCAAGTTTTTCACATGATTGTAGGGCAGAGGAACAAGTGATCCTACTGAAACTTTGGAAGAGCTTTATTCGCTATTGCTAATAACAGGGCACGTTCTAGCAGATGAAGGACAGGGTGAAACGCCCTCGGTACTTTTCTTTTCCTATGCTTCTGTATTCAGTTGGATAATAACTTTTCTAATTATTTTTAAAAACTCTTAGAGCGGTGTTGTCTTAATTTGAGAATAATGTACTATACTATCTGCTAATAACTTAAGTCATACTAAGAATCATATTTATATTGATGGTAGGGCGACAACCTTCATATATAATTATATGTTGCTTTATTGATTACCAGAGCTTTATAACCGTTGTACAATAACAAATATTTTTTTCAAAAATCTATTTGTTTTATTTATTTTTATAAATCAATGATCTGTAAACCATATAGGGCAACTTAAACACTTGCTAGTTCATGGACTGCTCTAATTTATAAGATTCACATGATGTATACTTTCAATATTGCAATGTGATTTAGCTTTTGATGAAAATCTAATTTTGATTGTTCATAGTGCTAAGAGTAACTCGTGGTGGATCTAGGAATATATGGCCTAGTTAGGAGCATGAATTATGTAAGTATTGAAAAAGTTTGCTGCTTTTCTTGATGCAGACATCAGCCATCCAGCCTTAAGCAATTTTGTTCTGTAATTGATAAAAAAGATATCGATAATGCTAAATATAGAAGGAAAATCCTGGCGAAGCCTTCGGTCATGGCTGATAAGATACATACTTCTTTTAATTTTTTTTCTCGTATTGAATCTTTTCTTTGACCTTAGTTTTGCATGTTCTTTTTTTGAGTTTTTTGAAACTGACTACTTGTTAGTGATCATTTTTCAAATTTAAATTGCTAAAAGAGATGTTCTTATTTCATCTTAAGCATTTAATAGCTTATCTTATATTGCGGTTTAAAATTTTTACTAGCCACTTTAAACTCATTACTTCATTCTTGATTGTAATCACGAGAATGAGGTAATATTTTACTTGGAAGTATTTAAGCAAAACAAACAAAGAGTTATGACATATTTACTATGTTTTTCATAAAATAAAATTTGAATACATGTATGAAATTGCTAACCAAATAGGGCCTTAGTTTCTTCTAATACTCTCTAGCCCACTCAATTTGTGAGGTATAACCATTATCTCTCATAGGGCACTGCCGACAATTGAGATATGTTTTAAGGGTAAGGATATATAAGACAAGTGCATAATCATTTTGCTAAAATATTAAAAATTTTAGCTAGATTTTTGGCTTTATTTTTCCTTTCTTTCCACTTGAGGATAGCATTACTTGTATATATGTCAAGCATTCATTGTGGTAGTCATAAACTCAATGAAGCATGTTATATATATGTCATTTCCTTTTGATTGGGCCAGGGAGGATTGAAAGGACAATTTGATCAACTCGTAGAAGGTGTGTTACATGTGTAGACCGAGGGAGGAGGGACTTTTAGGTCATAGGAATCTGATCTTTAAGAACTTTTCCAGTCATTCTAGATACGAATTTTGGATTTTTTTCGTTATTTAAATTGTGCTTCTCCCTCACTTGTAGTGACCTTCCCTGACAATAAAGCTATATTCCTGTCAAAAGGATTGGTCCCTATGAAGTAGTCTCCATTATGCATGCCCCCTCATTTTGATTCTCTAGCGCCAAATCAGAAATTAGTGGGCAAGTGGTTGGGGCGGTTCCTTAAGAAAATTTGGCATAAAGTTATTAGAAGCAAGTATTGTCTTTATCAGAATCGGTGGAATCTGTAAGTGGTGTGGATGGTTCCCTCATGTCTATCTTCTGTTACTCAAGTCCTTGAAAACTTCTCTCAGGGTTGTGCATATATTCCCATCTGTTCGATATATGGTTGCAGATGACAAATTTGTTCCTTTTTGTTGGGAGGATGTTTAGCTGGGTGATTTTCCCTTTCGGTTGAGTTTCCTCGACATATTGCATTTCTTGTCTCCATAATTTGCTCATTACTAAATTTCTTTGGACCATCACGGATGAAGTTTTTTGGAACTTTTTTTTTTCTTTCAATTTGAATGATTCTGAAACTATTAATTTGGCTTCCCTCGTTCTCATAATTCTTGTTCTTTATTCATTATGTTTTATAAACTCTTTGGAATATATCATTACTTGAGGATTTTTGTTGCAAATTTTCTCTCTTACTCCCTCCATCCAAGTTTACTTGTCCTATTTTGTTTTTTGGTTTGTCCAAATCTATTTGTCTTCTTTCCTTTATAATACTATTTTTGACTTTACTTTTCCAATAATACCCTCATTTAACTTTTAAGAATATTCATTGAAAACAAAATGAAATGCATAGAAAAAAGTAGCACTATTAACTTTGACATTGAAAGCACAACCAGACTCCCTATTTTTTCTCTCTGTCTCTCTCCTCTATTTTTATTGTTTGAAGAAAAAGTTGGGAGATTAAATAAAACAAAAAAGATGATAATAGAGTAATTAAAATGGATAATTTAGAGATAAAAAATTTCTTAATAGGTGTGTACTTTCAAATTAAGACAAGTAAAGTTGGACAGAGGGAGTATTTTTTTTCGTCTTGCTGACCAGAAAAACGCTTGAAATTTACACTTTTTCCAAATTAATCCATAGGCTCTCGTTTTTTTTCATATACAACGTTTATGCTTGAATAAATGTTAAAATAATGCCCTTGGAACCAACTAGAGGTGAATCGTGGTTAACCAACGATAAGCTGGCACATTGTTGCAAATGATATGTAAAAAACATGTTTATAATTTTTTCCCTGATATTTCGAATATTCTTAGAAAAGGTGATTATAAATTAAAATAAAACTAAAATTTGACAATTAAATTTTTTAAAAAAATTGCAAAGATAATTAAAATGATTGTTTTTTATATTTATTTTTTAACTAGAATTGATAATTAAAAAATTAAACTACTCCTTCCGTCCCCAAAAGAATGACTAAATGTACACATTTTTTTGTCTCCAAAAGAATGAGATAAAGTGCATAAAGTGAAGGGTATATATATCATTTAGTGGGGTCCATTAGTATAAACAAATAAAAGTACTCATCACCAGTGTTCTAAAAGTCGCTAGTTGGTCCCATGTCGGTTGGCTACCGACTAGTTAATCGGGGATTAATCGGCTAGTCAGATTTTCAATTTTTTTTAAAAAAATATATATTTTCCTTCCTCCTTCATAATTTTTAATAAGTAGAATAACATAAGTAACACAAATCATCAAATAAAAACATGGAAACTAAGTAAAACCAAATAGTTCGACGCTCTAAGTTCAAAACATGAAAACAAATTAACCAAATGAAACTAAGTAACAGAAAATCAATAGTAAATCAGTCCGAAGACAAAGATGGTGATTGAGCCATTGATAGTGATACTATACGTATGCATAAAAATATAAAATCAGTCATCTCTCCAAACCCCACAGTCAGATTTTAATAATTTAATTTATAACTGAAGTTGAAAAAATTTAAAATTTAAAATGAAATATTGCAATTAACTAAAAAAATTAACTAATTTAATTTATCCAACTTTTTCTTTAATGCCCACTAAGGAACTAATTAACTAAAACAAAAAAAAAATATTAGTATTTGTATTTGTAAACTGTTAAGCCTTATAAGACTTATATCATTATGCCTTATAAGTTATAAGCCTTATATCAGTATTTGTAAACTGTTTAAAAAAAAAATAGAGAAACTGAGAGAGAGAGAGACGAGCCGGAAAGAACTACCTGAGTAGCAGTCGGCGTCGAAGAAGGAGAGCATGCGAGCAGCAGTCGGCGTCGTCGAAGAAGGAGAGCAGTCGGCGTCGGCATCAGAGAGCAGTCGTCGTCGGAGAGCAGTAGTCGTTCGATCTATTGATGTTGCCGAAGAAGAAGCAGCAAAGCAGTTGGCAGAGGGAGGTAGGGTTTAAAAGTTATAAACAAAATCCATAAATTACAGTATGGCCCCAAACATTTCACATGTTCTGTTTTTTACTCTGATATGTTCTGATTTGTTCCGATTTGCCCCGACTTTACCGACTAATCACCGACTTGATCCCGACTAAGTCGGCCAACGACTAAATCAACTGACTAGGGCCTGGTCGACTCGGCGAGCCTCCGACCCCGACCTAGTCGGCCGATTAGGCCGACTTTTAGAACACTGCTCATCACTTTATATAATCATGTGGGGCTGCTAAGGATAAATTTGGAACTTTCGTATTCTCTTTCATCTGTTTTCACTTTACTTAATGTGTGCAAATTGTACTTTATTCATCCTTTTGGCGATGGAGGGAGTACTTCATAATTAAAATATATCAACCTGATGGCAACTACATATGGCTCCTTATGGCTTAGCAACTCATGAATATTTGATATGGAGATTATGAAGCAACCTCACTGCTGAACCTAGTTTTTTAGTCAAAATATAACCATTTGAAATCTATGTCCATCAACAGGAGGAGAAAACAAATTAGCCACGAACTAAACCCAGATATCACATGATTTATGCGATCACATTAGAAACACAAAAATCAGGCATCAAACTCAGAAATCACATTTCGAGTCAGACGCCGTTCATCTCCAGGATTCACGTAATCACATTACAAACCTATAATATTACAATCCAGAAAATTGCTTACAAACTTAGAAAATCCGGTTGTTACTTCCATCGGCTAGCTTCTCCGGTATCAGATTTTCACTAGAAGCCTAGATGTTACTTCAAAATTTTAAGGTTCTACCATGGAATAATGGTGAAAAGAGTGTTTCTTGAAGGGGATCTTTTCTACCGTTGAGGAATTGTAGTGCTATCAATTTCAACACTCGACACCATTTTCACCATTACAACAGTCACAAGTTCCATGCTCCTCTCCAACAGCCTTGGCATCTTGTTCCTGCAACTTAGGAAGTCCATATTCAAAATGTCGATCAACGGCAGGTCAATTACTGAATGAATGAAGTCGACCTTGTGATGCTTTTTCAGTGAGAGGTCGATTATACCAACAATCGTTTAATTTGGGAAATACATTGAACCTTATAATTTTGAATGTTATCCTGAATAAACTCGAACCCATGGGTTAATAAAGTCATTCATTTGAGGATTTTTTTTTCTGTAAGTTTTCTTTCTCTTGTTATTATTATTTTTGACATAATCCAGCGAACAAATTTACTTTGGCGAATTATATTTGGAAGTCAAAAGGTCCCTCTAATTTATTTATTTTTTTGGGGCGGGGCGGGGCGGGGCGGGGGATCAACTCTCATTTGTTTCTCCGCTGCCCTAGGTGTGGCAGTTGTAGTGTTCATTATTTGGGGGATTTTGTCATCTCTCATTTGTTTCCATCAATTTTTTTTTTAAATATCATAGTGAGGGATATAGTCCTCAATCAATCTCTGAGACTTTCTGTGGAAACTATGACAATGGCTGGAGTAGCCTGTACTCATATGTTATAGCTTGAGAGCCATTACTAACGTGGCTTTAAAGACTCTTGATGCGATCCCTCACGGTCTCCTTTTCCTCGTTCGCTAAAGCAAGAGAAAGTCATAACATAACGAAATGCAAACTTTCAATGAGAAACAAATAAAGTTGAGTTTAGATTTAGATTGAAGAAGAGGGATAGAAGAGACTCGACGGACATTTAAGTTGGAGGATGATACAAACAGTTGGGTACTTGATTTGGGAGCCTCCCATGACTCAACTATGAAACCATTATTTACCATATTAGAGTCAAGGGAAGGCCTAAGACCAAATTTTGACCCAGTGGTTTATGCCATTTAGTCTCGTGCCCATTTACGAATATCATTTATTTCTCATTAGTCTAACGAGAAACGAAAAAAGTGGAGTTCAGATAAAAGAAGTGGGATAGAAGAGATTCGACGGAGTTTGTAACGCCCCCAAATCCGGTCATTCTTCAAACTTGGATTCGGTGCATTACTAGTGCTTACCATTCATTCCATACATCATTATGTCATTAAATATAACATATTTTTTCAATTCTCAGATTCTATTACCTTAAAATCTTTATTCATTACAAATAATGATAATTACATTATTCTTTACTTCTTTACACGTTTGGCTTTCATTCGCCACAACAGATACATACAGTTTATTAAACTATTCTATAATTTAACTAAACTATCCTACATTACAAGTCTTGATTTGATCTTCACGCTCATTCATATAATGAATGACACTTTGTCAGGAACTCGGTCAACATGATCTTCACAGGATCCTTTAATTCCTTTTAACATCGTTTGCTGAAAATATTTTTATTTTAAGCAAGTGTGATCATTCAACTGCTCAACAAGTTCTAGTAGTTGAATAACAACAATCTCAAGAATCACATATTTTTTTAAAACTTTAATAACCGAACAAAGGTTATGAAACAACTGGAATAATATGAATAAATTTGATTCCTATCATTTTAAAACATTCATTTTGACATAACTTCAAAGTCTTGTATTCTTTTTCTTTGCATCCTGTCTAGCTAGAATCATTAGCATAGACTTAACATTTACAGTTCATGAATAAACAGAACTCTTTCACATTGAATAATTCAATCATAGAACAATTCATCTCACGTAAACACAAAAGTGTTAAAATTGTGGCACAAAACCTCATGCATACTAACACCTTGCACAAATATCACACATTTGCACATAGGTAAAACTTCCTCAAGTTCAACATCTGAGAAAAATTTAAGAAACTAGCATTCATTTAAAATATGAATGAAGTTAGGAAACTTACCTTAAGCGCTGCATACAACTAGAGTTTACGCTGTACGGCTCTTCAAAATTCCTATATATCACATAAGGAATAACATATACAAATTAGTCATATTTTTAACTTACACATTGGTTTAAACTTAACTTTACTTCTTATGGTTCATGTTCTATAACATAAGGCCACGAAATCAACTTTCTTAACCATTTTTCGGCGTTACGACATACAGAGATGTTTTAATTCTTATTATCATCTCTAATGATAGATTTACATTTTTCTTTCCTTCTTTCTAACTCAACTTATCCGAAGCATTACAACTGTAATGTTCGTTACGTCAATTATCATTCCTTGTGGCTTTATGACAATTAAATGCCATACCTCAGGATTATCGTTTATCGTCTAAGTCATACAGTCTTTAGTATGCTAAGAGTGATCATTTAATGCCAATGCTATATGTTCATAGCGTTCAAGCATTTTACATTACCTCATTTCATATCTTAGAATGTCCGGTTCATTTAACTCGGAACATTATTCAAGTTATTATCATTAACTCGGCTTCTTAACGTTATACGTTTTTAATTATTCAAGTTATTGTAACGCACATGGTACTTACAACTATAGCACTTACAATGATCAACTTGCTACCGACTCGCTTGGTATCCACTACTGAGAGTTTGGCTGCAGTGCATTACATGTCACTCATATCTCTTCATTACCTTACGTTCAAAGCATACACAAGTGTGTATACACAAGTGTGTATGCTTAACACGTTTAACGTACATGAACCGTCTTCGTCGGTTTATGTGTTTTAACGCTTACGTTCTTTCTCACATTCCTTATTCGATCTAGATTCGGAACATTCGTTAACCCCATTACTGTTCGTTACAACTTTATGACATTTAAATGTCACAAGTTATCATCTTTGTTCAACGTTCAAGTCATTACATTTCATGTAATCTTAAACGTTCATTTAATACGAATACATAATACATTCTACCGTATTTCCGAATACGGGATCCTGCATTCCAATTACGCACTTTGCGTTTATATTTTATAATCTTCAAATTAATTCGTGATTATCATACTCAAGGTTTTTAATAACATTCAGCAACGTCTAAGTTATAAAACCAATGTATACTCAGAACGTTCGTTCGACGCGGCTCGTCTTTTAAACTTTCATTCAACCTTTAATTAAGGCGTAAATCACTTATTTAAGTGTTACATTACATGATTATTAATTTCATAGTCATTCCGTACTCTTCCCCCATGAATTGAGCAGTTAAAAGCTCATTTCTGGGTCTTTCCTTACACCGGCGTTGCGGTGCCTCCTCCCTTTGTTAAACCGGCGCTGCAGCGCCAGGCCAAAAATCCAGTTTTCCCCAACACTTTTTCTAAGTGTTGGAACGCGTACGAGTCGCCTACTTTGCAATCTCGTAACTTATTTGTTATAACTCGGAACGGATTCGTTCCAAAGCCATTTTCTCCCTTTCATTACATACTTGGATTTCCCCAGACAGAATAATTTTCTGAATTCGTTAACGAGGCTTTCCGTTAGCTCAAAGTTCATCATTCGTTCGTTTTACGTTATTAACGTTCTTCGTTCGTCCGTAATTCGTACATCCGAACTCGGAATTTGTTCGTTTTTGAGTCCACGACTCACGTTTTCAATGTATTTCAACATTCTTATGAAACCTCATTAATTCGTGTTCATTAACTTACTTTCTACTTTTCGTTCGTCTTTTACGAAATTTCGTCATAACTTCGTTATAGGCTAATTTCAATCCGTTTTTCATGAACGTTTCTTCCAATTCTCTAATTCCTAACCAAACATATGTCAACAAACATATATATGATGGTTTTAAACTTGTCCATCAACAATAAGATCTAATTAGGATGGTTCTAAATTTGTTCATCAACAACGTTCTTCGCGTGTTCTTCGTTCGTTCTTCGTTTTTAATTGATATTTTGATTACGATTTTACTTTTTTATGGAATTTAATGTTATAAATTTCCATTTCTTCCTTAATCCATTGAATGATTCATAATATTCATTTGGATCGTTCATTAACATCAAGCAATTCATACTCCATGTGAAAAGATTTTATAACTAAATTTCAATTTCTTCATACCTCATTTTTTTCAACCATATGAAAATCATTCTTGTATCTTTTACTTCCATAATCATTAAGTTATATGATTTAACATATAAAACCTTACAGAAAAATGGATTAGAGTTAAGTTTTGAATACCTTTGTTCTTTAATTCTTCTTCCTCATGGACAAAGCTTGCTAATTGCTAGCTTTTCCTTCCTTTCTTCTTCCTATTGACATCCGAAATTTCCCCCTCTTATTGTTGGTTAAATTTTCATTAACCAAGCAAATGAACTAACACTTCTCTTTTATAAGCTTTTCAAGGTTAGGGGCAAAATAGTCATTTAGGCCTCAAATCACTATTCTTACCTCGTTAACCAAACCTCCTTACTATTCACGAAGCTTCGTGATTCTGTGTTTTGGAATTTGTCCGACAATTTTTAAACACTGCATTCTTCGGAATCTAAATATTTTTAAATATTCCGTCTTTCCTCTACAGATTTTTACGCGTTCTTCGAAACTTCGAAAAACTGAAAAATACTTTTTGATGAAGTGTTTTCTGTCACGTTTTCCCAAAACATAGTTAAACGATCGATAAGTACATAATAATACTTTTCGTTATTTTTATTTGGTCCGATTTTTGTACGTTTTCGAGAATTTTTTTTATCAGCTAATATGACTTTACACGACATATTACCGTTAAATCTTCAAACAGAATGTCATTCCGACATACCGAACTCTCAAAACTACTTAGGTTATTCATCAGATGAATAGTACCTATTTCGTCTTTTTCTCGAAAAAATTTCTTTCCTCAGAAATTTTTTATTTCTATCTTAAAAATTCTTACGCATTTATTCTAGCTCATAGCCAGAATTCTCCCGTTTTATAGTCATCCTAGGTTATAGAACAACTAACAAACACGTAACACATAATATAATTAATAAAAGTTCATTTTATTAATTAATAATTCTTTAAACTTAATTTTCAGGACAATCCGATTTTCCGGGTTGTCACGGAGTTTAACTTGCGGGATGATACAAACAGTTGAGACTTGATTCGGGGGGCTCCCATGAATCCATGACTCAACTATGAAACAATTATTTACCATATTTAGAATCAAGGGAAGGTTAATTTTTGACCCAGTGGTTTAAGTCGTTTAATTTTGGGCCCATCTACGAATATCAGTTAATTTGCGTTAGTAGTCTGACATGGCATTCTAATCCCATGTTTAACTTAACAATCCTGCCCTCATGCGTGACAATGTGAGTTTTTAGCGTCACTAACATCCCTATTTTCCTGTGTCCACATCTCTGCGCTTTCCCCCTTTTCACCATGAATTCCTTTTGGAACTCATAATCCAGTCTTCAAGCAACCACATTATCCATACAAAGAATTTTCCAAGAACCCACATTATGCACCCTTCTCCACTAAGATTCCCCCAAAAAGTTTTGTGTTCTCTTTCAAAAACCACTACATGAGTGGTTCTTCCCCAGCGATCCACTAAATATCGGCACTGACATTACTGCTTGAAGAGTTCTGGATTTTCTTGTCATATATTTGATACCAAGTTAAACCAACAAATCTAAATTAATTTGTAACAAGCTGAGTATCTTATAAACCATATATACTAGTTTAGATTTTTTTTATTTGATTGTTGTGGGACAAGTTCCCTACATATGGGACATGAACTTTTTACCTGGGTCAATTGCACTGTACATGCTGGACAGTTGTCAACTAATTTAATGCATATATATGTGGGGTGTATCATCAAATTCTTTTACCATTGATTTAATTTCTACATGCTATTTAAAGTTTACATAGATATCAATCTTGATTTTAGGCTCTGTCAGTATTACTTGATTTATAATTTATATTTAGTAGCAAGAATATTATTAACTGGTGGAAAGTTATGACTTTCAGGTTCCAAAGGCTATACAAACCCATTTTATTTGCTCCTCAGAGACAGAAAAACATCCAGTTGTTATACTTTCAAGGTAGAGTTCCTCTCTTTTTACCGAAAAAGTTTATTTGTTTAACTTGAGTAGGAAGGCAAAGATGAAATGTTTTTAAATTTTTTACTGAAAATTACAGCTGAAGCCTTATTTATTTCCCAGTTTAAATTTAAATGATTCTAACCATGATGACATATTTTTTATGTGCTTTTTAATGTTGTATTTGGATTAATGGATAGCAAGTCAGATAGGTATTATAAAAAATTTAAAATATGAGCTTTATGGTTAAAATTTCTTTGTGTTAATCGTACTACACCAGAAACTATGACCTGACTTTATCATCATCTAATTGAAAGCCCGAAAGGTCACAACATGCAGATACAAAAAGTGTTTGCAGGCGAGTGAGAGCTGCTATCATTTGTTTCTTCGTTGTCCATGATGTGGCAGTTGTGGTGTTCGTTATTTGGGGTTTTTGGAAAGTGTTGGGTTGAAACACTACTGAGCAATTCACGTATCACTTGATATTTTTGTCCTTTGGGAGTAGAGTAGCTGTTTCATACTAGAATTTGAGCCTTAAGTAGAAAGAAAAATGGGAAGGTGCTTTGACATTGTGGCTGTGTTGCTATTCTTTGGGGGTTTGGACTTTGGACCAAGAAGAATGCTCAGATATTCCATGATAGCTCGTCTGATATAGGACGGGGTAGGAAGAAGGAATAAGAGTACCTATCTCCGTAGAGAATCGGTAAAGGAACACACACAAAAGCTCACAACTTTAATCTCAAATCAATATATTTAATAATCTCTAAAATAATGAAGTACTCCTTCCGTCCCAGGATAAAAGTTCTGGTGGACTTTTCACGCATATTAAGATGAATGAAATGACAAAATTGCCCATAATAATGTCATTAATATGGAGAGAGAATTAGAATAAGAAAAGTATGAGATATTTAATGCTACGGGTATAATAGGAAAATATGTGTAAAATTTTGGTTATTAAAGGAAAATGAACATTTAACATGAGACTACCTAAAATAGTAATAATGACTTTTATCATGGGACGGAGGGAGTATTACAATGCTTAAATACAAAACTTAATTCTTGAGGACCAAGTAAAAACCCTAATTTAGAAAGTAAACAATCTCCTAACTAAAGTCTACTACTATAAGAAACTCTCCTAATGAAAAGCTATTACTATAATATCCTACTAAATAATTTCATTAATAACACATTTATTTCTAAATAACAATACAAAATTAATAATAAACTTTTTGAATTTCTTCTTTTGTACCGCATCATTCTCCTTGCCTTTGAAGAAAACTCGTCCTCGAGTTTTGAAATATCGTAGAATAATAAATCACGGTCCAAGAGATGTCTTCCAATATAACATTCACATCCGATGTTTTAATGTCATTACACAATTTTCGGGAATAACAATGACATAATATAGAAATTTGAAGTAGCTTGAGACTCGGATGTATCAACCGGAAAGAGAAAATCAACATGGTTGACCTCAACTTTATCTTCCTTGATGTTTTCGTATCGGGGGTCAAGCTTAACTTCAATTTCCTCACTGCAAACAATCTCTGAATCTGCAAGTTGTTCAACACACTTAACTTTCGCTTCATGTTTCTCACAAACATCATATGTGAAAGTACTTGCTCATCTTTATCCTCACCAATTTCATATTGGTTATTGAGACGTTTAAGTATTGTGAGACAGTCATCAATTGTCTTGTAAGAATTTACTTTGCAGGTCTCCTCTTGTGAATACGTTGCTTTAGTAGAACAAACACGATTAGGATACAAAATATGGACGAACAAAGCATGTTGTTATGTACTCGTAATATGCCTTTAAATTTGCAAGACTTGTTTCAGAAAGTGCAAGTGCATCACATAATTTCCAATACTCGGCACTATACGGGACCCAAAGTTTAATGCTCAAGTTGCTTTATCTTAGCCCAAAAAAAGTTTGGATTGTTAAACCTGGAAGACATTGTATATATGTAGAGGGGTTGAATTGAAAATTTCAAAACTTTGGGGGTTAAATTGAAAACTCAAAAACTATGGGGGCTAAATTGAATATTTCAGAAAGTTTAGGGGTTGAATTGAAAGTTTTAGAAACATTGGGGGCGGAATTGAAAATTTCAAAAACTTAAGGGTCTGATTTGAAAATTTCAGAAACTTGGGGGCACCAAACTCTAATTTAGCAGAAGAAAAAATCTGATGAACAGTATCGCACAATGTATCGATGAACAGTAACACTGATTTTTTTTTTTGGAATAGAGTGAGACTACGGCGACGACATTCTTGTTGCAGATCGTGCTTTTGTCTTGGAAAATTTTTGTCAATTCTCTTGCGAACTTCGACAATTTGATGTAGGCCAGAAAAATAGGTAGGAAGGAATTGGGTGAAATCAAACGATATTAGGAACCTGGCTCTGATACCATTATGATGTAGGACGGGATAGGAAGAAGAAATAAGAGTATCTATCTCCGCAGAGAATCAGGAAAGGAACACACAAAAGCATATAGTTGTAAACTCAAATCAATATATTCAATAATATCTAAAATACTGAAGTATTACGATGCTTAAATATAAAATCCAATACTTGGGGACTATGTAAAAACCCTAATTTAAAAAGTAAAGAATCTCCTAACTAAAATCTACTACTATAATAAACTCTCATAATGAAAAGCTATTACTATAATATCCTACTAAATAATTTCATTAATAACACATTTATCGCTAAATAACAATACAAAATTAATAATAAACTTATTCAATTTCTTCTTCCATACCGCATCATCGTCATGTCATCTTCTTTAGGAAAGAGTCACTTTCCTTGCATTGTTTTGGTTCCACAATTGTTGTTTTTGGGTGGATGGGTGGCTTTTATTTCATATTTACACACAGTGATGGGCTGCCCTGCTTCTAGGGCTTTGTAGTTTTGCAATTTTATTTTGGAGGATTATAGATTGTTTGCTTATAGAAATTTAGAGTCAGATTACATATATGTTTTACAATGATCTAATAATATAGATAGCGAGTATAAGGTCGTAGATAAAATGTGTTCTGTGAAACTTTATCGAAGTCTGATCACTATGGTGAAGTTTGTATTTGTAGATATGATTTATGAGAATAATTTTGTGTGCTTGTTTGGTCAGTGGAGGGAAATATGTCGATTCTTTTGTTTGGTAGAGATAATAAGGGAAGGGACTTTCTGTACTCTCTCTTCTATCTAATAAAACTTATTTTATCCTACAAAAAGAAATGAAGGGGGAAGAAGGGGGGGGGACTAAACTTGAGGGGCGTGCTCTCACTCCATGTCCATCAAACTCTTTCTTCCCTAAAATTGGCTGAAAAACCGGATCAATTATCTCACTTTTATGGTCTTTTATATCACTTTGCAAGGTTAATCTTAAATATATATATATATAACTCCCATTAGATAATGTGCCCATCTCGATGTATATTTATGTTTTCCATCGCTTCTCTTCTCTCTCCTTGTAACTGTACAAAACAATGCAAGTAAAAGGATGTATCCAACCGTAAGGGTACCTCACCACACTTCCTGCTCCCCTTCTTCATTTACACATACCAAATGGAGTGTAAATAAGTGACCATATCATCACAAGATTCTCAATTAATATGATTTTTATTTGGCAAAGCTAACTATTTCCTCATTGAAGTTGTCATCTTTTACTTAATAACCCATTAAACTTTTAAAAATTGCAATTACCCGATTGAACTAATTAAAATTGTAAAATTACACCATCCTGTTAAATTAATTGGACGGAAGTTATTTATTTTCCTACATGGCAATGTGAATTTTTTTTAAAACCAATAAAAATGACATGGTAAAAAACATAAACAAATAAGAAAAAACAAACAAGTTACTGCCACATAAGATTAAAAATAATGAAAGTCCCAATAATATTATCATCTTAAACCTCTAGCGGGTATAACCCAACCCAAATTGGGTCACACTCTAATTTGAGAGACCCATCTCATCCTCACCCTCCTTGCAAAACTCTATCTCAGGTACCCTGTTGGTCTGTTCCCCTTCAACCTTCTCTCTACCATGCCATCCATAACCAAGGCTTCAACCAACAATATCCCTCTATCTCTCTCTAACTATATATATGAATATGTATCTATCTATTGTTTCTCTAACATTAGTACAAAATAAAAATTATGGCTCTCTCTAGTTAGTTTTAACTCGATACTCGTCCAAGTTGATAGGCCCTGCTTCCGTTGCTAGTGGCTTTTGGGAATCCTAAAGTCAAGCCCAAAAAGGGAGAAATTCCAATTGTTTACGAGAAACAGATTTGAACACCCACTATAAATGGAAGAACTAATGTAACAGGACAGATATAAATTCTCTCCAGATTCTGAATCCAATATCCCTCTCTCTATATGAATCTGTATCTATATCTATAGTTTCTTTCCGGTGGTTATGACTCCGATAGAGGAGGTGAGGAGACTGGCGTCGGTGGCGTTTGCGAGGACAAACCGTGTTGGCGGGAGCAGTACATGGCCACATCAGTACATGATTTTTTTTTTCTGCCACGTGAAAATTTTGAGACCAAGTTAACGGCGTTTAATTATTTTAACGGAATGATGTAATTTCAAAATTTTAATTAGTATAATTTGTTAATCGCATTTTTTAAAAGTTTAGTGGGTTAATAAATAAAACGTGCCAACTACAATGGGGAAATAGTTAGTTTTGTCATTTTTTTCCATGTTGCTTCTTATGATTACTACCAATAAGTTTTGAGTTGTTTTTTTTATTTGTATTTCTTCCCATTGCTGTCATGAGATGATTTTTTTTCTTATAAATAAATTGTATTCTTCTTTCTTAATTTTCTGATTTAATTTATACAGTTCAATTATAAAATTTGCTGAGCAGTCTTTGAATCCAGAGTTGAGATCATCATTTTTTAGTCCGCGACTTATGGAGGTAAGTTATCAAGTTCATTCTCTCCCTCTTTTCCCTACATATGATCCCTTTCATGTGATTTCTCTTGTCAGTTTTGGAAGTTAATATCAAATGTCTGGGCAACTAATTTGCGTGAAAAATATTTTATCGATGCAACTAACTTTAATATTAATATTCGTTGTTTTTTTTGTCACTTAAGATTTAAGTTTAATTATGTCAACATCAAGTTTTACCTGACATTGAAACACGATCTTAGATTCATCACTTTTTCTTTATAAGCAATCTGTGTGGGGCTTACATGGATTGTACAGCATCAAATTTCGGAAATTGATGATAAGATTTTGGTGGGATACCGTAAGATCCATATATATTGAGTAATTTTTTGGATCCTGTTTCCGTGGCGTGTACATGTTTCTGCATTTAGTTGGTATATGTTCTTACATATATCCATGTATATAATTGCAATGTAATTTTTCTTCTACCTCTACCAATTAGATTTTTCTGACTTTCTGCACTGGCTTTTATTTTATTATTTTCAATACTATGTTGGTTTACTTATTTGATTTATGCCCTGCCAGGCAGTTATATGGTTCCTTGCAAGATGGTCTTCTACTTATTTGATGCTACCTGAAGAAGGTGGGGACAAAAGCAGCAGATCACAAAATGATTGTGAACCCCAGCTCCAGTCAGAACACTCAAGAAAAACTTTCTGTGGTTTTTTTGGAGAGCATAATCAGGGAAAAGTTGTGCTTGATATTGTTGTCCGCATCTCAATGACAACTCTTGTATCCTATCCAGGAGAGAAAGATTTGCAGGTATCGAAAAGAGAAGTCATGTATAATATTATTAGTACATTTATCACTTTTTATGACATTTTCTTAAGTTTTCCTACACTCGTTTGTTATTTATATCCTTATTTAAATAACATATGTCAATTGACTTGTTGCAATTATATTGCCAACTCAATGGGAGCAGTAAGCACTAGGCAGTAAACAAGCATTGCTGACAGTACTAAACAGGCACTTGTCCCACAACCTGTAAATTATTTCCTTACACGCTCTGACCAGTACTAACTTTATCTGCTATTTTAGCACCTCTTCATGGAAAATTATAAATATTGTTTGAAATGCAGTTGAGCTTGACTTTTGAAAACAGCTGATAGTGCAAGTTTACTGAAAGTCAGGTCAATTTCCAGTTTATCACGGTAGCATCCGGTGTATGCTGGATGGTACTGATTAATGTCATTTTTTTAATAACAAAATTTTCATATGTGACCCATTTTTGAAAAAATTACAGCCATCAAACCCAATAACTTCACATCCATTTTCTAATGTTTCTTTTGAGAATTACAGATTTGAGAACTTAATTTCACTTTTTACCCTTTTAAGAATGGTTATTTTTGCATATTTTCCCCTCAGGTTCCAATTGAACCCAAATGATATTTAATATTTTCTAAATTTGTCCCTTAAGTTCAGTTGCTCATGGTCGTGAGAAAGCAGACAGAAGTACACATCTCTCTTGCGTGAATACTTTTCTGACTTATTTCATGCTTGAAATATACAATAGATGATTAAGGTTAAATGAAAATGTTGCGAGTGTTATATTTGTTCTTGTCGGCTGTTTGACAGACACTTACTTGTTACCAGCTACTTCATGGACTCGTTCGGCGAAGGAATGTTTGTGCACAACTTATTTGCTTGGTTAGTACTTTCGTATAACGTGCAAGATATGCATTACTAGAACCATTGCTTAGTGATGTTTCTCCTCGTTAATGTCAATTAGAATGTAATTATTTACCTGTTTTGTGCACCTTATTTGTAGTTTGTACCATAGTAAGCTGGTTGGCAGTGTTTGGTGCAACTTATAGGATTAAGCAGTTGTCAAATTGAAACATAGAGTGTGTAGAATTTAGAAGTTGCTGCAAGTTTTATTATCAGATTAGATACTATTTATTCAGTAGATAAAATTTCTGAACATTCAAGAATACCATCAATCTCATTTATAACTCATGATATCCCTAAATAATCTGATTGTGACAATCTCTAGCTGCATCAAATGGGGCCTATATTTTGTTATGTTCTTGGGCAATCCAATTATATGTAATTTTATACACGCACACACACACACACACACACACACACACACCCATATAAAATTACTTCCCTGTTTTGAGTTGGATTTAATTTTACGTAGACTATTTTGCAGTAATTCAACTATTTTTAGTTAGTACCACCCACATATCTTTTTCCGTATGCTTTTGTCCTTATGTAAACTACCTGAATGCTACTTTCCTGTTTAGTACAAATAATTGAGCTTGTACATGGTATCTCTAAATCTTTATGCTGACACTATTGAGCATAAATCGTTCAACAGCCAAAAATGACTGAGAGCATGGAGGTTAGGCAATAAATACTAAAACTATTACCATTTTGAGTGCCTACATGCACATCGCTACAATGCAAATGCTACATTACGTCTTTGTGACAACCAAAAGTGTTATGTCAATACATTTACGAGTCGAGCACGGCTATGGTGCTTATAAAGAAAAAGAAAAAGAAGCACTGCAATACTTGTCATGCAGGAAAGCACAAACAACATTTTATCTTTATTTTTCTTCTTGCACTATAGTACTTGTTGTGCATGAAAGCACTAAACTGCTCCCTCTTCCTATGAATAACTATTCCTTTCTATATGAAATTGTTTCTTTCAAAAGCTCCCCTCCTACTGACTTAATGGCATTCCCGTCATGTAGGTTATACTTGTTTCTGCTTCTTTCTTACTATTTTCCTGATTACAGTTTGGTATTGGTATTTAGAGATGCTAATAGACTTCTTTAGCTGTCTTCAATATCAATCGAAGGTATGTTCAAAGATATGACATGGGAGACGTTCTACTATATTTTTGCATCCAAAGTCTGGACTCTTTGAACCTGGCATCTTTAAGTGAAATCTTTTGTTACGTGTTCTTTCTAGAATCAATACTTTCAGATATCATAATGATATTTTAATAGATAAATTGTTACTAAGCTCGGTTTGCTTTAAACTATTCTGCAGGACTCATGGCGTGACTTAGCAAACACTTTTGCCAGTGATAAAAATTTGTTCTCTTTAAATGCTGCCCACCAAGTAATTATTTGAAAGACTGGTATTTGTTTTCATCAGATGGACACTGAATTGAATAGGAAGGGAGTTGGGAGATTAATAATGCATATTGAAGTGTGTCATATGTTTGATTTATAAATTAAAGTGGTTAATTGTAATTTGTATTCATACCTTTGTATGTAAAGTCAAGAGTGTTGTTTGAAGTGAGAAGTTTAAGTTTTTTTTTCCCACATTTAAAGAAAAGGGTGGTGTTCTCCCTGTTTACTTGGTTGTATTTTTTTTGTTTCTTTGCAGCGTTCACTTGCTCAAACCCTTGTTCTTTCAGCTTCTGGCACAAAAAATTTAGAGGCATCAAACCAGTTAGTGTAATTTTGGATTCTTCTAATTACTGTATGTTTTCCCCTTTCATAATGTACATTTAATACCATTATAACGCCTGATTGCCTGTCACAATTTCTCATAGGTATGTAAGAGATCTTAGTAGTCATATGACAACCTATTTAGTGGAAATGTCTGGCAAGAATGATCTGAAAAATATATCCCAACAACCAGATGTTATCTTATTGGTAAGGATGACGTCAATATGATGGGATTTTATCATTTTATTTACATTCCAAGTAAACTAATGGTGCCACGAACATCATAGGTCACTTGCTTGTTGGAGCGGCTTCGTGGAGCTGCAAGTGCCTCAGAACCTCGAACGCAGAAGGCAATTTATGCAATGGGATTCTCTGTCATGAACCCTATCATCATATTGCTTGAAGTTTACAAGCATGAGGTATGCATTATATATTTATATACTCCCTCCGTCCCATAGTTATAGGCTAATTTCTTTTGGCACATAGTTTAAGAAAATTAGTTTAAGTGGCAATTTTTAACATAATTTTTCACATATACCCCTTAATATAAAATTAATGAATAAGTTAATTACTCCTTACTTATACTCTCAACTTCATTGATTGACGTGTATTGACCATTAAAGTTCATAACCATATAACTTTAACCAAAGAGAATACAACAACATTAAATGTGGTGATAAAAATAATGACATTGAATGATGTTTTTTCAAAAAAAAGAGTAATGGTTGAATATTTATTATAAGGGAATAAAAGTAAAACAATGAACCAACTAAATTTTATAAATAGTAAGTAGCCTATATATTGGGACATCTCAAAATGAAAAATCAGCCTATAACTATAGGACGGATGGAGTATCTATTTATTTCTGGCTATTATATTTTCATCTACCTATAAAATCTTGATTTCAGGTTCATTGAATTTGATATTTATCAATTTTGTTCTCAAAAAATGAAACAAAGTCTAAGAATGATTGGTGCTCAGAATCTCTTTAACCTTTAATGCTTGAATTTCTCTGTATTTAAACTCTCATTTAAGTCTTACAACTTAATTCGTTTGTTGAATTTATTTGGATTTAAAGTTATCTGTTCCTTATGTGAACTGAATGTACATGGTATCATATTAGAACATTGAGGACCAAGCTAAGTGAACAATTTGCAGGGTGAAAGTGATATGGTTGCAGGAGTGAAAACATGTTATTTATAAATATCAAAACAACTATAAGAACTACAATGGTTCTAGGTCTTAAAATCCCCACAGACGAAGGTTTAAACCCTGAAAAAGTGTAGTGCGTTCTACCTCATGGACTACTGTTGGGTAAATTCTATATACGCTCACACGCAAGTATATGTGGTCAACAAGTAATAAAGTGATAAGTTGAGTATCGTTCCCACAGAGATTATTTAATAAGAATTACCAATTACTAACCTATTACCAATTTAATCTTATTTAAACAAATGATTTAATAATTTAATTTAAAGTAATTAAATAAAATATTACTAACTATCCCTATAATGAAACAAGATAATGAAGACTTGAGACTATAATTTCACTTATTGTTTCATTTAAATGAACACACTTCCTGTTAGACAAAATTATTTATATTGGATTGTTAATTAAGAACACGAAAGTAAAATATGGCCATCTCTCAACGTACCATACTCATATCAAATCAAATCCACAGATGATAGAATCAACTTGAACGCCCTAATTAACTAATCCACTATATCTCTATGTGAATTACAATTAAAAAGGGTTTAAGTACAAGTTCTTATTAGAATACATGCAATGCCTCGGTATATCTCTATCCTAAGCACAAATCATGAATTCCAACTCCATGCAGAACACATGAATACATGCTATTATGATCAGATCTAAACCCATAATCCGTCTCTCGAGTTCATATGGATTATCACAGTAATTGTTATCTAGGCAATTAAGCAATTAAGGGAAAATCATAACAGACAATCCAAATATAGCTAATAAGACTAACAAGGAAGTATATCAAAGTAAACTACACAATAAGATCCATAGTAAATCCACGACCCGGTGGCGCGCCCATTGTTCCTAGGTTAATTTTGGCGCGCCAGCGCTCATCAGAAAAGTAGAAAATCTGTTGACCGGCGCTACCGCCAAGCGCGCTCTATTTTCTGCTGTGACGTCCTTTGGTAAAACATGCATAACTTTTGATCCGCTAGGAGTTACGGGGCCTGCCACCTATCAAATCGAAGATATCGAAGAGATCTACAACTTTCATTCTTTGAGAATTGACAGATTCTGGTCGGATCAAGATCGAAAGCGGGCTTGAAGTAGATGCTATGTAAATTGCAAGCAGGACAACTTTGAGCTTTGATCTTTGTTGATAAAAAGGTCATAACTCTCGCATCCGAACTCCGATTGGAACGATTCAAGATGTTCCGGAAAGATAAGAAGTAGATCTACAATAAAATCCAAGTTTCAAGCCAAGAACATGCATCCAACTTGGTGTTAAAAGCCTTGCAATCTTCCCTTCTTGCATTTGCTTGCATATTTTAGTCCAAAAGATGTTTGAATTACTTTTCATTGCTTTCTCATGCCAATGCCGTGTCCTAGCCTACAAAATAACATAACATGTATGAAATGAACACCCAATGCATGCAAAGTAACTACGAAACATAGGTTTAAGCAACTAATTCAAGTAATAGATACCGGATAAATAGTTATAAAACCTACTTATCAACTACACATGGGCAATAGCTGAGAGTTCTCAAGTTTGACTATCGGATGTAAATGTTTGACTTTTCAAATTCATGGATTAATCGTGAATTTATGTTGAAGTCTGTGAATCACCCCATATGAACAAGTTAGGCCAATAAAGGACAAAGTGATATATCTAAACAGTGTTCTGGTCTCTTTGAACATGGAATTTTATTGTCCTTGGAATTCAGACACTTGTAGGAATTTAGACTGATGTAACTGGAGGACCAAAAATGAAATTCAGAAGGGTAGGAATTGTAGTATTTTTGGGAATTAGAACAAAAGGAATAAAGACTTCTTTTCATTCAAACAGAATATATTTATAGGAATTTAATGTAGACTCTCTTTGTCATCCACTTGCATTAGTTTTGCATTGCACAATCAATCCTAAATCTGCAAAGCTGCTTGGAATATCTGATTTGAAGTCCATTAAATTAAATTAAGTTATGTTTTTATCCGCCTTTTGCTGTATCTTTCTAGACGAGGACGTACTTAAACCTTAGCTTAAATCCATCCGCATACATACTAAAACTAATGAACTTATAGTACATAAAGCCATAAATCACTTTGAGTTCAATATGTAATGTGGGCATAACTAAAACTCTCATTAAGAACAACCTAAAAATGCAATAGAATTCAAAATAACTCAATCTTTAAAACAATCCCCTGATATGCTTCGGTGTGATGTTTTACAGACCACAGTTGCCTGTTTCTGAGGTAACATTCTCTGCATCTTATCTATGTACTGACTGTATTATTATCATTGTTGTTTTTTTGCAATGCTGCTAAATGTCAGTTCAAAAACTTTCCTGACCTCTAATTTCTACGATTTTAAAATTACCTGACAGTAAGTAACTGACAATTCAAGCTGAACTTCTTGAAATCAGTTTAATCTTTCATTCAATATTGTTAATATCTTATTGTTTCCTTTATAAGTGCTGATACAAAGAAAATCTGTAGTCTGCAGTTGTCTATCTATTACTTAAATTTGTTGTTGACTGGGTGGACGGACAAATTATCTACTTAGAGGCTCAAGAAACTGCAGTAGTTGTTAACTTCTGCATGCGCTTGCTTCAGCTTTACTCTTCTCACAATATCGGCAAGGTAATTTTTTCTTCGTATCTAGTAGTGCCCTCCTCATTTGTAATAATGTGTAATCTTTTTGGTCAAAGAAGAATGTTTTAAAAAAGTTCATTTTGCTCTGTAATGTTTTTAAAAAGTTCATTTTCCTCAGTTTTTGCTTTGTGTACTATCTTGAAGTTGCACCTGCTAATTAGAAAAATACTTGTCATTGTACTTAACTCGATGAATTTGTAAATTTTTTAGCCTAATTGTTACCCACAAAGTGCCGAGTAAACTCTTAAATTTCCATGAGATATTATCTTTGTTAGAAGGTTTGTCATAAAGTCATTTCATCCAAAATCAAGACATTTATTTGGTCTCCGACTTTACGAAGGCTGAATACTGGTGATCTTTATCAGTTGACAGGTCTCACAAGGCTTTACGTCTAGATATCTGTCTTATTTTTAGGCAGAATGATGAGTTACATTCTCATTTATTTTTTGCATTCTCCTGTTGCTTGAAGTCATGGAATTCTATTTTAAAGTGTTGGGGGAGGAGTGGGTATGTCGTGCCGGCATAATGATGAGTTACATTCTCATTTATTTTTTGCATCTCCTGTTGCTTGAAACTCATGGAATTCTATTTAAAGTGTTGAGGGGAGGAGTGGGTATGTCCTGCCTCGGTGGTGGTTCATTTACTTCATATTCGATTCAAAGGTTTTGGAGAGAGACTGAGTTATAGAAAGAGAAAGATAGCAATGGAATTCAAAATAGAAATTATGTTATTGTAACCAACATGAACATTACAAAACAACCAACCATTATTTATAACCAAACTACTTATGCTGAAAATTCTAACAATTACAAAATTACCCTTCCTTGCTTACTGCTATCAACTAACTAATAAAGCTGAAGTACTAAGACTAACAATGGGTTTCAAAAATGTGAAAGTAGTTATAATTCAAGTAACTATAAACTAAGTATGTGTGGAGCCCTCAGCCTCTGTAACGGATGAATTATGGGAAATGGGGAAGGGGAAATCCTTTTAGAAGTAACCCTATTCATAGTCAGAACACTTAAAAAGTCTAACAAAACTAAACATAAAAAATATAAGGGTTTACTTACTACAATAATACATTTAAAAGTTGAGATATCTAAAAAGAAAGCATCATACTTTAAACATGTAATTCAATTATAAATACACAAAAATATGTTCAAGGATTCATTGTTACACTTAGCACATATATTGTCAAGTTATCTTAGACTTTCTCTCGTGCCTTCCTTTTCAAAGGATTCCCTAAAAATATATATAGGGGTGATCTTCACAATTTCAATACAGAATACTAAGACAACCTTAAATTAAGGTATAATGCAACCACAAACAAATTCAGGCAACTAAAACTTCAATGCAACATTCTTTCCGTATTTTTTCTTCTTTCTTTCTCATAATCCTTCGACAAGGATGTAACCTTTGTTATGTAACCAATATCATAATTTTAGCTAGGGACCAACTATAGTCACATCCTATTTTTTGTTAGAAACAACGATTATTAACCTCCTAATCTCAAGGAACTAAACAATAGTAACATCTTAACTTCGGCTAGGAACCAACATTTGTCCCGAGCCAGCTTTGAGGGAATCTATATCTTAAACGAATTTCAAATGCAGGATGAGCACGTGAAACTTGGTTGGAGCAATATAAAAGGCTTTGAAAGTCCATGAAAGTAAAAATAAAATTCTAGAGGGGTCGTATTTAAGTTTTTTTACTTTATTTTATAGTTTAGTAGTCTTCTTTTATGAAAAAAATGTATATAATTTAAGTAGTTATTTAATTAGGATCCAACTTGGGTTAGGAAAGTGGTTTATGTGTATTACTAATAGGGACGTACTTTATTATTTTTGATACATTGAATTATAAATATTGAGATTGAGAAAAATTAAGTTTTGTGTGAGAAATATCTTTGTCCAAAAACCTCAATGCTTATTATTTGGTATCAGAGCCAAGTTCGTTCTCAACATACCTATCCCCATTATTTGTCTATAAGAACCGCTAAACTTTCACTTTTCCTAGGCATCGCCTACGACCTAAGGCGTCGACTTCTCTGCCAAGGCGATTGGATTTGAAACTTCGACCAAAGCGTCTGTTCATCTTGCATATGAACAACCGTTTGGACGCCTAACTGTTGCCTAGGCAATGCCTTAGCAACTATGTAACATACAAAATTTCAAGGGAAACTATTGGTTAGATCTTCTGAAATAACCCTTCGAACTTGTACTAAAAACTATGACTGACCACAAATTCAACACATATTTATGTTTATACACATCAATTATAATCATTCTTTTTTGCTTATATATGTTATATAAATGCACAAAATCACTAGTACAACTACAAACTCTAATAAACACATAAGATTATAAGAATGAATAAATTTATAAACATCATATATAAGTGAAAACATGCATGATTTATAGTATAATTTCATTACACAAGTAATCTAAGAAAATGTTAGTTAATCATGGGAGAACTAAACAAAGCATCAAAGCAAGTAATTATACAGATAAATAAATATATTAGTCCCTACCTATAATATGTTTAAGTACAGAATCCCTGTTAGATTTTCCTATTTAATTTTCTCTTTGTGAAACCTTTCTTCTTGTTTTGTTTTCCTTTTGATTGGTTGACTTGCTTGCGTAGAGACAAGCTCATCCAAGCATATAAAATTTAATATCTCCTTTATCATTTAAGCCAAAGTAGATGCTAGGTGTCAAAAATGTAATGTGTGTCGTGTTTCTAATGAGCCTAGTCACCATTGCCCAATCAAATATTACCACTAATTAACCTTAATTAGCTCAACTCTAATATCACACTAATCCCTTTAATTTGATTAATCAAACTCTCATTACAATTACGATAATTAATCATGATTATAGGAGTCATCCATGGAAGCATGATTATAGGACTCGATCAATGACAGCGTCATAATAGGAGTGATTAATGGTAATCACTAATTGATTTGTTTTCTATGTATAGCTCAGAGATTTAGCCTATATAAAGGCTCTCATTGTACATTATGATATGGAATAATATTGTCTTTTAGCTTTCACATGATATTAGAGCTAGTTTGATCTTGAGAGGCCAACTAAAAGTCTTGCTTTCGCCAGCGACGGGTATTTTTTCTTCTTGCAGTTCTTTTTCTGATTTTCTTATAGAGAAAACAAAATAAAAAAATTCATGGACATTGTTTTGTTTTTGTTGTGAAAAAAAAAATGGTTTGCCCTTGGCAGTTATTTCTATGGTTGAATATATAAATGAATGGTTGATTGGAAAGTAACGATTGCATGGGGCTGAAATTTCAGGAAGGTGTGTGTCCTTCTATTTTTTGGGAGGCTAGAGAGTCCTCCGTTGTTGAGGAAGGTAAGAAGTCCTTCGTGGTTGTTTTTGAAGGATAAAGAGTCATTCACATTTGTTATAGTAGACTAAGTGTTCTCTGTTATTTCCGGCAATGATGTCTTCGCAAAGTGAATATGTGAAGTTATTTATTGAGGATGAGAAATCTAACTTTGGACTTATATTTTTTTTTCCCGTGCAAATTGAAGATGGCCTTAGTTGTGCAAATTGAAAATGGCCTTAGTTTAAGGGGGAGTGTTGAAGATATAATAATTTGGTGTTGTGGTTGGTTTGAGTCCTTTATTTTTAGTATTATGTTATTTAACAAGTAGTAAGTTGTGATAACTTTCAACTTGGGGGGGAGTGTTGGAGGATTATGCTAGAATCATGATTATATGATTATAGGAGTCATCGATGGAAGCATGATTATAGGAGTGATCAAGGATAGCGTGCTTCTAGAGGTGATTAATGGTAATTACTAATTGATTTGCTTTCCAGAATCAGACCGCATTGATTTAGTAAAGGCTTTGAAGGTCAAATAAATTTGTTAAATGTAAAATTTTTAAAAAGAACATTTACTTTATTTTCTGTATAATATAACAACTATGTATACATATAAAATAAAAAAGTTAAATAAATGAGACCGCCTAAGAAAACGCCTAGCCCGCCTAGGAAAATGTCTTGGCACCACCTAGGTAGCCTAGGCGCTAGGTGTCCCCTCCATCACCTAAGTCCGCCTAGCAATTTTTAGAACACTGATTTAGTTTTATCTCTTGATTTCTAAAATGTGATGCTTAGCTTGATTTCCTTAAGCAAGTTTAATTAGATATTGTGATTTGTGAAAGCTAAAAGACAATATTATTCTATATCATATTGTACAATGAGAGCCTTTATATAATGGATTAGGTGGGGATTAAGCAGACTTAGGCAAGCATTTTATAATACTGAACTTAATGACTAATACACAATGTAGTTTAGTAAAAAACAAAATTATCATCTCCATAGTTAAATTTAGGGCTATCAAAGTATGCCTTACAATAACCAAGAATTGAATTTTTTGAGGCATTTTCTGTGAAGAAACTTAGGTGGACTGTGGTTGGCTTGATAATTATCCTTCATAGTGCCAAACATCTGGCAAGCTTCTATTGAGTCGTGAATAATTAACTGTTAGCTTTTCTCTTAAACAGTTAAACTTGAAAACATAATCAACTATTAGTATGTCTGAATTTTATGAATATGAAGTATAGAGATCATAATCATTTTTTTTGTGTGTTATATGGTATATGGTTATTAAAACTTAAAAACTTCAGTCAAAAAGTCTGAGCATAAAGCTACTAATCTTGCTCATCTTCAACCAAAACCAGCTCTCTGTGGCTACTACCGGGGGGGAAGTAGGGGGGCTGAAAGTTTGAACCCTCCGTCTATGTTTTGTATTTGTTGTGCTATAGAAACTAAAAATGCCTTGTTATATACTTGAACATGGAAATCATAATGATGTTACATTGTGAAGAAGATAAAGAAGAATAAAAAAACAAATTCACACATCAGTGTCTTCTTGTTCATCATCTCACTCTTCAACTTTTGATACCTTGAACCCAGTTACTTGACTTAACCATGCATTGCTCATATGTAAGGCAGAAAAGGAACACTTGTTAAAGGACTCTCATTTGGTGTTGTGGTTTTTGTTAATAAGGTTTATATATTGAGTTTTATTTAATATAGGTAGATGTCCACACAACAAGGGTAAATGAGTGAATTTTCTTCTATGTTAACTGTTTCCAAAAACATCAAGTTCAGGGAAGGTCGTTGTAAGCTTCTGAAGAAGGTTCGTATATATAATTTCTCAGCACCTACAGGAAGATCATGCTAATTACTATTTTATTTATTTTTAAGAGGGGTGGGAGGGGGGGAGATGGAAGAGGAGAGGGAAAAATAATAATATCAAAGGAGTGACCTCGTGTCTATAGATCTGAAAGGGAGTCGGTGCAATTTGCGAGATCTGTCAGCAAGAACTTATTAACTACTTGGAGTTATCCCCTTGACCCTGGTTGATGTTGTTATCAATTATTGTCAACATTTCTTGTTTTAATTCTGAGCTTTAATTTACATTAGCTTTTTTACAATAGATGGGTGAATATCTTCTTGCATTGGTAATATTTCTTTATGACTTGAATGATTACCATCTTTCTAGATATCACTTAGCCTTTCAAGCAGCTTACTAAGTGAAGCAAATGCTGAGAAATATAAAGATTTACGTGCTCTTTTGCAACTCCTTTCAAATCTATGCTCAAAGGATCTGGTATGTTGTTTCCCTTTATTTTGACAATTAAGAGCTGAATTTATTTATTTCCCCCCTTTTATTTACAAGAATGAGTAGATTTTTCTACCCCGTTTTTCATTTATAATTAATTTTTAAAGTTTTCCTACATATGAGGTTTGCAGGTTGACTTTTCATCAGATTCCATTGAGGTTCATGGCATAAGCATTTCTCAGGTATATATATTCATGTCAAGTTTTCTGTCCAAACTCCAACATAATATCTAATTCATTCCAACTTGTAAATTTTGCAGGTTTTATATTTGGGTCTTCACATAGTTAACCCTCTGATAACTTTGGACTTGCTGAAATACCCTAAGCTTTGTCATGATGTAAGTTTTCTTAT
Organism: Panax ginseng; assembly: GCA_020205605.1. Lineage (NCBI taxonomy): Eukaryota > Viridiplantae > Streptophyta > Magnoliopsida > Apiales > Araliaceae > Panax > Panax ginseng. The sequence continues at coordinate 32,891,153 of CM035127.1, read as the reverse complement.
TTTTAATAAGAAAGTAAGCCCAGTGCTTTTGTTGTAGACTTAATATTTGCTGGTATTTGGGACAGTACTTTTCTTTGCTATCACATATGCTGGAGGTTTATCCTGAGATGGTACCACAACTAAGCGCTGAATCTTTTGCTCATTTACGTGGGACTCTTAACTTCGGTCTTCACCATCAGGTAAAGTCTTCAAATAGTGGATTTGTAAATAAATTTGTTTTCCTTGCAAGTATATGTGCTTTGAGGTTTCTGAACCAATGCTCGTCTTTGGTGGTCCACTTTTTTTTGCATAACAAGTAAATTATTTTAAATGTAGTTTTAGCCTTTTCTTATTGTTCTTATGTTTTTCTTTCTTCTGTTGGCTGATAATGTAGGAGGCGGAAGTTGTTGACATGTGTCTGAGATCTTTGAAAGCACTTGCTTCCTACCATTTAAAGGAAACAGGTGCTGGTAAAGTTGGGTTGGGCTCACATGCTTCAGATTACAACGACCCCAATGGAAATTTGCAGGAAGGCATTCTGAGTCAATTCCTTCGTTTGTTACTGCAGTTCCTCCTCTTTGAGGATTACAGGTGAGGCTCAATAGCAATATGGAAGTTGAACTACTGTAAATTAAGTTCATTGCACTGTTCTGAAGAACAGAGGTAAATGAATGAAAGCAATCATAATTCATAATTAGACCACTAGCCTAAGCTGATTTGCAGATCTAACATTGTGAAGAGTCATCTAATATCTATTTAGCTAAGATGGTTTAGACAAATGGTTAAAGCACCATTGCCAAACCATATTAATAATAATCATCTCTGCTCCCAGCACTGATCTTGTCAGCTCTGCAGCAGATGCTCTGCTTCCACTGATCCTTTGTGAACATGGACTTTATCAGGTATTCTTGTGTTATATGTGTATGTGAAGGGTGTGTGTGTGTGTGTGTAATTTTGAAGTTTGAAACTTGCTGACTCCTGCAAACTTAATTATTTATGGACTAAGCAATTCAAAACTATAATATCTTTACCTTGTGGTTTATGGTGAAAGTGCACTCTTGCTGATAAAATCTGCCTTTTCTCAAATAAGTTTACATCAATTTTTTCGCAAAAGTTGCAAAAAGGAAAATGAAAGGAAAATACATTGGCCAACCTATCATCTTATTGCGGAACCCTATTCAGAGATTCATCTAGAAATAGATTTTTGTAACTTTTTTTTATTTTTTATTCTCCTTATTTTTTTCTTCCTTCCAGCAGCCAATTTATTGCTTCAGCTAATAATTACAAATTTACAATAGCACAAAACCATCTATGACTATGACATATAAAGGTCTTGGGTGGGATCATATGATACTCTAACAAATGATCAAGTCAAAGTTTGTATAGCTTGCTCTTAATGACTTGGCGCTTGATGCTACGTACTAAAAAAGAAATTGCCTTGGGGCAAAGTTTAAGATCATCTACTCACTTCACAGTCATGCATACACGTCTTCTATTTACTGTGCATAATCCTTTCTATAATTTCTTTTTCATATCTAACTCCTGGGTGATGTTTCATGTAGAGACTAGGCAACGAGTTGATAGAAAGACAGGCAAATCCAATACTGAAATCAAGGTTGGCAAATGCATTGCAGTCTCTTACAAGCTCAAATAACCTCTCTTCTTCCCTGGATCGCCCAAATTTTCAGAAATTTAGGAAGAATCTACACAATTTTCTTATTGAAGTTCGTGGATTTCTTCGGACGATATGATAGGAACTTTCTGTAAAAGATAGCAGGCAACTTCCTTCTTATATATACATCCATTTAGGGTCTCTGGCTTGTATATTTGCTGCTGGAGATCTTGGAGTCGGGCTAGTCTCCACACCTGGCTCGGGGATAAATCCTTTTTCACTATGCTGTTGGCATGAGATTCTGGGTTGGGGATGAAGCCTTCCTCGCTTTGCTGTTGGCCGTGATCCTTTTACTTTTGTTGGTTATTCTTTGTGAATGTATAATACAATTTGGAAATATCTGCTGAATGTATAACGATCGTAGTTTTGTTGAGGCCCTTTGGGGTAAGGCGGACAAGGAAATGTATGTCATTTTTGCATTTTGGATCGTTTTGGTCCTTCAAGAGGAATGATTTTGTGACCTCATTGTTGCATATGGTAGCAGTCGAGTGGTTTTGCCGGTCCTTGTATGGGATCTTCTAAAATTTTAACAAGAATATTTTTTTGGTGTAGTTGTCCGCATGTCAATTTTGGTTATACATAGATTTAGGAATAAAATGCAATAATATATCTTGTGTTTATCACTTTATGGAGTCATGATGCACTTTACAATATGGTAAACTGCTACATTGCAGTATAAGTGCAAAATTATACTTTTGGCTCATTTTTGCACAGCTAATCAACTATCAATACCAAAATATAAAAATATTGAGTCGTTTTATTTAGTGTCGAGTCAATTCGTCAGCCCAACTCGATCGTCCAAAAAGGCTTTTTATTTTTTTTCTTTTTTTAATGAAAAAGAGGAAAATTTTCACAATATTTAGTACATATTATCTACTAAAGATGCAATGTATTTAATTAATAATTCATATAATTCCGATGACTCTTAATATTTATATTTCAAGATTCATGGATCTAATTAGTACAATATATTTGATTCAATTCACTTTAAATAGCATTCTACCTACACGTTCAATTACACAAAAAAATTCCATAACTTCACTATGTATCAATAAGTTACTTGAATCAATTATTTTATGGAAAAGATCTATTAAAATGAGTCGCTTGAATTTGGAATGGAGTAAATACAAACACAAACAAGATTGTCAACACCAATGTTATCCTATGTGAAGAGGTATGCATTTTTTTTCTCAATCTAATAATTAATTTCTCAAGTTGTAAATATCTTTTTTTCATGCTAGCTGTAGACACTTGAAATTTTATTTTCCTGTTACTAACGATACATGAGGGCAAAAGCCTCTTTTTTCACACTTCAGAGGTAACCCTAAAGGACTACAAAATCAAATCAAACCACAGAGACATCCCCGTGGAACATCAAATCAACCTTGGATACAACCATGAGGAAGAACAGAATAGGCTGCAATCAAACCCCGAAAGACAACCCCGAGGTACAACCAAAAGATCATCAACCTTGGAGACAATCTCGGGAGGGCAAAAAGGTCATTTTAACAAGACAACGTCAACAACCACAGTACAACTGTAGATAAGATCACAAAGAGCCATTTCAGCACTTCCGAGCGCAAACTATGCAAAAATAGCTCAACAGACTTCTTATGAAGACTCGAAGATGCCAGTTTGGTCATGGACCCATCTTCCGGTATTCAAAAAAGGGCAAGCCCTATATCATTGCGTACCTCTCGGAAAGAGCTTTCTGGAATGGTATGTCACATCTCCATAGGATTCCCTGATTGCAAGTTAGGTACGTTTCAGCAAATAATGCGTCGATTGAGGTGGGACCTACATGGCATTTCCGCAGGTCTACCTCCAGAAGCCGCAGGTCTACCTGCGGAATCCTAGGCCTATCTGCGGAATCCCATGCCTATATATACCAGCCCCCACCAGCCATTTTGAGGGAGAGAAGAGAGAGAAGGGCCCAAAAGAGATAATTTTGACCCTTACTGTGTAAAACAACTAAAATCTTGCTTCTAAACCTGTAAATTTCACCTGTAAACCCTCATATACATATAAACTTTGTTATATCAAGTTTTAACCGGTTGAAATCGAGTTTAAAGGCGCCAAAAGCTAGTCGATATCCCATCTCGTGCAAGGCTGTAAAATCTCTTCAGATCTGCGTCTTTTTCTTGCTTTAATATATATATATATATATATATATATATATATATATATATATATATATATACATCTTAGTTGTGCCTGGATAGCGATTTTAACCGTTCATTTTGTGTAATAGTCGATATTTAAAGTGTGTTGACTAGATTTATCTAAATCTAGCCAGCTTTAGCTTTTAACCGGTTCTGAAGTTGGAAATCTGGAATCGTTGAGCTTGAATGGCTAAGATTTAGTTAAATCTAGTTTACTTTCTAGTTTGTAAATATTGGTAACCACGTGACCCTAGATCTGTATCTAGAGGAAACGAGAAGCATATTTGCTCGCATACAAGGATTTGATAAATAAATGTACATATTATATTTAAATATATGTTTGTCAAGCTTTCAAATCACGTTATGTTAGCCTAGGAACCGTAGTGTTGATGATTCAATCAATGAATCTAAATTCGGTTCCTATGATGGACGTGTTTAAGTTGTAAAATTAGCTTGCTATCGTCTTGTATATGTAACATCGGGCCTTAAAACGGGGATACAAATTTAAGGCCCGGAAATAGTGAAAATTGTTGTTTGGGGTGCTCGGACTTACTTCGATGGCTCTCATGCCCATAAGAAGTCCGATATTGATATTTATTTTTATATATACTGTCAAAGATGCTTTGCATCTTAAATAAAATCAAATCAAGCTGAATACGAAATAAAAGGAAGTATCAAAAGCCTCAATTTCTATGCGAGCGCAAGGGTTTGAAAACAGCTTTTCAAAACTTCACTTTCATATGCCTGTTTAAAAATGAACTTTTCAATAAGTCAAACCCCTTCGTATATAGGTTCAAAAAGGTATAACACTACTTTCAAAGCACTTTGAGCACATTTATCTGCATCACACACACACACACACACACACACACACACTTCACATGCTTAGGGAATAAAAAAGTAGCGGTAACCGTGTTTCACGGAAGTCGGGGGGGGGGGGGTGCCTAACACCTTCCCCATCACACACACACACATACACACTTCACATGCTTAGGGAATGAAAAAGTAGCAGAAACCGTGTTTCACGGAAGTCGGGGGGTGCCTAACACCTTCCCCTCGCTTAAGCAAGCCCCCGAACTCTATGAATATCGGTTTCCAGATCAATTAAATAGAGTCACATATTGGGCCATGTTGCGAAAACCTTTCAAAATTCGGTTGAGTTGGTACAACCATTTAAACTCATATCAACTGGCGACTCTATCTAATTCGGCCCAATAATTAAAATTAAACTTTTTAAATCGTCGACATTGTATGTCGATCTTTCCAAAAAATCTCACCCTTTAAACAAAAAAATAAAATCAACATAGAACATCTAAAGGGTAGAGAATGCGATAGGAAAAATTCCTAGCGTCGATAGGTGACGACTGCTGGGGACAGTAGAGGGCTTAAGCTGCATTTCAATCTTTTCAATTCCTTTTTTCTGCATGTGTGTGAATGCTGTCTTTACATTGAATGGATGTGAATGAATGCGTCTTTACAAAGCTTTATATTAGTGCTTCACACAATGTCATCATATTACATGCGGTGAGACGTGATGAATGTATATTGTGTGATTCCTCCAATAGGAGGCGACTATTGGAGGCGAACCCATCGGTGGCTGATTGCTGGACTCAAGAGGAGTTTAATCCCGCGAGGCTCAGGAAAGGCACCACTCAGATCCGCTCCAATTGAAAGATCGGATTAACTTCTCATCTAGTAGATTAAGATGATCTGGGAACCTTCATACCGAAAATCTCGTGAGAGTAACCCTAAGATAGGTCAACCTCTAATGAACTAAACGTGAAGGAAAGTCTCTTCATGCCTTTCCCTTTCAATTCAATGTAAATTTTAATTTCATGTAAATGTCAATTAAATTTAAATATCCATTCCATTCCTTGTCAATTTCATTATTGTACAGATATCAAATCATGTAATGATATCCTGTCATCAAAACAACTGACATTTGTTTTGCTGGAAAATATTAAAAAAACCATAAAAAAACAAAGACATTGCATCAATGCATGTTGTTAATGCTTATCAAGACTAAACTACCTACTCTTCTTATAGGTAAGATGTGACGCCCCCAAAATAGGTCCATTCCACCCAACCCATTCTGAGTCGCCAAATACATGGTACAGAAATAACTACAACTTTATTAATACATTTGTCGTGCAAAATACGACAACATATATACTGTGAGTTTAAATACAATTATTGTCTTCTAGACAATATACATACCCAAATAAATCCCCATCATAATTATTGATACATCATTTTACAAAATGGTGAGGACTACTAAACAACTCTCCCTAGAACTTTCATTCCATACCCCGACTCGTTACTCGTTATATTCTCGCCTCACGAGAAGAAAAATGGAACAAAAAGGAAAAGGGTGAGCTCGACTAACCCAAGAAAAGAATATTATGACTAAGATAATATACAACAAAATTATCGTTAGTCTTCAACAGGAAAAATATAATAGAATACAATAGACAACAAGTTTTAAATCAATATTCGCAATGAAATAATAATTCATTAGAAGAGTTAAGTAGAGAATGCAAACTACTATCTTCTATGTATGAATTTTAAAGTTCATCATCAATATTTTAACCCTGTAACATCAATCAATATATATCTCGAAATCATATATTCATCCTTGCACTACTACTGGCCAAGGACATTCACCAACCGGGTCATGTTCATCTAAACACTGCTCATCTTTGCACTACGGGCCAAAGATATTCATCGAAATCATTCATCTTTGCACTATGAAGCCAAAGATATTCATCATAACTCATTCATCTTTGCACTACTGTGCCAAAGATATTCATCGAAATCATTCATCTTTGCACTACTGTGCCAAAGATATTCAATAATATCATTATTTAAGATCGAGGATGATGAAAATATTTTTAAAGAAACGAATCCATGAAGAAACAAAATGACAAGGATTAAGGATTAAGGATTCAGTACTTTGTTTTATCCACGCCCAAAAATACCTCAAAAATAATCATAGTGGTGTAAAATTCAAGAATGATCAAAACATGGATACAATCAAAGCTAGTATCCGTAATAGATATTTTGGATGAAAAGGAAAAATTTCATTTTTCGATGAATAGTGTCGATTCGTGAATAGTCAGATATCGTGAATAGTCTGAGTACGTGAATAGTAATTCAGAACACCAAAAGATAGAAATTTCACAAAAACATCATCACGCGCTTACATGAATAGTATTCGTGAATAAGTAACTCGTGAATAGTAACCATGAATAGTAACTTGTGAATAATAAGAACTCATGAATAGTAACCCGACATGAAAAAGTTCCAAATTTGATAAAAAGTTCCAACCATTATTTCAAAGATAATGATATTGAAGAAATAATATCATTTGAGAAGAAAATAACATCCCTTACCTCGAAAGACAAGATTTCTAGTTGAAACATTCGGATATAGGTTATGACTTGAACTTGCACCAGATAGCAATACTCAAAGTATACTCAAAATACTCACAAGAATACTTTTCGATAATATAGAGAGAAAACTTCAGTTTCTGGTGTGATTTTCAATTCTAACCTAAGCACCTATTTATAGGAAATTGCTTAGAACACCAAAGCAGAAAATTTAATATAATATTAATATATTTAATAAATTCTCTACGCCCATCTAGACAATCTGATCTCAGCCATCAACACATGTTAAAGATGCCCAAAAACATTTAAAAAACGTTTTTCTAATTTAAAATAATTTAAACTTCCAAAAATCAATTATTTTGAGACTTGAACTTCAATAATTCACAATAAATAGCCCTTTTGCCGGAAAAATTGAATCTCATGAGTTTTTATAGGAAATTCAATTCTCTACAACTTTACAGAAGAAATTGTTTCCAAATTCCAAACAGAAATTGTCCGAAATCCACAAATGGGCGATTTTACTGGCTATAATCAAATTTCAAATCAATAAATGGGGTCCACCGATATGTTTAACATGTTTTAAACATTTTGGTAACAAAAATACTCCTCCTCCACATATACTCATATATCCCACATTCATCGTAAAAATATCATCGTTAATATATTATTAAAATAATATATTTAAATGAATTATTTTAAAAAAAATAAAATAAAATATTAATTTTCAACAATTGTCACTATAAAAATTTTCTCCATCTATATCCACATAAAATCAATATTTTCCTCATCATATGAATCAATAATTAATTATTCACAAATAATATTACGTAATCACAATATTGACAACTGTGCAGGTTCAGGAAAGAGGGGCTTTCCAATAAAATTTCTCTCTTCTTGCGCAAGCAATTAGGTGACCAAACCTCTCCTTAGCGTAACTTTCTAGACATTGCCAATAATGTTATCTAATAATATTATTCAGATAATATGAATTATTGCTTCGATAATGAAAATCTTGTGTAATGACAATTATTGAAACAACAAAGAATATAAAATATCAACGCAGCAATTATTGAATCAATAAAATAAAATATTGAATAAAGAATTATCGTGAACCATTATTGAGTAGTGCCTTCTACGTAAGAATCAATAATTGGTGCAATCTGAAGTAATCTTCTTGTGCAATAACGCCAGACATCGTGTTTTAACCAACGGGTATTCCAACAAAGGTAAACCAGAATAACTCTGTACCGTTATTTTTAAACAACTTATTTTTGTCGTTTTTCTTCCTCCAATCGCTTTCCGTTATGGGGCCCACACATGGTCGCGCCGTCGCATTTAATATTCCCCGACAAGCATTTAATATTCCACGACCAAACGAATATTCTCCGACAATAATGAATATTATATCACCACTTGCTTATTTAAAATATTTAGCATTTTACCCATAACTAACCACATTAATCAAATCCACCCTTACTATTTCAAAATAATAAATAAAGGAAATTCCTTTTTATTTAAAAAAATTTCGGGGTCTTACATAAGATACTTTCCATTACTAGATCTAAATATAAGAAGGCACAAAGCCTATCCACCGACATGGCTGAAAGTGCCCAACACGAATCAGGTTCAGTATCTCGAAAGGAGTTTGAGGGACATAAGAATCAAATAACAGAGTTGACTATCCTTCCGAAAAGATCAAAGTAAAAGCACTCAGGGCCAGACAACTCCCGCTCAACCAGAGTCCTCCTCATAGGGTGGCAATCAAAGTGCTGACAAAAAGGAGGAAGTAGAGATACCTAAACCTCGTTCATGTGAAAGAACCAACAAAACCCCTGGAATCATAAATTTCAGGGAAGACCGAAAAACTGGGGATATAAGAAAGAAAGTCCAGCGAATGGAAGAAACCATCTGGTCAATCAAAGGAACTGGAACATATGGGAGTGTCCACTACTCATATCTCTGCATATTCCCAAGGGCCTATTATCTGGAAAAATTCTAAGTCCTGGATTTTGAAAAGTACAACGGGTTAGGAGATCCGTATACCCATATGAAAGTGTATATCGGAGAACTCAGATCCTATGTGTAAGACCCCAACTTTTATGAATAAAGAATAATTTTCTCGAATTATATTTTTGAATATTATGGTGTTGATTTGATATAATGTTATAGTTGTGGGTAATATTTACAAAATTTGCAAAGTAAGCAAGTGGTTATATAATATTCAATTGGTCGGGGAATATTCGTTTTTACAGGGAATATTCGTACGACGGCACAATCATTGGTGGACCTGTGAGACCCCGAATTTTATGAAATAAAAATATTCAATTTTTCTATTTTGGTAAATAGTTAAATTGATAAAAGTTTAAAGTTAAGGGTGATATGTGAAAATTTTTCAAAGTAGACAAGTTGTCATAAAATACCCGGTTCCTATTTACTATAGTATTGTTCACTCGAGTATTTGGGGCACTTTTTGTGTCAGAGTACTATTCACGGGTTACTATTCACCTAAATTACTATTTACCGAATATTATTCACTCGGGTATTTGGGGTATTTTTAGGTTTGAGTACTATTCACGAGTTACTATTCACTTAAGTTACTATTCACCGATTACTATTCACTCTAGTATTGTTCACTCGGGTATTTGGAACACTTTTTGTGTCGGGGTACTATTCATAGGGTACTATTCCCCGAAGTACTATTCACGGGGTACTATTCACCCAAAAAATATATTTCTTTTCAGTCCAAATCATTTTTGAGTACAATATTATTCCATGAGGAGATGTGCTAATTTTTTAGACCGTTGGTTAAAATTATAATTGTAAATCAATATGGATCGTTGGTTTAAAGTTTTAATAGTAAAATCTTTTTATATAAAACATAATACTTTTATAAAGTTATTCTATAAATAGAATATATTATATTCTATTATGTATAGTGTTTTGCATAGTAAAATCTTTTATATAAAAAATGTAATACTTTTATAAAGTTATTCTATAAATAGAATATATTATATTTTATTATGTATAGTGTTGCATAATTGTCTCAGATAGTGTTTTGCATAGTAAAATCTTTTTATATAAAAATGTAATACTTTTATAAAGTTATTCATTTTATTAGATTATAAATAGAATATATTATATTTTATTTAAAAGATTTTGCTTTAAATATGGACCGCTTTGATTAAAAAGTAAATCAATCTGGACCGTTCATGAATTAGTTACTATGCAGTCCATTCTTCTATAAATAGAAGCTCATTCCTTCATTATTTCTTACTTAATTCAATTGAAACTCTAGAGAGAGAAACTATAGAGAGTTCTTCTTCTATAATCTTGGCGTATTTCTTTAGAGTTTAAGAAAGCTTTGAGCGTAGTGCAAGTTTTCTTCGAGTATATCCTCGCCCTACCAGTCGGAATACTCTTCTTTCAATGGTAAGGGATATTATTTGTTGTACTCGTAAGGGATATTATTGGTTGTACTCGTAAGGGATATTATTTGTTGTACTCATAAGGGATATTATTTGTTGTACTCGTAAGGGATATTATTCTTTCGTATTCATGAAGAGAGTTATTTTCTTTCAATACTCGTAAGGGATATTATTTGTTGTACTCGTAGGGAATATTATTTGTTGTACTCATAAGGGGTATTCTTTCTTTCTTATTCATGAAGAGAACTTCTGTTATTCCATTATTTATTATTCTATTGGAATAACTCAGATAATGCTGGATACCCTATACTTGGTGAAATTCTTCGTTATTCCATTCTTTATTATTCATTGGAATATCCATGTTCATGCGCTTTTACTACTTGGGACCAGTTAAAATCTTTTTATTAGTATTACGTTGGAATAACTTTGTCCTATGGAATACCGCATGCATGGTGATTTTTGTTGTTATTCCATTCTTTATTATTCATTTGGAACATCCCGTTTGGCAAATTTCACTTTGACTTGGTTCCGTTATTTAGTATTCTCGTTGGAATAACTCGCATCATGGGCAGTACCGCATGCATGGTGATTTCTTTTGTTATTCCATTATTTATTATACTCGAGTTGGTTAAAGTTTTGAATTCTATACTCCATGAAATTAGTGGAATATCCTTGATATTTGCGCTTCATCCAAAGATTTTTTCATGGAAATATTCTTCTGATCATTCTTGAATTTTACTCTACAAAGCAGTATAATGTTGACAATTTGGACGTTGTTGGTTCCTGGATAAATTAATTTTTGAACTTGTTTTATTGAATTCTTATATCATTGTCATCATCCTCATGTTTATATTATGTCCAAAGTCACCTGTGGCCTGTAGTGCATAGATGGACTTGATATGATTATGACCAGGGATTATTCGGTATAATCATGACCGTAATGTTACAAATGATGTGGAAAGAGTCCTCATTGGCCCGTAGTGCATTGATGGACAGTTTTGGGTATGATTATGGCTATGTTCTCTTCGGCCAAGGGTGCAAAGATGAATTATTTTATGGCATGATCAGGACCGTTGATGAAAACATGATTATCTTTAGCCGTAGTGCATGGATAATTCATGGTCGTGATACTAAAGAATATCCTTGGTCTATAGTGCAGGGATGATTTGATGATGTGGATTATTTATTAAGCTGAGTCTCAGCGATAAAAGTGATGAAAAACCTTTTAAATCATAAAAGATAGTAGATTTTATTCTCTACTTGACTCTTTTAATTGATTGCTTGTTCCACTGCAGTTAAACTTGATGTTTGTTATATTATATTAGTTTAACACTGTTTAAGGCTAATGATAATTTATTCTGCATTATTTTAGTCATAATATTTCTTACTGGGCTAGTTGAGCTCACCCTTTCTTTCACCGTTCTCTTCAGGAAATGAGAATATAGTTGGGATGAGTCGGGGAACGGAGTGATGGTCCTAGATGGTGCATTAATAGTCCTCACTATTCTGTGAAATAGTGTGATAATAATTGTAATGAGGACTCCTTTTGAGTTTGAATACTCTCTAGTAGACAATATTTGTATTCAAACTCACAGTTTATGTTTTGTCGTATTGTACACGACAGTTGTATTATTAAGTTGTATTTGAATTCTGTACCATGTATCTGGTGACTCAAGATGGGTGATGTATACCTAATTTTGGGGGCGTCATAGTTGGTATCAAAGCTTAGGGATATGATCCCTGGCTGAGATGTGAGACAAGAACTAGGAGGGGAGAGACGGGGAATTCCTTCGCTAGTATGACCTACCGAAGTTTATTTGATATTTATTTGGTTGGTCAGAATATAGGGGTATTATGTGGTATGTCAATTAACCCTTATTTTGAAACTATATCCTAGAATGATATTTAAAATACAGGAGATGAGAAATGAAAAATCATGATAGAGAGGAAATAATCGGGAAGGTACAATCTGAAAAGAAAGCAAGGTATTCTCATCTCTTCGAATATCAGGTACGTATGCAAATTTCGAGGGCAAAATTTCATAAGGAGGGGAGATTGTGAGACCCCGAATTTTATGAAATAAAAGTATTCAATTTTTCTATTTTGGTAAATAGTTAAATTGATAAAAGTTTAAAGTTAAGGGTGATATGTGAAAATTTTTCAAAGTAGACAAGTTGTCATAAAATACCTGGTTACTATTTACTCTAGTATTGTTCACTCGAGTATTTGGGGCACTTTTTGTGTCGGAGTACTATTCATGAGTTACTATTCACCTATATTACTATTCACCCAAATATTATTCACTCGGGTATTTGGGGTATTTTTCGTATCGGAGTACTATTCACGAGTTACTATTCACGGATTACTATTCACCCGATTAATATTCACTCTAGTATTGTTCACTCGGGTATTTGAGACACTTTTTGTGTTGAGGTACTATTCACAGGGTACTATTCCCGAAGTACTATTCACCCAAAAAATATATTTCTTTTCGGTCCAAATCATTTTTGAGTACAATATTATTCCATGAGGAGATGTGTTAATTTTTTAGACCGTCGGTTGAAATTATAATAGTAAATCAATATGGATCGTTGGTTTAAAGTTTTAATAGTAAAATCTTTTATATAAAACATAATACTTTTATAAAGTTATTCTATAAATAGAATATATTATATTCTATTATGCATAGTGTTTTGCATAGTAAAATCTTTTTATATAAAATGAATACTTTTATAAAGTTATTCTATAAATAGAATATATTATATTTTATTATGTATAGTGTTGCATAGTAGATATTAAGATAGTGTTTTGCATAGTAAAATCTTTTTTATATAAAATGAATACTTTTATAAAGTTATTCGTTTTATTAGATTATAAATAGAATATATTATATTTTATTTAAAAGATTTTTTTCTTTAAATATGGACCGATTCGATTAAAAGTAAATCAATGCGGACCGTTCATGAATTAGTTACTATGCAGTTCATTCTTCTATAAATAGAAGCTCATTCCTTCATTATTTCTTACTTAATTCAATTTGAAACTCTAGAGAGAGAAACTATAGAGAGAGTTCTTCTTCTATAATCTTGAGCATATTTCTTTAGAGTTTAAGAAAGCTTTGAGCGTAGTCAGAAGTTTTCTTCGAGTATATCCTCGCCCTACCAGTCGGAATACTCTTCTTTCAATGGTAAGGGATATTATTTGTTGTACTCGTAAGGGATATTATTGGTTGTACTCGTAAGGGATATTATTTGTTGTACTCGTAAGGGATATTATTTGTTGTACTCGTAAGGGATATTATTCTTTCGTATTCATGAAGAGAGTTATTTTCTTTCAATACTCGTAAGGGATATTATTTGTTGTACTCGTAGGGAATATTATTTATTGTACTCATAAGGGGTATTCTTTCTTTCTTATTCATGAAGAGAACTTCTGTTATTCCATTATTTATTATTCTGTTGGAATAACCTGTATACGCGGAATACCCTATACTTGGTGAAATTCTTCTGTTATTCCATTCTTTATTATTCTATTGGAATATCCATGCATGCTTTTCTGTGGGACCTAGTTTAAATCTTTATTATTATTCTATTGGAATATCTTGTATGCATGCGTTTTACGGACACCGGTTAAAATCTTTATTAGTATTACATTGGAATAACTCATCTATGGGAAGTACCGCATGCATGGTAATTTCGTTGTTATTCCATTCTTTATTATTTTGTTGGAACATCCCGCTTGCAATGCTTAATTTCTTCGACTTGGTTCCGTTATTTAGTATTCTCGTTGAATAACTTTGTCTACGCTAATACCGCATGCATGGTGATTTCTTTTGTTATTCCATTATTTATTATACTCAGTTGGTTAAAGTTTTGAATTCTATACTCCATGAAATTAGTGGAATATCCTTGATATTTGTGTTTCATCCAGTATCTTTTCATGGAAATATTCTTCTGTGCATTCTTAAATTTTACTCTACATAGCAGTATAATGTTGACAATTTGGACGTTGTTGGTTCCTGGATAAATTAATTCTTGAACTTGTTTTATTGAATTCTTATATCATTGTCATCATCATCATATTTATATTATGTTCAAAGTCATCTGTGGCCTGTAGTGCATAGATGGACTTGGTATGATTATGACCAGGGATTATTCGGTATAATCATGACCGTAATGTTTCAAATGATGTGGAAAAAGTCCTCATTGGCCCGTAGTGCATTGATGGACAGTTTTTGGTATGATTATGGCTATGTATTCTCTTCGGCCAAGGGTACAAAGATGAATTGTTTTATGGCATGATCAGGACCATGATGAAAACATGATTATCTTTAGCCGTAGTGCATGGATAATTCGTGATCGTGATACTAAAGAATATCCTTGGTCTGTAGTGCAGGGATGATTTGATGATGTGGATTATTTATTAAGCTGAGTCTCAGCGATAAAAGTGATGAAAAACCTTTTAAATCATAAAAGATAGTAGATTTTATTCTCTACTTGACTCTTTTAATGGATTGCTTGTTCACCGTAGATTAAACTTGATGTTTGTTATATTGTATCGGTTTAACATTTGTTTAAGGCTAATGATAATTTATTTCGCATTATCTTAGTCATAATATTTCTTCTTGGGCTAGTTGAGCTCACCCTTTCTTTCTTTATTCTCTTCGTGAAATGAGAATATAGCCGGGACAAGTCTGGGAAGCGAGTGATGGTCCTAGATGGTGCATTAGTAGTCCCTCACTATTACGTGAAATAGTGTGATAATAATTGTAATGAGGACTCCTTTTGAGTTTGTATTCTCTCTAGTAGACAATATTTGTATTCAAACTTACGCTTTATGTTTTGTCGTATTGTATACGATAGTTGTATTATTAAGTTGTATTTGAATTATGTACCATGTATCTGGCGACTCAAGATGGGTGATGTATACCTAATTGCGGGGCCTCACAGACCCACAGCTAAGTATTATCGTGTAGTTAGAAAACAAAAAAATTGTCTTTCTATAAAAATAAATCTACGGAGGTGTTACCGTTAAAACCGTTGAACTACCGGTAGTAAAAATACGATGTCTGGCGTGGTTTCATAGTAGCACACAGTATTGATTATTGATGCTTACATGAGAAGTCACTCGGTTATACTCAATTATTCTTTGTAGTATCATACGCATTATATGATATATTATTAAATCAATAATTGAGGCAAGCAAAGTTATTCATATTATTATTTGCAATATTGACAATGTCTAGAAGTTCCGTCAAAGAGAGGTTTGGTCACCTAATTGGCTATGATAAGGAGAAATCCTTATCTAAAGCCCTCTTTCCGGGAGCGACACGGTTGTTAAATATTGTGGATTATAATATTAATGATGAATAAGTTCGTATTGATTAAAGATGAATTTTATAGTTCCATTGTGTTGGACTTATTTGTGTTAGTATAATTGATGTTTGGAGGATATATTGTTCAATCGGGTATTCGGGTCACTTTTCGGGTCGAAGTACTATTCACGAGTTACTATTCACGAGTTACTATTCATGGAGTACTATTCACCCGTAAGATATATTTCTTTTTGGTCCAAATCATTTTTGGGTACAATATTATTCCATGAGGAGATGTGCTAATTTTTCAGATCGTTGGTTGAAGATATAATAGTAAGTCAATATGGACTGCTGGTGGAAAGTTATAATAGTAAATAAATATGGATCGCTGGTTTAAAGTTTTAATAGTAAATCAGTATGGACTGTTGCTTTAAGTTTTAATAGTAAACCAATATGGACCGTCCGTTTAAAGGTAAATCAACATGGACCGTTCATGAATTAGTTACTATTCAGTCCATTTTCCTATAAATAGAAGCTCATTCCTTCATTATTTCTTACGAATTCACTGAAAATCTAGAGAGAGAAACTATAGAAAGAAAGAAGAAAAGTATTTTGTTACTTCACTTTTCTAATATCCAGTTTCTTCTAAGGTAGGGAATATTATTTGTTATACCCGTAAGGGGTATTATTTCTTTTATATTCATGAAGAGAACTTATGTTATTCCATTATTTATTATTCTGTTGGAATAACTTCAGATATCTGCCAAGCTACCCTATACTTGGTGAAATTCTTCTATTATTTCATTCTTTATTATTACATTGGAATATCCATGTCTGCATGCATTTTACGGGAGGACCGGTTCGATCTTTATTATTCTATTGGAATATCACATGCATGCGTTTTTTACGCTTGGGACCGGTTCCTTTCTTTATTATTCTCGTTGGAACATCGCTTCGGTGCAATTTACTTTGACACAGTTCCGTTATTTAGTATTCTGTTGGAATAACTCGTCTACGCGGGCAATACCGCATGCATGGTGATTTCTTTTGTTATTCCATTATTTATTATACTCGGATTGGTTAAAGTTTTGAATTCTATACTCCATGAAATTAGTGGAATATCCTTGATATTTGCGCTTCATCCAAAGATCTTTTCATGGAAATATTCTTCCGAGCATTCTTGAATTTTACTCTACAAAGCAAAGTATAATGTTGACAATTTGGACGTTGTTGGTTCTGGATAAATTAATTCTTGAACTTGTTTTATTGAATTCTTATATCATTGTCATCATCCTCATGTTTATATTTTGTTGAAAGTCATCGTGGCACTCGTAGTGCATAGATGGACTTGGTATGATTATGACCAGGGATTATTCGGTGTAATCATGACCGTAATGTTACAAATGTTGTGGTAAAAGTTCTCATTGGCCCGTAGTGCATTGATGGACAGTTGTTGGCATGATCATGACCATTAATGAATACACGAATGTCCTTGGCCCGTAGTGAATGGATAATTTGTGGTCGTGATACTAAAGAATATCCTTGGCCGTAGTGCAGGGGTGATTCGATGTGGATTATTTATTAAGCTGAGTCCCAGCGATAAAAGTGATGAAAAACACTTTTAAATCATAGAAGATAGTAGATTTTATTCTCTACTTGACTCTTCTAATGGATTGCTTGTTCCGCTGCAGTTAAACTTGATATTTATTATATTTTATCAGTTTAACATTGTTGAAGGTTAACGATAAATTATTCTGCATTATCTTAGTCATAATATTTCTTACTGGGCTAGTTGAGCTCACCCTTTTGGTTTCATTGTTCTCTTCAGGAAATGAGAATGTAGCAAGGGACTGAGTCGGGGAACGAGTGATGGTCCTAGATGGTGATTAGTAGTCCTCCCCTATTCGTGAAATAGTGTGATAATAATTGTAATGAGGACTCCTTTTGAGTTTTTATACTCTCTAGTAGACAATATTTGTATTCAAACTCATAGGTTATGTTTTGTCGTATTGTACACGACGGTTGTATAATTAAGTTGTATTTGAATTCAGTACCTTGTATCTGGCGAACCAAGATGGGTGATGTATACCTGTTTTGGGGGCGTCACACTATGCAGAGGACGAGAAGATCAAAATACAACTGTTCCAGAATAGTCTAACTGGAGAAGCAAGAACTTCGTACGCTCGACTGGACAATTCCAAAATCCATAACTGGGACGAACTAGCCCACACTTTCCTCAATCAGTACAATTTTCAATCTTAGATGGCTACAAATAGATATCAGGTGACTAAAGTTAAAAAGCAAAGTAATGAGTCATTCCGAGAATACGCTCAAAGGTGGAGACATTTGGTAGCACAGGTCATCCCGCCTATGTCAGAAATTGAAATGGTGATGACTTTCATAAACATCCAACAGGAACCTTACTATGAGAGGATCCTAGCAGGAATAGGCAAACCATTCTCGAAGATGATCAAACATGGTGAAATGACAGAGATGTGCCTGAAAGCAGGAAAGATTAAAGACATCACAGTTTTGGAAGCAGTCGTCGAGCATATAAAATCTTGCAACTATACGAGGGCTCGCAAGAGGGTAGCCGTGAAAGGTGATGAAGATGTATCCTTTGTTTTACAGGGGCAAGCTAGGAGACCCAACCATAATTCCCCCATTTGGAAGAAGCAAGGTAATCTGCCATTTCAACAATAGGCCACATTCAACCAAAACCAAGATAGAAAGAGAAAATTTGAAAGAACATAAAATCGGGTGTTCACTCCACTAGGTGATTCCTTGGAAATATTGGAGTTATTAATTAGCCACAAGAAGATTACCGAGTTGGCTCCACCTCTGGATCCACATAGTAAAAGATACAATCCAAGCCTATGATGTGCTTACCATTCAAGGTCTCCAGGACACGATACACAAGATTGTTGGTCCTTAAAGCATAAAATCAAAATCTGATCGAAAGTGGTGATGTTGTAGTCCAATGACCTGACCAGCCAAATGTCAATACCAACCTTCTGCTACAACATGATACAGAGGGAGTGAACATGATCGGGTCAGGAAGTGCTGAAATGCATCCAAATCATAAGTACATCCAAAGGATGGAGGAATACCCCCAAAGGAACAGAATAAATGTCCTAGAATGGGTGAATTTGGAGGAATATATAACAATAAGTCAAAAATTTGAGATAATCCAACATCAAGTAACTCTGTTGGCTAATTTGATAGTGCGCCAACATCAGGTTACAAGGCATCTTTTCACTCAACTATCAGAAAGCCAAGAGAAAAAAGAGGTTAACCCTAATTCAAGCCTATATCCCTCCAGGATGAGCCAGCTAAATGAAGAAGATCAAAGCAGGCTGAAAGGATAAGAAAAGTGTAAAGATAAAATTCCTAGAAGATCTCGCTCCTGGAAAAATCGATCAGAGGAATGTGAATTATCAAAGAAGAAAGATCGATTAAGAGATCGAGAATTCACCCCTCTAAACAAATCAAATGAAGAGATGCTACACTTTCTGATAAGCGAAGGAAAGATTATCGAGTTGCTGCATCTGCAAATCCCGGGATAGAGAGTTATGATTCCACCAAGATATGTAAATCTAACTCACTTGGACATGCGACTGAGGAATGTTGGTCTTTGCGCCATAAAATTCAGAATCTCATTGAAAATGACTGAAGATTGAAATCCCCATGACCAGAAAAGGCGGAAGGGAAATGAAGAGCTTAAGATTTCCACTTGAGATAGATAGTTCAAAGGAATTGACAGCTATGAGCATTAATCCTGGCCGAACACAAGGTGGACTCGTCGTAATGCGGGAAGTGGCAGGGGAAACAAGACAGTCCCCTAAGGAAATTCCTCCATAACAGTCAAACATTCTATTATCCAAAGTCAGCAACCACATTCCTGATTTTACCCTCCTGGATGATGAGGAGGAAATACGGATCCTTCCCAGTGTAGAAAAAGCCAAAAAGAAAAGTTCCTTGCGAGAAATATAACAACAGTTCAAGAGAGATTTCATAGTTAAATCCTCTCAAGTCCATGAAAAAGATGAAGGAACAGATGAAGAAAAAGGTGGTGAGGTTGTCAGGGAAGCCAACCCATCGAGGAATCAAGAGCTCATCCCTTTTTGCGATGGGTCCAGTTTAAGCATCCTTGAGGGATGTGCTGAATCAGGAGGCGATCAAGTTATAGAAGTGATTGAAGATATTCATGACCAGGAAGTAACCTCTATCGCGAGCCTCAAAGGCAACATAACCACTGACAATGAGACTATCAGGCCTCAGCTAGCCAGGAAGACGTAAATTTAGAGGATACAATTGTGAGGTCCAGGAGATGTTGGAATGGTGTCACTTTATTAGCATTATGTAGTTTACTTTCCATGCATAAAACTCAAAAAATTAAAAAATCAAATCAAAAAAAATCAAAAAAGCCAATCAGGCCAAGCCCGAACTATAAAAGACATGATCTCCCTCCATCAATGGGAGTACGTAGGCAATCATCTATAATGCGGTCAAACCAAACAAAAAACCCAAAAACCCACTCAAACCAAACAAAACCCAAAAAATCCATTCAAACCAATAAAAAAAACACCTTGAAAATCCCCAAAATATTATATTCCTTATAAATAATACCAGTTTTAAACCGTTCAGGCCAAGCCTGAGCTATGAAAGACCTGATTTCCCTCTAGCCACGGGAGTACGTTGGTTAGGATTGGTGTTCGGTTTGGTATGTTGGTCTACCCATCAAAAGAAATAAACAAAAACTCTACCTCACAACCAACATACCAAACCAAACACCAATCCCAAGACACTAAAGTCCACACCCAAGAAAAACTCTCAAAGTTAATGACCAAGGTTGAGAAGACCCAACGACACCTCAATGTTGTTTCATCAAATCTGGCACAAGTCGCGGAAAGAAAGAGATAGTAATACATTAAGATAGCTAGTCACAAGGATGAAATATCAATCATCCTAAGATGCAACCCCTCAAAAAATCATCACTCCCGAAGTGGGAGAATATATGATCTCTTTTGACCTACAGAAGTGTACATTAATGTCCGTCGTGGAAAAGTCTATCTCATACCCGATGACCTGTTCCCCAAGATAAAGGTCATAAATCAAGTCTTACAGATCAAACCAAACTCAGTTGAAGCCATCACATCATAAACCAAGATGAGCTCTTAAGTCCAATTTAGTGGAATCCGAAGGCATCTAGACATCAATCATCAATTATCAAGGCTGAAGCAATGTCATAATGATATATCAATCATGATCATTAGTAAGGACCTTTAATGAGCTGACACCCTCAATCTGAAACCTTCATCAAATTATAATAAAAAGGTTATCAAACCCAAGTGCATATATAAGTTAGAATCAAGGTTTGGGGAACCTAGATGTCAAAGCTCACATCTACCCAATCACCCTATGGATCAGGAGGTAAAAGACTCTTGCAAACTCGGCATTTCATCAGTCCATCTGCCAAACATACAATAAAGTTTCTACCCCAGACAACAAGTAAGGCTGGGGTATTTTCAGAATGGGTGACAACTCGATATTGGGACCCTTACATCAAACAAGACTTAGGCAATTTCGAAAACAACAACAACTCAACAACGGGACATTCATCAACCATCCCAAAAAGGAAAATGCACAAGTTAGCACCATCAGCGCATGATCCATCATCATCAGAGCTTCACTCGTTTCACTAGCGATCCAGTACGATCATTTGGATTTTTCCAATCATAATTTTTTAGAATACAACAATCTATGAGGTAGGAATCTTTCATCACTTTAAGTGCTTTCAGTCTCCATTTACATACATTAGCGATAATATACATATTAAGTAGATAAATCTTGCATTAGAATCTTTGAAAAAGGTTTTGAAAAAGATATTTTTATTTAACTTGTTGCGAATTGGATAAATTCTAACAAGTGTCCGTGGAGCAAGAATCACGGGAACGATGAGAGAATTAAGACTATTCAACCTTTTGATTAGGCATGACATCCTAGTTCAAAGCGCTTTTTGGAACAGACTTGACCTCATATGCATGTCTGCACTTTGCAGTTGCCTTGACTCTTAGTTGTAAGGTATGAAACTATGGCGACAACAATGACAATTAATGAGAAGATAGGTAGCCAGCCTAATGTCTTGAATCGTGGCCTGGGTTACTTGAGTTATTAAGCCTGAGGAGTGTCTTTACACCTGGTACCCTAAAGCCATCTGGTTTGAGAGTCACCGGCTCAACGCTCGTTATATGGGTAACTTAGTGCCTAAGAAAATGAGCATTATAAGAAGAAGTCGAGACCTGAGCATATCCAAATCGTGGAATGGGTTACTCGAGTAATTAAGCCCAAGTGGTATCTTCACACCTGGTGCCCTAAAGCCGCTTGGTTTGGGAGTCACCGACCCAATGTTCACTACATAGGTAATTTAAGCCTAAGAAATGGACCTTGCACAAGCTCAGGCGAGGAGAAAATAGAGTAGACTACCTGACTTTTCTCGAAGTGTGGCCTTTGTTACTCAAGCAAGTAAACCCGAAAGGGTGTCTTTACACCTAGTGTCCTAAAGCCGTTCGGTTTGGGAGTCATTGGTCCAAAACTCATTAAATGGGTAACTCTTAATAACCTATGAAAACGAGACAAGTTAGGCGAGAGAAAAAGAAAAAAAAATTGGCAAGATGGAAATAAGATCATCTAGAAGTCATGGAAATGAAACCCCTACTAAGAATTGTGCCACTCATAGTGCACGTGTCATATGAAATCAATTCTGCGAAGAATAACGTCTAGAGCGAAGATGAAGTATCTTTGATAAAGGGAGATAAGTCTTTTGAATCTGATCCTACCCATAAACAATGACCATGTATGTTTAAAAATTTCCTTGTGATTTCATAACTCATTCAATTTCATAAACTTTAACTTCAAATGCCTCATTCACAAGAGTATACTAATCTTGACGGCCCAAGCCATCAAGCTTTTGTGCATTATGTTATTCGTTTGATGTGAAGGATATTGCTCACTCTCGACTTAGTCAACAAAGAGAGTTTCTTATATGAATCCCTGGTAACAACATGCGAAAGGGCTGAGACATTTTTCAATTCGAAGAAATGGAAAGAATCTAAGGCGGGATCAAGCTTTTCATCAAAAGAAAGAGGAGAATTGTAGCGCCCCCAAATCCGGGTCCTAAATCACCAAGGATCTGGTGCACTATTTCTATAACTATTGCGGAAGATATAAACATAAATTGTTTATACATTAAACATTATACACTATCCCCAAGGTTGAGTAACCATAACTTATACACAATTCATTATCCTATCTGGCATACAAAGATATTATCATACATTATTATTACAAATCTAATCACACACAATAACTTTAAACTTGAACTATCTTTAACCTTTCCTTGTATCCAACGCATTCGCCTTAATCTGCAATGTTTTATCATGATATATCAAGGGTGAGCATGAAAGTTGCCCAGCAAGTTTAAATTTTATTTAAGGATATATCATGATTGAAAGAGTCTGAATAATAAGCATGCTATAATTCAACAATGTAGTTGTGAATTAACACGAACAAACTTTTGACTGAACAAGTATTAAACATGAACAAATATATCTGAACCGAATGGTAATGAAGGTGATCAGCCTTTCATACCTGACTTATACATACAATATGTATAGAGTACAATTCTACATGAAAATCAGCAATGATTAACCATAAGCATATCTGAATGAAACAACTCTTAGTAGAGTTAAGAAAAACTTGTCTGCACCGTTGATTACGTTACGGAATATAACTTAGCTTTATCCAAAGACCTAAAATAGATAATACTGATCTCCAAATATTAGAATAATATCATCATAGTATAAAATAACCTAAACACATTACCACATAATCCTATCAGTATATACAACACATAAGACTCGGTATCAAGTCAAACTATTGCAGTCTGAGTTGAACCCGACACAAATCTGACATCCCGACGGTCTAGTCAGACAAAATTTCGAGTTTAAGTTCAATTAAACTCTGACTTAACACCTAACAATTATCTCAAATAATTTTAATATCAGTCAAAATAATTTTCCAAGTCTCATAAAATTTTTCAAATAATTATTATTATTTATCTTGATTTTTCAATCTTTAATAACGTATTTAAATGAATTAAATATCACTTAATTCCTTTATCATTAATATTTATTTAATACCAAATATTATTGAAAATCATAACATAATATTATAATAATATATTTATATATATATCAAAGTATTTTTAATACCTTTTTAAACACTTAAATCCATATCAGATAATTGCTTTTAATATTAAAATATTAATATTTTCATGACAAAATATCAAAAGTTATATCTTATAACTTAAAATATTTTTATAATACTTAAATCATTTTTATATAATTTATAAATAATTAATTTTATTTTCCCACAATTTATTTAATATAGTCATTAAATAAATTAATTATCATTAATATTGATTAATTAATGAATTTCATCACAAAATATTAAAAGTCATTAAAAATAACTTCAAATATTTTCTTCTACCATAATATTATTTTTCATGATTTTTCATGTAATAAAATCATTTTTAAATAATTTATTTAATATTATAATTAAATAAATTAAATACCATTTATATTCAAAAATATTAAATATTTATGAAATATACTCTAAATAATTAAAAACTAATTTTCAGGCTTTATAATATTTTTTCATAATTTATTATGTATTTTTAATTATTAAAAACCATTTATTTCTATTTATTTAATTAAAATAATTAATTTCTGGAAAATAATAATTAATAAATGGCCCTATAATGCCAGGTAACTGGCCGCTATATAGGTGTTCTTCAAATTGTTCTTGAGCCTTTTCGTATGGGACATTAAGGTAGGAGGTTTGACCAGCATTTGATCTAGGTTCCTAACGCTTTCTGGGATTGATTAAATGTTTATGTTGTAGTAGGTTTGCAACACTACCATTAACAATCAACAACGCAGTCATACAACATCATGATATGAAGATCTGGTATCCGAACCATACTGTCAGACCATGCCTGGGTTTTCTGGGTAACCCAGAAACCCAAGGCAGTTTGAGTGTCTCATTTTGAGCTCAATTATCTAAGGGTTCTGGTCATTAGTTTAGTGGTTTTATGTAAGACCCCAACTTATTATTAATGAAATTTAATTTTCTCTATTTATTATTTTGAAATAGTAAGGGTTGATTTGATTAATATGGATAGTTATGGGTAAAATACACAAATATTTCAAAATAAGCAAGTGGTTATAAAATATTCATTGTTTTTGGGGAATATTCGTTTGGTCGTGGAATATTCTTCTTTTGGGAATATTCGTGACGACTGACGGCCTTGATCTTTTGTGGGCCCCATAACGGAAAGCGATTGGATGAAGAAAACGACAAATATAAGTTGTTTAAAAATAATGGCGTAGTTGTTATCCGTTAATACTGTTAAAAATACTCGGTGGTTAAAACACAAGAAGATACTGCAGATTGCACCAATTATTGATTCTTACGTAAGAAGGCACTACTCAATAATGGTTACACAGAATTATCGCTCAAGATTTTATTTTATTGATTTAATAATTGTTTGCGTTGATATTTTATATTGTCGTTGTTTCAATAATTGTCATTACACAAAGATTTTTTCATTATCGAAGCAATAATTCATATTATCCGAATAATATTATTAGATAACATTATTGGCAATGTCTAGAAAGTTCGCATCTAAGGAGAGGTTTGGTCACCTAATTGTGCGTCAGTAAGGAGAAATTCTTATTAGAAAGCCTCCTCTTTTCTGGAAACTGCCTGGTTGTCAATATTGTGATTCTGTAATACTATTTGTGAATAATTAATTATTGATTCATATGATGAGGAAAATATTGATTTTATGTGGATATAGGCGGAGAAAATTTTAATGTGACAATTGTTGAAAATTGAAATTTTATCTTTTACGATAAAATAATTCATTTAAATATATTATTATATTTTAATAATATAATAATGATGATATTTTTACGATGAATGTGGGATATATGAGTATATGTTGAGGAGGAGTATTTTTGTTACCAAAAATATTTAAAGCATGTTTTATGTGTTTGGTGGACCCCATTTCTCGGTGAAATTTGATTATAGCCTGTAAAATCGCCCGTTTGTGGATTTCGGTCAATTTCTGTTTGGAATTTGAAAAAATTTTCTTCTATAAAGTCGTAGAGAATTGAATTTCCTATACAAAGTCTCGACTTTCAAATTTTCTGACAAAAGATCTATTTATTGTGAATTATTGAAGTTCTGAAATAATTGATTTTTGAAGTTTAAAATATTTTAAATAACAAAAACGTTTTTTTCATTATGGTGTGTTACACATGTGTGTTGAATGAGCTGAATTCAGTTCTTGGAAGGTTGGGGTAGGAAAATTTAATTTATATATTAATATTATATTAAATTTTCTGCTTTGGCGTTCTAAGCATTTTCCTATAAATAGGGTGCTTAGGTTAGAATTGAAAATTATACCGTAAATCAAGTTTTCTCTCTATATTATCGAGTTTATTCTTGTGAGTATTTTGAGTATATTTTGAGTATTGCTATACGGTGCAAGTTCAAGTCATAGCTTTATATCAAGGTGTTTCAAAGGTTAAATCCGATCTTTCGAGGTAAGGGATATTATTTTTTTAATGATATTATTTATTCTAATATCATTATGTCAAGTATTGATATGAACTTTTTAATCAAATTTGGAACTTTTAGTGTTTCAAAGTTACTATTCACGATATCATGACTATTCACGTATCTGAAGATTATTCACGAATACGGCATTATTCATCGAAAAATGAAAATTTTCCTTTTCGGTCAAAATATCTATTCGGATACTAGCTTTGATTGTATCCATGTTTTGATCATTCTTGAATTTTACACCACTATGATTATTTTTGAGGTATTTTTGGACATGGATAAAACAAAGTACGAATCCTTAATCCTTAATCCTTGTCATTTTGTTTCATCGGATTCGTTTCTTTAAAAATATTTTTCATCATCCTCATCTTAAATGATGATATTATTGAATATCTTTGGCCTCAGTGCAAAAGATGAATGATTTCGATGAATATCTTTGGCCAGTAGTGCAAAGATGAACAGGTGTTTAGATGAACATGACCAACTGATGAATATCTTTGGCCTGTAATGCAAAGATGAATATTTGATTCCAGATATATATATTGATTGATGTTACAGGGATAAAAGATAGACGATGAACTTTTAAATTCATACATAGAAGATAGTAGTTTGCATTCTCTACTTAACTCTTCTAATGAATTATTATTTCATCATGAATATTGATTTAAAACTTGTTGTCTATTGTATTCTATTAGATTTTTCCCGTTGAAGACTAACGATAATTTGTTGTATATTATCTTAGTCATAATATTCTTTCTTCGGGCTAGTTGAGCTCACCTTTTCCTTTTTGTTCCATTTTTCTTCTCAAGAGGCGAGAATATAGCGAGTATACGAAGCCTGGGTATGGAATGAAGGTTCTAGAGAGAGTTGTTTAGTAGTCCTCACCATTTTTGTAAAATAATGTATCAATAAATGTGATGAAGATTTATTTGAGTATAGATATTGTCTAGAAGATAATATTTGTATTCAAACTCATAGTTTTCTTGTTGTAATAATAAAGTTGTAGTTGTTTACGCATCATGTATTGACAACTCAGAATGGGTGATGTATACCTATTTTGGGGGGCCATAGTTGGTATCGAGCTTAGGATATGATCTCCCGGAGATCGGGGAATAGAACTAGGAGAGGAGAGATGAGTAAATCCTTCGCTAGTGTGTCCTATCTAAGCTTATTTGTTAGTTGGTCAGTATATAGGGATATTATGTGATATATTGATTTCCTTAATTAACCCTTGTTTTATGACAGTATTTGAGAATGTCGACTGAGAATATTAACAGTGGAAATGAGACCGTGGAGACGCTTGTACTCACCAACGAGGAGAACGTGCAACAGGCTGGCAATGTTCCTCCTGTGAACAACACCACTGAGCAGATGATGAACGAGGGGATGTTTAGAAGCTTTTTGCAGTTCATGCAAAATCAGACGAGGGAGACTCGTGTTCAAAATACAGGAGGAAATGATAGCAATTCACGGGTTGTCACATCCAAGCAGTTCAAAGAGTTGGGACCACCAGAATTTAAGGGAAAGCCAGATCCGATCATGGCGGAAACATGGGTCAAGCAAATTACCAAGATATTCGATGTCTTGGGATGCACGGAGGAACAGAAGGTTCCATTCGCCACCTTTATGTTCCCGTGGCGAAAAGCGATCACTTGTGGAGTCTCAGGAAGCGTATCCATCCACCGCACTCAAAGATGTCTCTCGGGGAGACATTTGAAACTATTTAATGACAAATACTTTCCGAAAGTGTTACGTCATATATGAAGGAAGTGGAGTTTATTAGATCTGAGCGAGAATAACATGGCGGTGTGTCCCAAAGACGAGGAAAGTTTGCAGAGTTATCCAGTTTGCACCTCATTTGGTGGAGAATGAGGAACGTATAACGCGGATGTTTCTTAGAGGTTTGAAACCCAAGATACGTCAAGATCTCATTTCTCATAAATTTTCTCTCTACTCGATGATGTTGTAAGCAGGCTCAATTATTAGAGCGAGATAACGAGTACGGTCAACCGAGGGATCACAACCAGGATAATACTAGAAGATAAAGTCAACAAAAACAACGATAACGGCGGAGAAAGAAAAAGACGGACAAAAATGGTAACCACTCTGGTGGTAATCATGGCCATGAAAATAGAAGAAGCGAGTTAGAGGAGATTTTAAAAGAGGAGATTTAACAACGACCATGTGAAGAGACAGCGGTCTTAAGAAACAAGCTGGTTCCAAGGGAGGGAACGACCACCCGGTCGTATGCTATAAATGCGGAAAAGAGGGACATATCACCAAACCGCCCTGTGATTCAAGATATGCTATAATTATGGAAAGGAAGGACATATCGCTCGAGATTGTATGCAGAAGCGAAACCTAGTTCAATGGGGATGGTGACTCAAAAGATCGTTCCCGTAAAAGTCAAAGTCAACGGTTCTCGGAAGAGCGTTTGTTGTGATTGGTCAAAATGCGAGGAACCCAAACGAAGTGATCACGGTAAGCTATTTATAAATTTCTGCTAAGTTTATACCTTACTTGATACCGTGTTACCCATTCATTTATCTCTCTTCCTTGTGCTCAACGCTTAAACTTGACGGAGAAATTAGACTTTGACTTATCTCGTGGAAACTCCGTTAGAGAAACTTTCATCACATCCACTGCTTATAAATCTTGTTTGATTCAAGTTGGCACCATCACCTCCTTACCGTTGACCTTATCTCTTTAAAGATACTTGCTTTTGATGTGATTTTAGGATTGATTGGTTAACTACTCATCATGCCAAAATTGATTGTTTTGTAAGGTTGTTAGTTTTCATATTCCTAACCAACCTGTTGTACGAATTCAAGCAACTAAACTATTAAAATCAATCATTGTCATATCTAATCATAAAGCTATTCGTTTATTGAAAAACGGATGTCAAGCTTTCTTAGCCCATGTTATGGATTTGAATAAAGACACGTCAAATTTGAATAATATTCCTGTTGTTATTAACTTTCCCGACGATTTCTCAAGAACTTCCCGGTCTACCCCCAGAACGTGAAGTTGAATTCTTTATTGATCTTGAACCTGGTACAAAGCCCATTTCTAAAACCCCATATCGAATGTCTCCTATTGAACTTCAGGAGTTAAAGGTCCAACTACAGGAGTTGTTGGACATCGGTTTCATTCGTCCTAGTACATCTCCTTGGGGTGCTCCTATTTTATTCGTAAAGAAGAAAGACGGTAGTATGCGACTTTGTATTGACTATCGGGAATTGAACCATGTCACCATCAAGAATATGTATCCTTTACCTCATATTGATGACTTGTTTGACCAATTGCAAGGAGCACAATTCTTTTCAAAAATTGATCTTCGTTCTGGATATCATCAGCTGAAGATTAGAACTGAGGATATTCCAAAGACTGCCTTCAGAACTCGGTACGGGCATTATGAATTCTTAGTCATGTCTTTCGGACTGACTAATGCTCCTTCGGCTTTCATGGATATAATGAACCGACTATTCAAGGAATATTTAGATCAGTTCGTTGTTGTCTTTATTGATGACATCCTCATATATTCCAAAAGTCGTGAAGATCATGAGCACCATTTGAAGCTGGTAATCCAAAGGCTTCGTGAAAACAAACTATATGCCAAATTAAAGAAATGCGAGTTCTGGCTTGAGGAAGTAGCATTTCTTGGGCACGTGGTGTCAAAACATGGAGTATCCGTGGACCCGGCGAAGATTAAAGCAATACAAAGTTGGGAGCAACTGAATTCGGTGATCGAAGTACGTAGCTTTCTGGGCTTAGCTGGTTATTATCGGAGATTCGTGGAAGGATTTTCTCGAATCGCTACTCCATTAACTCAGCTGACTCGGAAAGATATAAAATTCATATGGAACGAGGAATGCGAGAAGAGTTTCCAAGAGCTCAAGAGGAGACTCATTTTGGCACCTGTTCTAACAATACCATCTGGTTCGGATGAATTTGTTATCTATAGCGATGCTTCGGGCAAAGGGTTAGGATGTGTTCTCATGCAACGTGGGAAAGTCATAGCCTATGCATCACGACAACTTAAAGAATATGAGAGGAATTATCCTACTCATGATCTAGAGTTAGCGGCAAATCAAGCCAAGCGCTTAAAGATCTGGAGGCACTATCTATATGGGGAGAAAGTGGAGATATATTCGCACCATAAAAGCCTCAAATATTTCTTCACGCAAAAGGAACTCAATACGCAGAACGACGTTGGCTTGAGTTGTTGAAAGATTACGACCACACTATTCAATACCATCCCGAAAAGCGAACGTGGTAGCCGACGCGTTGAGTAGAAGATCATATGCGTGAATGAGTGCGATGATGTCAAGTATACGCACAGAGCCAACTTTAATAGAAAAAGTTAAGGTTGCTCAAGCCACAGGCTTGAGTGATGCGTATGAAGAAGAAAGTACAAGAAGGTGCTATTCAGGAAGCGAGAATTGATGAAGAAGGAATACTTGAGTCCACTCTAGACTTTGTGTTCCTAACGACTACGATTTGAAGTACAAGATTATGATGGAGGCACACAATACACCATTTGCAATCCATCTCGAAGTACCAAAATGTATCGTGATCTTGACATACATTTTGGTGGAACGATATGAAGAGAGAGATTGCAAAGTTTATCTCAACGTGTTTAACTTGTCAACGTAAAGGCGGAGCATCTAGTACCTAAGGGTCCATTGCAACCACTTGAGATTCCGAAATGGAAGTGGGAACACATTACCATGGATTTCGTTCACGGGTCTTCCTGCGGTTTCTCAAGGCATCAATGCCATTTGGGTTATTGTTGATAGATTAACCAAGTTCGCTCATTTCTTGCCGACACGGAGACTTATTCCCTTAACGCCTTGCTAATATATATGTAAATGAGATTGTGAGGTTGCATGGCATGCCAGTATCCATAGTTTCGGATCGTGACCCAAGATTTACTTCAAGATTTTGGGTTAGCTTGCAAAAAGCTATGGGCACGGATTTACGATTCAGTTCGGCATACCATCCTCAAATGGACGGACAATCAGAGAGGACTATTCAAACTCTTGAAGATCTATTAAGACTCTGTGTCCTAGACTTCAAGGGCAGTTGGGATAAGTATTTATCATTGGTGGAATTCTCCTACAACAACAATTATCAGGAAAGTATAGGTGTGGCTCCATTTGAAGCATTATATGGACGAAAGTGTCGCTCTCCAATATGTTGGGATGAGGTGGGTGAAACAACATTGTTGGGACCCGAAGTTAAGACGTATATGACTCACCGAAAAGATCCAAATGATTCGACAACGTATACAAATGGCACAAGATCGACAAAAGAGTTATGCGGATCTTCATCGAAAGGACGTGGAATTTAGTATAGGGGATCATGTATTGTTGCGAGTTGCTCCATGGAAGGGAGTTACAAGATTTGAGAAGAGAGGAAAGCTCAATCCACGATTTATTGGTCCATTTCAAATTCTTGACCGAGTAGGAAATGTAGCCTATAGACTCGTTACCTCCGAGTATGTCTCGTGTTCATAATGTGTTTCACATATCGGTACTTCGTAAATATGTGAAAGACCCGAACCACGTTATAGAGTTAGAATCGGACGAGATAGCCGAAGACTTAACGTCTTAAGAGAGGTACTGTCAAGATCTTGGATAGGAAGGAGCATGTCCTACGCACAAAGGTCATACCACAAGTTAAAGTTTTGTGGAGGAATCATGCTATAGAGGAGATGACCTGGGAATTGGAAACGGAAATAAAAGCGAGGTATCCTCACCTTTTCGAAACACCAGGTACGTACGTCAATTTCGAGGATGAAATTTCATAAGGAGGGGAGGTTGTAAGACCCCAACTTATTATTAATGAAATTTAATTTTCTCTATTTATTATTTTGAAATAGTAAGGGTTGATTTGATTAATGTGGATAGTTATGGGTAAAATACACAAATATTTCAAAATAAGCAAGTGGTTATAAAATATTCATTGTTGTTTGGGAATATTCGTTTGGTCGTGGAATATTCTCATTGTCGGAAATATTCGCATTGACTACAATCTTTTGTGGGCCCCATAACGAAAAGCGATTGGATGAAGAAAACGACAAATATAAGTTGTTTATAAATAACGGCGTAGTTGTTACTACAAATTATAATATCGTTAAAAATACTCTATGGTTAAAACACAAGAAGACACCAGTATTGCACAAATTATTGATTCTTACGTAAGAAGGCACTACTCAATAATGGTTATGTGAATTCTTTCGCTCAAAGATATTTTATTGATTTAATAATTGTCGCGTTGATATTTTATATTGTCGTTATTTCAATAATTGTCATTACACAAGATTTTTCATTATCGAAGCAATAATTCATATTATCCGAATAATATTATTAGATAACATTATTGGCAATGTCTAGAAAGTTCGCTCTCAAGGAGAGGTTTGGTCACCTAATTGCGTGCCAAGAAGAGAGAAATTCTTATCGAAAGCCCCTCTTTCTTTCCTAGAGGCGCTGGTTGTCAATATTGTGATTCGTAATATTATTTGTGAATAATTAATTATTGATTCATATGATGAGGAAAATATTGATTTTATGTGGATATAGATGGAGAAAATTTTTAATGTGACAATTGTTGAAAATTGAAATTTTATCTTTTTCTGATAAAATAATTCATTTAAATATATTATTATATTTTAATAATATAATAATGATGATATTTTTACGATGAATGTGGGATATATGAGTATATGTGGAGGAGGAGTATTTTTGTAACAAAAAATATTTAAAGCATGTTTTATATGTTGGTGGACCCCATTTCTTGACTGAAATTTGATTATAGCCTGTAAAATTGCCCGTTTGTGGATTTCGGTCAATTTTTGTTTGGAATTTGGAAAAACTTTCTTCTGTAAAGTTGTAGAGAATTGAATTTCCTATACAAAGTCACGAGTTTCAAATTTTCTGACAAAAGGGCTATTTATTGTGAATTATTGAAGTTCCGAAATAATTGATTTTTGGAAGTTTAAAATATTTTAAATAACAAAAACGTTTTTTTTTCATTATGGTGGTGTGTTACACATGTGTGTTGAATGAGTGAATTCAGTTCTTGAAGGTCATGAGGAAAATTTAATTTATATATTAATATTATATTAAATTTTCGCTTTTGGTGTTCTAAGCATTTTCCTATAAATAGGGTGCTTAGGTTAGAATTGAAAATTACACTTTAAATCAAGTTTTCTCTCTATATTATCGAGTTTATTCTTGTGAGTATTTTGAGTATATTTTGAGTATTGCTATACGCATTGCAAGTTCAAGTCATAGCCTATATCCAAGGTGTTTCAAATAGAAGTACCGATCTTTCGAGGTAAGTGGATATTTTTTTTTAATGATATTATTTATTCTAATATCATTATGTCAAGTATTGATCGAAACTTTTAATCAAATTTAGAACTTTTAAGTGTGTGGGGTTACTATTCACGTATACGGCACTATTCACGATACTCAGACTATTCACGAATACTTAAGACTATTCATCGAAAAATGAAAATTTTCCTTTTCATTCAAAATATCTATTCGGATACTAGCTTTGATTGTATCCATGTTTTGATCATTCTTGAATTTTACACCACTATGATTATTTTTGAGGTATTTTTGGACATGGATAAAACAAAGTACTAATCCTTAATCCTTAATCCTTGTCATTTTGTTTCTTTGGATTCGTTTCTTTAAAAAATATTTTTCATCATCCTCATCTTAAATGATGATATTATTGAATATCTTTGGCCCGTAGCAAAAAAGATGAATGATTTTCGATGAATATCTTTGGCCCTTAGTGCAAAGATGAACAGTGTTTAGATGAACATGACTAATCGATGAATATCTTTGGCTGTAGTGCAAAAGATGAATATTTGATTCGGATATATAATGATTGATGTTACAGGATAAAAGATAGACGATGAACTTTTAAATTCATACATAGAAGATAGTAGTTTGCATTCTCTACTTAACTCTTCTAATGAATTATTATTTCAGCTGCGAATATTGATTTAAAACTTGTTGTCTATTGTATTCTATTAGATTTTTTCCTCGTTGAAGACTAACAATAATTTGTTGTATATTGTCTTAGTCATAATATTCTTTCTTTGGGCTAGTTGAGCTCACCCTTTTCCTTTTTGTTCCATTTTTCTTCTCAAGAGCGAGAATATACTTGAGTAATTAGCTCTGGGTATGGAATGAAGGTTCTAGAGAGAGTTGTTTAGTAGTCCTCACCATTTTTGTAAAATAATGTATCAATAAATGTGATGAGGATTTATTTGAGTATAGATATTGTCTAGAAGATAATATTTGTATTCAAACTCACAGTTTTACTGTTGTAATAATAAAGTTGTAGTTGTTTCTGTACCATGTATTGACAACTCAGAATGGGTGATGTATACCTATTTTGGGGGCGTCACATTTTATTGTTTCGGTCTATAGTCCTTATGTCCGTGTACCACTATATCACATAATATAAACTTAACAACATCACACATGAAAAATCTGAGCCGGTCAAAGTAGTAGTCTGGACTGTTCTTGAACATTTTTGGGTTTTCCAGAAATGTTCTTGAGCAGTTTGGTCAACGGTTGTTTGACCACAAAGTTATATGATTCTGTTACGTTTCTGGTCGATTTGAAGGCATGGAAATGTAGTACTCATGTCAGTCTACAATTATACAACAACAAGGCCAAACAACTGACAAAGAGCAAGATCTAAAGCTTACAAAACGTTGTTAGACAACAATCTGGGTTCTGGGTTGCCCAGAAACCCATTCCGGTGATTGATCAACGTAGTTTGACTGATCATAACTAGATATCTAGACCTGATCTGAACATGATTCAAGTTCCAGACTAAAGACCAAATGGCAGAGAACAGGTCCAAAACAAAAATCACACTAAACATCTAACACATACAGATTTATGAGGTCTAACATATGGTTGTCAGATGATTTTTTTCCAATTTTTCCAGATTTCACAAAATGCTAGATTCGAGGACTTTGATGTTATGGATCTGGGATTTTACAACCCAGATCACTAAATAACATCCTATTACACATATGTAGCCAACAAATTACAACATATAACATCAAATCATGAGATTTTAAAAATTAGGGTTCTTATACCTTTTGAATGCCCAATCTTGATTTCTAATCTTGGTTTTCTATTTTTTGGAAAGCTATAAACTGAACTTGGCTAAACTTTTCACTCTCTCTCACTCTAGATTTCGAATTTTAGAGAGAGAAGGGTCTAGGAGAAAAATAAAAAATAAAGTGAGCATGTCTCTCTCTCTCTTTAATCTAAAAAATGTAATAATGCAATGTATGTGGATGTCAAATTGGCTGAGATTGCTGGATATAAAAGTCATATGCTAGGCTAGGGTGGCTCACCAACTTTACTAGGACAACTCTTGCAAGTTAAGTCACAATAATGCAACAAAGGACACTTTGGTTATTTTTTATTTAATTTTAATGGCCTTTTTGTCTTTGTAAAAACCCTTAGGGTTTAGGGTTTAGAAATCCTTAGGGTTTGAACCCTTAAGGTTAGCAATTTAGTTTCTAACATTTCCGAATTTTGATTTTCAAAATAGAAAATTAATATTTATAAATTATAATTAGAATTTTCTAATTATATTAAAATTTTTTAATCATAATTTAAATCTTGCTAATTAGGATTAATATAACCTAATTAAAATTGCTAATTGAGCAATTAGGGTCAAAATGGTCATTAGGGTTTATAACCCAGAATTAGGGTTTCTAAATAAAAAAAATAATTTTTTTTCTAATTTAGAAATTAGATTTCGTAATTAGATTAGGATTATAACTTGAAAATTAGGATTAATATTTCGTAATTAACAAAAATTATTAAATTAACACTTAGGAGAACTGTAGCGCTCCCAAATCTGGGTCCTAAATCACCATGGATTTGGTGCACTATTTCCATAACTATTGCGGAAGATATAAACATAAATTGTTTATACATTAAACATTATACACTATCCCCAAGGTCGAGTAACCATAACTTATACACAATTTATTATCCTATCTGACATACAAATATATTATCTTACATTATTATTACAAATCTAATCACACACAATAACTTTAAACTTGAACTGTCTTTAACCTTTCCTTGTATCCGACACATTCGCCTTAATCTACAATGTTTTATCATGATATAGCAAGGGTGAGCATGAAAGTTTCCCAGCAAGTTTAAATTTTATTTAAGGATATATCATGATTGAAAGAGTCTGAATAATAAGCAGGCTATAATTCAACAATGTAGTTGTGAATTAACACGAACAAACTTTTGACTGAACAAGTATTAAACATGAACAAATATATCTGAACCGAATGGTAATGAAGGTGATCAGCCTTTCATACCTGACTTATACATACAATATATATAGAGTACAATTCTACATGGAAATCAGCAATGATTAACCATAAGCATATCTGAATGAAACAACTCTTAGTAGAGTTAAGAAAAACTTGCCTGCACCGTTGATTACCTTTACAAAATATAACTTAGCTTTATCCGAAGACCTAATATAGATAATACTGATCTCCAAATATTAGAATAATATCATGACAATATAAAATAACCTAAACACATTACCACATAATCCTATCAGTATATACAGCACATACGACTAGGTATCAAGTCAAACTATTGCAGTCTGAGTTGAACCCGACACAAATCTGACATCCCGACGGTCTAGTCGGACAAAATTTCGAGTTTAAGTTCAATTAAACTCTGACTTAACACCTAACAATTATCTAAGATAATTTTAATATCAATAAAAATAATTTTCCAAGTCTCATAAAAATTTTCAAATAATAATTATTATTATTTATCTTGATTTTTCAATCATTAATAACGTATTTAAATGAATTAAATATCACTTAATTCCTTTATCATTAATATTTATTTAATACCAAATATTAATGAAAATCATAACATAATATTATAATATATTTATAATATATCAAAGTATTTTAATACATTTTTAGAAACTTAAATCCATATCCGATAATTGCTTTTAATATTAAAATATTAATATTTTCATGACAAAATATCAAAAGTTATATTTTATAACTTAAAACATTTTATAATACTCAAATCATTTTATATGATTTATAAATCATTAATTCTATTTTTCCACAATTTATTTAATATAGTTATTAAATAAATTAATTACCATTAATATTGATTAATTAATGAAATTCATCACAAAATATTAAAAGTCATTAAAATAACTTAAAATATTTTCCTCTACCATAATATTATTTTTCATGATTTTTCATGTAATAAAATTATTTTAAATAATTTATTTAATATTATAATTAAATAAATTAAATACCATTTATATTCCAAAAATATTAAATATTTATGAAATATACTCTAAATAATCAAAAACTAATTTTCAGGCTTTATAATAATTTTTCATAATTTATTATGTTTATATCTATTTATTTAATTAAAATAATTAATTTCTGGAAAATAATAATTAATAAATGGCCCTATAGCGACAGAACCGTCGCTATAGGTGTTCTTCAGCTGTTCTTGAGCCTTTATGTCAGACACTAAGGTAGGAGGTTTGACCAGCATTTGATCTAGGTTCCTAACGCTTTCTGGGCTTGATTAAACGTTTATGTTGTAGTAGGTTTGCAACACTACCATTAACAATCAACAACTTGATCATACAACATCATGATATGAAGATCCGGTCTCCGAAACATTGTCCGGACCATGCACTGGGTTTTCGGGTAACCCGAAACCCCAAGGCGATTCGAAAGTGTCTCATTTTGAGCTCAATTATCTAAGGGTTCTGGTCATTAGTTTAGTGGTTTTATTGTTTCGGTCTATAGTCCTTATGTCCGTGTACCACTATATCACATAATATAAACTTAAAAACATCACACATGAAAAATCTGAGCCGGTCAAAGTAGTAGTCCGGACTGTTCTTGAACATTTCTGGGTTTTCCAGAAATGTTCTTGAGCAGTTTGGTCAACGGTTGTTTGACCACAAAGTTATATGATTCTGTTAAGGTTCTGGTTGATCTGAAGGCATAGAAATGTAGTACTCATGTCAGTCTACAATTATACAATAACAAGGCCAAACAACTTACAAACATCAAGATCTAAGGCTTACAAAACGTTGTCAGACAACAATCTGGGTTCTGGGTTGCCTAGAAACCCATTCCGGTGATCGGTCAACGTAGTTTGACTGATTATAACTAGATATCTAGACCTGATCTGAACATGATTCAAGTTCCAGACTAAATACCAAATGGCAGAGAACAGGTCCAAAACAAAAATCACACTAAACATCTAACACACACAGATTTATGAGGTCTGACATATGGTTGTTAGACGATTTTTTTCTTGTTTTTCTAGATTTTACAAAATGCTAGATTTGAGGACTTTGATGTTATGGTTCTGGAATTTTACAACCCAGATCACTAAATAACATCCTATTACACATATCTAGCCAACAAATTACAACATATAACATCAAATCATGATATTTTAAAAATTAGGGTTCTTATACCTTTTGAATGCCCATTCTTGATTTCTGATCTTGGTTTTTGATTTTTTGGAAAGCTATAAACTGAACTTGGCTAAACTTTTCACTCTCTCTCACTCTAGATTACGAATTTTAGAGAGAGAAGGGTTTAGGAGAAAAATAAAAAATAAAGTGAGCATGTCTCTCTCTCTTTAATCTAAAAAATGTTATAATGCAATGTATGTGGATGTCAAATTGGCTGAGATTGCTGGATATAAAAGTCATATGCCCTAGTGTGGCTCACCAAATTTACTAGGACAACTCTTGCAAGTTAAGTCACAATAATGCAACAAAGGACACTTTGGTTATTTTGTATTTAATTTTAATGGCCTTTTTGTCTTTGTCCATACCCTTAGGGTTTAAGGTTTAGAAATCCTTAGGGTTTAGGGTTTGGAAATCCTTAGGGTTTGAACCCTTTAGGTTAGCAATTTAGTTTCTAACATTTCTGAATTTCGGTTTTCAAAATAGAAAATTAATATTTATAAATTATAATTGGAATTTTCTAATTATATTAAAATTTCTTAATCATAATTTAAATCTTGCTAATTAGAATTAATATATCCTAATTAAAATTGCTAATTGAGCAATTAGGGTTAAAATGGTCATTAAGGTTTATAACCTAGAATTAGGGTTTCTAAATAATTTTTTTTTTCTAATTTAGAAATTTGATTTCGTAATTAGATTAGGATTATAACTTGAAAATTAGGATTAATATTTCGTAATTAATATTAAAATTATTAAATTAACACTTAGGTTTTCCCTAATTATAAATTAGGGTTTCAAATCCAGAAATTAGGGTTTAAAAATTTGAAATTAGGGTTTGCTAAATAATTAAACTTTACCCTAATTAATATTATAAATAATAGCACTTCAGCATAATAATTATCCTCTAAGTTCCCAGATTAGGGTTTTAAATTTCTGAATTAGGGTTTTGGATTCCCAAAACTGAAATTAGGGTTTCCAGAACCGCTTTCTAGGGTTTCTTGTTAATTTTAAGAATTTTCTAACTGAACATTGACGTTCTTAATATACTATTAGGGTTGACCACCGATATAGGTTAGCTGGTCAACCCTTGACCCTTAACCACATCATGTACACATATCATACCATATACACAAAACATAATCACGTATACCTTTAATCTTGAATAATTCACCTAAATCCATCACATAATTTTGAAATTCTCAAAATTCCTTCTTAAAAATATCAAACGCATACACTTATTTTCTGTCTAGGTTCTAATATTGAACCTTAAATTAATTAATAAAAATTTAAAATTTTTCTAAATTCTTGGGTTGTCACATTCACCCCTTCTTCTAAAAATTTCGTCCCCGAAATTTACCTTACACCTTACACCATACACCATACACCATTCCTTCTCATCATCATATGCTACCCAATATACCTCTCACAAGAGTAAAAATTTTGAAATTGTGCTGAGGGGTTTTACAGACTATTGTCTGTCATTTTCACAAAGGTTATATAGAAATTCATCCGCTAACCGTCTTAACTTATGGATATAGTGGGTAATTAGCTCGATATGCCCTGTACTTATAAAGTACTTCTGGTATGATCTGTTTCTCGTATCCGCCTTGGGCGCATAAACTTTTACCTCAGTCTTATTGGATTCCGCACCAAAATAATTTGGTTCGGGAAATTTCTTTTAATGAATACTTAGAGTTTTCATAACATTAGTTTAGCTGAATCGAATATCATAGACTCATATCAATAATTCAATTCAATCGAATTATTTAGGTGTAGCCAAACCCCGTTGGCAAATTAAATTTTTTGAAATAGTTTGATAATGACGCCATGATGCCGTACTGTATTAACAGTCCGTTTGAGGATGCCGTCATTATATGATTTTGTCATAACACATCATACAATAGTGGAACAATGATTTTTAGATCGAATTCACACTAAGTATTCCTACATTTATAACTTTATCAACTTTTGTCATCTCTGCATCAGGTTACATGGTACATGAGTGATAAATAAAAATATATTTTGATATTTCAAATCATCTTCGTCTAGCTGAAACAAGAGCATAGACTATACTTTAAACCATTCCAAAAATGATAACGAGTCTACAATAATTTTTTTTTAAAAGCACATAGTGCGTATTTAGCTTGATATCAAAATTTTGAAGTCTAGCATAGCTAGGAGTTTTGTAAAACTTATGTGTCCACTAATAATCATTTTCTTAACAATCTATTTGCTCCTATAATCCTCAATACTCCATTTACACACAACTATACCTAGTTCGTCAAACCACACTTATGAGTTCATTTACTTGCCACAATCATATGAGTTTAAGAACTTGTCCTAGTCAGACCTTTGACGTCCATTTGCTGAGGGGTTCATAAACATTTCATATAACTATGAATCAAGAATGTCACATAAGTATGAGTTTTAAGAACAAGTACTTAACCTTATATTCTATACCTATAACCTATCTATCTGTTATACACATGAGAAAAGAATCACCCTCTTAACATGCATATATCAAATAGCGCGACACAGACATCCCAATAATTATCTTAACTTTCTTCTCCATATGAATTTCATTTAATCCGTATTCATAATCCTTTCCTGAATCTGTACCAATTCATAGTACAACTGACACCCAACAATCTTGCTGTAAACTTTTCAATCATTCGTTTGATCCTTCTCCATACTATAACCTTATCAGATCACAGGGTGATCTCATCGTATATATTACGTTTCATTTCTATATCTTGATCGTTTTGTTTTACGATCTCCTATCACTGTACTTTTAGTCTTTTAGACTCTATCTATTCACCACTATCTTGTTCAACTTTATTATCGAGTTAGGGAACTCTATATCTTATAACTCGCCGAGATTCGTCTTTGAATCTTACTGACCAACTAACTCTATTTGAGTTAGTACTTATCCTAATCACTGCGGTTATTAGTCTCAGGTATTCCTACCTAAGGTTTATAACCTACAGCTTTGATACCAACTATGAGGGCCCCCAAATTCGGATCCTAAATCACCACGGATCTGGTGCACTATTTCTATAACTATTGTGGAAAATATAAACATAAATTGTTTATACATTAAACATTATACACTATCCCCAAGGTCGAGTTACCATAACTTATACACATTGTATCCGACGCATTCGCCTTAATCTGCAATGTTTTATCATGATATAGCAAGGGTGA
Organism: Panax ginseng; assembly: GCA_020205605.1. Classification (NCBI taxonomy): domain Eukaryota; kingdom Viridiplantae; phylum Streptophyta; class Magnoliopsida; order Apiales; family Araliaceae; genus Panax; species Panax ginseng. The sequence goes on along the minus strand of CM035127.1, from coordinate 32,848,752 downwards.
GCATGAAAGTTGCCCAACAAGTTTAAATTTTATTTAAGGATATATCATAATTGAAAGAGTCTGAATAATAAGCAGGCTATAATTCAACAATGTAGTTGTGAATTAACACGAACAAACTTTTGACTGAACAAGTATTAAACATGAACAAATATATCTGAACCGAATGGTAATGAAGGTGATCAGCCTTTCATACCTGACTTATACATACAATATGTATAGAATACAATTCTATATGGAAATCAGCAATGATTAACCATAAGCATATCTGAATGAAACAACTCTTAGTAGAGTTAAGAAAAACTTGCTCGCACACCGTTGATTCAAGTTATTTAAATATAACTTAGCTTTATCCGAAGACCTAATATAGATAATACTGATCTCCAAATATTAGAATAATATAATCACAATATAAAATAACCTAAACACATTACCACATAATCCTATCAGTATATATAACACATAAGACTCGGTATAAAGTCAAACTATTGCAGTCTAAGTTGAACCTGACACAAATCTGACATCTCGACGGTCTAGTCAGACAAAATTTTGAGTTTAAGTTCAATTAAACTCTGACTTAACACCTAACAATTATCTCAGATAATTTTAATATCAGTCAAAATAATTTTCCAAGTCTCATAAAATTTTTCAAATAAATATTATTATTTATCTTGATTTTTCAATCATTAATAACATATTTAAATGAATTAAATATCACTTAATTCCTTTATCATTAATATTTATTTAATACCAAATATTAATGAAAATCATAACATAATATTATAATATATTTATAATATATCAAAGTATTTTTAATATATTTTTAAACACTTAAATCCATATCCAATAATTGCTTTTAATATTAAAATATTAATATTTTCATGACAAAATATCAAAAGTTATATTTTATAACTTCAAATATTTTTGTAATACTTAAATCATTTTTATATGATTTATAAATCATTAATTTATTTTTCACAATTTATTTAATATAGTTATTAAATAAATTAATTACCATTAATATTGATTAATTAATGAAATTCATCACAAAATATTAAAAGTCATTAAAAATAACTTAAAATATTTTCTTCTACCATAATATTATTTTTTCATGATTTCTCATGTAATAAAATCATTTTAAATAATTTATTTAATATTATAATTAAATAAATTAAATACCATTTATATTCCAAAATATTAAATATTTATGAAATATACTCTAAATAATCAAAACTAATTTTAGTGCTTTATAATAATTTTTCATAATTTATTATGTATTTTTAATAATTAAAAACCATTTATTTCTATTTATTTAATTAAAATAATTAATTTTTGGAAAATAATAATTAATAAAATTCTATAATGACTGTAACCGTCATTATAGGTGTTCTTCATTGTTTCTTGAGCTTTCATGTCAGACACTAAGGTAGGAGGTTTGACCAACATTTGATCTAGGTTCCTAACGATTTCTAGGCTTGATTAAACGTTTATGTTGTAGTAGGTTTGTAACACTACCATTAACAATCAACAACACAGTCATACAACATCATGATATGAAGATCTGGTCTCGAAACATCTTTGTCGGACCATGCACAGGTTTTTCGGTAACCCGAAACCCAAAGCAGTTCGAGTGTCTCATTTTGAGCTCAATTATCTAAGGGTTCTGGTCATTAGTTTAGTGGTTTTATTGTTTCGATCTATAGTCCTTATGTCCGTGTACCACTATATCACATAATATAAAACTTAACAACATCACACATGAAAAATCTGAGCCGGTCAAAGTAGTAGTCCGGATTGTTCTTGAACATTTCTGGGTTTTCCAGAAATGTTCTTGAGCAGTTTGGTCAACGGTTGTTTGACCACAAAGTTATTTGATTCTGTTACGGTTCTGGTTGATCTGAAGGCATAGAAATGTAGTACTCATGTCAGTCTACAATTAGACAACAACAACAAGGCCAAACAACTTACAAACAGCAAGATCTAAGGCTTACAAAACGTTGTCAGACAATAATCTGGGTTCTGGGTTGCCCAGAAACCCATTGCGGTGATCGGTCAACGTAGTTTGACTGATCATAACTAGATATCTAGACCTGATCTGAACATGATTCAAGGTCCAGACTAAAGACCACATGGCAGAGAACAGGTCCAAAACAAAAATCACACTAAACATCTAACACACAAATTTATGAGGTCTGACATATGGCTGTCAGACGATTTTTTTCTAGTTTTTCCATTTTTCACAAAATGCTAGATTCGAGGACTTTGATGTTATGGATCTGGGATTTTACAACCCAGATCACTAAATAACATCCTATTACACATATCTAGCCAACAAATTACAGCATATAACATCAAATCATAAGATTTTAAAAATTAGGGTTCTTATACCTTTTGAATGCCCAATCTTGATTTCTGATCTTGGTTTTCTGTTTTTTGGAAAGCTATAAACTGAACTTGGCTAAACTTTTCACTCTCTCTCTAGATTTTGAATTTTAGAGAGAGAAGGGTCTAGGAGAAAAATGAAAAATAAAGTGAGCATGTCTATCTCTCTTTAATCTAAAAAATGTAATAATGCAATGTATGTGGCTGTCAAATTGGCTGAGATTGCTGGATAAAAAAGTCATATGCTAGGCTAGGGTGGCTCACCAACTACACTAGGACAACTCTTGCAAGTTAAGTCACAATAATGCAACAAAGGGCATTTTGGTCATTTTGTATTTAAATTTAATGGCCTTTTTGTCTTTGTCCAAACCCTTAGGGTTTTGGGTTTGGAAATCCTTAGGGTTTAGGGTTTGGAAATCCTTAGGGTTTGAACCCTTTAGGTTAGCAATTTAGTTTCTAACATTTCCGAATTTCAGTTTTCAAAATAGAAAATTAATATTTATAAATTATAATTAGAATTTTCTAATTATATTAAAATTTCTTATTCATAATTTAAATCTTGCTAATTAGGATTAATATATCCTAATTAAAATTGTTAATTAAGCAATTAGGGTCAAAATTATCTAACCCAGAATTAGGGTTTCTAAATAAAAAAAATATTTTTTTTCTAATTTAGATATTAGATTTTGTAATTAGATTAGGATTATAACTTGAAAATTAGGATTAATATTTCCTAATTAACATTAAAATTATTAAATTAACACTTACGTTTTCCCTAATTATAAATTAGGGTTTCAAACCCAGAAATTAGGGTTTAAAAATTTGAAATTAGGGTTTGATAAATAATTAAACTTTACCCTAATTAATATTATAATTAATAGCACTTGAGCATAATAATTATCCTCTAAGTTCCCAGATTAGGGTTTTAAAATTTTGAATTAGGGTTTCGGATTCCCAGAACTGAAATTAGGGTTTCGAAAACCGGTTTCTAGGGTTTCTTGTTAATCGTAAGAAATTTCTAACTGAACGTTGACGCTCTTAATATAGTATTAGGGTTGGCCACCGATATAGGTTATCTGGTCAACCCTTGACCGTTAACCACATCATGTACACATATCATACTATATACACAGAACATAATCACGTATACCTTTAATCTTGAATAATTCACCAAAATCTTTCACATAATTTTGAAATCCTAAAAATTCCTTCTTAAAAATATCAAACACATACATTTATTTTCTGTCTAGGTTCTAATATTGAACCTTAAATTAATTAATAAAAAGTTAAAAATTTTCTAAATTCTCGGGTTGTCACAAGAACTCCTGAAAGAAATCACGGCAACATAAGCTTGCCCCAAGAAAAGAAGGGAAAAATTCTCAAGAGAGTCCTTAAGTCAAAAACAGATGCCCAACTACAAACAAAAGGCCTAGCAAATGAAATCTACATGTCAATCTATGCCAATAGCTAAAAGAAACTCTAAATCGCTTCAGAAAGGGTGATGTATGTTTCTACATCTAGTCAATTCAATTAAGCATGTGCATCAACCTAGGACAATAGACTCCTAAGGATAAATTTAGATCATCACATCATGCATGGTCTGCACGTATGCAACCGCGCTATATCAGCGTACATCTCCATTAAAAAGTTTAGCATGCATCCCCAGTAGAGTTAAATATGTGTGCACATTAAATGCTTAGATGTCGACGCCGGGAAAATCTTTCCTATTTTGTTCTCTACCCTTTATGTGTTCTATGTTGATTTGATCTTGCTTAAAGGGTGAGATTTTGAAAGAGACCAACATACAATGTCGACGATTTGAAAAGTTTGATTTTAATGATTGGGCTGAAATAGACAAAGTCGCCACTTGATATGAGTTTAAATGGATGTATCAACTCATCCGAGTTTTGAAAGATTTTTGCAATATGGCCTCATATGTGACTCTATTTAATTGGTTTGGAACTCGAGATTCATAAAGTTTGAGGGGTTGCTTAAGCGAGGGGAAGGTGTTAGGCACCCCCTGACTTCTGTGAAACACAATTACCGCTACTTTTTTATTCCCTATGCATTGTGTGTGTGTGTGTGTGTGTGTTCGAGGCTTTTGATTGAAAAGATGTTTTGTGCATTATTTGAAAGTAGTGATATGTCTCTTTTGTACCTATATACAAAGGGCTTGATTTATTAAAAAGTTCATTTTTAAACAGGCATATGAAAGTGAAGTTTTGAAAAGATGTTTTCAAATCCTTTTTCTTGCATAGGAATTGAGGCCTTTGATGCTTCCATTTTATTCTATATTCGGCTTGATTTAATTTTATTTAAGATGCAAAGAATCTTTGACGGTATATATATATATATATATATATATATATATATATATATATATATAAGTATCGAACTCTTATGGGCATGAGAACCATCGAACTAAGCCCGCACACCACATACATGATTTCACTATTTTAGAGCCTTAAATCTGGATAACTGTTTTAAGGCACTGCATTTACATGTACACTGGATTGCAAGCTGGCTGTACAACTTAAACAAGTCCATCATGAGAACTAGATCTAGATCCATTGATTGAATCATCGACCCTGTGGTTCCTAGGCTCACATGATATCATTTAACAGCTTGCACAATGAATATATTGAAATAAAATGCATGTTTACTTCTAGACATCGCAATACAAAGGATTCATCAGTTAAATCCTTGCATGCACGTAGCCGAAGCTTCCAGCGTCCACTAGATACAGATCTAGGGCCGCGTGATTGCTGAATATTTACAAAACTAGAAAGAAAACTAGATTTATATAGATCTGAGCCATTCTAGCTTTCAGTTTCAAATTTTATTACTTTTGAACCGATTAAAAGCTATATCTGACTAGATCTAGTAGAGATCTAGTCAATAAAATGGAAATATTGACTATTTACATTGTCGACGCTGGAAAGATTTATCTCCGTCTTCCTATGTGTTTCTTAACCTTTATGTTTTCTATATGGATTTGTTTGATCTGAAGGCTGAGATTTTCAGGAAAAAGACTGACATATAATGTCGACGATTTGAAAATATTTGATTTTTATTGGTCCGAATTAGACAGAGCCGCCAGTTGATATGATTTAAATGGTTGTACCAACTCAACCGAGTTTTGAAAGGCATTGCAATATGGCCCAATATTGGACTCTGTTTAATTGGTCTTGGAAACCAAGATTTATAGAGTTCGGGGGCTTGATTAAGCTGGGGGAAGGTGTTAGGCATCCCTCGACTTCCGTGAAACACGGTTTCCGCACTTTTTGTTCCCTAGTTTGTGTGTATGTGTGTATGTGCATTGTAGTTAATTGGGCCTAAGTTGTAAAGACCCAAGTCCCACATCTTCTAAATTTGAAACCCTTACCCTTTCCTAAGTATATAAATAGAAGGGCTTAGCCCTTTTGTTTCATTCACCAACAATAAGGCCTCCAATTTTGAGAAAGACTTTGTTGTGGGAAAGAATATTTTGTAAATATACTTATAATTATAATAATAATAATAAGAAAGTTGTTAAATAATAGAATTATATCCTTATAACATTTAATTGTTCTAAATTTATATTTAAGAATTGTTCGGCTATTAAATTTGTGTTGAACGATATCGAGGTAAGTGACTTTCCAAGCTATTTAGTATTTTGAAATTTTCGTTTATAATTATGTATGCTTTAGTAATTATTCGGGTGCCTAAATGTATTGTTTCTAAAATTGTTACACTTTATTTAAGGCTTTCATTTGAATAAAAATGTTACTCTATTTTGTTTTAAAACCCAGATCAAGTATCAAAATAGAATTTTGATTTAGATAATAATATTATGTGATTTGGAACTGTGAAATAAGTATAATTTTGAAATTGAAAATATTGAGAAATTATTTTTAGAAACCTCAGTCCGACTATGTACAGATACGTTAGCGTTTACGCTAGTTCTGTAGCAATTTTGGACTCACTAAGGCACATACCTTTAGATACCCTTTGGGGGGCGCTTTTCGAGGCGCTGTGCGTGCATGATAAGATACCTTAGTAGGGGGCGTATCATTGACATTATCGAACCATTGGATCGTGTTACAAGGTTGCTGTAACCTTAGTCATCAGGACTGTGGATTAAAAGATACATTGAATATATTGAAATTGTTTATTGGAACATATTGAAATTGTTTTTGAATTATGTTTTGTGATTATTGATTTTGAAAGTATATATTGACTATCGTTATCGAACAAGAAAAGATTATTTTTGAAAAGTATGTTTATTATTGTTATTGAATTCAAAACGTTATTTTGAAAAAGTGTTTTACAAAGTATACTTGATCCACCTAAATAGTAAAAAATATTATTTGCTTGGCTTCATCGCTCACCCTTACATAATTTCTATAGGAAACTTGTTAAGAGCCGAGCATTGTGGCACTTTTGTGGAAGATCGGAAGATATTTTTGTTTAAGAAGTTTTGGAATATTTTAGAGTTATGATAAGACTTTTGTTTAATGGAGTTGTGTCTACGAAGTTATGTTTTAAGTATTTAGTTATTGAATCATAGTGTAAATTTGTTAATGAAAGACTGTTTGGTTTCAAGTTAGTTTCATTATTGTGTTTTTGTTTGGACTACACTATTGATATTGTTGCCTTACGGGTCTTAAGGTTTGTCGCGTGTGGCACTCTGGACATGTAGCGAGTTCGAGGTTTTACAGAAGTGGTATCAGAGCGGTGGCCCTTCAAACTGTGTTGGGTTTTAAAATCTTCACATTTTCTGGGGAGTGATTCTAGGAGTTAACTGTAGGTATAGTCTTGACTAAATTTATGAAGTTAGAGTGTGAAATAAAATAAGGTGAAAAATATTTTTATTGTCTTGTTAGTTGTTATTACGCTTTCTGAACGTGAATTTTCATAAAATCGTATTTTGTTTGATAAATAAACTTGGATATTTCAAAATTCATTTATATAGTGTTGTTTAGTGGGGATTACTTTATTTTGTAGAAAATGCCTCCTAGAAGAAATAACCCTACTAGCAACAATGGTAAAGCTAATGGTATGGCTCAACTCATTCATACCTTAGCGCAGCTAGTACAAAATCAACAGTTTGGTCAACGTAGTATAGTAGCGGAATTCATGTGATTGAACCTACCAATCTTCGAAGGAGCTATGGATCCTGCTATTGTTGAAAGGTGGATTCAAGAAATGGAAAAGACATTTGATTTGTTAGAGAGTAATGAAACTAATAAGGTGACATTGGCGGTTTACTAACTTCAGGGTAGAGCTTATTATTGGTGGCTTATGAAGAAAAGGAAGTAAGAGGGAAATTCTGAAGATGGAGATCCTGAACCCTACACTTGGACCATGTTCAAAGAGGTATTTACCAACAAGTAATTTCCTAGAATGATCCGGGCACAAAAAAGAGAGGGAATTCAGTAGGCTAGAACAAGGGAACAAGATAGTTGCTGAATATGAAGTCGAGTTTGCGAAGCTTATTAAGTATGCATCTACCTTAGTACTAGATGAGGTGACAAAAGCCCGTAGATTAGAGGACGGGTTACGGGTTGACATAAGGCATGGTGTTGCATCCTTTTGAGCTACCCACTTATGATGCGGTGCTCCATAAGACATTGGTTATTGAGAAGGGGCTAATAGAGATTGAAAATGGGAAGAATGCTAATCGAAAAGGGAGGAACCTTCTGGGGAAGAGTTGATCCATGGGGGACCTGTGAAAAGAATAAATACCCAAAATTGTAGATTTCGGGGAAATCAAGTACACCGATAGGACAAATTGAAATATGGGAGATGTGGTAGGAACCACCCAGACAAAGAATGCCATTGGAACACGGATCTGTGCTTTCATTGTGGAGAGTTACGTCATAAAATTGCGTAATATCCCAAGAACCCTCCATAAAAATGAGATACAAGGAAGGATGAAATAAACATATCAAGTCCAAGGCTAACTCGAGGACGCGTGTTTCAACTTTCAGGCAACTAGTATTAAGGTATGTAACACTATTGTTATCTGTGCTTAATAATTAAATAGTAATTTCTTTAAAAATATAATATTAGTGTTATTTTTATATGATTTAGAAATTTGGAGGACCAAATTTATTTTAAGGGGGAGGTAATGTAATGACCCAAGTCCCACATCTTCTAAATATTAAACCCTTACCCTTTCCTAAGTCTATAAATAGAATGGCTTAGCCCTTTTGTTTCATTCACCAACAATAAGGTCTCCAATTTTGAGAAAGACTTTGTTGTCAGAAAGAATATTTTGTAAATATACTTATAGTTATAATAATAATAAGAAAACTGTTAAATAATAGAATTATATCCTTATGACATTTAATTGTTCTAAATTTATATTTAAAAATTGTTCAGCTATTAAATTTGTGTTTAGCGATATCGAGGTAAGTGACTTTCCAAGCTATTTAGTATTTTGAAAATTTTGTTTATTATTATGTATGCTTTAGTAATTATTCAGATGCCCAAATGTATTGTTTAAAAAATTGTTATACTTTATTTAAGGCTTCCATTTGAATAAAAATGTTACTCTATTTTGTTTAAAAACTCAGATCAAGTATCAAAATAGAAATTTGATTTTGATAATGATATTATATGATTTGGAACTGTGAAATAATATAATTTTGAACATCAAAAATATTGAGAATTTATTTTTAGAAACCTCAGTCCGATTATGTACAGAAACGTTAGTGTTTACGCTAGTTTCGGAATAATTTAGGACCTACTAAGGCGCACACCTTTAGATGCCCTTTGGGGGGCGCTTTTTGAGGCATGTACATGATAAGATACCTTAGTAGGGGGCATATCATTGACATTATTGAACCATTGGATCGTGTTACAGGGTTGCTGTAACCTTAGTCTTCAGGGCTGTGAATTAAAAGATACATTGAATATATTGAAATCGTTTATTAGAACATATTGAAATTGTTTTCGAATTATGCTTTGTGATTATTAATTTTGATTTTGAAAGTATATATTGACTGTTGTTATCGATCAAGAAAAGATTATTTTTGAAAAGTATGTTTATTATAGTTATTGAATTCAAAAAGTTACTTTGAAAAAGTGTTTTGCAAATTATACTTGATCCACCTAAATAGTAAAGATTGTCATTTGATGGGCTTCATCGCTCACCCTTACATAATTTCTACAGGAAACTTGTTAAGAGCCGAGCATTGTGGCACTTTTGTGGAAGACCGGATGATATTTTTGTTTAAGAAGTTTAGGAATATTTTAGAGTTATGATAAGACTTTTGTTTAATGGAGTTGTGTCTCCAAAGTTATGTTTTCAGTATTTAGTTATTGAATCTTAGTGTAAATTTGTTAATGAAAGACTGTTTGGTTTCAAGTTAGTTTCATTATTGTGTTTTTGTTTAGGCTGCGCTATTGATATTGTTGCCTTACAGGTTTTTGGATTTGCCGCGTGTGGCACTCCAGACATGTAGCGGGTTCGGGGTGTTACAGAAGTGGTATCAAAGCGGTGGACCTTCAAAGTGTGTTGTGTTTTAAAATCTTCACATTTCCTGGGGATTGATTCTAGGAGTTAACTGTGGGTATAGTCTCTTGACTAAATTTATGAAGTTAGGGTGTGTGATAAAATAAGGTGAAAAATATTTTTATTATCTTGTTAGTTGTTAGTTTGCTTTCTGAACGTGAATTTTCATAAAATAGTATTTTGTTTGTTAAATAAACTTGGATATTTCAAATTTCATTTATATAGTGTTGTTTAGTGGGGATTTCTTTATTGTGTAGAAAATGCCTCCTAGAAGAAATAACCCTACTAATAACAATGGTAATATTTGATGGTATGGCTCACCATTTCATTCATACCTTAAGCGTAACTAGTACGTAATCAACAAATCACGGTCAACGTAGTATAGTAGCAGAATTCAAGTGATTGGACCTACCAATCTTCGAAGGAGCTATGGATCCTGCTATTGTTGAAAGGTGGATTTAAGAAATAGAAAAGACATTTGATTTGCTAGGGAGTACTGAAACAAATAAGGTGACATTGGTGGTTTACGAACTTCAGGGTGGAGCTTATGATTGGTGGCTTATGAAGAAAAGGAAGCAAGAGGGAAATTCTGAAGAGGGAGATCCTGAACCCTATACTTGGACCATGTTCAAAGAGGCTTTTACCAACAAGTACCTTCCTAGAACGATCCGGGCACAAGAAGAGAGGGAATTCATTAGGCTAGAACAAGGGAGCAAGATAGTTGCGGAATATGAAGCCGAGTTTGTGAAGCTCGTTAAGTATGCATCTACCTTAGTACTAGGTGAGGTGACAAAAGCCCGTAGAATAGAGGATGGGTTACTGTAACGACCCAGAAAATTGAATAATTTATAAAATATTTTTTTTAATTTAATAATGAATAAAATTATATTATATGTTATTATTATGTGTTAATAAGATGAAGGTCGTTCTATGACCTAGATATGTTGGAACGTCGTAGTATTTTGGCTACGTGAAGGAATTAAAGTGTTTGAATTTCCAAGACGAAAATAAAAGCTTTCCAAGAAATTTTCCGAAAAACACTCTTCACGCATTTCTGCTCGGGAATTATTTTTGAACTTCCGAGAAAAACGTAATGATAGAATATCAAGGTGAGATGGATTATCTAATAATATTTCAATTTTGACAAACACAATTTTTCGCTTGCGGACTTAAAACCTAACGGTTAGGGAAAGTGATTTCCGAGAAGGAAATGAAATGTGTATAATAAATTAAAGCGATGATCGTATAATACGTAGGTATTGTACGAGGTAATGAATACGAGTATGATACAATGTATTATATGAGTAGGTATGAATAATAGTATGTCGTATATGAATAAGTATACGAGGTGGAATGCGAGATTAATACGTAAATTATACGTTATAAGGCTTTAAGCCAAATGAAATGGACTTGTGGAATTGTGTAGGGAGTGTAAGTCCAATAAGGAGTAATGTGCAAGCCCAATGTTAAAGCCCAAGTGTTTGTAATGTATAATCCAATGTGGATTAATACAAGCCCAAATTATAAGTAAGCTAATTAAACCTTAAGCCCAAAATATTAATTCAATGGGTTAGGGTGACCCATGGAAAAACCATGATCACATGGTTGAATGTGATGACCAAGTAAACTTAGAGGCTAAGTAAAGTGCTTATACTTAATGGCTAAGCAAGAGATAAATTATGTTATAACCAAGTATACTTAATGGCTAAGTAAGTGTGGTAATCAAGTATACTTAATGGCTAAGTAAATGTGGAGGCCAAATTAACTTAGTTCTTAAGTTGGGAATAGTATGGAGGTGGAGTGGCTTTATGACCATTATACCCTCACTTTGAGATTCCTATAAATAGCAAGCTTAGAATTTCATTTGTTGGTTGTTTCATTTCATCCAAACATTATAAGAACTTATTGGCTTGAGAGAAAAAGCTAGAAAAGCTAGATAGTTAGACTTTTTAATTCAAGGGTAAGAACTTAAGCCATGGACCTCTTTCTCTTCAATTGCTAGAGAAGTGAGTGGTGGTAGGATTTTTATGCTAAGAAGAAGTAGGAATGATGAATCAAAGGACTTAAGTCTTAATAAGCCGTGAATAAGAACGTTGTTCATATATAAGTTATGAACCAAGGGAGAACTTGTAGGAACTTGTCTTATGTTTATAATAATGAAGTTGTATGATAATAAGAAGAAATGATGGTGGTTAAAAGATTTAGACCATGATAAATCATGAGAAATGGAATCATAAGTAGTTTATACTTTTATAAGTTATAAACTCATGAAGAACAAGTAATAATTATTCATGAATATAAGTTTATAATATATGTATGTTAAGATGTTAGTATGATGGATTGAATCCATTTGAAATGGTTTAAAAATCGTAAGTAACGAAGCTATGCCGGAATTCACACGATTAGACGATAATCGTTGAATTCGTAAAATTCTCAAAATGGAAGTCGAATTTTGATATTGAACTCGAGAACGTTGGTTTTCGATGGAGAATTGTCTCATTTGGCATTCTAGAGTTGCGAACTCAAAAATGATCGAATTCCGACTTTGAATGAGGAAACAAGCATTGAACGTTCATGAACATTTATCGTTTTCGTTAAAATGAACTAAAAGGTGAATTTTGAGTTAACGGATTTGAAAATGGAAATTTCTTGTATGAACATGTAGAATATGTGATATGTGAACTAACGGATTTTGAACGAGCCAATTTAGACTTATAACGAAGAAGTTACGAGCCAGAGAATCTCACATAAAAAGTTATCTGTCAAATTTTTTTGTGTCTTTGAGTACTAGCGCCACAAATACTGATCAAGGCAAAGTAAGTGGAAATAAGCTGCTAAGAATGTTGTGAACTATTGAAGTCTCAATGTGCTAACACTAATTGAACTAAGCATGGCATCATGCGCAAGGCCGAAGTTTCGACCATTCTTGACTCAGGCCGCAATGAGGCATAGTAGAGAAGAGAAGTGGCGCAGCATGATTGCCAACACTAGGGTTTTGTACAGTAACGAAGGCTTATAAAGATAGAAGGAAGCTGATTGTTTATTAATGAACTAACACTTAAAAAGGACATTGTTTAAAATGTTTAAACCTTACATAATACACTAAAGGTTGAAAGAAAGATTAATTGAACGTAAGTCATTAATACTTGAAACGAGTTTCGTTAAAGAAATAAGTATGATTGAGTATGCGAAATGAAAGATAGTTAATCGATTAATTAACCTAAAGTAGCATCTTCAACGATTTCTATAACGTTGATAATTACAACTAAAAGTTGTTAATGATTATGTTAAAGTGAACGTAAAAAAATTTATAACGGCAAGCCGGAACTAATAATAACAAATCTAATACATGATTAGATTGAGAGGGAGGGTAAGATTTATTAGAAACCATGTATGTTCATTCATGACCTAATGTGGTATGTTATGTGATTATGTGTTGTAGAGACTATAAGGAACTCAAAGGAAAAGTAATTTTCCTGTAGCAGACGCTGAAGGCAAGTTTTCTTATCGCTTGTCTAACCTTCGTGTTAGCCAGGTTTTCAGTGATTCATGTTATGAGATACATGAATGGTTTTAAAGAAAAGGTCGATGCGAGTTTTAACTCGGATATACTAATATTGAAAGGTTAATTTATTTATTTACAAGTCTTTCAATATAAAATTGATAACGCTATCCTACGCCAATTGTTTGGTACGGATTCAAGGTAAGCCTGACTATGAATAAACAAATGTATTTTACATCGATTATTCGATGGGCACGCGAGGTTGGCAAAACTTAAACGTACATACGTTTAAAGAATGTAGTGTTGATCAACATAGAGTACTATAGGCTGGTCACCTAGATGTGCTCGTAAGCTATGCCGGACTTACGAACTTAGTGCCGGGATGTCCTATTCAAAGAAATTATGAAATGCTCATGGTCTTGGACTAGAATTGATGTTTTACTGAATATTGTCATTGTAAAGCATTTTGAAGGAAAAGAAGTGCTATTTTGAATTATCAATAGTACTTCATAACTATTGTTCAGTTATTGAAGATATACGATTCCTATGTTTCAAGCATGTCGTTTAGATGAAATTGTTGTACTTGTTGAGCTTGTTATGCTCACTCTTTTTTGAACCATATGAATGCAGCTAAGACCGAACGAACCGAAGGATCCGACAAGGATAAAGGGAAGGCTAAGGCGAACCTGTAGATTACCTATGTAATAGTATAGGTTTGTAATGATAATATTTGATATTATGACAAGAACAAATGTAACGATTATAAAGAACTTGGGGAATGGTAGTATTGTTTTGGAATATATGTAAGACATATTTGTTCTTTTGAGGCATTTCAATTGAATGTTTGTGTGAACTGTAGCACCGTGGAGCACCATATGTCGGGTTGGAAGATACCCGGATTTGGGGGCGTCACAGGTTGGTATCAAAGCATTAGGTTATAAAACTTAAGGGGGGAAGAACCTTAGGCTAATAACCTAGTTAAGGAAGGAAAAGTCTGAAGGAAGTAAACTCGAGCTTTACTTAAGTTGAATGAGTTAATAAGGAATTGAGGGAACTCAGTACCGGAAGATTTAAAAGATGGAAAGTAACCTTAAATAAATTAAATGTGATTTGTGCTTATACTATTGTGTGTTATGTACTAATCAACATGTTATGTGTTATTGTAGGATGTTGATCGATAGCTTGATGTATAGAGATATACACGTGATGAGCGAAGAAACTGTGAACAGAGTAGAGCATCTACCTATGCCGGTGGCGGAGGTACCATTAGTGATTCTAGAGGAGTCGGAGACAGTGGAGTACTTTTCTAGGGGAGAGCTACTCCGAGGGAGATATGGATGTATCATCATATCTTAATATGATGATCGATGGGGATGAAGAAATGGAGGTAACATCGGTTAATACGGTGGTACCTACACAAGAGTCATCACCTCCAGATACAATGAGAGCATTGTATCTGGCAGAGCTTGACAGGAATGTGCAACTGAGTACAGTTGTGCAAAATTAGAGTGAAGAGATTAATTATCTCCATGAAGCAAAGATGTCTGCATAAGCAGATTTTGAGTCAGAGCACGATAAAAATGTGCTTATGATAAATAAGGCTAGGGATTATATGAACAAGGTAGTAGAGCTTTGTAAGAAATTGGAGGAGAAAAACCGGAAGATAGCACATATATCTTACATCCATGAGAATGCTCATAAGGATTTCAAGCTGACAGTTGCTTGTTATTCCATTGAGTAAGGACAAACCCGTCATACGATTAGTCGGGATATGGTGTCGACTCTTGCGAATGAAAAGTATGAGGACACTGTTATGCATTATTAGAAGTTTAGAGTTATAAATATGTGTTTAGTGATGTAAAACCCTCTTTTGTATAAAAGGGTAGTCTTTTTGTAAATCCCAACTTTTATGAAGTTCAATTGCGGGATAGAAATGTAATAACTTTTGGCTATGAAAACAAATTATAAATAGTTTCAAACTATGAAGAAGCATATGAATATAATAAGTTTTCATTTAATATGCTTTGTTATGGTGTGAGTTGCTATGTGGCGAATAATAACAAAGTAAGTAAATAGATAATAATGAAATTTTATTTATTTCATTAGAACATGCCGTCAAGAAGAAGACCACGTAACTAGGAAGCAGAATCACATAATAATAATCAAGGGGGTCAAAACAACCCTATGCTAGAGTTTGTTAATTTATTAACGGCTACATTTAACCAAACCGAGGGTAGAGTACCCGAGGGACCTAGGGTAGCCAGAATGACTACCTTTAAAGAGTTTAAAAGTGTAGGTCCGTCAGAGTTTAGAGGAACGACGGACCCATTAGAGGCCCAGACATGGGTGAAAGAAATAGAGAAGGCGTTTATTATTACAAACGTAGGTGAGGCACAAAGGATTTCTTTTGCGACTTACATGATGAAAGGGGAAGCCAACTTTTGGTGGGAGGCTCACCAGGGTGGGGCTGGAACGGATGCGGTAATGTGGAAACATTTCAAGAAGGTTTTCTTCGAGAATTATTTCCCTACAAGCATGCAAGGGAGGATGGAGATTAAGTTCCTAGAACTTAAGCAAGGGGACATGACGGTTCCCCAGTACGCAACCAAATTCAATGAATTGGCAAGGTTTGCTCCACACTAAGTGGACACTGAGGAGAGGAAGGCTCATAGGTTTGAGCAGGGCCTGAAACCCTGGCTCTATAGTAGGATTTCTATGTTCCAGAGTGTGCTTCCTCTGGGACCATTCTAGAGAAAGTGATTATAGCGGAGGGTGGTAGTGAGGCGTTAACCCAATACCACAAAGAGAGAAAGAATAAGAGCAAATGAGAGGGAGGAACCAAGGCAGAGAATGCTAGTGGTGGTGGCAGTATGCCAAAAAGAAAGAATTTTAACTCCGGGAATATTGGAGTGAGACAAGGGGATCCTAAGCGTAGGATCGAGGTGTGTAAGACATGTGGAAAGACTCATCTAGGAGTCTGCCTAAAAGGGAAATTGGTTTATTATAACTGTGGACAGGAGGGTCATATATCACCCAATTGTCCTAATCCTAATAAAAACCATGGTTGTTTTGTATGTGGGTCGTTGTACCACATGGAAAATAATTTCCCAAAGAAGGGGTTGGAGGAAATTAAGGGTGTTAGTAGTGGTAAGTTAGCCATTACTGGACCACCATCATCGGGTAGATCTATGACCCGTACTTTTAATATTACGGTCCAATATGCGGTTGCATCAGTGGACTTAGTAGCAGGTATCATTCCAGTCAGTACAATGAATGCTTATGTGCTGTTTGATTGGAGTGCTACTTTTCTTTTATAGTATGTGAATTTGCTAAGTGATTAAGTTCATTCCTGAAAGGGATTATAAATACCTTTAAAGCGTTAAGGTAAAGAGTGAGGAAATAACTTTCGTTGTTTATATTCGTGGAAATTGTTCATGAATAATAGAGGTAAGCAAGTATTGGTAAATAAGTACCAATAAGGTTGAGAGAATTTGAAGTAATTCTCGGTATGAATGGGTTAATTAAACCATAGAATTTTAATAAATTGTTAGAATAAAAGTATGAATCTTCGGTTTTCTAAGAAAACCCATGGCAGTATTTTACGGTAATAAATCACCAGACATTATTATTGTCTAACCATGACGCAAGATAGAAGGATGTTAAGGAAGAGGATGAGTCGTTACGGTTGCGTATCAACTATTATAAGAGGAGTAAGTTAGCGGTTAAGAATAAATACCCATAGCCCAGGATCAATGATTTATGTGATCAGTTGAAATGGGCAAAGAATTTTTCTAAGATAGATTTGCGTATGGGGTATTGTCGATGGAACGTAAGGAAGAAAGAGGTACCTAAGACGACGTTCAGAACTCGTTATAGTTATGACGAGTTTCTGGTTATGTCATTTGGGTTGACTAATGTGCGGAAGCTAGACTTTCCGTAAGGGGCACCGAGCAAGTCGGTGGCAAATTGATAGGTTCTGTTGTAAGGTGCTATGGTTGAAGTACCATTAACGTCACAGAGTGTTCAAATATTATTTAGACAAAGATGTCGTAATGATCATTGGTAATATTCTAGTCTATTTTAAGACGTCTGAAGATCACGCTGAACATTTGAAGATAGTGTGAGAAACACTACGGAGGGAGAAGTGGGGTATGGAAATCACTAAGTGTGAATTTTAGCTTAAGAGATATACCGATTGGTTATTGATAAGTACGTTGGAAATGAGAAGTGAGAAAATAGTTTTCAGGAACTAAAAAGGAAGGTTAAGTGAGGCACCTGTATTATCTTTATAAGATGATACGAGGAATTTTGTAGTGTATCTCGATGTTTTGCTTAGATAACGAGGTTGCGTGCTCTAGTAGCATGACAAGGTCATTGCATATGCATCACACCGGTTAAAGGATTATGAGAAGGTTTATCCTACTTATGATCTATAATTGGCAGCTGTAGTTTTTGAATTAAAAATAAATAAATCTGAAGATAGTATTTGTTAAGGGAGAAGTGTGAGATATACACAGACTATAAGAGTCTGAAATATATCTTCACACATAAGAGTTGAGTATGAAGTAGAGAAGGTGATTAGAATGGATAAGAGATTACGACTGTGATATGTTATATCATACAGGTTGGTAAAAGTAGTAGCCGATGCGTTAAGTAAGAAAAATGGGGAAAAGCTGTCAATGTTAACAACTCAGAATGAGTTAAAAACGGAAATGGCGAAAACGGAGTTAGATGTTAAATTACGGAATAAGGTGGTAGAAATGTTATTCACAATGTAAACTCAATCCACGAAAATGGAACGAGTTAAGGAAGTACAACTAGGTAACAAGGAATGCAAGCAAATGAAGAAGAGGATGTAGGATGAAGAGAAGATCAAGTATAATCTTGTTTTGAAGGAGGAATTTGAGTTTCATATAATTCTGAGTTAAAAGAAGAACTAATATGAAAGAGAGATAATGTAATATGTTAGTAAGTGTTTAACTCCCAATTCAAATTATTGATAGGAAGGAACAAGTCTGGGAAAATAAGATAATACTTTCGGTGAAGGTGAATGTGAGGAACCACAATATCGAAGAAACATTGTGGGAACTCGAGACTAAAATGATGGAGAAAGTTTTCCTCATTTGGTTATGTAATTGTAGCGAGATTCTGGGAACATAATCCTTATAAGGGGGAGAGAGTGTAACGACCCAGAAAATTGAATAATTTATAAAATATTTTTTTTAATTTAATAATGAATAAAATTATATTATATGTTATTATTATGTGTTAATAAGATGAAGGTCGTTCTATGACCTAGATATGTTGGAACGTCGTAGTATTTTGGCTACGTGAAGGAATTAAAGTGTTTGAATTTCCAAGACGAAAATAAAAGCTTTCCAAGAAATTTTTCGAAAAACACTCTTCACGCATTTCTGCTCGGGAATTATTTTTGAACTTCCGAGAAAAACGTAATGATAGAATATCAAGGTGAGATGGATTATCTAATAATATTTCAATTTTGACAAACACAATTTTTCGCTTGCGGACTTAAAACCTAACGGTTAGGGAAAGTGATTTCCGAGAAGGAAATGAAATGTGTATAATAAATTAAAGCGATGATCGTATAATACGTAGGTATTGTACGAGGTAATGAATACGAGTATGATACAATGTATTATATGAGTAGGTATGAATAATAGTATGTCGTATATGAATAAGTATACGAGGTGGAATGCGAGATTAATACGTAAATTATACGTTATAAGGCTTTAAGCCAAATGAAATGGACTTGTGGAATTGTGTAGGGAGTGTAAGTCCAATAAGGAGTAATGTGCAAGCCCAATGTTAAAGCCCAAGTGTTTGTAATGTATAATCCAATGTGGATTAATACAAGCCCAAATTATAAGTAAGCTAATTAAACCTTAAGCCCAAAATATTAATTCAATGGGTTAGGGTGACCCATGGGAAAAACCATGATCACATGGTTGAATGTGATGACCAAGTAAACTTAGAGGCTAAGTAAAGTGCTTATACTTAATGGCTAAGCAAGAGATAAATTATGTTATAACCAAGTATACTTAATGGCTAAGTAAGTGTGGTAATCAAGTATACTTAATGGCTAAGTAAATGTGGAGGCCAAATTAACTTAGTTCTTAAGTTGGGAATAGTATGGAGGTGGAGTGGCTTTATGACCATTATACCCTCACTTTGAGATTCCTATAAATAGCAAGCTTAGAATTTCATTTGTTGGTTGTTTCATTTCATCCAAACATTATAAGAGCTTATTGGCTTGAGAGAAAAAGCTAGAAAAGCTAGAAAGTTATACTTTTTAATTCAAGAAGATTAAAGCTTAACCAAGTAATCTTCAAGGGTAAGAACTTAAACCATGGATCTCTTTCTCTTTAATTGCTAGAGAAGTGAGTGGTGGTAGGATTTGAATGCTAAGAAGAAGTAGGAATGATGAATCAAAGGACTTAAGTCTTAATAAGTTGTGAATAAGAACATTGTTCATATATAAGTTATGAACCAAGGGAGAACTTGTAGCAACTTGTCTTATTTTTATAATAATGAAGTTGTATGATAATAAGAAGCAATGATGGTGGTTAAAAGATTTAGACCATGATAAATCATGAGAAATGGAATCATAAGTAGTTTATACTTTTATAAGTTATAAACTCATGAAGAACAAGTAATAACTATTCATGAATATAAGTTAATGATATATGTACGTTAAGATGTTAGTATGATGGATTGAATCCATTTGAAACAGTTTAAAAATCATAAGTAACGAAGCTATGCCGGAATTCACACAATTAGATGATAATCGTCGAATTCGTGAAATTCTTAGAATGGAAGTCGAATTTTGATATTGAACGCGGGAATGTTGGTTTTCGATGGAGAATAGTCTCATTTGACATTCTAGAGTTGCGAACTCAAAAATGACCCAATTCCGACTTCGAACGAAGAAACGAGCGTTGAACGTTCACGAATGTTTATCGTTTTTGTTAAAATGAACCAAAAGCTGAATTTTGAGTTAACGGATTCGAAAATGGAAATTTCTTGTATGAACACGTAGAGTATGTGATACGTGAACTAACAGATTTTGAACGAGCCAATTCGGACTTATAACGAAGAAGTTACGAGCCCGGGAATATCACATAAAAAGTTATTTGTCAAATTTTTCTGTTGCTAAGTACTAGCGCCATAGCGCCAGTCAAGGAAAAGTAAGTGGTACCGCAGCGCCAAGAATGATGTGAGCTACTGAAGTCTCACACCACAGCGTGACTGATTGAACTAAGCATGAAAAGAAATGACGAGGCTCGTAGGTTTCAACCATTCTTGACGACACATGCCATGATCTTGGCGTAGAGAAGAGAAGAAAGTGGAAATAAATACCAACACTAGGGTTTTGTACAGTAACGAAGGCTTATGAAGATAGAAGGAAGCTGATTGTTTATTAATGAACTAACACTTAAAAAGGACATTGTTTAAAATGTTTAAACCTTACGTAATACACTAAAGGTTGAAAGAAAGATTAATTGAACGTAAGTCATTAATACTTGAAACGAGTTTCGTTAATAAAATAAGTATGATTGAGTATGCGAAATGAAAGATAGTTAATCGATTAAGTAACCTAAAGTAGCATCTTCGACGATGTCTATAACGTTGAGAATTACAACTAAAAGTTGTTAATGATTATTTGAAAGTGAACGTAAAAAAAATTATAACGGGTTTCAGCCATTGCTGACTCGCATAAGTGAACTAAGCATGGCGCCGCAGCGCCAAGGCCGGGTTTTAGCCATTGTTGACTCGCGCCGTAGCGTGACATAGAGAAGAGAAGCTGGAGCTGTAGCGCCAACACTAGGGTTTTGTACAGTAATGAAGGCTTATGAAGATAGAAGGAAGCTGATTGTTTATTAATGACCTAACACTTAAAAAAGGACATTGTTTAAAATGTTTAAACCTTACATAATACACTAAAGGTTGAAAGAAAGATTAATTGAACGTAAGTCAATACTTGAAATGAGTTTCGTTAATAAAATAAGTATGATTGTGTATGCGAAATGAAAGATAGTTAATCGATTAATTAACCTAAAGTAGCATCTTCGACGATGTCTATAATGTTGAGAATTAAAACTAAAACTTGTTAATGTTTATGTGAAAGTGAACGTAAGAAAAATTATAACGGCAAGCCGAAACCAATAAAAACAAATCTAATACATGATTAGATTGAGAGGAAGGGTAAGATTCATTAGAAACCATGTATGTTCATTCATGACCTAATGTAGTATGTTATGTGGTTATGTGTTGTAAAGACTATAAGGAACTCAAAGGAAAAATAATTTTACTATAGCAGACGCTGAAGGCAAGTTTTCTTATCGCTTGTCTAACCTTCGTGTTAGCCAGGTTTTCAGTGATTCATGTTATGAGATACATGAATGGTTTTAAAGAAAAGGTCGATGCCAATTTTAACTCGGATAGACTAATCTTGAAAGGTTGATTTATTTATTTACAAGTCTTTCAATATAGAATTGATAATGCTATCCTACGCCAATTGTTTGGTACGAATTCAAGGTAAGCCTAACTATGAATAAACAAATGTATTTTACATCGATTATTCGATGGGCACGCGAGGTTGCCAAAACTTAAACGTACATACGTTTAAAGAATGTAGTGTTGATCAACATAGAGTACTATAGGCTGATTACCTAGACATGCTCGTAAGCTATGCCGGACTTACAGACTTAGTGCCGGGATGTCCTATTCAAAGAAATTATGAAATGCTCATGGTCTTGGACCATAATTGATGTTTTACTGAATATTGTCATTGTAAAACATTTTGAAGGAAAAGAAGTGCTATTTTGAATTATCAATAGTACTTCATAACTATTGTTCAGTTATTGAAGATATACGATTCCTATGTTTCAAGCATGTCGTTTAGATGAAATTGTTGTACTTGCTGAGCTTGTTATGCTCACTCTTGCTTTAACCATATGAATGCAGCTAAGATTGAACGAACCGAAGGATTTGGCAAGGATAAAGGGAAGGCTAAGGCGAACCTGTAGATTACCTATGTAATAGTATAGGTTTGTAATGATAATATTTGATATTATGACAAGAACAAATGTAACAGTTATAAAGAACCTGGGGGAAATAGTAATATTATTTTAGAATATATATAGACATATTCGTTCTTTTGAGGTATTTTAATTGAATGTTTGTGTGAACTGTAGCACCATGTAGCACCATATGTCAGGTTAGAAGGTACCCAGATTTGGGGGTGTCATGGTTACGGGTTGACAAAAGGCATGTCGTTGCGTCTTTTGAGCTACCCACTTATGATACGGTGCTCCATAAGGCTTTGGTTATTGAGAAGGGGCTAATAGAGATTGAAAATGGTAAGAATGCCAATCAAAAAAGGGAGGAACCTTATGGGGAAGAGTTGATCCATGGGGGCCTGTGAAAAGAATAAATACCCAAAATGGTAGATTTCGGGAAAATCAAGTACACCGAGAGGACAAATTCAAATGTGGGAGATGTGGTAGGAACCACCCAGACAAAGAATTCCATTGGAACACAGGTGCGTACTTTCATTGTAGAGAGTTAGGTCATACAATTGCGCAATGTCCCAAAAACCCTCCACAAAAAGGAGATACAAGGAAGGAGGAAATAAACATATCAATTCCAAGGCTAACTCGAGGACGCGTGTAACACCCGAGAAAAATCAAATTTTATGTGAATTAATTTTTTTTTTGATTATTTGAATTAAATGGATTTAATTGTTTATTTACGCGAGTAAACTGTTTAAAGGTCGTTCTATGACCTATAAGGTGCAGATGTGGATAGGATTCTGGCTATGTGCTAGGATTAATTGTTTTGAATTTCCAAGACGAAAATAAAAGTTTTTCAAAAAATTTCTGTAAAAACACTATTCATCCATTTCTGCTCGGGGATTAGTTATGAATTTCTGAGAAACACATAATGATAGAATTCTTAGACGAGATGAAATATCCAATAATATTTCAGTTATGACAAACAAAGTTTTCGCATGCGGACTTAAACCTAAGTGTTAGGAAAAATGAGTTTCGAGAATTAAATGACTATGTATAATAATTATAGTTATTATACGTGAGAAGTACGAGTATGCTACTAGTTATTATTCGAGTATAGTATGAAGATTGTTACGATGTATAATACAAATATTGTAAGACCCCAAATTTTATGAAATAAAAGTATTCAATTTTTTCTTATAATTACTATTCAGTAATTGGTTAAATTGATAAAAGTTTAAAGTTAAGGGTGATATATGAAATTTTTTTAAAATAAGCAAGTGGTTATAAAATACTCATTGTTGTTGGGGAATATTCGTTTGGTCGTGGAATATTCTTCCCGTCGAGAATATTCATAATGACGTAGAGTACTTTTGTGGGCCCCATAACGAAAAAGCGATTGGATGAAGAAAATGACAAGTATAAGTTGTTTACAAATAGCTGCCAGTAGTTATTACTGCTAATTATCATTGTTGGAATATTGGGTGGTTAAAACACGATGAATACGCGTTGTCAGACAAAGATGTACATGGTATTGCACCAATTATTGATTCTTACGAAGAAGGCACTACTCAATAATTGTTACAAAGAATTACTATTCAATATTTTATTTTGATTCAATAATTGTTGCGTTGATATTTTATATTATTGTTGTTTTAATAATTGTCACTGCACAATATTTTCCATTATCAAATCAATAATTCATATTATTTGAATAATATTATTAGATAGCATTATTGGCAATGTCTAGAAAATTCTGTCTAAGGAGAGGTTTGGTCACCTAATTGCGCGCCGCAAGAAAGAGAGAAATTCTTATTGGAAAGCCCCTCTTCCTCGGGAAGCGCCTCGTTGTCATTATTGTGATTCGTAATATTATTTGTGAATAATTAATTATTGATTTATATGATAAGAAAAATATTCATTTTATGTGGATATAGATGGAGAAAATTGTTAAAGTGACAATTGTTGAAAATTGATATTTTATCTTTTCTGATAAAATAATATTTTATTATATTATTATAATATAATAATGATGATATTTTTACAATGAATATGTGATATATAAGTATATGAGGAGGAAGAGTATTTTTGTTGCATTAAATGATTAACACATGTTTTGTGTGTCGGTGGACCCCATTTCTTGACTGAAATTTGATTATAGCCTGTAAAATTGTCCGTATATAGATTTCGGTCAATTTCTGTTTGGAATTTGGAAAAAATTTCTTCTACAAAGTTGTAGTGAATTAAATTTCTTATAAAAAAAGTGAGATTCAAATTTTCTGATAAAAGAGCTATTTATTATGAATTATTGAAGTTCCGGAATAATTGATTTTTGAAGTTTTAATAATTTTTATTAAGAAAAACGTTTTTTATATTGTTGGTGGCCCTAATTGGTGTTGAATGCATCTTTGAATTGATTCTTGGTGTACGTAGGAAATTTATATAAATATAATAATATTTTATTAAATTTTCTGCTTTGTTGTTCTAAGCATTTTCCTATAAATAGGGTGCTTAGGTTAGAATTGAAAATCATACCAGAAACTGAAGTTTTCTCTCTATTTCTCTCTCTTTATTATCGAGTGTATTCTTGTGAGTATTTTGATATCTTGAGTGTTGCTATACGGTGCAAGTTCGTTCAGCGTTATTCCAGTCAGAAGTACTGCTCTTTTGAAGTAAGGGATAATAGGGGATTTTAAGGGATTGAAAGGGATGTTATTTTCTTCGTAAGTGATATTATTTCTTCAATAACATTATGTTGAAATATTGGTTTGAACTTTTTATCAAATTTGGAATTTTTTCATGTCGGGGTTACTATTCATGAGTTACTATTCACGAGTTACTATTCATGAGTTACTATTCACGATGTTATTATTCATGAGTTACTATTCATGAGTTACTATTCACGAGTTACTATTCATGAGTTACTATTCACGGGTACTATTCACTACAAAATTGGTTTCTTTTTCTAATCAAATTATAGTTGATTTATGAATATTACTCTGAAGATTAAAACTATATATTGATTATATTGATTTTATTATCATATATAACATTTTATAACTACGATGTTGAAATTCTCTTTCTTTGGAGTGTAAAGATGGGTAGATTATTGGAAATGATCATGACTAGGGTTCTCTTTGGGACGATGAGTGAAAAGTTGAATTGTGACTGATATGATCATGACCATTGAATTTATAATTGAATATCTTTAGCTTAAGTGCAAAGGTGAATTGATCAACATGGTTATAGTTATTGTTTATATAAATTCTGAAATGATTATATATTTCTTTGAGATATGAATATCTTTGGCAATGATGACTTATTGATGAATATCTTTGGCCCGTAGTGCAAAAGATGAATGATTTCGATGAATATCTTTGGCATGTAGTGCAAAGATGGTGCATTGATGAATATCTTTGGCAGTAGTACAAAGATGAATTTATTAGTATGATTATGAACATGAACTGTGATTTGGTATAACCATGATCTTTGATGTTTCAGGTAAAGACAGGTGATGAAAATTATCTTCGTCCTGAATGCAAAAAGGAATTTAGAACTACAATTATGATTATGAGTTATTCAAATGATTGTGGATATGAACTGTTGATTAATATTACAGGGTTAAAATATTGTTGGTGGACTTTTGACATGGAGAAGACAATAGACTTTATGGTCTATTTGACTCTTCTAATGGATTGCTCGTTCCGCTGCAACTATGGTTGAAAAGTTTTATCATCTACCATATGTTCTAAATCTCTGATTTATTACTGTTGAAGGCTATTGATAATTTATTTATCTTTAGTCATGATATTCTTTACTGAGCTAGTTGTGCTCACCCTTTTGCTTCACAATTCCTTTCGTGTAATAAAAGTGTATTTGGGACAAGCGAGGGAATAATGGGGAATAGAATCGGTGGTCTATAGATGTTGAGGTGAGGTGAATTTAACTTGGAAGGGTGTTTTGCCACTATCATACAAGATGTCTAATGACATACAACCTCGTGTCATCATAAGATAGGGTTGTACTCATCCACTTGCTGAGTATATTTACAAGCACTACCTATATAATCTTGGTGTTTGTTTGGAGTATAATACCCAATTAGAGATAGTGGAGATAATGATATGTCAAGATAAGACTCACAATTGGGAAGAATATGATAGTAATCTTCTCGTTTTTCTTTGGGGTCTATTGGGTCAACTAAGGATAATTCTGTGGCCATATGATATCTATAATAACCTAGACGCATGACCTCCCATGTACGAAGGTTTCCTTGAGCACTTCCTAAGGGTTTTAATTTCTAAAATAGTTTTTGACTGTACCTTTATGTAAGGTGTCTTGGTGACGTGCTATCCAAGTTGGTGTCCAGAATCACAGTTGGTATATTTTAGTATCAAAACTCACAACATATGTGTTGTTGATTTTGCACGACAATTGTTGTAATAAAGTTATAGTTGTTTTCTATACCATGTATTTGGCGACTCAGAATGGGTTGGATGGAATGGACCTATTTTGGGGGCGTCACAAATATCGTACAAATTATATACAAAGAGAATTATACGAGTAGAATACGATTAGTTCTTAATGGACTTTAGTAATTAGACCTTGTCAATTCCAATTGGATTAAATTTATGTCAAGCCCAATGTTATATTAAATCAAGCCCAAGATAAGCCCATTATAAATTAATTCTAAGCCCAAACCAAGAAACCAAACCGTGGGTCGAATCGATGGATCACTAGATGGGTAAAACCCATGGGGCAACCCATGTGGGACCCCCAAAGGGCATGTGGACCGGCCACTTGGTGATCAAGTAAAGTGGTTTGTTTGGTGGGAAAGAAATGAATAGTAAGGAGGTGGCCCTTATGACCAAATTGCCCTCCACTTGATGTTTCTATATAAGAAAAGCTATGTTAGTTCATTTGTTGTTTTCACCAATATTGAATAATATATTGAGAGAGAGAGAAGAGAAATAACAAGTAATCAAGAGGAATAAAAGAAAAATATTCAAGCTTAAGTCAAGAATGCGAAGAACATTAAGGTAACAATACGTAAACTCTAGTCTTCGATTCTTTTTCTATTTTATTTTTTCATAGAGAAGTATGAATCGGTGGAGCATGTCTCTTTTGGAGTAATAAGGATGGATATTAGTGCATTAAAACATTAATAAGCCATGAATAAGTAAGAATCATCAGCGTCTAAGTGAGTTTTAATCAAAGAAAACCGTTAAAACGTTGATTTTGTTGTCGATGAACAAATTGAAAACCATCAAGTATAGGTTATATGCATATTGCTTAGTTAGGTTATAGATAAAAAATAAATGGATTGGTTCCATTTGGTTTGGTGTATAAATCTCGAGTAACGAAATTATGGCGAAATTTATGAGATTAGACGATAATTGTCGAAATCGTAGAATTCCCGGATTAGTAGTCAAAAGTCGCCGTTTAACTCGAAAATCTTAGTTTTTGATGGCGTATCATAGAATAACATGATTAAGAGTCGTGGACTCAAGAATGGTCGAATTCTGACTTAAAACGAAGAAATGAGTTATGAACGTTCATGAACGTTAAACGAACGTGTAATAGAAAAGTTAAATAGTAAATTCATTGTTAACGAATTTAAAAAACTACTTTTGTTCGAATGAAATTAAATTATATGAGATATGTAAGATAATGACTTTTGAACGAGCCAATTCCGACTTATAACGATCAAGTTACGAGCCTGGAAAGAATTGAAATGAAAAACTTAAAAAATTTTCAAAGGCTCAAAGTTCGGCGTCAGCAGCCTCCAAGTTTATAAATGGCGTCGCAGCGCCAGATGTGGGATTAGCTATTATCGATTTTGTGGCTGAAATACCAATGGTATACTTAAAAAATGTTGGTATTACAGTATTGGTGAAGAAAAAAGTCTGACTTAGTTTATTATTAACCCAACTGTTTACATGATAACTATGGGACATGTATATACTTAATATACATGATAAGACCATTCCTAAATAACACATATAGTGATGATTTTAGGAAATTAACGTTGTTTAAAAGTAATTAAATGAAGAACATAAAGTGTGAGAATGTAAATCGTAAATCGTATTCAAGTTTAACGCGCGTCCTAATATTATACATTATGTAATAGATGTGCGTAATACATAAATGATAAGAAGTGAAGGTAAAACCTATGTACGTACTATACAGAGTTCGATGTCAGTAATCCTAGAGGAATTCATCTGAGTTAGCATATCAATTAAGGTTTCAACTGCTATGGTATTTAATCGATGGTTGTTGAGTGTCAGTTTATGACACATGGTCGTTAATAAGCCGTAAGGAAGGATAGTAACTCGAAACGAATATTATTAATGAAATAAATTTAGTTAAATTATAGAAGAGAAAGAAGTTGGTAAAAATAATGTGATTAGATTGTTTGGTAGCCAATTCAAGTGTGCTATGTGAATATATCATGTACAAACTGTAAAGACTAAGAACTGTTGAATTTTAATTGAAGACGCTTGAAGGCAAGTTTTCTTAACGCTTGTCTAACCTTCGTGTTAGCCAAGTTTCTGTGATTCATGTTATAATATGTATGAATTGTTTTACGAAAGAGTCGATGCCAGTTTTAACTCGGCTAGACCAATCTTAAGAGTTTGATTGATTTGTTTACAAGTCTTTCGTTATACTGTTGATAACGCTATCCTATGCCAATTATTTGGTACGGATTCAAAGGTAAGCTTGAGTATAAATAAACAAAAGTATTTTACATCGATTATTCAATGGGCACTTGAGGTTGCCAAAACTTAAACGCAGATACGTTTAACAGATGAGTATTGATCAACATAGAGTACTATAGGCTGATCACCTAGAAGTGCTAGTAAGATATATTGGACTTACGGACTTAGTGCTGGGTTGTCCTTTTTCATGAATGAAAAATCAAAGGAGAATGTTCATGGTCTTTTGACCAACTCAGAATTCCTAAGTTACTATATGTACTTTGGAATGGTTTATGAGAATGAAAAGTGCTATTTAATGTTTCATAGTGCTTCATAGCTATTTGTTGAGTAAATGAACAATAATCGTATAATTCTCGACGTGGTAATTGTATTATATATTGCTAGACCTGTTAAGCTAGTTATGCTCACTTCTTGCTTGAATTATATGATTGCAGCTAAGGCCAAGCGAACCGGGGGTTTTATTAAAGATAACGGAAAAGCTAAGATGGATAAGTAGTTTATCCTATAATAGACTAGTATATTTGTATGAATTATACTATGACAAACGAAGAATGTATTTGGTTATAGAACCTGAGAAAGGATTTATTACTATTATAATAAGAATGTAGTAAATACAATCATTTTGATGTTGTTTCGATGGAATGAATGTATAGTTATGAGTACCTTGTAGCACTCTATCTGTGGGTTGAAAGTACCTAGATTTGGGGGTATCACAGATTGGTATCAGAGAATTTGTGGTAAACTGAGAATTTAGAAAATTTTTAAAATTTTAATTAATTGATTTAAGGTTCAATATTAGAACCTAAACAGAAAATAAGTGTATGCGTTTGATATTTTTGAGAAGGAATTTTGAAGATTTCAAAATTCTGTGAAGGATTTAGGTGAATTATTCAGGATTAGGTATATACGTGAATATGTTCTGTGTATATGATTATATATGTGTATAGTATGTGGTTAAGGGTCAAGGGTTGACCAGATAAGATATATCAGTGGCAAACCCTAATATTAAATTAAGAACATCAATGTTCACTTAGAAAACCCCAGCAATGGATAAGAAACCCTAGAAACCTGTTCTAAAACAATAATTTCAGTTTCGGGAATCCGAAACACTAATTCGGAAATTTAAAACCCTAATTTAGGAATGCGAATGTTAGTATAAGGTTTAAACGTTATTAATAATAACCTAATTAGGGATAACCCTAATTGATTTAGAAAACCCTAATTTCTGGAATAGAAACCCTAATTTATAATTAGGGAAGAACCTAATTGGTAATTTAATAATTTTAATGTTAATTAGGAAACATTAATCATAATTTTCAAGTTATAGTAATTAGAAAACCATAATCTAATTAGGAAACCTAAGTTCTAAATTAGAAAAATTATTTTTCTATTTAAAACCATAATTCTTGGGTTATAAACACTAATGCACTATTACGAAACCTAATTGCTAATTTAGCAAATTTTAATTAGGAAATACTAATCCTAATTAGCAAGATTGAGCTTATGATTATGAAATCTAAATCTAAATATATAATCATAATTATAATTTTGAAATATTAATTTTATATTTCGAAAACCCTAAACTGGAAATCCTAGAAAATTTAATTAAGGGACCTTAGGTTTTAACCCTAAGGGTTAAACCCTAAGAGTTGCATCAAATGACAATTTTAGAATTAAAATTGGAAGCAAAATGACTAGAATGCCCTTATGTAACATTCTTTAATTGTTAGCTTGTAAATCTTGCTATGACTTTGAGTTGGTGAACCACCCTAGCCCTAGCCATATGTCCAAAATCAGCCACCAATTTCCAACTAGATACATTGAATCAAATAGATCAAACATTTAAAGTAAAGAAAATCTTACTTTATTTCTCATTATTGCCAAGCCACTCTCTCTCATCCATTTCAAAAATCTAGAGTGAGAGAGAGAGAAAAGTTAAGCTATGTTAGCCTCTTATCAAGCCAAGAACAACAATCAAAAGTCAGAAATCAAAGATCAAGATTGAAAGGTATAAAAACCCTAAACCTAGAAATCTTTTGATTTGATGTTAAATGTTGTTGTTTATTGTTTAAAGTTATGTTAGAGGGTGCCATTTGATGATCTGGGTTGCTAAAACTTAGATCCATATCATTTAGATGCTCGAAATTAAAGTTTTTAGAAACTGTTTTTGAACCTTCATGAGTCGTCTGACAAGCAAATGTCAGGGCCTGTAAATTCTTCTTTGTTAGATGTTTGTTGTGTTTGAAGTTATAGATATGTTTTTTGCTATGAGGATAGTAGACTGGAAGTTGAATAACATCCATACCATGTCTAGATCTCAAGATATAGGTGGTCAAACATGGTTAACCGACCATGGGAAATTGTTTCTGGAAAACCCAGAATTTCAAGGTTTTGTCTGACAAGTTTTTAAGGCCATGAATCTTGTTGTTATTTGCTTGTTTGGCCATGTTTTTGTTTTCGTGTTTTAGTCTGATATGTATACTACATAGTAAAGTCATTATATCACTTAGATCATAACCGGAATGAAAAATAATCACAGTCAAACTAGCGTTGACCAACTGTCTGGGTTCCATTTCTGGAAAACCTTGATTCTTCATGAGCGAGTTTTCTGGCAAGGTTTAACTGGCAATGATCTCTTAGATCTGTTGATATTTTACTGAAATAATGTTTTATAATTGTTCTTTAACATTTATACTACAAGTAGGAACCATTAGAATATACTGAGTATACTTATAATAATGATATGTAGACTACATATTAATTATTGAAAATTCACGATAAATAATTATTATTATTTGAAAATTATTATGAGACTTGGAAAATTATTTTGACTGATATTAAAATTATTTGAGATAATTGTTTAAGTGTTAGGCAGTGTTTAATTGAACTTATACTCGAAATTTTGTCCGACTAGACCGTTGGGATGTTAGAATATTGCCGAATTCAATTCAGACTGAAATAGTTTGACTTGAGGATTGGTTTTATGTGTGTTATAAACTAATAGGATTATGTGATAATGTGTTTAGGTTATTTTAAATACCGTGATGATATTATTCTAATTTGTATATCGATATTATTTATATATTAGGTTTAGACAAAGCTTATTAATTGCATAGCGGTAATCAACGGTTCAGGCAAGTTTTACTTAACTCTACTTAGAGTTGTTTCATTCAGATATGCTTATGGATAATCATTGTTGATTGCCATTGTAGAATTGTACTCTGTACATATTGCATGTATAATTCAGGTATGCAAGACTGATCACCTTCATTACCATTCGGTCCATATATATTTGTTCATGTTTAACACTTGTTCAGTCAAAAGTTTGTTCGTGCTAATTCATAACTATATTGTTGAATTATAAGCAGCTTATTATTCAGATTCTTTCAATCATGATATATCCTTAAATAAATTAAACTTACTGGGCAACCTTCATGCTCACCCTTGCTATATCATGATAAAACATTGCAGATTAAGGCGAATGCGTTGGATACAAGGAAATGTTAAAGACAAATCCAACTTTAAGATAATGTGTGCAACTAGATTTGTAATAGTATTGTATGATAATAATGTTATATGTTAGACAAGTTATGAATTGTGTATAAGTTAAGGTTACTCGAGCTTGGGGAAAAATGTGTAAAGTTTATTGTATAAACAATTTATGTTTATATCTTCCGTAATAGTTGTATAGTGATTGTACCGGATCCGCGGTGATTCGGGACCCGAATTCGAGGCTCTCACAGTTAGTATCAAAGCTGTAGGTTGTGAACCTTAGGTAGGAATACCTGAGACTAATAACCACAGTGATTAGGTTAAGTACTAACTTAAATAGAGTTAGTGTGTCGGTAAGATTCAAAGATGAATCTCGGCGGGTTATAAAAGATACGGAGTTCCCTAACTCTGACAATAAAGTTGAACAGTAGTGGTGAATAGATAGAGTCTAAAAGACTAAAAGTACAGTGATAGGAGATCGTAAAATAAAAGTATCAAGATATAGAAATGAATCGTAATATATACGATGAGATCACCCCATGATCAGATAAGGTTATAGTATGGGATAAGAATCAATCTAATGATTAAAAAGTTTGCGATAAGAATGTTATGTGACAGTTGTACTATGAATTGGTACAGATTCAAGAAAGGATTATAAATACAGATTAAATGAAATTCTTATTGAAAAGGGAGTTAAGATTAGGTGGGGATTTCAATTGAGGATTCATGTCAGCAGCTGAGTTGTATGATTCCTTGTATGGGCGGGGAATTGTACTTGGTGTAAAAACCACTTAGTTTCTGGCAATGATAATCATTGAAATGTTTGTGTCGCGCTATTTGCTTTATGCATGTTAAGAGGGTGATTCCTTTCTCATGTGTATAACAGATAGATATGTTATAGGTAGAGAATATAAGGTTAAGTACGAGCTCTTAAAACTCATACTTATGTGACATTCTTGATTCATAGTTATATGAAATGTTTATGAACCCCTCAGTGAATGGACGCCAAAGGTCTGACTTGGACAAGTTCTTAAACTCATATGATTGTGGCAAGTTCATGAACGCATAAGTGTGGTTTGACGAACTGAGTATAGTTGTGTGTAAATGGAGTATTAAAGATAATAGGAATAGATAGATTATTTAAGCAAATGATTATTAGTGGAGACATAAGTTTTCCAAAACTCCTAGCTATGCTAGACTTTGAAATTTTGACATCAAGCTAAATACGCACTATGTGCTTTTAAAATAAAATAACATAAAAATAAAAATGTAGACTCGTAATCATTTTTGGAACAGTTTAAAGTATAGTCTATGCTACTTGTTTCAGCTAGACGAAGATGATTTGAAATATCAAAATTTATTTTATTTATCACTTATGTACCATGTAACCTGGTGCAGAAAAGATGAAAAGATGATAGAGTTATAAATACAGGAATACTTAGTGTGAATTCGATCAAAAAAATTATTGTTCTGCTATTGTGTGATGTATTATGACAAAGTCATATAATGACGGCATCCTCAAACGGACTGTTAATACAGTACGACATCATGACGTCATTCTCAAAAATATTTTTAAAATTTTTAATTTGCCAACGGGGTTTGGCTACACCTAAATAATTTGATTGAATTGAATTATTGATATGAGTCCATGTTATTCGATTCAGCTAGACTAATATTATGAAAACTCTAAGTGTTCATTGAAAGAAATTTCCGAACCAAATTGTTTTAGTGAGGAATCTAATAAGACTAAGGTAAAATTTTGTACCTATGGCAGTGACGAGGAACAGATAAAAGCAGTACTTAATAAGTACATGGCATACCGGGCTAATTACCCACTATGACCGTAAGTTATGACAGTTAGCGGATGAATTTCAATATAACCTTTGCGAAAATGATAGACAATAGTCTATATAACCCCTCAGCACAATTGAAATTTTTTAATTCTTGTGAGGAATGTATTGGGTAGCATGTAAGGTTGAGTATGAATGGTGTATGGTGTATGGTGTATGGTGTATGGTATATGGTGTATGGTGTATGGTGTAAGGTGTCTGGTAAATTTCAAGGACGTAATTTTTAGAAGAAGGGGTGAATGTGACAACCCGAGAATTTAGAAAAATTTTAAAATTTTAATTAATTGATTTAAGGTTCAATATTAGAACCCAGACATAAAATAAGTGTATGCGTTTGATATTTTTGAGAAGGAATTTTGAGGATTTCAAAATCCTGTGAAGGATTTAGGTGAATTATTCAGTATTAGGTGTATACGTGAATATGTTATGTGTATATGGTTATATATGTGTATAGTATGTGGTTAAGGGTCAAGGGTTGACTAGATAAGATATATCAGTGGCAAACCCTAATATTAAATTAAGAACGTCAACGTTCACTTAGAAAACCTTAGCAATGGATAAAGAAACCTGTTTTGAAACCCTAATTTCAGTTTCGGGAATCAAAAACCCTAATTCAGAAATTTAAAACCCTAGTTTGGGAATGCGAATGTTAGTATAAGGTTTAAACGCTATTAATAAAAACCTAATTAGGGATAAACCTAATCGATTTAGAAAACCCTAATTTCTAGATTAGAAACCCTAATTTATAATTAGGGAAAAACCAAATTGGTAATTTAATAATTTTAATGTTAATTAGAAAATATTAATCCTAATTTTCAAGTTATAGTAATTAGAAAACCCTAATCTAATTAGGAAACTTATTTTCTAAATTAGAAAAATTATTTTTCTATTTAAAACCCTAATTCATGGGTTATAAACCCTAATGCACGATTATGAATCCTAATTGCTAATTTAGCAAATTTTAATTAGGAAATACTAATCCTAATTAGCAAGATTGAGCTTGTGATTAGGAAATGTAAATATAAATATATAATCCTAATTATAATTTTGAAATATTAATTTTATATTTCGAAAACCCTAAATTGGAAATCCTTGAAAAGTTAATTAAGGAAACCTTAAGTTTTAACCCTAAGGGTCAAACCCTAAGGGTTAAACCCTAAGGGTTGCATCAAATGACAATTTTAGAATTAAAATTAATAGCAAAATGACTAGAATGCCTTTATGTCACATTCTTTAATTGTTAGCTTGTAAATCTTGCTATGATTTTGAGTTGGTGAACCACCCTAGCCCTAGCCATGTGTCCAAAATGAGCCACCAATTGCCAACTAGATACATTGAATCAAATAGATCAAAGATTTAAAGTAAAGAAATTCTTACTTTACTTCTCATTATTGCCAAGCCACTCTCTCTCATCCATTTTGAAAGTCTAGAGTGAGAGAGAGAGAAAAGTTAAGCTATTTTATCCTCTTATCAAGCCAAGAACAACAATCAAAAGTCAGAAATCAAAGATCAAGATTGAAAGGTATAAAAACCCTAAACCTAGAAATCTTTTGATTTGATGTTAAATGTTGTTGTTTATTGGTTAAATTTATGTTAGAGGGTGTCATTTGATGATCTGAGTTGCTAAAACTTAGATCCATATCATTTAGATGCTCAAAATTAAAGTTTTTAGAAACTGTTTTTGAACCTACATGAGTCGTCTGACAAGAAAATGTCAGGGCCTGTAAATTCTTCTGTGTTAGATGTTTGTTGTGTTTGAAGTTATAGATATGTTCTTTGCTATGAGGAGAGTAGACTGGAAGTGGAATCACATCCATACCATGTCTAGATCTCAAGATATAGGTGGTTAAATATGGTTGACCGACCATGGGAGACTGTTTCTGGAAAACCCAGAATTTCAAAGTTTTGTCTGACAAGTTTTTAAGGCCATGAATCTTGCTGTTATTTGCTTGTTTGGCCATGTTTTTGTTTTCATGTTTTAGTCTGATATGTAGACTACATAGTGAACTCATTATATCACTTAGATCATAACCGGAATGAAAAATAATCACAGTCAAACTAGCGTTGACCAACTGAGTAGGTTCCCTTTCTGGAAAACCTAGATTCTTCATGAGCGAGTTTTCTGGCAAGGTTTGACTGGCAATAATCTCTTAGATCTGTTGATATTTTACTGAAATAATGTTTTATAATTGTGAAATAACATTTATACTACAAGTAGGAACCATTAGAACATACTGAGTATACTTATAATTCAAGATATAAGGACATAAAGTAGCTAACTCGAACTGATCTTCATTTCTGGAAAACCTAGAAATGAAGAACAATTTTTGACAATGATATCTGGAGCCCAGATCTTGCTGATATGTTGTAGAATGGTCATGAACTTGGTATGCTATGATAGAATTACATAAGTATTACAACTTGAAAACAAATTTCAGCCCAGAATGCAACAAGAACACTGATCTATTTGTGGTCAAACTATGTACCTTAGCGACTGACAGGATTTCTGGGTTAAGCTCAAGAACACTCAAGAACACCCATAGCGACGGTTTTGTTGCTATAGGGCCCTTTAGCGACACTTAATTTCGGAAAAATACTTATTTTAATAAATAAATCCAATAAAATGGTTTTTAATTATTAAAAACACAAAATAAATTCCTAAAAATTATTTTAAAGCCTGAAAATTAGTTTCTAACTACTTTGAGTATATTTCATAAATATGTAATATTTTTGGAATATAAATGGTATTTAATTTATTTAATTATAATATTAAATAAATTATTTAAAAATGATTTTAGTACATAAAAAATCATGAAAAATAATATTATGGTATAAGAAAATATTTTAAGTTATTTTTAGTAACTTTTAATATTTTGTGAGAAATTTCATTAATTAATCAATATTAACGATAATTAATTTATTTAATAAATATACTAATTAAATTACGGAAAAATAGAATTAATGATTTAAAAATTATTTAAAAATGATTTAAGTGTTATAAAAATATTTTAAGTTATAAAATATAACTTTTGATATTTTGTCATAAAAATATTAATATTTTAATATTAATAGCAATTAGAATAATGAATTTAATCATTTTAAAAATCATATAAATATGATTTTAAGGTATTAAAAATACTTTGATATATTATAAATATATTATAATATTATGTTATGATTTCTATTAATATTTAGTATTAAATAAATATTAATGATAATAGAATATTGTGGTATTTATATTATATAAATACGATATTAATGATTGAAAATTCACGATAAATAATAATTATTATTTGAAAATTATTATGAGACTTGGAAAATTATTTTGACTGATATTAAAATTATCTACGATAATTGTTAAGTGTTAGGTAGAGTTTTATTGAACTTAAACTCGAAATTTTGTCCGACTAGACCGTTGGAATGTTAGAATGTTGCCGAATTCAATTCAGACTGAAATAGTTTGACTTGAGGATTGGTTTTTATGTGTGTTATAAACTAATATGATTATGTGATAATGTGTTTAGGTTATTTTAAATACTGTGATGATATTATTCTAATTTGTATATCAATATTATTTATATTAGGTTTAGACAAAGCTTATTAATTGCATAGCGGTAATCAACGGTTCAGGCAAGTTTTACTTAACTCTACTTAGAGTTGTTTCATTCAGATATGCTTATGGATAATTATTGTTGATTACCATTGTAGAATTATACTCTGTACATATTGCATGTATAAGTCAGGTATGCAAGACTGATCACCTTCATTACCATTCGGTCCATATATAATTGTTCATGTTTAATACTTGTTCAGTCAAAAGTTTGTTCGTGCTAATTCACAACTATATTGTTGAATTATAGCCAGCTTATTATTCAGATTCTTTCAATCATGATATATCCTTAAATAAATTTAAACTTGTTGGGCAACCTTCATGCTCACCCTTGCCATATCATGATAAAACATTGCAGATTAAGGCGAATGCGTTGGATACAAGGAAAGGTTAAAGACAGTTCTAACTTTAAGATAATGTGTGCAACTAGATTTGTAATAGTATTGTATGATAATAATGTTATATGTTAGACAAGTTATGAATTGTGTATAAGTTAAGGTTACTCGACCTTGCGGAAAAATGTGTAAAGTTTATTGTATAAACAATTTATGTTTATATCTTCCGCAATAGTTGTATAGTGATTGTACCAGATCTGCAGTGATTCGGGACCCGGATTCGGGGCTCTCACAGTTAGTATCAAAGTTGTAGGTTATGAACCTTAGGTAGGAATACCTGAGACTAATAATCACAGTTATTAGGATAAGTACTAACTCAAATAGAGTTAGTGTGTCGGTAATATTAAAAGATGAATCTCAGCGGGTTATGAAAGATACGGAGTTCCCTAACTCTGATAATAAAGTTGAACAGTAGTGGTGAATAGATAGAGTCTAAAAGACTAAAAGTATAGTGATAGGAGATCGTAAAATAAAACGATCAAGATATAGAAATGAATCGTAATATATACGATGAGATCACCCCGTGATCAGATAAGGTTATAGTATGGGATAAGAATCAATCTAATGATTAAAAAGTTTGCGATAAGAATGTTATGTGACAGTTGTACTATGAATTGGTACAGATTCAAGAAAGGATTATAAATACAGATTAAATAAAATTCGTATTGAGAAGGGAGTTAATATTAGGTGGGGATTTCAATTGAGGACTCATGTCAGCAGTTGAGTTGTATGATTCCTTGTATGGGCGGGGAATTGTATTTGGTGTAAAAACCATTTAGTTTCTGGCAATGATAATCATTGAAATGTTTGTGTCGCGCTATTTGCTTTATGTATGTTAAGAGGGTGATTCCTTTCTCATGTGTATAACAGATAGATATGTTATAGGTAGAGAATATAAGGTTTAATACGAGCTCTTAAAACTCATACTTATGTGACATTTTTGATTCATAGTTATATGAAATGTTTATGAACCCCTCAGCGAATGGACGCCAAAGGTCTGACTAGGACAAGTTCTTAAACTCATATGATTGTGGCAAGTTCATGAACTCATAAGTTTGGTTTGACGAACTGAGTATAGTTGTGTGTAAATGGAGTATTAAAGATAATATGAATAGATAAATTATTTAAGCAAATGATTATTAGTGGAGACATAAGTTTTCCAAAACTCCTAGCTATGCTAGACTTTGAAATTTTGACATCAAGTTAAATACGCACTATGTGCTTTTAAAATAAAATAAAATAAAAATAAAAATGTAGACTCGTAATCATTTTTGGAACAGTTTAGAGTATAGTCTATGCTACTTATTTCAGCTAGACGAAGATGATTTGAAATATTAAAATTTATTTTATTTATCACTTATGTACCATGTAACCTGGTGCAAAGAAGATAAAAAGATGATAAAGTTATAAGTACAGGAATACTTAGTGTGAATTCGATCAAAAAAATTATTGTTCCGCTATTGTATGATGTATTATGATAAAGTCATATAATGACGACATCCTCAAACGGACTGTTAATACAGTACGACATCATGACGTCATTCTCAAAAATATTTTTAAATTTTTAAATTTGCCAACGGGGTTTGGCTACACCTAAATAATTTGATTGAATTGAATTATTGATATGAGTCTATGCTATTCGATTCAGCTAGACTAATATTATGAAAACTCTAAGTGTTCATTGAAAGAAATTTCCGAACCAAATTGTTTTAGTGAGGAATCTAATAAGACTAAGGTAAAATTTTGTACCTATGGCAGTGACGAGGAACAAATAAAAGCAGTACTTAATAAGTACATGGCATACCGGGCTAATTACCCACTATGACCGTAAGTTATGACAGTTAGCGGATGAATTTCAATATAACCTTTGCGAAAATGATAGACAATAGTCTATATAACCCCTCAGCACAATTGAAATTTTTTAATTCTTGTGATGAATGTATTGGGTAGCATGTAAGGTTGAGTATGAATGGTGTATGGTGTATGGTGTATGGTATATGGTGTATGGTGTATGGTGTATGGTGTAAGGTGTCTGGTAAATTTCAAGGACGAAATTTTTAGAAGAAGGGGTGAATGTGACAACCCGAGAATTTAGAAAAATTTTAAAATTTTAATTAATTTATTTAAGGTTCAATATTAGAACCTAGACAGAAAATAAGTTTATGTGTTTGATATTTTTGAGAAGGAATTTTGAGGATTTCAAAATCCTGTGAAGGAATTAGGTGAATTATTCAGTATTAGGTGTATATGTGAATATGTTATGTGTAT
Source organism: Panax ginseng (assembly GCA_020205605.1). NCBI lineage: Eukaryota > Viridiplantae > Streptophyta > Magnoliopsida > Apiales > Araliaceae > Panax > Panax ginseng. The sequence goes on along the minus strand of CM035127.1, from coordinate 32,808,007 downwards.
ATGGTTATATATGTGTATAGTATGTGGTTAAGGGTCAAGGGTTGACCAGATAAGATATATCAGTGGCAAACCCTAATATTAAATTAAGAACGTTAACGTTCACTTAGAAAACCCTAGCAATGGATAAGAAACCCTAGAAACCGGTTCTGAATCCCTAATTTCAGTTCCGGGAATCCGAAACCTAATTCAGAAATTTAAAACCCTAGATTGGGGATGCGAATGTTAGTATAAGGTTTAAACGTTATTAATAAAAACCTAATTAGGAATAAACCTAATTGATTTAGAAAACCCTAATTTCTAGATTAGAAACCCTAATTTATAATTAAGGAAAAACCTAATTAGTAATTTAATAATTTTAATGTTAATTAGAAAACATTAATCCTAATTTTCAAGTTATAGTAATTAGAAAACCCTAATCTAATTAGGAAACCTATTTTCTAAATTACAAAAATTATTTTTCTATTTAAAACCCTAATTCTTAGGTTATAAACCCTAATGCACGATTATGAAACCTAATTGCTAATTTAGCAAATTTTAATTAGGAAATACAAATCCTAATTAGCAAGATTGAGCTTATGATTAGGAAATCTATATATAAATATAGAATCCTAATTATAATTTTGAAATATTAATTTTATATTTCGAAAACCCTAAATTGGAAATCCTAGAAAAGTTAATTAAGGAAACCTTAGGTTTTAACCCTAAGGGTTAAACCCTAAGAGTTGCATTAAATGACAATTTTAGAATTAAAATTGGAAGCAAAATGACTAGAATGCCCTTATGTCACATTCTTTAATTGTTAGCTTGTAAATCTTGCTATGATTTTGAGTTGGTGAACCACCCTAGCCCTAGCCATATGTCCAAAATCAGCCACCAATTGCCAACTAGATACATTGAATCAAATAGATCAAAGATTTAAAGTAAATAAATTCTTACTTTACTTCTCATTATTGCCAAGCCACTCTCTCTCATCCATTTCAAAAATCTAGAGTGAGAGAGAGAGAAAAGTTAAGCTATGTTAGCCTCTTATCAAGCCAAGAACATCAATCAAAAGTCAAAAATCAAAGATCAAGATTGAAAGGTATAAAAACCCTAAACCTAGAAATCTTTTGATTTGATGTTAAATGTTGTTGTTTATTGGTTAAAGTTATGTTAGAAGGTGTCATTTGATGATCTGGATTGCTAAAACTTAGATCCATATCATTTAGATGCTCGAAATTAAAGTTTTTAGAAACTGTTTTTGAACCTTCATGAGTCATCTGACAAGAAAATGTCAGGGCCTGTAAATTCTTCTGTGTTAGATGTTTGTTGTGTTTGAAGTTATAGATATGTTCTTTTCTATGAGGAGAGTAGACTGGAAGTGGAATCACATCCATACCATGTCTAGATCTCAAGATATAGGTGGTCAAATATGGTTGACCGACCATGGGAGACTGTTTCTGGAAAACCCAAAATTTCAAGGTTTTGTCTGACAAGTTTTTAAGGCCATGAATCTAGCTGTTATTTGCTTGTTTGGCCATGTTTTTGTTTTCATGTTGTAGTCTGATATGTAGACTACATGGGAAAGTCATTATATCACTTAGATCATAACCGGAATGAAAAATAATCACAGTCAAACTAGCGTTGACCAACTGACTGGGTTCCATTTCTGGAAAACCCAGATTCTTTATGAGCGAGTTTTCTGGCAAGGTTTGACTGGCAATGATCTCTTAGATCTGTTGATATTTTACTGAAATAATGTTTTATAATTGTTCTTTAACATTTATACTACAGGTAGGAACCATTAGAACATATTGAGTATACTTATAATTCAAGATATAAGGACATAAAGTAGCTAACTCGAACCGATCTTCATTTCTGGAAAACCCAAAAATGAATAACAGTTTCTGACAATGATTTCTGGAGCCCAGATCTTGCTGATATGTTGTAGAATGGTCATGAACTTGGTATACTATGGTAGTATTACATAAGTACTACAACTTGAAAACAAATTTCAGCCCATAAAGCAACAAGAACACTGATCTATTTGTGGTCAAACTATTTACCTTAGCGACTGACAGGATTTCTAGGTTTAAGCTCAAGAACACTCAAGAACACCTATAGCGACGGTTCTGTCGCTATAGGGCCCTTTAGCGACACTTAATTTCGAAAAAATACTTATTTTAATAAATAAATCGAATAAAATAGTTTTTAATTATTAAAAATACAAAATAAATTCCTAAAAATTATTTTAAAGCATGAAAAGTAATTTTTAACTATTTTGAGTATATTTCATAAATATGTAATATTTTTGGAATATAAATGGTATTTAATTTATTTAATTATAATATTAAATTATTTATTTAAAAATAATTTTAATACATGAAAAATCATAAAAATAATATTATGGTATAATAAAATATTTTAAGTTATTTTTAGTAACTTTTAATATTTTGTGAGAATTTTCATTAATTAATCAATATTAATGATAATTAATTTATTTAATAAATATGCTAAATAAATTGTGGAAAAATAGAATTAATGATTTAAAAATCATATAAAAATGATTTAAGTGTTATAAAAATATTTGAAGTTATAAAATATAACTTTTGATATTTTGTCATAAAAATATTAATATTTTAATATTAATAGCAATTCTTAGGATAATGAATTTAACTGTTTAAAAATAATATAAATATGAATTTAAGGTATTAAAAATATTTTGATATATTATAAATATATTAAAATATTATGTTATGATTTCTATTATTATTTAGTATTAAATAAATATTAATGATAATAGAATATTGTGGTATTTATATTATATAAATACGATATTAATGATTGAAAATTCGCGATAAATAATAATTATTATTTGAAAATTATTATGAGACCTGGAAAATTACTTTGACTGATAATAAAATTATCTGAGATAATTGTTAAGTGTTAGGCAAAGTTTAATTGAACTTAAACTCGAAATTTTGTCCGACTAGACCGTCAGGATGTTAGAATGTTGCCGAATTCAATTCAAACTGAAATAGTTTGACTTGACGATTGGTTTTATGTGTGTTATAGACTGATATGATTATGTGATAATGTGCTTAGGTTATTTAAATACTGTGATGATATTATTCTAATTTGTATATCGATATTATTTATATATTAGGTTCATACAAAGCTTATTAATTGCATAGCGGTAATCAACGGTTCAGGCAAGTTTTACTTAACTCTACTTAGAGTTGTTTCATTCAGATATGCTTATGGATAATCATTGTTGATTGCCATTGTAGAATTGTACTCTGTACATATTGCATGTATAAGTCAGGTATGAAAGGTTGATTACCTTCGTTACCATTCGGTCCAGATATATTTGTTCATATTTAATACTTGTTCAGTCAAAAGTTTGTTTGTACTAATTCACAACTATATTGTTGAATTATAGCCAGCTTATTATTCAAATTCTTTCAATCATGATATATCCTTAAATAAATTTAAACTTGCTGGGCAACCTTCATGCTCACCCTTGCTATATCATGATAAAACATTACAGATTAAGGCGAATGCATTGGATACAAGGAAATATTAAAGACAGTTCCAGCTTTAAGATAATGTGTGCAACTAGATTTGTAATAGTATTGTATGATAATAATGTTATATGTTAGACAAGTTATGAATTGTGTATAAGTTAAGGTTACTCGACCTTGGGAAAAAATGTATAAAGTTTATTGTATAAACAATTTATGTTTATATCTTCCGCAATAGTTGTATAGTGATTGTACCGGGTCCGCGGTGATTCGGGACCCGAATTCGGGCTCTCACAACATTAGGTTATAAAACTTAAGGGGGAAAGAACCTTAGGCTAATAACCTCGTTAGTAAATGAGAAGTTAGAAGCAAATGAACTCTAGTAGAATTTGTTAATTGAGTATTGAGGAAAATTAGTACCAAAATATATAATAGATGGAAATTAACCTTAAATAAACTAAATGTGATTTGTGCTTATATTATTGTGTATTATGTACTAATCAACATGTTATGTGTTATTGTAGATGTCCTTCGATAGCTTCATGTATAGGGATATACACGTGGTGAGTGAAGAGTTAGTAAACATGATAGAGCCAGTACCGGTGCCAGTGGCGAAGGTACCAATGGTGAATATAGATGAGTTCGAACCAGAGGAAGACTATCCAGATGGGGACATGGAAAACTTGGGGTCGACGTCATATTTCGATATGGTGGTCGATTGATGTAGACGAGGATATGGAGGTAGCATCGTTTGATACGGTGGTACCTGCACTAGAGTCAACACCTCTAGAGGCAATGAGGGCATTGTATCTGGCGGTGCTTGACCGGAATGTGCAACTGCGCACTATTGTGCAGAGCCTGAGGGAGGAGGTTAGTAACCTCCATGAAGCCAAGGAGTTTGCAGAAGCAGATTTTGAGATAGAGCATGATGAGAAGGTGCTCATGAAGGATAAGGCGATGGATTTTAAGAATGAGGCCGTTGAGCTTCGTAAAGAACTGGGGGGGAGAAACCAGAAGATAGCATGAGTATCTTACATCCATGAGAGTGCTCATGAGGATTTCAAGCTAAAAATTGCTTGTTATTCCATTGAGTCGAGGCAAACTTGTCATACTATTAGCCGGGATATTGTGTCGATTCTTGAGAATCAGAAGCACGCGAATGTTGTTATGCAGTATTAGTAATAGATAGAGAAAGTCTAGATCGGTAAATATGTTGTGTAGTGACGTAAAACCCTCTTTTGTATAATTAAATTGTAGTCTTTTTGAAAATCCCATTTTTTATGAAATTCAATCGTGGGATAGAAATGTAATAGCTTTGGCTATGGAATCAATTTGTAAATAGTTTGAATTATGAAGAAGCATATTAATATAATGAGATTTTTATCAAATGTGCTTTGTTGTGGTATGCGTTGTTGTTTGACGAATAATAAATAAGTAAGCAAATAATTAATAATGAAACTTTATTTATTTAATCAGAAAAATGCCGCCAAGAAGAAGATAACGTAATCAGGAAGCTGAATCCCATAATGATAACCAAGGGGGTCAGAACAACCCTATGCATGAGTTCGTTAATTTATTAACGGCTGCATTTAATCAAACCAGGGGTAGAGCACTCGCAGTCCCTAGTGTAGCCAGAATGACTACCTTTAAGGAATTTAAAAGTGTAGGTCCACCGAAGTTCAAAGAAACTACAGACCCAATTGAGGCCCAGACATGGGTGAGGGAAATTGAGAAGGCGTTTGTAACCGCAAACGTAGGGGAGGCACAAAAGACTTCTTTTGTGACCTATATGATGAAAGGAAAAGCCAACTTCTGGTGGGAGGTTCACCAGGGTGGGGCTAGGACATATGCTGTAACGTGGGAACAGTTCAAGAAGGTTTTCTTCGAGAACTATTTTCCTACAAGCATGCAGGGAAGAATGGAGATTAAGTTCTTGGAACTTAAGAAAGAGGACATGACGGTTCCCCAGTATGCAACCAAGTTCAATGAATTGGCAAGATTTTCTCCACATCAAGTGGACACCGAGGAGAGGAAGGCTCGTAGGTTTGAGCAGGGACTTAAACCCTGTCTATATAGTAGGATTTTGGTGTTTTAGAGTGTTTCGTATGGAACCATTCTGGAGAAGGCAATTATTGCTGAGGGTGGTAGTGAGGCTTTAAGCAATACCACAAAGAGAGAAAGAATAAGAGCAAAGGAGAAGGAGTATCCAAGGCGGAGGGAGCTAGTGCCAGTGAAAGTATGACCAAGAGGAAGAGTTTTAACTTCGAGAATACTGGAGTAAAACAAGGGGATCCTAAACGTAGGATCAAAGCATGCCAAACATGCGGAAAGGCTCATTTAGGAGTCTGTCTTAAGGGGAAGTCAGTTTGTTATAACTGTGGACATGAGGGTCATATATCACCCAATTGTCCTAACCCTAAGAAGAACCAATGCTATTTTGTTTGTGGGTCGATGGACCACATGGCAAGAAATTTCCCAAAGAAAGGGTCGGAGGGTAGTAAGGGTGCTAGTAGTGGTAAGTTAGCCATTACTGAACCAACACCATCGGGTAGACCCATGCCCATACTTTTAATGTGACTGTACAAGATGCAGTTGCATCAACGAATGTAGTAGAATGTATTATTCCAGTCAATGAGATAAATGCTTATGTGCTGTTTGATTCGGGTGCTACTTGTTCTTTTATAGCATGTGAATTTGCTAAGCGATTAGGTTTATTCTCGGAAAGATTAAAAATACCTTTAAACATTAAGGAAGCGAATGAAGAGATAATTCCCATTGAACATATTTATAGAAATTGTTTCGCAGATATTAGAGGTAACAAATTATCGGTAGATCTTATACAGATAATGTTGAGAGAATTTGATATAATTCTCGGTATGGATTGATTGATTAACCATATAGCGATAATAAATTGTCAAAGAAAAAGTGTGAACCTTTGGATTTCTAAGAAACCCAAGGTAGTGTTCTACGGTAGTAAATCACCTGGATGTTCTTGTTGTCTAACCATGACACAAGCTAGGAAGATGTTGAGGAAGGGATGTAAAGGATACCTGTGCCATATTGTGGATACCTAGAGAGTGGAAGCATCATTGGAACAGATACCTATAGTACAAGAATTCACAGATGTATTTCCAGATGAGTTACCAGGTCTTCCGCTAGATAGGGAGGTCTAATTTGTGATTGATGTGTTACCAGATACGACACCAGTTTCTAAGGCACCATATAGGATGGCGCCGATAGAGATGAAGGAGTTAATGGTTCAATTACAAGAATTATTAGATAAGAAGTATATTTAACCGAGTGTGTCTCCATGGGGAGCACCGATATTGTTTGTAAAGAAGAAGGATGGATCTTTACGACTTTGGATCGACTATTGTGAGTTGAACAAGTTAACGGTTAAGAATAAATATTCATTGCCAAAGATTAATGATATATTTGATCAGTTAAAAGGGGCAAAGTATTTTTTTAAGATAGATTTCTGTACGGGGTACCATCAGCTGAAAGTAAGGAAGGAGGATGTACCTAAGACGACGTTCAGAACTCGTTATGGTCATTACGAGTTTCTAGTTATGTCGTTTGGGTTGACCAATGCACCAATGTTGCCTCTTTTTTAGTTGTAACAAAAGAGCTCTAACTCATGCAAGCATACAGTGTCAACAAGCAATACAGAGTAAATCGAGTATCGATCCACGGAGAAAGCTATCTAAATTAAACTATTATGCATCAACTAAATTACTATTTTTATATGCTTAAACTAAGGCTTATAATTTTGAATTACTCTAAATGTAAATAATAATTAAAATAAGAATAATAATGTAATAAATCAAATTTGGAGATAATGGGATACTAACTTCATTTAACAGTTCATCTAATTACAACCATCATGCAAGATTGTTAAGAGCCCTAATGTAGACATAACCATTTTTCAATGCATTATGACCTACTTACATAACATCAAAATGCAATAGACACCATGTAATCATCAATAAAACCAATCGCACTATATTTCTATGTGAGATTGCAGTAATATTGAATTTAAGCACAAGCTTTTATTTAACTCATACGATGAAACAATATATGTCTATCTGATTCACGAAACACAAAGCTAAGCAAAATAGCCCCATATACGCATGTTATTTTTCAATTCCATACAAGCACCTAAAACGAATGGTGATTAATCATTCATACATGCAAATTAACCATGATAGAAATTCCTTATAATACGCAAAACAGTCCAGCAATCAGGCCATAAGTTAGACTACGTATTAAACTCCGTTAGAATCCCATAATGGAGTTTAGTTCATGAGTACTGAACCAAAAGCCATTATGGGATCAAAGCAACGCATGGAAAATAAATAAGCAATTGAAAGGGAGAAGAAAGAATCGAGCAAACCCAATTACTGATTACAATCCCAACGTAACATTCAAATCCTCAATAATATCCAGCAATATAAAAGTAAAGCATCCACAATGACTGAATTCCAAAGAAGAAGTAGAAAATAATGATGCTATGCTTCGCTCTCCAATGGAAATCTCTCAAAGTGTATAAAACCTAGTTCTCTCATCACAAACACGTAAAAACTAATGAATGATACGTCTGGTGCCAACCAGAATTATTTTTTAACTAACCCAACTCTTACAATTTAAAAAATTAAATTAAAATTAATTAGCGTTATGCAGAGGAATTGTGTGTGTGTGTATGAAGTTTACTTTTGTAGTTGTCACTGCAGGTAGCGTGTCTTTAAAATCTGTTCAGTTCGGGTGATCGCACGGGCGCCCGTGTTTATGCCTGTGTAGCCACGCGGCTCCTGCAATTTTGATTCTGTATTCTGCTGCTGCTACATCCTTGTACTGCTGCTCTTGTTCATTTGTCCTGCTAATGTTTGGTTTCTTTGCTCCAACGTCCATTTGCTCCATAGCCACCAACCATTGTCAAGCTATGCCATTCCTGCACTTTTACACCCAAGGAGTTCTCAGTACATGCAATGTGAAATTTTATGAAATGCAACTAAAAAGACACTAAAATATACTTGAGATGGGCATAGTTCTCGTGAATTTATATTTAATAAGTAGGTATAAAACCCACTTATCAAATACCCCCAAACTTGAACTATTGCTTGCCCTCAAGCAATGCATACTAATAAACACTGAAAATGCAACTACATACTATGCAACTAAATTATGATGTAAACGAGTCTCACATTGTTCCAGCCATAACAGGATTTTAGTCAAAAATGCCTCAGCGAATTATCCAGATTCAAGAATACAATTTCAAACTGAAATATAGGCATAATATCATACACTCAGATAATTCATATATGCTATAAGGATGCTGTGTGTGTGTGTTGTGTTCACCAAAACTTGATTTAAGCAAAGAATACACATGCTAAACTGCTCAAAACAGAAAATTACAGTCTAAATCAAGACTCATGTATACTTATGCAACAAGGACTGTTCCAACATATCAAGACAAACTAATGTTCAACAATGGGATTTAAATGTTTTATTGCTACTCACGAGGGCGATTTTCGCTCTTTCCCGCGGTGTTTATTGCTATTTTTTTTCTTTTTTTTACAGCGAGTGCGTTTTACGTTCTATCTCGCCCCTTCAAAAAGTCCACAATTCAGCTCAAGAAGGTTTCAAGATAGCGTTTTTGTTTTTTTTATTTATACATAGCATACCCATGTTTTCCCAAAGTTTGAATATCGATGTTTTGTACAGTCTAAGTCCATTTTCCACATATTTCTCTTTTTAAAACCACATTTTCTATTGAGCAATGCAACACATCATTCTTATGCCTACAAGCAATTGTGAACACGACAGTGCAAACCGAAAGCATTTAGACAGCCTCATGAATTACATCGTGTAAAACATTATATCTAAGCTTATGTTATCCAACATATTCACCAATCCTTCAAAATTCACATTCATCATACGCTAGACAAAATTTCCATAAAGCTAGAATTTGTGAGACATGCACTAAACATATACTAACATAATTAATAATGACTAAAAACCAAACATGCAAAATGTAAACTAAACATGCACATACTATATAAAAATTTAAACTAAACATGCTAAACTAACATGTACATACTATATACAACTACACTACTACCCCAATACCCCCAAACTTATAATATTCATTGCCCCAATGAATGAAGGTATAGGGTTATAGAAAACTCCCCTAGTGCTCAGCTGCACCACCCTCGTCGGGTGGTGAATCCGGTGGTGGATATGGCATGGTAGTCCCGAACTGTGGCCACTCAACTATGGTCCCTTGATGTGCAAACGCCTCTGCCAATGACCCCGTGAGACCAGTAGAAAATGCTTCAAAGTTGTTGTACATCGCGTCGACCTTTCGCTCCAACCTTCGAAGCTGTCGATCCCCAGTGGCAGCATGTGCTTGAGTTGACGGGTCCGCTTCATCTGTCTGAGAGGGCTGCGGTTGTGGCTTTAAGAATGTGGACTGAATAATGAAGCCTTTTCCTCGTGGGTGAGGTGCACCTCCTACCCAATCCTTGGATTTTACAATGGTTCCATGTGTGATATCTTGACTCGGATTCTGCATTTGTACATTATCCCACTGGACTCCTTGCTGGGCACACAGGCCAGCTACAACAGATGCATGCGGGATACTCCTAGTCGTGCTCCCCCGTATATACCTGATGTATCAGGTGGGCTACATCAATGTACTTCCCTGTGATTATGTCGCATAGAATGATTGCCCTCTCCGCTGTGATTTCATGATGATGAGACGACGGAATGATCTTTGCACATATAAATAAATTCCATGCCTTGGCATATCGATTCAGGGCTGATGTTGGGAATATTCGAGGCTGATTCGTGCTGGCCTTATAAATCAATTTTGTTCCTGGCACACACAACTCAGTAATGACCATCTCCAAATCCATTTCCAAGTGTGCACCTTCTACCCAATTAGCAGACCCCATCGGGGGTGCGTTAAGTAACCTGAAAACTTCCCTGATTGCGGGAGGTCTAAAATCCACTTGAATTCTGCGAACCATGGATAACCCACTCATCGTCACCTTTGCATTCGCATAGAATTCTCTGACAATACCCATGGGGGCAGGCATGGGCGTGGTAGTCAATCCAAGCCATCCCCTCTCGCGAATCATGTTCCACAATTGCCCATCCTATTGCTCAGGCTTGAATCCCCTCTACTTCGCAAAAGTTTTTGCCACAATTCTGTAATATTCCATTTAGGCATCTAGACTTAAGAATTGGGTATGATCCACAACATCTTCCCCCTGACTGCTAGAGGACGACGATGATAAAGAAGAAGAGCGTGCTCTTTTCAGACCCAATTGCAATTGAATGTTGAAAATGAAGATTTGATAATGAGTGATAGCCGAAGAGTGGATTATCCCCAAACTGATTTTTACACAACCCAATCGAAAACCCTAGTTTATATCAGTGTACTGATGGTCGAGGGTAGGAGGTTGAACGTGTGTAGATTCGTGGGTAGTAAAATAGTTGCTAAAGGCTTGGAGAAGAGAGGTCATGCATTTGTGGGAGAACAAGTGAATTCACCTCTGTTTGCTGTTAAATGATAGAAGAAATTATGCACAACACCTGTTTTAAAGTAAAAAAAAATTTCACTATTCGGTGCCGCGCGCGACCTGGCAATTTTTCAATAGACTGGTGGCGCGGACGCGTGAGTGTGATTTTTCTGAGTTTGTAGGCATGCCGCGTGCCCGCGCGGTCTTGTGCTATTTACATGGCGCGGTCGCGCGACCCTGTTCCCTGCACTGCCAACTTTTAATTCCAGTACTGCAAATCAGTAATGACTTCAGGCCAAGATACCTACATAGACATCACTACACACTGTTAAGGCAGGAATTACTAAGTAAACATGAATGACCAAATAAACTCTATACTACATCAAACACCTCTCAATGCAAATGCAGCTGCACACTCAATTAGGCAAAACACAATAATCTATCACACTTAAAATGAAAATGAACTAATAAAAACAACCTAAACTGAATAAATAAAAAGTTAATAAAGATAGAAATAATGGGTTGCCTCCCATCAAGCGCTAAGTTAAAGTCAATTAGCTTGACTGTCTCTGAATCTCATGTCGAAGCAAGAATTGAGGTGACTTTTTGTCTATCCACCTCGCCGCCAAAATAATGCTTCAATCGCTGCCCATTCACTTTAAAAGGCTGATCTGGAAACTTATCGAACACTTCTATCACACCATATGGAAAGACAGTCTTCACTATAAATGGCCCTGACCATCTTGATTTCAGCTTCCCGGGAAAACATTTAAGTCTGGAGTTAAAAAGAAAAACCCTTTGTCCCGATTCAAATGTCTTCTTTATGATCTTGCGATCATGCCATTTTTTTACCTTCTCCTTGTATAGCTTTGAATTCTCATATGCCTGTAGTCGGAATTCATCCAACTCATTGAGTTGGAGTAAGCGTTTCTCCCTTGCAGCTTTCAAATCAAAATTGAGCTTCTGAATTGCCCAATATGCCTTGTGCTCTAGCTCCATAGGAAGGTGACAGGCTTTTCCATACACTAAATGAAATGGTGACATGCCCAACGGGGTCTTGTATGCAGTCCTATATGCCCACACAACATCATCCAGCTTTAAAGACCAGTCCTTTCTCGTGGGATTCACAACTTTTTCAAGGATTCTTTTGACTTCTCGATTTGACACTTCCGCTTGGCCATTTGTTTGTGGGTGATAAGCTGTAGTAATACGATGGTTCACCCCATACTTGGCCAACAAAACTGTAAACTGCCTGTTGTAAAAATGGCTACCTTCATCACTAATGATGGCCCTAGGAGTCCCAAATCTCGTGAAGATAATTCTGTGTAAAAACTTGAGGACTACATTAGCATAATTTGTTGGAAGAGCAGCCACTTTTACCCACTTCGACACATAATCCACTACGAGCAAGATGTAGAGCAAAAGGGCCCATGAAATCAATCCCCCCCCACATCAAAAATTTCTACTTCGAGGATCGTATTCAACGACATTTTATTTCTTTTTGAGATGTTCCCCACTCTCTGACATCTATCACACCGCTGGACAAAACTATATGCATCCTTGAAGATTGTCGGCCAGTAGAATCCTGCTTGTAGTACTCTGGCCACTGTTCTTTCTCCACCATAGTGACCTCCATACACCGAAGAATGACAATCCTGCAAAATCCCATCGGTCTCGCTATATGGGATACACCTTCTTATCATTTGATCATCACACTGTTTAAACAAGTATGGCTCATCCCATATAAACCATTAGACATCATGCATCAATTTTTTTCTTTTGATACCCCACCACGTCAGAAGGTACCATCTTACTCACCAAATAGTTCGCGTAGTCTGCAAACCATGGCACTTCCCCTTTTACCACAAACAACTGTTCATCTGGAAAAGATTCATTAATCATAACTTTGTCATCTGCCTCCCTTTCTGGATTCTCTACTCGAGATAAGTGGTCCGCCACTTGGTTTTCAGTGCCCTTTCTGTCCTTGATCTCCAAATCAAATTCCTGCAACAATAAAATCCATCTTATCAACCGGGGCTTTGCATCCTTCTTTGCCACTAAATGTCAAATTATCACGTGATCCGTGTACACCATCACCTTTGTACCAATCAGATATGCTCGAAATTTATCAAAGGCATACACCACTGCCAATAATTCTTTCTCTGTGGTGGTGTGGTTCAACTGTGCATCTGTAAGGGTCATACTGGCATAATAAATCACATGAAACATCTTTTCTTTCCTCTGCCCCAAAACATCCCCTATGGCGTAATCACTGGCATCACACATCAGCTCAAATGGCAAATCCCAATCTGGTGCAGTAATAATTGGTGCTAATGTTAATTTCCCCTTTAAGTGCTCAAATGCAGACACGCGAGCCTCATTAAAATTGAACTTTGCATCCTTCTCTAATAAACTGCATAGTGGTTTAGTTATCTTGGAGAAGTCCTTGATGAATCTGCGGTTGAAACCTGCATGTCCCAGAAAACTGCGAACACCTTTTACTGAAGTAGGTGGTGGAAATTTCTCAAAAGTTTCCAGCTTAGCCCTATCCACCTCGAGTCCCTTCTTCAAAACCTTGTGTCCTAGTATGATTCCTTCTTGTACCATGAAGTGGCACTTTTCCCAATTCAGCACTAGATTCGTCTCAACGCACCTCTTCAAAACCATTACCAAATTTTCAAGACATAAATCAAACGAGTCCCCGAAGACTGAGAAATCATCCATAAATACCTCCACGTTCTGTTCCACCATGTCTGAAAATATAGCCATCATGCATCTCTGAAAGGTGGCTGGAGCATTGCACAACCCAAAAGACATCCTTCTAAAGGCAAAAGTGTCGTATGGACATGTGAAGGTAGTCTTTTCCTGGTCTTCTGGAGATATCATAATCTGATTATAGCCCGAATATTCATCCAGAAGGCAATAGTACTCGTGACCTGCTAATTTGTCCAACATCTGGTCAATAAATGGTAGTGGAAAATGATCTTTCCTTGTAGCTTTGTTGAGCCTGCGGTAGTCCATACAGACTCTCCACCCCGTTACTGTTCGTGTTGGAATTAGCTCATTATTCTCATTTGAAACCACGGTCATACCACCCTTCTTGATTACACTTTGACCGGCTCACCCATGAGTCAGTCAAAATTGGATAGATTATGCCTGCATCCAGCCATTTCAGTACCTCTTTCTTGACCACTTCTTTCATTATCGGATTAAGCCTTCTTTGTTACTCAACCGATGGCTTACTACCATCTTCCAACAGGATCTTATGCATGTAAAACGAAGGGCTGATCCCTTTAATATCTGATATGGTCAATCCAATAGCTAATTTTAACTCTCTAAGCACTCGTAGAAGTTTTTCTTCATGATAAGATGTTAGTGCAGCAGAAATAATCACAGGTAGCTTTGAATCTTTATTTAAAAATGCCTACCTGAGATGATCTGGAAGTGGTTTTAATTCAAGTTCTGGAGGTATCTCAAGAGATGGCTTCAATTTTACCGTTGTCTCTCCAGCTTTTGTCAATGGCTCAACATGTGTTCTGAATTTTCTGAATTGTGGAGTGGTAACCAGATATTGCACAAGTTCGGCAAATTCCTCATCCTCCAATTCTGAATTTTCAGCAATGACACTCCTCAATAGTTCATAATCCATCAGACTCTCAACTTCATCATTTAATACACGGTCCACCAAATCAACTCTGAAACATTCTTCTTCATCTGTTGGGAACTTCATTGCCTTGAAGACATTAAAGGTAACCTCCTGATCATGTACACGCATCGTGAGTTCCCCTTTCTGTACGTCTATCAAAGTCCTTCATGTGGCTAAGAATGGTCTCCCTAGTATGATTGGTATACTTTTATCTTCTTCGTAATCTAAAATGATGAAGTCAACCGAAAAGATAAATTTGTCCACTTTCACCAGTACATCCTCAACTATTCCCCGTGGATACGTGATGGATCTGTCAGCTAGCTGTAAAGAAATGTTTGTCGGCCTTGGAGCCGGCAATCCCAACTGATTAAACACTGACAAGGGCATCAGATTGATACTTTCCCCAAGATCACATAGACATTTATCGAAGTTCATCTTTTCGATCATGCATGGAATTGTGAAACTGGATGGATCTTTCAGCTTTGGAGGTAGTTTACGCTGAAGCACCGCACTGCATTCCTCTATCAAGGCTACTGTCTCAAACTCGTCTAATCTCCTCTTCCTTGACAATATACCCTTCATGAACCTTGCATAACTTGGCATCTGTTCCAATGCCTCCGTGAAAGGTATGTTGATCTGCAGCATTTTAAAGACCTCCAAAAACTTGCTGAACTGTTTATCTTCCCTCTGCTTGTTTAATCTCTACGGATACGGAACCGGAGGGTGAACTAATGGTAATGTACTCTTAGGCTTCTCATCCGAACCTGCTTTATCCTTCTCTATTTGCTGCAACTCAGAATCTTTATGATTTTCTTCTTTGTTTCATCAATCGCTCCTCATTCTTATGACCATGCTGGCCTCCTTATAAATCGGTATGACGATAAATACTGGTGAATTCTCATCTACCGCTTCCTGCACTGAGTGTTATAACTTGGCACTATTCCTTCCATTCTCTTCGTGGATTTGCTTCTGTATTACTTGGCAATGAGCCCTGGGGCCTGTTGTTTAGCATGCTCGCCATTTGCCCCATATGAGTTTCCAGATTCTTAATAGCCACTGCTTGGCTATTGATCATAACCTCCGTATTTACCATGTACTTCATCATGATCTCCTCCATTTCTGATTTCTTTTCTTGCTGAGGTGCAGATGGAGTGTGATGTTGTTGTTGTTGAGAAAATCCCGGCGGAAAAGGTGGTCTTGGAGTAAACCGTCCATTCGCTGCCTTGTCATGATGAAATTGATTATTCTACCAAACCGATTCTCATTGATTTCCTTGATTGTTAGACCAACTAAAGTTTGGATGATTGCGGTTGCTGGAGTTGTATGTGTTCTGAAACTGTCCTGTGTCTTTCCTGCAATTACTCACATACTGTACCGACTCTGAGCTAATAGCACATTGATCCGTCGAGTGTGACCTTGCACAAATCTCACATACGAAGGCAACTATCTTCGCCTTGCCCTTTGTCAATGTATCTATTATTTCTTCGCCATGGCTGCCATCTGTGCTGACAACTTCGTGATAACATCCACTTCCAACAAACCTACTACTTTGGGCTGTGGCATCCTAGATATAAGGTTTTGAAAGTCATTCGTTGCCATTGTCTCTATAAGGTTATAGGCTTCCTCGTAGCTCTTCGCCCATAACGCTCCTCCTACAGCTGCATCTACAATCGGCCTAGACTGCCATCCTAATCCATTGTAAAACGTGTTGATCACCATCCAATCTTTCATCCCATAGTGCGGACACTTCCTTAATATCTCTTTGTATCTCTCGAACTGAGAGATTGCTGTCCTCATTTTCGCAGTCTTAGCCATTGGGAAAAACTTGGCTAAGAACTTCTGTGCTAGGTCCTCCCATGTAGTTATAGATCCTGCAGGCAAAAAATGAAGCCAACTTCTCGCTTTATCCCTCAATGAGAACGGAAATAGCCCAAGACTGATAGCATCCTCCATCACCCCGTTATATCTGAAAGTATCACATATCTCAATAAAACTCAACAAGTGTTCATTCGGATCATCTATAGCGGCACCCCCAAACTGTACCAAATTTTGCACCATCTGAATAGTGCCCATTTTTATCTTGAATGTATTCGCTTCTATCGCTGGTCTGACTATGCTAGACTGTAATCCATTAATATTAGGCATGAAATATTCTCTTAGAGCCCTATGCTCCTCTCTTTGCTCTTCTCCTTGTCCCTCGACTGCCATATTAGATGTAGTTACCTCTAATTCTGCTTGTAAATTTCTACGAACTCTCGCTTTCCAACCTCTCCCGTTTATGTTGTCCTGAGTAGGTGTTAAGTCGGGATTAGATGACCGCGTGCGCATAAAAATTTATACATGTTCCTGAAACAAAAAAAAAATAGAATTGAGATAAGATTAGATTTGTCTAAGTCATACAATATAGCTTAAAACTGATGATAACTATTTAAATTTATACGCATTTCCCCGGCAACGGTGCCAAAAACTTGTTGCCTCTTTTTTAGTTCTAACAAAAGAGCTCTAACTTGTGAGACCCCAGATTTTATGAATAAAGATTTAATTTTTTCGAAATATTTTTTTGAATATTATGGTGTGGATTTGAGATAGTGTTATAGTTGTGGGTAGTATTTATAAATTTTGACAAGTATGCAAGTTGTTGTATAATATTCAACTGGTCGGGGAATATTCTTTTTGTCGGAGAATATCCGTACGACGGTACAATCATTGGTGGACCCCATAACGGAATTATTGTCAGATTGAGAAAACGACAAAAATATTTTATGAAAATAACGACGAAAGTTTTACCGTTAATACTGTTGAACTACTCGGTAGTAAAAGTACAGTAATACGCGTGGTTGCATAGTAGCACACGATATTGATTATGGATGCTTACGTGATAAGTCACTCAGTTTTGTTTTATTGGTATTATTAGTGTAATAAAACAGAAAGCTTTTTATATAAAATAGAATACTTTTAAAAAGTTATTCGTTTTATTAGGCTAATAGTAAAATCTTTTTATATAAAACAAAATACTTTTATAAAGTTATTTGTTTTATTAGACAACAATTAGAATATATTATATTTTATTATGCATAGTATTTGCATAGTGCCTGCATAGTGTTTACATAGTAAAATACTTTTATAAAGTTATTTGTTTTATTAGACAATAATTAGTATATATTATATTTTATTATGCACAGTGTTTGCATAGTAAAATCTTTTATAAAGTTATTCGTTTGATTAGATTATAAATAGAATATAATTTATTTTATTTAAAAGATTTTGCTTTAAATATATATACCGTCAGATTAAAGTAAATCAATCTGGACCGTTCATGAGTTAGTTACTATGCAGTCCATTTTTCTATAAATAGAAGCTCATTCATTCATTATTTCTTACGAATTCACTGAAACTCTAGAGAGATAAACTATAGAGAGAAAGAAGAAAAGTATTCTGCTACTTCACTACTCATATATCCAGTACTCTTCTTCTTAATGTAGGGGATATTATTTGTTGTAATCGTAGGGGATATTATTTGTTATACTCGTAAGGGGCATTATTTCTTTTGTGTTCATGAAGAGAACTTATGTTATTCCATTCTTTATTATTACGTTGGAATAACTTTGATACTGAGCTACCCTATACTTGGTGAAATTCTTACATTATTCCATTTTTTATTATTACATTTGGAACATCACATGCATGCGCTTTTACATGGGACCGGTTCAAATTTTTATTATTCGTTGGAATATCCTATTACATGCGTTTTGTGGGACCGGTTCCGTCTTTATTATTCTATTGGAGCATCCCGCGGTGCGTAATTTTGCCTGAATTCGGTTCCATTATTTATTATTCATTGGGAATAACACATGCGTGCTTGTCTATCGCACGCATGGTGATCCTCCTTTTATTCCATTCTTTATTATTCTGTTGGAATAACCTGTCTATGTGGATTACCACATGCATAGTGAATGATCCTTTGTATTCATTCCTTATTAAATTGTGGAAATGATTTGTCTAAGTGGATTACCGCATGGCGGCGAAAATCCATTTGCAGTTTCATATATTCTATTATACTCAGTTGGTTAAAGTTTTGGCTTCTATACTCCATGAAATTAGTGGAATATCCTTGATATTTGCGATTCATCCAGTATCTTTTCATGGAAATATTCTTCTGAGCATTCTTGAATATTACTCTACAAAGAAGTATCATGTTGACAATGTGGACGTTATTAGTTCCTGGATAAATTAATTCTTGAACTTGTTTTATTGAATTCTTATATCATTGTCATCATCCTCATGCTTATATTATGTTGAAAGTCTCATGTGGCCTGAAGTGCATAGATGGACTTGGTATGATTATGACCAGGAATTATTCGTATAATCATAACCGTAATGTTACAAATGATGTGGAAAAGTCCTCATTGGCCCGTAGTGCATTGATGGACAGTTTTTTGTATGATTATGGCTATGGATTCTCTTTGGCCGTAGTGCAAAGATGAATTGTTTTATAGCATGATCAGGACCGTTGATGAAAACATGATTATCTTTAGCCGTAGTGCATGGATAATTCATGGTCGTGATACTAAAGAATATACTTGGCCATAGTGCAGGGGTGATTCGATGATGTGGATTATTTATTAAGTTGAGTCCCGGTGATAAAAGTGATGAAAAACCTTTTAAATCATAGAAGATAGTAGATTTTATTCCCTACTTGACTCTTCTAATGGATTGCTTGTTCCGCTGCAGTTAAACTTGATGTTTATTATATTTTATCAGTTTAACACCTTTGAAGGCTAATGATAATTTATTCTGCATTATCTTAGTCATAATATTTCTTACTGGGCTAGTTGAGCTCACCCTTTCTTTCACTGTTCTCTTCAGGAAATGAGAACGTAGCTGTGACTAGTCGGGGAACAGAGTGATGATCCTAGATGATGCATTAGTAGTCCTCACTATTCTATGAAATAGTGTGATAATAAATGTAATGAGGACTCCATTGAGTGTGGATATTGTCTAGATGATAATATTTGTATTAAAACTCACAGCCTATGTTTTATCGTATTTTACACGACTGTTGTATAATTAAGTTGTAATTGTTTTCAGTACCTTGTATCTGGCGACCCAAGATGGGTGATGTATACCTGTTTTGGGGGCGTCACATAACTCATGCAAGCATACATGTGTCAAAAGGCAATACAGAGTAAGTCGAGTATCGATCCACGGAGAAAGTTGTCTAAATTAAACTATTATGCATCAACTAAATTACTATTTTTATATGCTTAAACTAATGTTTATAATTGTGAATTACTCTAAATGCAAATAATGATTAAAATAAGAATAATAATATAATAAATCAAATCTAGAGATAATGGGATCCTAACTTCATTTAACAGTTCATCTAATTACAACCATCATGCAAGATTGTTCACGTATTACAGAAAAGTAGCCAAGAGCCCTAATGTAGACATAACCATTTTTTAATGCATTATGACCTACTTAAATAACATCCAAATGCAATAGACACCATATAATAATCAATAAAACCAATCGCATTGTATTTCTATGTGAGATTGCAGCAATATTGAATTTAAGCACAAGCCTTTATTTAACTCATACGACGAAACTGTATATGTCTATCTGATTCACGAAACACAAAGCTAAGCAAAACAGCCCCATATACGCATGCTATCATGATTACAATCCATACTCGCATGTTATTTTTCAATTCCATACAAGCACCTAAAACGAATGGTGATCAATCCTTCATACATGCAAATCAACCATGATAGAAATTCCTTATAATACGCAAAATAGTCCATCAATCAGGCCATAAGTTAGACTACGTATTAAACTCCATTAGAATCCCATAATGGAGTTTAGTTAATGACTGAACCAAAAGCCATTATGGGATCAAAGCAACATATGGAAAATAAATAAGCAATTGAAAGGGAGAAGAGAGAATCGATCAAACCCAATTGCTGATTACAATCCCAACGTAACGTTCAAATCCTCAATAATATCCAGCAATATAAAAGGTAAAGCATCCACAATGATTGAATTCCAAAGAAGAAGTAGAATATAATGATGCTATGATTGGCTCTCCAATGGAAATCTCTCAAAGTGTGTAAAACCTAGTTCTCTCGTCACAAACACGTAAAAAATAATGAATGATACGTCTGGTGCCAACCAGATTTTTTTTAACTAACCCAACTCTTACAATTTAAAAATTAAATTAAAATTAATTAGCAACCATAGAGGTCGCTGTGGCGCGCGTCTTTAAATCTCTGGTCGATTCGGGTGATCGCGGCACGCGCGCGTGTTTATGCTCGTAGTAGCTGCATGGCGGCCTCGCGATTTGGATTTTGTATTGCTTGGTACATCCTTATCTTCTTTGTTCTTGTTCATTTGTCCTGCTAATGCTTGGTTTCTTTGCTCCAACCTCCATTTGCTCCATAGCCACCAACCATTGTCAAGCTATGCCATTCCTACACTTTTACACCCAAGGAGTTCTCAGTACATGCAATGCAAAATTTTATGAAATGCAACTAAAAACACATTAAAATGTACTTGAGATGTGCATAGTTCTCGTGAATTTATATTCAATAAGTAGGTATAAAACCCACTTATCAACCAACCGCATTTATGGATATGATGAACAGAGTGTTTAAACAATATTTGGACATGTTTGTCGTAGTGTTCATTGATGATATTCTAGTCTATTCTAAGACGCCAGAAGATCACACTGAACATTTGAAGATAATGTTGGAAACACTACAGAACGAGAAGTTGTATGCGAAATTCACTAAGTGTGAATTTTGGCTTGAAAGAGTGCAGTTTCTAGGATATGTTATTGATAAAGATGGCATTTCTGTGGATCCAACGAAGGTGGAAGTAGTTAATAATTTGGAACAACTGAATACACCAACCGATGTCCGGAGTTTTCTGGGGTTAGCGGGATACTATTGAAGGTTCATCCATGAATTTTCTAAAATAGCTACTCCATTGACGAATTTGACAAGGAAGTCTGTAAAGTATGCGTGGACTAAAAAATGTGAGAATAGTTTTTAAAAACTAAAAAGGAGGTTAAGTAAGGCACATGTATTATCTTTACCAGATGATATGGGAAATTTTGTAGTTTATAGCGATGTTTCGCATAGAGGACTGGGTTGCGTGTTTAGGCAGCATGGCAAGGTATGAGAAGGTGTGATAACCTGAGATTTCTAATAATTAAAATTTTAAGAATAAATTTTTTATTATTTTAATATTAATATTGATTATCAATTTTGCGATAAGTATCTGTGATAAGAGTCTCGAGATGGTCAATTTGTGTATATATTGACTAATAAATTTAGAGTAGAGTTGTGCTTAACAAGATTAGAAACCCTAACCCTAAGTTCGGATAGGGATCCGATAGAAATTATAATTAAAATAATTATATTAATGTTTACGCGTTTGTATTGTATAGAATTTTTGATCAATGATTGATCGGATAAGGTTCGAAATTAAAAAACCCTAATAAGAGATTAGAAACCTTAATCTCAGGATTAGAAACCCTAACGCATAGTTAGAAATCCTAATCGAAAGCCGGGAAACCCTAATTTCATATTCGGGAATCCTAAAACCCTAATTAGAAAACCCTAATCCTAATTAGTGAGCTAATGTGATTAATAAATGTTAATATAATTAGGAAACCCTAATTATACTTTAGAAATATTAATTTCTATTTAAAACTCTAATTGTATTTTTGAAATTCTTAATTTTCTATTTTAAAACCCTAATTAGAAAATTCTAGAATTAGAGTTTGTAAAACCTAAGAGTTAGAACCTTAGGGTTAAACCCTAAGGGTTTGAGCAATTGACCATCATGCCATTAAAATTACAAGAACAATGACCAAAATGCTCTTTATGGGATTTTTATTAGATTACTTATAAATCTTGGTAAATTTGTAGTAGGTGAACAACTCTTGTCCAACCACTTGACTTTGTGACACAAATCTCAGCCACTCAGCCGAAAATTGCAGATCCAAGCAACATATAATCATATATATATATATATATATATATATATATATATAGATTAAGAGAGAGAAAGTGTACAAACTTTGCCATTTTGTTCTCTTGCTCTCACCAACTCCCTCTCTCACTAGAAGCTCCGAATTATACAAGTAGATCAGTCCTAAATACAGCCCTAGATCAACCAATAACAGGTTGGAGAGCCAAGATCTAAGATTATTCAAGAAAAGGTATAAACCCTAAAACCTAATTTGATCTTGTATGCTAAGAAAGTTTTTGTGTTTAAGTGTTTAAATCAGTGCTAGAGGATGTTATATGATGATCTATCATAGATCCATAGCATCAAAGTTGGTAAAAATTGAAGTTTTTCAAAGCTGTTCGAAGTTAGAAATGTGGTCCGACAAGTAATGTCACCGCCATGCATCCTTACTCGTATATGATATGTGTTGTTTTAATGTTGTTATTGGTAACTTGTTATGTTGTCTTCAATATGAAAGTGGAATCACAGTGATTGAATGGCTAGATTTCATTTTATTAACGATCGAAACTTCATTAACCGACGCCGACCGCCAAATCTGGTAACCCGAAAGCCTCGATCAACGCCCCACAACTTGTTTTGGGCTTAAGATCCGTTAGTGTTTAAATTGTTTGTGGATGTTGTTGTATACATGTTGTAGCCTGTAATATGGACTCCAAGTACATGCCTTTAGATTCCATAAACATCAAATGGATTGGTTTTAATGGGTGGTCAAAGTAGCCCATCTGATCACAAATCACTTTTCTGGAAATTCCAGAAAGTGTATGAACATGATCTCTGACCATGTTTGACCGGATCGTATCTGATGCGTTTATTATATTTGGATTGTAATTGTGTTATCTAGTTGTTCCTTGACACGAGCCCTACATGTATGAACCAATAACGTACCTAATTGATGGCCCGAACACCAAATTAATCGAGCCCCAAAGTAGTACCCTGAAGTTGCCTAGGTTTCCCAGAAAGCCCAGGAGCTGTCTGACAACAAGTTTGCGAGATCCAATCTTCTTGATGGTTTATTGAATGACCTAAATGATGACTGATAATTGTAGTGTTACATAAACACTACACGATTGAGGTTTAAGTTGGACCAGTAAAGTCATGGATTGAAATCTTAGGCTGGTTAAACAAGGCAGGTTGAACACGAAGCTGTCAGTGTTCTTGAGCTCAAGAACACCAACAGCGACGCTAAGTGTCACTATAGGCCATTAGTGACGGTTTAATTAATTTATTTTCTGAATTTTTCGGTAATTAATTAAAAATAGAAATTTAATTATAAAAATTACCAAAAATGATTTTAAAAATTATTTTAAATTATGAAAAATACTTTTCGACTATTTGGAATATCTTTCATTTATAATTATAATTATTTGAATATTAATTCTATTTAATTTATTTAATTAGTGTATTAAATAAATTAGAGAAAAATGATTTTAATTATATAAAAATCATTTTAAATAAGAATAAAGTATTTAAAAATATTTTGAGTTATAAAATGTAACTTTTAATATTTTTAGAGAATTTTCATTAATAAAATAATATTAATGATATTAGATTTATTTAATTAAATAAATAAGATAAAATGATTTTATTTATTTAAAAATCATTTTAAATAAGAATATAGTGTTAGAAAATATTTTGAATTATAAAATATAATTTTCAATATTTTTGGAGAAATCTCATTAATAAATTAATATTAATGATATTAGATTTATTTAATTATTATATTAAATAAATGAATTAAAAATGATTTTATTGATTTAAAAATCATTTAAAAATGAGAAAAATATTTTAAAATATTTTAATTATAATTAATGACTTTTAATATTTTGATAATAATTTCATTAATATTTAAATATTAATGTTGATGGTTTAAAAATGATTTTAATTTATTTAAAAATCATTTAAGTAGAATATTAATGATTTAAAATATTTTAAGTTATTAATAATAACTTTGATATTTTGACAAGTATGTTATTAATATTTTTATATTATTAAATATTAATAATGATAAGATTATTTGATAATTAAATCATTTAAAAATGATTTCGATGTTTGAAAAATTATTATAAAATATAATAATTGCTTATAAATTATTAAAAGCTTCCCAAAAATATTATAAACGATATTTGACTTATCTAAAATAATATTGGAGCTTAGATACCAAGATTAATTGACAATAAATATGTTAATTGTCGGATAGGATGACCAGAACACCGAGATGAGACCGAAGTCCAACTAGACCAAAATAGTTAGACTTGATAGTGTTTATATAGGTTATAAACACTAATGTGGCTATGTGGTAATGTGCCTAGGAGAAGTTTGACTGTAAATTACAGTATTGTGTGTTGTAAATTATTGTACTAATTATGAGACTGATATTATTGGTTATAGGTCTCTCAAACGCAGATAAATTTATTGTGTAGCTGTAATCAACGCGGAAGGTAAGTTACCTAACTCAACCTTGAGTTATATTCATTCAATTATTATAGTGGTTAATTATTGCTAATTATACCATGTCCAGGGATTTATTGTTGATTATTCGCAGTTACTGCATGTTTAATAATTCAAATTGAATTGCTGATTCGAAAAATATCCATTCGTAGAATAACTGTTGTTGGATATTCATATTCGTAGAAGATAGAATTGACAGTGCAGATAATTCTTGTTTATTGTCAAATTATGTTGAGAAATATCTTAGCTAATTATTCATGCTAGACGAACATTTGTTAGAACATGATAAATTCGAGAAGAGAATTCAATTATTATTCATGGATCAATGCCAGTTGTTTCGGCTAGATCGAAAAAGCAAAACTTGATAGGTTTGAGAAGAGAAGAGAAGAGAAGTGATTAGACATGGAAATCTTTGCATTTCGTTTTTAAATTAAAATCTTGATTCTGAGACTGAGAAGAACAACCTTTTATATAAAGGGAACTTTTTAGGTCATATATTCGGCCATTGCGCACTTTTAAGTATTATGCATAATATAGGGTATAATAATAAAGTTGATCACTTGTTATACTTGCAGAGAGCTAAGATTTAATCTTTATGGTTATCTGATACTCATGCGTATGTATCAAAGTAAATCTTTGATAGATACCCGAGAAAGTAGAAGTTCTAGATCCAATGGATCGCCCAACATAAATCTGGAAAATATTCTACTTTGTTATTGCGTAGAATTAATTCTTGTTTATTTATTTGAATATCGTAGAAACTTTGAAAGCGTTGTACTCTTTCATTATCAAATTATTGTGTTGCATAGAAAGGGAGAAGCCTTGTCATTGATTAACACATTGTTCAGCTAATTCAAAGTTCCCCGAACTTTGGTGTCATTCTATCAAAATAGATAGTCTATTATTCTGATACTTATACATTCATTGTATATCTTAACTTGCGGGGCAAATTTGTTGGTCACCCTTACTAAATAAAACTTTTCAGCTAGAGACGAAGTGACAGGAGGTGCTGTGAAGAACAAAGGCAAAGACATAGTGATAAATTAGTTACGAATAACATTATTATTATGTTGTATTTGTGAACCCTTTTTATATAACTAAAGGGTATGATTGTAATGTTAAGGTTAGAGAACCTGGGGTAATGTATTAACTATATCAGTTAATGAAGTGTATGTTCCTATTTATAAATAAATGGGTAGTTAAATGTTATTTATATTGTGGATCGTGAATACTAAACTCGGAGGTTAGGTAACCCGGATTTGGGGGTGTCACAGGTTGGTATCAAAGCTGTAGTGACCAAGGCGTCACAAGTTGGTAGTAGAGTTGTAAGTTATAACCTTAAGTGGGGTGGAGAAAACCCTAGGATTATAACCATAAGCGAAATCTAGAATATTCATTTAGAGTACTAAGTGAAGGATTGCCGAAATATATCGATAGTGAGATATGTGGACACATAGTGTGAGAAGTTCGTACTGGAGAAGTATTAATCAAGTCATTTAGACTGATTGTAGGATGTCTGGAGAAGATGAAATGAGTGGGGAGATCTTTAGCTATTTGTTGCACCAAAGTGTCGAAGAGCCGAGGTGCTAAGCAGTTAAAACAACCGGATTGAAATGGTGGGAGAAGATGAACCTATGGTCAATCTGGGGAGCGATCATGACAATTATCCTGAGATGTATCTGAGTGGTGATGACGAGGCAGAGTCCGAAGAAGCTAAGGTGGAGAAAGAGAATAAGATCAAAGTTGGAGAACAAGATCAAGTATCTACAGAAGTTCAAGAACTCTGGAGAAAAGTATTTCTCTTGGAGGGGTTATTGAAGATGGAGCGAGCATTACGCGAGATGACCAAAGAACGAAACAAGCTGAAGGCGCAAGTGGAAAGGATGAAGACTAAAGGTGGTGGATCGTCTGAAGGAAAAATCAAGCAGTAGAAAACAATAATAAGAGAAAGAGGGACAACGACAGCGACAACTTTGAAAAATTTAAACCCGAAGAAGAAGCAAGTCTGCAACAAGTGTGGAAAGACTCACGTGGGAGAATGCATGATGTGGAAGAACGTGTGCTTCAATTTTTAGCAAGAAGGACATATTTTCCTATATTGTCCTAAGCCGAAGGCAACAAGTGTCCCAGTAAGAAGAAGACTGGTGAAGGGAGTGGACGGTAGATAGCTTAAGTTTAAGCGATAGTATCTTTTGATAGTGTATAATATTAACAGTTGTAATATCAAGAACGATGTGTGAACATATATATATATATATATGTTTGTATGAGTGAAATCTTTATTTTCTATATGAATATAAGATTAAGATTAATTTGTGAGTTCTTAAAACTTATACTTATGGTAAGCTCATGACTCATAATTATATGAAATGTTTTGAACCCCTCAGCGAATGGACGCCAAAGGTCTGACTAGGATAAGTTCATAAACTCATATAATCATGGCAAGTTCCTGAACCCCTAGGTGTGGTAAGTTTGATGAACGGGGAATAGTTATGTGTGAATGGAGAATTATGACTTTAGTTTAAAGTTGTGTTGTAAATCTTGATATTATTTAAAGAGGGATAATGCTATGTGTTAAGTACTAAATGTATTGTGTGCTATTTGAATAAATATGCGATTATATGAGAATTTTTTTTAATTCTTATTATGTTATTAATAAGAATCTGTGTAGAAAAGGAGAATTAATGTAAGATTTTTATCAGATAATGCCGCCAAGGAAGGGAGGTCTAAAGAGAAATATGGAAGAACAATTTGTGAATCTGAAGCAGGAAGATATGACGGTGACAAACTATTTTGTCAAGTTCAATGAGTTAGCAAAATTTGCTCCACATCGAGTGGACACTGAGGAGATTAAAGCACGATGTTTTAGGAACGAATTGAAATCGTTCGTACTCGAGAAGTTAGATGTGCTACAAATTAATTCATTTTCAGCGTTATTAGAAAAAGCCATTATCGCTGAAGGAGAAATTGAAGCTGTATTGAAGAATAGTCAAGAACAAAGAAAGGAAGCTGAAGGAAATAATATGATAGGTGGTAGTGGAGGTTGTAATCTTAATAAATGTAAGAGGGATGGTGATATTAATTCAGGAAATAATCCAGTAGAGATTAGGAAGAAAGGCGCGCCGTGCGTAGTTTGCAGGTAGCATCATCAAGGAGTTTGTTTGAAGAAAAAAGGAGTTTATTACAACTGTGGTTAAGAGGGACACATGTCACCTCAGTGTCCCATTCCAAAGAAAACACAAGGTTGTTTTGCGTGTGGGTCGACTGATCATATGGTCCGGAATTGTCCGAAAAGAAATGCAGAGAGGAGAAGTGCCAACAAGGGACCCGGTAGCGGAACCTTGGCGATTCGAGGACCTGCACAGCCAAGAAGACCAACAACATTCACGTTTAGCATGACAATTCCAAATGTAGCAGCTGCCCATGAAGAAGCGACCGGTAACGATTTAGCTTAATAATTAAATTACGCGAGTAATATGAGTTAAATATTTCTATGAAGTGCTTTCTTTTAATAAATTCAAGTCACAGGTTAGAATTTGAAACATAAATTAATATTGTGTTGTTAAGAATGAATTGATGATACAACTTTAAAATATTATAGAGAATAAGAAAGCGGTGATTCCGAGGACGGAATCCTTTTAAGGAGGGGTGAATGTGATAACGGAAAATTTCTAATAATTAAAATTTTACGAATAATTTTTTTTAATTTTAATATTAATATTGATTATCAATTTGCGACAAGTATCTGTGATACGAGTCTCGAGAAGGTTAATTTGTGTATTGACTAATAAATTTAGAGTAAAGTTGTGCTTAACAAGATTAGAAACCCTAACCCTAAGTCTAGATAGGGATTCGATAGAAATTATAATTAAAATAATTATATTAATGTGTACACATTTGTATTGTATAGAATTTTTGATCAATGATTGATCGGATAAGGTTCGAAATTAATAAACCCTAATAAGAGATTAGAAACCTTAATCTCAGGATTAGAAACCCTAACACATAGTTAGAAATCCTAATCGAAAGCTGGGAAACCCTAATTTCATATTCGGGAATCCTAAAACCCTAATTAGAAAACCCTAATCCTAATTAGTGAGCTAATGTGATTAATAAATGTTAATATAATTAGGAAACCCTAATTATACTTTAGAAATATTAATTTCTATTCAAAACTCTAATTGTATTTTTGAAATTCTTAATTTTCTATTTTAAAACCCTAATTAAAAAATTCTAGAATTAGAGTTTGTAAAACCTAAGAGTTAGAACCTTAGGGTTAAACCCTAAGGGTTTGAGCAATTGACCATCATGCCATTAAAATTACAAGAACAATGACCAAAATGCTCTTTATGGGATTTTTATTAGATTACTTATAAATCTTGGTAAATTTGTAGTAGGTGAACAACTCTTGTCCAACCACTTGACTTTGTGACACAAATCTCAGCCACTCAAAAATTGCAGATCCAAGCAACATATAATCATATATATATATATATATATATATATATATATAGATTAAGAGAGAGAAAGTGTACAAACTTTGCCATTTTGTTCTCTTGCTCTCACCAACTCCCTCTCTCACTAGAAGCTCCGAATTATACAAGTAGATCAGTCCTAAATACAGCCCTAGATCAACCAATAACAGGTTGGAGAGCCAAGATCTAAGATTATTCAAGAAAAGGTATAAACCCTAAAACCTAATTTGATCTTGTATGCTAAGAAAGTTTTTGTGTTTAAGTGTTTAAATCAGTGCTAGAGGATGTTATATGATGATCTATCATAGATCCATAGCATCAAAGTTGGTAAAAATTGAAGTTTTTCAAAACTGTTCTTGAGTTAGAAATGTGGTCTGACAAGTAATGTCAGTCGCCACAGATCCTTACTCGTATATGATATGTGTTGTTTTAATGTTGTTATTGGTAACTTGTTATGTTGTCTTCAATATGAAAGTGGAATCACAGTGATTGAATGGCTAGATTTCATTTTATTAACGATCAAAACCCGTTGACCGACGTTGACCGGGCCAAATCTGGGTAACCCAGAAAGCCTTGATCAACGTCTGACAACTTTGTTTGGGCTTAAGATCTGTTAGTGTTTAAATTGTTTGTGGATGTTGTTGTATACATGTTGTAGCCTGTAATATGGACTCCAAGTACATGCCTTTAGATTCCATAAACATCAAATGGATTGGTTTTAATGGGTGGTCAAAGTAGCCCATCTGATCACAAATCACTTTTCTGGAAATTCCAGAAAGTGTATGAACATGATCTCTGACCATGTTTGACCGGATCGTATCTGATGCGTTTGTTATATTTGGATTGTAATTGTGTTATCTAGTTTTTCCTTAACACGAGCCCTACATGTATGAACCAATAACGTACCTAATTGATGGCCGGCCCGAACACCAAATTAATCGAGCCCCAAAGTAGTACCCTGAAGCTGCCTGGGTTTCTAGGTTACCCAGAAAGCCCAGGAGCTGTCTGACAACAAGTTTGTGAGATCCAATCTTCTTGATGGTTTGTTGAATGACCTAAATGATGATTGATAATTGTAGTTTTACATAAACACTACACGATTGAGGTTTAAGTTCGCCCAGTAAAGTAATGGATTGAAATCTAAGGCTGGTCAAACACGGCAGGTTGAACACGAAGCTGTCAGTGTTCTTGAGCTCAAGAACACCAACAGCGACGCTAAGTGTCGCTATAGGCCATTAGCGACGGTTTAATTAATTTATTATTTGATTTTTCTGGTAATTAATTAAAAATAGAAATTTAATTATAAAAATTACCAAAAATGATTTTAAATTATGAAAAATACTTTCTGACTATTTGGAATATTTTTCATTTATAATTATAATTATTTGAATATTAATGCTATTTAATTTATTTAATTAGTGTATTAAATAAATTAGAGAAAAATAATTTTAATTATATATAAAAATCATTTTAAATAAGAATAAAGTATTTAAAATATTTTGAGTTATAAAATGTAACTTTTAATATTTTTAGAGAATTTTCATTAATAAAATAATATTAATGATATTAGATTTATTTAATTAAATAAATAAGATAAAATGATTTTATTTATTTAAAAATCATTTTAAATAAGAATAAAGTGTTAGAAAATATATTTAATTATAAAATATAATTTTCAATATTTTTGGAGAATTCTCATTAATAAATTAATGTTAATGATATTAGATTTATTTAAATATTATATTAAATAAATGAATTAAAATGATTTTATTGATTTAAAAATCAATTAAAAATGAGAAAAATATTTTAAAAATATTTAAAGTTATAATTAATGACTTTTAATAATTTGATAATAATTTCATTAATATTTAAATATTAATGGTGATGGTTTAAAAATGATTTTAATTAATTTAAAAATCATTTAAGTAGAATATTAATGATTTAAAAATATTTTAAGTTATTAATAATAACTTTAATATTTTGACAAGTATCTTTATTAATATTTTTATATTATTAAATATTAATAATGATAAGATTATTTGATAATTAAATCATTTAAAAATGATTTAGATGTTTGAAAAATTATTTTAAATTATTAAAAGCTTAGAAAAATATTATAAACGATATTTGACTTATCTAAAATAATATTGGAGCTTAGATACCAAGATTAATTGACAATAAATGTGTTAATTGTCGGATAGGGTGACCAGAACACCGAGATGAGACCGAAGTCCAACTAGACCGAAATAGTTAGACTTGATAAGTGTTTATATAGGTTATAAACACTAATGTGGCTATGTGGTAATGTGCCTAGGAGAAGTTTGACTGTAAATTACAGTATTGTGTGTTGTGAATTATTGTGCTAATTGTGAGACCGATATTATTGGTTATAGGTCTCTCAAACGCAGATAAGTTTATTGTGTAGCTGTAATCAACACGGAAGGCAAGTTCCATAACTCAACCTTGAGTTATATTCATTCAATTATTATAGTGGTTAATTATTGCTAATTATACCATGTCCAAGGATTTATTGTTGATTATTCGCAGTTAGTGCATGTTTAATAATTCAAATTGAATTACTGATTCAGAAAATATCCATTCGTAGAATAACTGTTGTTGGATATTCATATTCGTAGAAGATAGAATTGACAGTACAGATAATTCCTGTTTATTGTCAAATTATGTTGAGAAATGTCTTAGCTAATTATTCTGGCTAGACGAACATTTGTTAGAACTTGATAAAATCGAGAAGAGAATTCAATTATTATTGATGGATCAATGCCAGTTGTTTCGACTATATCAAAAAAGCAAAACTTGATAGGTTTGAGAAGAGAAGAGAAGCGAAGTGATTAGACATTAAAATCTTTGCATTTCGTTTTTAAATCAAAATCTTGATTCTGAGACTGAGAAGAACAACCTTTTATATAAAGGGAACATTTTAGGTTGTATATTCGGCCATTGCGCACAGTTAAGTATTATGCATAATATAGGGTATAATAAAGCTGATCACTTGTTATACTTGCAGAGGGGTATGATTTAATCTTTATGGTTATCTGATACTCCTGCGTATGTATCAAAGTAAATATTTGATTGATACCCGAGAAAGTAGAAGTTCTAGATCTAATGGATCGCTCAACATAAATTTAGAAAATATTCTACTTTATTATTGCGTAGAATTGATTCTTGTTTATTCATTTGAATATCGTAGAAACTTTGAAAGCGTTGTACTCTTTCATTATCAAATTATTGTGTTGCATAGAAAGGGAGAAGCCTTGTCATTGATTAACGCATTGTTCAGCTAATTCAAAGTTCCCCGAACTTTGGTGTCATTCTATGAAAATAGATAGTTAATTATTCTGATACTTATACATTCATTGTATATCTTAACTTGCGGGGCAAATTTGTTGCTCACCCTTGCTAAATAAAACTTTTCAGCTAGGGACGAAGTGGCAGGAGGTGCTGTGAAGAACAAAGGCAAAGACATATTGATTAATTAGTTATGAATAACATTATTATTATGTTGTATTTGTGAACCCTTTTTGTATAATTAAAGGGTATGATTGTAATGTTAAGGTTAGAGAACCTGGGGTAATGTATTAACTATATCAGTTAATGAAGTGTATGTTCCTATTTATAAATAAATGGGTAGTTAAATGTTATTTATATTGTGGATCGTGAACACCAAACTCAGGGGTCAGGTAACCCGAATTTGGGGGTGTCATATAAGGTCTATCCTACTCATGACCTAGAATTGGCAGCAGTAGTTTTTGCATTAAAAATATGGAGATATTATCTATACGGGGAGAAGTGTGAGATATACACGGACCATAAAAGTCTAAAATATATCTTCACACAGAAGGAGTTGAATATGAGGCAGAGAAGGTAGTAGAACTGATAAAAGATTATGACTGTGATATCTTATATCATCCGGGGAAAGCAAACGTAGTGGCCGGTGCGTTAAGTAGGAAGGGTAGGGAAAAACTATCAATGTTAACGACTCAGAATGAGTTAATAACGGAGATGGTAAGAATGGAGCTAGAAGTTAAATTATCGAGTGAATTGGTAGAGATGTTATTCATAATAGAGACTCAACCAACGATAGTGGAATGAGTTAAGGAAGTACAACTAAGTAACGGGGAGTGAGAGCGAATGAAAAAGAGAATGGAGGATGAAGAAAAGACTAGGTATAACCTTGATAAAGAAGGATTACTTCATTTTGAAGGAAGAATTTGGGTTCTAGATAATTCTGAGTTAAAAGAAGAAATAATGAGAGAGGCCCATAGTTTGAGGTACTCGATGCATCCAGGTAGTTCTAAGATGTATCAAGATCTTCGACAAAACTTTTGGTGGCCAAACATGAAGAGAGAGATAAGAAAATATGTTAGTAAGTGCTTAACTTGTCAGAAAGTTAAGGGCGAACACCAACAACCGAGTGAGTTATTGCAATCATTAGAAATTCCAGAGTGGAAGTGTGAGCATATCACGATGGACTTTGTGGTTAGACTTCCAATGATGAGGAATGGATACAACGTTATATGGGTAATAGTAGATCATTTGACAAAATTGGATCACTTTTTACCAATAGGAGTTAGGTATAATCTAGAGCAATTGGCTAAACTTTATGTCAAAGAAATTATTTCAAGACATGGAGTACCTATTTTGATTGTGTCAGATCGTGATCCACGATTCATATAAAATTTCTAGAGAAGTTTGAAAGAGCAACTGGGAACGCAGTAGAGGTTGAGTACAGTTTATCATCCTCAAATCGATGGACAAAGTGAACAGATAATTCAAATGTTAGAAGATATGTTAAGATCTTGAGTTATGGATTTCAAGGGGAGTTGGGACAAACATATGCCTTTGGTGGAATTCACTTACAAAAATAGTTTTCACGCTAGCATAGGCATGCCGCATTACAAAGCGTTATATGGGAGGAAGTGCAGAACTCCACTGTGCTGGGATGAAGTAGGTGAACGTCGAATGTTGGGACCTGAAATGGGACAACAAATGGCAGACATGGTGAAGTTGATACGTATTCGATTGGTAGCGGCTCAAGATAGACAAAAGAAGTATGCGGATCCTCACCATGAGAAGAGGGAGTTTGAGGTCGGTTCGTATGTCTTTTTGTAGGTGTCGCCTTGGAAAAGGAAGATACGTTTTGGAAAGAAAGGGAAGTTAAGTCCAAGGTTTATAGGACATTTTGAAACTTTAAGAAGGGTAGGAGAGGTAGCTTATGCAGTAGCTTTACCTCCAGAGATGGAACGAATACATAATGTGTTTCATGTGTCAGTACTACATCCTTATAAATCGGACTACAAACACATAATAGAGTATGAATCTATTCAAGTAGAAAAAGACTTAACATATGAAGAACTTCCAATTCAGATTGTGGATAGGAAGGAACAAGTCTTGAGAAATAAGATAATACCTTCGGTGAAGGTAATTTGGAGGAACCACAATGCCGAAAAAGCAACATTGGAACTCGAGAGTAAAATGAAGGAAAAATTCCCCCATTTGTTTAAGTAATTGCATCAAGATTTTGGAGACAGAATCCTTATAAGGGGGGAAGAATGTAACGCCCGAGAAAAATCGGATTTTTGTGAATTAAATTTTTATTTGATTATTTTAATTAAATGGATTTAATTATTTATTTACGTGAGTAAACTATTTAAAGGTCGTTCTATGACCTATAAGGTGCGGATGTGGTTAGGATTTTGGCTATGTGCTAGGATTAATTGTTTTGAATTTCTAAGATGAAAATAAAAGTTTTTCGAGAAATTTCTATAAAAATACTATTCATCCGTTTCTACTCGGGAATTAGTTATGAATTTCTGAGAACACGTAATGATAGAATTCTAAGACGAGATGGAATATCCAATAATATTTCAGTTATGGCAAACAAAGTTTTTGCCTGCGGACTTAAAACCTAAGTGTTAGAAAAAGTGAGTTTCGAGAATTAAATGACTATGTATAATAATTATAGTTATTATACGTGAGAAGTATGAGTATGATACTAGTTATTATACGAGTATAGTATGAAGATTGTTATGACGTATAATACGAATATCATACGAAATATACGAAGAGAATACTAGAATTATACGAGTAGAATACGATTAGTTCTTAATGGACTTTAGTAATTGGACCTTGCCAATTCCAATTGGATGAGATTTATGTCAAGCCCAATGTTATATTAAATTAAGCCCAAGATAAGCCCGATATGAATTAATTCTAAGCCCAAACCAAGAAACCAAATCGTGGATCGAACCGATGGATCACCGAATGGGTAAAACCTATGGGGCAACCCATGTGGGACCCCTAAAGGGCATGTAGGCCGGCCACTTGGTGACCAAGTAAAGTGGTTTGCTTGGTGGGAAAGAAATGAATAGTAAGGAGGTGGCCTTTATGACCAAATTACCCTCCACTTGATTTTTCTATATAAGAAAAGTTATGCTAGTTCATTTGTTTTTTCACCAATATTGAAAAATATATTAAGAGAGAGAGAGAGAAGAGCAATAACAAGTAATCAAGAGGAATCAAAGCAAAATATTCAAGCTTAAGTCAAGAATGTGAAGAACATTAAGGTAACAATACGTAAACTCTAGTCTTCGATTCTTTTCTATTTTATTTTTTCATAGAGAAGTATGAATCGGTGGAGCATGTCTCTTACAGAGTAATAAGGATGGATATTAGTGAATTAAAACATTAACAAGCCATGTATAAGTAAGAATAATAAGCGTCTAAGTGAGTTTTAATCAAAGAAAACCTTTAAAACATTGATTTGGTTGTTGATGGACAAATTGAAAACCATCAAGTATAGGTTATATGCATATTGCTTA
This sequence comes from Panax ginseng, assembly GCA_020205605.1. Lineage (NCBI taxonomy): Eukaryota > Viridiplantae > Streptophyta > Magnoliopsida > Apiales > Araliaceae > Panax > Panax ginseng. Next base: position 32,771,536 of record CM035127.1, on the reverse strand, counting down.
GTTAGGTTATAGATAACAAATCAATGGATTGGTGTATAAATCTCGAGTAACAAAGTTATGGCAAAATTTACGAGATTAGACGATAATCGTCGAAATCGTAAAATTCCCGGATTAGTAGTCAAAAGTCGTCGTTTAACTTGGAAACCTTAGTTTTCGATGACGTATCATAGAATAACATGATTAAGAGTTGTGGACTCAAGAATGGTCGAATTTTGACTTAAAACGAAGAAACGAGTTATGAACATTCACGAACATTAAACGAACGTGTAATAGAAAAGTTAAATAGTAAATTTATTGTTAACGGATTAAAAAATCTACTTTTGTTCGAATGACATCGAAGTATATGAGATAACGGCTTTTCAACGAGCCAATTCCGACTTATAACGATCAAGTTACGAGCCAAAAAGAATTGAAATGAAAAATTAGAAAATTTTTCAAAGGCTCAGGGTCGACGCCGCAACACCTCCCAAGTCTATGAAATAGGAGCCACAGTAGCCAGGGACGGGGATTGCTCATTGTTGATTCGTGTTGCATGGCCTTAATGGTATATTTTGAAAAGTTGGCGCCAGTAAGTAGTAAGCAGAAGAGAAAAAAGTCTGACTTAGTTGATTATTAACCCAACTTTTTACATGATAACTATGGGACATGTATATACTTAATATACATGATAAGACCATTCCTAAATAACATATATAGTGACGATTTTAGGAAATTAACGTTGTTTAAAAGTAATTAAACGAAGAACGTAAAGTGTGAGAATGTAAATCGTAAATCATATTCAAGTTTAACGTGCGTCCTAATATTATACATTATGTAATAGATGTGTGTAATACGTAAATGATAAGAAGTGAAGGTAAAACTTATGTACGTACTATACGAAGTCCGATGTCGGTAATCCGAGAGGAATTCATCTGAGTTAACATATCAATTAGGGTTTCAACTATTATGGTATTTAATCGATGGTTGTTGAGTGTCGGTTTATGACACATGATCATTAATAAGCCATAAGGAAGGATAGTAACTCGAAACGAATATTATTAATGAAATAAATTCAGTTAAGTTATAGAAGAGAAAGAAGTTGGTAAAAACAATGTGATTATATTGTTTGGTAGCTAATTCCAATGTGCTATGTGAATATATCATGTAGAAACTGTAAAGACCAAGAACTATTAAATTTTAATTGAAGACGCTTGAAGGTAAGTTTTCTTAACACTTGTCTAACCTTCGTGTTAGCCAAGTTTCTGTGATTCATGTTATTGTCGACGTCGGGATTTTTATTTGTCCCTTTTCGTTACTTGTTCTTTGGTGTTCTCATGTTAGGTGAGATTTGTTTGAAAAATCAAGTGAAAAAGGTCCGACATATGTAATGTCGACGATGGATTGTTAAGAGTCGCCAATTAGCTTTTTATATAGTTGTACCAACACAACCGAGAAAAGGTTTGAACATTGACCCAGTGATGTGACACTGCTAAACGGGCCGGTGAAATTGAGATTCATTAGGGTCCGGGGACTTGATTATGCAGAGGGAAGGTGTTAGGCACCCCCCGACATCCGTGTTACCACGGTGACCGCCTCTTTTCAAGAAACTGTTATATGAATGTATGTGTGTGTGGATCAATGTGTAATTATTTGGAAGTAGTGCGAGGCCTCGTTCGCACCTATATACACAGGGTTTAAATTTGTATAAATAATTCAGTTTTAACAAGATATGGCAATGATGTTTTATAAAAGAGGTTTTTCAAACACTTGTGCTCAATAGTAATTGAGACCTTTTACACTCCAAATTTATATTAAGTATTCGGCTTGATTGTTTTTAATTTTCGAGATGCGAAGCATCTTCAAGAAAATAATATACAAAATAGTGCCGAACTCCTCGTGGGTATAATAACCATCTGAGGGAATTCGAACATCGTGAATAAATTTACAAGTCGCCATACGGTGAAAATGTCCATCACGGAACGAATCTAGATCGAAGGCGAATCTGTGATCACATGATTCCTAGGCTCACATGATGACACAATGGATAATAAAGCCATAATGACTATATATATAAAAAGTGTAAATATATATATATATATATATATATATATATATATATATATCTGATACATGATCACCACCACGAAACACCTCCATGGGGATCAAAATGTAAAAAAGTCGTAAAAAAGCAATCAACCGCCGGAGTAAACTCAAAGTGGACGAAAAGTAAATAAAGTCATAAAGGCAATTCAACCTCCACGAAGTAAACTCGGTAGGATTGAATGTAAATATATATATATATATATCGTGTGTGTGTGTGTGTAGTAAGCGACTTGGACATAAAATCTAGGCTCATCGGACAAAGTCAAGACAATGTTAATATATATATATATATATATATATATATATATATATATATATATATATATTAAAGCGATGAAAGCGCTCCAGATGTAAAATCCAGGCTCATCGAACAAAGTTTAACACACGTTCATATATATATAAGTATATATATACGAAAGCAAATAAACGCTCCAGACCGAAGTCTAGGCTCAATCGAGGCATAACTCGATAATGTTAGTCCATATATAAATATATATATATATATAAATATATATACACATATATGTACAAACTGAAATAAAACCACGGACCGAAGCCCAGGCAAACACACACAACACGACTCTCAACGTGAAGAAAAGTGTGTGCAAAGATGAAGAGAAAGACTTTAAAGTGTCAGAGAATGATTACAGTGGACTGCCAAAGATGACTTCTATATCTTTAAAAGGATTAACACTCGGCTCCCGCTGGTACAAAAGTAGCTATATATGAGCTCACAAGTGTTTAAAATGAGAAAGCACTTAGTGTAGGGAGAGCACAGAGCAAATTTGACAGGGCTTCCTCGCCATTTTCTCTTTTAAAATGGCCACCCCAAGCCTTCTATTTATAGAGGGGGGGAGCCGTAGGTGTACCTGTGGCTAGGCCACAGATGTACCTACGACTGGCCGGGTTGACTCGTGCTTCGCGGGTCCCGTTGTCTCGAAGAACTTGTATGTATGCACACTAATGTCCGTTCGAACTTTTAGAATTGCAATTTGGGCATCTGAATGAGGTATGTAACACCTATTTCAGACCGCCATTGTCGAGAGTTACACAATGACATGGGATTAGAGGTTGTACGAAGTCAGGAAGATGGGACCATGCCCTCTGGTCTTCAAGCTTCAAATTCTATCCTTTATCATGCGTAATAGTCACTCGGGATTGGACATCCTTGGTTCTTATGGGACATTGCTGTGTAGAAATATGTGTATTAAAATGTTGAGACGACGTGATGTGGCGTCAAGGTGGCAAGATGATGACTTTGCCTCTCACCGGGGTTATCGCCGGTTTGGGCTGATAAAGCAGACGTTGCTCGGGGTTATCTCTGAGATTGGACTGCTGCAAGTGTTGAAGGTCCTCAGTGTCATCTCTGAGGTGTGCCTGTCTTCCCGGTGTTATCTCTGGGTCTTGTACTAAGTGCCTCGGTTTGAGTGCTGAGGTTAAAGCTGATTGCATGCATTTGAAACAAGCATTTCCGGGGTTATCGCCGGAACTGCATTCCTTAGGGTTATCTCCAAGGTTGGTTGCTGCTACTCCCACTGTTGGGACTGAGACTGAATACCTCGGGGTTATCTCCGAGATGGATCGGTCTTCTTCGATGGAATTTCTGGTGTAGGAACTGCATGCCTCGGGGTTATCTACGAGGTTTGGACCTACTATTCCCGGTGTGTGTTTCGGGGTTGAGGCTGAACTTCCGATAGTATCCAGACTGGATGTGAGCTATTTTCCAGGGTTATCTCTGAAAGACGAATCTGCCCTCCTGCAATGTTAGTGACAAGTGTGTAGAAAATTTTGAGTGTCTACAGATGCCCCTCTTTATCATATTCATGCAATGCAAGTCATGGATAGGATAAAGAATCCTAGACACTTAAAATGCAACAAGATAAACATGATGCAATATGATGCAAATGTATGATAAATATGTGCGGGGTTGTTGCCCAACATGATAAGGATGATTATTGGTTCCCTGTTGCTTTTATCGGGGATTGGCTATGATGACAAGATTGGATGTGTGATCTGATTCTCTTAGGATGTTGACATTGGGGTTGTCACCAAAGTCCTTAATCCGTGATACAGACCTGAATCCAAAAATATGCCTCTCGTGTATAAGAGATCTATAGGGATAACGCTCTGTCTGTTTGAGGATTTGTATAACATCTTCCATTATCGATCCTCATTGATGATGTTGATCTTCCTTGGTTTGTATCGCCAGGTCATATCAATGTTTTGCTAGATTTATTGCCAATAGTATGTGTTATCAAAGCTGCCTGACCTTCGCTGATATGTGCATCACCAGATAAAATACCCCTGTTGGGTAAATTGTCAAGGTTGCTTGACCTTCGCTGACGTGTGAATCAATGGATCATGCATTTTAACCCCCGTCGGGGATTTGTTTGGATCATCGCTGATGTGTGTATCAGCGGAACATGAGTTGTAACCCCCGCCGGGGAATGCGTTGTAACCCCCGCCGGGGTTTGTTTGGATCATCACTGATGTGTGTATCAGCGGTTGTTCATCGGATGGCTTCTGACGCTTCGTTGGATATACTTGCCAAAGGTTATAATGATGTCAAGGCTGGTTGACCTTCGTTGATATGCGTGTCAATAGATGAACACGCGTTGTAACCCCCATCAGGGTTCTCTAATCGAGTATGCGTGATGCCCCCACCGGGGTACTGTTTGATAGAGAATGCGTGATACCCCCGTCGAGGTGTTGAGAATGATTAGGGTTACAACCCTCAAGTGGCGGCATTGAACCCACGTCAGGTATGGTCGGGTGTATCTTGGAACAACTGACATCATTGGCATAATGTACCCTGTACTTGGGTGAACACCAATGAGTGATATGTAGACCCACGACTTGATCTGAGAAAACCAGGATTGTAAGCCATTATGCTCAATCGCGTAGCGTTTTTATTCCTGATTTGGCTTTTTTAGCTTATGAGAATTCTGTTACAACTCGAACTGAACCGAGATGGAGGGTGGGACCCACGTAGGGGTGCCGCAGTACACTATTACTGACCATTGTGTGGACTGCTGGCATCCGTGGCTACTTAATGCCAGCAGGTTACTTTTATAATTAATTTTCATATTGCGCCATTAAGGAAATCTGAAAGCTCTTCTTCAGATCTGCTGAGTTCGGGAGACTTTCTACAAATTCTTTCACCGTACAAGTGTTCTGCACTGTCCTGGCAACGTATGCATGTCTTCTTTTCCAGTTTTTATCCGTTGGAAAATGACTTATCATATAAAATGCATCTAAACACATAGTAGTGAATATGCATGCTCAAATGACTTAATAAAAAAATATTCAACATAGTAATTGTTAGTATTAAACCATGCTGAACATAATGATGTGAAAAAATTTGACTTTTGAGACAGTTAAACTGGCACCTTTTTATGCTATTTCTTATCCTATTTGAGGACAAATGAGAAAAAGGCAAAAATGCAAAGTAATCCTGGTAATTAAACTACCCTTACGGATTGATGACTTTGACTTTTTGTGCATATAGTATGTATATGACTGTGGGCAGGTGTGCTACTGAATGGCCACCTAGTCATGCCTATGTGTATGTGGATAGTCCTATTTATAAAGGGGACTATGGAAAAAATTTCAAAATGTAGGCATTTGAATAGTCATGCATTTTAACTCTACTGTAGCTGTACATTAAAGCAATGCATGCATGCATGTGGTCATAAAATGCATTTTGAAAGGAAAGCTCCATGTTAGAAATTACCACACCCTTTCTGAGGTAATTTGGAGACTTTTGTCCAGATATTATGGATCCAGATCAGCCGAGTAGTTCCCGTAGGACCACTTCTGGTCTACAGAGGAGGGCTTCTGAAGTGCCTCGACCCCGTTCTGTTAGACAGCCTCGTCGGTTGGTGGAGGTGGTGATACGTCCAGTCTAGGTTGATGTGTCGAACGTTAAGGACGAGAACGAGGATGTTCCAGTTACGAACCCCGCTTCTGCTGTGCATATTCCCCGTAGGGACCTCTTAGTATTCAGGTGGCAAACCCAGAGCTCTTGGGTGATTTGAGTCGACATCCCTCGATGAATTTGCATACCAACGAGGTATGACGTTAGATCTTGATCTTCATTCTTTCCTATTGATGAGGAGTAAAGGATTTTGATGTTGATCTGCACTTTATATAGGTTCCTGGCTTTACACATCCTCAAGGGGACTGGCTCAGTATTCACTCCATGTACCAGGCTCTGCATCCTGACTATAGAGCGATTGTGCATGACTGGGGATTTGAGGCGTTCTTTTCAATCCTTTCCCGTTGTTGTCCCTGGGGTTACCTCAGGGCATTGTCTGAGCGCTGGTTTCACCAGACTCAGTCACTCCATTTACCTCAGGGCAGTGAGAGCTCTCAGGGAGGGTCAATCCATTGTACCAATGATCATGGTAGAGACGCTGAGGTCGGCCACATACTGCTGCACCTATTCGATGGGAGTGTTTACAGGCAGTGCGATCAGGCTATACGTGTGGTTCATGTCACACTTGAGACCGATTGGGACCTTTCGCAGACATGGGTATTGCTTCACCCATGATATAACTATGACTTACTCCTTTCAGCCATCGGAGTGTACAAACGCTATGTCTTGGACAATGTTATCGACGGATATCAGAGATCCGTGTGGCATTTTTCCATGCACATGGCTTAGCTCACCCTACAGCTTCATTACTCATGCTCCAGGCATGGACTATCTCCCTCTGGCTGGTTTGAAGGGCATAACTACCTATCACCCGCTGGTCGTGATGTCACAGTTTGACCAGTTCTAGGATTTCCATCCTTTCGAGGGGGCGCTAGGTCGGCGTTTAGCTTCTCGCCATCTATCAGCAGAGGACCGATCCTGGGTGTATGTATGTTGGGATCAGCGTGAGATATCTGCTTTCTCTATTATCCATCCGGGTTATTCTCTAGAGTATTCTGCGTGGATGGATACAAAGTTTTCATCGGCTGTGGCAGTATCCATAGTACCGGATAGTGATTCAGACGATGGAGAGCCCATGGAGGACGTTGATTCTCACGTCGAGGTGGAGCAGTCTACTGGGTCGCCAACATCTCCTTTAGATTCTCCCAGTACTAGCACTGTTGTGATCCAACATTCAGCCTAGTACTTTGAGCAGAGTTTTCATCTGATGACCTTCGAGAGAGATCAGGCTAGAGCCTTGATGTTGACAGCCCTTGATGGGAGAGACACAACTCTATTAGAGAGAGACGAGGCATTAGCTCGTAGAGACGCCGCTGTTGTTGAGCGGGATGAGGCCAGATCAGCCAGAGACGCCGTGACAGTTGATAGGGATAGTGCCATATCTTCCTGGGACGTAGCCATTACAGATAGTACCATTGTGAGGTCCCTTACCACTGGCATGATTATAGAGATGAGCACATACATTGATGAGCATAGAGTCACCATGCAGATGGCTGCAGATCTATTAGCTCGTGTGGATACCCTTGTACATGAGACCACATCGTTACCTCCTTCTGCTGAGATGGATACCATGTTGGACTTGATAGCTCACATATACACCGATTTATAGATGAGCTTGTATTTTCCTGCACAGACTAGCTTAGCCATTTTGTCATGTACAATTTATATTATGTTTATCAAACAACATTATATATAGCAGGGAAATATATTTTTGATCACTTCCCTTTTAGATATGTCTTTTGTTTGCTTGATATTTGCTTGTTTCTTCAAGGCTTATGATCTTGATGTATTCTGAATTCCTCCTTGATGGATGGACATTGAGTTGTCACTGGATAGTTCAGAATGGATCGTTGAAACATATGGATCCCTACCATCTTTGGTGTCTTGGGACTGGTTTCTGTATGGAAATATAGAGAGGAGTGTGGCTTTCCTCTCTGAGGTTGACTGCACCACATATGGTCGCCAATACTTCTATTTGTGAGAAGCCTAGTTAATTCCATCTCTTATGGATTGGTGTTGCTCTTTAAGGTACAACTGCAGCTTAGATGGTCGCTGAATCTCCTATTTAGGAGGAGTTCTGGTAATTTCATCCCTTTAGTCTGAAGCCGAATGAAATGTAGTGGATTGAAGGATGATCCCAGTACCAATTGACAAGTGTTGGTGTTTTGGTAGGGAATGAGACCAAACCATAAATGGCTGCCTACGTACTCCTATTGAAGAGGAGATCAGGCATGCGTAGTTCAAACCTAGTGTAAGAGGCTCAACGTTGTATGTGGCAGGATTGGTGTAGGAATTTTTTTGTTGTTTTTGTTTTTGTAAGGAGAAGGGTGTAGGAATGTTTTTGTTGTTTTTTGTTTTATTGCGACCGAGCCATGTAAAATGGTTGCCTACGTACTCCTATTGAAAAGGAGATAATGTTGACGTAGTTCGCCCCTCAGGACGATTCGCAGCCGAAGAGAAGTATGAATCCTATGTGCAGGCTATACTGCGAGGAGAAGAAAGTTTGATCCCATGATTGGGACAAACTGCAGGTGTGAAAAAGTTTGATCCCGTCTTCAGGATAAACTGTGAAACCCCAGATTTTATGAATAAAGATTTAATTTTCTCGAAATATTTTTTTAATATTATGGTGTGGATTTGAGATAATGTTATAGCTGTGGGTAGTATTTATAAATTTTGAAATGTATGCAAGTTGTTGTATAATATTCGATTGGTCGGGGAATATTCTTTTTGTCGGGGAATATCCGTACGACGGTACAATCATTGGTGGACCCCACAACAAAATTATTGTCGGATTGAGAAAACGACAAAAATATTTTATGAAAATAATGGCGAAAGTTTTACCAGATTAATCTTGTTGAACTACTCGGTAGTAGTAAAAAATACGATGTCTGGCATTGGTTGCATAGTAGTAACACACGGTATTGATTATTGATGCTTACGTGATAAGTCACTCGGTTTTGTTTTATTAGTATTATTAATGTAATAAAAGCAGAAAATCTTTTATATAAAATGAATACTTTTATAAAGTTATTCATTTTATTAGACTATAAATAGAATATATTATATTCTATTACGCATAGTATTTTGCATAGTAAAATCTTTTTTATATAAGCCAAGAATACTTTTATAAAGTTATTTGTTTTATTAGAATATAAATAGAATATATTATATTTTATTATGCATAGTGTTGCATAGTACCTGCATAGTGTTTTGCATAGTAAAATCTTTTTATATAAAACAGAATACTTTTATAAAGTTATTCGTTTTATTAGACTATAAATAGAATATATTATATTTTATTTAAAAGATTTTGTTTTAAATATGGACCGTCCGATTAAAATTAAATCAATCTGGACCGTTCATGAATTAGTTACTGTACAGTCCATTCTTCTATAAATAGAAGCTCATTCCTTCATTATTTCTTACGAATTCATTGAAACTCTAGAGAGAGAAACTATAGAGAGAGATCTTCTTCTATAATCTTGAGCGTATTTCTTTAGAGTTTAAGAAAACTTTGAGCGTAGTACAAGTTTTCTTCGAGTATATCCTCGCCCTACCAGTCAGAATACTCTTCTTTCAAAGGTAGGGGATATTATTTGTTGTACTCGTAAGGGATATTATTTGTTGTACTCATAAGGGTATTCTTTCTTTCTTATTCGTGAAGAGAACTTATGTTATTCCATTCTTTATTATTTTGTTGGAATAACCTGTATACGTGGGATACCCTATACTTGGTGAAATTCTTCTGTTATTCCATTCTATATCATTGTGTTGGAATAACCTGTTTATGCGAAGTACCGCATACATGGTGAAATTCTTCTGTTATTCCATTCTTTATTATTCTATTGGAATATCCTGTCGGTGCGTATTACGCTTGACCTGGTTCCATTATTTATCATTTTGTTGGAATATCCTGTCTGTGCTTTACGAATGACCTGGTTCCATTATTTATTATTACATTGGAATATATCGTATGCAATGCGTTTATGCATGACACGGTTCCGTTATTTATTATTACATTGGAATAACACATGCGTGCGATCTATCGCATGTCTGGTGATTTCTTTTGTTATTCCATTCTTTATTATAATCAGTTGGTTAAAGTTTTGACTTCTATACTCCATGAAATTAGTGAAATATCCTTGATATTTGCGCTTCATCCTGTATCATTTCATGGAAATATTCTTTTGAGCATTCTTGAATTTTACTCCACAAAGCAGTATCATGTTGACAATTTGGACGTTATTGGTTCCTGGATAAATTAATTCTTGAACTTGTTTTATTGAATTATTATGTCATTGTCATCATCCTCATGTTTATATTATGTTGAAAGTCATCTGTGGCCTATAGTGCATAGATGGACTTGGTATGATTATGACTAGGGATTATTCGGTATAATCATGACTGTAATGTTACAAATGATGTGAAACAAATCCTCATTGGCCCGTAGTGCATTGATGGACAATTTTTGGTATGATTATGGCTATGGATTCTCTTCGGCCAAGGGTGCAAAGATGAATTATTTTATGGCATGATCAGGAACGTTGATGAAAACACGATTATCTTTGGCCCGTAGTGCATGGATAATTCGTGGTCGTGATACTAAAGAATATCCTTGACCTGTAGTGTAGAGATGATTTGATGATGTGGATTATTTATTAAGATGAGTCTTAGCGATAAAAGTGATGAAAAACCTTTTAAATCATAGAAGATAGTAGATTTTATTCTCTACTTGACTCCTCTAATGGATTGCTTGTTCCGCTGCAGTTAAACTTGTTTGTTATATTTTATCAGTTTAACACTGTTGAAGGCTAATGATAATTTATTCTGCATTATCTTAGTCATAATATTTCTTACTGGGCTAGTTGAGCTCACCCTTTTGCTTTCATTGTTCTCTTCAGGAAATGAGAACGTAGGAAGGACTAATCGGGGGAAACAGAGTGATGGTCCTAGATGGTACATTAGTAGTCCTCACTATTCTGTGAAATAGTGTGATAATAAATGTAATGAGGACCTCATTGAGTTTGTATATTGTCTAGATGACAATATTTGTATTAAAACTCACAGCATATATTTAGTCGTATTTTACACGACTGTTGTATAATTAAGTTGTATTTGAATTTTGTACCATGTATTTGGCGACTCAAGATGGGTGATGTATACCTATTTTGGGTGTGTCACATAAACTGCAGGCATAAAAGGTTCAATCCCTGGGGGGATAACCAAAGTTGTATGAACGTAGTGAAACAAGGCTGCTGGCTTGAAGAGTATGTTTTTTTCCTGATGGGCCAAGTGTGGTGAAGAGTTGTATGTGATGATGGGTTAAAGAACCGGAATGACTGGTGATCTGATGATCCAACACCAGGATGTTTGCTTGATGGTAACTTCAGACATAGTACCGTTTCATGGTGTCCGAGTTGATGAGTTGTGGAAATTCATCACTGTCCATTTCCTGCAATATGAGAGCGCCTCCTTTTAATACCTCATTGACAACAAATGGGCCTTCCCAGTTAGGGGCGAATTTTCCCTTGGACTGATCTTGGTTGTCAAGTATCTTCTTTAAAACCAAGTCATATTGATTAAACTGCCGTAGCTGGACTTTTCTATTGTAGGATCTGGCGATCCTTTATTGATATAACTAACCATAGAAGATAGCCGTGGTTCGCCTTTCGTCTATTAGAGACAATTGGTGATACCTGTCTTGTACCCATTGATCTTCATCCAGCTGAGCGTCTATCAATACCCTGAGGGATTCCATTTCAACTTCTATGGGGAGCACTGCTTCCATCCCATAGGTTAATGCGTAGGGGGTTTCCCTAGTGGAAGTGCACATTGATGTTCAGAGGCTAATTTGAGTAAAGAAGGCAATAAGTCAGGCCATTCTTTGTGGTTGGCGGACATCTTTTGCATGATCTTCTTGATGTTTTTGTTAGCCGCTTCAATAGCACCATTCATCTTTGGACGGTAGATGACGGAGTTAAGATGTTTGATGTGGAATTTACTGCATAACTCCTCAATCATTTTGTTGTTGAGGTTCGTAGCATTGTCTGACATAATTAACTCTGGTTGTCCATATCGATAAATGACATTATTTCTGATGAAAGCAATGATGACTTCTTTTGTAACCCTGGGAAGGAGGCTACTTCTACCCACTTGGTGAAGTAGTCAATCATGGTGAATATAAAGCGATACCCATTACTGGCTTTGGGATCGATGGGCCCGATCACGTCCATTCCCCACATTAAGAAGGGCCAAGGTGAACTCATATTGTGGAGCTCCCTCGGAGGGGCGTGGATGGCATTTCCATGAATTTGGCATTGATAACACCTCTTGACGTGATCATCACAGTCAGCTTTGAGGGTAAGCCAATAGTGTTATGTTCTGAGGATCTTCTTAATAAGCAGGGGGCCACTCATGTGTGGGCCACATACTCCACCATGGACCTCATCCATGAGCCTCTGAGCTTGGTCCTGGTCCAGACATCTCGGGAGACCTAGTCCTGCATCTCTCTTGTAGAGTACATCTTCGCTAAGGTAGAATTTTATAGCAAGTCGATGGATCCGCCTTTTCTCAGTCGGGCTTGCCTCAGCGGGTGTAAATCCATCTCGTAGGTACTCCTTGATATGCTGATACCAAGGGTGCTGGATGGGAGGTAGCTCATCCGATACTTCTCCAACATAATTCCCATAGGTTGGTGCCTTGTGCAGGACAAATGTGACACTTGGCATGTGTTCCTTGTCCGACATGTGAATTAAGGAGGCCAAAGTTGCTAACGCGTGTACAAAGTCATTCCTATTACGAGGAATGTGTAGAAAGGAGATTTCTTTGAACTCCAAAGCTATCTGTAAAACTTGTCGATGGTAAGGCAGCAAATGTAGCTCTTTGGTTTGATAGATTCCCGTGGATTTTCTGATTACCAACTCTGAATCCCCAAAGATAGTTAACCGCCTGATGCCCATTGAACGGGCAAGTTTTAGCCCCATGAGACAACCTTCATACTCAGTTGTGTTGTTGGTGCTGACAAACTGCAATTTAACGGCGACGTGATACTTCTCCCCCGTACCAGATACAAGAACTGCTCCAACTCCAGAACCTTCCATATTAACAGTTCCATCGAAATAAATTTCCCATGTATGGCATGTATCATACTGATGGTGTTGTTGAACTGTCATTACCCCTTCATTGGGGAAGTAGGTTTCCAAGGGTTTAAAATCCCCTGACGGTGCGGCAGCAAGCTGATCTGCAATTCCTTGACCTTTGATGGACTTTTACGTCACATAGACGATATCAAATTGTTGTAGAATTAACTACCATCTGGACAGCCAATAATTTAACATGGGTTTGTTGAACACGTACTTAAGAGGATCCACGCGGGATATGAGATGGGTTGTATGACCATGGAGGTAATGTTGTAACCTCATGAAAGCCCATGCTAAAGCACAACAAGTATTCTCAATCAGAGTGTAATCGTGTTCACTGCTGCTGAATCTTTTGCTGAGGTAATAGATAGCTCATTTTTGGCCTCTATCGTCATTCTGTCCCTGCATGAAGCCCATGGAATTGTCACTTATGGACATGTACATGAACAGGGGAACATCATCCCTAGGTGGTACCAAAATGGGAGCTTTGACTAGATGTTCTTTGATTGTGAGGAAGGCCTTCTGGCACTCATCGTTCCATTTCATGGAGGAGTTCTTCCTTAATAACTTGAAGATAGGCTCACAGGTTGCTGTGAGTTGAGAAATGAACCTGCTAATGAAGTTGATTCTTCCCAAAAATCCCTGTATTTCTTTCTCTACATCGAGGAATGGGCATTTCGTGATGGCACGGATTTTAGTGGGGTCCATTTCAATCCCTTTGTGGTGATTAGGAATTCTAGCAACTTGCACGATTGAACGCCAAAGGCGACTTACCATTGGATTCAACTTCAAGTTGTACTTATGCAACCTGTTGAATAGCTTCACGAGATGGTCTAAGTGGTCATCTTCCCTTCGGGATTTGACAATGATGTCATCCACGTAGATCTCTATCTCTTTGTGCATTAAGTCATGGAAAAGAGCCATCGTATCTCGTTGATAGGTGGCGCCGGCATTGATGAGGCCGAATAACAACCGTCTATAGCAAAAAGTTCCCCAAGGCATGATGATAGTAGTTTTCTCATGATCTTCCTCAGCAACCATAATCTGGTGGTATCCAGCGAAGCAATCCATAAAGGAGTACATGTCGTACTGAGCAGTATTGTCAATGAGAATGTGGATAAATGACATGGGAAAGCTATCTTTGAGGCAAGCTTTGTTCAGATCCTGGTAATCCACGCAAACTCGCACCTTTCCTCCAGGCTTAGGCACGAGAATGATGTTGGATATCCACTCAGGATATATAGACACCATGATAATACCAGCATGAAATTGTTTCACAATTTCTTCTTTCACCTTTAAACTCCACTCAGGTTTCAATCGCCTGAGCTTCTGCTTGACTGGCTTTAATCCCTCTTTAATGGGAAGACGATGAAGAACAATATCAGTGGACAAACCCACTGTAACGCCCCCAAATTCAGGTACTTGAAACCCGAACTCAGTGCTTTACGATACCATTTCTATGAGCGGAATAATACTAATAATAATAACAATAATATAAATTCCAAACTTAATTTACATAAATATCAGAGTCTAAACCCAAGCACGCAACCTTTACTACATTCATTACATGATTGATAATGCATATCAATGCCTTAATACTGTCTATCTATTACAAAATATACCAAAACACTTATTCTGTTTACTTTCCTTTTCCCTTGTTCTTGTCCGAACCTTCTGGTTGTTCACACTTAGCTGAAAATATTTAAATTAAGTAATGATGAGCATTTGAGTGCCCAGCAAGTAATAACAATTATAAATATTAGCTGAATGGATTACATGTTTTCTTTGTACGACACTTCTACAACTAATTAATAGTTGTGAAGTAAGCTGAACCAATAATAATAACATAACAATTCTATATCAAAAATTTGAAACTACATACTGACTATAAACGGGTATTAGTCGACAAATTATGAACATTATTTTTAGTTTTCACTAAGGTTTAGCAGAACTTCATCCGCAAACTATTATAACTTATGGGCGCGAGGGTGATCATCCCAATGTGCCCTGTATTTATGAATACTGCATGCAAGAACGATATTATCGTTCATCTTATCCGCCTTTGGCGCACAAAAGTTTTCCCAAATTAGGGATGTTCATACTTAGTCGGAATCCAAACCAAAGCAATTTGATTGGATACAATATAGTTCTATCATATTCAACGATATTTCTAAATATGTGTCTAGTTGGGTAAACTAGCTTAGACGTCTTTTAATTAAGGTATACATAATGGAAATTAATAAGTATGTATCATCATGTGATTAAATACAATGATTATCCAAGTGAGGACACTTGTATAACCATATTTAGAAATTAACGAACAGAATAAATATCTGAATTATACAATAATACTAGACTGATAAATAATAATTGGATACATAATCGATAATAATATGGTTAATATTCTGGCACAATGATAATATAATTCTGAATTATGTCCATTGAATAAAGGAAATGCAAAGGTAGGATACTTGACTGGTCTGCTGCTTACAGTACGTAACTTAGTTTTATCTTTTATATCAAAACCTATCATTAATAAGATCATTTGATCGATTAGAATAACATATCATAACACATAATATTGCTTATTGTAGTCAGCACATAATCTAATCACATTGTCACACATGTTTAACAGTCATTGGATCACAAACAAACACGTATCTAGTTATCTAAGTCTAGAGCAATATCGAAAACACGTCGGTGTACCGAAGGCTTTATCGGGTAATTATTGAGTCTAAGACTCTACACTGAAGTTCTAAATAACATAAACATCGGTCAAATTATTTTTAAATGACTTCTAATAATTTTTAAACAATTATTATAATTTCTCATGATTTTTCAAACACCGGAATTATTATTAAATGATTTAAATATTAAATAATTCTATTATCATTAATATTTAATTAATATTAAACTATTAATAAAACTATTGCCAAAATATTAAAGTTATTTATAATAACTTAGAATATTTTAAAGTATTAATATTACCCTTAAATGATTTTTAAAAAATTTAAAACCATTTTAAATAATTATCATTAATATTTAAATATTAATGCATTACTAATCAAAATATTAAAAGTCCTTAATTATAACTTAAAATATTTTTAATTCATTTATTTCTTTTTTTAAATGATTTTTAAATTAATAAAACCATTTTAAATTATTTATTTAATATTATTAATAAATAAATCTAATATTATTAATATTAAATTATTAATGAAATTATCCTTTAAATATTAAAAGTTATATTTTATAACTTCAAATATTTTTAAACACTTTATTTTCATTTAAAATAATTTTTATAATATTAAAATCATTTTAAAACTAATTTATTTAATATAATTATTAAATAATTCTAATATCATTAATATTAAAATATTAATATTTTTATGACAAAATATCAAAAGTTATATTTTATAACTTCAAATATTTTTATAACCTTTAAATGATTTTTTAAATCATTAATTCTATTTTTCATAATTTATTTAATACATTTATTAAATAACTTAATTATCATTAATATTAATTTATTAATGAAATTTATCACAAAATATTAAAAGTCATTAAAAATAACTTAAAATATTTTCTTATACCATAATATAATTTTAAATGAATTTTCAACTATTAAAATCATTTTAAACAATTTATTTAATATAACAATTAAATATTAAATACCTTTAATATTCCAAAAATATTATATATTTAAGAAATATTTTAAAAACTATTAAAAACTAATTTTTTGGCTTTAAAATAATTTTTAGTAATTTATTATGTATTTTTAATAATTAAAAACCATTTAATACTAATTATTTAATAAAAAAATTAATTTAGTAATTAATTTGTCGCTAATGGGCCCTATAGCGACGAAACTGTCGCTATATGTGTTCTTGAGGAAACCCATGTATTCATACTTAGTGACTGAGGGTACTAGTTTGACCAAGATTAAATCTTTGCTTGACGTGTTTCTGGGCAAGTTATTGGTTAGATATTTGTAGTGCTAGTGTAACACTGCATGATACAACAACAATCATGACTATACAACATAAAACGAATGAGATATGGGCTTGTAAAGTGGTACATCGAAGGTATTTTTCATTTACGGGTTACCAGAAATGAAGAAACGATTCGGCGATCACTTTTGGGCTTTCATAACTTGCAATCCTTGTGACGCCCTCAAAATTGGTATACATCACCTATTCTGAGTCGCCAAATACACGGTACAGAATACAAATACAATCTTTAATATACAACAAGAGAGCTGGGAGTTTCAATACAAATACCGTCTTCTAGACAATATCCACTCTCAGAATAAGTCCTCATTACATTTATTGTCACACTATTTAACAGAATAGTGAGGACTACTAATACTATCATCTGATCCATCACTCCGTTCCCCGACTCGTCCCAACTATATTCTCATTTCCTGAAGAGAACAGTGAAAGAAAGGGTGAGCTCAACTAGCCCAGTAAGAAATATTATGACTAAGATAATGCAGAATAAATTATCATTAGTCTTCAACAATGTTAAACTGATAAAATACAATAGACATCAAGTTTAACTGCAGCGGATCAAGCAATCCATTAAAAGAGTCAAGTAGAGAATAAAATCTACTATCTTTTATGATTTAAAAGGTTTTTCATCACTATTATCGCTAGGACTCAGCTTAATAAATAATCCACATCATCCCTGCACTACGGCCAATGATAGTCATTAGTATCACGACCACAAATTATCTATGTACAACGGGCCAAGGATATTCGTGTATTCATCAATGGTCATGATCATGCCAACAACTGTCCATCAATGCACTACGGGCCAATGATGACTTTTTCCACATCATTTATACCATTACGGTCATGATTACACCGAATAATCCCTGGTCATAATCATACCAAGTCCATCTATGTACTACAGGCCACAAATGACTTTCAACATAATATAAACATGAGGATGATGACAATGATATAAGAATTCAATAAAATAAGTTCAAGAATTAATTTATCCAGGAACCAATAACGTCCAAATTGTCAACATGATATTGCTTTGTAGAGTAAAATTCAAGAATGCTCAGAAGAATATTTCCATGAAAAGATATTGGATGAAGCGCAAATATCAAGGATATTCCACTAATTTCATGGAGTATAGAAGTCAAAACTTTAACCAATTTGAGTATAATAAGGAATGGAATAACAAAAGAAATCACCTGTGCATGCGATAGACCGCAGACAAATGAGTTATTCCAACAGAATAATAATTAATCGGAACCAGTCCCCAGTAAAACGCATATGCACATGATATTCCAACAAAATAATAAAGACTTGTGTACGCGCCCAAAATTAGGTATACAAAGACCCATTACGAGTCGCCAGATACATAGTACAAAATTCAAATACAACTTCATTTATACAAATGTTGGTCGTCGTATAGAATACGCACCACGATTAACTATGAGTTTTAATACAAATGTATGTAACTTTCATGGTACCTCTAACCACAACCTTACAATGATACTTTACATAAAAGTATAGTTAAAAGCTGCTTTTAGAAATTAAAATCTTTGGGAAGTGCTCAAGGAAACCTTCGTACATGGGAGGACATGCGTCTAGGTTATGATAGACATCATATGTCCACAGAATTATCCTTGGTTGACCCAAAAGTCCCCAAAGAAAAACAAGAAGATTACTATCATCTTCTTTCCAATGGTGAGTCTTCTCTTTATATATAAATATCTCTGTTGTCTCTAAGTGAAAATTATGTTTCAAATATACTCCAAGATCATACAGGTAGTGCTCGTAGATATATTCAGCAAGTGGATGTGCACAACCATGTCTTATGAGAACACGAGGTTGTATGTCATTAGACATCTTGTATGATAGTGGCAAAACACCCTTCCAAAGTTGGGTTCGCCTCACCCTATTTGATTCACCAAATATAACTACTAAATGATGTATAAAATACAACACACTTTTCTATACTATTTAGGGAGAACCTCCACAGGTAGAGACCATCGTTCTATTCCCCTATTATCCCCCACTCAATCTTTATAATACTGTAGACACGAAAGGAATTACAAGCGAGAAAGGGTGAGCACAACTAGCCCAGTAAAGAATATCATGACTAAAGATAATTAAATTATCTATAGCTTTCATCAATAATAAATTAGAGATTTAGAACATATGGTAGATGATAAAACTTTTCAACCATAGTTGCAGTGGAACGAGCAATCCATTAGAAGAGTCAAATAGACCATCAGGTCTATTATCGTCTCCACGTTAAAAGTCCACCAATAATATTTTATCCCTATAACATCAATCAACAATTCCTGTCCACAATCATATGAATAACTCATAATCATAATTGTGATTCTCAATTCCTTTTCGCACCGGTGATTTAAGATAATTTTCATCATTGTCTTCACCGAAACATCAAAAATCATGGTTATACCAAATCACAATTCCTCGTCGTAATCATTAAATCATCTTTGCACTCACGACCAAAGTTATTCATTATTATCACATCCATGAATTAATATTTCATTCTTTGAGACTCAAATTTCAATAATTAATCCACATCATCGAATCATCCATGTACTACAGGCCAAGGATATTCTTTAGTATCACGACAACGAATTATCCATGCACTACGGCTAAAGATAATCGTGTTTTTATCAACGGTCTTGATCATGCCATAAAACAATTCATCTTTGCACTATGTCCAAAGAGAATCCATAGCCATAACCATACCAAAAACTGTCCATTAATGCACTACGGGCCAATGAGGACTTTTTCCACATCATTTGTAACATTACGGTTGTGATTATACCGAATAATCCCTGGTCATAATCATACCAAGTCCATCTATGCACTACATGCCACAGATGACTTTCAGCATAATATAAGCATGAGGATGATGACAATATTATAAGCATTAGTCAAACTAAATCAAGGATAAATATTAAAGACTTTAAATTTATCCAAACATTATCAATCACTTAATAAAATCATAATCTAATATTGTTAATATTATAACAATATTTTAATCACATCTTAAACTTATAAACAATTTAATTTAATTATTTACATTTTTCCAAATAATGCATTTAATCATTCTAAATGTCATATTCATAAGATTTCATCACCAATAATCAAATTACTCATCAAAAATCTGCATATACCTTATATAAGATTTTCAAGCCATAAAATCCTATTTACCAATTTTTCTAATTTTTCGTAACTAAATCATTTTCATGAAAAATACTAAATCATTCCCAAAAATTATTCTTTTCTGGGATTTAGCATAATATAGTCCCATATTGAACATATATTTTTCTTGACATTTTTAAAATTCATTTACTATTTTTCAAAAATCAATTTCTAATTAATTCCTTAAGAAATTAGCTACCTCATGGTTAACTCCAGAAATTCCCAAATCTTGTTAGGATCTTACACATGTTAACGTGAGCTTCCAGTTTAAATTTCATGGTCATCGGAGTTATAGAACTCCGATTATAGCATTTTTCGTCTAAAAAACCTAAATATTGAAATGGTCATAACTTGCTCATTTTAAGTCCAAATGAGCTCATTTTTGTACAGGAGGTACTTTATACCATATACTTTCATGTTCCAAAAAGGCCAGAATTTTTCTCACAAATTAAGTGGTTGAAACAGCCCTTTTAAAAATCGTGGCAGCAGCCTTTTGCATATTTTGCATTTTTTTCGTACTTTGCTAAAATCAGTCCACACAAAAATCTACAACACCTTTTCCAGTGATTCCACTTGGATAAGTTACAAAACTCATAGACCTAACTCTAGAATTTGACCACACTCAAAATTTCGAAATATAATAGGAGATATGGTCAATTGAATTTCGTGTTCCATTTTAACCAAAATTTGATTTTTCAACCCTTTGTGATTTCTAAGAAACTTTCATGTTTTCACATAATAACCAACATAACTCATCATAACAATTACTAATACCACATATACCCATGATTTTCATTAGTCCAATGCTTTTATTATGACTTTCATCATAATCCACGTAAACAGATCATTTCCACAATTTAATAAGGAATAAAATACAACGGATCGTTCACCATGCATGTGGTAATCCACATAGACAGGTTATTTCAAAAGAATAATAAAGAATAGAATAACAAAAGGATTCACCATGCATGCGATAGAGACCAAGACAGATGAGTTATTCCTAATGAATAATAAAAATACGGAAACTGTGTCCCGCCAGAAACGCACAAAGAAGGATATTCCAATAGAATAGTAAAGACGGAACCAGGTCCGGCGTAAAACGCATAGACATGATATTCCAACAGAATAATAAAGACTGGAACCAGGTCTGGTGTAAAACGCACAGACAGGATATTCCAACAAAATAATAAAGAATGAAATAACAGAAGAATTTCACCAAGTATAGGGTAGCCCGTGTATACAGGTTATTCCAACAGAATAATAAATAATGGAATAATAGAAGTTCTCTTCATGAATAAAAAAGAAATAATACCCCTTACGAATATAATAAATAATATCCCCTACCTTAGAAAGAAGATTACTGGATATAGAAGTAGTAAAGTAGCAGAACACTTTTCTTCTTTCTCTCTATAGTTTCTCTCTCTAGAGTTTCAGTGAATTTGTGACGAATGAGATTTTGTAAATTAATTTTAATATTTATTGAATTAAATAAATATTTGTTCGATGATTTAATTATTGGATTAAATAATTAATTGATGCAATTGTGGTAGATTAATTTAATTATATGTGTTGCATTTATGAAATTAATGTAGAGAATAATTATTATTTAAATATGTATTTATGTGAGCTTATTGAATTAGATGAAATATTTAATTAAGCATGATGTTATTTTAATTAATTTAATTATTAATTAGAGAGTTAATAATTTGACATTATTAATTAATGAGAAAATTAAATATATGACTATGTGAATTTATGAGAAGTTATTATATTTTATTTATATTAAATAAGATATTTGATTTATTGTGCAAGTGGGTGTGACATGATTTAAACTATATGATAAAGCTTTATTAAATTAATTGGTTTTGTAATCTATTAAACTAGCCAAACATGGCCTTAGGGGGAATTATGGGCAGTTAACCCATGATGGGTAACTGACCATAGTGTGCATCAGTCGATTCTTATAATGTGTATTCTCTTTTCTCTTCTTCATTATTTTACTAAGTTTTGATAAAACATCACAGAGAGAAAATCAGAGAGAGTTTGTCAAAGAGAAATTGTAAGTCTGTGAAAGAGAATCGAGAGTGAGGAATCTAAGCCTACTAAATTATACTCTACAGTGTAATCTCCTCCTTCCCAAATTCTATTTTTACGTTATTGAGTTTTATGAAAATGGCTTACATTCATATTGTAAAGCCTCTGTAATTGGGATAGGAGTAATGATTATGGGTTTTGTATGTGTTATGGCACATCACATCGTATTTAATTATATATATTATGTAAACCATATCATCAGTTTTATGAAAACACATGTCGTACATGTTTTTCATAAATTACAGAGTTTGGGTTTTGTCCATATGGCCTTATACGTGATATTTCATGTCTTGATCGTATATTATCCCTAAATTTTACACTCGTATGTTGTTATGCATGTTGATACGAAGAGACCAAAGTTTAAATAAACGGATTCGGTGTTATAAAGAATCCGTAGTGACAATTTTCATGTTTTATTTTCAAAACCTTCAAGAACATCAAAGTCAGTGAAATTCACATATTTTAGTTCTGTGATTATGTGTCTTAATGGGTTAAAACAATTCTATAAATGTTGAGTTATGTTTATGCATGAATTACATCATATGGGTATGTCTAATTTCGAGTAGAAAATAAGAAATTGGGAGAAATTGGGATGTTCTGCGATTTTTCATGAATCGCCATTTCAGAAACTGGTACGTCATTTGCAAATACCATGCTACTACTGCTTATTTCCGTATGTACCTGTGTCTTGCAAGCACGAAGACCAAGTGTAACAGTGTCATGCATGACTCCACTCTCCAGAAAGTTCAAGAATGTAATTTTTTTAATTAATTAAGTCTAGCAATGTGTTAGTAACTTAATGTAATGAACACGTAAACATGTTAGAAGTATAATTTGATGATAAAATAGATGTTTAAACATGTAAATAACATAATTGCATGTGGAATGAGTTATGGAATACATACTTAAATTATTATTCATGAAGTGATTTTATGTGACAGTAAATGTGATAATTTGACTAAGTATAGTCATAACCAAAGTTTAGACAAAAGAATAATCGTTGATGATTAGTTAAGTTATAATTAATTGGTATTGTGAATATGAATGGTATGTAGGATTAAATTCAAAGAACGTGCTTAGTTAAAGTGTAATCTACGGATGAGGCAAGTTTCCTAACCCTACTTGTCATTATTCCTAACCCTAAATTATCATTGCTATTATTCAAGTTTGAATTATTATATTAAAGATTGATTATCTTTTCAAAGTATGATTTTATTATACAATAATCGTTCTATTGTATACTTCTTGAGATTATTATTCAGATTGAATATCATTATTGTTGAACCTTGTTAGACTAGTGAACCTTATTGATTCAACTAGTCCATAGTTGATGAACGTTCTAAATTTCAGAACCCTTGATGAATTATCCAAACCAAACTTCCTTTGGTGCGGACTCGAATGTCAAACTAAGATGAACAACCCTACAAAGGGATTTACCTATGCGTTAGCGTTAAGATATTGTGCACAGTATGGTACTAAGGGTTGATCCCCCTAAGTACGAGAAGAAAGGTCCATAGTCTTATGACTGTTAAAGGTTTCAAGTATAACCCTTGATAACCTAGGACATAGTTCAAGGTCTTATGACCCTCGGAATTCTTTTGATTCTTGTTATTCATTCTTGATTCAAAAGTTGAGCTTTTTTTCAGATGTCTTTGATTCATTCACATGTTATTATACTATTATTTCATTATTATACTTGTGGGCAATAGTACTCACTGTTGCTTAATAATAACATTGCAGTTAAGAACGAAAGAACCGATGAGCCTTCTACTAGTAAAGGCATGGGAAAGATTTGCAAATGTTGAAGACTTGTATTTATGAGATGCTGAATTTATGTGTTAAGACTTGATGTTGTTTAAGACTTATTGTTTATGTTTCTGCACAGATGTTTAAGGTTAGCTTAACCTGGGATTATGTTTATGATTCAGATGTTGTAACCCTATAAAGGGAAGATTTTATTTCTATCTATTGCATGGTTTGCGTTTATTATGGGTAGATAAATAGATGATATTTGTACAGTGAACACCAAATCCCGTGAAATCGAAGTATCCGGATTTGGGGGTGTCACAAGTTGTTATCAAAGCTGTAGGTTATGAACCTTAGGTGGGGGAACAACCTTAGGTAGTAGCCTTATAGAAAGAACACAGTGATGGAAAACTCTTATCGAGTTCTAGGAAATGAATTTTTGTAATTCATTGAAGATAATAAAAGACTTTATGTGTTTATGTGTTAAAAGTATGTGCTCACTAGTATGGCTTAGTAACTAAAACTCGAATTTTTGTTATCAGGATGTCTGACGTTGGAGGAACTAGTCGAGCAGGGGAGGAGGAACCCCGAGTACCTATACTACCTACAGAGGAGGAGTCCAAAGACATTCATGTCGTTAGGGAACAGTTGGTACAGAGGGAGTCATCTCCATTGATCACCGTTGTTGGTCAGGAGCATGAACCTGAGACTGATCCTGAGGAGGAATTTGACGAGGAAGAAGAAGAGGAAGAAGAGGAGTTACCATGGTACACCGTTGATGCTGAGATGTATGACACGTTATACGACCGTAACGTTGAGTTACGAGACGAGGTTCAGGATTTGATTGAATGAAGCGAGCGATTATTGAGCTACTCTCGAAAGCGTAAGGAGAGGAGATTTTAACTCTTCACTCACGATTGGGAAATGTAGAATGGGATTTGTTCCATAAGAAGGGTCAAACCGAAGATAAGACCGAGGAGATAGAAAAGCTAAAGAAGGAACTGAAGGAAACCTCCGAAAGGCTGAACATAGCAGAGGAGGGATGGGTAAGAGAATCCCGTCGAGCTGATCGTGCAGAAGATGATGGTCGTGCAAAGAAGGCGAAGATTGGGGAGACATAT
This sequence comes from Panax ginseng, assembly GCA_020205605.1. Classification (NCBI taxonomy): domain Eukaryota; kingdom Viridiplantae; phylum Streptophyta; class Magnoliopsida; order Apiales; family Araliaceae; genus Panax; species Panax ginseng. The sequence continues at coordinate 32,746,212 of CM035127.1, read as the reverse complement.
TCTACACTTAACAATGCAATGAATGAGACCCAAGATCGAGTTTTGAGGTACCAAATCAAGTTCGAAGGAATACCATTGTACATGATGGATCGCAGGACAATGTATCGCATCTTAGAAGAGGAGCGTAGCAAGGCTATTCAGCACTTTAACCGGCAGTGATATGATTTGCTTAATTATGTGAAGAACTTAATTAGTTTTTAGATGTAAATTCTGACGTGTTTATGAACGAAAGAATATTTGAATGTTTTAAATCCTGTGGATTCTTTATTCCAGGAAAGTTGATGTAAATAGCAGTTATGCTATCGTTTAATGTTAAAACTTTTGATTTGAATGAAAATATATCAACTTGTTTGAGATGATGTGTTAAATGAGTATGTTAAATTGTTAAGAAATGCCTTAACTATTTAGAGAAATAAATAAAGTTCTAATAAGCGTTTATTTAACAGAAAAATGTCGCCAAGGAGAAGACAACAACGTCAACCGGCTTAGGAAGTGTCAACCAATAATAAAAATAATGCCAACGCTAATCCCGTTTAATAGTTAGTTAACTTACTGACTGGAGCAATGAACAATCAACCTCAAGCTCCACCAAACACAACGTTTAAACATTTTAAGGCTGTTGGACCGCCAGAGTTCAAAGGTTCCATGAACCCAATCGAGGCTCAAACGTGGGTTATGGAGATGGAGAAGGTTTTCGACATTGCTAGGGTTAGAGAAGACCAGAAGACCGCTTTTGCAACGTTTATGCTGAAGTTTGAGGCTAGCTACTGGTGGAAAGCAAACAAAGTATGAGGAGGTGAAGGTGTAATTACGTGGGAGAGATTTAAAGAGATGTTTTTCGAAATGTATTTCCCAACTAGTTCATAGAACCAGATGGAGGTTCAATTTCTAGAGTTAAAGTAGGGAAATATGAGCGTACCTGACTATGCGGATAAATTCAACGAGTTGGCAAGGTTCGCCCCGTATCAAGTACACACTGACGAGAGAAAATCCAGAAGATTCGAACAAGGACTAAAGCCTTGGGTATACAGTAAAGTTTTAATGTTTCAGATAAACACATTTGCCGGAGTACTGGAAAAGGCCATCCTCGCTAAAGGAGGAAGTGATGCGGTGACCAAGTACAATCAAGATCAAAAGAAGAAGAAGAGTGAATGTGAAGTAAATAACAAGGCCAGTGGAAGTGGCACGGGAGGTGGAAATTTCAATCAGAAGAAAAGGTGGAATGACAATTCATCATCAGGAAATCAGCAAGGTAATAAGAAGAAAAGAATTGAAGCATGCCCGACCTGCGGGAAAGCTCATCTGGGAGTATGTATTAAAGGAAAAAGAGTATGCTACAATTGTGGTCAGGAAGGCCACATAGCACCTAATTGTCCTAACCCAAAGAAGGGTGCTTGTTTCAACTGTGGTTCGAAGGATCATCTGGCAAGAGACTGTCCCAAGAAGGGATCGGGAGGGTCAGGATCAGGAGGAAACCGGGGAAACAATAGTGGAAATGCCTTAACCATCACCGGACCAACCGCAACAAACCGACCGACCGCCCGGACTTTCAACATGACGGTGTATGATGCAGTTCAATCCCGTGATGTGGTGTCAGGTATCATTTCGATCAATAAAATTAATGCTTATGTTTTATTTGATTCGGGTGCTACTTGTTCCTTTATATCCGATGACTTTGCCAAGAATTTAGATTTGCCTAAGGATGAATTGGATTATCCCATGAACATAGAAATTGCGAATAGAGAAATAATCCTCATAAAACGTATATAAGAATCGTAGAGTGGATATTAAGGGTAATATCATGAACGTAGATCTTATCCCTATTTGACTTGGGGAATTTGACGTTATTTTGGGAATGGACTGGTTATTCAATTACGGGGCTGTAATTGATTTCCAAAAGAAGCGTATTAACCTTATTACCCCGTCAAAGGTTGTATTTTATGGTAGCAAGTCGCCTAGATAAGCGAGTTGTCTAACGATGATGCAGGCCAGAAAGTTATTAAGATAAGGATGTGTAGGAGATTTAGCTTACATAGTCGACAGTCGAAAAGAGAATCCGAAGGTAGAAGAGATACCGATTGTGAGGGACTTCATTGACGTGTTTCCAGACGATTTTTCAGGACTTACACCAGATAGAGAGGTAGATTTCGTGATCGATTTGACGCTCGGAACTGCTCCAATATCGAAGGCACCATACCGAATGGCACCAGTAGAGATGAAAGAACAAATGGTATAACTACAAGAATTGTTGGACAAGAAGTACATTCAACCGAGCGTATCGCCGTGGGGAGCGCTGGTTTTATTTGTGAAAAAGAAGGACGGATCGATGCGGCTCTGCATTGACTACAGAGAACTGAATAAGGTCACGATTAAGAACAGATATCCATTATCGAGGATCGACGACCTGTTTGATCAATTGAAGGGAGCGAGATACTTTTCCAAGATAGACTTGAGAAGCGGTTATCATCAACTGAAGGTGAGGCCAGAGGATGTACCGAAGACAGCGTTCAGAATACGATATGGTCACTACGAATTTTTAGTAATGTCGTTTGGTCTTACGAATGCTCCTGCATCATTTATGGGACTAATGAATGGTGTGTTGAAGCCGTTTTTGGACAAGTTCGTAGTGGTATTTATTGATGATATTTTGGTTTATTCAAAAACCAAGGAAGAACATGAAGAGCATTTGAGATTAACATTGGAAGTATTGAGAAAGGAAAATCTGTATGCCAAGTTTTCAAAATGCGAATTTTGGATTGAACGAGTACAATTTCTTGGTCACGTGATCGATAAAAACAGAATTTTGGTAGATCCATCTAAAGTCGAAGCCGTGATTAATCGGGATCAGTGAGAACGCGGAAATCGTAAGTAAGAAGTTTCCTTGGATTGGCGGGATATTATAGAAGGTTCATACAACACTTTTCCAAGATCGCAACTCCGTTAACGAATTTAACTCGAAAAGCTGTGAAATTTGTTTGGACGGATAAGTGTGAGGAAAGTTTTCAAGAATTGAAGAAGTGGTTGAGTACAGCCCTTGTGTTATCTCTTCCAGATGATACAAGAATTTTTTTGTTTATAATGATGTGTCACATAAAGGACTTGGCTGTGTGCTGATGGAAAATGGCAAAGTCATTGCGTATGCATCACGACAATTGAAGGATTACGAGAAGGGATACCCGACCCACGACTTGGAGTTAGCTGCAGTTATTTTTTCTTTGAAAATTTGGAGGCACTATCTCTACGGGGAGAAGTGTGAAATATATATAGACCACAAGAGTCTGAAATATATTTTTACACAGAAGGATTTGAATATGCATCAAAGAAGATGGTTGGAATTAATTAAGGATTACGACTGTGAGATTTTATACCATCCGGGTAAAGCAAATGTAGTTGCCGACGCCTTAAGTAGAAAGGGTCATGAGAAATTGACGATGTTGACTGCTCAGGAGGAGCTAATTGCAGAAATTGAGAAACTGGAGTTAGAGGTGAAGTATTCTATGGAAATTGATGAGAAGCTATTTTAGATGCAATCTGGTACAACCCTATTGGATAAAGTTAAGGAGGCTCAGCTTCAGGACGAAGAATGTAAAAAGGTGACAAAGAAGATATTTGAAGGAACTGAACCGAGATTTAAGATGGATAAGGAAGGAATACTGAGATTTGAGAGTAGAATTTGGGTACCGCCAGTACAAGAAATTAAGGAAGATATTTTGAGCGAGGCTCATAGTTCACGATATTCGATTCACCCTGGTAATACCAAAATGTACCAAGATCTTCGACAACATTTCTGGTGGCCGAATTTAAAACGTGATGTTACAGAATGTGTTGCCAAGTGTCTGACCTGTCAGAAAGTAAAAGAAGAGCATCAGAGACCAAGTGGATTGCTTCAACCATTAGAAATCCCAGAATGGAAATGGGAACATATTACAATGGACTTCGTGGTTGGCCTTCCGACGACTCAGAAAGGCTACGACGCAGTATGGGTTATCGTTGACCGACTGACAAAATCTGCACACTTCCTTCCGATCAAAATAAGATTCAACTTAGATCAGTTGGCGAGGCTATACGTAAAAGCGATTATTTCGAGGCACGGAGTTCCGGTATCAATTGTTACAGATAGGGATCCGTGCTTCACATCAAATTTCTGGAAACGTCTTCAGGAATGCATGGGTACGCAATTGAGAATGAGTACATCATACAACCCTCAAATAGACGGACAGAGCGAAAGAACGATTCAAACATTAGAAGATATGCTAAGAGCCTGTATGATGGACTTTAAAGACAATTGGGATGATCACCTACCGTTAGTAGAGTTCGGCTACAACAACAATTACCACGCTAGTATTGGTATGCCGCCTTACGAAGCGTTATACGATAGAAAGTGCAGAACTCCGCTTTACTGGGATGAAGTTGGTGAAAGACAACTGCTAGGGCCAGAATTGGTACAGCAGACGACAGAAATAGTCAAAGTGATCCGAGCACGATTGGTAGCGGCTCAAGATCGATAGAAGAAATACGCTGATCCACATCGTAAAAATATCGAGTTTGAATCAGGTAATTATGTTTTCTTGAAGGTCTCTCCTTGGAAGGGGAAGATCAGGTTCGGAAAGAAAGGAAAATTGAGCCCAAGATTTATTGGACCTTTTGAAGTACTGAGAAGAATCAGAGAAGTCACGTACGAGGTAGCCTTACCTCCAGCACTCGAGAATGTCCACATCGTCTTCCATGTTTCTGTGTTACGACTCTACAAGGCCGATTACAAGCATGTATTTGAATATGAACCCCTACATTTTGAGAAAGACTTATCTTACGAAGAAATTCCTGTCCAAATTATTGACCGAAAAGAACAAGTTCTCAGAAATAAAGTTATACCTTCTGTTAAGGTAATTTAGAGGAACCACAACGCTGAAGAAGATACATGGGAACTCGAAGAGAATATGATGAAGAATTACCCTCATTTATTTACTTAATTATGTGTAAGCGATTCTGGGGACAAAATCTTTGTAAGGGGGGGAGAATGTAACAGGTCGAATTTATTGAGTCGTGATTCTGGGGACAGAATCCTTTTAAGGGGGGAAAGATGTGACGAACGAGATTTTGTAAATTAATTTTAATATTTATTGAATTAAATAAATATTTTTTCGATGATTTAATTATTGGATTAAATAATTAATTGATGCAATTGTGGTAGATTAATTTAATTATATGTGTTACATTTATTAAATTAATGTAGAGAATAATTATTATTCAAATATGTATTTATGTGAGCTTATTGAATTAAATAAAATATTTAATTAAGCATGATGTTATTTTAATTAATTTAATTATTAATTAGAGAGTTAATAATTTGACATTATTAATTAATGAGAAAATTAAATATATGACTATGTGAATTTATGAGAAGTTATTATATTTTATTTATATTAAATAAGATATTTGATTTATTGTGCAAGTGGGTGTGACATGATTTAAACTATATGATAAAGCTTTATCAAATTAACTGTCTTTATAATCTATTAAAATAGCCAAACATGGCCTTAGGGGGAGTTATGGGTAGTTAACCCATGATGGGTAACTGACCATAGTGCGCGTCAGTCGATTCTTATAATGTGTATTCTCTTTTCTCTTCTTCATTATTTTACTAAGTCTGATAAAACATCACAGAGAGAAAATCAGAGAGAGTTTGTCAGAGAGAAATTGTAAGTCTGTGAAAGAGAATCGAGAGTGAGGAATCTAAGCCTACTAAATTATACTCTATAGGGTAATCTCCTCCTTCCTAAATTCAATTTTTACGTTATTTGAGTTTTATGAAAATGGCTTTCATTCATACTATAAAGCCTCTGTAATTGGGATAAGAGTAATGATTAAGGGTTTTGTATGTGTTATGGCACATCACATCGTATTTAATTATATATATTATGTAAACCATATCATCAGTTTCATGAAAACACATGTCGTACATGTTTTTCATAAATTACAGAGTTTGGGTTTTGGCCATATGGCCTTATACGTGATATTTCATGTGTTGATCGTATATTATCCCTAAATTTTACACTCGTATGTTGTTATGCATGCTGATACGAAGAGACCAAAGTTAAATAAACGGATTCGGTGTTATAACGAATCTGTAGTGACAATTTTCATGTTTTATTTTCAAAACCTTCAAGAGCATCAAAGTCAGTGAAATTCACATATTTTAGTTCTGTGATTATGTGTCTTAAAGGGTTAAAACCATTCTATAAATGTTGGGTTATGTTTATGCATGAATTACATCATATGGGTGTGTCTAATTTTGAGTAGAAAATAAGAAATTGGGAGAAATTGGCATGTTTTGCGATTTTTCATGAATCGCCATTTCGTGTTTTTTACCCATAAATTGCTGCCACCGCCTATTTCTCGCATCGCACACTTAAGAGTCCAATATGTAGCCGCCATCGCTAATGTGAAAGGCGAAGACAGAGTAGTAACGATGAAATGGCAAATACCACTCTCCAGAAAGTTCAAGAATGTAATTTTTTTAATTAATTAAGTCTATCAATGTGTTAGTAACTTAATGTAATGAACATGTAAACATGTTAGAAGTATAATGTGATGATAAAATAGATGTTTAAACATGTAAATAACATAATTGCTTGTGGATTGAGTTAAGGAATACATAATTAAATTATTATTCATGAAGTGATATTATGTGATAGTAAATGTGATAATTTGACTAAGTATAGTCATAACCAAAGTTTAGACGAAAGAATAATCGTTGATGATTAGTTAAGTTATAATTAACTGGTATTGTGAATATGAATGGTATGTAGGATTAAATTCAAAGAACGTGCTTAGTTAAAGTGTAATCTACGCACGAGGCAAGTTTCCTAACCCTACTTGTCATTATTGTTCAAGTTTATTATTTACCTCGAGTAAATTATCATTGCTATTATTCAAGTTCGAATTATTATATTAAAGATTGATTATCTTTTCAAAGTATGATTTTGTTATACAATAATCGTTCTATTGTATACTTCTTGAGATTATTATTCAGATTGAATATCATTATTGTTGAACCTTGTTAGACTAGTGAACCTTATTGATTCAACTAGTCCATAATTGATGAACGTTCTAAATTTTAGAACCCTTGATGAATTATCCAAACCAAACTTCCTTTGGTGCAGACTCGAATGTCAAACTGAGATGAACAACCCTGCAAAGGGATTTACTTATGCGTTAGTGTTAAGATATTGTGCACAGTATGGTACTAAAGGCTGATCCCCCTAAGTACGAGAAGAAAGTCCATAGTCTTATGACTGTTAAAGGTTTCAAGTATAACCCTTGATAACTTAGGACATAGTTCAAGGTCTTATGACCCTCAGAATTCTTTTGATTATTGTTATTCATTCTTGATTCAAAAGTTGAGCTTTTATTCAGATGTCTTTGATTCACTCGCATGTTATTATACTGTTATTTCATTATTATACTTGTGGGCAATAGTGCTCACTCTTGCTTAATAATAACATTGAAGTTAAGAACGAAAGAACCGATGAGCCTTCTACTAGTAAAGGCAAGGGCAAGATTAACAAATGTTGAAGACTTGTATTTATGAGATGTTGAATTTATGTGTTAAGACTTGATGTTGTTTAAGACTTATTGTTTATATTTCCGCACAGATGTTTAAGGTTAGCTTAACCTGGGATTATGTTTATGATTCAGATGTTGTAACCTTATAAAGGGAAGATTTTATTTCTATCTATTGCATGGTTTGCATTTATTATGGGTAGATAGATAGATGATATTTGTACAGTGAACACCAAATCCCGTGGAATCGAAGTATCCGGATTTGGGGGTGTCACAGAATTCGTAAGAAATAATGAAGGAATGAGCTTCTATTTATAGAAAAATGGACTTGCCTAGTAACTAACTTATGAACGGTCCAGATTGATTTACTTTATTCTGAAGGTCCATATTTAAAGCAAAATCTTTTAAATAAAATATAATATATTCTATTTATAATCTAATAAAAAGAATAACTTTATAAAAGATTTTACTATGCAAACACTATGCAGACACTATGCAAATACTATGCATAATAAAATATAATATATTCTAATTATTGTCTAATAAATCAGATAACTTTATAAAAGTATTCTGTTTTATATAAAAATATTTTACTATTAGCCTAATAAAAGCGAATAACTTTATAAAAGTATTCTGCTTTATATAAAACTTTTCTCATTTTATTACATTAATAATACTAAATAAAACAAAACCGAGTGACTTATTACGTAAGCATCAATAATCAATACTTAGTGTGCTACTATACAACCACGCCAGACATCGCATTTTTTAACACTGTGTGTTTCAACGATTACGGTAAAACTTCCGCCGTTATTTTCATAAAAATATTTTTGTCGTTTTCTCAATCCGACAATAATTTCGTTGTGGGGTCCACCAATGATTGTACCGTCGTACGGATATTCCCTGACAAAAAAAATATTCCCCGACTAATCGAATATTCCCCGACACAACGAATATTTTATATCAACTTGCTTACTTTGCAAAAAAAATTTCACATATTACCCTTAACTTTAAACTTTTATCAATTTAACTATTTTCCAAAATAAAAAAATTGAATACTTTTATTTCATAAAATTCGGGGTCTCACAATCACCCCTCCTTATGAAATTTCGCCCTCAAAATTTACGTACGTACCTGATATTCGAAAAGATGAGAATACCTTGCTTTCTTTTCGAATTGTACCTTCCCGGTTATATCCTCTGTATCATGATTTTTCCATTGCTCATCTCCTGTATTTCAGATATCATTATAGAATATATCTTCAAAACAAAGGTTAATTGACATATCATAATTTGTCAACTTATCAAGTAAACAATTTAAACTTAGGTAAGTCACACACTAGCTGAAGTATATAACTTCGTCTCTCCCTCCTAGTTCTAGACTCTTATCTCCACCAAATGACCATATCCCTAAGCTCGATACCAACTGTGGACGCCCCAAAAATTAGGTATACAAAGACCCATTCGAAGTCGCCATGATACATGGTACAAAATTCAAATACAACTTCATTTGTACAACATTGTTGAAACATCTTATAGAATACGACCACGATTAACTATGTGTTTTAATACAAATGTATGTAACTCTCATGGTACCTCGACCACAACCTTACAATGATACTTTTACATAAAAGTATAGTTAAAAAGCATTTTAGAAATTAAAATCTTTGGGAAGTGCTCAAGGAAACCTTCGTACATGGGAGGCCATGCGTCCAGAAGTTATGATAGTTATCATATGTCCACAGAATTATCCTTGGTTGACCCAAAAGTCCCTAAAGAAAAACAAGAAGATTACTATCATCTTCTTTCCAATGGTGAGTCTTCTCTTTACATATAAATATCTCTGTTGTCTCTAAGTGAAAATTATGTTTCAAATATACTCCAAGATCATATAGGTAGTGCTCATAGATATATTCAGCAAGTGGATGTGCACAACCATGTCTTATGAGAATACGAGGTTGTATGTCATTAGACATCTTGTATGATAATGGCAAAACACCCTTCCAAAGTTGGGTTCGTCTCACCCTTTTTGATTCACCAAATATAACTACTAAATGATGTATAGAATACAACACACTTTTCTATACTATTTAGGGAGAACCTCCACAGCTAGAGACCACCGTTTTATTCCCCTATTATCCCCACTCGACCTAAGAACACTCTTACTAAGAACACTCTTATTACACGAAAGGAATTGTGAAGCAGAAAGGGTGAGCACAACTAGCCCAGTAAAGAATATCATGACTAAAGATAATTAATTATCAATAGCTTTCATCAATAATAAATCAGAGATTTAGAACATATGGTATATGATAAAACTTTTCAACCATAGTTTCAGCGGAACGAGCAATCCATTAGAAGAGTCAAATAGACCATCAGGTCTATTATCTTCTCCATGTTAAAAGTCCACCAATAATGTTTTATCCCTGTAACATCATTTAACAATTCATGTCCATAATCATATGAATAACTCATAATCATAATTGTGATTCTAAATTCCTTTTCTCACCCAGGACGAAGATAATTTCATCACCTGTCTTCACCTGAAACATCAAAAATCATGGTTATACCAAACCACAATTCCTGCTCGTAATCATTAAATCATCTTTGCACTACGGCCAAAGATATTCAATATTATCACATCCATGAATTAATATTTCATTGTTGAGACTCACCTAAATAATTAATCCACATCATCGAATCATCCATGCACTACAGGCCAAGGGATATTCTTTAGTATCACGACCACAAATTATCCATGCACTACTACCAAAGATAATCGTGTTTTCATCAACTCATCCCCGATCATGCCATAAAATAATTCATCTTCAGACTACTACCAAAGAGAATCCATAGCCATAATCATACCAAAATTATCCATCAATGCACTACGGGCCAATGAGGACTTTTTCACATCATTTGTAACATTACGGTTATGATTATACCGAATAATCCTCGGTCATAATCATACCAAGTCCATCTATGCACTTACAGCCATGTATTGACTTTCAAAGATAATATAAGCATGAGGATGATGACAATATTATAAGCATTAGTCAAACTAAATCAAGGATAAATATTAAAGACTTTAAATTTATCCAAACATTAGCAATCACTTAATAAAATCATAATCTAATATTGTTAATATTATAACAATATTTTAATCACATCTTAAACTTATAAACAATTTAATTTATTTGTTTACATTTTTCCAAATAATGCATTTAATCATTCTAAATGTCATACTTATAAGATTTTATCACCAATAATCAAATTACTCATCAAAAATCTGCATATACCTTATATACGATTTTCAAGCCATAAAATCCTATTTACCAATTTTTCAACTTCACATAGCATATTTAATTCATATGTTCGTAACTAAATCATTTTCATGAAAAATACTAAATCAGTCCCAAAAATTATTCTTTTCTGGGATTTAGCATAATATAGTCCCATATTGAACATATATTTTTCTTAACATTTTTAAAATTCATTTACTATTTTTCAAAAATCAATTTCTAATTAATTCCTTAAGAAATTAGCTACCTCACGGTTAACTCCAGAAATTCCCAAATCTTGGTAGGATCTTACACATGTTAACGTGAGCTTCCAGTTTAAATTTCATGGTCATCGAAGTTATAGAACTCCGATTATAGAATTTTTCGTCGAAAAAACCTAAATATTGAAATGGTCATAACTTGCTCATTTTAAGTCGGAATGAGCTCATTTTTGGACAGGAGGTACTTTATACCATATACGTTCATGTTCTAAAAAGGCCAGAATTTTTCTCACAAATTAAGTGTCAAAAACAATTTCTTTTAAAAATTGTGGCAAGAACCTTTTCATATTTTGCAGTTTTTCGTACTTTGCTAAAATCAGTCCACACAAAAATCTACAACACCTTTTCCAGTGATTCCACTTGGATAAGTTACAAAACTCATAGACCTAACTCTAGAACTTGACCACACTCAAAAATTTGAAATATAATAGGAGCTATGGTCAATTGAATTTCATGTTCCATTTTCACCAAAATCTGATTTTTCAACCCTTTGTGATTTCTAAGAAACTTTCATGTTTTCACATAATAACCAACATAACTCATCATAACACTTACTAATACCACATATACCCATGATTTTCATTAGTCCATTGCTTTTATTATGGCTTTTTATCATAATCCACGTAAACATATCATATCCACAATTTAACAAGGAATGAAATACAACGGATCGTTCCCCATGCATGTGGTAATCCACATAGACAGGTTATTTCAACAAAATAATAAAGAATGGAATAATAGAAGGATTCACCATGCATGCGATAGAGACCGCATGAAAAGTTATTCCCAATGTAATAATAAATACGGAAACTGTCAGTCCAGTAGAAACGCATGCGAGAAAGGATACTCCAGTGAGAATAGCAAAGAGCGAAACCAGTCCCGGCAGAAACGCATGCAGATGTGATATTCCAAAGCAGAATAGAAAAAAGCGGAACCAGTCAAGGTGTAAAACGCATGCATGTAATATTCCAACATAATAATAAAGATCAAACCAGTCCTGTAGAAATGCATGCACCGAGGATATTCCAATGTAATAATAAAGAATGAAATAACAGAAGAATTTCACCAAGTATAGTGTAGCCCGCGTATACAGGTTATTCCAACAAAATAATAAATAATGGAATAACAGAAGTTCTCTTCATGAATACAAAAGAAATAATACCCCTTACGAGTATAACAAATAATATCCCCTACCTTAGAAAGAAGAGTACTAGATATAGAAGTAGTGAAGTAGCAGAACACTTTTCTTCTTTCTCTCTATAGTTTCTCTCTCTAGAGTTTCAGTGAATTCGTAAAAAATAATGAAGGAATGAGCTTCTATTTTTAGAAAAATGGACTGCATAGTAACTAACTCATGAACGGTCCATATTTAAAGCAAAATCTTTTAAATAAAATATAATATATTCTATTTATAATCTAATAAAATGAATAACTTTTATAAAAGATTTTACTATGTAAATACTATGCAGGCACTATGCAAACACTATGCATAATAAAATATAATATATTCTAATTATTATCTAATAAAATGCAGATAACTTTATAAAAGTATTATGTTTTATATAAAAAGTTTTACTATTAGCCTAATAAAACGAATAACTTTATAAAAGTATTATGTGTTTTATATAAAAGCTTTTCTGCATTTTATTACATTAATAATACTAAATAAAATAAAACCGAGTAACTTATTACGTAAGCATCAATAATCAATACTGTGCTACTATACAACCACGCCGTACATCGTATTTTTTTTAACACCGGTGTTTCAACAGATTAATGATAAAACTTCCGCCGTTATTTTCATAAAAAAATATTTTTGTCGTTTTCTCAATCCGACAATAATTCCGCTCTGGGTCCACTAATGATTGTCTTGTCGTGACGGATCTTCCCGACAAAAAGAATATTCCCGACTAATCGAATATTCCCAAACACAATGAATATTTTATATCAACTTGCTTACTGCAAAAAAAAAATTTCACATATTACCCTTAACTTTAAACTTTTATCAATTTAACTATTTACCAAAATAGAAAAATTGAATACTTTTATTTCATAAAATTCGAGGTCTCACAGATGGAATCGAGTTTCGGTAGAAAACGCGAGATAGGATATTCCAATGTAATAATAAAGACGTTAATCGTGTCCCAGGCAGAAAACGCATGCATGATGAGGATATTCCAAATGTAATAATAACGAATGGAATAATGGAAGAATTTCACCAAGTATAGGGTAGCTCACAGATATAGGTTATTCCAACCTAATAATAAATAATGGAATAATGTAAGTTCTTTTCATGAATACAAAAGAAATAATACCTCTTACTGAGTACAACAAATAATATCCCTTACCAGTAAAAGAAACCTGGATATAAGAGTAGGGAAGTAGCAGAATACTTTTTATAGTTTTTCTATAATTTCTCTCTAGAGTTTAGTGAATTAAGTAAGAAATAATGAAGGAATGAGCTTCTATTTATAGGAGAATGGAAGGGCACTGTTCATGGACGAAATAATTTTGCAGATTCACGGATCAAGGTTTTGATATCTCACTAATGCAAATGTCAATCAACTAACCAATAGGATCAAAGCAAAAATTAAAATATAAGACATATATATATATATATTATATCTACCACTTGATTTTTTTATCCCCCCATAACCAACATCAATCCTCCACCCTCCCAAAATCACTTTCACTACACTCTTATACATCACTATCACACTACCACTTTTCCACCATTTTCCACTCACACACATCACACACCTATCACTTTCACATATCCTTTTCTCCCACCATATACACATTAGATATATATATATATATATATATATATATACCGCTGTTTAGAAACTTAAACAATTGATTAGAAAGAGATCTGAGATCTGAGATTTTAAATAAGGTTACTGCTCAATGACTTAGGTTTATTATAATAATTATCTTGATTATTGTTCTTATTTTTGTTGTGAGTATATCTCTTCTTCCGCCCTCAAATGGTATCAGAGCCAAGTTGTTTGTTATTGGTAACTGTTTAGCCAGATCTCTTTAATCAAACTTCTCTTTACTATTTCAAAATTATCTTCTTCATCAAAGTTCTGAAGTCACCTTACTTACCTGTAGTCCACCTAGTTCGCGTCTAACCTTTGTAAGTCTCCAGGGTGTGAGCAGTGTCGGGTTATAGAACATAGGTATGAGTCTACTTTGGGTAAACGGGGTATGCATGAATGAGCTTTGAGTAAGATTTTATTTTTGAAACAGTCAAGATGAGTAGGTTATTCAGATCTAGCTCCTCAGTTAGTAACAGGTCAGCTTTGCCTCCTGTTCCAGATATAGTGAACCAAGAAGAACATAATTATGAAAACATTAATCAAGTTTTAAACAACTGGAATATACCTAAGGTATCTCCCAAAGAAATTTATCAGTCAACATTCTCAGATAAATTTAAAACTGATTATAATGTCAAAACTGTTGAGAGAGTTTATGCAATTAACAAAGAATACGAAAATTGTAGTCTTTTATCACCAGAAGTTATTAAAAAACATAGAAAAAAGGGTTATAATTTTATACATATAGGTCTTGTTCAAGTTGCAGTTAAACCTCTTAATAGAAAAGGAATTAATTCATCAATCTACCCGCTTTAGAGATGCCGATTTTTAAATTACTATCCAAGCATTATTGGTGCAATGGAAGCAAGTTTGCATAATGGACCTATCCATTTCAACTGCTTTCCTGATTTCACCTTGAGTCTCAGTGATCAAAACTTATTTAAAGCCTTATCATTAAATATTAAAACTGATGGAGAGATTACTCAAATGATTGAAGGATCTCAACCCATTGCTTTGATTTCTGAGGATTTATTATAAGACGATGAAGTCAAATTTGAACGCTCATGCTCTTAATAAAAGCCCAAAAGATCAAACAGGTTTTAATTCAAAGTTCAACTAGTGATGCTAATATCCAGATCCCAAGAACAATTCTTTGGAAGGATATTAACTTACCTAATCAATGGACTTTACCAAATGAATTACCACAAAGAACCCATAGTTAACAATTTATTGAATATTGAAAATATCCAACAATTTTCGGATGGAACTGCTAAAATTAGTTTTGAACGTCATTTAGGTCACCAGTTATCATTGAAGATATTTCTAGTTCTTCAGTCCCTTCAGTTATCCACACTAGAAGAGATACTGAGGTCCTAAGTAATCCTCTTGTTAAAGATATCAAACTTAAAGGTATTCTTAATGAAGGACAAGTTAGTCATCCTGTTATACTATTTCGTAATGATACCGTCGAAGATGAAGACTCTTCTTCCCAAGATCCTCTCGTTTATCCCACATACCGATTTTAATGCCCCTATTCATAATCAATTAAGAGTCATTAAAAAGGATTTCATGTTAAATTGGGATAACTTAGTTAAAGATTTTAATTCAAAATCTAATAAAGATAAAAGACATCTATTTAGATACATCCATCCAACCCGAAAAGGAAAGAGATAAGATAGTAAATAGATGGAAAAGATTTATCAAAAATGAAGAAATTAACATCACTTTTTATGATTTGGTATATACAGTGATCAAGGTAAATGCAATGTTATTAGTAAAACTCAATGGATTAAAGAAGACAGATCCAAAGTATCACCGGTCATCCCCCATTAAAGCAGCTTCTAATTCCGATTAAAAACACTTACATATTGCTAGTCCTTCAAAAAAATACGACGGAACTAATAATGACAAAAAATAATTGAACAATTAAACTTTAGCAATCAATATCTAGCAACAAAGAGGAAAAGCGACTAGATAGAATTGAAGAAAAATTTGAAGAAGGTATTATCAAAAACCCGATTCAAAGATAGAATAACCTTTACTAAATTTACCGAAAAAATGATATAATTTAAGTTTACCTAATAAAGATGACGAATTGGTCCAATCCATTGAAAAATTATTTAAAAACTCAAAATGTAACCCGGGTCCAAGTGGAACTATTCATTGTTATTGATCGGGTAGAATCGATGATAATAATGAAAGTTCTTCCGACCACTCTTCTATTTCAAACCTTAATGATCAATTAAATAAATTAACAGTTAATAACACAAGTATCACCGTAAATTGGTATTCGCACCAACTCCTCCGGATTTACAATTCAAGAAAGAAATCTAGATAAACAGTTTTGGTATCCTCTAATAAAATTTATGAATGGAATATAGATGGATTTAGTGAACAAGAAATTCTTAATAAACTAAATCATATGTCTATGGTAGCTAATGATTTACATCACTAAATTCAACACTTTGTCTCAACCAGTATATTGTTGAATTATTAGCTAGTAGATTCACCGGCATTCTTAGGTCTTGGTGGGAAAAACATCTCACGTAAGACATTAGAATATCCATAATTCATGCTATTCAAAGAGATAAAGAAGGCAATCCCATCTTTGATGAAGATGTTTGGTATTGGTCTTCCAGATGGAGTTAACACTTTAATATTCACCATAATTAAACATTTTGTTGGAACCCCTAGCAATATTACAGTAAAGAATTCATGATCGATTAGTAATCTTACTTGTCCCACTCTAAGTGATTTTAGATGGTACAAAGATGTATTTACCTCTATAGTTATGATGAGAAATGACAAGTAATAAACCATTTTGGAAAGAAAAATTGTTAATGGTTTGCCATCTTTATTTGCTCACAAAGTTAGGGAAGAATTAAGCAAAAACCTAGGATATATTGATTATGATAATTTAACTTATGGAGATATTATTAGTCATATCCAAAAAATTGGATTAAAATGTGCATTGATTTTAAATTAGCGAAACAAGCTAGAAAAGACAAAAATAAAGCTAACATTTAGTTAGGAACATTTTGTGAATAAAGATGGTTTATCACATTTGGTGGCTCCCTCCCGAAGGAAGCACAGCATAAAGATAAACATATCGAGTCACACAAAAATCATAAACGCAAGTAAGAAGAGATATACTCACAACAAAAAATAAGAACAATAATCAAGATAATTATTATAATAAACCTAAGTCATCAAAGAAAAATCTTATAAAAAAATCAAAATATTTGATAAAGTAAAATTGTCTCGTCACAATTGTGGGATGTAAAGGTCATTACAAAAGTGAATGCAGAGTTAAACAAAAATTAGCTCGCTTAAATATTTCAAATCAAGATACGGAACAATTATTAGAATTAATGAGAATTGATAATAAGAGTAGTAGAAGAAGAATGAAGAAGCTTCACGATGTTCCAGAATCTTCTAGTAACAACTCATCCAACGTAAATTACGATAGTGAAAATGAAGTCACTATATGTATGTAAGATTGTAATAAAACCGCCAGAAAAGGGTTAGTGTAATTACAAAAGATGAAGAAGAAAGCTCCTTATTAGTTGATCTAATCAGTAAAATTACTGATCCGGAATTAAAAACTCAATATCTAAAACAATTAGAAGATTTATTAACTAAAGATAAAAAGGTCACTGACAAGGTTCTTAGAGCTAAAGAAAAACCCATATTCAGTTTAAATAAGACTCTTGAAAGATTCAAATCTCCAGTTAAAGAAATTACACTTCCTGAAATAAATCAAGAGGTTAATAAACTTAAAAAAGAGATTTCTAATTTAAAGATTGAGATTTCTAGTTTAAGAAAAGAGATTGACAATAAAAAATCAGATCTTCAAATTAATGATTCTTCTTCTAGTGATGAATGTCACGAGGATCCAGAGTCATCTATTGCCAAAGATTCTGATCTCTTTATTCAAGGTCTCTCTTAAAAGAATTAAAGATATTACTATTCAAAAATGGTATATTTCCATTAATTTAGTCATTGATAAAACCCTTTCAGACAACTCCCTGCTCTAGTAGATACTGGTGCAGACTTGAATTGTATTCAAGAAGGTATTATCCCCACTAGATATTATAAGAAAACTAGTGAAAAATTAAATTCAGCTAACGGTAGTCAAATGGAAATAAAGTACAAATTACCTAAAGTACATATATCATCACAGACAACATGTGTTTCAAGACCTCGCTTCGTCTCTCCGCAATAATCTTCTTGACAAAATTATTTTAGGTTTACCATTCATATATTTGCTTTATCCATTTACCACTAGTAATAAAGGTTTAAGTTGTGAACATTTAGGAAAGAAAATTATATTTAAATTCTTAATTAAACCAAAAGAAAGAGATTTAAAATTTATTCAAGAAGAATCAATTTCTAAATCATTAAATCATTAAATTGTAAAGTTACTCACCTAAATTTTCTTAAAGAAGAAATTATACCAACAAGTTGATGACCAACTTAAGAGTAAATGAGGTTCAAGAAAAATAAAAGAATTAAAAGATTATTTAATAAATAACTTATGTTACGATTCTCCCAATGCTTTTTGGCATAGGAAGAAGCACAGATTAGATTACCCTATGCTAAAGAATTTAAAGAGCATTTAATTCCTACTAAGGCTAGGCCTATTCAAATGAGTCATGAACAAATAGAGTTATGTAAAATTGAAATCAATGATCTCCTCAGTAAAGGGCTAATTAGACATAGTAAGTCCCCATGGTCTTGTCCAAAACTTTCTATGTTAATAATGAAGTCGAGAAAGAACGAGGTGTCCCTCGCCTAGTCATTAATTATAAACCATTAAACAAAGTTTTAGAATGGATTAGGTACCTTTGCCCAACAAGGATGATCTCCTTGGTAGGTTAAGCGTCTCCACAATCTTTAGTAAATTTGACCTCAAGTCGGGATTCGGCAAGTTGCCATTCACCCGAGATGATAGGTACAAATCGCATTTACCTAATTCGTTCGGACACTACTTAATGGAATGTTCAAATCATTTGGACTTAAGAATGGACCCAAATGAATTTCGTAATATTCTTAATAATATTTTGAATCCCTTGACCATTTTATCATTGTTTACATCGATGACATCCTTGTATTCTCCAAGACTATTGAAGAACATATTAAACATTTGAATTCATTCTTCAAAACAGTTAAAACCAATGGTCTTGTCCTTTCTCCTTCCAAATGTATTATGTTTCTGACTAAAGTCAAGTTTCTCGGATTAATCCTCTATATCATGGACTCACGCGCCAATCGATGAGAGCTATTCAATTAATACGTAGGTTCCCGAGATAAGATTACCGACAAGAATCACATGTGAGGTTTCTTGGCTCGCTCAATTATATTCGCCGCTTTTACAAGGACCTCGTGAAGATTTATAAGCCTCTTCTTTCGGGGCCATAAAGTAATCCTCCTCCTTGGATCGACATTCATACTTATCGTTCAAGAAGTTAAAAAATATGTTAAGGTTTTGCCTCGCTTGGCATCTCTAATGATTCAACATTCAAAATAATTGAAACCGACGCCTCGACATTGGATTTTGAGGCATACTCAAATGTAAATTGACTCCTATTTCTAATGAACAAATTGTTCGCTTCCATTCTCGGCGCATGGAATTCTACACAATTAAAATACAAGATTATTAAAAAGGAGATTTTATCTCTAGTTTTATGTATTAAAAATTCCAGAGAGATTTATTAAATCGTAAATTTTAGTTAGAATAGATTGTAAGTCAAAGAAAATTTATTTCGAAAAGACGTTGAAAACGTCGCCTAAGCATTCATTCGCTAGATGGCAAGCAATTTTAAGTATTTTTGATTTTGATATTGAATATATTAAAGGCAAGAATAACTCAAATCTCAGATTTTCTCACTCGTGAATTTATTAACACAGTACAATCACAAAGAAATGAGTGTTCGAGGAGGTTCATCTTCTCGTAGTCATGGTCGCTTCACGGGTCCGATTAATCAACCAGTTAATCAACCAAAGGGAACTGTTGTTCCTCACCCAAATACCCGTATACATAATAAATTCCGTGTGCTTGGTACAAACCCCCAAGCCCTACTCCTCGATTCTTGCTAGTCAACCAAAGCCATTTGATATTTTTGCTAGTCAAGCTCCCACCATCTGTCAAAAACCTAGTCATCCAAAGGTCCGATTATCTTCAAAGTTTATGATCATCACTTATTTCATGTTGAGCTAAATATGAAACCTAAAAATGACCCTATTCAGTTAGCAGCCCAGTATTTTCCTTCGGGATGGCATTTTACTCCTTCAGCTCCATATAAGTCACTTGTTTATTATAGAGATATCCTTATTGAAACAAAGTCAGTTTTCATAAAACCTATCTATGCCAATGATGATAAATCAAAACTCCTTTATCATTCATTGTATATTAAACAAGTCCTTAATTCATCAGATTGGAGTAGTCATCCATCGATCTCGATCTCTTTCTAATCAATCTAGTTCCTTTGCTTATTATGATTATATTGAAGCTCGGCATAAAATCATGCTTCATCAAAATGATGATCATAGTCACCGTGGTTCTTTCAATTCGACCACAAATTTAAAAGTCAATTCCCCAAATGGTTCATTTTTTTGGTGGACAAGGTACAGTTTGAGTCATGACATTTTCCCTAAACCTCTCCTCGCCCAATTAGAGCATTTTTGTCATCACAAGAATTATCATTCCAAATATGAGGAAATTCCGGTCTTCCTTATATTTTGTAGTAAATATAAAATCCCTTGGATTTTGAAATGGCAATATATAGTTACTGACCACTCAAGAAGTCACTTTGTTTTTCGGTCTCACCGTCGTCCATAGGAATCGTGACTACTGTAATTTTCTTTCTCCTATTTCTCGGTTCTCGCTGCTTTTTCAATTAAATGGTGGGATAAATTTGGAGTCGATGTAATAGTAGGCCAAGTTCAAAAAGAATTTCGCTTTCCTCTCTGTTACCTCCTCCGATTAACGCCAATATAGCTTATTACTACCGCCACATTGCATCCTCCAAAGAATCAAAAACAATCAATTAGCAAAATCTGTTACATCACCTACTTACCATGTATGTTTCGATTATTCTAATTTGAAGTTATGTTTGATCGATGTCATTTTAAGATTGATCATTTCAGATGAAAGTTCCCGGTCAGTTACAGAGTCAGATTCGATTATCAGGCTTTCAGCCCCCTCAAGCCATCCGAGCAGTGACCGAGTCTTGCCGAGCAGGACCGAAAGTCGCTGATGAAAAAGGTAAGATGTCGCTTCGACAACGCCGCTCGGGCAAGTGACCGAGGTCGCCGGAAAGTAGGTGGATCGAGGTCACGAGCAGTGACTAAGGTCACGAGAAGGTGCCGGGTCGATCGAAATAGAGAATCACATCTTCACTTTGATTGATTAGGATGGGCTCAAGAAAATGGATTTGAGTATCTCAAGAGCAATTGTGCCATAGGGGTCACAATCGCCTTTCATAATCGTAATCATGACTAGAAATATCTCCTCCTGACCGAGAAGAAGCTTTATCCGACTCTTCACGAATCGATCAAGTCTTAAATGAATATCATCAGCAAGACGCATACATTCTAGTGGTTGCAATGGACCTTTTGGTACTTGATGCTCCGCCTTGACTCGTTGACAAGTTAGACATCTTGAGATAAACAACGCTATCTCTTTCTTCATATTGCTCCACCAAAATGTATGACGAAGATCACGATACGTTTTAGTACTCCCAGGATGGATTGCAAATGGTGTGTTGTGCGCCTCCATCATGATTTTATACTTTAAATCAGGGTCGTTAGGAACACAAAGTCTGGAGTTGACTCGAAGTATTCTTTCTTCATCAATTCTTGCTTCTGGCATAACACCTTCTTGCACTTTCTTCCTCATACGCATCAGCTCCAGGTCTGTAGCATGAGCAACTTTAACTTTATCAATTAAAGTCGATTATACTCATATATTCACCATCATCACATGGGTCCCCGGAGTCTTTAACTCTATCTCCATCCTTTGTAAGTCACACAAAATGGGCCTTTGCGTTGACAATATCGAACTCGTACCCGCATATGATCTTCTACTCAATGCGTCAGCTACCACGTTCGCTTTTCCAAGATGGTATTAGATGGTATGATCATAATCTTTCAACAGTTCAAGCCAATGTCGTTGTCTCATGTTGAGTTCCTTTTGAGTGAAGAAATATTTGACGCTTTTATGATCCGTATAGATCTCCACTTTCTCTCCATACAAGTAATGCCTCCAAATTTTAAGTGCGAAAACAACAGCTGCCAACTCTAGATCATGAGTAGGATAATTCCTCTCATATTCTTTGAGTTGTCGAGAAGCATAGGCTATGACTTTCCCATGTTGCATGAGAACACATCCTAACCCTTTGCCCGAAGGATCACTGTAGATGACAAATCCCTCTCGAGCGCGATGGTATTGTTAGAATAGTCTTTGAAATGAGTCTCCTCTTGAGTTCTTGAAAACTCTCTCTCACATTCCTCGCTCCAACCAAATTTTGTATCTTCTCGAGTCATTTGAAGTTAATGGAGTAGCGATTCGAGAAAATCCTTCACGAATCTCGATAATAACCAATTTAAACCAAGAAAGCTACGATTTCTGATCCATCGATTTGGGTTGCTCTCACTTTGAATAGCTTCAATCTTTGCCGGGTCAATAGATATTCCATGACTTGATACTACGTGCCCAAGGAATGCTACTTCCCTCGCCGTAACTCGCATTTCTTCAACTTGGCATAAAGCTTGTATTCACGAAGCTTTTGAGTATCAGCCTCAAGTGTTGCTCATGATCTTCACGGCTTTTGGAATAAATAAGGATGTCATCAATAAAGACGACCACAAAGTGATCCAAATATTCCTTGAATACTCGGTTCATCATAACCATAAAGGCAGCAGGAGCATTAGTCAATCCAAAGGACATGACTAGGAATTCATAATGCCCGTACCGAGTTCTGAAAGCCATCTTTGGAATATCATTGGTTCTAATCTTCAATTGGTCATATCCGGAACGAAGATCAATCTTTGAAAAGAATTTAGCGCCTTGCAACTGGTCAAACAGGTTATCAATACGTGGCAATGGGTACCTATTTTGGATGGTGACATGATTCAACTCCTGATAATCTATACAAAGTCGCATACTCCCATCTTTCTTCTTCACGAATAGAACAAGAGCACCCCAAGGAGAAGTACTAGGATTAATAAAACCAATGTCTAACATTTCCTGCAGTTGGGTCTTTAACTCCTGAAGTTCAATAGGAGCCATTCGATATGGGGCTTTGGAAATGGGTTTTGTACCGGGTTCAAGGTCGATACAAAATTCAATTTCACGCTTTGAGGGTAGGCCAGGAAGTTCTTCAGGGAATACGTCAGGAAATTTATTAACAATAGAAATATCATTCAAAACTGACGTATTTTTGTTTAGATTCGTGACATGAGCTAAGAAAGCTTGACATCCGTTTTTTAATAAACGAATAGCTTTATGGCTTGAGATGACAGTTATTGATTTTAATTGTTTGGTTGCTTGAATTCGCATAATAGGCTGGTTAGGAATATGAAAGCTAACAACCTTACGAAAACAATCAATTTTTGCATGATGAGTAGTTAACCAATCAATCCCTAGAATCACATCAAATGCAAGTATTTTTAATGAAATAAGATCGACAGGTAATGTAAGGGTACTGATTTGAACTAAACAAGACTTATAAATAGTGGATGTAATGAAGGTTTCTCCCAATGGAGTTTCCAAAGATAAGTCAAAGTCTAATTTCTCCGGAGTTAAATTTAATCATTGAGCGCAAGTAGGAGAAATAAAAGAATGGGTAAAACCGGTATCAAATAAGGTATAGACTTTGCTAGAGTTTATGATAAGCTTACCCGTGATGACCTCATTCGGGTTCCTTGCTTTCTGGGAGGTCACTACAAACGCTCTCCCTTGCACTACCGACTTTGACTTTTCTGGGATAGCCTTTGGTGCCTCTATTCTAGCTGAACTTGTCTTCGGTGAACGACAAAATTGGGCTAGGTGACCTTCTCTTCCACAATTATAACATGCTTTGGACGGCATCACGCAGTTTGGACTGATGTGTCCCTCCCCTCCGTATTTGAAGCATATAATAGGTGGTCGTTCTCCTTCCTTAACAATGGGTGCTGGTGCTGACGTCTTTCCATCATTGTTGAATCTCCTCTTCTTGAAATGTCAATTCTTATTGTTTTGGCCTTGATTACCATCGAAGTGATTACCATTTCTGGCATGTTGATTCCCTCCACACTTGTTGTCACCGCTTTGATGACTGCTCTCACTGGTATATCATTTTGCTGGCTACTCTCTTTTAATTGCGTTGACTCGTTATCGCGCTCCAATAACTGAGCCCTATTTACAACATCTGAATACAAACACAGTTTATGAGAAATAAGATATTGACGTATCTCCGGTTTCAAACCTCTTAAAAACATTCGCGTCATTCTCTCCTCATTATCAACCAAATGGGACGCAAACCGGGACAACTCGGAAAATTTGGCTTCGTACTGCGATACGGTCATGTTATTTTGCTCCAGCTTGATGAATTCTACTTCTTTCTTGTGATGAATACTTTCGGGAAAGTACTTGTCGTTGAACAATTCTTGGAACTTCTCCCAAGTCATCTTCAGTGCGGAAGGTTGAGTAAGCTTTATCGATTCCCACCAGTAATTTGCCTCTCCTCGCAACATAAAGGTGGCAAAGGGAACCTTTTGCTCCTCGGAGCATCCCAAGACATCAAATATCTTGGTGATCTGCTTTATCCATGCTTTTGCCTTAAGTGGTTTTGGATCACCAATAAACTCCGGTGGTCCCAGCTCCTTGAACTATTTAGCGGTGACCGTCCAAGAGTTTCCAGTGTTTCCACCTACATTTTGGACAGGAGCCGCTCTCGCCTGATGTTGCATGAATTGCATAAAGCCTCTCGAACATTCCAAAGATTCATCATTTGGTCAAGTGTTATTGTTTACATGAGGATTGTCGCCTTCACGATGTACATTCTCCGATTATTGATATGTGGAGACTCAACGGTCTCTGTGCTCCATTGTTATTCTCAACATTCTCGGATGTCATTTTTTGAGACATCGCCACAAAACAAAGGTTAGTTGACATGTAACATATTATCTCTATACTCGACCAACCAATTAAATACCAAATAAATTTAAGTAGGTCATACTAGCGAAGGAATTTCCGTCTCTCCCTCCTAGTTCTAGTCTCACATCTTAGCCAGGATCATATCCCTAAGCTTTGATACTAACTCGTGATCTTCGCCAAAATAGGTATACATCACCTATTCGAGTCGCCAAATACATGGTACGTAATACAAATACAATCTTTAATATACAACAAGAGAGTCGTGAGTTTCAATACAAATATCGCCTTCTAGACAATATCCACTTTAATAAGTCCTCATTACATTTATTGTCACACTATTTAATGTAATAGTGAGGACTACTAATACTATCATCTGATCCATCACTCTGTTCCCCGACTCGTCCCAACTATATTCTCATTTTTTGAAGAGAACAGTGGAAGAAAAGGTGAGCTCAACTAGCCCAGTAAGAAATATTATGTCTAAGATAATGCAGAATAAATTATCATTAGTCTTCAACAATGTTAAACTGATAAAATACAATAGACATCAAGTTTAATCTAGCAATGGATCAAGCAATCCATTAAAAGAGTCAAGTAGAGAATAAAATCTACTATCTTTTATGATTTAAAAGGTTTTTCATCACTATTATCGCTGGGACTTAGCTTAATAAATAATCCACATCATCCCTGCACCACGGCCAAGGATATTCATTAGTATCACAACCACAAATTATCCATGCACTACAGGCCAAGGATATTCATGTATTCATCAATGGTCATGATCATGCCAACAACTGTCCATCAATGCACTATGGGCCAATGGAGACTTTTTCCACATCATTTGTAACATTGTGGTCATGATTACACCGAATAATCCCTGGTCATAATCATACCAAGTCCATCTATGCACTACAGGCCACAGATGACTTTCAACATAATATAAACATGAGGATGATGACAATGATATAAGAATTCAATAAAACAAGTTCAAGAATTAATTTATCCAGGAACCAATAACGTCCAAATTGTTAACATGATATTGCTTTGTAGAGTAAAATTCAAGAATGCTCAGAAGAATATTTCCATGAAAAGATATTGGATGAAGCGCAAATATCAAGGATATTCCACTAATTTCATATAGTATATAAGTCAAAACTTTAACCAACTGAGTATAATAAGGAATGGAATAACAAAAGAAATCATCAGGCATGCGATAGACCGTATAGGCAGGTTATTCCAACGAATAATAATTAACGGAACCAGTCCCACAGAAACGCATGCATGTGATTTTCCAACAGAATAATAAAGATGGAATCAGGTCCGGCGTAAAATGCACAGACAAGATATTCCAATAGAATAATAAAAACGAAATCAGGTCCGGCGTAAAACGCACATACAGGATATTCCAACAGAATAATAACGAATGGAATAACAGAAGAATTTCACCAAGTATAGGGTAGCCCGCGTATACAGGTTATTTCAACCGAATAATAAATAATGGAATAACAGAAGTTCTTTTCATGAATGCAAAAGAAATAATACCCCTTACAAGTACAACAAATAATATCCTTTACCGTAAAAGAAACTGGATATAAGAGTAGGAAGTAGCGAGAATACTTTTCTATAGTTTTCTATAATTTTCTCTCTAGAGTTTCAAGTGAATTCGTAAGAAATAATGAAGGAATGAGCTTCTATTTATAGGAGAATGGAAGGGCACTGCTCATGGACGAAATAATTTTACAGATTCACAGATCAAGGTTTTGATATCTCACTAATGCAAATGTCAATGAACTAACCAATAGGATCAAAGCAAAAATTAAAATATAAGACATATATATATATATATATATATATATAAACACATGCTATATAAATAAATAAACATATATATATATATATTATATCTACCACTTGATTTTTTTATCCCCCCATAACCAACATCAATCCCCCACCCTCCCAAAATTACTTTCACTACACTCTTATACATCACTATCACACTATCACTTTTCCACCATTTTCCACTCACACACATCACACACCTATCACTTTCACCTATCCTTTTCTCCCACCATATACACATTACATACACACACACACACACACACACACACACATATATATATATATATATATATATATATATTATCATCCATACGTATACTCTTTCTCCCTCCACTTCCAAAATCATTTTTCCAACACAAATGGACCCCACATGTAGGCCCCACTTTTATTATAAAAATTTTCTATCGATTATTTTGGAAAATGGGTAAATGGAGATTCATAAAATAAGCAAAACTTACACAAATACCTTATAAAAAATCACATTAATAATTTTAACAACATATATCATCATTATTATAATTCACAATATTAATCAACCGTGTCGCTCCTGTGGAAAGAGGGCTTTCAATAAGGATTTCTCCCTATTGGCGCGCAATTAGGTGACCAAACCTCTCCTTGACAGAACTCTAGACATCGTTAATATTGTAAATAATAATATTTATAACTTTGTCGTCTCAATTATTTATTTAATAATATATAAAATATTGACAATACTTGAATCAAATAACGTGAGATATTATGCAGCAATTACTGTAGCAATAATTGAACAAAACTGAGTGACTTCTCACGTAAGCATCAATAATCATTACCGTGTGTTACTGTGCAACTACGCGTATTACTATTCTTTTAACACCAGGTGTTTCAATAGTTAATGGTAAAACTTCCGCCGTTATTTTCATAAAGTATTTTTGTCATTTTCTTAATCCGACAATAATTCCATTGTGGAGTCCACCAATGATTGTGCCGTTGTACGAATATTCCCTGTTAAAATGAATATTCCCCGACCAATCAAATATTATAAAACAACTTGCGTACTTTGCAAAATTTATAAATATTACCCACAACTATAACATTATATCAAATTCATTCCATAATATTCAGAAATGATATTTATAGAAAATTCATCTTTATTTATAAAAGTTGGGGTCTTACAATCCTGCTACTAGTTTTGTGTTTTAAAAGTTTCAGTATATAGCCAGCATGTAATAGTACAGATCCAATACATAAAACCAATCAAACAATAACATAATTGCTAGATCTTGTCCGGTCAAAGTCTGTCAGAAAAATTGTGCATACGGTTTATGGGTTTTCCAGAAACGCTTAATCAGCGACGAGTGGTCTACTTTGACCACTCACTCAGATCGATATGTTGTTGTTATGAAGGGTCTAAAGACATGGATCTAAAGTCCATCTAATATACTACAACATGAAGACAAGAACTAGAACAAAACAACAAAAAACCTGACAGATCTGGATCCTTAAAAATCTTGTCAGACGCTGGAAAATGATTTCTAGGTTACCCAGAAATCTTCTGGTCATGCTTGGTCAACCGAGTTTGACCAAGAATAACATGAAATCTACACATCTCTTGACCCTGATTCCAGTTCCAGATTTAAGATATCATAACATACTACAAGTGTGAACATTTAAACAGCCGAAACACATAATAGACTGAGATCTGTGGGACCTGACATTTGGTTGTCAGACCATATTTCTTAGTTTTCCATATTTTTGAAATCTTCAAATCCGAGCCTCTAGAATTTATGGATCTAACATCTAGCAACCCAGATCATCACTATACACCATAATCAACATGTTTTAACACTAAATCATAACATTTAACATATCAAGCACGATCAGATTCTAGGTTAGGGTTTTATACCTTTTGGGATAAATTTTGATTCCTGGCTTTCTGATTTGTTAGTGAATGAATTAGGGACTGAATATGGGACTGAAATGCTTGATAATTTCGGAGGTTTGGTGAAAAAGAGAGTAGGTTAAGTGTTGGTTGATCAAATGAGCAAAGATATGACTTTTCTCTCTATTTGATCTGATAAATAATTGAATGCAATGTATGTAGCTGATCAAAATGGGCTGATAGCTGGAGTTTAAGTCAAATAAAAGTCTTGAGTACGTAAACAACTAAAGTGTTGGCAATTTTCACAAGTAACCTAATAAAAATCCAAGAAGGGCAAAATGGTCAATGGTCTTGTGATTTTAATTGTATTCATGACATTTGGTTAACCCTTAGGGTTTAACCCTTAGGGTTTAACCCTAAGGTTATCAAAAAATTTAATTTCTAGGATTTTAATTTAGGGTTTAGAATAATAAAAATAAAAATTAGTTTCTTACAAATAAAATTTAGAGCTTCCTAATCACAATTAATTTTCTAATTACATGAAACATAAATATTAGGTTTAGGTTTTACTAAATACAATTAAGATTACTAATTTAGCAATTAGGGCTCCAATTTGATAATTAGGGTTCCTAATTTAGAAATTATGGTTTCTAATAATTAAGGTTTTCCCTAATTAGGGATATATTTAATAATACCCGACATTAACTACATTAACGCGATTACATAACTTCTTGAACTCTTATGTGAGTTCCAAGATTTTATAATTAACCCATATGTTTTCTAGTTTGGTAATTAGGGTTCCCAATAAATAGGGTTTTTCCTAATTAAGATAATTAATATCTATTATACATGCCCTTAATCATAGCAATAAAATCTCTTATCGATCGTAATCTCCGGTTTAAGCTTCAAATTAGGGTTTTAACACTATACATTAGGGTTTTTAACTTTTAGAAATTAAGGTTTCTAAATATTAATTAGGGTTTCTAATTGATTAGGTTTTCTAAGTATAATTAGGGTTTTCCTAATTAACTTTAAATTCTGTAATACGCGCCGTAATTCATATTAGGGTGAAACAAATTGATGCTAGGGTTTGGTCATGATACAACATAATTGACCAACCATTATCAGTCCACACATACAATACATATTTATAAAACTGAAATATAATTAATATTATATTATTATCCTTTTTCCTTATTCCAAACCCAAAATTAGGGTTTGGATTCCATATCTGATTTATCTTTCATATACATACAATTATTAATTAAGTTACAATAATTAACTTAATTAATCTAAAATAAATTCATATAATAAAATAAAATCATTATTATAATAATTCTATAATCATTTCATATATTATTTAAATAATATAATAATCATATTTTCATAGAAAATAAATAATAAAAACATTTCTACTATAAAATTAATTATCATAAGAATATAATTTATAATAATCAATAATTCTAAATTAAATTATTTGTAATTATTCATGTAATAAAAATATTTTATATTCATCACATAAATACATACATATTACCTTGCACACATTCTCACCTTTAAAATAAATAAAAAAATAAAAAATTATTAGCAAAATTCTGATTTAATTATTAGAAAATATCGGGTTATTACATTCACCCTCCCTTATAAAGTTTCCGTCCCCGGAATCATCGCTTTAAAACCTATACATACAAGGGTACATAGCATACATAGTCATTGTAAATAGATCTCGATTAAATTCGATCGAACTGATTTTTAACTATTCAGCATAAAGCTTGTCAATCAGATTAAACAGAAATTTGATTTCTAATAGAACTCAAATTCCTCCTTCAAAATTTCTTTATAAAATATTTTGTTATATATATAAGAAAATCATATATAAGAAAATAAAATTGATTCGAATAATACCTGGAGTTGCCTCCCCAGCTGCCACGGTATCTTGAACGGTCATGTTGAAGACTCTGGCGGTTGATTCTGTTGATTTGTTTGTTGAAGTTGGTCCCGTTGTCGCCAACGTCCTCCTACTTTTCCCCGTACATACGCTTCCTGCCTCCATTCTCCTTTTCGGACAGTCTTTCACCTTATGCTCCGTTGATCCTCTAAATCCTGACAGTACGACCGCCTGAAGTGTTTGAAGTTCGAACATCAATTGCAACGATTCGATAGACGGCTCATTGGGATAGATGTAAGTAAATGAACAAGACCCCCCCCTAGAAACGTATAGGAAGTTTTCTCCTCGCATCTTACTCGAGAAAAAAATGATTCGAGGTTTTGTCGGCCGGTATTCTGTTCTGCATAGCTTAAGCGACCATTAATTATTCGCTAAATTTTGCATCGGGTCTGGTTGTCCTCCAACTTTATTGTCATTTTCTTCTGTCATTTGGTTTCGTTTTCGTCTTGGCGGCATTATCTTAAATTATTCTTTATTAACATACATTCTAAGCCTTACCGTATATGTTTAACATACAACGCAAAATTTTCTATTCAAATAATCATGTATTCAAAAGATTAGATTTTGAAAATTTGGTTTACTGTATTAACCAGTGTTCCAATAAATAATTACTCAACTTATTTCATTAATCCAACATAGATTCATATTCATAGCACTTGACATACCATAATACATACTGCTTTAAACATCCGTTATCGCTTTGTGACTCAAAAGTCGGGATTCTTTGCCACAACTTATACGAAAGTTGAGAATATTACATTACACTGTCATAATTATCGTATACGCATCATAAAATCATACATATTCAAGTAACACTAATACTACTTATTTATTACGCCTTCACTAAGGATTAATTGCTTAGTATTCTATATATTCCCATTATCCTCAATAATCCATTCACACATAACTATACTAGTCCTCCTAGTAGCCATTTGATACCCGTTTGATTATTGAGTTTTTAGAGGTCAAGGGTTGTTGGGTAAAATCAATACGCGCAAAACACGCAAGTGTACGTGGTCAACAAGTAATATAGTAGTGAATAGAGTATCGTTCCCACGAGGACAAAATATCAAGAATTTTAACTTCACAATTATCAATTTTGTATTAACCCTAATTTTATTAAACTAATCAATTCAATGGTTTTAAATTATATAAAAAAAAACAACTAAATTAATAAAGAAATAAACTATCACAAAACACTCACCAATAACGAAATCCTAAATTTCAAACAGTTAATGGAGAATTAGACTTATGATTTCATCCTGAGCTTCACTCTGATTTTCAAACCTTTATTCCAACTCAATTTAATATCCCAGTTTATTAATCAAGAACATGAACGTAGTAATAGCCACCTCTCGATGCACTAATACCGTATTAACATCAATCCACAATTAAGATAAAAATCTGTTAAACACCTAACTTAACCAACTCACTATATCTCTATGTGAACTGCAATTAAAGAAGGTTTAAGTTTAAGCTCTCTATATGATTACATGCGATGTCAAGTGTATCTCTACCTTAACAATAATCATAAATCTACTATCAACAAAATTCATGACACATGTTATATTAACTAGGTCTAGATTCGAATCTCCTTTCTCGATTCCTTTCAAATCCACAAGAACTGTTGATCAGGCAATTCATAAATCACGCTCAAATTAACATAGATAAACTGAAAATATCTTATTGAATTGGAAATCAAAGTTATA
This sequence comes from Panax ginseng, assembly GCA_020205605.1. NCBI lineage: Eukaryota > Viridiplantae > Streptophyta > Magnoliopsida > Apiales > Araliaceae > Panax > Panax ginseng. Next base: position 32,713,772 of record CM035127.1, on the reverse strand, counting down.
GAATCATCGTTTCGCCCAAAGATCCATCACAAGTCTAATAAGTAAATTAGTTCATAACAAATGAATTAAAAACTGAATAATTTGTTGAAAACATCCTTCCAATTACAAATAATACTAAAGAGAAGAAGAATAATGAAAACCCCTTCACGTAGCCTTGATTCGCAACCGTCGAGACAATTTCTGAAAATTACTCCTCCAACGTTTACTCTTGAATCCTTCAAATCGCTCTTGAATTAATGCCTTTTGTGTTGTATGATCGTTGTTCTTCTACGTAATAGCAAGCTATCCTTCTCTCTTGGCCGAAATCTCTTTTTATTAGAGTCTAAGCACATCATTCCAGTCCCACAAGCCAAGCACCAGTAGAAGTCAAAACAGAACAGGACACCCAGAAATCGGGACCCCCGCCCCGGCGGGCATGGCCACTAACTTCCAATTTTTCTTTCTTCAACTTTTTTCCTCTTTTGCTCCAAAAAGACCGCCTTTCCTCACCAATAGCATCCATGATCACCCTACACATAAAATAACATGAAACGAGTAAAAACGAACACAAAACATGAAGATAACTATGCATTTAAACTTGAAATGAATATCGATTCGTGTATATAAAATCCACTTAACAAAATCCCCCAAACTTAAACCGTGCTAGTCCTCGAGCACAAAACAAACTACATGCTATGCAATGCAATGAAATGCAATAACAATCTAAATGCCTAAAAATCCAACAACATCGCATAAACTAACTCATCCCATTGGCCTCAGAGAAAACAAGCAACTTTACAATACAATTTATCAAAACCAATCCACACTTACATATTAATTCTCAATTCTTGAACAATTATCACTGGTATAGCGTGCGTGTGTGATCAACATCTAAGATAACTGATACGGACCCAAATTCAATACATAAACAACTTCTTAGAAGGAATCATATAGTGCAAACTTAAAAATCTCAAAGATAGGCACGACTCAACTAAAATTAAACTCAACCAAATTCAAGCGTACATATAGGATACTTATACTTTCTTTTCTTCTTTTTTTTCACACGGGGGCTTTTTGCACTTTTCCCGTTTTATTCTTATCTCTTTTTTTTTTCTAAATATACATAAATGACTGTGCAATGTCTCATCCCATTAGGCTAATAGTGTTACCCCTTAGCGAGCTTTTGACCAACGACTCCCAGACCATAAAAGACCTTAGGGCCCTAGGTGTAAAGACAATCCCCTCGGGCTTACTTGCTCAAGTAACAAAGGCCTTGAAAGAAGACTAGTCACCATGTATACCCTATATATTTTTTTTAACAAAGCTTATATACCCCACATATATTCCCCCAAACTTAAGTTCTTGCCTAATTTAAGCCTTCACTGCATATCCTTGTCATTTTCTGGTTCACCCTAGCATTATCCTTTAGAAACTTTTTATGTGTCAATTTGAACTGACCAGTCAACAAAGATGTTATTAGTGCTACCCTTTTTATAACAGTTTCAAACAAGTCCAAGAATCGATTCATAACAGAATTTATATCACAGTTCTAATAATCCATACTATATTGGTTAACTTGTTCATAGTCTCATCATTGGCCCACAAATAACATGAAAAATGCGACACCGTTGGACATATGCAAACACACTATTTAACTAAATTTTTTTTTTTTTAGATATATGAAAACAATGCAAAATCCTAACTACTATGCAAATACCTATTCTATAATGCAAAACTAGATATGACAACAAAAATTTAAAAATGCATGCATGCAACTAAACAAATAACTCCCCCAAACTTAAATAAGACAATGTCCTCATTGGATAACAGTAAAGTGCAATAGGACTTCCCTAGAATCGTCTAAGTCTGGGGCGGTGGTTGGTGCTCTTCTTCATCAGAATCACTAGGAGGAAATTGAGGTAATGGACCGAGTTGTTGATATGGAAATTGAGCCGCCGGGTTGAAACTTTGGAGTGTTGTGTTGAATGAGGCTAAAGATGCGTTCATGGCATCAAACATGTGATCTTGGCGCATCGTCGATCGCGCATTTCTCGGCGTCTTTATACTATTATGCGTGATCATCGATTTTGGAACTCGAGGCGAGTACTAGAAATTGCCTCAGGCTACGGTACTTGCTCGGTTCCTTGATCTCCCATCGTTTCATCCTCATCTCCAGAGGTTTCTTCAGCATCGACTTCGTCGTCCGACGCCGATGGAAAAATAAAACCCAAACCCCGTGGATGTGACTCACCTCCATTAAGCCCGAATACCTGCAATCATTCTCGAATCAAGCAAAGAAAGCGGCAGTTGAGTGGGCTCATCATCAGAATAACGCGCACCCGGCGTTGCGGCTGGCAACACATATAAGTGAGGGTGTGGCAAACCGCCCAAAAAATTTCCCCGTAAGCACCGGCGGATGGAGAAATTGATGATGGCCCCGACGTCAATAATGAAATCTTGCACAATGGCGTATAACAGTAACGCCTTCTATTTCGTGACGTCTGAAGTGTGTTGGGACGGAAGCAATTTTGTATATAAAAATGCGTACCATATCTTTCTATACCGGCTTAGGTCCTTGCTATTGAACACCGTTCCTCCCTTTCTACATTTGGTCCAAGATGTGCCCGGCTTTGTCATATTTGTAATAACCTCTTCATAGTTCAGGTCAAAATCCTTCAGTTGGGCATACTGACAGTGTCGTGGCACTCGCAGCTGATAGTAAGTGTTAATGGCATCATCACAGAACGGAACCATTCAACCCCGCACAAATGCTTTGAAAGGAGCTTTGTCTTCGACGTTTGCATAAAATTCCTTGACAATGTTAACCACGGCGGGTATCGGATGTTCGGTTAATTTGAGCCACCCCTTTTGGTAAATTTGGGACATCATCTCCCCATCATTCCCTTCGGGGGCCAATCCACGCTCTGGCGTAAGTGCTTTAGTTTGCATGTACTCATAACGGTTGGCGGCGGTGGCACTCACAAATTTTCAGTGGTCATAGGTTGGTGGCGGTGGAGCGGCGCTTGAACCCTCCCCCCGTTGGCGTTTGGATGTCGGTCGAGACGCCATTGACTTTCAGATGTTGATTGCTAGCAAGCACTACCTTTTCCAAAACTTGGTTCAAGCACTTTGTCAAACACTTGGTGTGCGGTTGGGGTAGGTTACATAATTTTAAAATTTGAACTTGGAAATTGTTGTATAGAATGTATGAATTGGAGCCCCAAGTAGTACTAGAATTTGCTCTCAAAAACAACCTCTCAGAATACCCTAATTCGGAATTTGATTGTGGGAAGAAAAAGAGATGAGATAGAGTGATATATATAGAGGTGGTGTTGGTGTTGGTGTTGGTGTTGGTGTTGGTGTTGGTGTTGGTGTTGGGTAGTGGAGATCGTGTGAATTAGTAGTGGGGATGAGGTTTGTGATGTAGGCAATGGGGTGTAGTGGGTTGGTAGGACGCTAGGTAGTGATGTTAAGGGAGAGTGAGAGCAAAAAAAGTAGTAGGCGTGTGTGTGTCGGAAAGAAGGAAGGGTCATGCCTTTAAAATAGGCGTGTCTGCCCAGGTTTCAGGACCCCCGCCCCGACGGGGGGGTGCACAACCAAAATAGCCCATCCCGGCGGGGGGTGCCACTGACTTCCACTTTTGTGTTTCAAAAAGTGAAGATCAAAATTCTCCAATTTTTCTTGTTTTCTTGCCCGTTGTTTCTCTTACTCACGTTGGACCTCTCCTGAAACCAAAAACATGCAATATGTTAGATTAATGATGACTTGGAGTTTCATTGAGATTTTGAGTACTTTTCAAAGTTTTTTTTTTTAGCAAAACATACACTTGATAAGACCTAACTACTTCTTAATAAACTACATCCTAACAAATTAAACATGAACTATTAAAAATAAAGAAAAGTTGGGTTGCCTCCCAATTAGCGCTTGATTTTAAGTCGTTCAGCCTGACTACTCCCTGTTTCACTGTGTATCGGCGAGGGTAATGTCGTCGGCGTCCCAGTTTGACTCACCACCCCAGTAATGCTTTATCCGTTGACCATTGACCTTGAACGTCTCTAATGGATTACGACTGTAGAGTTCAACGGCGCCGTGAGGAAATACACATTTTATAGTAAATGGTCCCGACCATCTCGACTCAAGCTTTCCGGGGAACAATCGCAGCCGTGAGTTGAACAAGAGGACTGCTTGACCCGGCTCGAATGTTCGTTGCACAATTTTCTGGTCATGCCATCTTTTAACCTTTTTTTTGTATAGCTTGGCGTTCTCATATGCTTGGAGGCGGAATTCGTCGAACTCATTTAATTGGAGTAGCCTCTTTTCTCCTACCGCGGCTTGATCAAAATTCAATTTCTGTATTGCTCAATAGGCCTTGTGTTGTAGCTCCACCAGTAAGTGACATGCCTTTTCGTAAAAGAGTTGATAAGGTGACATCCCGATTGGTGTTTTGTATGCAGTCCGGTACGCCCATAATGCGTCATCCAACCAAAGTGACCAATCTTTCCGACTCGGATTTACGACTTTTTCCAATATCCTCTTAACTTCTTTGTTCGATACCTCGGCTTGCCCATTAGTTTGAGGGTGATCTATTGTAGCCACCTTGTGGTTTTACCCATACTTAGTCAAAAGAGCTGTAAATGACTTATTGCAGAAGTGACCACCTTCATCACTAATTATTGCTCTTGGCGTGCCAAACCTTGTGAAAATGTTTTTTCTGAAGGAATTTAAGGACCACCTTGGCATCGTTCGATGGTAATCTTTGCGACTTCCACCCATTTGAGGCGTAGTCCACCATGAGTAAAATATATTGATTGTTCAAAGGCGAAGGAAGGGTCCCATGAAATCGATGCCCTATACATCAAAGATTTCCACTTCAAGAATTGTTTGTAGGGGCATCTCATTCTGTTTAGATATGTTCCCCACCCTTTTGCATCTATCACAAGTTTTCACAAATTGGTGGGCGTCTTTGAACAATGTTAGCCAATAAAACCCAGATTGAAGCACTTTTGCCACGGTGCGCTCACTCCCGTAATGTCCACCGTATGCCGATGAGAGGCATTCTTGTAATATGTTGTGGACTTCATTATAGGGGATACATCATCGAATCATCTTATCAGTGCATTGTTTGAATAGGTACGGTTCATCCCACATGTACCACTTGACATCATACAGAAACTTCTTTTTCTGTTGTTGTGTAAGATCCGGGGGAAGCATTTTGCTCACCACATAATTCGCGAAGTCTGCATACAATGGAAATTCTGCATTCAACCCAAAGAGTTGCTCATTCAGGAATGACTCGTTGATCGCGCATCTATCTTCATCCTTTTTCTCTGGATTTTCCAGCCTTGGGAAATGGTCAGCAACTTGATTCTCTGTCCCCTTTCTATCTTTAATTTCTAAATCAAACTCTTGAAGTAGGAGAATCCATCGGATAAGGCGTGTCTTAGCATTTTTTTCGCTATTAAATCAAGAATCGGCGAATAGTCACGGTGTAGACTATTACCTTAGTCCCGATCAAGTATGCAGGAAATTTGTCGAACGCGCACACTGCCACGCAAGCAATTCCTTTTAGTAGTAGTGTAGTTCATTTGAGTCTCTGTGAGTGTTTTGCTTGCATAGTATATGGCGTGAAACACCTTGTCTCATCTTTGGCCTAAAAAGCATTTAAACCATATAGTCGCTCGCATCACATAAGTTGAATGGCATTTTTCGGTCGGTGCGACTATCACGGAAATTTGTAGTTAATTCTTCTTCAATAGGTCAAACGCGGACTTACATTCCGCGATAAAAGTGAAAGTGGCATCTTCTCTAAAAATTGCATAGAGGTTTTGCAATCTTAGAAGTCTTTTATGAACCTCTGTAGAACCCAGATGCCCCGAGAAAACTTGAATACCCTTAGCTGAGCTCGGTGGAGGTAGTTTCTCGATCGTATCAACTTTGCTTTGTCCACCTCAATCCTTGAGTCGACACCTTATGGCCCAAAATTATGCCCTCTTCAACCATGAAGTGGCATTTTTCCCAATTAGTATGAGGTTTGTGTCCTTACATCATTTGCAATACCATGACCCGATTCTCTAGGCAAGTGTCAAAATTGTCTCCATAGGCGAGAAATCGTCCATGAAGACTTCAACATTCTTCTCCACCATATCACGAAAAAAATAGCCATCATACAGATTTGGAAAGAAGTTGGGTGCATTGCATAGCAGAATGACATCCTTGAAGCGCAAATGTGCCGTAAAGGCATGTAAATGTTATCTTCTCTTGATCCTCGGAGAGTGATGGCGATCTTATTATATCCGAGTATCCATCCAATAAATAGTAAAACTCATGTCCCCATTAACTTTGTCTAACATTTGATCGATAAAAGGTAGCGGAAATGATCCTTCAGGTTGCCTTATTCAATCTCCTATAATCGATGCACACCCTCCACCTTATCATTATCCTTGTTGGAATTAACTTCGTTGTCCTCATTACTATATCACCGTCATTCCCCCTTTTTAGGCACCTGATGAATCGGACTTACCCATTTCTTTGTCGAAAATTGGATATATGATCACCACGGCATCCAATAATTTCGAAATTTCCTTCTTGACCACTTCCTTCATGATTGGGTTAAGTCGACGTTGATGCTCCACCGATGGACTTGCATCATCCTCCATCGAGAATCTTGTGCATGCAAAATGATGGGCTAATACCTTTTATATCCATGATCGTCCATCCAATTCTTTGATTTATGATCCCTAAGCACCCTCGACAACTTTTCTTCCTGCAATTCGTTAAGTGCGTGAAATAATCTGAGTAAAGAATTTGAATTGCCTAAATACGCATACATGAGATGTTTAGGGAGTGGCTTAAGTTCAATGTTGGTGGCTCCTCAATGATGGTTTCAATTTTTACATAATTGTCTCCTCGGTGTGCGAGAGGTTCAACCGGTGCTCTGAATCGGCTAACTTTCGTGGCAATGAGTCTAGCATCTGTAATAAGTCCACAAATTTGCAGGTCGTCTTTTCTTCATCCCCCAATAAAGTTTTTTCTAACGGATCATTGATCAAACTCTTCTTTCATATCTTATTTGGTAATTTGCTCAATTAAATCCATTCGAAAACACTCTTCCTCGTCAAGTAGGATATTTCATGGCCTTGAACACATTGAATTTTATTTCTTGGTCTTGGACTCTCATAGTAAGTTCTCCTTTTTGCGTCGATGAGTGTCCTTCCGTAACCAAGAAAGGTCTCCCTAGGATGATCGGGATGTTCTTATCTTCATCGAAATCCGGAATGATAAAGTCGAGGGAATATAAACTTATCTACTGACACCGAATGTCCTCTACAATGCCTCTCGGATATGTGGTGACCTATCCATAACTACAATGAAATATTTGTAGGCTTTGGGCGGGCAAACCTAATTCGAGTATCTTGATAATGGCATCGGGTTTATACTTGCGCCCCAAATCACATAAACATTTGTTAAATGACATTTTTTCCGATCGTGAAATGGGATAGTAAAGCTCCCGGGTCTTTGAGTTTTGGTGGAAGCTTCTTACGTAAACACGCACTACACCTCCTCTGTTAGTGCCACCGTTTGAATTCTTCCCATTTCTTCTTCCTCGACAGAATTCCTTTCATAAACTTCGCATAACTCGGCATTTGCTCCAGGGCCTCTGCGAATGGGATGTTAATTTGGAGTTTCTTGAACACGTCTAAAAACTTTGCGAACTACTTATCTGATTTCTGTTTTTGGACCCTCTACTGAAACGGCAGTGGAGGAAAAACAATCGGCTCACTGTTTAACTTTATTTCCTCGTTTTTGTTACCCTTCATTGCGTTACTATCATCAACCTTTTCCTCCGGTGTTGCTGAATTTTCTGCACTATTCCCACTGAGATGTTTTCCACTTCTCAACGTAACTGTCTGACATTGCTCCTTATTACCCTTAGGATTTCTCTCGGTGTCGCTAGGTAATGTTCCTTGTGGTTTATTATTCAATGCCAACACAATTTGACCTATCTGATTCTCTATATTTTTGATAGATATAGCTTGATTCTTCATAGCCAAATCGTTGCTAGTCATGTACCTTGCCCATATTTCCTCCCCATCGGATTTCCTGTCCTGCTGTTTAATCTGTTGTGGATGACTATGAAAACCAGGGGGATATGATGGTCGTGGAACTTGAGTTTGTTGATTATTGCTCCATGAAAGGTTTGGGTGGTTCCTATTCTCCTGGTTGTAGGTGTTTTGGTAAGTATTTTGTGGAATTCTATTGTAGTTGCCTATATAAATTGAGCGGATGTTGGATTTATTGCACTGCTGATCATCGGATGATCACCCTTACATAATTCACATACTACCATAACTTTCTTTGAACTTGTTGAACTTGAGCCCCTATCATCGTATTTACCCTCTTATTCATCGTATCAAACTTCATGGATAGTGCTGAGAAATTTGTGCTTGTATAGTTATTACTCCATCTAATTCCAAGATCCCACCAGCCTTTGCCTGTGTCATTCTTCTTTGTGGGCCCTTTGGTAGTTATTTGCCGCCATTGTTTCTATCAAATTGTATGCATCCTCGTAACTCTTAGCCATGAATACCGCTTAGATCCGCATCAATGTTGGTTACGACATTTCCATGTGGCAGATTATAGAAGGTGTTCATTTGTAACCACTTGGGCAATCCATGATGTGGGCACTTTACGAGTAATTCCTTGTATCTCTCCCATGCCTCATATAGTGACTCCCCATTCTGCTTTGCTCGAACATTATGATGTCATTCCTCATTTTCGCGGTCTTTGGGGTGGGAAAAATTTGGCAAGAAATTTTTTGAGCCAAATCCTCCACGTAGTGATCGAACCCGTGGTAAAGAATGTAACCAACTCTTCGCCTTGTCCGTAAAGTGAATGGGAACAAGCGAAGTCTTACTACCTCATCAGACACCCCATTGTACTTGAGCGTGTCGCACATTTCGAAAAAGCGATTAAATGCTCATTCGGATCATCATTTGCCATTCCCCAAGCCCGGCATGAGTTACGCATCATCCGAATGGTCCCGGGCTTTATTTCAAAAGTGTTCGCGACTATTGCGAGGCCTAGTAATGCTCATTGCGGATCGGTCACCCTAGGTGTGGCAAAATCCCTCAACGCTTTACGGTCTTGGCGACCATCGTTCTTCCTTATCGAATTTTTGAATTCGTTCCTCGTTTCCTCAATCCACTTACTCGACTTTTGAAATAAATGCATCGATGTCGTCCTCAAAAAAGGAAGCAAGTCTGGATGTTTTAGATCGTGTTTGCATAAACCAATGTCGAAAACCTGAAATAGAGAAAACAAAATAAAAATGTTTACGTAAAACTGAACTAATTAAACTGATATCGTAAAAAATATTAAAATCTCGGCTAAATTGTCCCCGGCAACGGCGCCAAAAACTTATTGGGTAAAATTAATACACGTAAAAAACGCAAGTGTACGTGGTCAACAAGTAATATAGTAGTGAATAGAGTATCGTTCCCATGAGGACAAAATATCAAGAATTTTAACTTCACAATTATCAATTTTGTATTAACCCTAATTTTATTAAACTAATCAATTCAATGGTTTTAAATTATATAAAAAAACAACTAAATTAATAAAGAAATAAACTATCACAAAACAGTCACCAATAACGAAATCCTAAATTTCAAACAGTTAATAGAGGATTAGACTTATGATTTCACCCTGAGCTTCACTCTGATTTTCAAACCTTTATTCCAACTCAATTCAATATCCCAGTTTATTAATCAAGAACACGAACGTAGTAATAGCCACTTCTCGATGCACTAATACCGTATTAACATCAATCCACAATTAAGATAGAAATCCGTTAAACACCTAACTTAACCAACTCACTATATCTCTATGTGAACTTCAATTAAAGAAGGTTTAAGTTTAAGCTCTCTAAACGATTACATGCGATGTCAAGCATATCTCTACCTTAACAATAATCACAAATCTGCTTTATCGACAAAATTCATGACGTCTTTATATTAACTAGGTCAGATTCGAATCTCCTCTCTCGATTCCTTTCAAATCCACAAGAACTGTTGATCAGGCAATTCATAAATTCACGCTCAAATTAACATAGATAAACTGAAAATATCTTATTAAATTGGAAATCAAAGTTATAGAATCATCGTTTCGCCCAAAGATCAATCACAAGTCTAATAAGTAAATTAGTTCATAACAAATGAATTAAAAATTGAATAATTTGTTGAAAACATCCTTCCAATTACAAATAAGACTAAAGAGAAGAAGAATAATGAAAACCCTTCACGTAGCCTTGATTACATAATCGTTGTGACAATCTCTGAAAATTACTCCTCCAACGTTTGCTCTTGAATCATTGAAATCGCTCTTGAATTAATGCCTTTTGTGTTGTATGATCGTTGTTCTTCTACGTAATAGCAAGCTCTCCTTCTCTCTTGGCCGAAATCTCTTTTTATTAGAGTCCAAGCGCATCATTCCAGTCCCACAAACCGAGCACGAGCAAAAGTCAAAACAGAACAGGACACCCAAAATTGGGACCCCGCCTTTACGGGGTGCAAAGGCTAAATAAAGCCCGCCCGTACGGCATGGCCTCTTGACTTTAATTTTTTCTTTCTTCATCTTTTTTCCACTTTTGCTCCAAAAAGACCGCCTTTCCTCACCAATAGCATCCATGATCACCCTACACATAAAATAACATAAAACAAGTAAAAATGAACACAAAACATGAAGATAACTACGAATTTAAACTTGAAATGAATATCGATTCGTGTATATAAAATTCATTTAACAATCCTGCACAACATTTTTCCAAAGATAATCACCTCATCAGGGTTGCTTTTAAAGTGAGCCTCTATTTCAACTATTAGCTTTGATATTGGCTCGGTTATGGAGGTTGACTCCATTCTTACGATCTAAGGGTATCCTAATTCTTTCTATCTGACATCTACACACAAATTATCTAGATTAACATATAATATATACACACAACACATAATAGTTTTATATAAGTTATCTTTTATTTTATTTTACGATGAATTGATTCAATTCATCTCCTTTTAAACTCTATTTGAGTTATTTGTATGTTCAACGTTTCCCTCTGTCCTAAGGTTATAGCCAAAGGTATATCCCACCTAAGGTTTCTAACCCTAAAGCTCTAATACTATGTTGTAACGCCCCCAAATTCAAGTACTTCAAACCCGGACTCAGTGCTTTACGATACCATTTCTATGAGCAGAATAATATTAATAATAATAACAATAATATAAATACCAAACTTAATTTACATAAATATCAGAGTCTAAACCGAAGTATGTAACCTTTACTACATTCATTACATGATAGATAATAAATATTAATGCCTTAATAATGTCTATCTATTACAAAATATACCAAAACACTTATTCTGTTTGCTTTCTTTTTCCCTTGTTCTTGTCCGAACCTTCTGGTCGTTAGCCTTCAACAGTGTTAAACTGATACAATATAACAACCATAAAGTTTAACTGCAGCGGAACAAGCAATCCATTAAAAGAGTCAAGTAGAGAATAAAATCTACTACCTTTTATGATTAGAAGGTTTTCATCACTTTTATCACGAGACTCGATTTTAATAAATAATCCACATCATCGAATCACCCTCGCACTTTTCTGCCAAGGATATTCTTTAGTATCACGACCACCAATTATCCATGCACTACTGAACAAGAATATTTGTGTATTCATTAATGGTCATGATCATGCCAACAACCGTCCATCAATGCACTACGGGCCAATGAGGACTTTTACCACATCATTTGTAACATTACGGCCATGATTACAATCGAATAATCCACTGGTCATAATCATACCAAGTCCATCTATGCACTATAGGCCATGATGACTTTCAACAAAATATAAACATGAGGATGATGACAATGATATAAGAATTCAATAAAACAAGTTCAAGAATTATTTTATCCAGAACTAATAACGCCCAAATTGTAAACATGATATCGCTTTGTAGAGTAAAATTCAAGAATGCTCGGAAGAATATTTCCATGAAAAGATCTTTGGATGAAGCGCAAATATCAAGGATATTCCACTAATTTCATGGAGTATAGAAGTCAAACTTTAACCAACCGAGTATAATAAGGAATGGAATAACAAAAGAAATCACCGTGCATGCGATAGACCGCATAAGGCAAAAGTTATTCCAACATAATAATAAATAAGCGGAATCAGTGCGGTGTAAAACGCATGCATACACGATATTCCAAATGTAATAATAAAGAGGCGAAATCAGTCCCGGCGTGAAAACGCATGCATGTGGATATTCCAATGTAATAATAAAGACAGATCCAGTCTCAGCGTAGAACGCACAAAGCAGAGGATATTTCAAATGTAATAATAAAAGCGGAATTAGGTTGGCAGAAACGCGTACGTGATATGATATTCCAAATGTAATAATAAAGATTTTAACTAGGTCGGTAGTAGAACGCATGCATGTGATGTTCCAACAGAATGATAAAGAATGGAACAACAGAAGGATTTCACCAAGTATAGGGTACCCCACGTATACAGGTTATTCCAACAGAATAATAAAGAATGGAATAACATAAGTTCTCTTCATAGATAAGAAAGAAATAATACTCTCTACCTTTAGAAAAACTGGATACTGAAATAGTGAGGTAGCAGACTTCTCTTCTTCTTTCTATAATTTCTCTCTATAATAATCGCTCTAAAGCTTTTGTGAATTGGTGAGAAATAAAGGAAGAATGAGCTTCTATTTATAGAAAAATATAGTTTCGATAATTGCACGTTTTGGGGCTCGAAAATTACAGTACAATACCTCCAACTTTTCTTTCATTTTTAATTTAGTCCTGCAAGTATTATCAATCTTGCACCAACTCCCCTAATAGTAAAAAATGTGAATCAATAGTTCAATCATGTGAATCAATAGTATAATCATGTGAAAAATACGAATTACAGTATAGTACCTCTATCTATACCTCCATTTTTAACTTAGTCATGCAAGTATTATCAATCTTGCACCTACTCCCCTAATAGTAAATAATGTGATTCAATAGTATATATATGTGAACAAATAGTTATATAAGCATGTGAATTAGTAGCAATTAATTGCTCATTTATCCGATAAATTACCTGATTTATCGATATAACCCCTAGACATCAATTATCATCGGAATAAATGTCGATTTTCACTAACACAAACAATTCCAACATACTGAAACTATTTTATCAAAAATATAAATTTTGAAATTTCAAAGTTTGACTTTTCCCGAAAAAGTCAACTGTTGACTTTTTGACCAAATAGTGAATCCCGAAATTTTTTGTGTTTATAGACTATATTTACTAATTTCGTCATTCTGGACTCAAATATCACGTTCGCGTCTCCAAATTCAACTCCAAACAACATTCATCATTAATATTATAACTCACAATATTTATCAACCAGGTCGTTCCCAGGAAAGAGGGGGCTTTCCAATAAGGATTTCTCCCTATCAGGCGCGCAATTAGGTGACCAAACCTCTCCTCGATGTAACTTCTAGACATTGTAAATATTGCAGTTTATAATATGAATAACTTTGTCATCTCAAGTATTGATTTAATAAAATAACATTTTATGCAGATGATACTGTGATAATAATCGAATCAATAATATGAGAGATATGATGCAACAATTACTATAGCAATAATTGAGTATAACTGAGTGACTTCTTACGTAAGCATCAATAATCAATACCGTGTACTACTATGCAACCACGCCAGACATCGTACTTTTACTACCGAAAGTAGTTCAACAGCTTTTAACGATAACACTTCCGCCATTATTTTTATAAAAGATAATTCTGTCATTTTCTAACTACGATAATACTTCCGTTGTGGGGTCCACCAATGATTGTGCTGTCATCATCGAATATTCCCCGACAAAAAGAATATTCCCCGACCAATCGAATATTTTATAACAACTTGCATACTTTGAAAAATTTATAAATACTACCCACAACTATAACATTATATCAAATCCACACCATAATATAAAAAAAATATTTTGATAAATTTAAATCTTTATTCATAAAATCTGGGGTTTCACAGACCCCATTAAGAGGACTTAAGCCGCTATTACAATCTTTTCAAAATTGTTATCTGCTTGTGTGTGGATGTTGTATTTACATTTATGATGAATGTGTACGAATGCATTTCCTTATCATATCTGCTTGTGATATTAGTGCTTCGCACATGTCATCATTTTCATACGGTGAGACGCGATGTATGTGAATGTATGTTGTGTGGTCCCTCCACCAGGAGGCTATCCCATCGGTGTTTGATTCTTTGGACTCGTGGGAAGACTAATTCCCCGAGGCTCAGGAAAGGCACCACCCAAATTCGCTCCAGTTGAAAGATCGGATTAACTTCCCGTTGAGTAAATTGCGATGATTTGGGAACCTTCATTCCAAAAAGCTGCGAGAGTAACCTAAGATAGGTCAGCCTTTGATAAACCCAAAACGAAGGAAAGTCTCTTCATGCTCTCATTTCAATTACTTGTAAACACAATTACTTGTAATTTCATTCCATATCTATCTCCATGTAATGAGAAATATGAAGAAATGTGTACACATACATATTTTAATTAAAATGCTACAAACAGCTGACATCCGTTTTGCAGGATAAAATTTCAAAAATGGACATATCACATAACATGTTATTATACACATTCCCTAAAGACTAAACATGCAAGTCTTTCGCACGGAACCAATCGGACCTACTACCCGGTCAAAATCCAAAAAGGCTACAGGCCCATAGTCAATCATGTTGTCATCCGACTAGACTGAACTTAATCCAGTTTCTCGCAAAGAATTCGACGGATTAAGCAAAAAATTATAGATTTGGCTGTTCTACTCAAAGAACTACACCAAACCAATCGTGGTCCAAAATACCCGTGCATACCTTGAATCCTCCACACAAGTGGGGAACCTGTGTCATTATAATACTCGAATCGCAGCTTTGGATACAACCAACAAAACTCATGATGCTGCCCATCCCACTGGAGATCCAAACACCGGTGACATAAAAAAGAAAGTCCTCCAAATGGAAGAGACCATTCGTGCTATCAAAGGAATTGGAACACACGGGAGTGTTTCATATGCTGATCTTTGCATTTTCCCTGGTGTTCATTACCTAGAAAAGTTTAAAACTCCTGACTTCAAAAAATATGATGGGTTAGGAGATCCTTATACACATTTAAAGGTGTTTATTGGAGAACTTGGATCTTATGCAGAGGACGAAAAGCTCAGAATGCAATTGTTCCAGAAAAGTCTAACTGGAGAAGCCTGTTCGTGGTACACAAAATTAGACAACTCAAAGATCCATAGCTGAGAAGAGCTAGCACATGCTTTCCTCACTCAATACAGCTTTCAATCTCAGATGGCTCCTGATCGGTATCAAATTACCAAGATCAAGAAACAGTCTAACGAGTCTTTTAGAGAGTATGCTCAAAGGTGGAGACGCCTGGCTGCCCAAGTTAGTCCTTCCATGACAGAATCAGAGATGGTCATGACTTTCATAGACATACAAGAAGCGCCTTTCTATGAAAGAGTTTTAGCCAGCATCGGCAAACCATTTTCTGAAATGGTCAAACATGGGAAGATGGTCGAGATGAGATTGAAGTCCCGGAAAATTCAAGACCTAGTCGCACTCAAAGTCGTGGTCGATCACATCCAATCCGTAAATTATGGAAACAACTTTGAGGGTCCATAAAAAGAAAGAGGAAGATGTTTCCCTGATACTACAGGGTCAAAAAGGCAATCAAAACATGCCTATTCAAAGGAGAAACTACACTCCCTTTCAAGCATAGTCTGCGAAACCTCCAATACCAAAAGGTGGAGAAGTCAAACGCCTCGAGTGTTTACACCCTTAGGGGATACCTCGAGAACATTCTCAATCTTCCGACAACACGTAAGAAAATTACATCTTCTTCCACCACAAATTTAATGGACGGGTTTCAATGTCGCTTTGAATGTGCTTATCATGCCGGGGCACCTGGACATGATACTTAGGATTTTTGGGCCTTGAAACACAAGATCTAAGACCTGATAGACAACGGTGAGATTATGGTCACCAAACCAGATCAACCTCACGTTTAAGACAACCCTCTTCCTCAACACAAAGAAAAAGAGGTCAACATGATCAATTGGAGTAATGGACAGAATTCCAATTTCAACTGTGAATCCTCCCAAACCCTTAAAGACGGTGATGACAAATGGGATTATGCAAAGTTTCAGTTCACAATGGAACGAAAGATGAAAGCTCTATGTAAGCAAATTGAACAATTGGCATAATTGGTGACTTATCAGCATCAAGTGACTCGTCAATTAATTAGCCAGGAGCATGCTAGTCTTCTACCTCTTGTCATGAATATTCCCTCGTCACTTTCAGAAAATGAAATGCTAGAAGACAAAGTGACAAAGAGAGCAAATGCCAAAGCCCGTCGGGATTTTGCCAACAAAAGGGAATTCACCTATTTGGGCCAACCTATAAAGGAAATCCTTCAAATGTTAATACATGAAGGAAGGATCAGTTCCTTTTTACCTCCAATCAACCCCTGTTCAGGGCGGTACAACTCTGATGGAGTATGTCAATATCACTCCCGGCCTCATGCACACAAAGATGTAAGAATGTCTGGGCACTCCGCCACCTCATCCAAAATCTAATTGACAGTGGTGTCCTGCACTTAGCAGAAGACAATACTGTGTTACGTGCAAGTGAGAATACAAGTCCTACTAAGTGGAAGAGTGTGGTAGTAGTCATATCCACTGAAACTGATGGGGCTAACAAATTACTCACAATCCCAACAATTCAACTCAAGGGAAGCAACAATCCTTTGAAAGTGGCCGCTCCTGAGCCAATCAACTTGACGTGCAGAGCATAATATCCTATTGTTAGCTTGCGCAAAGTTCCGTGGAATTATGGAGAAGGTGAAGGATCCACCTCACATACAACTGCTACAGTGTCGAAAGAAAATCCAATGTATCTTCCCCAACGGGTTATGAAGCCGACCATCAAATCAAATGGGAAAATACCCATGGAGAAGATTGAAAAATTCCTCCGCACTATGGGTCATAACGAAGCTAAGGTGGTTTTAAGCTTAAGAGAAGCTCCACATCAAATGTCAATTTTGGACTTGGTCCTAACTTCCGAGGATCACCAGAAGGTCTTGTTGAAGGTTTTGGAAGAAGCCTATCTACCGACATCAGTTGATACGGAAAAATTTCAACATCTGGTTGATCACATTTTCAGCAACAATGTGATATCCTTTACTGATGATGACATACCACTTGAAGGGACCGGTCATTGCAAGCCGTTGCACATTGTGGTATTGTCCTTTGGATACATGCTAGCTGGAGTCATGATAGATGGAGGTTCATCTCTAAATATCTATCCATACGCTACCTTGGTGAAGATGAATATTAATCTCAATCGAATTCGGAGTAGCCACACTATCATCAAAGCTTTTGATGGAGCCCATCGGAATTCGATCAGAGTAATTGAACTGCCAATCGAAATTGGTCCCCATACATTCTGCGTATCTTTCCATGTACTCAAGATAGATTCGGGATACAACCTGCTCTTGGGACGACCATGGATCCATATGGCTGGGGTAGTCCCCTCCACTCTTCACCAACAACAGTTGAAATACATTATCAACAATAGCCTGGTCACGGTCAACGCTGAACCAGAGTGTCCTAAACACGGGGACATGCCATTCATTAATGCCAACGCAGATGTTGAGTTGGTCAGTTTTCATGCTTTGGAAGTAAGTAATACCCAATACCATGCTATTGGAATGCCATTACCCCAACCCAAGATTTCTGTCGAGGTAATGCCGGTTACTCAAGAAATGATGTCATTGGGTCATAAATTGGGACAAGGGCTGGGTAAAGATTGCCAGAGTATTAAGTACCCAATTCAATTAACCAAGCAAACTGGAACAACTGGGCTAGGCTATTCTGCCAGTTCTAGTCACAGAAATCCTCATAAGCATTAGCAGATTCCTTCAGCTTCAACCATGCGGCGTTTATCTTTGCCTTCATACTCTGAGTCCGCACAACCTCCTATAAAGGTGACAGCCAATGTAATGGCTATGTTATTTCCCAAGTTTGCACTCTAGAAAGCGTAGAAGAAGTCTTTGTTCTAAATCCCGTAGTGGAAGAGGAGGAACGAAGAATCAAGCAAGACGTCATCCGAATAATGTCAGGCATACGCATCATCGTTCATGATGAACATACCAATAGATACACCCCAGACGATGATTGCCCAGATATAATGGCCATCATTCGGGATAGGGAGGATGATGACAATCCCTCCATCACTGCGGTCTACCCGGACTTTGCCCTTTCCAATTAGAACAACATTCCTTGCATTAGTCGTCAAGGATAAAGCGGGCAGAAACTCTTTCTGCCCTGTAGATATAATAATTGCTTACTTTCTGTACAATATTAGCAGTTTATTTTACCAGTATATGCTAACACTGTGTATGATCAACACATTTCATATATACTAAGTGAAAGCATATTTTTGTTTCAGGACTCTGAATTTAGATGTGCTCTGTATTTCGTCGACATAAAGCCTCTTCTCCACAAGGATTGTACCTTTGATGTAGAGATGAATTCAGCCTTGATGGATATACATGATGACATTGAGGTGCCTCCAGAAATTCAAGAATGGGTCAAAGACAAACCTAAACCCAACCTTGACCACACCACTTCTTTCAATCTTGGAACCTTAGAAAGCCCTAAGTTAATCCAGATTGGTTCAGACCTTACCCCAAACCAAAGGAATGACATGGTTACGCTATTAACCCAATTCCAGGATATGTTTGCATGGTCTCATGAAGACATGGTGGGTTTGTCCACTGACATTGTCCTTCATCGCCTTCCCATTAAAGAGGGATTTAAGCCAGTCAAGTAAAAGCTCAGGCGATTGAAACCTGAGTGGAGTTTAAAGGTAAAAGAAGAAATTGTGAAACAATTTCAAGCTAGCATCATCATGGTGTCCACATATCCAAAGTGGATATCCAACATTGTGCCCGTGCCTAAACCCGGAGGGAAGGTGCGAGTTTGCGTGGATTACCAGGACTTGAACAAAGCTTGCTTAAAAGATAGCTTTCCTGTGCCATTTATCCACATTCTCATTGACAATACTGCTCAATACGACATGTACTCCTTTACTGATTGCTTTGCGGGATACCATCAGATCATGGTCACTAAGGAAGATCGTGAGAAAACTGCTTTCATCACGCCTTGGGGAACCTTTTGCTATAGACGGTTATCATTCGGCCTCATCAATGCCGGAGCCACCTATCAGTGAGCTATGATGGCTCTTTTCCATGACTTAATGCACAAAGCGATCGAGATCTACGTGGATGACATCATTGTCAAGTCCCGGAAAGAGGATGACCATCTCAGAAAGTTGTTCAATAGGTTGCGTAAGTATAACTTGAAGTTGAATCAAGCTAAATGCATCTTTGGCGTTAAATCAAGCAAGTTGCTAGGATTTCTAGTCAGCCACAAAGGGATTGAGCTGGATCCTGCCAAAATCCAAGCCATCACGGAAATGCCCTTTCCTCGCACGTAAAAAGAAAATACTGGGATTTTTGGGAAGAATCAACTTCATTAGCAGGTTTATCTCTCAACTCACAGCGACTTGTGAGCCAATCTTCAAGCTATTAAGGAAGAACTCCTCCATGAAATGGAATGATGAGTGTCAAAATGCCTTCCTCACAATCAAGAAACAGCTAGTCAAAGCTCCCGTGTTGGTACCACCCAGGGATGATGTTCCCCTGTTCATGTATCTGTCTATAAGTGACAATGCAATGGGCTACATGCTGGGACAGAAAGATGATAGAGGCCAAGAACGAGCTATCTATTACCTCAGCAAAAGATTCAGCTGCAGTGAACACAAGTACACTCTGATTGATAAGACTTGTTGTGCTTTAGCATGGGATTCCACGAGGTTACAACATTACCTCCACGGTCACACAACCCATCTCATATCCCGCGTAGATCCTCTCAAATACGTGTTCAATAAACCCATGTTAAATTGCCGGCTGTCCAGATAGCAGTTGATCCTACAACAATTTGATATCGTATATGTGACTCAAAAGTCCATCAAAGGTTAAGGAATTGCGGATCAACTGGCCGCCGCACCTTTAGGGGATTTCAAACCCTTGGAAACATATTTCCCCGATGAAGGAGTAATGACAGTTTAGCAACACCATCAATACGATACACACCAATCATGGTAGATGTATTTTGATGGGGCTGTTAATATGGAAGGTTCTGGAGCTGGAGCAGTTCTAGTATTTGGTACGGGGGAGCAGTGTCCCGTCGCCGTCAAATTGCAGTTTGTTAGCACCAACAACACAGCTGAGTATGAAGGCTGTCTCATGGGGCTAAAACTTTCCCGTTAAATGGGCATCAGGCAGCTAACTGTCATTGGAGATTCAGAGTTGGTAATCAGACAATCCACCAGAATCTATCAAACCAAGGGACTACATTTGCTGCCCTACCATCGGCAAGTTTTAAGGATGGTTGTGGAGTTCGAAGAAACCTCCTTTCTACACATTCCTCGTAATAGGAATGACTTTACAGATGCATTAGCAACTTTGGCCTCCTTGATTTGCATACCAGATAAGGAACACTTGCCAAGCGTCACAATTTCCCTGCACAAGGCCCCAACCTATGGGAATTACGTTGGAGAAGTATAGGATGAGCTACCTCCCATCCAACATCCTTAGTATCATCATATCAAGGAATATCTACGAGATGGATCTACACCCGCGGAAGCGGCCCGACTGAGAAAAGGCGGATCCATTGACTTGCTATAAAATTCTACCTGAGTGGAGATGCGCTCTACAAAAGAGATGCAACACTAGGTCTCCTAAGATGTTTAGACAAAGATCAAGCCCAAAGGCTTATGGATGAAATCCATGGTGAAGTCTGTGGCCCCCTCCTTGTCAAGAAAATCCTCAGGACATGGCATTATTAGCTATCTCTCAAAGCTGATTGCCATGACCACGTCAGGAGATGTTATCAATGCCAAATTCATGGGAATGCTATTCACGCCCCTCCACGGGAACTCCCCAATATGAGTTCGCCTTGGCCCTTCGCAATGTGGGGAATGGAAGTGATCGGGCCCGTTGAGCCTAAAGCCAGTAATGGACAACTATTTATCTTCACCATGATCGACTACTTCACCAAGTGGGTAGAGGCAGCCTCCTTCCCCAGGGTTACTAAAGAAGTCATCATTGCTTTCATCAGAAACAATGTCGTTTGTCGATATGGACAACCAGAGGTGATTGTGTCAGATAATGCTAAGAACCACAACAACAAAATGATGGAGGAATTATGCAGTAAATTCCACATCAAACATCTTAACTCTGTCATCTATCGTCCGAAGATGAATGGTGCTGTTGAAGCGGCTAACAAAAACATCAAGAAGATTATGTAAAAGATGTCCGCCAACCACAAAGATTAGCTTGACCTATTGCCTCTTGCTCTGTTATCCTACAGAACCTCAATGCGTACCTCCACTGGGGCAACCCCCTACACATTAACCTATGGGATGGAAGCAGTACTCCCCATAGAAGTTGAAATAGAATCCTTCAGAGTGTTGATAGACGCTCAGCTGGATGAAGACCAATGGGTACAAGACAGGTATCACCAATTGTCTCAAATAGACGAAAGGCGAACCGCGGCTATCTTCCATGGTCAGTTATACCAACAAAGGATCGCCAGATCCTACAACAAAAAAGTCCGGCTACGACAGTTTAAACAGCATGACTTGGTTTTGAAGAAGATCCTTGATAACCAAGATCAGTCTAAGGGAAAATTTGCTCCTAATTGGGAAGGCCCGTTTGTTGTCAAGGAAATATTGACAGGGGGCGCTCTCAGATTGCAAGAAATGGACGGCAATGAATTTCCACAACTCATCAATTCGGACACCGTGAAACGGTACTATGTCTAAAGTTGCCATCAAGCAAACATCCTGGTGTTGGACCATCAGGTCACCAGTTATTTCGGTTCTTTAACCCTTTACCACATACAAACTCTTCCACACTTTGCCCCTCAGGGAAACATACTTTTCAAGCCAACAACCTGGCTCCTCTGCGTTCCTACGACTTAGGCCATCCCACTACGGATTGAATCTCTTGCGTTTGCAGTTTGGCTACCCATACATGGGATCAAACTTCTCCTACCTGCAGTTTATCCTCAACCTAGATTAAACTTTCTCCTCCCCAAGACTGACCGCGCATGGGATTACACTTTTCCACTCGCCTCGAGGGGTGAACTACGTCGACCGATCTCCTCTTCAATAGAGACGAGGCAACCATTTCATATGGCGGTCGCAATAAAACAAAAACAACAAAAACATTTCTACCCTCTTCTCCTTACAAAAACAAAAACAAATTCCTACACCATTTCGCCATATATACAAGGTGTTGAACCTCTTACACTGTGTTCGAACTCACGCAGCACTGATCTCCTCTTCAATAGAGTGCGTGGCAAATACCATTCATGGTCTTGGTCTCACCCCATGTAACAACCCGATATTTTCTATACAAATAAATTATAAATTTTGGGTATAAATTTTGTTTTGTATTTATTAAAATAAATATGGGGAATATGTGCCAAGATAATGTGTATATGTATTTATGTGATATACTTATTACATGAATGATTTTAAATAATTTTATTTTAGAATTATTGATTGTTATAAACTATATTATTATAATAATTAATTTAATAGTAGAAATGTTTTTATTAATTACTTTCCATTAAAATATAATTGTATTTTATTTATATAATATATGAAATGATTCTTTTAGAATTATTAAAATAATTATTTTATTATAGGAATCTTTGCACATATTATTAAGTTAATTATTTTAACTTAATTAATAATGTTAAGTATGACAGATAAATCAAATATGGAATCCAAACCCTAATTTGGGATTTTGATCAAGGAATGAGAACAATAATATAATATTATTTATATTTTGATTTTTTAGTGATATAATTATGTACTGTATGTATATGGATTGACAATGATTGGTCAATTTTGGTGTTATGTGACAAACCCTTGTATTACTGTGTGAAACCCTAATTACAAATTTTAAGAACTAAGTTTATTTTATTTTAAACCCTAAATAAAAGCTTCGTAACCTAATTATACATTAGATGAGGCAATTAAATAACCTAAGGGTTATGGTAATAAGGAAAGATTAGTATTTAATATGTATACTAACTTTAAGTGGATAATCTTGTTATTTCAAGTGACTAATAATTTTAAACCTAATTCTAGTAAACCTAATTAGGTTATGAGCTAAAGTCACATGTATAAGTAATTAAATTTCATAAGATTGGGAATGAAAACCCTAAATAAATAATTTGGGTAGCATATATTAAAATTGTTAGACTATGTTTATTACATGGCCCAAAACAATTAAAGGAGAAGCCCAAAAGAAATAAAATACAAGCCCAAACTTAGTCCACTTGATTAAGGGTATTTTAGACCTTTGATTTATCTAATTTATGCATTAAAATAAAAACTAAATGAAGGAATTAGTGGACATTTATATAGCTGGCCCTATTAGGCCTTTTAAGGCAACTAATTAAGCTAAACAATGTCCATAATTAGTAACTCTTACACACAAGTACATGGTTGTCAAGCTCTCATTGGTTGCAAATCTATTAAGAACATTTAATCACATGATTAGGCTCATTTGGAAGAGATAAGGTGAAGCCTTTTATCCAAGGGACAATAAAAGTATGGGGGATAATAGTTAATCATCCCATTCATTTGCTAGATCATTTTGCATTTCTCTCATTCTTCTTCTTCTAATTTTTCTCCCAAGCTAGCAACTTCAAAAGAGAGAAAAGAGAGAGAGGTTCGGCCATATAGTGAGAGAGAGAGAGATGAGTGCTAGTTTGTTCATGCATCCTAAGTTAATCACTTACTTTGGTAGATCAAGGAAGGTTGCCATTAAATCAAGGTATAACCTAACCTTCATCTTCATCTTCTACTTTGTTTTTTTGCTTGAGTTTTGTTCGGATTATGAATAAATACTCAAGATACCCTAGTCCTACATATCATCATGTATGGAACTAAGTATCTTGAGTGTTAGATCAAAGGCTTAGAGGAAGAATATGAGCATATGTTCTCCAAGGGTAAAAACTCTTGTTTTCTTCCACTAAATCTTGTGTAACTCAAGTTTTCCAACTTAGATTAGTGATCCGTCGAAGGGGGGTGCTAGATACATGAGTTATCTAGTAAACCCAAGTGATAGAACACAAATCTAGCAAGTTTTGAAACCTTTGGGGCTGATTTCCCCAAAATAGCCCACTTGGAATGTTAAGGGTTCAAAAACCCTAAAATAGCTTCTGTCCCATTTTTCTTGGGACTGTTTCGGATAGTTTCATGTCTCTTAGAAATCTGGGAAAATTCAAAAAAGGTACCTTGAGAAGTTATCTACATGTAGGAAAAAGAACGGACACATTTCGAGTTATAGATTGTGCGTAATGACTATTTCCGTAAAGGACTCCTAAATATTTACCTTCGAATATCTCACTGTCTATACACTGAAAAATTCCAAAATATTTACAGTAGGTTCATATATGTTAGGAGAGCATACCCTAAAAATTTCAGATTTTTTTGAGCAAAACTCAATTTATGAAACATGAAGTAAGATCCGAGTGTTTTGGGAACTTTTAAAAATAGTAGATCATTTTCTAAAATTCCAGAAACATTTGGGGATCCTTGTGGGTTCATATTCTGTCAAAATCCAGAAGATACGAATGTTTGGAATCACTTTGCTATTTTTCCTAAAAATGATTAAGTTATGAATAAAAAGAAATAAATAGTTAAATGATGTCTTTAATAAGAAAAATGTGATTTTTATGCTTGAATACTCATAATATATCATATCATGACTATCTTAGAGCATTTTGGTAATTTATAATAAGAAATATTATTTATGACCTTTTATGGATATTAAATAAATGGTTTTATAAAGGGTGAACAATTAAAATAAATTGTTTATTGATCTAATAAATTATTAAAATGTTATTATGATATTAATAATATTAGAATATGATATTGTTAAGTAAATAAAAATATTAAGATTAAAACTTTATTAAAATATTATTAAATGGTTAATCATATTTGATTTAAAATATTAATAAATGATTAAAGTATTATTAAATGATTAAAATATTAATCTTAGATTAAAATATTATTAAAAGATTAATAATATTAAATTAAAGTATTATTGGATGATTAAAATATTATTAAGTAAATAATAATATTCGAGATTAAATAAAATGTTATTAAAATGTAATAACATTAGTAAAGGAATAAAATATTATTAAATGATTAATAATATTAGTAAATGAATAAAAATAATATAAGTAAGATATTATTAAAGTAATAATATTAATGCATGATTAAAAGGATTAATAATATTAGTAAAGTATTAAAATATTATTAAGATATTAATAATATTAGTAAGCGAATAATAGTATTATTATCGAACTAATAATACTAAGAAGTGAATTAAATAATATCAAGATTAATAATATTAGTAAATGAATAAAATATTAATACTATTGGTAAATGAATAAAAGTATTATTAATTGTTTAATAATAATTAAATGATAATAGAATTATTTGATATTTAAATCATTTAATAATGATTTCGGTGTTGGATATTTTGACTGTATTAATATTTGTTTGTGATGCAATGACTGTTGAACATGTGTGATAATGCGATTAGATTATGTGGTTTAATTGTGAAATGCAAAGACTATATGTTTATAGTATATTGTTCTAATCGAACGAATGATCTGATTAATGATAGGTCGTGATATAAAAGATTAAACTAAGTTGCAGATTGTAAGCAAAGCAAGATCGAAAAGTATCCTACCTTTGCATTTTCTTTATGCAATGAACATGAGTAAGAATGTTTCAGAATTATATTATTACAGTACAGATTATTAACCCTATATTATATACGCTCATTGATTATCAACATGTTAGTATATGGTAATTCAGATATATATTCTGTTCGATAATTTTTATAAATGATTATACAAGTGTACCACTTGGATAATCATTGCATTTAACCACATGTTGAACACCTTTGTTAAATACCCGTATATATATATATGATGAATTATAGATTATTGTTGAACAAGATAAAACCTTATTATTATCCAACCGAATTTCTTTGGTTTGGAACCCCGACAAGTATGAACATCCCTTACACGTGAAAACTTTTATGCGCCCAAGGCGGACAGAGTGAACGATCCTATCGTTCTTGCATGCAGATTGATCAATCAATACAGGTACAGTGGGTGATCACCCCGTGTTCAGTAAGTTATGACGATTTACATGAGATGAAGTTCTTTAACCTGTTCGAAAATGAAAACAATATTCATAGCATGTCCCCTTAACCCTATTTATAGTCAGTACGTAGTTTCAAACATTTTGAAAGAGGGTTGTTATGTTATTATTATTGGTTCAGATTACTTCACAACCATTGATTTGTTGTAGAAGGGTAGTATAAAGAAAACATTTAAATTCTTTCAGCTTATATATATATATATATATATATATATATATATAATTGTTATTACTTGTTGAGCACTCAAATGCTCATCCTTGCTTAATTTAAATGTTTTCAGCTAAGTGTGAACAACCTGAAAGCTCTGTTAAGAACAAGGGAAAAAGAAAGGTTGCTGAATGATTTCAATGTTATCTTATGTAATAGTTTAATATTATTAAGACAATGTTATATATTTATTATCATGTATTGTAAGGAATGATTAAATGTTACGTACTTGGGTGCTAGACTTTGATAATTATGTAAAACAAGTTTAATATTTATATTATTATTAGTATTATTCCGCTCATAGAAATGGTATCGTGAAGCACTGAATTCGGGTTTCAAGTACTTGAATTTGGGGGCTTTACAGGTTGGTATCAAAGCTTTAGGGTTAAAAACCTTAGGTGGGATAGACCTTAGGTTATAACCTTAGAACATAGGGAAACGTTAAAATTATAAATAACTCATATAAAGTTTATAAAGAGATGAATTGGATAAATTCATCGTCAAACAAAATAAAAGCTAACTTATATAAAACTATTATTTGCTGTGTGTATATATTCTTTGTTAATCAAGATAGTTTGTGTGTAGATGTTATGTGGGATAAGGATTAGGATACCCTCAGGTCGTAAAGAAAGAGAAGATCTCCATGATCGAGCCAATATCAAAGCCAATAGCTGAAATAGAGGCTCACATTGAAAGCTACCTCAATGAGGTGGTTATTTTGAAAAGTATAGTACCGGACTCAGAAATGATAGTATAACAGATAGGTAGAGTATAGTTAAAGAATATGTGGTCAATGTAGAGTTCTTAAACTCATAATGTGTTGTAAGTTTGACGAACTAGGAATAGTTAGGTGTGAATGGATTATCGAGGATAATGAGAATATATAGATTACTAAGAAATTGATCCTTAATGAAGGCGTAAGAAATAAGTAGTACTAGAATTACTTGAATATGTCTGATTCTATGTTGTGTATATGATAAGTATGTAGGTGTAATGTAATATTTTGTATAAGTTATGGTAATGAATCCCGACTTTTAAGTCACAAAGGGATAGCGAATGTTTAAAGCAATATGTGTTATGGTATGTAAAGTGCTATGAATATGGATCTATATTGGATTAACGAAATAAGTTGGTATGAAGATAGTAATTATTTATCTGAATATTGGTTAATACGTTAAACCAAAGTTTTCAAAATCTAATATTTTGAGTACATGACTGTTTGAATAGAAAATTTTGTGTGATATGTTAAACGTATACGATAAGGCTTAGAATGTAAGTTAATAAGGAATAATTTATGATAATACCGCCAAGACGAAAATGAAACCAAAGGGGCAGAAGAACCTGTCAACAAAGCTTGAGGACAACCAGATCGATACAAAATTTTGCGATTATGGACGATCAAGCTATGTAGAATGGAATACCAACCGTGGGAAATCAGCCAAATAATTGATCGGCAAACGTTAAAGACTTCAAGACAATCGAATCGTCAGGATTTAGAAGATCAACTGACCCCATAGAAGCAATTGTGATAGCTAGGATAGCTGAGGGGCAAAAGACCACTTTTGCCACCTACATGATGAAAGGTGAGGCAAATTTTTGGTGGGAAGCGAATCAGGCAAGGGCAAGAGAGGGTGTTGTTACTTGGGATAGGTTTAAGACACTGTTCTTCGAAAACTATTTTTCATCTAGTATGCAGGCTAGGATGGAGGTAAAATTTTTAGAGTTGAAGTAGGAGAATATGACGGTGTCCGAATACGCCGCAAAATTTAATGAGTTGGCTAGGTTTGGTCCGCATCAAGTTGATATGGAGGCTAGGAAAGCTAGAAGGTTTGAGCTGGGATTAAAACTCTGACTCTACAACAAGGTGGCGGTGTTGCAGATCCTTACATTTGCAGCACTCATAGAGAAAGCTATTATAGCTGAGGAGGGGAGTGAAGCCATAAGCCTCTACAACAAGGAGAGAAAGAACAAGAGTAAGGTCGAAGGAACTAGGAAGGTGGAAGTTAATAATGGGAGTAGCGGTGGTAGTAGCAAAAGGAAGGGAAGCAATTTTGGAAGTGTGCAGGTAAAACAGGAAGGAGTTAAGAAGCAAGCTGTGCAGTGTGGGAACTGTGGAAAGAGCCACTCTGGGGAATGTTTGAAGGGGTGTGTGCTACAAGTGCGGGCAGGAGGGTCATATCTCTCCCAACTGCCCCAATCCTAGGATAAACGGTGGGTGTTTTCTGTGTGGATCGACTGAGCACAAGGTGAAGGATTGTTCGAAGAGGAGGACGAAGGCAGGGAGTGTGAATACTGGCAATGACAGTGGAACTCTGGAAATCACGGGACCAACGTCATCCAGCAAGCCGACGAAATCAACAACAAGGGTCTACAACATGACGGTCCAGGATACCATAGCAGCTGGTGGTGCAATTCTAGGTATTATTTGTATAGCTTTTATTTTCTTTTGCATGATTTTCATATGTATAGTAAATTATTTTATAAAGAAATTTTGAGGAAGGAATTTGAGTTCTTTTAGAAATTAAATTTTTGTTTAATCCGATAGACAAGCTTAACGTGAATAGGTTAAAGATCATTACGATCATTTATGATCAAGATCTACTTGTAATGATTGTATATGCTACGTACACTTGTATGTATAGGTTTTGAAACGGTGATTCCGGGGACGGAAGGGAGGGTGAATGTAACAACCCGATATTTTTTATACAAATAAATTATAAATTTTGCGTATAAATTTTTTTTTTGTATTTATTAAAATAAATATGGGGAATATGTGCCAAGATAATGTGTATATGTATTTATGTGATATACTTATTACATGAATGATTTTAAATAATTTTATTTTAGAATTATTGATTGTTATATCTACTTGTAATGATTGTATATGCTACGTACACTTGTATGTATAGGTTTTAAAATGGTGATTCCGGGGACGGAATCTTTATAAGGGAGGGTGAATGTAACAACCCGATATTTTCTATACAAATAAATTATAAATTTTACGTATAATTTTTTTTTTGTATTTATTAAAATAAATATAGGGAATATGTGCCAAGATAATGTGTATATGTATTTATGTGATATACTTATTACATGAATGATTTTAAATAATTTTATTTTAGAATTATTGATTGTTATATCTACTTGTAATGATTGTATATGCTACGTACACTTGTATGTATAGGTTTTAAAATGGTGATTCCGGGGACAGAATCTTTATAAGGGATGGTGAATGTAACACCCCGATTTTTTTTATACAAATAAATTATAAATTTTACGTATAAATTTTTTTTTGTATTTATTAAAATAAATATAGGGAATATGTGCCAAGATAATGTGTATATGTATTTATGTGATATACTTATTACATGAATGATTTTAAATAATTTTATTTTAGAATTATTGATTGTTATAAACTATATTATTATTATAATAATTAATTTAATAGTAGAAATGTTTTTATTAATTACTTTCCATTAAAATATAATTATATATTATTTATATAATATATGAAATGATTCTTTTAGAATTATTATAATAATTATTTTATTATAGGAATCTTTGTACAAATTATTAAGTTAATTATTTTAACTTAATTAATAATGTTAAGTATGACAGATAAATTAAATATGGAATCCAAACCCTAATTTTGGATTTTGATCAAGGAATGAGAACAATAATATAATATTATTTATATTTTGATTTTTCAGTGATATAATTATATACTGTATGTATATGGATTTACAATGATTGGTCAATTATGGTGTTATGTGACAAACCCTTGTATTACTGTGTGAAACCCTAATTACAAATTTTAAGAACTAAGTTTATTTTATTTTAAACCCTAAATAAAAGCTTCGTAACCTAATTATACATTAGGTGAGGCAATTAAATAACATAAGGGTTATGGTAATAAGGAAAGATTAGTATTTAATATGTACACTAACTTAAGTGGATAATCTTGTTGTGACGCCCCCAAAATAGGTATACATCACCCATCTTGAGTCGCCATATACATGGTACAGAATTCAAATACAAACTTAATTATACAACAGTCGTGTAAAATACGACAAAATATAAATTTGTGAGTTTTAATACAAACATCGTCCTCTAGAGAGTATACAAACTCAATGGAGTCCTCATTACATTTATTATCACACTATTTCACTGAATAATAGTGAGGACTACTAATGCACCATCTAGGACCATCACTGTTCCTCGATTAGTCCCATTCACGCTCTCATTTCTCGAAGAAAAAAGTGAAAGAAAGGGTGAGCTCAACTAGCCTAGTAAGAAGAAATATTATGACTAAGATAATGCGAGAATAATTTATCGTTAGCCTTCAACAAAGTGTTAAACCGATAAAATATAATAGACATCAAGTTTAATCATAGAATGAACAAGCAATCCATTAAAAGAGTCAAGTAGAAAATAAAATCTACTATCTTTTATGATTTAAAAGTTTTCATCACTGTTATCGCTGAGACTCAGCTTAATAAATATTCCATATCATCGAATCATCCCTGCACTAAAGGCCAAGGATATTCTTTAGTATCACGACCACGAATTATCCATGCACTACGGGCCAAAAATAATCATGTTTTCATCAACGGTCCTGATCATGCCATAAAACAATTCATCTTTGCACCCTTGTCCGAAGAGAATCCATAGCCATAATCATACCAAAAAGCGCCCATCAATGCACTACGGGCCAATGAGGACTTTTTCACATCATTTATAACATTACGGCCATGATTACAACGAATAATCCTCGGTCATAATCATACCAAGTCCATCTATGCACTACAAAGCCACAGATGACTTTCAACAAAATATAAACATGAGGATGATGACAATGATATAAGAATTCAATAAAACAAGTTCAAGAATTAATTTATCTAGGAACCGATAACGCCCAAATTGTCAACATGATCTTTGCTTTGTAAAGTAAAATTCAAGAATGCTCGGAAGAATATTTCCATGAAAAGATCTTTGGATGAAGCGCAAATATCAAGGATATTCCACTAATTTCATGGAGTATAGAAGTCAAAGTTTTAACCAATTGAGTATAATAAAGAATGGAATAACAAAAGAAATCACCATGCATGCGATATACCGCATATGCAAGTTATTCCAATGAGAATAATAAATGACGGAACCGGTCAGGCGTAAATGCATGCATGGATATTCCACGAGAATAATAAAGAATGGAACCGAGTCCCATGTAAAAACGCACGCATGCATGGGATATTACGATTGAATAATAAATAATGGAACCAGGTCCGGCGTAAAGCATAGACATGATGTTCCAACAGAATAATAAAGAACGGAACCAGGTCATGCATAAAGCATAGACAGGATGTTCCAACAGAATAATAACAGAAATCACCATGCATGCGGTACTTCGCATAGACATGTTATTCCAACATAATGATAAAGAATGGAATAACAGAAGAAGTTCACCAAGTATAGGATAGCCCGCGTATACAGGTTATTCCAAAAGAATAATAAAGAATGGAATAACAGAAGTTCTCTTCATGAATACAAAAGAAATAATACTCCCTACGAGTATAACAAATAATATTCCTTACCTTAGAAAGAAGAGTACTGGATATAGAAGTAGTGAAGTAGAAGAATACTTTTCTTCTTTCTCTCTATAGTTTCTCTCTCTAGAGTTTCAGTGAATTCGTAAGAAATAATGAATGAATGAGCTTCTATTTATAGAAAAATGGACTGCATAGTAACTAACTCATGAACGGTCCAGATTAATTTACTTTAATCTGACGGTCCATATTTAAAGCAAAATCTTTTACATAAAAATATAATATATTATATTTATAATCTAATAAAATGAATAACTTTATAAAAGATTTTACTATACAAACACTATGCAGGCACTATGCAAACACTATGCATAATAAAATATAATTTATTCTAATTATTGTCTAATAAAACAGATAACTTTATAAAAGTATTCTGTTTTATATAAAAAGATTTTACTATGCAAAATAAATATGCAGACACTATGCAACACTATGCATAATAGAATATAATATATTCTATTTATAGAATAACTTTATAAAAGTATTACATTTTATATAAAAGATTTTCTCATTATTATTACATTAATAATACCAACAAAACCGAGTGACTTATCACGTAAGCATCAATAATTAATACTGGTGTGCTACTATGCAACCACGCCAGACATTTTCGTATTTTTACTACCGAGTAGTTCAACGAGATTAACGGTAAAACTTCCGCCGTTATTTTTATAAAATATTTTTGTCGCTTTTTTCTTCCCACAAACAATAATTGCATTATGGGTCCACCAATGATTGTGCCATTGCATCTAATATTCCCCGATAAAACAAATATTCCCGACCAATCGAATATAATATGACAACTTGCATACTTTGCAAAATTTATAAATACTACCCACAACTATAACATTATATCAAATCCACATCATAATATTCAAAAAATATTTCGAGAAAATAAAATCTTTATTCATAAAACTGGGGTCTCACAATCTCCCTCCTTATGGAATTTCGCCTCAAATTTATGTACATTCTGGTATCTTTGAAATGTGAGGATACATTGACTTCATTTCAGATTCTAATTCTTGAGGTATAACCTTTGAGTGTTGAATACGATTCTTCTTATCCAAGATTTTAACACGTATCTCCTTATACGTTAAATCTTCTGCTATATTGTTTAGTTCTAATTTAATAATGTGGTTCGGATTGTCCACATATTTACGTAACATCGATACATTAAAAACGTTATGAACACGCAACATACTTGGCGGTAACGAGTCTATTGGCCATAGTTCCTACTTCATCGAGGATTTCAAATGGGCCAATTAAATTGAGGGTTGAGATTTCCTCTCTTCGTTGATTCTTGCTTCTAGAATAACGCCCTCTTGAACCTTCTTCTTCACATTCATCAGCTCTGAGTATGTAGCTTGAGCGGCTTTAACTTTATCGATTAAAGTCGATTCTAATCATATATTTGTTATCTTCACGTGGGTTCGTATATTCGCACTTGTAATCGCATACGATCTTCTGCTCAACGCGTTAGCTACCATGTTCAATTTTCCTACGATGGTATTGCATGGTACGATCGTAATCTTCAACAGCTCGAGCCAACGTCTTTGGCGCATGTTACGTTCATTTTAGTTGAAGAAATATTTAAGGGTTTTAGAAATGGGTTTAGTACTGGGGTCAATACAAAATTTGATTTCACGCTCTAGGGGTAGGCTAAGAAGTCTTCAAGAATACGTCAGGAAATTTATTAACAATAGAAATATCATTCAAAATTGTGACCCTCATCCAAGACTTGGATAGTACATCACATTGATACCTATCAACTTGCCATTGTCATTCACGACGTCGCCTACAGAAAGTCTGGCTTCGGTGTATTCCACACAAGGAAGTCAACAACGAAAGGATCGGGGCTAGATCTTTACTTATGGCTTGATATGACAATGATTGACTTTAGTGGTTTGGTTGCTTGAATTTGCATAACAGGTTGGTTAGGAACATGAAAGCTAACAACCTTACGAAGAGCATGATGAGTAGTTAACCAATCGATTCCTAAAATAGCATCAAAGGCAAGTATTTTCAAAGCGACAAGATCGACACGTAACGTGAAAGTGTTGATTTGAATCAACAAGATTTATAAATAGTGGAGGTAACGAATGTTTCTACTAACGAGGTTTCAACCAATAAGTCAAAGTCTAACTTCTCTGGGGTAAAATTTAAACGTTGAGCGCAAGCAAGAGAGATAAAAGAATGGGTGGAACCGGTATCTATATTATTAAAGTAATAATATTAATGCATGATTAAAAGGATTAATAATATTAGTAAAGTATTAAAATATTATTAAGATATTAATAATATTAGTAAGCGAATAAAAGTATTATTAGTGAACTAATAATACTAAGAGGTGAATTAAATAATATCAAGATTAATAATATTAGTAAATGAATAAAATATTAATACTATTGGTAAATGAATAAAAGTATTATTAATAGTTTAATAATAATTAAATGATAATAGAATTATTTGATATTTAAATCATTTAATAATGATTTCACTGTGTTGAAAATTCATGATAAATTAATAAATGTTTATTAAGTCATTTAAAATAATATGACTGATACTTACGGATATTGAACGTTGGAATAGAGTCTTAGACTCGATAATTACCCGATAAAGCTGTCGGTACACCGACATATTTCAAAAATTGATCTGGACTTAGATATTTTGACTGTATTAATGTTTGTTTAT
Organism: Panax ginseng; assembly: GCA_020205605.1. Lineage (NCBI taxonomy): Eukaryota > Viridiplantae > Streptophyta > Magnoliopsida > Apiales > Araliaceae > Panax > Panax ginseng. The sequence goes on along the minus strand of CM035127.1, from coordinate 32,678,820 downwards.
GATGCAATGACTGTTGAACATGTGTGATAATGCGATTAGATTATGTGCTGACTGTGAAATGCAGTACTATATGTTATAGTATATTGTTCTAATCGAACGAATGATCTGATTAATGATAGGTCGTGATATAAAAGATTAAACTAAGTTGCATATTGTAAGCAGCGCATCAGGCAAATATCCTACCTTTGCATTTTCTTTATGCAATGGACATGAGTAAGAATGTTTTAAAATTATATTATTACTATACAGATTATTAACCCTATATTATATACGCTCATTGATTATCAACATGTTAGTATATGGTTGTAAGACCCCAACTTTTATAAATAAAGATGAATTTTCTATAAATATCATTTTTGAATATTATGGAGTAAATTTGATATAATGTTATAGTTGTGGGTAATATTTATAAATTTTGCAAAGTACGCAAGTTGTTATATAATATTCGATTGGTGGGGAATATTCATTTTAACAGAAATATTCGCATGCAACCAAGACAATCATTGGTGGACCCATGTAAATGTAATTATTGCTTGATTGAAAAATGACAAAAAATTTTATTGAAAATAACATGGAAGTTTTACCATTAAACCGTTGAACTTCTCTTTAGTAAAAAAGTACAATAATACGGCGTGGGTTGCATAGTAGCACACGGTATTAATTATTGATGCTTATGTGATAAGTCACTCAGTTTTGTTTTATTGGTATTATTAATGTAATAAAACAGAAAAGCTTTTTATATAAAACAAAATACTTTTATAAAGTTATTCGTTTCATTAGGATAATAGTAAAATCTTTTTTATATAAAATGTAATACTTTTATAAAGTTATCTATTTTATTTGACAATAATTAGAATATATTATATTTTATTATGCATAGTGTTTGCATAGTGCTCAGATAGTGTTTGTATAGTAAAATCTTTTATAAAGTTATTCATTTTATTAGATTATAAATAGAATATATTATATTTTATTTAAAAAGATTTTGCTTTAAATATGTCTTAGTCGAGATTAAAGTAAATCAAACGGACCGTTCATGAGTTAGTTCTTATGCGTATCTATTTTTCTATAAATGAAGCTCATTCCTTCATTATTTCTTACTTAATTCACTTTGAAACTCTGAGAGATAAACTATAGAGAGAAAGAAGAAAAGTATTCTGCTACTTCACTACTCATATATCCCGTACTTTTCTTCTTAAGGTAGGGGGTATTATTTCTTTTGTATTCATGAAGAGAACTTCTGTTATTCCATTCTTTATTATTTTGTTGGAATAACCTGTATACGCGGGCTACCCTATACTTGGTGAAATTCTTCTGTTATTCCATTCTTTATTATTCTGTTGGACTATCCATGCTCATATGCGTTTTATGCTTGGGACTGGTTCCGCCTCTTTATTATTACATTGGAATATCCTTTCAGACGCTTTTATGCCGGACTTGGTTCCGCTCTTTATTATTCTCGTTGGAACATCCCCGCTTGATGCGTATTACGCCTCGACCGGTTCTCGTTATTTAGTATTCTCGTTGGAATAACCAGCCTATGCGAAGTACCGCATGCATGGTGATTTCTGTTATTATTCCATTCTTTATTATTCTGTTGGAACATCCTGTCGGTGTGAATTTTGCATGACCTGGTTCCATTATTATTATTCTATTGGAATAACCTGTCTATGCAAAGTACCGCATGCATGGTGATTTCTTTTGTTATTCCATTCTTTATTATACTCAGTTGGTTAAAGTTTTGACTTCTATACTCCATGAAATTAGTGGAATATCCTTAATATTTGCGCTTCATCTAGTATCTTTTCATGGAAATATTCTTCTGAGCATTCTTGAATTTTACTCTACAAAGAAGTATCATGTTGACAATTTAGACGTTATTAGTTCCTGAATAAATTAATTCTTGAACTTGTTTTATTGAATTCTTATATCATTGTCATCATCCTCATGTTTATATTTTTTGAAAGTCATCTGTGGCCCTGTAGTGCATAGATGGACTTGGTATGATTATGACTGTGGATTATTCGCCGTAATCATGACCGTAGTAATGTTACAAATGATGTGGTAAAAGTCCTCATTGGTCCGTAGTAGTGCATTGATGGACGATTGTTGACATGATCATGACCATTAATGAATACACAAATATTCTTGGCCCGTAGTGCATGGATAATTGTGGTCGTGATACTAAAGAATATCCTTGGCCAGTGAAAAGTGCAGGGGTGATTCGATGATGTGGATTATTTATTTGTCGAGTCCCAAAATGATAAAAGTGATGAAAAACCTTCTAAATCATAAAAGATAGTAGATTTTATTCTCTACTTGACTCTTTTAATGGATTGCTTGTTCCGCTGCAGTTAAACTTGATGTTTGTTATATTGTATTAGTTTAACACTGTTTAAGGCTAATGATAATTTATTCGCATTATCTTAGTCATAATATTTTTATTAGGCTAGTTGAGCTCACCCTTTCTTTCACCGTTTCTCGTGAAATGAGAATATATTTGGGATGAGTCGGGGAACGGAGTGATGAACCAGATGATAGTATTAGTAGTCCTCACTATTCTGTTAAATAGTGTGACAATAAATGTAATAAGGACTTATTTTGAGAGTGGATATTGTTTAGAAGACAATATTTGTATTAAAACTCACAGTTCTCTTGTTGTATATTAAAGATTGTATTTGTATTCTGTACCATGTATTTGGTGACTCAGAATAGGTGATGTATATCTATTTTGGGGGCGTCACAGTTGGTATCAAAGCTTAGGGATATGATCCTTGGCTAAGATGTGAGACTAGAACTAAGAGGAGAGAGACGGGGAATTCCTTCGCTAGTATGACCTACCTAAGATTATTTTGTATTTAATTGGTCGGTCAAAGTATAGGGATAATATGTTATATATTAATTAACCTTTGTTTTGTGGCAGTATCTAAAAATGACATCCGAGAATGTTGAGAATAGCAATGGAGCACAGGAGACCGTTGAGTCTCCACAGATCAATAATCAGGATAATGCATCAGGAAGGCGACAATTCTCAGGCAAACAACAACACTGACCAGATGACGAACGATGGAATGTTTAGAGGTTTTATACAATTCATGCAACATCAGGCAAGAGCGGCTCCTATCCAAAATGCAGGTGGAAACACTGGAAACTCTCGGACGATCACCGCTAAACAGTTCAAGGAGCTAGGACCACCGGAGTTTATTGGAGAGCCAAAACCACTTAAGGAGGAAGCATGGATAAAGCAGATCACCGAGATATTTGATGTATTGGGATGCTCCGAGGAGCAAAAGGTACCATTTGCCACCTTTATGTCACGAGGAGAGGCAGATTACTGGTGGGAATCAGTAAAACATACTCAACCTGCCGCACTAAAGATGTCTTGGGAGAAGTTCTAAGAACTATTCAACGACAAATACCTGCCGAAAGTATTCATCACATGAAAGAGGTAGAGTTCATCAAGCTAGAGTAGAATAACATGACCGTGTCGCAGTACGAAGCCTAGTTTGTCGAGTTGTCCCGGTTTGCGTCCCACTTAGTTGATAATGAAGAGAGAATGACGCGGATGTTTTTAAGAGGTTTGAAGCCGGAGATACGTCAATATCTTATTTCTCATAAACTATGTTTGTATTCAGATGTTGTAAATAGGGCTCAATTAGTGGAGCGCGATAACGAGTCAACGAACTAAGAGAAAGCAACCAAAGAAAATGATAATACCCGGTGAAGCCATCATCGAGCGGTGACAACAAGCGTGGAGGAATCAACATGCCAGAAATGGTAACCACTTTGGTGGTAATCAGAGCCAAAATAATAAGAATGGACATTTCAAGAAGAGGAGATTCAATAATGATGGAAAGACGTCAGCACCAGCACCCGTTGTTAAGGAAGGAGAACGACCACCTATCATATGCTTCAAATGCGGAGGGGAGGGACACATCAGTCCAAACTGCGCGATGCCATCCAAAACATGTTATAATTGTGGAAGAGAAGGTCACCTAGCTCGATTTTGTCGTTCACCAAAGACAAGTTCAGCTAGGATGGAGGCACCAAAGGCTGTCCAAGAAAAGTCAAAGCCGGTAGTGCAAAGGAGAGTGTTTGTAGTTACCTCCCAAAAAGCAAGGAACCCGAACGAGGTCATCACGGGTAAGCTTATCATAAACTCTAGCGAAGTATATACCTTATTTGATACCGGTTCTACCCATTCTTTTATTTATTCTACTTGCGCTCAACGATTAAATTTGACTCCGGAGAAGTTAGACTTTGACTTATCTGTAGAAACTCTGTTGGGAGAAACCTTCATTACATCCACTATTTATAAGTCTTGTTTGGTTCAAATCGGTACCCTCACATTACCTGTTGATCTTATTTCATTGAAAATACTTGCATTTGATGTGATTCTAGGGATTGATTGGTTAACTACTCATCATGCTAAAATTGATTGTTTTCGTAAGGTTGATAGATTTCATATTCCTAATCAACCTATTATGAGAATTCAAGCGACCAAACCATTAAAATCAATCACGGTCATCTCAAGACATAAAGCTATTCGTTTATTGAAAAACAAATGTCAAGCTTTCTTAGCCCACGTCACAGATCTAAACAAAAATACGTCAGTTTTGAATGATATTTCTATTGTTAATAAATTTCGACGTATTCTCAAGAACTTTCGCCTACCCCAGAGCGTGAAATTGAATTTTGTATCGACCTTGAACCCCAGACAAAACCTATTTCCAAAGCCCCATATCGAATGGCTCTATTGAACTTTAGGAGTTAAAGACTCAATGAAGGAATTGTTAGACATTGGCTTTATTCGTCCTAGTACTTCTCCTTGGGGTGCTCCCTGTTTCTATTCGTGAAGAAGAAAGATGGGAGTATGCGACTTTGTATTGATTATCGGAGTTGAATCATCTCACCATCAAAAATAGGTACCCATTGCCACGTATTGATGACCTCGTTTGACCGGTTGTAAGGAGCCAAATTCTTTTCAAAGATTGATCGCGTTAGGATATCACCAATTGAAGATTAAACCGATGACATTCCAAAGATGGCTTTTAACTCCCTAAGACGGGCATTATGAATTCCTAGTCATGTCCTTTGGATTGACTAATGCTCCTGCTGTCTTCATGGATATGATGAACCGAGTATTCAAGGAATATTTGGATCACTTTGTGGTCGTTTTTATTGATGACATCCTTATTTATTCCAAAAGCCGTGAAGATCATGAGCAACACTTGAGGCTGATACTCCAAAAGCTTCGTGAATACAAGCTTTATGCCAAGTTGAAGAAATGCGAGTTCTGGCTTAAGGAAGTGGAATTCCTTGGGCACGTGGTATCAAGTCATGGAATATCTGTTGACCCAGCAATGATTGAAGCTATTCAAAGCTGGGAGCAACCTAAATCAGTGACCGAAGTACGTAGCTTTCTCGACTTAGCTGGTTATTATCGGAGATTCGTAGAAGGTTTTTCTCGAATCACTACTCCACTAACTCAGCTGACTCAGAAAGATACAAAGTTCGATTGGAGCGAGGAATGTGTGATGAGTTTTCAAGAACTCAAGAGGAGACTCATTTCAGCACCTGTTCTGACAATACCATCTGGTTCGGAGGGATTTGTCATCTACAGTGATGCTTCGGGCAAAGGGTTAGGATGTGTTCTCATGCAACATGGGAAAGTCATAGCCTATGCCTCACGACAACTCAAAGAATATGAGAGGAATTATCCTACTCATGATCTAGAGTTGGCAGCTGTTGTCTTCGTACTAAAGATTTGGAGGCATTACTTGTATGGGGAGAAAGTGGAGATCTTTACGGATCATAAAAGCCTCAAATATTTCTTCACTCAAAAGGAAATCAACATGCAACAACGACGTTATTTTGAACTGCTGAAAGATTATGATCATACCATCCAATACCATCTCGAAAAAGAACATCGAATGATTTATGAGTAGAAGATCATATGCAAGTGCGAATGTGATATTGTCAACGCAAAGGCCCATTTTGTGTGACTTGCAAAGGATGGAGATAGAGTTAAAGACTCTAGGGACCCATGTGATGATGGCAAATATACGAGTAGAATCGACTTTAATTGATAAAGTTAAAACTGCTCAAGCTACAAACCTGGAGCTGATGCGTATGAGGAAGAAAGTGCAAGAAGGTGCTATGCCGGAAGCAAGAATCGATGAAGAAGGAATACTTCGAGTCAAATCCAGACTTTGTGTTCCTAACGACCCTGATTTAAAGTATAAAATCATGATGGAGGTGCACAACACACCATTTGCAATCCATCATGGGAGTACCAAAATGTTTCATGATCTTCGACATACATTTTGGTGGGGAAATATGAAGAGAGAGATAGCGCTGTTTATCTCAAGGTGTCTAACGTGTCAACAAGTCAGGGCGGAGCATCAAGTACCAAAAGGTCCATTGCAACCACTTGAAATTCCAGAATGGAAGTGGGAACACATTACCATGGATTTTGTTACCGGTCTTCCCAAAGTTTCTCAAGGCATAAATGCGATTTGGGTCATTGTTTATAGATTGACCAAGTCTGCTCACTTCTTACCAATACGAGAAACTTATACACTTGAATGTCTTGCTCGTATGTACATAAACGAGATTGTAAGATGGCATGGTATGCCAAGATCCATAGTTTCGATCGAGACCCAAGATTCACTTCACGATTTTGGGTTAGTTTGCAAAAAGCTATGGGCACTGATTTACGATTTAGTTCGCATATCATCCTCGATTTGGACGGAAAATCGAGACAGACTATTCAAACTCTGGAAGATTTATTAAGACTCGTGTCCTTGACTTCAAGGGAAGTTGGGACAAGTTCTTACCCATTGGTGGAGTTTTTCACAACAACAATGCTTATCAAGCAAGCATTGGCATGGCTCCATTCGAGGCGCCAGATGGAAGAAAGTGTCGCTCTCCAAAGATGTTGGGATGAGGTGGGTGAAGCAACGTTGTTGGGACCGGAGTTGGTACGTATGACTACAGAAAAGATTCAAACGATCCGACAACGTATAAAAACCTCACAAGATCAACAAAAGAGTTATGATGATCTTCATCGAAAGGACGTGGAATTTGATATAGGAGATCATGTGTTATTACGAGTTGCTCTGTGGAAAGGAGTTACGAGATTTGGAAAGAGAGGAAAGCTCAATCCTCGATTCATCGGCCCATTTTTAATCCTCGATCGAGTAGGAACTGTGGCCTATAGACTCGCTTTACCGCCAAGTATGTCTTGTGTTCATAACGTTTTTCACATATCCATGTTACGCAAATATGTGGAAGACCCGAACCACATTATTGAGTTAGAACCGGACGAAATAGCGGAAGATTTGACGTATGAAGAGGTTCCTATTCAAATCCTGGATAAGAAGGAACATATTCTACGCTCCAAGGTTATACCTCAAGTCAAAGTTTTGTGGAGAAACCACGATGTTGAGGAAATGACTTGGGAGTTAGAATCAAATAAAATCAAGGTATCCTTACATCTTCGACATACCAGTATCGCATTCCTAATTTCAAGGCGAAATTTCATAAGAAGGGAGGTTGTAAGACCCCAAATTTTATAAATAAAGATGAATTTTCTATAAATATCATTTTTGAATATTATGGAGTAAATTTGATATAATGTTATAGTTGTGGGTAATATTTATAAATTTTGCAAAGTACACAAGTTGTTATATAATATTCGATTGGTCGGGGAATATTCGTTTTAACAGGGAATATTCGTACAACGGCACAATCATTGGTGGACCTCATAACGGAATTATTGTCGGATTGAGAAAACGACAAAAATATTTTATTGAAAATAACGACGAAATTTTTACCATTAATACTGTTGAACTACTCTTGTAGTAGTAAAGTACAAGAATACGGCGTGGGTTGCATAGTAGCACACGGTATTGATTATTGATGCTTATGTGATAAGTCACCAGCTTTTGTTTTATTAGTATTATTAATGTTATAAAACTGAAAAGATTTTTATATAAAACAGAATACTTTTATAAAGTTATCTATTTTATTAGACAATAATTAGAATATATTATATTTTATTATGCATAGTGTTTGCATAGTGCATGCATAGTGTTTGTATAGTAAAATCTTTTATAAAGTTATTCGTTTTATTAGATTATAAATAGAATATATTATATTTTATTTAAAAGATTTTGCTTTAAATATGGACCGTCCGATTAAAGTAAATCAATTTGGACCGTTCATGAGTTAGTACTATATACTATGCAAATCCATTTTTCTTTAAAATAAGCTCATTCCTTCATTATTTCTTACTTAATTCAATCAAAAACTCTAGAGATAAACTATAGAGAGAAAGAAGAAAAGTATTCTCGCTACTTCACTACTCATATATCCAAACTCTTCTTCTTAAGGTAGGGGTATTATTTCTTTTGTATTCATGAAGAGAACTTCTCATTATCCCATTCTTTATTATTCTCGTTGAATAACTCAGATACGCTGAGCTACCTATATACTTCGTGAAATTCTTCGTTGTTCCATTTATTATTATTCGTTAGAATATCATGTTCATGCTTTTATGTGGGATTCGGTTCCGCTTTTTATTATTCTATTTGAACTTCACTTGGTGCGTATTACGCTGAATCGGTTCCGTTATTTAGTATTCTGTTGGAATAACTGTGACACCTCCAAATCCGGGTACTTCAATTCCACGGAATTTGGTGTTTACTGTACAAATATCATCTATCTATCTACCCATAATAAATGCAAGCCATGCAATAGATAGAATAAAAATCTTCCCATTAAGGGTTACAACATTCGAATAATAATAATACAATCCCAGGTTAAACTAACCTTAAACATCTGTGCGGAATCATAAATAAATAAGTCTTAACAACATCATTAAATCAAGTCTTAAACAAAATACATCATCAAATAAACAACAAGTCTTCATCACTTGCTAACTTTGCCCTTGCCTTTACTAGTGGAAGGTTCATCAGTTCTTTCGTTCTTAACTGCAATGTTATTATAAAGAAAGAGTGAACACTATTGCCCACAAGTATAATAATGAAATAACAGTATAATAACATGCGAGTAAATCAAAGACATCTAAATAAAAGCTCAACTTTTGAATCAAGAATGAATAACAAGAATCAAAAGAATTCTGAGGGTCATAAGACCTTGAACTATGTCCTAGGTTATCAAGGGTTATACTTGAAACCTTTAATCATAAGACTATGGACCTTCTACTGCATTACTTAGGGGATCAACCCTTAGTACCATCACATGCAATAATATCTTAACGCTAACGATAAGTAAATCCCTTTACTGTGGTTGTTCATCTCGGTTTGACATTCGAGTCCGCACCAAAGGAAGTTTGGTTTGGATAATTCAATAAGGGTTCTGAAATTTAGAACGTTCATCAACTAAGGACTAGTTGAATCAATAAAGTTTGCTAGTCTAATAAGGTTCAACAATAATGATATTCGATTTGAATAATAATCTCAAGAAGTATACAATAGGACAATTATTGTATAACTGAATCATGCTTTGAAAAGATAATCAATCTTTAATATAACATTTGAACTTGAATAATAGCAATGATAGTTTACTCGAGGTAAATAATAAACTTGAACAATAATGACAAGTAGGGTTAGGAAACTTGCCTCATATGTAGAAGCTAAACGACATCGCCTGCGTTCACCACAAATCCTACACACATATCATATGTATTCACGACATTCATTAGTTACATTTTCACTTAATTATTTAATATAAACTCCACTTTATTTACTAAATCATTACCCTTCTAATTTAATTACTTAATTAAATTAGAATATTTTCATTCTCTTACTATTATTACACTTTAATAAATTATTTCATAATAATTTCCATCGAATATTTATTTTATTCAATAAATATCTCAATTAAAATATTTACTTTATTTTATAAATATTTTAATAATAATTTTCATCGAATATTTATTTTATTCCATAAATATCTCAATTAAAATATTTAATTTATTTTATAAATATTTTAATAATAATTTTCATCGAATATTTATTTTATTCTATAATATCTCAATTAAAATATTTAATTTATTTTATAAATATTTTACTAATAATTTTCATCGAATATTTATTTTATTCCATAGATATCTCAATTAAAATATTTAATTTATTTTATAAATATTTTAATAATAATTTGTATCAAATATTTATTTTATTCCATAAATATCTCAATTAAAATATTTAATTTATTTTATAAATATTTTAATAATAATTTTCATCAAATATTTATTTTTTTATTTATTTTTTGACCGTTTGTAGTGGTAATTTAGTTTAGTAACGTTGCACGGGGAAGTGGGTTACCTGTGCTCATTTTCTCGTAGTTTCTGCAGTTCGCGAACATAACAAGGCCAAATTAGGCCAAAAATCAATCACAGGTAAAATTATACATGAATATGACCATAACTTCCAATTAGTTATTTTTTACTAATTTAGACATACCCACATGTTATAATTCATGTATAATCATAACCCAACATTTATAGAATGGTTTTAACCCATTAAAACACATAATCACGTAACTAAAATATGTGAATTTCAATCGACTTTTGATGTTCTTGGAGGTTTTTGAAAATAAAACATGAAAATTGTCACTACGGATTCATTATAACACTGAATCCGTTTATTTAAACTTTGGTCTCTTCGTATCAACGTGCATAATAATATACGAGTGTAAAATTTAGGAATAATATATGATCAACACCTGAATTATCACGTATAAGGCCATATGGCCATAACCCAAACTCTGTAAATTTTTGAAATAACAATTCATAGTATTATGAAACTTATGATATGGAATCATATACAATATATATAAGATATGCTATGCTACTCTTAATTATTACATATATACACATAATTGTTACCCCATTCAACTATGTAAACTTTCTAGGAGGACTTAAGCCATATTTAGGAAAACTTTAAAAGACGTAAAATAAGAATTGGGTTGGATAGAATTACCCAAAGCGTAGTGTAGATTTTAATAGGAGATGAATTCCTTCTCAATTCCTTCTTCAATCACTGACTCACAATTCTCTTCAACAATTATCAGATTCTCTCTAACTAGTTTTATCAGACTTAAGAAAATGTAATAAAAGAATACACATATATTTTATAAATTGACGTAGTTGTGGTCAGTTAACCAATTCGTGGTTAACTGCCCTCAACCACTACTAAGGCCTTGTTTGGCTATTCAATATAATTCATTCTCGTTTAATTTGATAAACTTCTTATACTATAGTTTAATTAATGACACACTCCTTATAAAATAACTCCAATATTTTATTTAATTTACTTTAAATAAAATATAATAATTTCTCATAAATTCACATAGTCACATAATTAAATTTTTCATTAATAATTAATGTCAAATTATTAACTCTCTAATTAATAATTAAATTAATTAAAATAACATCATGCTTAATTAAATATTTCATTTTATTCAATAAGCTCACATAAATACATACTTGAATAATAAATATTCTCTACATTAATTTAATAAATATAACACATAATTAAATTAATCTACCACAATTGCATCAAATAATTATTTAATCCAATAATTAAATTATCAAAAAATATTTATTTAATTCAATAAATATTAAAATTAATTTACAAAAATTTCGTTCGTCACATCTTTCCCCCCTTAAAAGGATTCTGTCCCCGGAATCACGACTCAATAAATTTGACCCGTTACATTCTTCACCCCTTACAAAGATTCTTTCCCCAGAATCGCTTTCAAATAATTAAGTAAATAAATGCGGGTAATTCTTCATCATATTCTCTTCGAGTTCCCACGTAGCTTCTTCAGCGTTGTGGTTCCTCCAAATTACCATAACAGAAGGTATAACTTTATTTCTGAGAACTTATTCTTTTCGGTCGATAATTTGGACAGGAATTTCTTCATAAGATAAGTGTTTCTCAAAATGCAGGGGTTCGTATTCAATTACATGCTTGTAATCGGCTTTGTATGGTTCTAATACAGAAACATGGAAGACGTAGTGGACATTCTCGAGTGCTGGAGGTAAGGCTACCTCGCATTTAACTTCTCCGATTCTTCTCAAGATTTCAAAGGGTCCAATGAATCTTGGTCTCAATTTCCCTTTCTTCCGAACTCGATCTTCCCTTCCACACTGAGAGACCTTCAAGAAAACATAACTACCGATTCAAACTCGATATTTTTACGATGTGGATCAACGATTTCTTCCGTCGATCTTGAGCCGCTACCGTCGTTTTCGGATCACTTTGACTATTTTGCCGTCTCATTGTACCAATTCGCCCTAGTAATTTGTCTTTCACCAACTTCATTCCAGAAAGCGTAGTTCTACACTTTCTCGCCAGATAACGCTTCGAAGTGCAAGCATGCCAATACTAGGGTGGTAACTGTTGTTGTAGCCGAACTCTACTAACGGTAGGTGATCATCCCAATTTCCTTTAAATTCCATCACACAGGCTCTTAGCATATCTTCTAATGTCTGAATCGTTCTCTCACTTTGTCCGTCTGTTTGAGGGTGGTAAGCTGTACTCATTCACAATTGCGTACCCATGCATTCCTGAAGACGTTTCCAGAAATTTGACATGAAGCGTGGATCCCTATCTGAAACAATTGATACTGGAACTCCGTGCCTCGAAATAATCTCTTTTACGTATAGCCTCGCCAACTGATCTAAGTTGAATCTTATTTTGATCGGAAGTAAGTGTGCATATTTCGTCAGTCGGTCAACGATAACCCATACTGCGTCATAGCCTTTCTTAGTCGTCGGAAGGCCAACCACAAAGTCCATTGTAATATGTTCCCATTTCCATTCTAGGATCTCTAACGGTTGTAGCAATGAACTCGGTCTCTGATGTTTCGCTTTCACTTTCTGACATGTCAAACACTTGGCAACACATTCTGCAACATCACGCTTCAAATTCGACCACCAGAAATGTTGTCTAAGATCTTGGTACATCTTGGTACTACCAGGGTGAATCAAATATCGTGAACTATGAGCCTCGCTCAAAATTTCTTCCTTAATCTCTTGTATTGGCGGTACCCAAATTCTACTCTCAAATCTCAATATTCCTTCCTTATCCAACTTAAATCTCGGTTCAGTTCCTTCAGATATCTTCTTTGTCACCTTTTTACATTCTTCGTCCTGAAGCTGAGCCTCCTTAATTTTATCCAGTAGGGTTGTACCAGATTGCATCTGAAATATTTTCTCATCAATCTCAATAGGATACTTCACTTCCAATTCCAGTTTCTCCATTTCTGCAATTAGCTCGTCCTGAGCAGTCAACATCATCAACTTCTCCCGACCCTTTCTACTTAAGGTGTCGGGAACCACATTTGCCTTACCCAAATGGTATAAAATCTCACAGTCGTAGTCCTTAATTAACTCCAACCACCTTCTTTGACGCATATTCAAATATTTCTGCGTGAAAATATATTTCAGACTCTTATGGTCCGTATATATTTCACACTTCTCCCCGTAGAGGTAGTGCCTCCAAATTTTCAAAGCAAAAACAACTGCAGCTAACTCTAAGTCATGGGTCGAATATCCCTTCTCGTAATCCTTCAATTGTCGTGATGCGTACGCAATGACCTTGCCGTTTTGCATCAGCACACATCCAAGTCCTTTATGCGACGCATCACTATAAACAACAAAATTTCCTGTATCATCTGGAAGAGATAACACAGGGGCCGTACTCAACCTCTTCTTCAATTCTTGAAAACTTTTCTCACACTTATCCGTCCAAACAAATTTCACAGCTTTACGAGTTAAATTTGTTAACGAAGTTGAGATCTTGGAAAAGTCTTATATGAACCTTCTATAATATCCCGCCAATCCAAGAAAACTTCTTACTTCCGACGGCGTTCTCAGCTGATCCCAGTTAATCACGGCTTCTACTTTAGATGGATCTACCGAAATTCCGTTTTTATCGATCACGTGACCAAGAAATTGTACCCGTTCAATCCAAAATTCGCATTTCAAAAACTTGGCGTACAACTTCTCCCTTCTCAATACTTCCAACGTTAATCTCAAATGCTCTTCGTGTTCTTCTTTGGTTTTGGAATATACCAAAATGTCATCTATAAATACCACCACGAATTTGTCCAAAAATGGCTTGAACACACCATTCATTAGTCCCATAAATGCTGCAGGAACATTCGTTAGACCAAACGACATTACTAAAAATTCGTAGTGACCGTATCGCGTTCTGAACGCAGTCTTTTGTACATCTTCCGGCCTCACCTTCAATTGATGATAACCGCTTCTCAAGTCTATCTTGGAAAAGTATCTCGCTCCCTTCAATTGATCAAACAAGTGGTCAATCCTCGGTAACGGATATCTGTTCTTAATCATGACCTTATTCAGTTCTCTGTAGTCAATGCAAAGTCGCATCGATCCATCCTTCTTTTTCACAAACAACACCGACGCTCCCCACGATGATATGCTCTATTGAATGTCCAACAATTCTTGTAGTTGTACCATTAATTCCTTCATCTCTACTGGTGCCATTCGGTATGGTGCCTTCGATATTGGAGCAGTTCCTGGCGCCAAATCGATCACAAAATCTACTTCTCTATCTGGTGGAAGTCCTGGCAAATCGTCTGGAAATACATCGACGAAGTCCCTCACAATCGGTATTTTTTCTACCTTCGGATTGTCTTTTTGACTATCGACTATGTAAGCTAAGTATCCTACACAGCCTTGTCTCAACAACTTCTTGGCCTGCATCATCGTTAGACAACTCGCTTGTCTAGGCGATTTGCTACCATAAAATACAACCCTTGAGTGAGTAAGGTTAATACTTCTTTTGGCAATCAATTCACACTCAGTAATTGAATAACCATCCATTCCCAAAATAACATCAAATTCCCCAAGTCGAATAGGGATAAGATCTACGTTCATGATATTACCCTTAATATATAAAGAAGACCGAATCAAATAAAACATAAGCATTAATTTTATTGATCGGAATGATACTGACACCACATCACGGATTGAAGCGCATCTTGTACCGTCATGTTGAAAGTCCAAAATGCTTCATTTCGGTTTGTTGCGGTTGGTCCGGTGATGGTTAAGGCATTTCCACCGTTATTATTTCCGGCTTCCTCCTCGATCCCGACCTCCCGATCCCTTCTTACGACAGTCTCTTGCCAGATGGTCCTTCGAACCACAAGTAAAACAAGCACCCTTCTTTGGGTTTGGACAGTTTGGTGTTATGTGGCCTTTATGATCACAATTGTAGCACACTCTTTTTCCTTTCACACAAACTCCCAGATGTGCTTTCCCGCAAGTCGGGCATGCTTCGATTCTTTTCTTCTGACTACCCTGCTGATTTCCTGATGATGAGTTGTCATTCCACCTTTTCTTCTGATTGAAATTTCTACCTCTTGTGCCACTTCCACTGGCCTTGTTATTAATTTCACCTTCACTCTTCTTCTTCTTTTGATCTTGATTGTACTTGGTCACCACATCGCTTCCTCCTTCAAATGAGGATGGCCTTTTTTTCCAAAGACTCCAAAGAAACGTGTTTATCTCGAAACATTGATACCTCATCAGATACCCAAGGCTTTAGTCCTTGTTGAATCTTTCCGCCTTTCTCTCGTCGGTGTGTATTTCGATGACAGGCGAACCTTGCTAACTCGTTGAATTTAGCCGATAGTCAGTACGCTTTCATGTTTCCTCGCTTCATTCAGTAAATTGAACTTCCATCTGATTCTGCGAACTAGTTGGGAAGTACATCTCAAAAAACATCTCTTTAAATCTCTCCCATCTCTTTACACCTTCACCTCCTCACACTTTGTTTGCTTGCCACCAGTAGCTAGCCTCGGACTTCAAAGATAAACGCGTTCAAATGCGGTCTTACGGTCTTCTCTAACCCTAGCAACGCCGAAAACCTTTTCCATTTCCATAACCCACGTTTGAGCCTCGATTGGGTTCATGGAACCTTTGAACTCTGGCGGTCCCACCTTGCCAGAAGTCTTTAAACGTTGTGTTTGGTGGAGCTTGCGGTTGATTATTCATGGCTCCAATCAAGAAGTTAACCAAGCGCCGCATCGGGATTAGCGTTGGCATTATTGTTATTATTGGTTGACTCTTCCTGAGCCGGTTGACGTTGTTGTCTTCTCCTTGGTGGCATTTTTCTGTTAAATAAATGCTTATTAGAACTTTATTTATTTCTCTAAATAGTTAAGGCATTACTCAACAATTTAACATATCACTTAACACCTCATCTCAAACAACTTGATATATTTGCATTCAAATCAAAATTTTAGCATTAAACGATAGCATAACTGCTATTTACATCAACTATCCTGGAATAAAGAATCCACAGGATTTAAAACATTCAAATATTCTTTCGTTCATAAACACGTCAGAATTTACATCTAAAAACTAATTAAGTTCTTCACATAATTAAATAAATCATATCACTGTCGGTCAAGGTACTGATTAGCCTTGCTATGCTCCTCTTCTAAGATGTGATGCATCGTCCTGCGATCCATCATGTACAATGGTAGTCCTTCGAACTGGATTGGGTACCTCAAAACTCGATCTTGGGTCTCATTCATTGCCTTGTTAAGAGTAGAGTACGTTTCCCCAATCTTCGCTTTCTTTGCACGACAATCATCCTCTGCACGATCAGCTTGACGCGATTCTCTTACCCAGCCTTCCTCTGCTATGTTCATCCTTTCGGAGGTTTCCTTTAGTTCCTTCTTCAGTTTTTCTATCTCCTCGGTCTTATCTTCAGTTTGACCCTTCTCATGGACCAAATCCCATTCTACATTTGCCAGTCGAGAGTGAAGAGTCGAAATCTCCCTCTCCTTCTTCTCTAGAGTAATATACTGAATAACCGCTCGCTCAGTCAGATCCTGCACCTCATCTCGTAACTCCACATTACGGTCGTATAATGTGTCATACATCTCAGCATCAACGGTGTACCGTGGTAACTCCTCTTCTTCCTCTTCCTCGTCAAACTCCTCCTCAGGATCAGTCTCAGGTTCATGCTCCTGACCAACAACGGTGATTAATGGAGATAACTCCCTCTGAACTAACTGTTCCCTAACGACATGTATGTCTCTCGGGCTCCTCCTCTGCTTGCATTATAGGTACTCTGGGGTTCCTCCTCCCCTGCTCGACTAGTTCCTCCAAAGTCAGACATCCTGACAACAAAAATTTCAAATTTTAGTTACTAAGTCGTACTAGTGAGCACCTAATTTAACACATAAGCACATAAGGTCTTTTATTATCTTTAATGAATTACAGAAATTCATTTCCTAGAACTCGATAAGAGTTTTCCATTACTATCTTCTTCTATAAGGCTACTACCTAAGGTTGTTCCCCCACCTAAGGTTCATAACCAACAGCTTTGATACCAACTTGTGACACCCTCAAATCCGGGTACTTCAATTTCACGGAATTTGGTGTTCACTGTACAAATATCATCTATCTATCTACCCATAATAAATGCAAGCCATGCAATAGATAGAATAAAAATCTTCCCCTTAAGGGTTACAACATTCGAATAATAATAATACAATTCCAGGTTAAACTAACCTTAAACATCTGTGTGGAATCATAAACAAATAAGTCTTAACAACATCATTAAATCAAGTCTTAAACAAAATACATCATCAAATAAACAACAAGTCTTCATCACTTGCTAACTTTGCCCTTTCCTTTACTAGTGGAAGGTTCATCAGTTCTTTCGTTCTTAACTGCAATGTTATTATTAAGCAAGAGTGAGCACTATTGCCCACAAGTATAATAATGAAATAACAGTATAATAACATGCGAGTAAATCAAAGACATCTGAATAAAAGCTCAACTTTTGAATCAAGAATGAATAACAAGAATCAAAATAATTTTGAGGGTCATAAGACCTTGAACTATGTCCTAGGTTATCAAGGGTTATACTTGAAACCTTTAATGATCTATAAGACTATGGACCTTCTACTGCAGACTTAGGGGATCAACCCTTAGAACCATACATGCATAATATTGTAACGCTAACGATAATTAAATCCCTTTACAGGGTTGTTCATCTCAGTTTGACATTTGAGTCTGCACCAAAGGAAGTTTGGTTTGGATAATTCAATAAAGGTTTTGAAATTTAGAACGTACATCAACTAAGGACTAGTTGAATCAATAAAGTTCGCTAGTCTAATAAGGTTCAACAATAATGATATCCGATTTGAATAATAATCTCAAAAAGTATACAATAGGACAGTTATTGTATAACTGAATCATACTTTGAAAAGATAATCAATCTTTAATATAACATTTCAACTTGAATAATAGCAATGATAGTTTACTCGAGGTAAATAATAAACTTGAACAATAATGACAAGTAGGGTTAGGAAACTTGCCTCGTGCGTAGGCTAAACGATTACTACTTCCGTTCATCACAAATCCTACACACATATCATATGTATTCACGACATTCATTAGTTACATTTTCACTTAACTATTTAATATAAACTCCACTTTATTTAACAAATCATTTCCCTTCTAATTTAATTACTTAATTTAATTAGAATATTTTCATTCTCTTACTATTATTACACTCGAATAAATTATTTCATAATAATTTCCATCGAATATTTATTTTATTCAATAAATATCTCAATTAAAATATTTACTTTATTTTATAAATATTTTAATAATATTTTTATCGAATATTTATTTTATTCCATAAATATCTCAATTAAAATATTTAATTTATTTTATAAATATTTTAATAATAATTTTCATCGGATATTTATTTTATTCCATAATATCTCAATTAAAATATTTAATTTATTTTATAAATATTTTAATAATAATTTTCATCGAATATTTATTTTATTCCATAGATATCTCAATTAAAATATTTAATTTATTTTATAAATATTTTAATAATAATTTTCATCAAATATTTATTTTATTCCATAAATATCTCAATTAAAATATTTAATTTATTTTATAAATATTTTAATAATAATTTTCATCAAATATTTATTTTTTTATTTTTTATTTTATTTATTTATTTATTTTTTGATCGTCGGTAAGTGGTATTTAGTTTAGTAACGTGCACCGAAGTAAAGTTACCTGTGCTCATTTTCTCGTAGTTTTTGCGATTCTGCATTCATGAATATAACAAGGCCAAATTAGGCCAAAAATCAATCACAGGTAAAATTATACATGAATATGGCCATAACTTCCAATTAGTTATTTTTACACGAATTTAGACATACCCACATGTTATAATTCATGTATAATCATAACCCAACATTTATAGAATGGTTTTAACCCATTAAAACACATAATCACAGAACTAAAATATGTGAATTTCACTGACTTTGATGCTCTTGGAGGTTTTTGAAAATAAAACATGAAAATTATCACTACGGATTCATTATAACACTGAATCCGTTTATTTAAACTTTGGTCTCTTCGTATGAACGTGCATAATAATATACGAGTGTAAAATTTAGGAATAATATATGATCAACACCTGAATTATCACGTATAAGGCCATATGGCCATAACCCAAACTCTGTAAATTTTTGAAATAGCAATTCATAGTATTATGAAACTTATGATATGGAATCATATACAATATATATAAGATATGCTATGCTACTCGAATTATTACATATATACACATAATTGTTACCCCATTCAACTACAGAAACTTACAGAGGACTTAAGCCATATTTAGGAAAACTTTAAAAGACGTAAAATAAGAATTGGGTTGGATAGAATTACCCAAAGCGTAGTGTAGATTTTAATAGGAGATGAATTCCTTCTCAATTCCTTCTTCAATCACTGACTCACAATTCTCCTCAACAATTATCAGATTCTCTCTAACTAGTTTTATCAGACTTAAGAAAATGAAATAAAAGAATACGATATATTTTATAAACTCGACGTAGTTGTGGTGATTAACCAATTCGTGAGTTAATCGCCTCAACCACTACTAAGGCCTTGTTTGGCTATTCAATATAATTCATTCTCATTTAATTTGATAAACTTCTTATACTATAGTTTAATTAATGTCACACTCCTTATAAAATAACTCCAATATTTTATTTAATTTACTTTAAATAAAATATAATAATTTCTCATAAATTCACATAGTCACATAATTAAATTTTTCATTAATAATTAATGTCAAATTATTAACTCTCTAATTAATAATTAAATTAATTAAAATAACATCATGCTTAATTAAATATTTCATTTTATTCAATAAACTCACATAAATACATACTTGAATAATAAATATTCTCTACATTAATTTAATAAATATAACACATAATTAAATTAATCTACCACAATTGCATCAAATAATTATTTAATCCAATAATTAAATTATCGAAAAATATTTATTTAATTCAATAAATATTAAAATTAATTTACAAAAATCTCGTCATTCACATCTTTCCCCTTAAAAGGATTCGTCCCCTAATCACACTCAATAAATTTGACTGTTACATTCTTCCCCCCTTACAAAGATTATATCCCCAGAATCGCTTTCAAATAATTAAGTAAATAAATGAGGGTAATTTTTCATCATATTCTCTTCGAGTTCCCACGTAGCTTCTTTAGCTTTGTGGTTCCTCCAAATTACCTTAACAGAAGGTATAACTTTATTTCTGAGAATTTATTCTTTTCGGTCGACAATTTGGACAGGAATTTCTTCATAAGATAAGTGTTTCTCAAAATGCAGGGGTTCGTATTCAATTATATGCTTGTAATCGGCTTTGTATGGTTGTAATACAGAAACATGGAAGACGTTGTGGACATTCTCGAGTCTTCGGAGGTAAGGCTACCTCTCATTTAACTTCTCCGATTCTTCTCAAGATTTCAAAGGGTCCAATGAATCTTGGGCTCATTTTCCTTTCTTCCGAACTCGATCTTCCCTTCCACGGAGAGACCTTCAAGAAAACATAACTACCGATTCAAACTCGATATTTTTACGATGTGGATCAACGTATTTCTTTCATCGATCTTTGAGCCGCTACGATTACCGTGCTCGGATCACTTGACTATTTTTGCCGGTCTCATTGTACTCAATTTCGCCCCTAGAATTGTCTTTCACCAACTTCATCCCAGTAAAGCAGAGTTCAACACTTTTTGCCGTATAAAACTTCGTAAGACGGCATGCCAATACTAGCGTGGTAACTATTGTTGTAGCCGAACTCTACTAACGGTAGGTGATCATCCCAATTTCCTTTAAATTCCATCACACAGGCTCTTAGCATATCTTCTAATGTCTGAATAGTTCTCTCACTCTGTCCGTCTATTTGAGGGTGGTAAGCTGTACTCATTCACAATTGCGTACCCATGCATTCCTGAAGACGTTTCCAGAAATTTGACGTGAAGCGCGGATCCCTATCTGAAATAATTGATACCGGAACTCCGTGTCTCAAAACAATCTCTTTTATGTATAGCCTCGCCAATTGATCTAAGTTGAATCTTATTTTGATCGGAAGGAAGTGTGCAGATTTCGTCAGTCGGTTAACGATAACCCATACTGCGTCATAGCCTTTCTGAGTCGTCGGAAGGCCAACCATGAAGTCCATTGTAATATGTTCCCATTTCCACTCCGGGATCTCTAACGGTTGTAGCAATGAACTCGGTCTCTGATGTTTCGCTTTCACTTTCTGACATGTCAGACACTTGGCAACACATTCTGCAACATCACGTTTCAAATTCGACCACCAGAAATGTTGTCTAAGATCTTGGTACATCTTGGTACTACCAGGGTGAATCGAATACCGTGAACTATGAGCCTCACTCAAAATTTCTTCCTTAATCTCTTGTACTGGCGGTACCCAAATTCTACTCTCAAATCTCAGTATTCCTTCCTTATCCAACTTAAATCTCGGTTCAGTTCCTTCAGATATCTTCTTTGTCACCTTTTTACATTCTTCATCCTGAAGCTGAGCCTCCTTAACTTTATCCAGTAGGGTTGTACCAGATTGCATCTAAAATATTTTCTCATCAATCTCCACAGGATACTTCACTTCCAATTCCAGTTTCTCCATTTTTACAATTAGCTCGTCCTTAGCAGTCAACATCATCAACTTCTCCCGACCCTTTCTACTTAAGGCGTCGGCAACCACATTTGCCTTACCCAAATGGTATAAAATCTCATAGTCGTAGTCCTTAATTAACTCCAACCACCTTCTTTGACGCATATCCAACCACCCTAGAGCATGAAATCGAATTTTTTATTAACCCCAGTACAAAACCCATTTCTAAAAGCCTCAAATATTTCTTCAACTAAAATGAATGTAACATGCGCCAAAGACGTTGGCTCGAGCTGTTGAAGATTACGATCGTACCATTCAATACCATCGTGGGAAAGCGAACGTGGTAGCTGACACGTTGAGTAGAAGATCGTATGCGTTTACGAGTGCGATGTTGTTAACACAAAGACCCATTTCGTACGACTTACAAATGATGAAGATAGAGTTAAAGACTCTAGGAACCCACATGAAGATAACAAATATATGATTAGAATTGACTTTAATCGATAAAGTTAAATCCGCTCAAGCTACACACCCAGAGCTGATGAATGAAGAAGGTTCAAGAGGGCGTTATTCTAGAAACAAGAATCGACAAAAAGAGGAAATCTCAACCCTCAATTTAATTGGCCCATTTGAAATCCTCGATCGAGTAGGAACTGTGGCCTATATACTCGTTTTACCGCCAAGTATGTCGTGTGTTCATAAAGTTTTTTGCGTATCGATGTTACGTAAATATGTGGACAACCTGAACCATATTATTAAATTAGAACTAGACGATATAACAGAAGATTTAACGTATGAGGAGATACGTGTTAAAATCTTGGATAAGAAGGATTATATTCGACACTCAAAGGTTATACCTCAAGGGTTAGAATTTGAAGTGAGGTCAAGGTATCCTCACCTGTTCGGCATACCAGGTACGTACGTAAATTTCGAGGGCAAAATTTCATAAGGAAGGGAGATTGTGAGAGCCTAGATTTTTTTAATAAAGATTAAATTTTCTCAAAATATATTTTTGAATATTATGGTGTGGATTTGATAAAATGTTATAGTTGTGGGTAATATTTACAAATTTTGCAAAGTACGCAAGTTGTTATATAATATTCGATTGGTGGGGAATATTCATTTTAACAGAAATATTCGTGACAACTAAGACAATCATTGGTGGACCCCACAACGGAATTATTGTCGGATTGAGAAAACGACAAAAATACTTTATGAAAATAACGACGAAAGTGTTACCGTTAAAACTGTTGAACTACTCGGTAGTAAAAGTACAGTAATACGCGTGGTTGCATAGTAGCATACGGTATTGATTATTGATGCTTACGTGAGAAATCACTCAGTTATACTCAATTATTGCTACAATAATTGTTGCATCATATCTCTCATATTATTGATTCAATTATTGTCACAGTATCATCTGCATAAAATGTTATTTTATTAAATCAATAATTGAGACGACAAAGTTATTCATATTATTAAATTATAATATTTACAATGTCAGAAGTTACATCGAGGAGACGTTTGGTCACCTAATTGCGGCGCTACCAATAGGAGAAATCCTTATCGAAAGCCCCTCTTTCTGGGAACGACACGGTTGATAAATATTGTGAGTTATAATATTAATGATGAATGTTATTAAAATTGAAGTTGTGTTCGGAGTTTAATTTGGAGACGCGGACGTGATATTTGAGTCCGGAACGATGAAATTAGTAGAAATAGTCTATAAACACAAAATTTTTTGGGATTCACTCTTTGGTCAAAAAGTCAACGGTTGACTTTTTTGGGAAAAGTCAAACTTCAAAATTTCAAAATTTATATTTTTGATAAAAATAGTTTCATTATGTTGGAATTGTTTGTGTTAGTGAAAATTGACATTTATTCCGATGATAATTGATGTCTAGGGGTTATATTGATAAATCGGGTAATTTATCGGATAAATGAGCAATTGATTGCTATATTTCACATCATTATAACTATTTGTTCACATGTGTATACTATTGTTTCACATTCTTGTTACTATTAGGGGAGTTGGTGCAAGATTGATAATACTTGCATGACTAAATTAAAAATGGAGGTATAGATGGAGGTACTATACTGAAATTCGTATTTTTCACATGATTATACTATTGATTCACATGATTGAACTATTGATTCACATTATTTACTATTAGGGGAGTTGGTGCAAGATTGATAATACTTGCAGGACTGAATTATAAATGAAAGAAAAGTTGGAGGTATTGTACTGTAATTTTCGAGCCCCAAAATGTGCAATTATCAAAACTATATTTTCCTATAAATAGAAGCTCATTCTTCCTTCATTTTTCACCAATTCACAAAAGCTTTAGAGCGATTATTATAGAGAGAAATTATAGAAAGAAGAAGAGAAGTCTGCTACCTCACTATTCCAGTATCCAGTTTTTCTAAAGTAGGGAGTATTATTTCTTTCTTATCCATGAAGAGAACTTCTGTTATTCCATTCTTTATTATTCTGTTGGAATAACCTGTATACGCGGGCTACCTTATATTTAGTGAAATTCTTCTGTTGTTCCATTCTTTATCATTCTGTTGGAACATCCTGTCTGCGCATTCTACGCCGGACCTGGTTCCATTTTTATTATTCTGTTGGAATATCTCACATGCAGACGTTTCTACGCCGAACTCCGGTTCCATCTTTATTATTCTCGTTGGAATATCCCACATGCGTGTGTTTTATTTGGACTCGATTCGTTATTTATTATTCTATTGTAATAACATGCATGTGTGGTCTATCGCATGCCTGGTGATTTCTTTTGTTATTCCATTCCTTATTATACTCAGTTGGTTAAAATTTTGACTTCTATACTCCATGAAATTAGTGGAATATCCTTGATATTTGCGCTTCATCCAGTATCTTTTCATGGAAATATTCTTCTGAGCATTCTTGAATTTTACTCTACAAAGAAGTATCATGTTGACAATATGGATGTTATTAGTTCTTGAATAAATTAATTCTTGAACTTGTTTTATTGAATTCTTATATCATTGTCATCATCCTCAAGTTTATATTTTTTGAAAGTCATACGTGGTCATGGTGAGTAGATGGACTTGGTATGATTATGACCGAGGATTATTGATTGTAATCATGACCGTAATGTTACACATGATGTGGTAAAAGTCCTCATTGGCCCGTAGTGCATTGATGGACGCTTGTTGGCATGATCATGACCATTAATGAATACACAAATATTCTTGGCCCGTGAGTGCATGGATAATTGTACGTGATACTAAAGAATATCCTTGGTAGTAAAAGGTGAGGGGGTGATTCGATGATGTGGATTATTTATTAAGGTGAGTCTCGTGATAAAAGTGATGAAAAACCTTTTAAATCATAAAAGATAGTAGATTTTATTCTCTACTTGACTCTTTTAATGGATTGTTTGTTTACCGCAGATTAAACTTGATGTTTGTTATATTATATCGGTTTAAACACATTGAAGGCTAACGATAATATATTACGCATTATCTTTGTCATAATAGTTCCTCTTTGGGCTAGTTGAGCTCACCCTTTTACTTTTATTGTTTCTCGTGAAATGAGAATGTAGCGAGGACTAGTCGGGGAACGGAGTGCCGGACGATGATGATAGCATTAGTAGTCCTCACTATTCTGTGAAATAGTGTAATAATAATTGTAATAAGGACTACTTTTGAGTTTGTATAATCTCTAGTAGACAATATTTGTATTCAAACTCACAGTTTATGTTTTGTCGTATTGTATACAACAGTTGTATTATTAAGTTGTATTTGAATTTATGTACCGTGTAAGTGGCGACTCAGAATAGGTGATGTATACCTATTTTGGGGGCATCACACACATAATTAAATTTCTCATTAATAATTAATGTCAAATTATTAACTCTCTAATTAATAATTAAATTAATTAAAATAACATCATGCTTAATTAAATATTTCATTTAATTCAATAAGCTCACATAAATACATACTTGAATAATAAATATTCTCTACATTAATTGAATAAATGTAACACATAATTAAATTAATCTACCACAATTGCATCAAATAATTATTTAATCCAATAATTAAATTATCGAAAAATATTTATTTAATTCAATAAATATTAAAAATAATTTACAAAAATCTCGTTCGTCATAATAACCAGTCTATGCGAAGTACCGCATGCATGGTGATTTTTGTTGTTATTCAATTCTTTATTATTCTGTTGGAACATCCTATCGGTGTGAATTTTACCTGACCTGGTTCCGTTATTATTATTCTGTTGGAATAACCTGTCTATGCGAAGTACCGCATGCATGGTGATTTCTTTTGTTATTCCATTCTTTATTATGCTCAGTTGGTTAAAGTTTTGACTTCTATACTCTATGAAATTAGTGGATATCCTTGATATTTGCGCTTCATCCAATATCTTTTCATGGAAATATTCTTCTGAGCATTCTTGAATTTTACTCTACAAAGAAGTATCATGTTGACAATATGGACGTTATTAGTTCTTGAATAAATTAATTCTTGAACTTGTTTTATTGAATTCTTATATCATTGTCATCATCCTCAAGTTTATATTTTTTTGAAAGTCATCTGTGGCCTGTAGTGCATAGATGGACTTGGTATGACTATGACCAGGGATTATTCGATTGTAAATCATGACCGTAATGTTACAAATGATGTGGTAAAAGTCCTCATTGGCCCGTAGTGCATTGATGGATGATTGTTGGCATGATCATGACCATTAATGAATACACAAATATTCTTGGCCCCTGTAAAGGTATAGATAATTGTGGTCATGATACTAAAAAGAATATCCTGGTCAGTAGTCAGAGGGGTGATTCGATGATGTGGATTATTTATTGTTTGAGTCCCAAATGATAAAAGTGATGAAAAACCTTTTAAATCATAAAAGATAGTAGATTTTATTCTCTACTTGACTCTTTTAATGGATTACTTGTTCATTGCAGCTTAAACTTGATGGTTGTTATATTATATCGGTTTAACACTTTGTTGAAGGCTAACGATAATATATTCGCATTATCTTTGTCATAATAGTTCCCATCTTGGCTAGTTGAGCTCACCCTTTTACTTTTATTGTTCTCTTCAGAAATGAGAACGTAGCGAGGACTAGTCGGGGAAGCGGAGTGATTGGAATTTGATGATAGCATTAGTAGTCCTCACTATTACGTGAAATAGTGTAATAATAATTGTAATAAGGACTACTTTTGAGTTTGTATAATCTCTAGTGAGACAATATTTGTATTCAAACTCACACGGTTTATGTTTTGTCGTATTGTATACAACAAGTTGTATTATTAAGTTGTATTTGAATTTATGTACTAGTGTAAGTGGCTAACTCGTAATAGGTGATGTATACCTATTTTGGGGGCGTCACACACATAATTAAATTCTCATTAATAATTAATGTCAAATTATTACTCTCTAATTAATAATTAAATTAATTAAAATAACATCATGCTTAATTAAATATTTCATTTAATTCAATAAGCTCACATAAATACATACTTGAATAATAAATATTCTCTACATTAATTGAATAAATGTAACACATAATTAAATTAATCTACCACAATTGCATCAAATAATTATTTAATCCAATAATTAAATTGTCAAAAATATTTATTTAATTCAATAAATATTAAAATTAATTTACAAAATCTCGTTTCATTATAATAACAAATGCTTGATATGCGCAAGTACCGCATGCATGGTGATTTTTGTTGTTATTCAATTCTTTATTATTCTGTTGGAACATCCTATCGGTGTGAATTTTACGACACCGTTCCGTTATTATTATTACCGTTGAATAACGCCTATGCGAAGTACCGCATGCATGATGATTTCTTTTGTTATTCCATTCTTTATTATGCTCAGTTGGTTAAAGTTTTGACTTCTATACTCTATGAAATTAGTGGATATCCTTGATATTTGCACTTCATCCAATATCTTTTCATGGAAATATTCTTCTGAGCATTCTTGAATTTTACTCTACAAAGAAGTATCATGTTGACAATATGGACGTTATTAGTTCTTGAATAAATTAATTCTTGAACTTGTTTTATTGAATTCTTATATCATTGTCATCATCCTCAAGTTTATATTTTTTTGAAAGTCATCTGTGGGCCTCAGAAAAGTGCATAGATGGACTTGGTATGACTATGACCGAGGATTATTAGGTGTAATCATGACCGTAATGTTACAAATGATGTGGTAAAAGTCCTCATTGGCCCGTAGTGCATTGATGGACGATTGTTGGCATGATCATGACCATTAATGAATACACAAATATTCTTGGCCCGTAGTGCATAGATAATTGTGGTCGTGATACTAAAGAATATCCTGGTCAGAAAAGTGGGTGATTCGATGATGTGGATTATTTATTGTCGAGTCCCAATGATAAAAGTGATGAAAAACCTTTAAATCATAAAAGATAGTAGATTTTATTCTCTACTTGACTCTTTTAATGGATTGCTTGTTACCGCAGATTAAACTTGATGTTTGTTATATTGTATCGGTTTAACATCTTGTTTAAGGCTAATGATAATTTATTCGCATTATCTTAGTCATAATATTTCTTCTTGGGCTAGTTGAGCTCACCCTTTCTTTTCACACTGCTCTATTCGAAAATGAGAATATAGTGGGACTAGTCTGGGAACCGGAGTGATGGACCAGATGATAGTATTAGTAGTCCTCACTATTCTGTTAAATAGTGTGACAATAAATGTAATAAGGACTTATTCTGAGAATGGAAATTGTCTAGAAGACAATATTTGTATTAAAACTCACAGCTCTCTTCTTGTATATTAAAGATTGTATTTGTATTCTATACCATGTATTTGGCGACTCAGAATAGGTGATGTATACCTATTTTGGGGGCATCACAATGGTAATTCAAATATATATTCTATTCGATAATTTCTATAAATGATTATACAAATGTCCCCACTTGGATAATCATTGCATTTAACCACATGTTGATACACCTTTGTTAAATACCCGTATATATATGTTGAATTATAGATTATTGTTAAACAAGATAAAACCTTATTATTATCCACCCGAATTGCTTTGGTTTGGAACCCCGACAAGAATGAACATCCTTTACACGGGAAAACTTTTATGCGCCCAAGGCGGACAGAGTGAACGATCCTATCATTCTTGCATGCAGTATTGATCAATCATGGTGCTAACGGCCGATCACCCCTGCGTCTGTAAGTTATGATGGTTTACAGATGAAGTTCTATTTAACCTGTTCGAAAATGAAAACAATGTTCATAGTATGTCCCCTTAACCCTATTTATAGTCAGTACGTAGTTTCAAACATTTTGAAAGAGGGTTGTTATGTTATTATTATCGGTTCAGATTACTTCACAACCATTGATTTGTTGTAGAAGGGTAGTATAAAGAAAACATTTAAATTCTTTCAGCTTATATATATATATATATATATATATATATATATATATATAATTGTTATTACTTGCTGAGCACTCAAATGCTCATCCTTGCTTAATTTAAATGTTTTTAGCTAAGTGTGAACAACCTGAAGACTCTGTTAAGAACAAGGGAAAGAGAAAGGTTGTTGAATGATTTCAATGTTATCTTATGTAATAATTTAATATTATTAAGACAATGTTATATATTTATTATCATGTATTGTAAGAAATGATTAAAGGTTACGTACTTGGGAGCTAGACTTTGATAATTATGTAAAGCAAGTTTAATATTTATATTATTGTTATTATTATTAGTATTATTCCGCTCATAGAAATGGTATCGTGAAGCACTGAATTCGGGTTTCAAGTACTTGAATTTGGGGGCTTTACACCCCATACCAAAATACAAACCATTGTTAACTAGTACTGGGATCATCCTTCAAACCACTACATTTCATTCGGCTTCAGACCAAAGGGATGGAATTACCTAAACTCCTCCTAAATAGGAGATTCGGCGACCATCTAAGTTGCGTTCATACCTTGAAGAGCAACACCAATCCATAAGAGATGGAATTAACTCAGCTTCTCCTAAATAGAAGTACTGGCTACCATCTGTGGTGCGGTCAATCTTAGAGAGGAAAGCCAAATTCCTCTCCACATTTCCATACAGAAACCAGTCCCAAGACACCAAAGATGGTAGGGATACATACAGATCGATGATCCATTTTGAACTGTCCAGAGACATC
The DNA here is from genome assembly GCA_020205605.1 of Panax ginseng. Taxonomy (NCBI): domain Eukaryota; kingdom Viridiplantae; phylum Streptophyta; class Magnoliopsida; order Apiales; family Araliaceae; genus Panax; species Panax ginseng. Next base: position 32,648,555 of record CM035127.1, on the reverse strand, counting down.
TTAATGTCCATCCACCCAGGAGGAATTCAAAATACATCAAGATCACAAGACCTGAAGCAGCAGGCAAAATATCAAGCAAGTAGTAAAGCATATCTAAAAGGGAAGTGATCCAAAAATATATTTCCCTGCCATATATATAATGCTATTTGATATATATACAATGTAAACTGTTCATGACAAAATGGCTAAGCTAGTCTGTACAGGTAAATACAAGCTCATCTACAAGTCAGGGTATATGCGAGCTAACAAGCCTAACATGGCGTCCCTCTCAAAAGAAGGAGGCGAAGCTGTGGTCTCCTGTACGAGAATATCAACACGACCCAACATATCTGCAGCCATCTGCATGGTGACCATATGCTCATCAATGTAAGCGCTCATCTCTACGATCATGCCAGTGGTAAGGGACCTCACTGCAGTACTATCTGTGACGGCTACATCCCGGGCAGATATAGCACTATCCCGCTCAACTATCACTGCATCTCTAGCTGATCTGGCCTCATCCCGCTCAATAACAGCGACATCTCTGCGAGCTAATGCCTCATCTCTTTCTAATAGAGCTGCGTCTCTCCCATCAAGGGTAGTCAACATCAAGGATCGAGCATGATCTCTCTCTCAAGGTCATCGGATGAAGACTCGCCAAGTAATCTTGTCGAAAAGTCTTTGAATCACAATAATATTGCATCGGGAGAATCTAGAGGAAATAATGGCAACCCAGCAGCGGGCTCCTCCTCGATGTGGGAATCAATGTCCTTCATGGGCTTTACATCATTTGACTCGTTATCCGGTACTGTGGATACTGCTGTAGCCGATAAAATCTCTACCTCCATCCATGTGGAATACTCGGCAGAACAACCTGGATGACTAATAGAAAAATCAGCTATCTCACGCTAATGCCACCATGCATATACACGTGATCGGTCCTCTACTGAAAGATATCGAGAAGCTGAACGCTGACCTATTGCCCCCTCGAAAGGATGAAAATCCTAAAACTGGTCAAACTGTGACATCACGGCCAGCAGGTGATACGTAGTTATGCCCCTCAAACCAGCCAGAGGGAGGTAGTCCATGCCCGGAGTGTGAGTAATAAAGCTGTATGGTGAGCTAAGCCCTGAACACGGCAATATGACAAATGGATCTCTGATATCTGCCAAAAATGTGGACCAAGACAGAGCATCTATACACTCCGATGGCTGAAAGGAGTATGACATAGATATATCATAGGTGAACCAGTACCCATGCCGACTAAGAGTGCCAATCGGTCTCAAGTGGGACATAAACCACACATATAGCATGACCGAGCTACCCGTGAACACTCCTGTCGAATAAGTGCAGTAGTAGGATGCTGACCGCAGGGTCTCTGCTACAATCATAGGTATAATGGTACGACCCTCCCTGATAGCTCTCACCGCCATGATGACTCTGATGTCTATCTCATCCATATACCGTGGCATATAGATATACGACAGTACGCATAACAGCAGTACATTAACCCTGGCTAAACGCCAATGATCCTCCGGTGCGGTGAAATCCCCGAAATGTCATGAATAGCTACCCTCAGAGCCAAATCTGTCATACAGAAAATGCTGGGATATCACATGGCCATATGTCAGCTCATCCTGCACCACTCTGTGCCGCAATCCAGCGAGAGTCATGAACCGTTGACTCATGTCTCCCAAAGACATATGCACGCAAGGCTTGTCCAGCGGCATCATCGTCAATCGTGCATATTCCTCCAGAGTAGGAGTCAAATCATGGTTCCGAATCGGAAAACCTGCCTATCCGATACCCAATGCTATAGCATCCCGTCCACAAACCCTGCAGGAACCTGAAACATTAATAAGGTCATGGTATGCTACAACAAATTATCTACGGTCACCCTGTCTGATGGTGACATACTATCATACCACAATCTCATACTCGATGCCACTAATGAAGGTGGGGTATGATTAATATACTACGCTAATCGTCAAGAAGACATCTCAGACGGGCCGTGGTCATAAGACCATCCGGGTCAATCTTTGAATATCTCGGACATACATACATATGCATAACATGATACATGCATAGTAGATAATGGATGGCAATATGATATAGGGAATGAAAAAACTGTGCATACATTCCTAAGTATATCAACATCTAAAACATCATCTCTCAGACAAACTATAACATGAGGAAATGGGGCATGACGCCCCTACTACTACTAACAGAGGCCTATCAAAAGATATAGCGAGAATGGGGGTACAACCACCCAATATCTAACAGAGGCTATCAAAAGATATAATGAGAATACACATCGAAGAAGACAATGGTGTCGATGTCCACATCATCAAATCTGCCCACCTGATGTAACTCCTCCTAAGTCACTGGATCTCTATCAACAGGGATGTCAGGCCTATATAGAGGAGGATTTGCACCGGAAAAACTGAATGGGTCTTCGAGGGGGGCCTTTACCGGTGGAAGGATCAAATGAATTTCCTCTCCCAGAATCTTTGCTTAAATTCCGGATAAATATATGTGCCTGGTCCAACTGCCGGGTCAAACTATCAATCTGTGTCATATGACTCGGATCTCGGACACAAGCTATCCAATCCGTCATCATCACAGATCCTGGAACCATATCCCCCATAAACTGTGTGGCGCGGGACTGGGCTCCGATAGTACGAGGGAGCCACCAACGCTAGAACGTCTCCTAAGTAGAAGGACCCTCTGATAATGCAAAATCGTCAACCCCCAACAATAGGATATCAGTGACGGGTGACTGCGATACAGGCCAATGACACCTGGCAGGAGGCAAGATCGGCATACGAATCTCCCCTGTGGTGCTCCTAATAGCACGCTCTCCTAAATAGAGCTCCCAGCCTCCATCTGTGAAGAGAGGAACTCTCCTGGTGGAAATCACGTACTCGACACCAGTCAGGTATCCATCCTCAAAGCCGATGGTCAAGTGTTCCCCTGAATAGGGAATCCATGTGATGGTATCAGTTGTCAACAACTCCAGCTGCATACGGCAGTGAGTGAAACCCTTAGCTACAGGGACCTCCAGAAAAATGGAATGATGCCATCGTCGTCCTCGTGGATAGATATCTAAACCTAACACACTCACAAGACGCAAGCATGGGAGCCTCTCATAGGCCCAAATCTTCCAACAAAATGGCAAAACATCTGCGATCAGTAAACACTCTTAACCTGTAAGTGGGAAATGATAAGAGAAATACTCACCAGCAGAAATGGGTAGAATCCTAGACAAGCCTCGGTCAAACCCTGTGAGCGCATACGCATGCCCCGGAGGAAATAGGCAAAGGTGTAGGAACCCCAATCATACTCTCCAATACGGTCCACATGACGCGTGGCGCTGATCAAAGCGAACGACACCGTAGAAGAGTTATCTGCTATGAACCAGCCTCTAATGATCATCAGGAACAATCGCTGAAAAATGCGATCCCTGACTCTGACATCATTAGGCATGCGCTCACTCAAAAGCCCGCTCATAGCATCTACGATCAAAGGACCTGAACGGACAGTCCTGTCTTTGAGCGCCTCCGCTGGAACTCCTAACAAGGATCTAACGGCAGTAGGGATAATATTCGCCATGCAAGGCACTGGCTCCCCTCAAAACTCCATACTTGTGATTAATCGCAATCCATCGACGTCATCATCACCTCGCAATCCAGCAAATGGAGTGACTGAGTCTGATGAAACCATCGCTTAGACAATGCCCTAAGGTATCCCCAGGGACAACGACGGGGAAGGATGGAAAAGAATGCCCCGAATCCCCAGTCATGCACTACAGCTCTGTAATCAGGATGAAGAGCCTGATACATGGAGTGTATACTAAACTAATTCCCTCGAGGCTGTGTGAAGCCAGGAACCTGCATGAAATGCAAATCAACATCAGAATCCTTTACTCCTCGACAATAGGAAAAGAAGGAAGATTAAGATCTAACGTCATAATTCGTTAGCATGCAAATACATCGAGGGATGTCTGCCCAAATCACCCAGAAGCTCTGGGTTTGCCACCTGAATACAAGGTAGCTCCCTACGGGGAACGTGTACAGCAGGAGCGGGATCCTCAATCGGAATATCCTCATCCACGTCCTCAACGCCCCGCACGCTCCGCCGGATGGACGAATCACGACCTCCACCAATCGGATTTAGGTCGTCTCGGCGGAACGAGGTCGAGGCACTTCAGAAGCCCTCCTCCGTATACAAGAAGTGGTCCTACGGGAACTACTCGACTGATCCGGATCCATGATATCTGGACAACAAGTCTCCAAATCACCTCAGAAAGGGTGTGGTATTTCCTTACCTGGAGCTTTTTAGAATGCATTTTATAACTATATGCATGCATGCATTTACTTTAAACAATAGAGTTAAAATGCATGACTACCCAATGCCTACATTTTGAAATTTTTTGCCATAGTCCGCTTTGAAATAGGACTATCCACATGCACATAGGCATGACTAGGTGGCCATTCAGTAGCACACTTGCCCCAAAGCCATATACATAATATATGCATTAAAAATCAAAATCATCCATGCATAAGGTTAACCTCAATATCAGGAGTATTTTGCCTTTCTACCTTTTGCTCATTGGACCTAAAATAGGACAAAAAAATAGCAGAAAAAGGTGCCAATTTGACTGTCTTAAAATTCAAAATTTTTCACATCATTATGTTCAGCATGGTTTAATACTAACATTTACTATGTTGAATATTTTTTATCAAGTCATTTGTGCATACATAATCGCTACTATGTGTTTAGATGCATTTCATGCGATAACTCAAATTCTAACGGATAAAAACTGGAAAAAATACATGCATACGTTACCAGGATAGTGCAGAACACTTGTGCGGTGACAGAATTTGCAGAAAATAGCCCGAACTCAGCAAATCTGAAGGAGGCTCACGGATTTCTCTTAGCGAATCAAGTTGAAAATGACTTGTGAGACCAACTTGCTAGATTATATCATCTACGGTTGGCCGCAGGCTCATCTGCGGCTGAAGCAGATGCACCTACGGCACCCCTATGAGGGCCCCACCCCTTCGGCTCAGTCCAGTTCGAGTTGCAAAGGAGTTCTTGCAGACTAAAAAGGTTAAATCGGGAATAAAAATGCTACGCGATTGAGCAAAACAACATACAATCCTGGTCTTCTCAGATGAAACTTTGAGTCTGTACATCGCTCATTGGTAGTCACCCGAACACAAGGTATACCTGCCAATGATCTCATTTGTTACAAATCACATCCAGCAATACCTTGTACAGGTCCAATGCCGCCAACTCTGGGTCATTACCCTAAAGATCAATGTGATCCCCGACGGGGGTTACAACGTGGATCCCTGACGGGGGTTACAACATGGATCCCCGATGGGGGTTACAACGTGAAGCCCCGGCAGGGGATTAAAATGCGTATTCAAGTCGTTGACACATATATCAACGAAGGTCAAGCAGCCTTGATGTTATCTCAGCCGATGGCGATTAAACCTATAAGAGCCCTAGAGCTATTCAAGGATTTCATGCTCGATTACTCATATTCCCCAGCGGATCCCCAGCGGGGGTCACAACGCAATGTGTCGTTGATTCACACGTCAGTGAAGGTTAAGCATCCTTGACAATCTACCCACAGAGTATCAACCATTAATTCACATGTCAGCGAAGAACAAACAACCTTGACAGTATATCCCACATGATTTTTCAGCCGTTGATTCACTTGTTGGTGAAGTACACGTTAACAAAGGTCAGACATCCCTGACAGCATTTGCTGTTGGCAGTAAATCCAACAGAATCTTGACATGTCCTGGCGATACCAACCAGGAAAGGTCAATGTTATCAAAGAGGATCGATGATGGAATATGTTATACACATCCTCAAACAGACCAAGCTTTATCCCCGCAGATCTCTTACGCATAAGAGGTACATCTCCAGGATCAAGTCATTATCAAGGACCCAGTAATTTGGTGATAACTCCAACATCAACATCCTAACAAATTCAGATTACACATCAAATCTGGTCATCATTGCCAATCCCTAGTTGAAGCAACAGGGATCCAGTAATCATCCCCAGCATGTTGGGCTACAACCCCGTACACATGCATTGTATATTTGCATCATGTTGCTACATATAGTACCATGTTTGTCTTGTTGCGTTTCAAGTGTCTAGGATTCTTTATCCTACCCATGCATCGCCATGCATGAGTATGATAAAGAGGGGCATCTGTAGACACTCAAAATTTTTTGTACACCTGTCACTGACATTGCAGGAGGACATATTCGTCTTTCAAGAGGGAACCTTGGAAGACAGTTCATATCCATTCCGGATACTACTGGAAGTTCAACATCAACCCCGGAACACACACCGGGAGTAACAAATCCAACCTCGGAGATAACCCCGAGACGTGCAGATCGGAGAAGACCGATTAATCTCGGAGATAACCCCGAGGTATCCAGTCTCAGTCCCAACCATGGGAATAGCTACCAACCTTGGTGATCACCCCAAGGAATGCAGTTTCGACAATAACCCCAGAAATTCTTGTTTCAAATGCAACCAGCTTCAATCTCGGCACTCATAATGAGATACTCCGTACCAACCCAGAGATAACACCGGGAGGGCAGGCACACCTCAAAGATGATACTGAGGACCTTCAAACAATTCTGCAATCCAATCTCGGTGAAGCCTTGAGCAACGCAACGCTTATCAACCCCAAACCGACGATAACACCGGTGAGGGGAAACATCGTCATCTCGCCAACGTGATGCCATGCCACGTCATCTCAACATTTCATACACATCTCTACACAACGATGTTCCACAAGAATCAAGGATAACCAATCCCGAGTGACTATTGTGCGGGGTAACGGATGGAATTTGAAGCTTGAAGACCGGAGGGCATCGTCCCATCTTCAATGACTTCGTACAAACTCTAATCCTATGCCATCGTACAACTCTCGACAATGGCGGTCCGAAATAGGTCCTGTATACCTCAATCGGATGCTCGGATTGCACTTCTGAAAGTTCGAGCGGACATTACAGTGTCCGAGTGCATGTACTACGAGACGACCCGACCCGAGAAACCCGGGCCAACCCGGGTTGCCTCTGGTACACCTGCGGCCCAGCCGCAGAGGGCTTGGGGTGGCCATTTTGCAAGAGAAAACGGCGAGGAAGCCCTTCCCAATTTGCTCTACACTCACCCCATACAGTGTACTTTCTCATTTTAAACACCTGCGAGCTCATATATAACTACTTTTGTACCTACAAAAGCCAGTGTTTACCCACTTTAAAGATATAGAAGTCTTCTTTGGCATCCCACTGTAAGCCTTCTCACACACTTTAAAGCCTTTCTCTTCATCTTTGCACACACCCTTCTTCACGTTGAGAGTCGTGTTGCGCGCGTTTGCCCGGAATTTGGTCTGTGGTTTCATTTCAGTTTATATATATATATATGAACTGTGTGTCAAACTTTGTTCGATGAGCCTAGACTTCGGTCTGGAGCGTTTACTGCTTTAATATATATATACACTTATATATATTAATTGTGTGTCGAACTCGTTTCGATGAGCACTGGATTTTACATCCAAAGTGCATTTAATCGCTTTTTATATATATATATATATATATATATATATATATATATATATATATATATATATATACTTATATATATATATGAATTGTTTTCAAACTCTATTCGATGAGCACAATTTTATATCCTAGAATGCGTTTATCGCTTATATATATATATCGTCTCTACTTGGAGTTTACTTGGTGGTTGATCGCTTTTACTGCCTTTCTTTACGTTTTCGTCCTGCTCGAGTTTACTTCGTGGCGATTGATTGCTTTATCTGCTTTTATTTACATTTTGTCCTTTGGAGTTCCCTCCGTGGCGGTTGACCGTATTCTGACTTTATTTATGTTTCGTCCTACCGAGTTTCTTAGTGGTGGTTGATAGCTTATCTGACTTTATTTACGCTTTTTGATCCCCCGGAGGTGTGCTTCGTGGTTGGTGATCATGTACGTATATATATATTTACGACTTTTATATATATATACATGCTTATCGCTTTCATACAAATTGCAGATATCGTGTGCGCTTAGGAATCATGTGATCACTGATTTAGCCTATTGGATCTAGATTCGGTTCCGTGATGGACATTTTCAAATTGTAAGCGACTTGTAAATTATTCTGCATGGTGTCCGAATTTCCTCGGATGGTTTCCATACCCACGAGGAAGTCGGCATTATTTTGTATATTATTTTCGTACGGATGCCTCGCATTTGTAAAATAAAATCAATCAATAGAACACTTAATAAAATGGGAGTGTAAAAGGTCTCAATTACTATTGAGCATCGTGGTTTGAAAAATCTCTTTTATAAAACATCACTGCCATATCTTTCTAAAACTGAATTTTTACATAAATTCAAACCTTGTGTATATAGGTGCGAACGAGGCCTTGCACTACTTCCAAATAACATCACATTGACCCCCCCCCCCACACACATTCAGATAATAGTTTCTTGAAAAGAGGCGGTCACCATGGTAACACAGATGTCGGGGGGTGCCTAACACCTTCCCTCCGCATAACCAAGTCCCCGGACCCTAATGAATCTCGGTTTTACCGACCCGTTTAGCAGTGTCACATCACTGGGTCAATGTGAAAACCTTTTCTCGGTTGTGTTGGTACAACCATTTAAAAAACCAACTGGCGACTTTTAACAGTCCATCGTCGATATTATACACGTCGGACCTTTTTCACTTGTTTTTTCAAACAAATCTCACCTAAAATGAGAACACCAGAGAACAAGTAACGGAAAGGGACATCTAAAAATCCCGACGTCGATATCTATTATGATTATTATCTTTGATTGTATCCATGTTTTGATCTTTATTTTTGAATTCTGCTTCAAAATTGGTTATTATGGAGTATTATTGAACTTGGATAAAACTGTAATACGAATTCATAATGTTTGTTCTTTTATCTCACTGGATTCATTTTCTTTAAGATATTTTTCATCATCCTCAGTCCTAAATGATGATATAACTGAATATCTTTGGCATGTAGTGCAAAGATGAATGATTACCTAATGAATATCTTTGGCCTGTAGTGCAAAGATGAATGATTACCTAATGAATATCTTTGGCCCGTAGTGCAAAGATGAACAAGTGTTGAGATGAACATGACCAACTGGTGATACAAATGAATATCTTTGGCTTGTAGTGCAAAGATGAATATTTGATTCAAGATATATATTGATTATTGTTACATGGATAAAATATTGATGATGGACTTTTAAATCTTAGAAGATAGTAGAACTCATTCTCTACTTGACTCTTCTAATGGATTGTTGTTTCCGCTGCAGTTGTTGATCTAAAACTTGTTGTCAATTATATTTTATCAGATTATTCCCTGTTGAAGACTAATGATAATTGTTGTATATTATCTTAGTCATAATATTCTTTGTTGGGCTAGTTGAGCTCACCTTTTTCCTTTTTGTTCCATTGTTTTTCTCAAGAGGAGAGAATTTAGCAGGAACTAGCCGGGGTATGGAGTGATGATTCAAGATAGTTGTTTTAGTAGTCCTCACTATTTTGTAAAATAGTGTATCAATAATTGTAATGAGGACTCTTTTTGAGTTTGTATACTCTCTATTAGACAATAGTTGTATTCAAACTCACAGTATATGTGTTGTCGTATTTCGCATGACAATTATATTACCGAAGTTGTATTTGTTTCTATACCATGTATTTGGCGACTCAGAATGGGTGATGTATACCTATTTTGGGGGCGTCACAGTTGGTATCAAAGCTTAGGGATATGATCCCTGGCTGAGATGTGAGACAAGAACTAGGATGGGAGAGATGGGGAATTCCTTCGTTAGTATGACCTGACTAAGTTTATTTGGTATTTATTTGGTTGGTCAGAGTATAAGGATAATATGTGACATTTCAATTAACCCTTGTTTTGTGGCAGTATTTGAGAATGGCAGCTGCAAATATTAACAATGAAGTGAATCAGTCCGTGGAGACACCTTTAATCACCGCCTAGGGGAACGTGCAACATGAAGACAATATTCCTCCTGTAAACAACACTACCGAACAAACGATGAATGATGGGATGTTTAGAAGCTTTTTGCAATTCATGCAAAATTAGACGAGGGAGACTCGTTCACAAAATACAGGTGGAAATGATAGCAATGCACGGCTTGTCACAGCCAAGCAGTTCAAAGAGTTGGGACCACCAGAATTTATTGGAAAGCCGGATCCGATCAAGGCGGAAACGTGGGTCAAACAAATTACCAAGATATTTAATGTCTTGGGATGCATGGAGGAATAAAAGGTTCCATTCGCCACCTTTATGTTCCGCGGAGAGGTAGATTACTGGTGGGAATCTGTGAAGCGTACCCAGCCTACCACACTAAACATGTCTTGGGAAACGTTTTAGAAAATGTTTAATGACAAGTACTTTCCTGAAAGTATTCGTCATATGAAGGAGGTAGAGTTTATCAGACTGGAACAAAATAACATGACGGTGTCCTAGTACGAGGTGAAGTTTGCAGAGTTATCCAGGTTTGCACCTCATTTGGTCGAGAATGAGGAACGAATGACGAGGATGTTTCTGAGAGGTCTAAAACCCGAGATTCGGCAATATCTTATCTCTTATAATTTTTTATATATTCAGATGTTGTAAATAGGGCTCAATTATTAGAGCGAGATAATGAGTATGTTCAAGGTGGTAGTCATCAGAGCAATGAAAACCAGCAGGTAGGAAAACATTCAGATAAAAGTGGTAACCACTCTGGTGGTAATCGTGGCCGTGATAATTGAAGAAGCGAGTCGGGAGGGGATTTCAAGAAGAGAAGGTACAACAATGACAACGTAAAGACGTCAGCACAAACATCAACTATTTTTAGGAGAGGAGAATGAGCACCAGTTGTTTGTTACAAATGCGGGAAAGAGGGACACATTAGCCCAAACTGCCCACAACAATCCAAGGTATGTTATAACTGTGGAAAGGAAGGTCATATAGCTAGAGATTGTCTAGTTGCAAAACCAAGTTCAACGGGGATGGTGACTCCAAAGGCTGTCCCGAACAAGTCAAAGTCGGTGGTTCCAGGAAGGGCATTTGTCGTGACTGCCCAAAAGCGCGAGGAACCCAAACGAGGTGATCACGGGAGTTAAATGTCCAACTATAGGAGTTGTTGGACATCGGTTTCATTCATCCTAGTACATCTCCTTGGGGTGCTCCTGTTTTATTCGTATATAAGAAAGATGGTAGTATGCGACTTTGTATCGACTATCGGGAATTGAATCATGTCACTATCAAGAATAGGTATCCGCTACCTCGCATTGATGACTTGCTCGACCAGTTGCAAGAAGCATAATTCTTTTCAAAGATCGATCTTCGTTCTGGATATCATCAGCTGAATATTAAAACTGAGGATATTCCAAAGGCGCCAGAACTCCCTAAGATGGGCATTATGAATTCTTAGTCATGTCTTTTAGATTGACTAATGCTCCTACTGCTTTCATGGATATGATGAACCGTGTATTCAAAGAATATTTGGATCCGTTCGTTGTTGTCTTTATTGATGACATCCTCATCTATTCCAAAAGACGTGAAGATCATGAGCGCCATTTGAAGCTGGTACTGCAAAGGCTTCGTGATAACAAGCTATATGCCTGTCAAGAAATGCGAGTTTTGGCTTGAGGAAGTAGCATTCCTTGGGCACGTGGTGTCAAAACATGGAGTATCTGTCGATCTTGGCCAAGATTGAAGCCATACAAAGTTGGGAGCAAATCAAGTTGGTGGACCAAATGCACGAAGCTCGGGCTTAGATGGTACTATCGGAGATTCGTGGAAGGATTTTCTCGAATCGCTACTCCGTTAACTCTGCTGACTCGTAAAGATACAAAATTCGGTTGGAGCGAGGATTGTGAGAAGAGTTTTCAAGAACTCAAGAGAAGACTCATTTCGGCACCTATTCTAATAATACCATCTGGTTCGAATGGATTTGTTATCTACAACGATGCTTCAGGCAAAGGGTTAAGATGTGTTCTCATGCAACATGGGAAAGTCATAGCCTATGCCTCGCGACAACTCAAAGAATATGAGAGGAATTATCCTACTCATGATTTGGAGTTGGCAGCAGTCGTTTTCGTATTAAAGATCTGGACACACTACCTGTATGGGGAGAAAGTGGAGATCTATACAGATCATAAAAACCTAAAATATTTCTTCACCCAAAAAGAACTCAACATGCGGCAACGACGTTGGCTCGAGCTGTTGAAAGATTATGATCACACCATCTAATACCATCCTGGAAAAGCAAACATGGTAGCTGACGCATTGAGTAGAAGATCATATGCGGGTATGAGTGCAATGTTGTTAACACAAAGGTCCATTTTTTATGACTTGCAAAGGATGGAGATAGAGGTAAAGTCTCCAAGTACCCACGTGATGATATCAAACATACGAGTAGAACCAACTTTAATCGATAAAGTTAAAGCTGCTCAAGCTACGGACATGGAGCTAATGTGTATGAAGAAGAAAGTGCAAGAAGGTGCTATTCCGGAAGAAAGAATTAATGAAGAAGGAATACTTCGAGTCAACTCCAGACTTTGTGTTCCTAACGATTCTGACTTGAAGCATAGAATCATGATGGAGGCACACAACATACCATTTGCAATCCATCTTGGGAGTACCAAAATGTATCATGATCTTCGACATACATTTTAGTGGAGCAATATGAAAAGAGAGATCGCAGAGTTTATCTCGAGGTGTTTAACTTGTCAGCGTGTAAAGGCGGAGCATCAAGTGCCAAAGGGTCCAGTGCAACCACTTGAGATTCCGAAATGGAAGTGGAAACACATTACTATGGATTTTGTTACGGGTCTTCCCAAGGTTTCTCAGGGCATAGATGCGATTTGGGTTATTATTGATAGATTAACCAAGTCTGCCCATTTCTTGCCTATACGGGAGACTTATTCCCTTGAACGTCTTTCTAGTATGTACGTGAATGAGATTGTAAGATTGCATGGCATGCCAGTATCCATAGTTTCAGATCGTGACCCAAGATTTACTTCACGATTTTGGGTTAGTTTGCAGAAAGCTATGGGCACAGATCTACGATTCAGTTCGGCATACCATCCTCAAATGGACGGGCAATCAGAGAGGACTATTCAAACTCTTGAAGATCTATTAAGACTTTGTGTCCTAGATTTCAAAGGGAGTTGGGATAAGTACCTACCATTGGTGTAATTCTCCTATAACAACAGTTATCAGGCAAGTATAGGTGTGGCTCTATTTGAAGCATTGTATGGACGAAAGTGTCGCTCTCCAGTATGTTGGGACGAGGTGGGTGAAGCAACGTTGTTGGGACCAAAATTGGTACACATAACTACAGAGAAGATCCAAATGATTCGACAACGTATACAAATGGCACAGGATCGACAAAAGAGTTATGCGGATCTTCATCGGAAGGACGTGGAATTTAATATCGGGGATCATGTACTGTTACGTGTTGCACCATGGAAGGGAGTTACAAGATTTTGGAAGAGAGGAAAGCTCAATCCACGATTTGTTGGTCCATTTGAGATTCTTGACCGAATAGGAAATGTGGCCTATAGTCTCGCATTACCTCCAAGTATGTCTCATGTTCATAATGTTTTTAACATATCTATGCTTCGTAAATATGTTAAAGACCCGAACCATATTATTGAGTTAGAACCAGATGAGATAGCCGAAGATTTAACGTACGAGGAGGTACCTGTTAAGATCTTGGATAAGAAAGAGCATGTCCTACGCACCAAGGTTATACCACAAGTTAAGGTGTTGTGGAGAAACCATGCTATTGAAGAAATGACCTGGGAGTTGGAATCAGAAATGAAAGCAAGGTATCCTCACCTTTTCGAAACACTAGGTACGTACGTCAATTTCGAGGACGAAATTTCATAAAGAGGGGAGGTTGTAAGACCCCAACTTATTTTAAATAAAATCAAATTTCCTCTAATTATTATTGTGAATAATAAGGTGTTAATTTGATATAATGCTTTGGTTATGGGTGAAATGTGCAAATTTTGCAAAATAAGCAAGTGGTTATAAAATATTCATTGTTGTCGGGGAATATTCCTTTGGTCGTGGAATATTCTTTCTGTTGGGGAATATTCGTATGACGGCGCAGCCATTTGTGGGCCACATAACGGATAACTATCGGATGAAGAAAACGACAAAGTTTGAGTTTTATAAATAACGGCGTAATTGTTACCGTTAACACTGTTGGAATACCTGGTGGTTAAAATACAGTAATACGCGTGGTTGCACAAGAATAATACCGGTATTAAGACAAAGATTGTTGAATTATTGATTATTACGTAAGAAGGCACTACTCAATAATTGTTACAGTAATTACTTTTCAATATTTTATTTTATTAGTTCCATAATTGCTGCGTTGATATTTTAAATTATTGTTGTTCAATAATTGTCACTGCACAGTATCTCCATTATCAGATCAATAATTCATATTATTTGGAATAATATTATTAGATAGCATTATTGGCAATGTCTAGAAAGTTCTGTCAAGGAGAGGTTTGGTCACCTAATTGCGCGCCAGTATGGAGAAATCCTTATTGGAAAGCCCCCTCTTTCCTGGGAACGGCCTGATTGTCATAATTGTGATTCTGTAATATTATTTGTAAATAATTAATTATTAATTTATATGATAAGGAAATATTTATTTTATGCAGTTATAAATGATGGATATATTTATTTTATGTGGTTATAAATGAAGGAATTATTGATGAGGTGTTTTATCAGTATTTTGTCGGGATGAAGGTATTAAAAATCACCCGTTTATGGATTTCAGATATTTTATGTTTGGAATTTGGAAAAACTCAAAGCTACAAAGTTGTAGAGAATTCGATTTCGTGTGGAATGGACATAAAATTCATATTTTTCTGATAAACGGGCTATTTTCCATGAATTATTGAAGTTTCGGAAAATAAAATGATTTTTATTAAATTATGAGTGGGACCCACTTTTGTTTTAACATGTGGGCTGCAAATTTGGTTTTCAAGATTGGCATGCTAGTCTTGGATGGCTAGCATGCGTAGAAAAAAAGAAAGAAATAATTATTTTTTATTATTTTAGTCTCCTATGACGTTCTAGCATTTTCCTATAAATAGACGCTTAGGTTAGAATTGAAAATCACACCAGAAACAAGTTTTCTTTCTCTCTAGATTATCGAGCGTATTTTTGTGAGTATTTTGATACTTTGAGAGTTGCTATTCAGTGCAAGTTTTTGTCAGCACTATATCCAGAAATTGAATGTAAATACGGTTATTTTGAGATAAGGGATGTTATTTTCTTCGTAAATGATATTATTTCTTTCAATATCATTATGCCAAAAATATTAGTCTGAACTTTTATCAAATTTGAAACTTTTTGTGTAAGAACTTCTTATTCACGATATATGACACTATTCACGATACTCTGACTATTTATTCACGAATAATATTAATTATTCACCAAAAATGAAAATTTTCCTTTTTATCCAAGATGTCTATTATGATTACTA
Source organism: Panax ginseng (assembly GCA_020205605.1). NCBI lineage: Eukaryota > Viridiplantae > Streptophyta > Magnoliopsida > Apiales > Araliaceae > Panax > Panax ginseng. The sequence continues at coordinate 32,632,991 of CM035127.1, read as the reverse complement.
TCTTTGATTGTATCCATGTTTTGATCTTTATTTTTGAATTCTGCTTCAAAATTGGTTATTATGGAGTATTATTTAACTTGGATAAAACTGTAATACGAACTCATAATATTTGTTCTTTTATCTCACTAGATTCATTTTCTTTAAGATATTTTTCATCATCCTCAGTCCTAAATGATGATATAACTGAATATCTTTGGCCTATAATGCAAAGACTAATGATTACCTAATGAATATCTTTGGCCTGTAGTACAAAGATGAATGATTACCTAATGAATATCTTTGGCCCGTAGTGCAAAGATGAACAGGTGTTGAGATGAACATGACCAACTGGTGATACAAATAAATATCTTTGGCCTGTAGTGCAAAGATGAATATTTGATTTAAGATATATATTGATTGTTGTAAATGGATAAAATATTGATGATGGACTTCTAAATCTTAGAAGATAGTAGAACTCATTCTTTACTTGACTCTTCTAATGGATTGCTGTTTCCGCTGCAGTTGTTGATCTAAAACTTGTTGTCTATTATATTTTATCAGATTATTCCCTATTGAAGACTAATGATAATTGTTGTATATTATCTTAGTCATAATATTCTTTGCTGGGCTAGTTAAGCTCTCCCTTTTCCTTTTTGTTACATTGTTTTTCTCAGGAGGAGAGAATTTAGCAGGAACTAGCCGGGGTATGGAGTGATGATTCAAGATAGTTATTTTAGTAGTCCTCACTATTTTGTAAAATAGTGTATCAATAATTGTAATGAGGACTCCTTTTGAGTTTGTATACTCTCTATTAGACAATAGTTGTATTCAAACTCACAGTATATGTGTTGTCATATTTCGCATGACAATTGTATTACTGAAGTTGTATTTGTTTCTATACCATGTATTTGGCGACTCAGAATGGGTGATGTATACCTATTTTGGGGGCGTCACAATAGTACCCCGTGAATAATACTCCGGCCTAAAAAGCTTAAAATTTGACAAGAATATTCAGAAAAATATCCTTGTGAACGATACTAGATGAAGCACAAATCTCAAGGATATTCTACTAATTTCACGGAGTATAGAAGCAATACTTTAACAAAATGAAGGTAGAATTAGGAACACGAAATGAAATAATATTACTTACATACTATATAGTATGGAAGAAAATATTATTTTATACGAATATTGAACAAAAATAATATCTCTTACGAATAAGAAATAAATAACATCTCTTACCTTAGCAGAAGACTGGATACTGGAATAGTGAAGTAGCAGAATACTCTTCTTCTTCCTCTCTATAGTTTCTCTCTCTATAGTTGCTCTTGTGAGTCTTAGTGAATTGGTGAGAATGAAAGAAGAAATGAGCTTCTATTTATAGGAAAACATAGTTTCAATAATTGCACGTTTAGGGGCTCGAATTATTACAGTATAGTACCTTCATGTTTACCTCTATTTTTAATTTAGTCCTGCAAGTATTATCAATCTTGCACCATCTCCCCTAATAGTACATGCATGTGAACCAATAGTTCCATACATGTGAATCGACAGTAATTTGCATGTGAACCAATAGCAATTAATTGCTTATTTATCCAATTAATTGCCCATTCGGTCAATAATAACAAAATCAGCAAATCATAGAATTACCTCCTTTGAGGATAATTGGGTCACGAAAGAATTAAAGAAAACTAAATGAACAGACATCTTTAATAAACACGAACTTATTCATCATTAATATTATAACTCACAATATTTAACAACTAGATCATTCCCAGGAAAGATGGGGCTTTCCGATAAGAATTTCTTCCTATTGGCGCGCAATTAGGTGACCAAACCTCTTTTCTCGACAGAACTTTCTAGACATCATCAATAATGTAAATAATAATATGAATAACTTTGTCGTCTTAATTATTAATTTAATAATATAAAATATTTTGCAGATGATACTGTAATAATAATTGAATCAATAAGATGAGAGATACTATGCAGCAATTACTGTGGCAATAATTGAATAAAACTGAGTAACTTCTCACGTAAGCATCAATAATCAAAATCAGATATAATCTGATGTGCTACTATGCAATGACGCCGTATTCTTGCATTTTTTATCACCGGATATTTCAACAGGTTTAACGGTAAAACTTTCGCTAGTTATTTTTATAAAAGATATTTACGCTGTTTTCTAACTCCTACAATACTTCCGTTGTGGGGTCCGCCAATGATTGTGCCGTCGTACGAATATTCCATGTTAAAATGAATTTTCCTCGACCAATCGAATATTTTATAACAACTTGCTTATTTTGCAATATTTATAAATATTACCCACAACTATAACATTATATCAAATCCACACCATAATATTCAAAAATATATTTAGAGAAAAATTAATCTTATTCATAAAAGTTAGGATCTTACAACCTCCCCTTCTTATGAAATTTTATCCTCGAAATTGGTGTACGTACCTGAAATATCGAACATGTGAGGATACCTTGTTTTTGTAACAACCCAGAGAATTAGGATTGTTCAGAATTTAAGTTTAAAGAATTAGTTATTAATAAAAATGAATTTTATTAATACTATTATGTGCTATGTGTTTGTTAATCGTTCTATAACCTAGGATAATTATAAATTGGGAGAATTCTGGCTACGAGCTAGACTGAACGAATAAGAATTTTTAAGATTGAAATAAAAGTTTTCCGGGAACAAAATATTTTTGGGGAAAAAGACGAAATAGGCACTATTCACTCGACAAAACCCTAAGGGTTAGGATTTGAATAACCTAGGCCGTTCCGAGAGTTCGGTATGCCGAAATGACATTCCGTCAAAAGATTTGACGATAATATGTAGTGAAAAGTTAAGTAAGTAGATAAAAGTTTTTCTCGAAAAGCGTAAAGAAATCGGACAAAATAAAAATGACGAAAAGTACTGCTATGTACTTTTCACTCGTTTAGCTCCGTTAGGATAAAACGTGAAGGAAAACGCTTAACACCAAAAAGTGTTTTTCAATTTTTCAGAGATCCAAAAAATACGTAAAAGTTAATCGGTAAAGGCTAGAGAAATATCCAAAAATATTTGGATTCCGAGAATCGCAGTTTTCGAATATCGGACGAAACCCGAAAGACAAAACCACGAAACTTCCAAGGGAAGTCTCGTGAATAGTAAGGAGGTGTAGTAAGGAGGTGAGAATAGTAAGGAGGTGTGAATAGTAAGGAGGTTGGGGGGCGAAATGACTAAAATACTCTTAGCTTGGAAATTCTATAAATAGGAAGCTAAATTCAATTATTTTGGGATTTTGAAAATCCTACAACATAGAGAGAGAGAGAGAGAGAGAGGATTGGAAGGAGAAGGAGGAGGAAGAGCTTGCTCATGTGCAAACTTTGTCCGACGGGAGAAGATTAAAGGAGAACGGTAATCCGGAACTTAATCTCTTATAATTTTTCTTTAAGTTTTTATGTTTAAAAACATAACTTAATTGAATTAAGAGGTAAAAGAAGATTGGAATGATTTCATATGGTTGAAATCATGAGAAAATGAAGAAATAAGAATTTAAAGTTTAGTAAATAAATTTCTTAAGGAAGTATAAGATTCGTAGTGAATTAGAACGACCCGAGTGGATTATATGAATAAGTAGGTGAAATAAGTAAGGAATGATGTTCTATAATAACAAATTCCCATAAAAAGTGAAATCATAATCCAAAATATCGATTAAAATGAAGAACGAACGAAGAACACGCGAAGAACACGAAGAACGTTGTTGATGGACAAATTTAAAACCATCGTAGGATAATTGTTGTTGATGGACACGTTTAAAACCATCGCGTATAAGTTATATATGTATTTCTTGGTTAGGAACGATAGAAACGTTCAAGAAGAACGGATTAAAACTTAGCTATAACGAAGTTATGGAAAAAATTTTGTAAAAGACAAATGAGAACTAGAATGTTAGTAAATGAACCCGAGTGGGTAAGGTTTCATAAGAAAGTAAGAGAACATAGAAAACGTGAGTCGTGAACTTAAAAACGAACTAGTTCCGAGTTCGAATGACCGAATTAGGGACAAACGAATGAAGAGCGTTAAAAAACATAAAATGAATAAAGGGTGAAGATCAAGACAATCTAATGGCACATTAATGGATTCAGAACAATGTTATGTCCGAGGGGTATTGAAGTATGTAAGATAAGGAAGAGAATGGATTTGGAATAACCTCGTTCCAAGTTATAACGAAGGAGTTATGAGATCGGGAAGTAAGCGTCTTAAACTTGATTCAAGACTTAGAATATTTTCTAGGGTTTAGGCTCGGCGTCGCAGCGCGAGCTCGACCATCAACTCCTGGAGAGTGGCGCCACAACGCGAGAGATAACAAAAGGTTTAACGCAGCAGCTCCAGACCAAAGGAAGAGGGAGACGTAGGGCGCGCCGCAGCGCGAGGTAAAGGAAGGGGCACGGCGCCGCAGCGCCGGTGCATGGCATGGTCCAATAATAAGATTTTAAATGCTCAATTACTGGGGCATGTGCAAGAAAGAAATATGAACATAGAGTTCACCTAAAATAAAACTTAAGCAAATGACTTAAACCTTTATTAAAGGTTGAACGAAAAGATTAAACAAGATTAAAAGAATATAATCGCGGGTTATGTAACCGATGTCCGGGGACCGTAGTCGGGATGAACGAATGTAAGGGATTGCTTTGGTTGTGATTTCTTAGACGTTGAGTGACGAGGGTAATGAATAACATTTCGATGTTATGTCATGATAATGAGAGATAAGTGTGAAGCGTATAGACGCTGTGAACGCAACGTTGTTGCGATGAACGATCGATCTTAACATACAACGATTGGTATGGCTTCGACACTAAGAACGAGTAATGAACATGGGGTTCATGCAATGGATAACGAAAGTATTAAATAAGAGACGAATTATCAAGAAAGCCGTAACAAACGGTAATAAGATTATTGAAAGCCGAATGTGAGTCGATAAGGAATGAATCCTGAAGTATGGCATTTAGTTGCCAGAAAGCCGTAAAGAATAAGAAATTAACTTAACGAACGTTATAGTTAATGGTTCAGATAAGTTAAGAGAAGTTAGGTTGTGGTACAATCGTAACCTTTGATGGTTGACATATGGGAGCTGGGTTAAATAATTCCTTTAGAGAGCGAATGTATATACAAAACTGGCAATCGATCTAACTTACTATGTGGGCAGTGTAGATGAGACGGGAACTTGTTTGTTGGTTGTTTGTGGGAAACCACTCAGAGTACCATATGGACTACTAGCAGAGAAGCGATGTGTGCTGAGTCCTAGAGAATTTATAAAAAGAAGATAAGAATATAAATCATCAAAGATGATGAATATATGAGTAAGACATCTCCGTATGTCATAAAGCCGTAAACTGGTAAAGGAAGTTAGTCGCGTAAACTTATATTACAAGAACGCGAACCCTAAGAAGTAAAGTTAAGTAAACCAATGCGTAAGTTCAATATATGACTAATTGGTGTTTATGTTTTCTCCTTATGTGTTATATAGGAATTGGAATGAGCAGTTCATCGTAAGCTGTAGCTGGGCGTAAGACAAGTTTCCTAACTTCATTCATATTATATGAATGCTAGTTTCTTAAAGTTCTCAGATGTTGTACTTGAGAAGTTTCATCTATGTGCGAATGTGCGATATTTGTACAATGTGGTAGAACGTATGAGGCCTTGAGTCAGAATTTGAACAATTTGGTGTTTCTATGATATGCATTGTTTTGTGATTGAGCTGTTCAATACAAGTATGTTCTGTTTATGCATAAACCGTTATTGTTAAGTATGTGCTAATGATTCTAGCCAGATAGGATGTGTATGAAAAAGGTAGAAGAATGAAAGTATTTCAAAGTGAAAATAACTGATGTTTTAAGATGATAGGAATCGAGACTATTCCTATTATTGAAGCTGCTTCATAACCTTTGTTCGATTATGGAAGTTCTAAAGAAATGTTTTAATTCTGAAGTTGTTTGTTCAACTGCTATGACTTGCTGGGAAATTAAATGCTCACACTTGCTTTAAATGAAAAGCAATTTTTAGCGAACAAGGTTAGAAGAAGTTAAAGATCCCGTAAAGATCAAGTTGACGGTATCAAGATGAAGTACCATTCAAAAGGTGAATGAGCGAGAAGATCAAGTGAAGACTTGTAATGTAAAAAGATGAAATTGAATTATAGACTAGTTTAATGAACTGTTATGTATCCTTGGTGGCGGATAAAAGTCACTCTTGTAAGATGAAATGAATAATGTATTTATTAATATTTGTAATGAAAAAGATTATAAGGTTTCCAGAACCTGGGATTTGAGAGTGTATGTCATTATATTTCAGTATATAATGATGTATGTTGGATGAATGATGTACTCGTGACGTATGAAATCCGGGAGTGAAGATATACCGGATTTCGGGGCGTTACAGTTTTCATTCTGGATTCTAACTCTTGAGGTATAACCTTTGAGAGTAGAATATATTCCTTCTTATCCAAGATTTTAATAGGTACCTCTTCATACGTTAAATCTTCCGCTATCTCGTATAGTTCTAATTCAATAATGTGGTTCGGGTCATACACATATTTACGTAATATCGATACGTGAAAAACGTTATGAACACGCGATATACTTAGCGGTAAGGCGAGTCTATAGGCCACAGTTCCTACTCGAGGATTTCAAATAGACCAATAAAATCGAGGGTTGAGATTTCCTCTCTTCGTCTATTCTTGCTTCTAGAATAACGCCTTCTTGCACCTTCTTCTTCATATTCATCAGCTCCGGGTGTATATCTTGAGCAACTTTAACTTTATCTATTAAAGTTGATTCTACTTGTATATTTGCTATCTTCACGTAGGTTCTTGGAGTCTTTAATTCTATCTCCATCTTTTGTAAGTCGTACGAAACGGGTCTTTGTGATAACAATATTGCACTCGTAAACACATACGATCTTCTACTCAACGCGTCAGCTACCACGTTCATTTTTCTAGGATGGTATTTGAATGGTATTATCATAATCTCACAACAGCTCGAGCCAACGTCTTTGGCGCATAATACGTTTGTTTTAGGTGAATAAATGTTTGGGTTTTAGAAATGGGTTTTGTACTGGGGTCAATACAAAATTCAATTTCACGCTCTGGGGTAGGCCACGAAGTTCTTCGAGAATACGTCAGAAAATTTATTAATGATAGAAATATCATTCAAACCTGTGACTCTCATCCAAGACTTGGATAGCACCTCACAATGATACCTATCAGCTTGCCACCGTTATTCATGGCATCGCCTACGGATAGTCTAGCTTCGGTGCATCCCACACAAGGAAGTCACCGACAAAAGGCTCGGGGCTCTTTACTTATGGCTTGATATGACAGTGATTGACTTTAGTGGTTTGGTTGCTTGAATTCACATAATAGGTTGGTTAGGAATATGAAAGCTAACAACCTTACAAAAATAATCAATTTTAGCATGATGAGTAGTTAACCAATCGATTCCTAAAATCACATCAAAGGCAAGTATTTTCAAAGGAATAAGATCGACAGTTAACGTGAGGGTGACAATTTGAATCAAAAAAGATTTATAAATAGTGGATGCAACAAAGGTTTGTCACAACAGAGTTTCAATAGATAAGTCAAAGTCTAATTTCTCCGAAGTCAAATTTAAACGTTGAGCGCAACTAGGAGAAATAAAAGAGTGGGTAGAACCGATATCGAATAAAATATGGACTTTACAAGGGTTTATGATTAACTTACCCGTGATAACTTCGTTCGGGTTCCTCGACAAACACTCTCACTTAAACTAACGGCTTTAACTTGTTTGGGACATCCTTTTGTGTCACTATCCCAGCTGGACTTGACTTCACTACACGACAAAATTGAGCTAGGTGACCTTCTCTTCCACAATTATAACATGCTTTGGACTGCATCGTGCAGTTTGGACTGATGTGTTCCTCCCCTCCATATTTGAAGCATATGATCGGTGGTCGTTCTCCTTCCTTGAAAACGGGTGCTGGTGCTGCTGTCGACGTCTTTCCGTCATTGTTGAATCTTCTCTTCTTAAAGTCGTTCCCACCTAGTTCACCTTTCCTATTATCTTGGCCATGATTACCACTGAAGTGGTTACCATTTCTGTATGATAATTTCCTCCACGATGGTTATCGTTGTTCCGTTGGCCGTTGCCACCGATACGATTATTATCATGTTGTTGGTCATTTCCTTTTTGGCTGAGCTGACTCATAATCGTGTTCTAATAACTGAGCCCTATTCACAACATCTGAATATAAACAAATTTTATGAGAAATGAGGTATTGACGTATTTTGGGTTTCAAACATCTTAGAAACATTCGCGTCATTCGCTCCTCATTATCGACCAAATGGGATGCAAACCGGGATAACTCCGTAAAATTAGCCTCGTACTGCAATACGGTCATATTGTTTTGCTCCAGCTTGATGAATTCAACCTCCTTCATGTGATGAATACTTTCGGGAAAGTACTTGTCATTGAACAATTCTTAGAACTTCTCCCAAGATATTTTCTGTGCTGCAGGCTGAGTATATTTTATAGATTCCCACCAATAATCTGCTTCTTCACGTAATATAAAGGTTGTAAAGGGAACCTTTTTCTCCTCTGAGCATTCCAAGACATCAAATATCTTTGTGATCTGCTTTATCCACGTCTCCGCCTTAAGTGGTTTTGGCTTTCCGAAAAACTCTTGCGGTCTCAACTCCATGAACTGCTTAGCGGTGACCAGCCGTGAGTTGTCAGTGTTTCCATGTATATGTGTTTCACGACAAAAACTTCATGTTTTGTAAATTTCATATCTTCGAATTATTGCTATATAGTTGGTAATTGAGATGATACATACTTATGATGCTAGAATTATGGTTAAACAACAATTGCATGCTAAATTCGTTTGACAGAAGGAAGAAATAATGTCAGTATATATATAATTCCATGTGTGGTTATGTAAGTACCAATTTAGATAGTCAATTATTATGTTAAACTAAAAATTGACGTTTATATATGTTAGTTCATTGAGATACGAACATAACGTAATTTGAATGAGGTGATTTGGCCAACTAATGAATTCACAGTGATGATTTTTAGAATGAATATCAAAAATTGAGTTTTTGTATGAAAGTATGAATTTTGAGAAATTAAAATAGTTTTAGTTGGTGTTAAATTGTTCTAATTGGTTGTAAATGTTAGCAAACATGTTTATGATAGTTGTATATGTAAGACCCCAACTTATTATAAATAAAATCGAATTTTCTCTAATTATTATTGTGAATAATAAGGTGTTAATTTGATATAATGCTTTGGTTATGGGTGAAATGTTCAAATTTTGCAAAATAAGTAAGTGGTTATAAAATATTCATTGTTGTCGGGGAATATTCGTTTGGTCGTGGAATATTCTTTCTGTCGGGAAATATTCGTACGATGGCGCAGCCATTTGTGGGCCCCATAACGGATAACGGTTGAATGAAGAAAATGACAAATTTGAGTTTTTACAAATAACGACGTAGTTGTTACCGTTAACACTGTTGGAATACCTGGTGGTTAAAATACAGTTGTGAGACCCCAGATTTTATGAATAAAGATTTAATTTTCGCGAAATAATTTTTTTTTATTATGGTGTTGATTTGATGTAATGTTATAGTTGTGGGTAATATTTATAAATTTTGCAAAGTACGCAAGTTGTTGTATAATATTTGATTGGTCGGGGAATATTCGTTTTAACAGGGGAATATTAAATGCAATTACACAATCATTGGTGGACCCCACAACGAAATTATTGTCGGATTCAGAAAACGACAAAAATACTTTATAAAAATAACGGCGGAGGTGTTACCGTTTAAACTGTTGAACTACCCGGTAGTAAAAGTACAGTAGTACGTGTAGTTTCACAGTAGCACACGGTATTGATTATTGATGCTTACGTGAGAAGTCACTCAGTATTGTTCAATCGTGTATTCAGGACACTTTTCGTGTCGGAGTTACTATTCATGAGTTACTATTCACGAGTTACTATTCATGAGTTACTATTCACGAGTTACTATTCACCCGATTACTATTCACTCTAGTATTGTGCATTCGGGTATTTGATTACAATATTATTCCATGAGGAGATGTGCTAATTTTTTAGACCGTTGGTTTAAGTTATATTAGTAAATCAATATGGACCGCTGGTGGAAGTTATAATAGTAAATCAATATGGATCGCTGGTTTAAAGTTTTAATAGTAAATCAGTATGGACCGTTGTTTTAAGTTTTAATAGTAAACCAATCTGGATCGTCCGTTTAAAGTAAATCAATCTGGACCGTTCATAAGTTAGTTACTATGCAGTCCATTCTTCTATAAATAGAAGCTCATTCCTTCATTATTTCTTACAAATTCACTGAAAATCTAGAGAGAGAATTATAAGAGAACCTATAGAAAAGTATTCTACTACTTCCCTACTCTTATATTCAGTTTCTTTTACGGTAAGGGATATTATTTATTGTACTCGTAAGGGATATTATTTGTTGTACTCGTAAGGGATGTTATTTATTGTACTCATGAAGAGAACTTCTGTTATTCCATTATTTATTATTCTGTTAGAATAACCTGTATACGTGAGCTACCCTATACATGGTGACATTCTTCTAATATTCTGTTCTTTGTTATTCTGTCGGAATATTCTGTCTGCGCTTTTACACCGGACCTAGTTCAATTATTTATTATTCTGTCGGAATATCCTCGTCATGCGTCGCTTACTTGGGACTGGGTTCCATTATTTATTATTCTGTCGGAATATCCTATCTGTGCATTTACGCCGGACATGGTTCCATTATTTATTATTCTGTCGGAATATCCTATATGTGCATTTATGCCGGACCTAGTTCCATTATTTATTATTCTATCGAATATATCACATGCGTGCGTTTACTTGGGACTGGTTCCATCCTTTATTATTCTCTGTTGGAATAACAACGCCTCTATGATCTATCGCATGCATGGTGATTTCTTTTGTTATTCCATTCTTTAGTATACTCAGTTGGTTAAAACTTTGACTTCTATACCCATGAAATTAGTGGAATATCTTTGATATTTGCGGTTCATCCAGTAACTTTTCATGGAAATATTCTTCTAAGCATTCTTGAATTTTACTCTACAAAGCGATATCATGTTGACAATTTGGACGTTATCGCCCTAGATAAATTAATTCTTGAACTTGTTTTATTGAATTCTTATATCATTGTCATCATCCTCATGTTTATATTTTGTTGAAAGTCATCAGAACTTTGTAGTGCATAGATGGACTTGGTATGATTATGACCGAGGGATTATTGATTGTAATCATGACCGTAATGTTACAAATGATGTGATAAAAGTCCTCATTGGCCCGTAGTGCATTGATGGACAGTTGTTGGCATGATCATGACCATTAATGAATACACGAATGTCCTTGGCCCGTAGTGCATGGATAATTTGTGGTCGTGATACTAAAGAATATCTTTGGCCGTAGTGCAGGGGTGATTCAATGATGTGGAATATTTATTAAGCTTAGTCCCAGCGATAAAAGTGATGAAAAACCTTTTAAATCATAGAAGATAGTAGATTTTATTCCCTACTTGACTCTTCTAATGGATTGTTTGTTCCGCTGTAGTTAAACTTGATAGTTATTTAACACTGTTGAAGGCTAACTATAAATTATTCTGCATTATATTAGTCATAATATTTCTTACTGGGCTAGTTCACCCTTTCTTTCACTATTCTCTTCAGCAAATGACAACGTAGCTGGGACTAGTCGGGGAACAGAGTGATTGTCCTAGATGGTGCATTAGTAGTCCTCATTATTCTGTGAAATAGTGTGATAATAATTATAATGAGGACTCCTTTTGAGTTTGTATAATCTCTAGTAGACAATATTTGTATTCAAACTCACAGTTTATGTTTTGTAAATATTGTACTGACGAGTTGTATTATTAAGTTGTATTTGAATTCTATACCATGTATCCGCTACTCAAGATGGGTGATGTATACCTAATTTTGGGGGGTGTCACAGTTGGTATCAAATCTTATGGATATGATCCCTAGCTAAGATGTGAGAATAGAACTAGGAGGGAGAGACGGGGAATTCCTTCGCTAGTATGACATACCTAAGTTTTTTTGGTATTTAATTGGTGAAATTAGAATATAGGGATAATATGTTACATGTCAATTAACCTTTGTTTTGTGGCAGTATTTAAAAATGACATCCGAGAATGTTGAGAATAGCAATGGAGCACAGGAGACTGTTGATTCTCCACAGATCAATAATCAGGACAATGTGCAACAGGATGGTGATAATCCTCCTATAAACAACAACACCGATCAATCGATTAACGATTGATGACGTTTAGGAGCTTTTAGAATTCATGCAACATCGGTAAGGCGGCGGCCTCATTTATAATGCAGGAGGAAACAATGGTAACCCACGGTTGGTCACCGCTAAGCAATTCAAGGAGCTGGGACCACCGTAGTTTTTGGGAAAGCCATGACCACTTAAGGCGGAGACATGGTTAAAGCAGATCACCAAGATATTTGATGTCTTGGGATGCCCCGAGGAGCAAAAGTTTCCCTTTGCCACCTTTATATTGCGTGAAGAGGCAGATCACTGGTGGGAATCTGTAAAACGTACCCAGCCTAACGCACTCAAGATGTCTTGGGAGAAGTTTCAAGTGCTGTTCAATGACAAGTACTTTCCCGAAAGCATTCATCACATGAAGGAGGTGGAATTTATCAAGTTAGAGCAAAACAATATGACCGTGTCGCAGTACGAAGCCAAGTTTGTCGAGATATCCCGATTTACGTCCCACTTGGTTGATAATGAAGAGAGAATGACGCGGATGTTTTTAAGAGGTTTGAAGCCAGAGATACGTCAATATCTTATTTCTCATAAACTTTATTTGTATTCAGATGTTGTAAATATGGCTCAGTTAGTGGAGCGCGATAACGAGTCAACGAAACCAAAAGAGAGCAGCCGGAAAAATGATAATACCGGTGATAACAGTGATCAAAGCGGTGACAATAAGCATGGAGGGAATCAACATGCCAGAAATGGTAACCACTTCGGTGGTAATCATGCTCAAAACAATACGAATGGACATTTCAAGAAGAGGAGATTCAACAATGATGGAAAGACGTCAGCACCAACACCCGTTGTTAAGGAAGGAGAACGACCACCTATCATAGCTTCAAATGCGGAGGGGAGGGACACATCGGCCCAAATCTAGCAGCGATGCCAGTCCAAAGCATGCTATAATTATGGAAGAGAAGGTCACTTAACCCGATTTTGTCGTTCACCGAAGACAAGTTCAGCTAGGATGGAGGCACCAAAGGATGTCCCAAGCAAGCCAAAGCCGCTAGTTTAAGAGAGAGCGTTTTTTTTCGTGACGAGGAACCTGAATAAAATTATCACGGGTATGTTAGCCATAAACTCTTGCGAAGTCTATACCGTGTTAGATACCGGTTCTACTCACTCTTTTATTTCACCTAGTTGTGTTTAATGTTTGAAGTTAACTCCGAAGAAGTTAGACTTTGATATATCTGTTTAAACTCAGTTGGGAGAAACCTTCGTTACCTCCACTATTTATAAATCTTGTTCAAATCAACACTTTCACGTTACCTGTTGATCTTATCTCTTCGAAAATACTTGCCTTTTATGTGATTTTTGGAAACGATTGGTTAACTACTCATCATTCTTTTCGTAAGGTTGTTAGCTTTCATACTCCTAACCAACCTGTTATGCGAATTCAAAGTAACCAAACCACTAAAGTCAATTATTGTCATATCAAGCCATAAATAAAGAGCCCCGATCCTTTCGTTGTTGACTTTCTTGTGTGGAATGCACCGAAGCCAGACTTTCTGTAGGCAACGTCGTTAATGACGATGACAAGTTGATAGGTATCAATGTCACGTGTTATCCAAATCTTGGATGAGAGTCACATTTTTGAATGGTATTTCTATTGTTAATAAATTTCCTGACGTATTCTTGAAGACTTCTTAGCCTACCCTAGAGCGTGAAATCAAATTTTGTATTGACCCTAGTACAAAAACCATTTCTAAAAAACCTTAAACATTTATTCAACTAAAGCGAACGTGTAATGTGGCAAAGACGTTGGCTCGAGCTGTTGAAGATTACGATCATATCATTCAATACCATCGTGGGAAAAACGAACGTGGTAGCTGACGCGTTGAGTAGAAGATCGTATGCGTTTAAGAGTGCGATGTTGTTAACACAAAGACCCATTTTGTATAACTTACAAATGATGAAGATAGAGTTAAAGACTCTAGGGACCCACGTGAAGATAATGAATATACGAGTAGAATTGACTTTAATCGATAAAGTTAAAGCCGCTCAAGCTACACACCCGAATCTGATGAATTTAAAGAAAAGGTTCAAGAGGGCGTTATTCTAGAAGCAAGAATCGATGAAGAGATGAAATCTCAACCCTCGATTTTATTGGCCCATTTGAAATCCTTGATCAAGTAGGAACTGTGGCCTATAGACTCGTTTTACCGCCAAGTATGTCGCGTGTTCATAACGTTTTTAACGTATCGATGTTACGTAAATATGTGGATGACACGAACCACATTATTAATTTAGAACCGGACGAGATAACAGAAGATTTAACGTATGAGGAGATACGTGTTAACATCTTGGATAAGAAGGATCATATTCGACGCTCAAAGGTTATACCTCAAGAGTTAGAATTTGAAGTGAAGTCAAGGTATCCTCACCGTTTCTAAGATACCGTGTGCGTAGACGTAAATTTTGAGGGCGAAATTTCATAAGGAGGGGAGATTGTGAGACCCCAGATTTTATGAATAAAGATTTAAATTTCTCGAAATAATTTTTTTTTATTATGGTGTTGATTTGATGTAATGTTATAGTTGTGGGTAATATTTATAAATTTTGCAAAGTACGCAAGTTGTTATATAATATTCGATTGGTCGGGGAATATGCGTTTTAACAGGGAATATTCGTACAACGGCATAATCATTGGTGGACCCCACAATGGAATTATTGTCGGATTGAGAAAATGACAAAAATACTTTATGAAAATAAAAGGCGAGGTGTTACCGTTTTAAACCGTTGAACTATCCCAGTAGTAAAAGTACACAAGAGTACGCGAGTTGCACAATAGCACACCGGTATTGATTATTGATGCTTACGTGAGAAGTCACCAAGATTGTTCAATCGGTATTCGGGACACTTTTTAGTGCTGGAAAGTTACTATTCATGAGTTACTATTCATGAGTTACTATTCACGAGTTACTATTCATAAGTTACTATTCACGAGTTACTATTCACGAGTTACTATTCACGAGTTACTATTCACCCAGTTACTATTCACTCTAGTATTGTGCATTCGGGTATTTGGGTACAATATTATTCCATGAGGAGATGTGCTAATTTTTCAGACCGTTGGTTGAAGTTATATTATTAAATCAATATGGACCATTGGTGGAAGTTATAATAGTAATCAATATGGATCGATGGTTTAAAGTTTTAATAGTAAATCAGTATGGACCGTTGTTTTAAGTTTTAATAGTAAACCAATCTGGATCGTCCGTTTAAAGTAAATCAATCTGGACCGTTCATAAGTTAGTTACTATGCAGTCCATTCTTCTATAAATAGAAGCTCATTCCTTCATTATTTCTTACGAATTCACTGAAACTCTATAGAGAGAAATTATAGAGAAACTATAGAAAAGTATTCTGCTACTTCCCTACTCTTATATTCAGTTTCTTTTACGGTAAGGGATATTATTTGTTATACTCGTAAGGGATATTATTTGTTGTACTCGTAAGGGGTGTTATTTATTGTACTCATGAAGAGAACTTATGTTATTCCATTATTTATTATTCTGTTGGAATAACCTGTATACGCGGGCTACCCAATACATGGTGACATTCTTCTAATATTCTGTTCTTTATTACTTTGTCGGAATATCCTGCCTGTGCGTTTACGCCGGACCTGGTTCCATTATTTATTATTCTGTCGGAATATCCTGTCCGTGCATTTATGTCGGACCTGGTTCCATTATTTATTATTCTGTCGGAATATCCTATCTGTGCATTTACGCCGGACATGGTTCCATTATTTATTATTCTGTCGGAATATCCTGTTTGTGCATTTACGCCGGACCTGGTTCCATTATTTATTATTCTATCGAAATATCCTGTCTGTGCGTTTACGCCGGACCTGGTTCCATCCTTTATTATTCTGTTGGAATAACTTGCCTGTGCGGTCTATCGCATGCATGGTGATTTCTTTTGTTATTCCATTCTTTAGTATACTCAGTTGGTTAAAACTTTGACTTCTATACCCATGAAATTAGTGGAATATCTTTGATACTTGCGCTTCATCCAGTATCTTTTCATGGAAATATTCTTCTAAGCATTCTTGAATTTTACTCTACAAAGCAGTATCATGTTGACAATTTGGACGTTATCAGTTCCTAGATAAATTAATTCTTGAACTTGTTTTATTGAATTCTTATATCATTGTCATCATCCTCATGTTTATATTTTGTTGAATGTCATCTGTGGCCTGTAGTGCATAGATGGACTTGGTATAATTATGACTAAGGATTATTCGGTGTAATCATGACCGTAATGTTACAAATGATGTGATAAAAGTCCTTATTGGCCCGTAGTGCATTGATGGACAGTTGTTGGCATGATCATGACCATTAATGAATACACGAATGTCCTTGGCCCGTAGTGCATGGATAATTTATGGTCGTGATACTAAAGAATATCTTTGGCCGTAGTGCAGGGGTGATTCGATGATGTGGATTATTTATTAAGCTTAGTCCCAGCGATAAAAGTGATGAAAAACCTTTTAAATCATAGAAGATAGTAGATTTTATTCCCTACTTGACTCTTCTAATGGATTGTTTGTTCCGCTGCAGTTAAACTTGATAGTTATTATATTTTATCAGTTTAACACTGTTGAAGGCTAACGATAAATTATTCTTCATTATCTTAGTCATAATATTTCTTACTGGGCTAGTTGAGCTCACCCTTTCTTTCACTGTTCTCTTCAAGAAATGAGAATGTAGCTGGGACTAGTCGGGGAACAGAGTGATGGTCGTAGATGGTGCATTAGTAGTCCTCACTATTCTATGAAATAGTGTGATAATAATTATAATGAGGACTCCTTTTGAGTTTGTATAATCTCTAGTAGATAATATTTGTATTCAAACTCATAGTTTATGTTTTATCGTATTGTACAGGACAGTTGTAATATTAAGTTGTATTTGAATTCTGTACCATGTATATGGCGACTCAAGATGGGTGATGTATACCTAATTTTGGGGGCATCACAACAGTAATACGAGTGGTTTCACAGTAGCACACGGTTTTGCACAATATTTTTGAATTATTGATTCTTTCGTAAGAAGGCACTACTCAATAATTGTTACAGTAATTACTGTTCAATATGTTATTTTATTGGTTCAATAATTGCTGCGTTGATATTTTATATTATTGTTGTTTCAATAATTGTCATCGCATGAGATTTCCCATTATCGGATCAATAATTCATATTATTTGAATAATATTATGAGATAGCATTATTGGCAATGTCTAGAAAGTTCTGTCAAGGAGAGGTTTGGTCACCTAATTGTGCACCAGTAAAGAGAAATCCTTATCGAAAAGCTCCCTCTTTCCTGGGAACGGCCTGGTTGTCATAATTGTGATTCTGTAATATTATTTGTGAATAATTAATTATTGATTTATATGATAAGGAAATATTTATTTTATGTGGATATAATTGAAGGAATTAATGTTGAGGTGTTTTTGTCGGAATGGAGGTATTAAAAATTAAATCACCGTACATTTGAGATATATTCGTGAGTTATAATTTTTAATCTGACCGTTGGATCGTTGTGATTTTTGGATATGTTATACATATATAAGTTGAGTAATGTCCACAAATTTTGAACCGTTAAAACTGAATGTATAATTTGTTATGAATTTTAAGAGGTGACTGATTCAGAAATTAGGTTTATAAATGATTTTGGTGGAAAATTCTAGAATTGAGTGGGCGCCACTTGTGGTTGGTGAAGAAATGTGCTAAATTTTATTTCAAATGTGGTGAGTGGCAATAGTAGCAGGAAAAGCCATCAGGTAGCAGGTCAAGTCTGCTTCGGCGTGCTAACATTTTCCTATAAATAGAGGGTTAAGTTAAAATTGAAAATCACACCACGAATACGCTCGAATCACGTATACGACACTATTCATGTATACAACACTATTCACGAATACGACACTATTCACCGAAAAATAAAATTTTCTCCTTTTTATCCAAGATGTCTATTATGGTTACTATCTTTCATTGTATTCATGTTTTGATCATTAGTTTTGAATTCTACTTCACAATTGGTTATTATGGATTATTATTGAACTTGGATAAACTGTAATACGAATCCCTAATATTTGTCCTTTTGTCTCACTAAATTCGTTTTCTTTAAGATATTTTTCATCATCCTCAGTCCTAAATGATGATACTACTGAATATCTTTGGCCTGTAGTGCAAAGATAAATGATTACCTAATGAATATCTTTGGCCCGTAGTGCAAAGATGAACAGGTGTTGAGATGAACATGACCAACTGGTGATACAAATGAATATCTTTGACCTGTAGTGCAAAGATGAATATTTGATTCAATATGTATATTGATTGATGTTACAGGGATAAAATATTGATGATGGACTTTTAAATCTTAGAAGATAGTGGAATTCTTTCTCTACTTGACTCTTCTAATGGATTGTTGTTTCCACTGCAGTTGTTGATCTAAAACTTGTTGTCTATTATATTTTATCAGTTTTTTCCATGTTGAAGACTAAGGATAAATTGTTGTATATTATCTTAATCATAATATTCTTTACTGGGCTAGTTGAGCTCACCCTTTTCTTTTTTGTTCCATTTTTCTTCTCAGGAGGTGAGAACATAGCAGGAACAAGCCGGGGTATGGAGTGATGGTTCAGGATAGTTGTATTAGTAGTCCTCACTATTTTATAAAATAGTGTATCAATAATTGTAATGAGGACTCCTTTTGAGTTTGTATACTCTCTATTAGACAATAGTTGTATTCAAACTCACACAAGATATGTGTTATCGTATTTTGCACGACAATTGTAGACATCGAAGTTGTATTTGTTTACGTACCATGTATTTGGCGACTCAGAATGGGTGATTATACCTATTTTGGGGGCGTCACAGTATATTTATCTTACGTGTTGATATTATTGTCTATTGGGTGAAATTTGTGTTTGTTGGGCTAAAGTTGGCTACTGTTCATTAGCCTTCTCTGCGTCTGTTCAACACGCAAGACACCGCATTGCTTGTAGGTGCCAAAGCAGAAACGACGCAGCAATTGCCTTGGTCCCAAGCCTTTGTATGGCATTGCTGCGCCATACCCTGGTTTGAGATTCTGACTTCTGCTAATTCTGCAGATTTGGGAAAGCGTCATAACATGGTCTGAAATTGTGTTAGCATGTTAAATGTGTAATGTTAAGGTTAACATAACATAGTGTATTGTGGTTAGTAAGTTCAAAGTTGCAAAAATAATTAGTAAAGCGAGAACGCGTTATGTGATAACTTAGTTTATACAATGAACGTTAGTTAAGTGTTGTGATGATTAACACCTGGGAATGCTGAAATGTAAATGGTAGCATAAGACTTGTGCTAAAATAACAAGTTTAGCTAGTAATGCGTTTTATATTGAAAAAAATGAATATTAGTATGTCTAATAGATGTTGTGGTTTTAATACTGTGTATAGGTGAACGTGAGTTTTAATATTTTAACTTACGCTCGAGGCAAGTTTTCTAACTCTACACTTTCATTGAGTTAGTTCTACTATTATATTGTATAACTTCATGCTTTGGATTGAGCAAGCTTCTTATCTTAACTGTTATTGAATAAATCAATTATTCCTAAAATTCATTCGAGCAAACTCTAACCCTAATGTTATTGGAAATTCTTATTGATTGATTCATTCTAACTTGTTTACAGTTAAGCAAGTTTCTTAAGTTCTATTATTATATAATGAATGTAGTTTTGAACTCTCATCTCTATTATTGAACTGTTTTAATTCTTTGCATGAGTTAATACCTTGTTGGGCAAGTTTTTAGTTTCCAGCTTGCTATCAGTTAAATGTACTTTCAGGAATTTCATTTCTAATGTTATAAGACTCGAACCTTAGCTTATTTTACTGTTCAAGCAAAGGTTAACCATTTTATTCATTTTATTGAATGCTTATGCTCTATAGTTATTTCAAGCATGAGTTTGATATGTATAATCAATTCATCTATGATTCTCAAATGTTCTAAGTTATGTTGTTATTAAATAACTATTGTGGTATTAAGCATTGTTGATTCAACTAGTTCCCTAGTTGATGATCATTAAACTTCAATTACCCTTGAAAGCTTATCCAAACCAAACTTTCTTTGGCGTAGACTTGTACTCTAAATACTGAGATGAACAACCCTATGTCTAGGGTTTACGCTTAGCGTTGAAATGGTTGTGCACAATACATTGTACGAAGGATTGATCCCCCTAAGTACGCAGAGTCCTTATAGTCATATGACTGTTAAAGTTAAAGTTGAAAGATTACTTATAACTGTGGACATGGTTCATGGTCATTTGACCGTCAGTAGTATGAATAAGAATGTTAATAGAACATATCATTCAGTTCTATTGAGCCTATGAGTTGGCAAAGGTTGTAATGTTAATAGAGCTTATCATTCAGTTCTATTGAGCCTATTATTTGGCAAATGATGTAAAGATATTTATTCTTATTTCAAGTGAGCTTTGTTTGCTCACTCTTACATATTTATACACTTATTGCAGCTACGGTTAAGAAGGTAGATATACCTACAACTAGCAAAGGAAAGGGAAAAATGTACAAGTGATGAAGACTTGTAATATTACTTTATCGTTATGATGATAGACTTTTAATAATGATGTCATGTAATAATTCAATTTCCGCATTTGAATGATTGTAATTAAAGGTTAGATAACTTGGGAGATAATGTTTTATTAAAGTAATCATGTATGGGCAGGTTTTTGTTATTCAATTTATTATGATTCGGTAGTTAAATATGAATGTTTTGATTACGTGAACACCAAATCTTGAGGTAATAAAGTACCTGGATTTAGAGTTGTCACAAGTTGGTATCAAAGCCTTAGGTTATGAACCTTAGGTGGGGAAAAGCCTTAGGAAGTAACCATTGAAAAGATAGTGGTGAGTAACTCTTATCGAGTTTTAAGGAAGAAGTAATAAAACACTTATGTGCTTATGTGTTTATAACTTATGTGCTCGTGAGTGTCGAGTAGTAATGATTAATAATTAAAACTTAAAATTTTGTTGTCAGGATGACTAATGTCGGAGAATCCAGTTAGGCTAGGGAGGAGGGACCTCATATGCCTATAGAGGAGGAGCCTCACGACATTCAGGTTATTTGGAAACAACTACTGCCACGGGAGTCAGCCCCATTGGTCACAATGGTTGAAGATGAGGATGATGATGTGGAGACGGATGAGGAGGATCCCGTTGAATTGCCACAGGAGGATGAAGATGACGAGGACGATGAGGAAGAGACTCCACTAACCTCGACGGCTGCTCATATGTACGATGAAGTCTACGACCGTAACGTGGAACTTCAGGATACAGTCGAGGAATTGCAAGAGATAGTAGCTGAACAACAGACTGCAATGACACAAAAAGAAGGAAAAATCCAGGATCGTGAGGAACGACTGACAAACGTCGAGGAGAAGCTAGTACATACTGAAGGAGAAAAAGAACAACTGATCGAAGTGGTTGCTGAACTGAAGAACAAGTTGAGGGAAGAAGCTACTAAGATGGCAAGAGCTGAAGATGCCTACGAGGAAGTGTTTCAACGAGCCGGGATAGCAGTGAAAGATGCACATTCAAAGAGAATAAAGATGGAAGAGATGAATAGAGAATTCAACACCGTGGTTAATCGAGCTCAAGATCGGGTCATGGGTTATCCGATTCAGTTCGAGATGTTGCCATCATACGTATTAGATCACAGAACAATGTTCCGGATCATGGAGGAGGAACGTAGTAAGGCTAAGCAGTAGCTTAATAGAACATCGTAGTTATTATGTGATGAATAAAATGTTAAATAAATTTGTAAATCCCAAGTGTTATGTAACCTCTAGGATATGATGATGATGTAGTCCTGAAACGTTTGTAGTTTAGGAAGGTTATGTAAATAGCAGTGATGCTATTGTTTTATATTTTCAAAGAAGTTATAAATAAATAAAAGTTGTTATTTTATTCAAAGTGTTACGTGATTATGTGGTTATTTCTTTTGTGGAGGCAAGTTAAGTAGAAATTACCTAAAAAGGGTTGAATAAGAAGCTAATAAGTGTATTTTTTTTAATAGAAAATGCCTCCCAGACGTCAAATACCACGACAGAGAACCACCGAAGGAACCAACAATAATGACAATGTTGATGCTAACCCCGTTTAACAATTAGTGACGCTACTGACAGGAGCGTTACAGAATCAACCACAAAACCAAGGAATAACATTTAAGGAGTTCAAGGCAGTTGGACCATCTGAATTCCGTGGGTCAGTGAATCCAGTTGAGGCACAGACTTGGATTATGGAGATAGAAAAGGTGTTCGATGTTGCTAGGGTAGGGGATGACCAGAAGACTGCTTTTGCAACATTCATGTTGAAAGAAGAGGCTAGTTATTGGTGGCAGGTTAATAAAATTCGAGAAGGACCAAGGATGATGACCTGGGATATGTTTAAGGAGATATTCTTCGAGACCTATTTTCCCGAGAGTTCGAAGGATCAGCTGGAAGTGCAATTCTTGGAACTAAAACAGGGAACGATGACGGTATCCGAGTATGCCGCTAAATTCAACGAGTTGGCGAGGTTTGTGCCTTATCAAGTCAGTACGAACGAACGCAAGGCGAAGAGGTTTGAACAGGGACTGAAGCCCTGGTTGTACAGTAGGGTTTCCCCGTTCCAATTGAAGACTTTCACAACAGTGATGGAGAAAGAAATACTCGCTGAAGGTGGGGGCGAGGTAGTGACAAAGTTTAATCAAGAACAAAAGAAGAAGAAGAATGAGGTGGAGATTAAGAATGGAGGTGGTAGTGGTGGAAACAACAACAACAACAACAACAACTTGAAGAGGAAGTGGAATGGAAATATGGGTACTAGAAACCAGCAGGGTAATCAAGAAAATAAGAAGTTTGAAGCTTGTGTTAAATGCGGAAAGTTTCATAAGGGTGCGTGCTTGATGGGGAAATGAGTATGCTTCAATTGTGGCCAAGAGGGTCACATTGCCCCAAATTACACTCAACCTAAGAAGAACGTGTACTTCACGTGCAGATCCAAGGATCACTTTGCTCGTGAATGACCTAAGAAGAAGGATGGAGTGACAACCAGAAGCAATGGACCAGTGGAGGTATGTGACACCCCCAAATCCGGGTACTTCAATTCCACGGGATTTGGTGTTCACTGTACAAATATCATCTATCTATCTACCCATAATAAATGCAAACCATGCAATAAATAAAATAAAAATCTTCCCCTTAAGGGTTACAACATCCGAATAATAATAATACAATCCCAAAGTTAAACTAACCTTTAAACATCTGTGAGTAATCATAAAATGATAAGTCTTAACAACATCATTAACTCAAGTCTTAAACATAAATACATCATCTAATAAAATAACAAGTCTTCATCACTTGCTAACTTTGCCTTGCCCTTACTAGTGGAAGGTTCATCGGTTCTTTCGTTCTTAACTGCAATGTTATTATTAAGCAAGAGTGAGCACTATTGCTTACAAGTATAACAATGAAATAACAGTATAATAACATGCGAGTAAATCAAAGACATCTGAATAATAGCTCAACTTTTGAATCAAGAATGAATAACAATAATCAAAAGAATTCTGAGGGTCATAAGACCTTGAACTATGTCCTAGGGTATCAAGGGTTATACTTGAAACCTTTAACAATCATAAGACTATGGACCTTTCTACTGCATCATTTAGGGGATCACCCTTAGTACCATACTGTGCACAATATCTTAACGCTAACACATAAGTAAATCCCTTTGCAGGGTTGTTCATCTCAATTTGACATCCGAGTCCGCACCATAGGAAGTTTGGTTTGGATAATTCATTAAGGGTTCTGAAATTTAGAACACTCATCAACTATGGACTAGTCGAATCAATAAGGGTTCGCTAGTCTAATAAGGTTCAATAATAATGATATTCAGATTGAATAATAATCTCAGTAAGTATACAATAGGACAATTATTGTATAACTGAATCATACTTTGAAAAGATAATCAATCTTTAATATAACATTTGAACATGAATAATAGTAATGATAATTTACTCGAGGTAATTAATAAACTTGAACAATAAAGACAAGTAGGGTTAGGAAACTTGCCTCGTGCGTAGGCTAAACGATTACTACTTCCGTTCACCACAAATCCTACACACATACCATATGTATTCACGACATTCATTAGTTACATTTTCACTTAATTATTTAATATAAACTCCACTTTATTTAACAAATCATTACCCTTCTAATTTAATTACTTAATTAAATTAGAATATTTTCATTCTCTTACTATTATTACACTCGAATAAATTATTTCATAATAATCTCCATTGAATATTTATTTTATTCCATAAATATCTCAATTAAAATATTTACTTTATTTTATAAATATTTTAATAATAATTTTCATCGAATATTTATTTTATTCCATAATATCTCAATTAAAATATTTAATTTATTTTATAAATATTTTAATAAAAATTTTCATCAAATATTTATTTTATTCCATAAATATCTCAATTAAAATATTTAATTTATTTTATAAATATTTTAATAATAATTTTCATCAAATATTTATTTTATTCCATAAATATCTCAATTAAAATATTTAATTTATTTTATAAATATTTTAATAATAATTTTCATCAAATATTTATTTTATTCCATAAATATCTCAATTAAAATATTTAATTTATTTTATAAATATTTTAATAATAATTTTCATCAAATATTTATTATTTTTATTTTTATTATTATTTATTTATTTATTATTATTTTTTTTTTTTTTTTTTTTTTTTGACAAATGGCAAGGGGTAATTTAGTTTAGTAACGTCACTTGGCTGGGTTACCTGTGCTCATTTTCTAGCTTCATAGCTCTCATTCATGAATACTTGAAAGGCCAAATTAGGCCAAAAATCAATCACAGGTAAAATTATACATGAATATGGCCATAACTTCCAATTAGTTATTTTTACACGAATTTAGACTTACCCAATCATTGTAATACATATATAATTATTACTTAACCCATCTAGCATGATTTTTAACAAGTTACAACACATAATTTGCAAAATCAACACATTTACTTCTACTGTTCTTGATGTTCTTGAAGGTTTTAAAAATAAAACATGAAAAATGATATTACAGATTCGTTATAACACCGAATCCATTCGTTTAAAGTTTGGTCTCTTCGTATCAATATGTATAATAATATACGAGTGTAAAAATTTAGGGATAATATATGATCAACGCATTAAATACCACTTATAGGGCCATAAGGCCAAAACTCATACTCTGTAATTTTGAAAAACATAAATGACATGTATTTTAATGAAACAGATGATATGGTCTACATAGTAAACATGTTATACTAATCGAATTATTACACATATTCTTATAAAAATCATCATTTCCCAATTCACAGAGACTTACAGAATATATGAAAGCCATTTTTATAAAAACTAAATGACGTAACTTTAAAATTTGGGAAGAAGGGATTACCCTTGAATACTCTGCTTAGATTTCACAGGGTGACAACAACTCCCAATTTCTCACACTTCTTCTCCTTTAATCACAATATTCACAATCTCTCTCAAAGTTCTCAAACTCTCTCTGTGATTTCCTTTGCTAGACTTAGAAGAATGAAAGAAAATAAAAAGAGGTATGATATAATTAGAGAACTGACACACTGAGTGGTCAGTTAACCCATTAATGGGTAACTACTCCAACTCCCCATAGGGCCTTGTTTGGCTAGCAAATTAGATTTAAAAACTATTTAATTTAATAAAGCTTTATCATATAGTTTAATAATGTCACACTCCTTATAAAATAAATCTAATATTTTATTTAATTTATTTTAAATAAAATATAATAATTTCTCATTAATAAAATAATGTCAAATTATTAACTCTCTAATTAATAATTAAATTAATTAAATAACATCATGCCTAATTAAATATTTCATTTAATTCAATAAGCTCACATAAATACATACTTGAATAATAAATATTCTCTACATTAATTTAATAAATGTAACACATAACAAAATTAATCTACCACAATTGCATCAAATAATTATTTAATCCAATAATTAAATCATCGAAAAATATTTATTTAATTCAATAAATATTAAAATTAATTTACAAAAATCTCGTTCGTCACATCTTTCCCCCCTTAAAAGGATTCTGTCCCCAGAATCACGACTCAATAAATTTCGACCCGTTACATTCTCCCCCCCTTACAAAGATTATGTCTCCAGAATTGCTTACACATAATTATGTAAATAATTGAGGGTAGTTCTTTATCATATTCTCTTCGAGTTCCCACGTAGCTTCTTCAGCATTGTTGTTCCTCCAAATTACCTTAACAGAAGGTATAACTTTATTTCTGAGAACTTGTTCTTTTCGGTCGACAATTTGGACAGGAATTTCTTCGTAAGATAAGTCTTTCTCAAAATGTAGGGGTTCATATTCAATTACATGTTTGTAATCAGCCTTGTAGGATCGTAACACAGAAACATGGAAGACATTGTGGACATTCTCGAGTGATGGAGGTAATGCTACCTCGTACGCGACTTCTCCGATTCTACGCAATACTTCAAAGGGTCCAATAAATCTTGGGCTCAATTTTCTTTTCTTTTCGAACTTGATCTTCCCCTTCCAGGGAGAGACCTTCAAGAAAACATAACTACCTAATTCAAACTCGATATTTTTACGATGTGGATCAGCGTATCTCTTCTGTCGATCTTGAGCCGCTACCAGTCGTGCTCGTATCACTTTGACTATTTCGCGTCTGCATTGCACTCAATTTCGCCCTAGCAATTGCCTTTCACTAACTTCATCCTAGTAAAGCGGAGTTCGTGACTTTCTCGCCAGATAACGCTTCGTAAGTGGCGATGCCAATACTAACGTGGTAATCTGTTGTTGTAGCCGAACTCTACTAACAAAAGAGGTGATCATCCCAATTTCCTTTGAAATCCATCACACGTGCTCTTAGCATATCTTCTAACGTTTGAATTGTTCATTTGCTCGTCTAAAATTCTGCTTGAGGGTGATAAGTTGTACTTATTCGCAATTATGCACTCCATCCATTCCTCAAGGCATTTCCAGAAATTTGACGTGAAGCGCAGATCCCTATCTGAAACAATTGATACTAGAACTCGTGGCTCAAACAATCTCTTTTACGATAGCCTCGCCAACTGATCTAAGTTGAATCTAATTTTGATCGGAAGGAAGTGTTCGGATTTCATCGACCATTAATGATAACCCATATCAAGGTCAGACTTTTCTCGAGTCGTCGGAAGGCCTACCACGAAGTCCATTGTAATATGTTCCCATTTCCATTCTGGGATCTCTAATGGTTGTTGCAATCCACTCGGTCTTTGATGTTCCGCTTTCACTTTCTGACAGGTCAGACACTTGGCAACACATTCTGCAACATCACGTTTCAAATTCGGCCACCAGAAATGTTGTCTAAGATCTTGGTACATCTTGGTACTACCACGGTGAATCGAATATCGTGAACTATGAGTCTCGCTCAAAATATCTTCCTTAATCTCTTGTACTGGCGGTACCCAAATTCTACTCTCAAATCTCAGTATTCCTTCATTATCCATCTTAAATCTCAATTCGGTTCTGTCAGATATCTTCTTTGTCACCTTTTTGCATTCATCATCCTGAATTTGAGCCTCTTTAACTTTATCTAGTAGAGTTGTACCAGATTGCATCTGAAATAGCTTCTCATCGATCTCCATAGGATACTTCACTTCCAACTCCATTTCCATTTCGCAATTAGTTCCTCCCGAGCAAATCAACATCGTCAATTTCTCCCGAGCCCTTTCTCGCTTAAGGCATCGACAACCACATTTGCTTTACCCGGATGGTATAAAATCTCACAATGTATTCCTTAATTAATTCCAACCATCTTCTTTCGACGATATTTAAGTCCTTCCGTAGAAAATATATTTTACTCTTATGGTCCAGATATATTTCACACTTCTCCCCGTAGAGATAGTGCCTCCAAATTTTCAAAGCAAAAACAACTGCAGCTAACTCCAAGTCATGGGTCGGATATCCCTTCTCGTAATCCTTCAATTGTCATGATGCATACACAATGACTTTGTCGTTTTGCATCAGCACACATCCAAGTCCTTTATGCGATGCATCACTATAAACAACAAAATTTCCTGTATCATCCGGAAAAGATAACACAGGGGCCGTACTCAACCTCTTCTTCAATTCATGAAAACTTTCATCACACTTATCTGTCCAAACAAATTTCACAGCTTTTCGAGTTAAATTCGTTAAAGGAGTTGCGATCTTGGAAAAGTCTTGTATGAACCTTTTATAATATCCTGCCAATCCAAGAAAACTTCGTACTTCCGACGGCGTCCTCGGCTGATCCCAGTTAATCACGGCTTCGAATTTGGATGGATCTATCGAAATTCTGTTTTTATCAATCACGTGCCCAAGAAATTGCACTCGTTCAATCCAAATACTTCCAATGTTAATCTCAAATGCTCTTCGTGTTCTTCTTTGGTTTTTGAATAGACCAAAATGTCATCTATAAATACCACTACGAACTTGTCCAAAAATGGCTTGAACACACCATTCATTAGTCCCATAAATGCTGCAGGAGCATTCATAAGACCAAACGACATTACTAAAAATTCATAGTGACCATATCGCGTTCTGAATACTGTCTTTGGTACATCCTCTGGCCTCACCTTTGATGATAACCGTTTCTCAAGTCTATTTTGGAAAAGTATCTTACTCCTTTCAATTGATCAAACAAGTCATCGATCCTCGGTAATGGATATCTGTTCTTAATTGTGACCTTATTCAGTTCTCTGTAGTCAATGCAGAGCCGCATCGATCTGTCCTTCTTTTTCACGAATAACACCGACGCTCCCCACGGCGATACGCTCGATTGAATGTACTTTTTGTCCAACAATTCTTGTAGTTGTACCATTAATTCCTTCATCTCTACTGGTGCCATTTGGTATGGTGCCTTCGATATTGGAGCGATTTCAGCGCCAAATCGATCACGTAAATCTACCTCTCTATCCGTGGGAGTCCCGCAAATCGTCTGAAATACGCCAACGAAGTCCCTCACAATCCAGATTTCTTCTACCTTCGGATTCTCTTTTCGACTGTCGATTATGTAAGCTAAGTATCCTATACAACCTTGTCTTAACAATTTCCTGGCCTGCATCATCGTCAGACAACTCGCTTGTCTAGGCAACTTGGTACCATAAAACACAACCTTTGACGGAGTCATAAAGTTAATACGCTTCTTTTGGCAATCAATTACAGCCTCGTAATTGAATAACTAGTCCATTCCCAAAATAACGTCAAATTCCCCAAGTCGAATAGGGATAAGATCTACGTTCATGATATTACCCTTAATATCCACTCTACAGTTCTTATGTACGTACTTAACATGGATTATTTCTCTATTCGCAATTTCTATGTTCATGGGGTAATCCAATTCATTCTTAGGCAAATCTAAATTCTTGGCAAAATCATCGGATATAAAGGAACAAGTAGCACCCGAATCAAATAAAACATAAGCATTAATTTTATTGATCGGAGTGATACCTAACACCACATCACGGATTGAATCGCATCTTCAGACGTCATGTTGAATGTCCCAAGGGCTATTTATTCGGTTTGTTGTTGCGGTTGGTCCGGTGATGGTTAAGCCATTTCCACTGTTATTTTCCCGGTTTCCTCCCGATCTTGACCCTTCTGATCCCTTCTTGGGACAATCTCTTGCCAGATGGTCCTTCGAACCACAAGTAAAACAAGCACCCTTCTTCTTTGGGATGGGCGGTTTGGTGCTATGTGGCCTTTCGACCACAATTGTAGCACACTTTTTTTCCTTTCATACAAACTCCCAGATGGGTTTTCCCGCAAGTCGGGTATGCTTCGATTCTTTTCTTCTGATTACCTTGCTGATTCCCCGATGATGAGCTGTCGTTCCACCTTTTCTTCTGATTGAAATTTCCACCTCCTGTGCCACTTCAACTGGCCTTGTTATTAATTTCACCTTCATTCTTCTTCTTCTTTTGATCTTGATTATACTTGGTCACCGCATCGCTTCCTCCTTCAACGAGGATGGCCTTTTCGAAAGATTCTAAGCAAATGTGTTTATTTTGAAACATTGATACTTCATCAGTATACCCAAGGCTTTAGTCCTTGTTCGAATCTTCTGGCCTTTCTCTCGTTAGTGTGTACTTGGTACGGGACGAACCTCTCTAACTCGTTGAATTTTTCTGCATAATCAGGTACACTCATATTTCCTCGCTTGCCTCGTAAATTGAACCTCCATCCGATTCTCATGAGCTAGTTGGGAAATATATTTCGAAAAACATTTCTTTAAATCTCTCCCACGTAATTACACCTTCACCTCCTCGTACTTTGTTTGCTTGCCACTAGTAGCTAGCCTCAGACTTCAGCATAAACATTGCAAAAGCGGTCTTCTGGTCTTCTCTAACCCTAGCAATGTCGAAAACCTTTTCCATTTCCATAACCCACGTTTGAGCCTCGATTGGGTTCATGGAACCTTTGAACTCTGGCGGTCCCACCGCCTTAAAGTCTTTAAACGTTGTGTTTGGTGGATCTTGCGATTGATTATTCATGGCTCCAGTCAGTAAGTTAACCAACTACTGCACGGGATTAGCGTTGGGATTATTGTTATTATTAGTTGACTCTTCCTGAGTCGGTTGACGTTGTTGTCTTCTCCTTGGCGGCATTTTTTTGTTAAATAAACGTTTATTAGAACTTTATTTATTCTCTAAATAGTTAAGGCATTACTCAACAATTTAACATATCTCTTAACACATCATCTCAAACAACTTGATATATTTGCATTCAAATCAAAGTTTTAATATTAAACGATAACATAACTGCTATTTACATCAACTATCCTGGAATAAAGAATCCACAGGATTTAAAACATTCAAATATTCTTTCGTTCATAAACACGTCAAAATTTACATCAAAAAACTAATTAAGTTCTTCACATAATTAAATAAATCATATCACCGCTTTGGCCAAGGTAATCGATTAGCCTTTGCTACGCTCCTCTTCTAAGATGTGATGCATCGTCTGCGATCCATCATGTACAATGGTAGTCCTTCAAACCGGATTGGGTATCTCAAAACTCGATCTTGGGTCTCATTCATTGCCTTGTTAAGTGTAGAGTATGTTTCCCCAATCTTCGCTTTCACGACTATCATCCTCTCAGACGATCACCTCGACGCGATTCTCTTACTCCTACTTTTTTCTCGCTATGTTCAAACCTTTCGGAGGTTTCCTTCAGTTCCTTCTTCAGCTTCTCTATCTCCTCGGTCTTATCTTCAGTTTGAACCTTCTCATGGACCAAATCCCATTCTACGTTTGCCACCGAGAGTGAAGAGTCAAAATCTCCTCTCCTTCGCTTTCTAGAGTAATATGTCAATAACCGCCGCTCACCAAATCTCGGACCTCATCTCAGAACTCCACGTTACTTGGTCAGATAACGTGTCATACATCTCTCAAGATCAATCTGTACCGTGGTAACTCCTCTTTTCCTCTTCCTCTTCCTTAACAAATTCCTCCTCAGGATCGGCCCCTGCTCATGCTCCCGACCAACAATCTGATAAATGGAGATGACTCCTCTCTGTATCAAATTGCTCCCTAACGACATGAATGTCTCGGGGCTCCTCCTCCGCTTCGGCATTTATAGGTACACGGGGTTCCTCCTCAAGAGGGTACTATAAGTACTCGGGGTTCTTCTTCCCCACTTGACTATCTTCTCCAACATTCGACATCCCGACAACAAAATTTTAAGTTTTAGTTACTAAGTCGTATCATCTAACGCGATACTTTAACACATAAACACATAATATATTTTATTATCATCAATGAATTACAAAATTCATTTCTTAGAACTCGATAAGAGTTTTCCATCACCATCTTCTCTCTATAAGGCTACTACCTAAGGTTGTTTCCCCACCTAAGGTTCATAACCTCATGACTTTGATATTAACTTCATGACACCCCCAAATCCGGTACTTCAATTCCACGGATTTGGTGTTCATCAGACAAATATCATCTATCTATCTACCCATAATAAATGCAAACCATGCAATAGATAGAATAAAAATCTTCCCCTTAAGGGTTACAACATCTGAATAATAATAATACAATCCCAATATAAACTAACCTTAAACATCTGTGCGGAATCATAAACAAATAAGTCTTAACAACATCATTAACTCAAGTCTTAAACATAAATACATCATCTAATAAAATAACAAGTCTTCATCAGTTGCTAACTTTGTCCTTGCCCTTACTAGTGGAAGGTTCATCGGTTCTTTCGTTCTTAACTGCAATGTTATTATTAAGCAAGAGTGAGCACTATTGCCCACAAGTATAACAATGAAATAACAGTATAATAACATGCGAGTAAATCAAAGACATCTGAATAATAGCTCAACTTTTGAATCAAGAATGAATAACAATAATCAAAAGAATTCTGAGGGTCATAAGACCTTGAACTATGTCCTAGGTTATCAAGGGTTATACTTGAAACCTTTAACAAATCATATGACTATGGACCTTTCTACTCGTGACTTAGGGGATCACTTTAGTACCCATCACTGCACAATATCTTAACGCTAACACATAAGTAAATCCTTTGCGAGGTTGTTCATCTCAATTTGACATTCGAGTCCGCACTCAAAGGAAGTTTGGTTTGGATAATTCATTAAGGGTTTCAAATTTAGAACACTATCAACTATGGACTAGTCGAATCAATAAGGGTTCGCTAGTCTAATAAGGTTCAATAATAATGATATTCGTGATTGAATAATAATCAAGAAGTATACAATAGGACAATTATTGTATAACCGAATCATACTTTGAAAAGATAATCAATCTTTAATATAACATTTGAACATGAATAATAGTAATGAT
Organism: Panax ginseng; assembly: GCA_020205605.1. Classification (NCBI taxonomy): domain Eukaryota; kingdom Viridiplantae; phylum Streptophyta; class Magnoliopsida; order Apiales; family Araliaceae; genus Panax; species Panax ginseng. The sequence goes on along the minus strand of CM035127.1, from coordinate 32,599,666 downwards.
AATTTACTCGAGGTAATTAATAAACTTGAACAATAAAGACAAGTAGGGTTAGAAACTTGCCTCGCAAGTCGAAGGCTAAACGATTACTACTCTGCTCACCACAAATCCTACACACATACCATATGTATTCACGACATTCATTAGTTACATTTTCACTTAATTATTTAATATAAACTCCACTTTATTTAACAAATCATTACCCTTCTAATTTATTTACTTAATTAAATTAGAATATTTTCATTCTCTTACTATTATTACACTAATAAATTATTTCATAATAATCTCCATTGAATATTTATTTTATTCCATAAATATCTCAATTAAAATATTTACTTTATTTTATAAATATTTTAATAATAATTTTCATCGAATATTTATTTTATTCCATAATATCTCAATTAAAATATTTAATTTATTTTATAAATATTTTAATAATAATTTTCATCAAATATTTATTTTATTCCATAAATATCTCAATTAAAATATTTAATTTATTTTATAAATATTTTAATAATAATTTTCATCAAATATTTATTTTATTCCATAAATATCTCGATTAAAATATTTAATTTATTTTATAAATATTTTAATAATATTTTTCATCAAATATTTATTTTTTTTTTTTTATTATTATTATTTTTTTTTTATTTTTTTTGACTGCTTAATGGGTAATTTAGTTCGCAGAAGTTACGTACGGGGCTAAGTTACCTGTGCTCATTTTCTGATAGCTCATAGTCATGAACATAATAAGGCCAAATTAGGCCAAAAATCAATCACATGTAAAATTATACATGAATATGGCCATAACTTCCAATTAGTTATTTTTACAAGAATTTAGACTTACCCAATCATTGTAATACATATATAATCATTACTTAACCCATCTAGCATGATTTTTAACAAGTTACAACACATAATTTGCAAAATCAACACATTTACTTCCACTGCTCTTGATGTTCTTGAAGGTTTTGAAAATAAAACATGAAAATTGATACTACGGATTCGTTATAACACCGAATCCGTTCGTTTAAAGTTTGGTCTCTTCGTATCAATATGTATAATAATATATGAGTGTAAAAATTTAGGGATAATATATGATCAACGCATTAAATACCACTTATAGGGCTATAAGGCCAAAACCCATACTCTGTAATTTTGAAAAACATAAACGACATGTATTTTAATGAAACAGATGATATGGTCTATATAGTAAACATGTTATACTACTCGAATTATTACACATATTCTTATAAAATCATCATTTCCCAATTCACAGAGACTTACTGTAATATATGAAAGCCATTTTATAAAAACTAAATGACGTAACTTTAAAATTTGGGAAGAAGGATTACCCTTGAATACTCTGGCTTAGATTATTACAGGTGGTGACAACAACTCTCAATTTCTCACACTTCTTCTCCTTTAATCACAAAAGATTCACAATCTCTCTCAAAGTTCTCAAACTCTCTCGTGATTTCCTTTACTAGACTTAGAAGAATGAAAGAAAATAAAAAGACGTATGATATAGAGAACTGACGCACTGAGTGGTCAGTTAACCCAATAATGGGTAACTGCTCCAACTCCCCATAGGGCCTTGTTTGGCTAGCAAAATAGATTTAAAAACTATTTAATTTAATAAAGCTTTATCATATAGTTTAATAATGTCACACTCCTTATAAAATAAATCCAATATTTTATTTAATTTATTTTAAATAAAATATAATAATTTCTCATTAATAAAATAATGTCAAATTATTAACTCTCTAATTAATAATTAAATTAATTAAATAACATCATGCTTAATTAAATATTTCATTTAATTCAATAAGCTCACATAAATACATACTTGAATAATAAATATTCTCTACATTAATTTAATAAATGTAACACATAATTAAATTAATCTACCACAATTGCATCAAATAATTATTTAATCCAATAATTAAATCATCGAAAAATATTTATTTAATTCAATAAATATTAAAATTAATTTACAAAAATCTCGTTCGTCACAAGGTACATCATCAAACAAACCCACAGCTAGAACCTTCAACATGACTGGGCAAGATGCTGTGCAATCAAAAGATGTCGTGTCAGGTATTATCCCAATCAATGATATAAATGCATATGTATTATTTGATTCGGGTGCTACTTACTCGTTTATCTCTGATGAATTTGCTAGGAGGTTAGAATTGCCTAGAGAAGAACTGAATTTTTCTTTGAACATAGAAATTGCGAATAAGGAAGTTATCCATGTTAGATTCGTATACAAGAACTGTAAGGTGAACATTAAGGAGAATATCTTGATGGTAGATTTGATTCCGATTAGACTTGGAGAATTTGATGTTATTTTCGGAATAGATTTGTTGTTCAAATATGGAGCAGTAATTGATTGCCACAAGAAGTGTGTAAACCTTATGACCCCGTCAAAGGTAGTATTATGTGGTAGCAAGTCGCCTAGACAAATGAAATGTTTGACGATTATGCAAGCCAAGAAATTGTTGAGTCAAGGCTGTGTGGGCTTGTGACGCCCCCAAATTCGGGTCTCTTCCAACCCGACATATGGTGCTCCACGGTGCTACAGTTCACACAAACATTCAATTGGAATGCCTCAAAAGAACGAATGTGTTTTATATATATATTCCAAAATAATAATACCATTCCCCAGGTTCTTTATAACCGTTACATTTGTTCTTGTCATAATATCAAATATTATCATTACAAACCTATACTATTACATAGGTAATCTACAAGTTCGCTTTAGCCTTCCCTTTATTCTTGTTGAATCCTCCTGTCCATTCGGTCTAAGCTGCATTCATATGGTTCAAGCAAGGATGAGCATAACAAGCTCAACAAGTACAACAATTTCATTTTTAAAAGCATGCTTGAAACATAGGAATCGTATATCTTCAATAACTGGATAGTAGTTACGAAGTACTATCAATAACTCAAAATAGCATTCCTTTTCCTTTAAAACATTTTACAATAACAATATTCAGTAAAACATCCATTCTAGTCCAAGACCATGAGCGTTTCACAATTTCTTTGAAAAGGAAAACCCGGCACGAAGTCCGTAAGTCTGACATATCTTACGAGCACTTCTAGGTGATCAGCCTATAGTACTCTATGTTGATCAATACTACATCCATTAAACGTGTATACGTTTAAGTTGTGGCAACCTCATGTTCCCATCGAATACTTGATGAAAATACATTTGTTTATTCATATTCAGGCTTACCTTGAATCCGTACCAAACAATTGGCGTAAGATAGCGTTAGCAATTCTATATTGAAAGACTTGTAAACAATTCAATCAATCTATCAAGATTCGTCTAGCCGAGTTAAAACTGGCATAGACTCTTTCTTTAAAACCATACATGCATCTCATAACTTGAATCATTTGAAAACTTGGCTAACACGAAGGTTAGACAAGCGTTTAAGAAAAACTTGCCTACAGCGTCTGCTACAGTAAAACTACGTTCCCTTTGAGTCTTTACGGTTTCTACAACACATAATCACATAATGTACCATATTAGGTCATGAATGAACATACATAGTTCCTAAAGAATCTTACCCTACTTCTCAATCTAATCATATATTAGATTTGTTATTATTGGTTCCGGCTTGCCATCGTTCTTTTACATCATTCTTCCCAACTTTGTTCTCTTTTATAAATTAACTGAAATTATTTCATTAACACAACTCGGTTTGAGTTAAACATCCTTCCTCACGGCATATCAACGTCTTTACGTTATTAATTGACACTTACTTGTCATTGGTTAAGTACACTTACTGCATACCGTTTGCGTTCACATTCAATTGACTTTCTTTGACTCTAAATGATCATACTTGAGGTCTAATTATGACTTAATAATGTTTTATTAAGTCCTTTAGTTCATTGCTAAACAATTTCCAATCATGCTCTACTAGTAAGCATTCTTTACTGTCTAGGTTTTTAAGGTCGTCATTTGCGACGCCTTGAGTGTTTCTTTGTTATATGCTGTATTGCTGCATCACCATTAGGGTTGGAGATCGGACTCGTTACCGTGTGCGCGAGTCCCTTTATTATTTGTCATTGTTGTACGAGTTTGTAGGAACGAAGATGACTTTTGTAGCCATGGCGCTGGGACTTTTGCTTGGAGTCACATGCGGCGTGGACTCTGAGCCTCAGAAATTTTTGACTTAGTGAGATTCCCGGGCTCGTAACTTCTTCGTTATAAGTCCGAATTGGCTCGTTCAAGAGCCTACGGTTCAAAAATTATATACTCTATGCGTTCATGCAAGAATTTTATATATTCGACTTCGTTTGCTAAAATTTCACCTATTAGTCCATTTTAAACGAAAATGATAAACGTTCGTGAACGTTCAACGCTCGTTTCTTCGTTCTAAGTCAGAATCCGGCCATTTTTGAGACCGCAACTCTATAGTGCCAAATAAGACTTGTCTCCATTGAAAACCAATGTTTGCAAGCTCAAACACAAAATTCGACTTCCATTCCGAGAATTTCACGAATTCGACGATTATCGTCCAATCGTGTGAATTCCGGCAAAACATCGTTACTTAAGATTTGTTCTTCGTTTCAAATGGATTCAATCCATCATACTAACATCTTGACATCCATACTACCTTAACTTATAACATGATAAGTTATTACTTATTCTTGGTGAGTTTGTAACTTATTAAAGTATAAAAATACTTATGTTTCCATTTCTCATGACTTATGTCTTCTTTTCATATGACTCATTATGGTTAATGACTTTTAACCATTATTCTTACTTCTTATTATCATACTAACTTTATTAATGTAAACATGTTACAAGTTCTCACAAGTTCTTATACTTTCATTATAAGCTCATAACTTATTTATGATTGAATTACTTATTCGTGACTTATACGGCTTATTAAGACTTAAGCCCTTTGATTGAACATTCCTTAGAATACTATTTCTATCAATACCCCCTTCTCTAATCAATGGAAGAGAAAGAGAATCATGGTTTAAGAATACTTACTTTTTGATGTTCACTTGCTACACCTTAATCTTCGTTTTGCTTCTTGAAATATGAAAGACTAGCTTTCTAGCTTATTCTCTCAAGCAAATAAGCACTTAACTTGTTGGAGTTTTTAGCAAGCTTTTTATTTATAGGAAAACCAAAGCTAGGGTAGTTTAGTCTTTTAGGCCCTTCCACCTCCTTAATCCACCTCCTTTCTATTCATTATTTGCTCATCAAGTTTACTTTCACTCCACCTTTATTACTTGGCCATCACAACAATTACTTAGCCATTAAGTTTGCTTGCTCCCTACAACTTCTATCCTTTGCTTTCCCATCACAACACTTATCCCTTAAGTATTCTTGCTAATCACATATATGCACTTTACTTGCTCACCACAACACTTAGTCATTAAGTTACTTGTTTATTACTTTGGATTACCCATGGTTTGCCCCATGGGTTTAAACTGTGACACCCCCAAATCCGGTGTAAGACCCCAACTTTTATAAATAAAGATGAATTTTCTACAAATATCATTTTTGAATATTATGGAGTAAATTTGATATAATGTTATAGTTGTGGGTAATATTTATAAATTTTGCAAATTGTTATATAATATTTGATTGGTCGGGGAATATTCGTTTTAACAGGGGATATATGTACAACGGCACAATCATTGGTGGACCCCATAACAGAATTATTGTCGGATTGAGAAAACGACAAAAATACTGAATGAAAATAACGGCGGAAGTTTTACTGTTAATCGTTGAAACACCGGTGTTAAAAGAAATACAAGAATACTGGCGTAGTTGCAAGATGAGTAATACCAGTATTAATTATCGATGCTTACGTGAGAAGTCACTCAGTTTTGTTCAATTATTGATACAGTAATTGCTGCATTATATCTCACGTTATTTGATTCAATTATTGTCAATATTTTATATATTATTAAATCAATAATTGAGACGACAAAGTTATTTATATTGTGAATTATAATAATGATGATAAATGTTGTTAAAAATATTGAGGAGTTTTTATGGAATATTTGTTGTAAGTTCATATTATTTGGACCCCCATTTACTCATTTTTCAAAATAGTGTGTGTTATGAATATGATATATATATATATATATATATATATATATATATATATATATATATATATATATGATATATTGTCCTTTGGTGGAATCAAAAGTCAGTAAATTTTTAAAAGTTGTCGGGTGGGAGAAAAAATTCAACAAGCATATGTTTATATTTATATATATATATATATATATATATATTATTTTCATTTTGTTTGTATTAGGAAGATTCGTTGAAATTCAATCAACCAAAGGTTTCTTCTGATGCAGTGAGTTGTGAATTATTGCGTCTGTGATAAATCCTTACACAGTGTCTTTCCATTTTCCTATAAATAGAAGCTCATTCCTTCATTATTTCTTACAAAGTCACTGAAACTCTAGAGAGAGAAATTATAAGAGAAGCTATAGAAAAGTATTCTGCTACTTCCCTACTCTTATATCCAGTTTCTTTTACGGAAGGGTATTATTTCTTTTATATTCATGAAGAGAACTTATGTTATTCCATTTTTTTATTCTCTTTCGAATAACCAAAGATAATGTGATCTACCCTATACTTGGTGACATTCTTTATTATTACATTGGAACATCATCACTCTGCATGTGTTTTACACGGGACCGGTTAAATCTTATTATTATTACGTTGGAACATCCACATGCGTGTGTTTTACACTGGGACTGGTTTAAATCTTTATTATTTTGTTTGAACATCCCGTCGATTGCAAATTTTGCCCGACTCGGTTCCGTTATTATTATTCATTTGAATAACCTGTTTATCTTAAGTACCGCATGCGTGGTGATTTCTTTTGTTATTTCATTCTTTATTATACTCGGTTGGTTAAAGTTTTGACTTTATACTCCATGAAATTAGTAGAATATCCTTGATATTTGCGCTTCATCCAAAGATCTTTTCATGGAAATATTCTTCCGATCATTCTTGAATTTTACTCTACAAAGCGAGATCATGTTGACAATTTGGACATTATTAGTTCTTGGATAAATTAATTCTTGAACTTGTTTTATTGAATTCTTATATCATTGTCATCATCCTCATATTTATATTTTTTGAAAGTCATCGTGGCTGTGAAGTGCATAGATGGACTTGGTACGATTATGACCGTGGATTTATTGGTGTAATCATGACCGTAATGTTACAAATGATGTGGTAAAAGTCCTCATTGGCCAAGAGTGCATTGATGGGGCGCTTGTTGGCATGATCATGACCATTAATGAATACACAAATATTCTTGGCCCGTAGTGCATGGATAATTGTGGTCGTGATACTAAAGAATATCCTTGGCCGAGGTGCAGGGGTGATTCAATGATGTGGAATATTTGTTAAGCTGAGTCTCAGCGATAACAGTGATGAAAAACCTTTTAAATCATAAAAGATAGTAGATTTTATTTTCTACTTGACTCTTTTAATGGATTGCTTGTTCCGCTGCAGTTAAACTTGATATCTATTATATTTTATCAGTTTAACATTGTTGGAGACTAATTATAATTTATTCTGCATTATCTTAGTCATAATATTTCTTCGAGCTAGTTGAGCTCACCCTTTCTTTCACCGTTTCTCGTGAAATGAGAATATAGTCGGGACGAAGCTGTGGGAATGGAGTGATGGTCCGAGAGGATAGCATTAGTAGTCCTCATTATTCGTGAAATAGTGTGATAATAATTGTAATGAGGACTCCTTTTGAGTTTGTATAATCTCTAGTAGACAATATTTGTATTCAAACTCACGATTTATGTTTTGTCGTATTGCATACACTTACATAGTTGTATTAGTAAGTTGTATTTGAACTCTATACCATGTATCTGGCGACCAAAGATGGGTGATGTATACCTAATTTTGGGGGTGTCACATCCGGATACTTCAATTCCACAGATTTGGTGTTCACTGTCCAAATAAATTATAACTAACTACCCATAAACAAAAGATATAATTAAACTCAAAAGCTTAAATAATAAATCTCCCATCAAGGGTTACATAATCTCAAGATAAATCCCAGGTCATCTATCCTTTATTACAATCATCAGCGGAAAATTAAAACATGATCATAATTACATCTATTATATAAGCTTCATAAATAAAAGGTAAATTAAATGTTGTCGTCTAATCAAACATGTTGTCCCTGCCCTTGCTTGTAGAAAGCTCTTCAAACTTCTTAACTTCATCTGCATTGTTTTGTGCAAGAGTGATCAAATAATTTCCCACAAGAAGGATAATATACAATAACATTTTATGAATGACAATTAACTGAGCTTTCAATGGTAAAGTGTTCTTACCAGAAAAATAAACTTTAATTCAACAACTATGAGTTCAAAGGAATAATGAACGTTAAGTTAACAATAGATATCAACATCAAAGAATACACTGAGGGTCACAAGACCACGAACTATACTCTAGGTCTCAAGTATTTCTACTTTAACCTTTTACAGTCTAAAAGACTATAATCATCATCTATGTCCTAGGTTAATGTGTGTTTCTCTCAGAAACCTTTAATAGTATAAACGACTATATGGACCATCATCCCGCACTCTAGGTGATCGACCCTTTTTGTACTATGTATTGCATGCAAACATTTTAATGCTATCACAGATTTCTAAAATAATCCCCTAATAATAGGGTTGTTCATCTCAACTTAGATTATCGTGTTCAACCAAATGAAGTTTGGTTGGGAATTAGCTTCCAAGGAATTCTAGATCTTTAGAATGCTCATCAACCAAGTACTGGTTGAATCAGATAGAAACAAATAACTATTCAAGAATTTGATTATAATATCTTCATGAACAAGGTATATTGATGAATCAATAAGAGCTAGAGTATTAACAATTTCTAAATTGAACAAATGTTATTATCGACATCATGCTTTCAAAATTTGTGTAAGTCCATATGCAAACCAAAGGAAGTTTGGTTTGAGTTGATTTCAAAGGTAATTTAGAGTTTAGAACATTCGTCAACTAAGGATTAGTTCAATTGGTAAAGAATCGCTAGGCAACTTAGAGTTTGGTACAATAATGTAAGATAATACAATGACATTGGAGAACGAAGGTTAAACAATAGTTATTAGTAGCTGAATAAACACATTTCTTATAACAAAATTACAGACTTTGAATAACCAAGGTAATCTCATTTGGAATAAAGATTAATTAACTTGCTCAACAGTAAATGAGAGTTAAAGAACTTGCATAACAATAAATTTCTCAACAAAAAGATTAAAAATAGAGAACTTGCAAAAGTATATCATGACAGTGAAAAGTAACCTTCCTGAATAATAAAGTAGCAAAGGTTAGGGAACTTGCCTCGTGCGTAGGTTAAACAATCACTACTCACGTTCACCACAAGTCCTACACATACCATATGTATTGACAATACACATTAGTTACACTAATATTAGTTTCATATAGCTCACTAACAACATCACATATTTTCATGAACATCATTATTTAGCTTTATTACAACTACTTAAATGATCATGTCATTGCATCACATACACATTAACAACTTGATACAACATTCTATTATATGTACAACATGTTATCATTAGGTTATACTAACACAAAGAATTGCACTTGCATTCGTGCATCCCGACGCCCTCCGATTGCCTTCAAATACATAACAGTCCTAAAGATGACCATTTTGACCCTTCCTAATGATTTCAAATTGAAACACTTAAAGAATAAAAGTTATAGGTATACTCGTCCTCGTTTCGGATCATCTTGAATCGCATCAATCAGACAACGTATGAATAAGTTATGCCCATTTTAGAAAACTATGTTCTTTCAATTTTTTTTTCCAAAATCGGCTTAGCAGACTACCCCCCCCCCCATGGGGGTGGGGGTATTTGCACTGGGGGTGTGACGCCCCCAAACTAGGTATACATCACCTATTCTGAGTCGCCAAATACATGGTACAGAATACAAATACAACTTAATTATACAATCGTCGCAAAGTACGACAAAACATAAGTCGTGAGTTTTAATACAAATATTGTCGCCTGCAGACAATATACAAACTCAAATTCAATATTATTACATTTATTTTCCCACTATTTCCTTTGAATAGTGAGGACTACTAATGCTATTATCCGTCCGTCACTCTGTTCCCCGACTAGTCCCCTCGCTACGTTCTCATTTCTCAAGAGAACAATGAAAGTAAAAGGGTGAGCTCAACTAGCCCAGTAGGAAATATTATGACTAAGATAATGCAGAATATATTATCGGTAGCCTTCAACAATGTTAAACTGATATAATATAACAACCATCAAGTTTAACTGCAACGGAACAAGCAATCCATTAAAAGAGTCAAGTAGAGAATAAAATCTACTATCTTTTATGATTTAAAAGGTTTTTCATCATTTTTATCTTTGGGACTTAGCTTAATAAATAATCCACATCATCGAATCACCCCTGCACTACGGCCAAAGATATTCTTTAGTATCACAACCACAATTATCCATGCATTACAGGCCAAGAATATTTGTGTATTCATTAATGGTCATGATCATGCCAACAACTGTCCATCAATGCACTACGGGCCAATGAGGACTTTTACCACATCATTTGTAACATTACGATTATGATTACACTGAATAATCTCTGGTCATAATCATACCAAGTCCATCTATGCACTACAGGCCACAAATGACTTTCAACAAAATATAAACATGAGGATGATTACAATGATATAAGAATTCAATAAAACAAGTTCAAGAATTAATTTATCCAGAACTAATAACGCCCAAATTGTCAACATGATATCGCTTTGTAGAGTAAAATTCAAGAATGCTCAAGAATATTTCCATGAAAAGATATGGATGAAGCGCTTAAATATCAAGGATATTCCACTAATTTCATGGAGTATAGAAGTCAAAACTTTAACCAATTGAGTTTAACAAGGAATGGAATAACAAAAGAAATCATCGTGCATGCGATAGATCAGACAGTAAAAGAGTTATTCCAACAGAATAATAAATAACGGAATCAAAGTCCACGTAAAATGCATGCATGCGAGGATATGCCAAATGAATAATAAATAACGGAATCAGGTCCCACAGAAATGCATGCATGTGATATTCCAACAGAATAATAAAGAGCGGAACCAGTCCGGCGTAGAACGCATGCATGTGATGTTCCAACAGAATGATAAATAATGGAACCAGTCCGACGTAAACGCATTACATCTGAGGATGTTCCAATGAGAATGATAAAGAATGGAATAAAAAGAAGAATTTCACCAAGTATAGGGTAGCTCACAGTATACAAAGTTATTCCAATAGAATAATAAAGAAATGGAATAATAGAAGTTCTCTTCATGGATAAGAAAGAAATAATACTCCCTACCTTGGAAAAACTGGATACTGGAATAGTGAGGTAGCAGACTTCTCTTCTTCTTTCTCTCTATAATTTCTCTCTATAATAATTGCTCTAAAGCTTTTGTGGATTGGTGAGAAATGAAGGAAGAATGAGCTTCTATTTATAGGAAAATATAGTTTCGATAATTGCACGTTTTGGGGCTCAAAAAATTATAGTACAATACCTCCAACTTTTCTTTCATTTTTAATTTAGTCCTACAAGTATTATCAAACTTGCACCACTTCCCCTAATAGTAAATAATGTGAATCAATAGTTCAATCATGTGAATCAATAGTATAATCATGTAAAAAATACGAATTATAGTATAGTACCTCCATCTATACCTCCATTTTTAACTTAGTCATGCAAGTATTATCAATCTTGCACCAACTCCCCTTATAGGAAATAATGTGATTCAATAGTACACACATGTGAACAAATAGTTATATAAGCATGTGAATTAGTAGCAATTAATTGCTCATTTATCCGATAAATTACCCGATTTATCAATATAACCCCTAGACATTAATTATCATTCGGAATAGATGTCGATTTCCACTAACACTAATAATCCCAACACAATGGAACTATCAAAATTCATTTTAATTAACACAACTTATTCATCATTAATATTATAACTCACAATATTTAACAACCAGGTCGTTCCCAAGAAAGACGGGGCTTTCCGATAAGGATTTCTCCTTATTGGCGTGCAATTAGGTGACCAAACCTCTCCTTGACAGAACTTCTAGACATTGTCAATATTGCAAATAATAATATGAATAACTTTGTCATCTCAATTATTGATTTAATAATATAAAATATTATGCAAATGATACTGTGACAATAATTGAATCAATAATATGAGAGATATGATGCAAAGAATTCATCGTAGTAATAATTGAGTATAATCGAGAGACTTCTCATGTAAGCATCAATAATCAATATTGTGTGCTACTATGCAACCACGCCAGACATCGCATTACTTTTAACACCGGGTGTTTCAACAGTTAACGGTAAAACTTCCGCCATTATTTTCATAAAGTATTTTTGTCATTTTCTCAATCCGACAATAATTCCGTTGTGGGGGTGCACCAATGATTGTGCCGTTATATGAATATTATATAACAACTTGCGTACTTTGCAAAATTTGTAAATATTACCCACAACTATAACATTATATCAAATCCACACCATAATATTCAAAAATATATTTCGAGAAAATTTAATCTTTATTCAAAAAGTTTGGGTCTTAAAACCTCCTCTTCTTATGAAATTTCGTCCTCGAAATTAGGGTGCGTACTTGGTATGTCGAAGAGGTAAGGATATCTTGATTTCATCTCAGATTCTAACTCCTAGGTCATTTCTTCCACATCGTGGTTTCTCCACAAAACTTTGACTTGAGGTATAACCTTGGAGCGTAGAATATGATCCTTTTTATCCAAGATTTTAACAGGTAACTCTTCATACGTTAAATCTTCCTCTATCTCATCTAGTTCTAATTCAATAATGTGGTTCGGGTCTTTCACATATTTACGTAACATAGATATGTGAAAAACGGTATGAACACGAGACATACATGACGGTAAAGCGAGTCTATACGCCACAGTTCCTACTCGATCAAGGATTAGAAATGGGCCAATGAATCGAGGGTTGAGCTTTCCTCTCTTTCCAAATCTTGTAACTCCCTTCCATGGAGCAACACGTAATAACACATGATCTCCAATATCGAATTCCACGTCCTTTCGATGAAGATCAACATAACTCTTTTGTCGATCTTGTGAGGTTTTTATACGTTGTCGGATCGTTTGAATCTTTTCCATAGTCATACGTACCAACTCCGGTCCCAACAACGTTGCTTCACCCACCTCATCCCAGCATACTGGAGAACGACACTTTCTTCCATACAACGCCTCAAATGGAGCCATGCCAATACTTGCTTGAAAACTGTTGTTGTAGGAAAACTCCACCAATGGTAGGAACTTATCCCAACTCCCCTTGAAGTCAAGGACACAGAGTCTTAATAGATCTTCAAGAGTTTGAATAGTCCTCTCCGACTGCCCGTCCGTCTGAGAATGATATGCCGAGCTAAATCGTAAATCTGTGCCCATAGTTTTTTGCAAACTAACCCAAAATCTTGAAGTGAATCTTAGGTCTCGATCAGAAACTATGGATACTGGCATACCATGCAGTCTTACAATCTCGTTTATGTACATACGAGAAAGAGGTTCAAGTGTATAAGTTTCTCGTATAGATAGGAAATGAGCAGACTTGGTTAATCTATCAACAATGACCCAAATTGCATCTATTCCTTGAGAAACCTTGGGAAGACCAGTAACGAAATCCATGGTAATGTGTTCCCACTTCCATTCTGGAATTTCAAGTGGTTGCAATGGACCTTTTGGTACTTGGTGCTCCGCCTTGACTCCTTGACAAGTTAAACACCTTGAAATAAATTATGTTATCTCTCTCTTCATATTTCTCCACCAAAATGTATGTCGAAGATCACGATACATTTTGGTACTCCCAGGATGGATTGAAAATGGTGTGTTGTGCGCCTCCATCATGATTTTATACTTTAAATCAGGGTTGTTAGGAACACAAAGTCTGGAGTTGAATCAAAGTATTTCTTCTTCATCGATTCTTACTTCCGGCATAACACCTTCTTGTACTTTCTTCCTCATACGCATCAGCTCCAGGTCTGTAGCTTGAGCAGCTTTAACTTTATCAATTAAAGTCGGTTATACTCGTATATTCGCCATCATCACATGGGTCCCTGGAGTCTTTATCTCTAACTCCATCCTTTGCAAGTTATACAAAATGGGCCTTTGCGTTGACAATATTACACTCGCATTCAGATATAATCTTCTACTCAACAAGATCACTACTACATTCGCTTTTCAGGATGGTATTGAATAGTATGATCATAATCTTTCATCAGCTTTGAGCCAACATCGCTGCCGCATGTTGAGTTCCTTTTGAGTGAAGAAATATTTGAGGCTTTTTATGATCCGTATAGATCTCCACTTTCTCCCATACCGTAATGCCTCCAAATTTTAAGCGTTAAAAACGACAAATTGTCAACTCTAGATCATGAGTAGGATAATTCCTCTCATATTCTTTGAGTTCTTAGTGAGGCATAGGCTATGACTTTCCCATGTTGCATGAGAACACATCCTAACCCTTTGCTCAAGCATCACCTTGAGATGACAAATCCCTCCGAGCCGGATGGTATTGTCGTAACAAGTGTCAAATGAGTCTCTCTCGAGTTCTTGAAAACTCTTCTCACATTCCACGCTCCAACTGAATTTTATATCTTTTCGAGTCAATTGTCCATCAATGCACTACGGGCCAATGAGGACTTTTACCACATCGGGTTGTAACATTACGGTTATGATTACACCAATAATCTCGGTCATAATCATACCAAGTCCATCTATGCACTACTGTGCCACATGATGACTTTCAAAAAATATAAACATGAGGATGATGACAATGATATAAGAATTCAATAAAACAAGTTCAAGAATTATTTTATCCAAGAATCGATAACGTCCAAATTGTCAACATGATACTACTTTGTGTAGTAAAATTCAAGAATGCTCAGAAAAATATTTCAATGAAAAGATACTAGATGAAGCGCAAATATCAAGGATATTCCACTAATTTCATGGAGTATAGAAGTCCAAACTTTAACCAACTAAGTATAACAAGGAATGGAATAAAAAAAGAAATCACCAGCCATGCGATAGACCGCGATGGGAGAAGGTTATTCCAATGTAATAATAAATAACGGGATCAGTCCGGCCAGAAATGCATGCATGGATATTCCAATGTAATAATAAAGATGGAATCAGTCCCACAGAAACACACAAACAGGATATTCTAATGTAATAATAAAGACGGAAACCAGTCCTCAGTAGAACACATAGATAGGATGTTCCAATGAATGATAAATAATGGAACCAGTCCCACGTAAAACGCATTGCATGTGATGTTCCAATGTAATGATAAAGAATGGAATAAAAGAAGAATTTCACCAAGTATAGGGTAGCTCATTTATACAAAAGTTATTCCAATAGAATAATAAAGAATGGAATAATGAAGTTCTTCATGGATAAGAACGAAATAATACTCCCTACCTTGGAAAAATCTGGATAATTGGAATAGTGAGGTAGCAGACTTTCTTCTTCTTCTCTCTATAATTTCTCTATAATAATTGCTCTAAAGCTTTTGTGAATTGGGAGAAATGAAGGAAGAATGAGCTTCTATTTATAGAAAAATATAGTTTCGATAATTGCACGTTTTGGGGCTCAAAAAATTACAGTACAATACCTCCAACTTTTCTTTCATTTTTAATTTAGTCCTTCAAGTATTATCAAACTTGAACCACCTCCCCTAATAGTAAATAATGTGAATCAATAGTTCAATCATGTGAATCAATAGTATAATCATGTGAAAAATACGAATTACAGTATAATACCTCCATTTTTAACTTAGTCATGCAAGTATTATCAATCTTGCACCAACTTCCCTAATAGTAAATAATGTGATTCAATAGTACACACATGTGAACAAATAGTTATATAAGCATATGAATTAGTAGCAATTAATTGCTCATTTATCCGATAAATTACCCGATTTATCATTATAACCCCTAGACATCAATAATCATCGGAATAGATGTCGATTTCCATTAACACTAATAATCCCAACACAATGGAACTATCAAAATTCATTTTTAATCAACACAACTTATTCATCATTAATATTATAACTCACAATATTTAACAACCAGATCGTTCCCAGGAAAGAGGGGGCTTTTCGATAAAGATTTCTCCTTATTGGCGCGCAATTAGGTGACCAAACCTCTCCTTGACAGAACATCTAGACATTGTCAATATTGCAAATAATAATATGAATAACTTTGTCATCTCAATTATTGATTTAATAATATAAAATATTATGCAAATGATAATTTGTGACAATAATTGAATCAATAATACGAGAGATATGATGCAAGAATTATCGTAGTAATAATTGAGTATAACCCGAGTGACTTCTCATGTAAGCATCAATAATCAATACCAGTAGTTACTATGCAACCACGCCAGATTATCTTGTACTTTTTAATAATGGTGTTTCAAACAGTTAACGGTAAAACTTCCGCCGTTATTTTCATAAAGTATTTTTGTCGTTTTCTAAATTCAACAATAATTCCGTTGTGGGGGTCCACCAATGATTGTGCCGTTGTACAAATATTCCCTGTTAAAACGAATATTCCCCGACCAATCGAATATTATATAACAACTTGCGTACTTTGTAAAATTTGTAAATATTACCCACAACTATAACATTATATCAAATCCACACCATAATATTCAAAAATATATTTTGAGAAAATTTAATCTTTATTCAAAAAGTTGGGGTCTTACAGGGGGGCCCGCCGGGGCGGGGGTCACTTCAGCGTTTTGTGATTTTATGCTCTGTAACACTACGGAAAGCCAAATTAGGCCTCCAAACTCCTTTCTAACAACTATACCAACCTATCTAAGGTATAATAGGTTTACAGAAATATAATCTAATGTTTTCTAACACGTTTCTAGCCATCTAAACAACATAAACATCCAAATTACAACTATTAATTTTCACTATTTTTGCTAAAACTTCACTTTTTGAAAGTTTTAGTGAAAATCATCACTGTGCTTTCGTTTTTTAACCAAATCAGTTAATTCAGCATACTATGCTTATGTTTATTCATCCTCTTTCGAATTCAATAGTCAATTTATATATTATACAACTAATTAAACCTTAATTTTACTTTAAACTAAGCCATATTCATATATGTTCATACCAATTCACTGTAATATGATTTCCTTCACAAAATACATACTTAACATGAATTCATTCACTATACTCATATATAAACTTATGAAAACAATTTATAACAAATAATTTATCATATAAAGCTATATACAACAAGCACTTCAACCTTTACAAAAGTTTTTACAGAGAATTTTAGAAGAGAATATAACTACAATTTTTTTTTTGAAAAATACAAGCAAGAGGATACCTTAATTTTAGAAGATGATGGCTATTCTTTTGATTATGAAGCTTTCTTTTTCCCCAATTCCTCTCTCTAGACTTCTCCCAATTCTCTCTTACTTTTTCTCTGTAATTTTCTTTCTTCTTTTTTTTTCTTGAGTCTTTCTCCTATTCTAAACTCTAACTTACGTATTAAACCCAATATAACGTATAGGTAATAATATATGTATTAAGTATATAATATAATTATAACTTTAACTGACATCAGTTTTTTTCCTTAAACTCAAAAGCCATAAGGCTTGTTTGGCTAACTAACTAAAAATTAACCCATAAAATCTTACACCTTGTTTGGTAAAACAGATTTAAATCAAAGACTTAACATTCATTAAGCCTTGTTTGGCAAAAACTGAATTAACCTCCATTAACTTATTTTAATAACTCCTTTATAATATAGTTTATGGTCACACTTTAATTAATTAAATTTTAATATTCAATTTAATTAATTCTAATAACAATTTATTAAATTAATTCACCACATAAACCAATACGACATAATTATAATTTTCTTTATAATTATAATTTAATTTAATCAACCAAATATTAAAATATTATCTCATGATGATCAATTTCCTTAACTCGTTAATTATTTATTCATCAAATAAATAATCAAATCAAATCAAATTAAACAAATATTTATTCTACAATAAACACATTAATTAAATATTTATATAATTCCATAAATATTTAAAATTACAATTTAAATTTTCGGATTGTTACATCCTTCTCTCCTTACAAGGATTCTGTCCCTAGAATCACAACTCAAGCAATTCGTTCGTCACATTTTTCCCTCCTTACAAAGATTCTGTCCCCAGAATCGAAGACACAAATTAAACAAATAACTCAGGTAATTCTTCATCATTTCAGTTTCGAGTTCCCACGTAGCATCTTCGACATTGTCGTACTTGATCACATGATTGCAGTCGAGCTTGTTTGATTATCTCATTGAAACATGAAAAATATTTCGAATGTGCTCTAACTATAGAGGTAAGGCTACCTCAAAACCATCTTTCAACTTCATCAACGCTTCCTATACTATAACCATTTTATACCCAATAGTTCATCAAACTTACCACACTTTGGAAATCCAGGAACTTGCCATAATCATATAAGTTCAGGAACTTATCCTAGTCAGACCATAGGCGTCCATTCGCTGAGGGGTTCAAAACATACCATATGATTATGAGTCACGAACTTACCATATGTTTTAGTTTTAAGAACCGGACCTAATCTCAATATCATCTATCTTATTCTTAACAACCTCTAACTATCAAATATATACATGAGAAAAGAATCACCTTTCCACCACACATACATTGATAGCGCGATACCGATAATCCAATGATTATCAACGTGATAAACCAAGTATATGCACAAAACCTTTACCCACACAAATATTTGTACGACTTAGTCACCATATGAGTCCTCAGTTGAAAACCCACCTAACATTACTTACTCTTAAATTATTTTAACTTACCCATAACTTGCTTAATGCGGATTCCTCGTATGACATTATCAAAAACTTCTCGTGCGCTTAGCACGCCTTCCGATGTTTGGACTTCCTTTTAGTTTGGCAATCAATTTGCAAATGATATGACATACTTATTTCTAATTGCGTTCCACACGTTTTTGCAAACCCTTTTGAAATTCAATATAAATCATGAATCTCGGTTCGACACAATTGACACAGAAACATTGTGTCTTGAAACGATTTCATAACTTCACACACTACTCGATATGTAATACGCTAACTTTGGCAGACCAAAAATCTACCGCCATCTCTTGCCACCAATAGTAATATCGAAGGCAATATTTAATTTTGTGCTTCCTAGTTGATTCAATATATAAATTTTATACAAAACTTCATTTTCAATTCCTGGTATTAGCGAAACTTAGTTTCTTCCTTCTAACTTCAACTATCCTTCAGTATCGATTTTTGAATTGACACTACCTTCATCTGAATAGTCTTCCTTAACTCTATCCAACAAAGTTGTACTGTTTTTCATCTGAAAAGCTTCTCCTCTGCCTTTTCATATATCTTACCTCCTACCACCACTTAGTCATTTCTATTATGAACCCATTTTGCACAGTTAACAAAAATAACTACTACCCTTTTTTTTCTATATCTCACCCTACTACTCAAAAATAACATCGTTAAATCCTCAGGGCAATCACTAATACCTCTACTCTGAATTGTGAGTCAAATACCCCTTCACATAAAAATTTCAACTGACGCGATGCGTAAGAAAAGACCTTGTCGTTCTGCCTAAACACACCGCCTAATACTTTGTATGATGCGTTGCTATACAACACAAAGTTTTCTGTACTATCTGGTAGAGACAACATAGGTGCCATACTAAATTCTTCTTCAATTCTTGAAAATTCACTTCATAATTTCCTGCCCATATAAATTCCACCGATTTCCTCGTCAATTTAGCTAACAAAGTAACTATCTTGCTCTTTACATAACCCACAGATTATTTTCTTAATAACTTCTTTTTTTACAACATCGATAAATAACTCTACCGTACAGACGTCTTGCAACTAAAAGAATATAATACTACCTTTGACTTCCTTAGAATCTTAAGGTTTATGCGCTTTCTATGACAATGACTTATCACCACATGGCTTAATACGTGGCCTTTAATATAAAACGAAATTTCAACACACCAACGTAAAAGGAATCATTATTCACACTTTCTATATTTAGGGAATAGTCTAACTCTTCCCGAAGCGAATCTAGTTTCTAAACGAATTCATCAGGCATAAATTAACCAGTGGCGGTTAAATTAAATAACACACAGCCGTATAGATAACTGATCGGAGCCATACCTTGCATTGCATTCTTGATCTTCATGTTTGATGATTGTTCAGTTGGTCGATATGGCGGAGTTGACTCTACAATAACCAGTTTGCCACTGCCCCCTTTGCTTCCACTTGCTTTTCCTACCGCTTTCTTTGGACAACCTCGAGCCAAGTGCTCCTTCGATCCACACGTGAAGCAGGCTCTCTTCCTCAGTCTTGAACATTTTGGTGCAATGTGATCCTTCGATCCACAATTAATGCACACCCTTTTTCCCCTCAAACAAACACCTACATGTTTCTTTCTGCAGTTGCTACACGCCTCCACCTTCTTCTTTTCCTTCCTTCTTCGATTTTCAAAGATTAATATTATTGTCCCACTTTCTTTTTCGAGCGTTACCGGTATGACTGTCACCCACCTTATCATCTTCACTCTTCTTTCCCCTCTGCTCTTGATTGTATGCTAGTGTATTACCTTCCCCGTCTACATCAATCGTTCTTTCCAACCCTGTTGTAAACGAATTTGGTTGGAACATCGAGATTTGATTATATAGCCAGAAATTCAGTTGATTTGCCAGTGCTCCCACCAGCAAATTCACCAACTGTGGCACTGGATTTGCGTTAGCTTCCCTATTGTATGCATTTTCCTTGGGGCTCTATTGATGTTTTTGTCTTCTTCTAGGCGGCATCTTACTGTTTACAACTTGAACTATTAGATCATCATTCATCCACACATTAACATTTTCAAACTTATCTTAACCACTCATAGATAACACATAAGATATCTTAATAAACAATAATAATACTTTATTCATTTATTACATCACCACATCACAAAATAGCCACACTACTATTTATATTATTTATCCCGAAATAATAAAATTCTAGGATTACTTTATCACATCCCACTATTTAATTCAAAAGTTAGGATCCACATCTATTAATTTTCATTATAATTTATATATCATCTTATTATTTTTCTTGCAATCTACAAGAGCATTCCACGTTGTACAACTTCATTGCACTCTTGCTCCACGATACGAATCGTCAGGAGATTGGAAGATTGAATTCTAAGTTTCATCATTCGCTTCGCGCTCTTTGACATGTCTTCAACACGATCTATGCATTTAGAAGCCTTCACCCATGCGTCTTCAACTCTCGCATGCTTTGCTGATTTCTTTCCCCAGTCATTCCTGCACAATCTCATTCCCAGCTAATAACTATCCTCTTTAATATTCTGACCGTTCTGACTGAGCTAATATCCGCTCTACATCTGCAAATGGTGCAGTAAGGTCTTGAGTCGCAGCATCTTCTTGTGCTAACGTGACTTGGTGCTTTACGGCTACACCTTCTAATTTCTCGACCTTCTTTTATAACTCAATGTTATGACCACACACCTCATTGGAGGAATTCCCCCTCCTCGTTCTCATCCTTCACCTTTATCACCCCAACTTTATCCTCTCGTTCAAACTCAAGCCTATACCCAAGGTCTACAACAGAAATCAACGGGTATGGCTTTCCCAATACCAACCATACTCAGACTATACAACTTCTAAGGCTCCTAATCCTTATCATCTGTAACACCCCCTTTCCGAAATAGAAAGAGAGGTTACCCAAAACATAACAAAACTGATGAATTTAATAGCAAGGCTCAAAGCCACATAAGAATAGTCTTAAAATCTGATAAATACCACAAGTCAACCATAATAAATGTCAAACTGGCTCGAACCATAATCTAAGTTAATTATTACAATTCTAAATAAACTATTGGATCATAACTTAAACAAAATATCTAAACCATTTGGATAAAAGGAAGCTCTCGTCACACTTGCCCTTGATCCCCTTGATTACCTGCCGGAAGAAAACACAGCATGAGCCAAATGCCCAGTACGAATATAGAATACAAATAATGAACCGATATAACTAACTCAATTAAATGAAATGAGACGAAATGAACTGAAACGAAACAAACAAAACTAACACAACAAAATAATAGGCTGAATCAAATGGTTGGGTGTTATTTCATACCGAGCTCAAAATAAATAGTAATATACCTTGCCACACAGGCAAGTCAAATATTGCCACACAGGCAATCAAAATAATTCCACACATGCAATCACACTTCGGACTGCGCAATCCAGATGCATGCAAAATCGAAAGGCGTGTTTGGCACAAACATCACCAATCCGTAGAACAGAATAGAACAGAAAACTAGGGTCGACCCATACGCCTCGCACAACAAAACACCAAATGGCACTCCCATCGGAGCACAAAATGGAGACGCCGTGGACTGATCACACCGCCACGGAAAGTGTCATGCCTCGGTGCCAAGAGGACATGCCTGTGGTACCCCCATAGGTGGTTATAGCTCAGGTATACCCTACGGTATTCTAACAAGGATACCATGTCACAACACATGCGACATAACATCAACAAAATGGGTTTCTAATATGTACATGTTAAACTGAAATGAATCATCAACTCAAAGTCTCTAAAAATATTAACATGTACTTTCTATGAGAATCAAAATAAATATAAAAGATGATACATTAGATCAAAAGTACAAATATGAGTTCCAACTATGAACACCAAAATGAACTATCAAAATAAATTGACAAGGAATAATCATGAGATGCAATACTAAATTTCGAAATGAATAACAAAACGAACAAATTAAAAACAAAAGAGTCTCGCTGAAAAAGTACGAAATCCGTACCTGGATTTAACAATGAAATACCCAAAATTATATTCCAAAAACTCATTTATACTCTCTCCGTTCAATCTAAATAAAATAAAATAGAATTTTATTACAAATTTAACAATCTCTAACATAATATTATTTAATTTATTATTAAGTAAATTTATAATTTTTATCATTAGAATAATTAATTAGTATACAAAATTTTCAATTTAATTTATAATAACATAAGTGGGTTAATATAAAATAAAAAGTATAATTTATATATATATATATATACATACATACCGCATCATATAATTTATATATATACCTGGTAGTCTGGCACAATGAGTTTATATATATATATAGATATTACCGTACGAAATATATATATACCTGCAAATCAAAAATTTATATATACATATATATTACCGTAATATATATACACATTATCATACCATATATATATTTCTGCAATCCTTCACATGTGAGTCTAAATCCTTATTTGATTACCCAAGTACTGAATAAATTGAAAAAAAACACTTACCCTATTATCAATTGATGGTGAATTGCTTCTCTCTCATTACCGATCTTGTTCCTTTATGTTTTTGTTTTCCAACTAGTTTTAGACGTAATGAGATAGTTAGGTTTTGGGTATTTATTTATTAATTAATATATCTTAATAACTCTCCTAATGTTAATAGAATTAAATAGTACTTAATATACATTAAACCCAATTAAAATTTAAGGCCCAAATTATACTAAATTAATTTACCCATCTCTTATTAATATTTATTAGCCCACACAAATTAAATAACTAGTTTGACCCAAAATAAATGACAAAGTCCAATTAATATGTTTTAAAACAAAGAAATTTTTATTATTCAATATTTATTTATTTATTAATTTTTACCATGTATTACATCACCTACCCCTTAAAAGAATTCCGTCCCCGGAATCAAAAGAATAGAATGTACCTAATTATCAAAAAGATGCTGATATTCCGCTCGAATAGACTCCTCCAGATCCCAAGTGGCTTCTCGCTCCGAATGGTTCCCCCACAGAACCTTAACAAACGGAATAGTTTTCCTCCTCATAATCCTTTCTTGATTATCCAAAATCGCCTCAGCTTTCTCCTCACAAGTAAGATCCTCCCGAATCTTATCGAATGGATATTGCACCACATGCAACGGATGATAATGATAACTCCTCAACACTGACACATGAAACACATTGTGCACATAAGCTAGCTGTGGAGGCGAAGCTAACCGATATGCAACCTCACCAACCCTCTCCAGAATCTCAATTGGGCCAATATAACGCGGACTAAGTTTTCCTTTCAACCCAAATCGCCAAATGCCCTTCCAAGGAGAAACTTTTAGAAACACATGCTCACCAGGTTCAAACTCTAAAGTCCTCATATGCTTATCAGCATAACACTTCTGTCGTGATCAAGCCGACTTCAATTTCTCCTTAGCCACTGTTACCTTCTTCGTAGTGATTTGAACTAACTCAGGCCCTTTTATGGCCATTTTGCCTACCAACAAGTTGGTGCCCGACACTTTCTACCATACAATGCCTCAAACGGAGCCATCCCAATACTTGCATGCCAGCTGTTATTATAAGCAAACTCAACTAGGCTCAAGTAATCATCCCAAATTACCCGACCACTCAAGTGCACAAGACCTCAACATATCCTCCAACGTCTGAATAGTTCGTTCGAATTGCCCATCAGTTTGCGGATGGAAAGAAGTACTGAAGTTGAGCTGAGTACCCCAAGCTCGTTGAAACCCTTTCCAGAATCGTGAAGGAAACCGTGGGTCCCAATTTGAAACAATAGACACCGGAGTACCATGAAGTCTAACAATCTCTTGCTGAAAGATATGTGCCAACCTATCCACCGAGTAACCCTTATGGATAGCCAAAAAGTGTGTCGATTTGGTAAGTCGGTCCACCACTACCCAAATGGCATCATTCTTCCTGAAAGTCTTCGGCAAACCAGTCACAAAATCCATCGTGATATCTTCCCACTTCCACACTGGAATGTCTAACTGTTGTAGCAAACCACTAGCTCGTTGATGTTCTATCTTCACTTGTTGACAAGTAAGGCACTTCCCAACATATTCAGCCACATCTCGTTTCATCCCATTCCACCAAAAATTCTTCTTCAAATCCCTATACAACTTCGTAAAACCTAGATGAATAGAAAATGGCAAACTATGAGCCTCAGCCAACACAGCCTCTCGAATGCTTGGATCTGATGGTACACACAATCGCTCACCCAACCAAATCACACCGTGATCATCAATACGAAACTCAGACTGTTTGCCCTCCTCTAGATTCTGTGTCATACTCCACAATTCCCCCATCTTCCTTTTGAGCTTCTTTGACTCGTGAGATAAGAGAGGGCTCCACTCTCATACCCGCCAAATGTCTATCTTAACCTCGTACATATAATTCCATCTCGAGCCGCTCCATATCCGAAATAAGCTGAGGTTATGTAATAAGGGCGGCTACACTCCCAGAACTCTTTCGGCTAAGAGCATCGGCAACCACATTTTCCTTCCCCGGGTGATACTGAATCCTCGCATCATAATCTTTTAGAAGTTCCAACCAACGTCTCTGTCTCATGTTAAGCTCCTTTTGAGTGAAAATGTATTTAAGACTTTTGTGATCGGTGAAGATATCACAAGTCTCTCCATATAAATAATGCCTCCAAATCTTTAGGGCAAAGATCACCGCTGCCAACTCCAAATCATGTGTAGGGTAGTTCACTTCATAAGGTTTAAGCTGCCTAGAAGCATAAGCAATCACCTTACCGTGTTGCATTAAGACACACCCCAAACCTTTCTTAGAAGCATTGCTATAAATCTGGTAACCTCCTGTCCCCAACGACAATGCAAGAATAGGAGTTGTCACAAGTCGTTTCTTCAATTCCTCAAAACTCTTCTCACGCTCCTCATTCCACACAAACTTCACGCCCTTTCTCATCAACTGGGTTAATGGTAAGGAAAGCAAGGAAAACCCTTCCACAAATCGCCTATAATACCCTGCCAAACCCAAGAAACTCCTAATCTCTATCACTGTAGTAGGTCTCGGCCATTTAGTGATAGCCTCAACCTTCGCAGGATCCACCTTAATGCCCTCAATGTAAAATAACGTGGCCCAAAAATGCCAATCGCTTCCAACCAAAATTCGTGATTTAGAGAATTTAGCATACAATTCTCTTTCGCAAAATCCCCAACATCGTATGTAAGATGCTCCTCATGCTCTTCCTTAGACTTGGAGTAAACCAAAATGTCATCAATAAAGACAATAACAAATTGGTCCAAGTACTCCCTGAACACCCGATTCATTAAATCCATAAACACTGCCGGAGCGTTAGTCAACCCGAAAGGCATCACCAAAAACTCGTAATGCCCATATCGAGTACGAAAAGTCGTCCTAGGGATATCCTCATCCCTCACCCTATCTTCGAAAAATACCTTGCCCCCTGAAGTTGGTCAAACAAGTCATCAATCCTCAGCAATGTATACCGGTTCCTGATGGTAATCTTGTTCAACTCCCTGTAGTCTATACACAGCCTCATAGTCCCATCCTTCTTCTTTATAAACAGGACTGGAGCACCCCACGACGAAACACTCGGCCGAATCACGCCATGATCTAACAATTCCTGCAACTTCTCCTTCAACTCCTGCAACTCCAACAGTACCATCCGATACGGCACCTTAGAGATAGGCTCCGCACCAGGAATAAGTTCAATAGCAAACTCAACTTTCCGCTGCGGTGGCAACCCTGATAACTCCTCAGGAAACACATCGAAAAAATCACGAACAATTGGAACATTTTCAATACGAGACTCACCCTTAGAGGTATCTTTCACAAACGCCAAATACCCCTCGCAACCCTTTGCCACCAACTTTCCAGCCTTCAAAGCTGAAATTAACTTCACCACTCTACTCGGCTGTGAACCCTGAAACACGAATCCTAGAGACTTCACATCTCCAAATATAACCTTCTTCGCCTGACAATTGATAGTGGCCTGGTGCTTATCCAACCAGTCCATCCCAAGAATGACATCAAAATCGTGCATACACATCGGAAGAAGATTAACGCTATGGATCTTATCCCCAAAACTGATTGGACACCCTCGATACAAATCAGAAATAACAACAGAAGTCCCCATCGGGGTAGCAATAGACATAATGTAATCTAAAGATCGAGATAAGACACACCTGTGTGCCGAACAAAAGACTGAGCAACAACGGAATGAGTAGAACCCGTATCAAACAAAATAGAAGCCTCATGATTACCAACTAAAAGAGTGCCAGAAACACTCGACCACCCTGACGATGACCTCTATTGCCACCATTATCACCACCTCCACCATTTCCACGTGGCCCGGTACAATCTCTAGCCATATGACCCATCTGTCCACACAAGAAGCATACACCGGTGAGTCTGTGGCACTGCCTCCCCGGATGATTAGCCCCACAAGTAGCACAAGGAACTATCAGAATAAGATTTGGGTTACCCCCACCAGCTTGTCCCGGATAACGACCATGATTCTGCCCTTGCTGACGATTCTGCTACTGCGGACGATTCTGACCATTCCAAGGTAGCTACAGCTGATGATTCTGCCCTTGCTGAGGCATCTGCTGATAACCCCTATTTGGATTCTGGCCATGCCACTGCCCTGTTGACCACCATGATTCCTATTCAACTGACCACCCTGACTTCTCCCATGCTGAACTGAAGTTTGACCCTGCTGGTCATCTCTGTCCCACTTTCGACTCCCATCTAGTTTAGAAGACCGAAAATCCTGTCGCTCCATCTCAATATTCTTTGTCGATTGCCATCGCCGACACTACATCAAAGAAACTTGTTGTTAATAAGATGTCATGATATACCTATAATGAATCGCCACTTGAACTTCTCTCTTCGCTGTTCATTGTAGCCCCTGCAGGTTCCCCAAAGCTCGCCAAGCTAGTGAACTTCGTCATAAAATCTGTGATGGACTCATCATCTTTCTGTTGAATAGACAGATACTCTTTTGCATAGGCCTCTTTATCAGCAGCTGGAAAATACTACTGATAAAAGACCTCACAAAACTCGCCCAATTGAGTGCCTCAAGATAACCATCACCTTTTGTTACTTTTGTCTCCTTCCCCACCTCTGCAAGCATCCCCTTCTAGCTTGAAGTCGCAAGCAACACTTTCTCGATTATCCGAGCACCCCAACACATCAAATATCTTCTAGGTGAGCAATCCAATTCTCGTGCATCAATTGAGCTCTGAGTCGAATCGAATGCATGTGGTTTTCGCTTCAAACCTCTCCAACCATACATACATCTAACCACCGCCGCTTTCAAGACCATCTCAGATTCCCTTCCTCAATATTTGTTTGTCGACCATTATTTCTCGAAGTTCTCTTGCTCAGAATTTCTAGTGGTATACCGCATTGCATTGCATGTACAACCTGTGCCACCAATCGAGGTAAAGCCCGATTCATCGCTCGATTCACCAAGGTAGCCAATTGAGCATTCATCTCGATCATTAGTCGCTTCAATGGGTGACCTCACCTCTTCCCTATTGTTACCTCGCCTCCCAACAACTCTGGTGGATCTACGAGCCATCTAAGAAAGAGATAACGATTATAAACAAAGCAGATTAGGGATAAATTCAAATATAACGGATATAATAGCTGAACAAAAAATTAAATGAAACAGAAACCTAACCCAGAAGTCTACCCATAACTCATAGGTCAAACCTAATTAGGCTTTCTACAAGAAAGAACCTAAGCTCTGATACCAACTCTGTAATACCCCCTTTCCGAAATAGAAAGAGAGGTTACCCATGTAACAACCCGATATTTTCTATACAAATAAATTATAAATTTTGCGTATAATTTTTTTTTGTATTTATTAAAATAAATATGGGGAATATATGCCAAGATAATGTGTATATGTATTTATGTGATATACTTATTACATGAATGATTTTAAATAATTTTATTTTAGAATTATTGATCATTATAAATTATATTCTTATCATAATTAATTTTATAGTAGAATGGTTTTATTAATTATTTTCCATGAAGATATAATCATATATTATTTATATAATATATGAAATGATTTTAGAATTATTATAATAATTATATTTTGATTTTTTAGTGATATAATTATATATTGTATATATATGGACTGACAATGATTGGTCAATTATGGTGTTATGTGACAAACTCTTGTATTACTGTGTGAAACCCTAATTACAAATTTTAGAAAACTAATTTTATTTTATTTTAAACCCTAAATGAAAGCTTCGTAACCTAATTATACATTAGGTGAGACAATTAAATAACCTAAGGATTATGGTAATAAGGAAATGTTAGTATTTAATATGTATACTAACTTATGTGGATAATCTTGTTATTTCAAGTGACTAATAATTTTAAACCTATTTCTAGTAAACCTAATTAGGTTATGAGCTAAAGTCACATGTATAAGTAATTAAATTTCATAAGATTGGGAATGGAAACCCTAAATAAACAATTTGGGTAACATATATTAAAATTGTTAGACTATGTTTATTACATGGCCCAAAACAATTAAAGGAGAAGCCCAAAAGAAATAAAATGCAAACCAATACTTAGCCCACTTAATTAAGGGTATTTTAGACATTTGATTTATCTAATTTATGAATTAAATAAAAGCTAAATGAAGGAATTAGTAGGCATTTATATAGCTGGCCCCATTAGGCCTTTTAAGGCAACTAATTAAGCTAAACAATGTCCATAATTAGTAACTCTTACACACAAGTACATGGTTGTCAAGCTCTCATTGGTTGCAAATCTATTAAGCACATTTAATCACATGATTAGGCTCATTTGGAAGAGATAAGGTGAAGCTTTTTATCCAAGGGACAATAAAAGTATGGGGAATATTAGTTAATCACCCCATTCATTTGCTAGATCATTTGCATTTCTCTTATTCTCTTTCTTCTTCTTTTCTCCCAAGATAGCAATCTTCAAAGAGAGAAAAGAGAGAGAGGGTTCGGTTTAGTGAGAGAGAGAGAGAGAGGTGTGCTAGTTTATTTATGCACCCTAAGCTTATACTCTACTTTGGTAGATCAAGGAAGGTTGCCATTAAATCAAGGTATAACCTAACCTTCATCTTCATCTTCTACTTTGTTTTTTTTGCTTGAGTTTTGTTGGGGTTATGAAAAAATACTCAAGATACCCTAGTCCTACATATCATCATGTATGGAACTAAGTATCTTGAGTGTTAGATAAAAGGCGTAGAGGAAGAATATGAGCATATGTTCTCCAAGGGTGAAAACTCTTATTTTCTTCCACTAAATCTTGTATAACTCAAGTTTTACAACTTGGATTTGTGATCCTTCGAAGGGGGGGGGGGGGGGTGCTAGATACATGAGTTATCTAGTAAACCCAAGTGATAGAATACAAATCTAGAAAGTTTTGAAACCTTTGGGGCTGTTTTCCCCAAAATAGTCCACTTGGAATGTTAAGGGTTCAAAAACCATAAAATAGCTTCTGTCCCGTTTTTCTAGGGTCTGTTTCGGATAGTTTCATGTCTGTTAAAAATCTAGGAAAATTCACAGAGGTACCTTGAGAAGTTATCTACATGTAGGAAAAAGAACGGACACGTTTCGAGTTATAGATTGTGCGTAATGACTATTTCCGTAAAGGACTCCTAAATATTTACCTTCAAATATCTCACTGTGTATACACTGGAAAATTCCGAAATTTTTACAGTAGCTTCATATATGTTAGGAGAGCATACCCAAACTTTCAGATTTTTTGGAGCAAAACTCAATTTATAAAAAATGAAGCAAGATCTGAGTGTTTTGGGAACTTTAAAAATAGTAGATCATTTTCTAAAATTCCAGAAAAATTTGGGGATCCTTGTGGGTTCATATTCTGTCAAAATTCAGAAGATGCGAATTTGTGGAATCACTTTGCTATTTTTCCTAAAAATGATTAAGTTATGAATAAAAAGAAATAAATAGTTAAATGATGTCTTTAATAAGAAAAATGTGATTTTTATGCTTGAATACTCATAATATATCATATCATGACTATCTTAGAGCATTTTGGTAATTTATAATAAGAAATATTATTTATGAATTTTATGGATATTAAATAAATGGTTTTATAAAGGGTGAACAATTAAAATAAATTGTTTATCGATCTAATAAATTATTAAAATATTATTATGATATTAATAATATTAGAATATGATATTGTTAAGTAAATAAAAATATTAAGATTAAAACTTTATTAAAATATTATTAAATGGTTAATCATATTTGATTTAAAAATTAATAAATGATTAAAGTATTATTAAATGATTAAAATATTAATCTTAGATTTAAAATATTATTAAAAGATTAATAATATTAAATTAAAGTATTATTGGATGATTAAAATATTATTAAGTAAATAATAATATTCTAGATTAAATAAATGCTATTAAAATGTAATAACATTAGTAAAGGAATAAAATATTATTAAATGATTAATAATATTAGTAAATGAATAAAAATATTATAAGTAAGATATTATTAAAGTAATAATATTAATGCATGATTAAAATATTATTAAGATGATTAATAATATTAGTAAAGTATTGAAATATTATTAAGATGTTAATAATATTAGTAAGCGAATAAAAGTATTATTAGCGTAACTAATAATACTAAGAGGTGAATTAAATAATATCAAGATTAATAATATTAGTAAATGAATAAAATATTAATACTATTGGTAAATGAATAAAAGTATTATTAATAGTTTAATAATAATTAAATGATAATAGAATTATTTGATATTTAAATCATTTAATAATGATTTTGATGTTGAAAAATTCATGATAAATTAAGAAATATTTATTAAGTCATTTAAAATAATATGACCGATACTTACATGAGATATTGAACGTTGGAATAGAGTCTTAGACTCGATAATTACCTCGATAAAAGTCGT
Organism: Panax ginseng; assembly: GCA_020205605.1. Classification (NCBI taxonomy): domain Eukaryota; kingdom Viridiplantae; phylum Streptophyta; class Magnoliopsida; order Apiales; family Araliaceae; genus Panax; species Panax ginseng. Next base: position 32,567,649 of record CM035127.1, on the reverse strand, counting down.
TTAAGATAATTATTATATATTTTTAAATTGATCCGAACTTAGATATTTTGGTCGTATTAATGTTTGTTTGTGATGCAACGATATTGAACATGTGTGATAATGTGATTAGATTATGTCGATTGTGAAATGCAAGATTACTATATGTTATAGTATATTGTTCTAATCGAACTAATGATCCGATTAATGATAGGTCGTGATATAAAAGATTAAACTAAGTTCGTATTATAAGCAAAACAAGATCGCATAAGTATCCTACCTTTGCATTTTTTTTTATGCAATGGACATGAGTAAGAACGTTTCAGAATTATATTATTACTGTACAGATTATTAACCCTATATTATATACTCTCATTGATTATCAACATGTTAGTATATGGTAATTCAGATATATATTCTGTTCGTTAATTTCTATAAATGGTTATACAAGTGTCCCCACTTGGATAATCATTGCATTTAATCACATGTTGATACACCTTTGTTAATTACCCATATACATATATGTTGATACACCTTTGCTAATTACCCGTATACAATCCAGATGCATGCACAACAAAACACCAAATGGCCAACTCCCACCGGAGCACAAAACGGAGACGCTGTGGACTGATCACACCGCAATGGAAAGTGTCATGCCTCGTTGCGAAGAGGACATGCCTGTGGTACCCCCACAGGTGGTTATAGCTCAGGTATACCCTACGGTATTCTAACAAGGATACCATGTCACAACACATGCGACATAACATCAACAAAATGAGTTTCTAATATGTACATGTTAAACTGAAATGAATCATCAACTCAAAGTCTCCAAAAATATTAACATGTACTTTCTATGAGAATCAAAATAAATACAAAAGATGATACATTAGATCAAAAGTACAAATATGAGTTCCAACTATGAACACCAAAATGAACTATCAAAATAAATTGACAAGGAATAATCATGAGATGCAATACTAAATTTCGAAATGAATAACGAAAAGAACAAATTAAAAACAAAAGAGTCTCGCTGAAAAAGTACAGAATTCGTACCTGGATTAAACAATGAAATACCCAAAATTATATTCCAAAAACTCGTTTATACTCTCTCCGTTCAATCTAAATAAAATAAAATAAAATTTTATTACAAATTTAACAATCTCTAACATAATATTATTTAATTTATTATTAAGTAAATTTATAATTTTTATCATTAGAATAATTAATTAGTATACAAAATTTTCAATTTAATTTATAATAACATAAAGTGGGTTAATATAAAATAAAAAGTATAATTTATATATATATATATATATATATATATATATATATATATATATATATATACATACCGTATCATATAATTTATATATATACTGTAGTCTCGACATAATGAGTTTATATATATATATATATATAGATATTACCGTATGAAATATATATATATACCTGCAAATCAAAAATTTATATATACATATATATTACCGTAATATATATACACATTATTATACCATATATATATTTCTGCAATCCTTCACATGTGAGTCTAAATCCTTATTTGATTACCCAAGTACTGAATAAATTGAAAAAAAAGACACTTACCATATTATCAATTGATGACTAAATTTCTTCTCTCAGCCGCTGATCTTGTTCCTTTATGTTTTTGTTTTCCAACTAGTTTTAGACGTAATGAGATAGTTAGGTTTTGGGTATTTATTTATTAATTAATATATCTTAATAACTCTCCTAATGTTAATAGAATTAATTAAATAGTACTTAATATACATTAAACCCAATTAAAATTTAAGGTCCAAATTGTACTAAATTAATTTACCCATCTCTTATTAATATTTATTAGCCCACACAAATTAAATAACTAGTTTGACCCAAAATAAATGACAAAGTCCAATTAATATGTTTTAAAACAAAGAAATTTTTATTATTCAATATTTATTTATTTATTAATTTTTACCAGGTATTACATCGTCTTTCGTCAATCATTCTGACAACGAAGTTTTAACAACCCCAACACTTGATATGTATAACACATGCTACTCCTAAGTACTCACGAGCACATAAGTCATTAACACACAAGCACATGGAGTTTTTTTTTTATCTTCAATGAATTTTCTTAATTCATTCCTTAGAACTCGATAAGAGTTTATCACCTCTATGTTTTCGATGTCCTAGAAGGTTATAGCCTAAGGTTTCCCCACCTAAGGTTCATAACCTAAAGCTTTGATACCAACTTGTGACACCCCCAAATCCGGGTACTTCAATTCCACAAATTTGGTGTGTTACCCATAAACAAAAGATCTAACTAAACTCAAAAGCTTAAATAATAAATCTCCCATCAAGGGTTACATAATCTCAAGATAAATCCCAGGTCATCTAACCTTTATTACAATCATCAGCCGAAAATTAAACATGATCATAATTACATCTATTATATAAGCTTCATAAATAAAAGGTAAATTAAACGTTGTCGTCTAATCAAGCATTTTGTCCCTGCCCTTGCTTGTAGAAAGCTCTTCAAACTTCTTAACTTCATTTGCATTGTTTTATGCAAGAGTGAGCAAACAATTGCCCACAAGAAGGATAATATACAATAACATATTATGAATGACAATTAACTGAGCTTTCAATGGTAAAGTGTTCTTACCAGAACAATAAACTTTAATTCAACTACTATGAGTTCAAAGGAATAATGAACGTTAAGTTAACAATAGATATCAACATCAAAGAATACAATGAGGGTCACAAGACCACGAACTATACTCTAGGTCTCAAGTATTTCTACTTTAACCTTTAATGCCTAAAAGACTATAATCATCATCTATGTCCTAGGTTAATGTGTGTTTTCATCAGAAGCTTTAATAGTCTAAACGACTATATGGACCATCATCCTGCACTCGGTGAGCAGCTGACCCTTTGTACTTCATGTATTATAAAACATTTTAACGCTTATTGCGTATTTCTAAAATAATCCCCTAATAATAGGGTTGTTCATCTCAGCTTAGATTATCAGGTTCCGAACCAAATGAAGTTTGGTTGGGAATTAGCTTCCAAGGAATTCTAGATCGTTAGAATGCTCATCAACCAAGTACTGGTTGAATCAGATAGAAACAAATAACTATTCAAGAGTTTGATTATAATATCTTCATGAACAAGGTATATCGATGAATCAATAAGAGCTAGAGTATTAACAATTTCTAAATTGAACAAATGTTATTATCGACAACATGCTTTCAAAATTTGTGTAAGTCCATATGCAAACCAAAGGAAGTTTAGTTTGAGTTGATTTCAAAGGTAATTTAGAGTTTAGAACATTCATCAACTAAGGATTAGTTAAATTGGTAAAGAATCGCTAGGAAACTTAGAGTTTGGTACAATAATGTAAGATAATACAATGACATTGGAGAACGAAGGTCAAACAACTGTTATTAGTAGCTGAATAAACACATTTCTTATAACAAAATTACAGACTTTGAATAACCAAGGTATTCTCGCTTGGAATAAAGAAATAAAGATTAATTAACTTGCTCAACAGTAAATGAGAGTTAAAGAACTTGTATAACAATAAATTTCTCAACAAAAGATTAGAAATAGAGAACTTGCAAAAGTATATCATGACAATGAAAAGTAACCTTGTTGAATAATAAAGTAGTAAAGGTTAGGGAACTTGACTCGTGCATAGGTTAAACAATCACTACTCACGTTCACCACAAGTCCTACACATACCATATGTATTGACAATACACATTAGTTACACTAATATTAGTTTCATATAGCTCACTAACAACATCACATCTTTTCATGAACATCACTATTTAGCTTTATTACAACTACTTAAATGATCATGTCATTGCATCACATACACATTAACAACTTGATACAACATCCTATTATATGTCCAACATGTTATCATTAGGTTATACTAACGTACAAAGAATTGCACTTGCATTCGTGCATCCCGATGCCCTCCGATTGCCTCCAAATACATAACAGTCCTAAAGATGACCATTTTGACCCTTCATAACGATTTCAAATTGAAACACTTAAAGAATAAAAGTTATAGGTCTACTTGCCTCGTTTTGGATCATCTTGAACCGCATCAATCGGAGTGCGTATAAAAACGTTATGCCCATTTTAGTAAACTATGTTCTTTTAGTTTTTTTTCCAAAATTGGCTTGGCAGACTACCCCTCTCTGACGGTATATTTGCAGGGGGGCTCATTGTATGGGGTCACTTCATTTTTTTTGATTTTATGCTCTTTAACACTACAGAAAGCCAAATTAGGCATCCAAACTCCTTTCTAACAACTATACCAACCTATCTAAGGTATAATAGGTTTACAGAAACATAATCTAATGTTTTCTAACACGTTTCTAGCCATCTAAACAACATAGACATCCAAATTACAACTATTAATTTTCACTATTTTTTCTAAAACTTCACTTTTTGAAAGTTTCAGTGAAAATCATCACTGTGCTTTCGTTTTTCAACCAAAACGGTTAATTTAACATACTATGCTTATGTTTATTCATCCTCTTTCGAATTCAATAGTCAATTTATATATTATACAACTAATTAAACCTTAATTTTACTTTAAAGTAAGCCATATTCATATATGTTCATACCAATTCACTGTAATATGATTTTCTTCACAAAATACATACTTAACATGAATTCATTGACTATACTCATATATAAACTTATGAAAACAATTTTATAACAAATAATTTATCATATAAAACTATATACAACAAGCAATTCAACCTTCACAAAAGTTTTTACATAGAATTTTAGAAGAGAATATGACTACAATTTTTTTTGAAAAATACAAGCAAGAGGATACCTTAATTTTAGAAGATGATGGCTATTCTTTTGATTATGAAGCTTTCTTTTTCCCCAATTCCTCTCTCTAGACTTCTCCCAATTCTCTCTTACTTTTCTCTGTATTTTTTTTTCTTCTCTTCTTTTTTCTTCTTCTGAGTCTTTCTCCCTATTCTAAACTCTAACTTACGTATTAAACCCAATATAACGTATAGGTAATAATATATGTATTAAGTATATAATATAATTATAACTTTAACTAACATTAGTTTTTTTTCTTAAACTCAAAAGCCATAAGGCTTGTTTGGCTAACTAACTAAAAATTAACCCATAAAATCTTACACCTTGTTTGGTAAAACAGATTTAAATTAAAGACTTAACATTCATTAAGTCTTGTTTGACAAAAACTGAATTAACCTCCCTTAACTTATTTTAATAACTCCTTTATAATATAGTTTATGGTCACACTTTAATTAATTAAATTTTAATATTCAATTTAATTAATTCTAATAACAAGTTATTAAATTAATTCACCACATAAACCAATACGACATAATTATAATTTTATTTATAATTATAATTTAATTTAATTAACCAAATATTAAAATATTATCTCATGATGATCAATTTCTTAACTCGTTAATTATTTATTCAACAAATAAATAATCAAATCAAATCAAATTAAATAAATATTTATTCTACAATAAACACATTAATTAAATATTTATATAATTCCATAAATAAATTAAATTACAATTTAAATTTTTGGATTGTTATATCCTTCCCTCCTTACAAGGATTCTGTCCCCAGAATCCCAACTCAAGCAATTCGTTCATCACATAAACCATCCCATAACCCATTGGTTACTTACTTTGGGCTTTAGCTTAATTAACTAAGCTTAATCATTTTGGGCTTACATTAAAACATCTTTGGGCTTTACTTTACAAACACTTAAGCTTGCACATTTAATTCTATTAGACTTTATAATACCCAATATTTGGTTTTAACATTAGTTTACATTGGGCTTAACCATTTTCATACTTGGCTAACATAATACTTAACACATCCTACAAGTTCATTTCTTTTGGCTTAAAGCCTTATAACATATTTTATACGTATTAATTCTCGTATTCTCATTCGTATACTTAGTCAATATATACGACATACCATCACTCATACACACTCGTATAATACTTCGTATCGTACTCATATTCATTACTTCATATAATACCTACGTATTATACGATCATTACTTAATTCATTGTACGCGCTTTAAATTCCTTCTCGGAAGTCACTTTCCCTAAACATTAGGTTTTAAGTCCGCAGGCGAAATATTACGTTTTGCATAACTGAAATATTATTGGATATTCCATCTCACCTCGATATTCTATCGTTACGTATCTCTCAGAAGTTCAAAAATAATTTCCGAGCATAAATGCGTGAATAATGTTTTTCGGAAAATTTCTCGGAAAGCTTTTATTTTCGTCTTGGAAATTCAAACACTTTAATTCTATCACGTAGCCAAAAGCCTACGATGTTCTGACATGTTTAGGTCATATAACGACCTTCAATTAGCTTGCTCCCATAAATAATCAATTAATTTCATTTAATCCTTATAATTAAATAAAATTTTAATTCTTCTAAAAAATCGATTTTCTCGGGCATTACATTCTTCCCCCCGTATAAGGATTCTATCCCCAGAATCTCGCTAATAATTATATAAACAAATGAGAAAAATTTTCTTCATTTTAATCTCGAGTTCCCACAATGCTTCTTCGACATTGTGGTTCTTACATTCACCTTCACTTAAGGTATTATCTTATTTTACATGACTTGTCACTTCCTATCAATAATTTGAGTCAGAAGTTTAAACACTTATTAACCTATTACGCTATCTTCCTTTATTGATCCTTCTTTTAACTCGGAATTATATAAAACTCAAATTCCTCCTTCAAAAAAAGACTATACTTAGTCTTCTATTTATCCTGCGTCATCTTCTTCATTCGGTTGCATTTCTCGTTACCTAGTTGTACTTACTTAACTCGTTCCATTATCGTGGATTAAGTCTATGTTGTGAATAACATTTCTACTACTTCATTCAATACCTTAACTTCTAACTCTGATCTTGCCATCTCCATTATTAACTCATTCTGAGTCGCTAACTTCGATAGATTTTCCCTACCCTTCCTTACTTCACGCATTGTCTACTACGTTTACCATCTCTATATGATATAAGATATCAAAATCCTCTCTCTACCGTATAAATAACTCCTTCTGTGTGGAGATATATTTCAGACTCTTAAAATCCGTGTATATCTTACACTTCTCCCTGTATAAATACTATCTTCAGAAATTTTTAATTTAAAACTACAGTTGCCAATTCTAGATCATAAGTAGGATATACCTTCTCATAATCCTTTAACTGACGTGATGCATAGACAATGACATTGCCATGCTATAAGAGCACGCAACCTCGTCATCTATGCAAAACATTGAGATACACTACAAAATTCCTCGTATCATGTGATAAAGACAATACAGGTGCCTCACTTAACCTTTCTCTTAATTCCTATGACGCTAATGGTACCTTCAACCCTAGCACCTCACAAGGGTATCTATCAATTTGCCACCGACCCGTTTAGTGCCCCTTACGGAAAAATCTAACTTCAGGACATTAGTCAACCCAAATGTCATAACTAGAAACTTGTCATAGCTACAACGAGTTCAGAACGTCATCTTAGGTACCTCCTACTTCTTCCTTACTTTCAATCAACTATACCTCGTACACAAATCTATCTTAGAAAAATTCTTTGCCCTCTTCAACTGATCAAATAGACAATCGATCCTGGGCCATTGGTATTTATTCTTAATTACTAACTCACTCCTATTACGATAGTCGATACGCAACCGCAATGACTCATCCTCTTCCTTAACATCCTACTAACTTGCGTAATGGTTGGACAACCATAACGTTTCGGTGATTTATTACTGTAATTTTACTACCTTGGGTTTTCTGAAAAATTGAAGATTCACACTTTTCTTATAACTATTTATTATAACTCTATTGTTAATCAACCCATTTATACCGAGAATTTCTTCAAATTCTCTCAACATTAACAGTACTTATTTACCCACACTTACTTATCTTTAATATCCATGAAATAATTTTCACGAATCCAATCAACGAAAGTTATTTCCTCCTCCTCTACCATAATGTTTAAAGGTATTTATAATCCCTTTCCAGACAGACTTCTAGATGAGTCTTTCCACATGTCTTACACACTTTGATCTTACACTTAGGATCCCCTTGTCCCACTCTAGTATTCTCAGAGTTAAAATTCCTTTCTTTTTGGCATACTACCACTATTACTGGTATTCTCTGTCTTGGTTCCTCTTTCTCCCTTGCTCTTATTCTTCCTCTCTTAATGGTATTGAGTCAACACCTCACTACCATCCTCTGCTATAATTACCTTCTCCAGAATGGTCTCATAGAAAACCCTCTGGAACCCTGCAATCCTACTATAGAGCCAGGGTTTTAGGCCCTGCTCAAACCTACGAGCCTTCCTCTCCTCAGTGTCCACTTGGTGTGGAGCAAACCTTGCTAATACATTGAATTTGGCCGCGTACTGGGGAACCATTATGTCCCCTAGTTTAAGTTCTAAGAACTTAATCTCCATCCTCCCTTGCATGCTTGTAGGGAAATAATTCTCGAAGAAAACCTTGTTGAATTGTTCCCATGTTACCACATCTGTTCTAGTCCCACCCTGGTGAGCCTCCCACCAAAAGTTGGTTTCCCCTTTCATCATGTAAGTCGCAAAAGAAATCCTTTGCGCCTCAGCTACGTTTGTAATAACAAACGCCTTCTCTATTTCTTTTACCCAGGTCTGGGCCTCTATTGGGTTCGTCATTCCTTTGAACTCCGGTGGACCTACGCTTTTAAACTCTTTAAAGGTAGTCGTTTTGATTACTCTAGGTTTCGCGGGTACTCTACCCCCGGTTTGGTTAAATGCAGCCATTAATAAATTAATGAACTCTTGCATAGGGTTGTTTTGACCCCTTTGGTTATCATTATGTGATTCCGCTTTCGAATTATGTTATCTTCTCCTTGGCGGCATTTTCTAATAAAATTTCATTATTATCTATTTACTTACTTTGTTATTACTCGCTACATACCAACTCACACCATAACAAATCATCTCAATGAAAACTTCATTATATTCATATGCTTCTTCATAGTTTGAAACTATTTACAATTTGCGTTCATAGCCAAAAGCTATTACATTTTTATCCCAAAATAGTACCTCACAAAAGTTGAGATTTACTAAAGACTACCCTGTTATACAAAAGAGGGTTTTACGTCTCTACACACATACTTATAACTATGAACTTCTAATAATGCATAATAGCATCCTCGTGTTTCTCATTCGCAATCATCGCTACAGTATCCCGACTAATCGTATGACGGGTTTGTCTTGACTCATTGGAATAACAAACAACTTTCAGCTTGAAATCTTTATGAGCACTCTCATGGATGTAAGACATCCGTGCTATCTTCCGGTCCTTCTCCCCCAGTTCTTTACGAAGCTCATCGACCTCCTTTTTAAAATCCCTAGCCTTATTTATCATGAGCACCTTCTCATCATGCTCTGACTCAAAATCTGCTTCTGCAGACTCCTTCGCTACATAATGAGCACTAATCTCTTCATTCTGATTCTGCACAACTGCACTCAGTTGCACGTTTTTGTCAAGCTCTGCCAGATAAAATGATCTCATTACATCTGAAGGTGATGACTCTAGTGCAGGTACCACCGTTTCAACCGATGTTACCTCCATTCCTTCCTCCACATCATTCATCATATTAAGGTATGATGTTATATCCATCTCTCCCTCAGAGTATTCCTCCTCAGAAAAGTACTCCTCTGGCTCCGACTCCTCTAGACTCACTATTGGTACCTCCGCCACTGGCATGGGTACATGCTCTACTCGGTTCACAAGCTCTTCGCTCACCACATGTATATCTCTATACATCAAGCTATTGATCGACATACTACAATAACACATAACATGTTGATTAGTACATAACACACACTAGTATAAGCACAAATCACATTTAATTTATTTAGGGTTACTTTCCATCTTTTAAATCTTTCGGTACTGAGTTTCCTCAATACCTTATTAACTCGTTCGACTTAAGTAAAGCTCGAGTTTACTTCCTTCGGACTTCTCTTCCTTAACGAGGTTATTAGCCTAAGGTTCTTCCCCCCTTAGGTTTTATAACCTAATGCTTTGATACCAACCTGTGACGCCCCCAAATTCGAGTCTCTTTCATCCCGACATATGGTGCTCCACGATGCTACAGTTCACACAAACATTCAATTGAAATGCCTCAAAAGAATGAATATGTTTTATATATATTCCAAAACAATACTACCATTCCCCAAGTTCTTTATAACCGTTACATTTGTTCTTGTCATAATATCAAATATTATCATTACAAACCTATACTATTACATAGGTAATCTACAAGTTCGCTTTAGCCTTCCCTTTATTCTTGTCGAATCCTCCTGTCCATTCGGTCTAAGATGCATTCATATGGTTCAAGCAAGGGTGAGCATAACAAGCTCAACAAGTAATGTGTTATGTTGTGATGCCCCCAAAATAGGTATACATCACCCATCTTGGGTCGCCAAATACATGGTATAAAATTCAAATACAACTTAATTATACAACAGTTGTGTAAAATACGACAAAATATAATCTAAGAGTTTTTAATAAGAATATTGTCATCTAGACAATATACAAACTCAATGGAGTCCCCATTATATTTATTGTCACACTATTTAACAGAATATTGAGGACTACTAATGCTATCATCTGGACCGTCACTCCGTTCCCCGACTAGTCCCGGCTACGTTCTCATTTCCTTAAGAGAACAGTGAAAGAAAGGGTGAGCTCAACTAGCTATTTGGAGAATTGTATTTAATACTTTATTGATGGATATCATTATTACATATTTGAAGTCATTAGTGCTCTATTTACTTATTTTGAGTTTTGTTGTGCTTTGCACGTGACCTCCTTTCCTTTTCGGGAATGGGGTGTTACAGAACCCGGGTCAAATCCCGAGTCCGTAACAAATCTCGGGTCAAATCCCAAGTCCGAATCGAATCAAATCCATCAAAATAAGGCTTCAAACTACTAGCCCAATAGTATCTTCTTAGGTAATCTTAGCCCACCACAGGCTCCCAAAAGGTCATGACATGAACGTACTATTGGTAGTAACTTATTTTCTTATATGCAGACATTTTTTCCCCTATCTTTCGATGTGGGACTGGGGTGTTACAAACTCCCCCACTTAAATTTTTGACGTCCTCGTTAGAACCGATCACACACACGGCCCAAAGATCTTTGCCTCTATAGCCATTGTGGGATAATACCGGTTGGCTTCGTGTCCCCACCTCCGAACCTCCATCTCTCCATTGTGGGTTAATACCACCAGCCTTTGTGTCCCCACCTCTGGCAACTCGATCTGATAACCCAGCCCAAGCTTTCGAGAGTCGGCTTTGATACCATATTAAACAACACGGGTCAAATCCCGAGTCCGGAACAAATCTCGGGTCAAATCCCAAGTTCGAATCAAATCAAATCCATCAAAATAAGGCTTCAAACTACTGGCCTAATAGTATCTTCTTGGGTCATCTTAGCCCACCACAGGCTCCCAAAAGGTCATGTGACGCCCCCAAATCCGGGTCTCTTCCAACCCGACAGATGGTGCTCCACGGTACTACAGTTCACACAAACATTCAATTGAAATACCTCAAAAGAACGAATATGTCTTACATATATTCCAAAACAATACTACCATTCCCCAGGTTCTTTATAACCGTTACATTTGTTCTTGTCATAATATCAAATATTATCATTACAAGCGTATACTATTACATAGGTAATCTACAAGTTCGCTTTAGCCTTCACTTTATCCTTGTCGAATCCTTCGATCCTTTCGGTTTAAGCTGCATTCATATGGTTCAAGCAAGAATGAGCATAACAAGCTCAACAAGTACAATAATTTCATTTAAAAAGCATGCTTGAAACATAGGAATCGTATATCTTCAGTATTTGGATAATAGTTACGAAGTACTATCAATACTTCAAAATAGCTTTCCTTTTCCTTCAAAACATTTTACAATAACAATATTCAGTAAAACATCAATTCTGGTCCAAGACCAGGGTTAAATGCTTTCTAGAGTCATTTGTATTATAGGTCGATTTACAAATGGGTCATTGAACTTTTTTTTCTTATGATCAACTCATTGAACTCGATTTTTCTAACAAAAGTTAAAAAAATCATTAAACTGTTTGATTATCTGAAAAAGTACACATCACGCAATGAGTGTAAAATTATTACAAAGGTGATGTGGCTTTTTTTTCAGGTGATGGCGATAATTATATGGATTTCTAGGAAATTTTTATGAAAAAATGACATAAATGTTTTAAAGTATAATATAAATTATAAAATTATAAAATTAAAAATATTTTAAAATTAAAAATCTTTTCAAATTAGGACATTAAATTTAGAATTGAGTGTGATAATTTTTTCTTTTCTAACTAGGATAAATAAATTTATACTTTTACATTTTTATAATTTTTATCAAATAATTTTAATTTTATCAAATAATTTTATTTTAAAATTATACAAAATTTAATTTTATCAAATTTAAGAAATAATTAATTTTATTAAAAAACAAATTTTTTTATAAAAAATGTAATTTTTTATTTTTTAATAAAACTAATTAAAAACAAACTTTTTTAATAAAATAATAATTTTTTTATTAAAAAAATAGCATTTTTATTTTATTTTTATAAAAAAAGCTGCATTTTTTATATTTTTATTAAAAAACTCCATTTTTATTTTATTTTTATAAAAAAACCACATTTTTATATTTATTTTTATTAAAAAACAACATTTTTTAATAAAAAAAGCTGCATTTTTTTATAAAAAAAGCGCATTTTTAATAAAAATAATTATTTCTTAAATTTGATTAAATTAAATTATAAAATTAAATTTTATATAATTTTAAAATAAAAATTATTTGATAAAATTACAATTATAATAAAAAATTTTGATAAAATTAAAATAAAAATTATTTCATAAAATTAAAATAAAAATTATTTGATAAAATTAAAAATTATTAGATAAAATTTATTTGCATGTAAAAGTACAAATTTATTTATCCTAGTTAGAAAAGAAAAAAATTATCACCAAATTGACTCAATTCTAAATTTAATGTCAGAATTTGAAAAGAATTTTAATTTTAAAAGATTTTTAATTTTATCATTTATATTATACTTTAAAACATTTTTTTCAAAAAAATTTCCTAGAAATCCACATAATTGCTGCCACATCACACAAAAGGCACCACATCAGCTTGTAATGGACACTCAGCCGCTGATGTGTACTTTCCGTTAACAGTCAAACGAGTTTAACGGTTTTTTTAACTTTTTGTTAGAAAAATCGAGTTTAGTGAGTTGACTGTAAGAAAAAAAGTTCAGTGACCCATTTGTAAGTCAGCCTATAGTACAGTGACCTAGAAAGCATTTAACCATCCAAGACCATAAGTGTTTCACAATTTCTTTGAAAAAGGACAACCCGACACGAAGTCCGTAAGTCCGGCATCACTTACGAGCACTTCTAGGTGATCAGTCTATAGTACTCTATGTTGATCAACACTACATCCATTAAATGTGTGTACGTTTAATTTGTGGCAACCTCGCGTGCCCATCGAATACTCGATAAAAATACATTTGTTTATTCATATTCAGGCTTACCTTGAATCCGTACCAAACAATTGGCATAGAATAGTGTTAGCAATTCTATATTGAAAGACTTGTAAATAAATCAATCAATCTATCAAGATTAGTCTAGCCAAGTTAAAACTGGCATCGACTCTTTCTTTAAAACCATTCATGCATCTCATAACTTGAATCATTTGAAAACCTGGCTAACACAAAGGTTAGACAAGCGTTTAAGAAAAACTTGCCTTCAGCGTCTGCTACAGTAAAATTACGTTTCCTTTGAGTCTTTACAGTCTCTACAACACATAATCACATAACATACCACATTAGGTCATGATTGAACATATATAGTTCCTAAAGAATCTTACCCTTCTTCTCAATCTAATCCTGTATTAGATTTGTTATTATCGGTTCCGGCTTGTCGTCGTTCTTTATATCATTCTTACCAACTTCGTTCTCTTCTTTAACTTAACTAAAATTATTTCAATAATATAACTCGATTTGAGTTAATTATCATTCTTCCCGGCTTACTAACGTCCTTATGTTATTAATCGACACTTAATCGTCATTGGTTACATACACGTATTGCATACCGTTCGTGTTCACATTTAATTGACTTATTTTAACCCTAAGTGATCATACATGGGGTTTAATCATAACTTAATAAGGTTTTATTAAGTTCCTTAGTTCATCGTTATCAATTTCCATTCAGGCTCTACTTGTAACCATTCTTTACTCTCTAGGTTTTAATAATTTGGTAACATGCAAGGCTAAGTTATTACTTTGTTATCTACGCCAAGATCATGGCGTCACCTTTTAGGGCTTGGAGACCAGACTCGGCGCTAGTCTTCTTTGTTACGGGTCGCTCTGCGGCGCGAGTCTCCAAGGGATGAAGTTAACTTTGGTGCTGCGGCGCTGGCTATTTGGATTGGAGTCGCGCCGTGGCGCGGACTCTGTGCCACATACAATTTTGACAGATTTTTTACTTTGTGAGATTCCCGGCCTCGTAACTTCTTCATTATAAGTCCGAATTAGCTCGTTCAAGAGCGTATGGTTCACAAATCACAAACTCTACGTGATCATGCAAGAATTTTATCTATTCAACTTTGTTTTCTAAAAATTCACCTATTAGTCTATTTTTAACAAAAACGATAAACGTTCGTGAATTCAACGCTCGTTTTTTCGTTCTAAGTCGGAGTCTGGCCATTTTCAAGTCCGCAACTCTATAATGCCAAATAAGACTTGTCTCCATTGAAAACTAACATTTCCAAGCTTAATATCAAAATTCGACTTCCATTCCGAGAATTTCACGAAATTGACGATTATCGTCCAATCGTGTTAATTTCGGCAAAACTTCGTTACTTAAGATTTGTTCTTCGTTTTAAATGAATTCATTCCCTCATACTAACATATTGATATACATGCTTCATTAACTAATATCATAATAAGTTATTACTTATTCTTGATGAGTTTGTAACTTATGAAAGTATAACCTACTTACGACTTTATTAATCATGACTTATGCCTTCTTTTCATATGACTCATGATAGTTCATGACTTCTAACCATTATTCTTGCTTCATGTTAACATACTAACTTCATTTGTGTAATCATGTTTCAAGTTCATATACATTCATTATAAGTTCATAACTTATTTATGATTGAAGTACTTATTCATGACTTATACGACTTATTAAGACTTAAGCCCTTTGATTTATCATTCCTTAGCATGCTAGTTCTACCAATACCCCCTTCTCTAACAATGGAAGAGAAAGAGAATCATGGTTTATGAATACTTACTCTTTGATGTTCACTTGCTACACCCTAAAATTCTTCGTACTTCTTGAAAATCTAACAAAGGAAGTCTAACTTATATGTGCTTATTCTCTCAAGTAAATAAGCTCTCAACTTATAATGTATAAGGTGTTGGAGGAAATGAAATAACCAACAAATGAACTCTTAAGCTCTCTATTTATAGGAAAGCCAAAGTGAGGGCATAATGGTCAATAAGCCACCTCCACCTCCTTAATCCACCTCCTAACTATTCATTACTTTGTCCCTAAGTAAACTTGACCTCCACACATTTTGCTTGGCCATCACAACACTTGCTCACCACTTATCTTAGCCATTAAGCTTACTTGCTCCCCACAACACTTAGTCATTAAGTTACTTGTTTATCACTTTGGATCACCCATGGGTTGCCCCATGGTTCATACTTGCCCATTGGATCATAGCTTGGGCTTTAGCTTAATTAACTTAACTTAATCCTTTGGGCTTCTATTAATTTACTTTGGGCTTTACCTTACAAACACTTGGGCTTGCATATTAAATTCTATTGGACTTTATAATAACCAATATTTGGTTTTAACATTAGTTCACATTGGGCTTAACCATTTTCATACTTAGCTAACATAATACTTAACAAATCCTACAAGTCCAATACATTTGGCTTAAAACCTTATAACGTATAATTTACGTATAATTCTCGTAAATTAACTTGTATACTTATTCAACATATACCACATACCATCATTCATTCGTACTCGTATAATATCTCGTATCATACTCGTATTCATTACCTCGTATAATACCTACGTATTATACGATAATCGTTTAATTCATTAATCTCATTACATTTCCTTCTCGTAAATCACTTTCCCTAAATGTTAGGTTTTAAGTCCGCAGGAGAAAAACTGCGTTTTCCATAACTGAAATATTATTGGATATTCCATTTCACCTTGATATTCTATCGTTACGTATTTCTCGGAAGTTCAAACATAATTCCTGAGCAAAAATGCGTGAATAGTATTTTTCAAAAAATTTCTCGGAAAGCTTTTATTTTCGTCTTGGAAATTCAAACACTTTAATTCTATCACGTATCCAAAATACTACAACATTCTGATATGTTTAGGTCATAGAACGACCTTCAATTAGCTTGCTCCCATAAATAATCAATTAATTTCATTTAATCCTTATAATTAAATAAAAATTTAATTCTCCTAAAAATTTGATTTTCTCGGGCGTTACATTCTTCCCTCCTTATAAGGATTCTATCCCCAAAATCTCGCTATACTTAAATAAACAAATGAGGAAAATATTTCATCCTTTTAAATCTCGAGTTCCCACGTTGCTTGTTCGGCATTGTGGTTTCTTACATTCACCTTCACCGAAGGTATTATCTTATTTCACATAACTTATTCCTTCCTATCAATAATTTGAGTTGGAAGTTAATCACCTACTAACATATTACGCTATCTTTCTTTTATTAATTCTTCTTTTAACTTGTAATTATTTGGAACTCAAATTCCTCCTTCAAAACAAGACTATACTTAATCTTCTATTTATCCTGCATCTTCTTCTTCATTCGCTTGCATTCCTCGTTACCTACTTGTACCTACTTAATTCATTTCATTTTTGTGGATTGAGTCTACGTTGTGAATAACATTTCTACCCCTTCATTCCGTAATTTAACTTCTAACTCCGTTCTTACTATCTCCGTTATTAACATCGATAGCCTTTCCTTACCCTTTCTACTTAATGCATCGTCTACTACTTTTACCTTCCCTGAATGATATAAGATATCACAGTCCTCTCTCTACCGCATATTCAACTTCTTCTGTGTGAGGATATATTTTAGACTCTTAGAGTCCGTGTATATCTCACACTTCTCCCCGTATAATTACTATCTTTAGATCTTTAATTCAAAAACTACAGCTGCCAATTCTAGATCCTAAGTAGGATAGACCTCCTCATAATACTTTAACTGGCGTGATGCATACACAATGACTTTGCCATGCTATATGAACACGCAATCTCGTCATCCATGCGAAACATCGAGATACACTACAAAATTTCTCGTATCATCTGATAAGGATAATATAGGTGCCTCACTTAACCTTCCCTTTTAGTCCGAAAAACTATGTTTATTACTTCTCATTCCCAACGTACTTATTTGTATATCTTTTAAGCTAAAATTCACACTTAGTGAATTCCGTATCCAACTTCTCCTTCCGTAGTGTTTCTCACACTATCCTCAAATGTTCAACGTGATCTTCTGGCGTCTCAAAATAGACTAGAATATCTCCAATGATCATTACGACATCTTTATCCAAGTATTACTTGAACACTCTGTGACGCTAATGGTACATTCAACCATAGCACCTCACAAGAGTACCTATCAATTTGCCACTTCTTCCTTATGTTCAACTGACTATACCCCGTACGCAAATCTATCTTAGACAAATTCGTTGCCCCTTTCAACTGATCCGATAGATCATCGATCATGGGCCATGGGTATTTACTCTCAACCGCTAACCAAATAGTCATATATTTGACTTACACATTGGTTTACTTAATTAACTTTATTTCTTAGGGTTCATATTTTTTCGACCTAAGTCTATGCGACCTTCTTTCATTACCAGCTTACGGCTTCATGATATACAGAGATGTCTTACTTAATACATTCAACATCTTTGATAATTTATATTCTTATCTTCTTCTTATTACTTCTCTAGGAATCAGCACACATCGCTTCTTTGCTAGTAGTCCATATGGTACTCTGAGTGGTTTCCCACAAACAACCAACAAACAAGTTCTCGTCTCATCTACACTGTCATCATAGTGAGTTAGATCGGTTGCCAGTTTCGTATATACCTTCGCTCTCTGAAGGAATTGTTTAGC
Organism: Panax ginseng; assembly: GCA_020205605.1. Lineage (NCBI taxonomy): Eukaryota > Viridiplantae > Streptophyta > Magnoliopsida > Apiales > Araliaceae > Panax > Panax ginseng. Next base: position 32,549,365 of record CM035127.1, on the reverse strand, counting down.
CCAGCTCCTATATGTCAACCATCAAAGGTTACGATTGTACAAAATCCTAAACTTATCTTAACATCCTTCTAGATTGCGTCATAATTAGACAACAAGAAAATTCCGGTGATTTATTATCGTAAATTACTACTTTGGATTTTCTGAAAAACTAAAAATTCACACTTTTCTTATAACTATTTATTATAGCTCTATGGTTAATCAACCCATTCATACCGAGAATTACTTCAAATTCTCTTAACTTAATCGGTACTTATCTACAGATACTTGCTTACCTTTATTATTCATGAAACAATTTCCACGAATACAATTTACGAAAGTTATTTCTTCATTATCTACCTTAACGCTTAATGTTTAAAGGTACTTATAATCCCTTTCAGACAGACTCCTAGATGAGTCTTTCCGCATGTCTTACACGCTGCAATCCTACACTTAGGATCCCCTTGTCCCACTCCAGTATTCCCAGAGTTAGAATTTTTTCTTATTGGCATACTGTCATTGGCATTCATTGAATTTGGCCGCGTACTAGGGAACCGTCATGTCCCCTAGTTTAAGTTCTAAGAACTTAATCTCCATCCTCCCTTGCATACTTGTAGGGAATTAATTATAAGACCCCAACTTATTATAAATAAAATTAAATTTCCTCTATTTATTATTTTGAAATAGTAAGGGTTGATTTGATTAATGTGGTTAATTATGGGTAAAATGCACAAATATTTTAAATAAGCAAGTGGTTATAAAATATTCATTTTTATCGGAGAATATTCGTTTTGGTCGTGGAATATTCTTCTTTGCTGGGGAATATTAAATGCACGGTATCACGCGACCTTATGTGGGCCCCATAACAGAAAGCGATTGGATGAAGAAAACGACAAGTATAAGTTGTTTATAAATAACGACGTAGTTATTACCAATTATCATTGTTGGAATACGATGTGGTTAAAACATAGTAATACGTGTTGTTGCACGAAGAAGCACTGCGGTATTGCACCAATTATTCATTCTTACATAAGAAGGCACTACTCAATAATTGTTACGGTAATTCTTTATTCGGTATTTTATTTTATTGATTCAATAATTGCTACGTTGATATTTTATATTATTGTTGTTTTAATAATTGTCACTACACAATTATTTTTTCATTATCAGACAATAATTCATATTATCCGAATAATATTATTAGATAACATTATTGGCAATGTCTAGAAAGTTCATCTAAGGAAAGGTTTGGTCACCTAATTCTTGGCCAAGATGAGGAGAAATTCTTATTGAAATCCCCTCTTCCTAGGAACTTCACGGTTGTCGATGATTGTGATTCTATAATATTATTTGTGAATAATTAATTATTGATTTATATGATGAGAAAATATTCATTTTATGTGGATATAGATGGAGAAAATTTTTAAAGTGACAATTGTTGAAAATTGATATTTTATCTTTTCTGATAAAATAATATTTTATTAAATTATTATAATATATAATGATGATATTTTTACAATGAATGTAGGATATATGAGTATATGAGGAGGAAGAGTATTTTTGTTGCAATAAATGTTAAAAACATGTTAAACATGTCTGTGGGCCCATTTCTTGACTGAAATTTGATTATAGCTTGTAAAATCGCTTGGTTTGTGGATTTGATCCAATTTACATTTAGAATTTGGAAAAACTTTCTTCTGTAAAGTTGTAGAGAATGAAATTTCCTATACAAAAGGCACGAGGTTTGAATTTTTCTGATAAAAGGGCTATTTGTTATGAATTATTGAAGTCCCGAAATTCTGAAATAATTGATTTTTGGAAGTTTTATTTATTTTTATTAATAAAAACATTTTTTATATTTTGTGGCCTCATTAAACATGTGCTTGGTGGCTGAAATCAGTGGATAAAAGTGGGCATAGGAATTTGTAAAATAAATAATAATATTTTATTAAATTTTCTGCTGTGGTGTTCTAAGCATTTTCCTATAAATATGGTGCTTAGGTTAGAATTAAAAATTACACCAGAAACTAAAGTTTTCTCTCTCTTTCTCTCTCGATATATTGAGCGTATTCTTGTGAGTATTTTAATACTTTGAGTGTTGCTATATGGTGCAAGTTCAAGTCATAGGTTATATCCGGTGTTTCAACTAGAAGTATTGTCTTTACGAGGTAAAGGATATTATTTTCTTCTTAAATGATATTATTTTCTTCAATATCATTATGCCAAAATATTGGTTTGAACTTTTTATCAAATTTGGAACTTTTTGTGTCGGGGTTACTATTCACGTATACGGTATTATTCACGTATACGTCACTATTCACGAATACGGCACTATTCACAGAAAAATTAAATTTTTATTTTTCATCCAAAATATCTATTATGGATACTAGCTTTGATTGTATCCATGTTTTGATCATTCTTGAATTTTACTCCACTATGATTATTTATGAGGTATTTTTGGAAATGGAATAGCTAAAATACGAATCCTTAATATTTATTCTTTTGTTTCACTGGATTCGTTTTCTTTAAAATATTTTTCATCATCCTCAGTCCTAAATGATGATATTACTGAATATCTTTGGCATGTAATGCAAAGATGAATGATTTTCTGATGAATATCTTTGGCCCATAGTGCAAAGATGAACAGGTGTTTAGATGAACATGACCAACTGATGAATATCTTTGGCCTGTAGTGAAAAGATAAATATTTAATTTCAGATATATATTGATTGATGTTACAGGGATAAAATATCGACGATGAACTTTTAAATTCATATATAGAAGATAGTAGTTTGCATTCTCTACTTAACTCTTCTAATGAATTATTATTTCCACTGCGAAGATTGATTTAAAACTGGTTGTCTATTGTATTCTATTAGATTTTCCCTGTTGAAGACTAACGATAATTTGTTCTATGTTATCTTAGTCATAATATTCTTTACTGGGCTAGTCGGGGTATGGACTGAAGGTTCTAGAAAGTCATTTTAGTAGTCCTCACCATTTTTGTAAAATAATGTATCAATAATTGTAATGAGGACTTATTTGAGTGTGGATATTGTCTAAATGACAATATTTGTATTTAAACTCATAATTTTATGTTGTATTAATAAAGTTGTAGTTGTATCTGTACCATGTATTTTGACGACTCAGAATGGGTGTTGTATACCTATTTTGGGGGCGTCACATTAATTCTCGAAGAAAACCTTCTTGAATTGTTCCCATGTTACCGTATCTTGTTTTAGCCCCACCCTGGTGAGCCTCCCACCAAAAGTTGGCTTCCCCCTCTCATCATGTTGGCCACAAAAGAAGTCTTTTGCGCCTCGGCTACGCTTGTAATAACAAACGCTTCTCTATTTCTTTTACCCATGTATGGGCCTTTATTGGGTCCGTCGTTCCTTTGAACTCTGGGGGACTTACGCTTGTAAACTCTTTAAGGTAGTCGTTCTGACTATTCTAAGTTATGCGGGTACTGTACCCCTAGTTTGGTTAAATGCAGTCGTTAATAAATTAACGAACTCTTACATAGGGTTGTCTTGACCCTCCTTAATTATCATTATGTGATTCCGCTTCCTGACGACGTTGTCCTCTCCTTGGCGGCATTTTCTGATAAAGTTTCATTATTATCCATTTACTTACTTCGTTATTATTCGCCACATACCAACTCATACAATAGCAAAGCATACTAAAAGAAAAATTCTTTATATTCATATGATGCTTCATAATTTGAAACTATTTATAATTTGTTTTCCATAACCAAAAGCTATTACATTTCTATCCCGCAATTGAACTTCACAAAAGTTGGGATTTACAAAAACACTACCCTTTTAAACAAAAGAGGGTTTTACACCATTACACACATATTTATAACTCTAACATTCTAATAATGCATACCAGCATCCTCATGTTTCTGTGGCGCCCCCAAAATTAGGTATACATCACCCATTACGAGTGCCGGATACATTGTACAAAATTTAAATACAACTTCATTTATACAACTATTGGTGTCGTATAGAATCGACCACGATTAACTTGTGAGTTTTAATACAAATGTATGTAACTCTCATGGTGCCTCGACCACAACCTTACAATGGTACTTTACATAAAAGTATAGTCAAAGACTGTTTTAGAAACTAAAATCTTTGGGAAGTGCTCAAGGAAACCTTCGTACATGGGAGGCCATGCGTCTAGGTTATAATAGATATCATATGGCCACAGAATTATCCTTGGTTGACCCAATAGACCCCAAAGAAAAATGAGAAGATTACTATCATCTTCTTTCCAATGGTGAGTCTTCTCTTGACATATAACTATCTCCACTGTCTCCAAGTGAATATTATATTTTAAATCAACTCCAAGATCATATAGGTAGTGCCCGTAGATATACTCAACAAGTGGATCACACAACCCTATCTTATGATAACACGAGGTTGTATGTCATTAGACATCTTGTATGATAGTGGCAAAACACCCTTTCAAAGTTGGGTTCACCTCACCTATTTGATTCACCAAATATAACTACTAAATGTTGTATAGAATACAACACACTTTTCTATCTTGTTTAAGGAGAACCTCCATAGCTAGAGACCCTTTGTTCTATTCCTGTTATCCCAGCTCGACCGTGACACTCTTACGACAACACTCTTATTTACGAAAGGAATTGTGAAGAAAGCGAAAGGGTGAGCACAACTTGCCCGATAAGGAATATCATGACTAAAGATAATTAAATTATCAATAGCTTTCATCAATAATAAATCAGAGATTTAGAACATATGGTAGATGATAAAACTTTTCAACCATAGTTACAGCGGAACGAGCAATCCATTAGAATAGTCAAATAGACCATAAGGTCTATTATCTTCTCTATGTTAAAAGTCCACGATAATTTTTATCCATGTAAAATAAATCAGCGAGTTCATCCACAATCATATGAATAACTCATAATCATAATTGTGGTTCTAAATTCCTCTTCGCAACTTGGACGAAGATAATTCTCATCACCTATCTTCACATGAAACATCAAAAATCATGGTTATACCAAATCGAAATTCTGCTTTCATAATCATACTAATAAATTCATCTTTGCACCACGACCGAAGATATTCATTAACAATTCATCTTTGCACTACATGCCAAAGATATACAAGCTATATTTTAGAAGAGTCAAGTAGAACATGATATCTACTATCTTCTACGCATTTAAAAGTGTATAATAAATATTTTATCATTTGAGACTCGACAATAAATAATCCACATCATCGAATCACCCCCACACACTTCTGACCGAGGATATTCGTTAATATCACATCCATGAATTTATATTTCATCGTTGAGACTCATTTCGATAATCAATCCATATCCTTTGAAATATCCATGCACTATGCCCAAAGATATTCATTATTATCACATCCATGAATTAATATTTCATCGTTGAGACTTCATTTCGATAATTAATCCACATCATCGAATCATCCACACTTTTCTGAGGCCGAGGATATTCATTAGTATCACGACCACGAATTATCCATGCACTACGGGCCAAAGATAATCGTGTTTTCATCAGCGGTCTCTGATCATGCCATAAAACAATTCATCTTTTCACCTTTGGTAGAAGAGAATCCATAGCCATAATCATACCAAAAGCGTCCATCAATGCACTATGGGCCGATGAGGACTTTTTCCACATCATTTGTAACATTACGGTCATGATTATGCAAGAATAATCCCTAGTCATAATCATACCAAGTCCATCTACATACTCTGAGGGCCATGAGATGACTTTCAACACAATATAAGCATGAGGATGATGACAATGATATAAGAATCAATCAAATGAGATAAAGATAAATATTAAACATTTATAATACAATTTATCCATCGTTCGATAATAACCAAATGTTATCAATCACTTAATAATCTCATAATCTAATATCATTAATATTATAACAATATTTTAATCATTTCTTAAACTTATAAATAATTTATTTTAATTATTTAAACTTTATCAAATAATGCATTTATTCATTCAAAAATGCCATACTCATAAGATTTCATAATCAATGATCAAATCTCTCATCAAAATCTACATATACCCTATATAGGATTCTCAAGCTATAAAATCTTATTTTCCAATTTTATTACTTCACATAACATATTTAATTCATTTACTCATAACTAGTTTATTTTTATGAAAAATATCAAATCAGTCCCAAAAATATTTTTTTACGGGATTTAGCGAGAATATAGTCCCATCTTGAACATATATTTTTCTCGAAATTTTTAAAATTCATTTACTATTTTTCATATGGATAAAAGCGCGAATATTTAGACATTTATCATAAATTGTACTTTTGTCCAAAAATTCCAAAATTCTGAGGGTATACTCTCTGTTATATACATATACTCCCAATAAAAATTTCATCAATTTTGGAGTTAACCACAAGGAGTTATAAGAGTTTACTTTTAAAATAGTCTTTTTCCATAAACTCCATAACTTTTAATCTATACATCCAAAAATCGTCATTTTTGGACACAATTTAGAAAACTCATTATATTATCATTTCAAATTTTTTCATAATTTTTTAGGGTCAGAAAAATTACGAATCTACCCTGGAAGAAACCCTTTTAATGAAAATACTATTCATATGAATCTGAAGGATCATTCACCATGCATGTGGTAATCCACATAGGCAGAGTTATTCAATAGAATAATAAAGAATGGAATAATAGAAGGATTCACCATAAATGCGATAAAATTTGCATGAGCAGGTTATTCCAACAGAATAATAAATAATGGAACCCGAGGTCGGCGTAAGCGCCTTGCAGACAGACGAGGATATTAAGCGAGAATAATAAATAATGGAACCGGTCGGCATAAATGCTTACAGACGAGGATATTACGACGGGATAATAAAAATGGAACGGAATATTAGAAGAATTTTACCATGTATGCGGAATTTCACCCATAAGCAAGAGTTATTCAACATAATAATAAAGAATGGAATAATGAGAAGAATTTCACCAAGTATAGGGTAGTCAGCGTATCTGAGTTATTCAAGAGAATAATAAATAATAATAATATAATACGAATAATAATTATATCCCTACCTTAAAAGAAAAGTATTAAAATTGGTTATATCCCCTACCTTGAAGAAAACTTTGCCTTGGATAAAGCTTTCTTAAACTCTAAAGAAATACGCTCAAGATTATAGAAGAAGAACTCTCTCTATAGTTTCTCTCTCTAGAGTTTCGATTGAATCGTAAGAAATAATGAAGGAATGAGCTTCTATTTATAGAAAAATGGGTTTGCATAGTAACTAACTCATGAGCGGTCTAGATTGATTTACTTTAATCGTGGTCATATTTAAAGCAAAATCTTTTAAATAAAATATAATATATTATATTTATAATCTAATAAAGCGAATAACTTTATAAAAGATTTTACTATGCAAAACTATCGGGCACTATGCAAACACTATGCATAATAAAATATAATATATTCTAATTATTGTCTAATAAAAGAGATAACTTTATAAAAGTATTACATTTTTATAAAAAAGATTTTACTATGTAAAACACTATGCATATGATAGAATATAATATATTCTATTTATAGAATAACTTTATAAAAGTATTACATTTTATATAAAAAGCTTTTACATTTTATTACATTAATAATACCAATAAAACAAAAGCTGAGTGACTTATCACATAAGCATCAATAATCAATAAACAGTTTATTTACCAAAATAGAAAAAAATTGAATACTTTTATTTCATAAAATTCGGGGTCTCACAATCACCCCCTCTTATGAAATTTAAGCCCTCGAAAATTTACGTGCGTACGATATTGAAGAGATGAGAATACCTTGCTTTTTCTTTTCGGATTGTACCTTCCGGTTATATCCTACGTATCATGATTTTTCCATTGCTCATCTCACGTATTTTTGGATATCATTCTAGAATATATCTTCAAAACAAAGGTTAATTGACATATCACAATTTGTCGACTTATCAAGTAAACAATTTCGACTTAGGTAAGTCACACACTGGAAGTATATATATAACTCATCTCTCCTCCTAGTTCTAGACTCTTATCTCACGGTGATGACCATATCCCTAAGCTACGATACCAAATGTGGCGCCCCAAAATTAGGTATACATCACCCATTACGAGTCGCCCGGATACATGGTACAAAATTTAAATATAACTTCATTTATACAACAATTGTTGGTACATCGTATAGAAATCGACCACGATTAAGCTTGTGAGTTTTAATACAAATATATGTAACTTTCATGGTGCCTCGACCACAACCTTACTGATGGTACTTTACATAAAAGTATAGTCAAAGGCATTTTAGAAACTAAAATCTTTGGGAAGTGCTCAAAAGAAACCAACCCGTACATGGGAGGCCATAAATACAGGTTATAATAGATATCATATGGCCACAAAATTATCCTTGGTTGACCAATAGACCCCAAAGAAAAATGAGAAGATTACTATCATCTTCTTTCCAATGGTGAGTCTTCTCTTGACATATAACTATCTCCCTTTGTCTCCAAGTGAATATTATATTTTAAATCAACTTCAAGATCATATAGGTAGTGCTAGTAAATATACTCGGCAAGTGGATCGCACAACCACATCTTATGATAACACGAGGTTGTATGTCATTAGACATCTTGTATGATAGTGGCAAAACACCCTTCAAAGTTGGGTTCACCTCACCTATTTGATTCACCAAATATAACTATTAAATGTTTTATAGAATACAACACACTTTTCTATCTTTGTTTAAGGAGAACCTCCATGACTAGAGACCCTTTGTTCTATTCCCTGTTATCCCGCTCGACCCGGCAACACTCTTACGACAACACTCTTATTACCTGAAAGGAATTGTGAAGCAGAAAGGGTGAGCACAACTAGCCCAGTAAGGAATATCATGACTAAAGATAATTAAATTATCAATAGCTTTCATCAATAATAAATCAGAGATTTAGAACATATGGTAGATGATAAAACTTTTCAACCATAGTTGCGGTGAACGAAGCAATCCATTAGAAGAGTCGAATAGACCATAAGGTCTATTATCTTCTCTATGTTAAAAGTCCACCAATAATGTTTTATCCATATAAAATAAATCAGCAGTTCACATCACAATCATATGAATAACTCATAATCATAATTGTGGTTCTAAATTCCTCTTAGCAACTAGGGAACGAAGATAATTCTCATCACCTATCTTCACACGAAACATCAAAAATCATGGTTATACCAAATCGAAATTCTGCTTTCATAATCATACTAATAAATTCATCTTTGCACCACGACCCAAAGATATTCATTAACAATTCATCTTTGCACTACATGCAAAGACATACTGTTGTATTTTAGAAGAGTCAAGTAGAACATGATATCTACTATCTTCTACGCATTTAAAAGTGTATAATAAATATTTTATCTTTGAGACTCGACAATAAATAATCCACATCATCGAATCACTTACTTTCTCTGGCCGAGGATATTTGTTAATATCACATCCATGAATTTATATTTCATCGTTTGAGACTCATTTCGATAATCAATCCATATCCTTTGAATTATCCATGCACTACTGACCGAAGATATTCATTATTATCACATCCATGAATTAATATTTCATCTACGAGACTCGATTCGATAATTAATCCACATCATCGAATCATCCACGCTACTGAGCCGAGGATATTCATTAGTATCACGACCACGAATTATCCATGCACTACGGGCCAAAGATAATCATGTTTTCATCAGCAGTCTGATCATGCCATAAAACAATTCATCTTTGCACCCTTGGTGAAGAGAATCCATAGCCATAATCATACCAAAAGCGTCCATCAATGCACTACGGGCGATGAGGACTTTTTCCACATCATTTGTAACATTACGGTCATGATTATCTAGAATAATCACTGAGTCATAATCATACCAAGTCCATCTATACACTCGAGGCCACGAGATGACTTTCAACACAATATAAGCATGAGGATGATGACAATGATATAAGAATCAATCAAATGAGATAAAGGATAAATATTAAACATTTATAATACAATTTATCCATTGTTCAATAATAACCAAATGTTATCAATCACTTAATAATCTCATAATCTAATATCATTAATATTATAACAATAATTTAATCATTTCTTAAACTTATAAACAATTTATTTCAATTATTTACACTTTATCAAATAATGCATTTAATCATTCAAAAATGCCATACTCATAAGATTTCATAATCAATGATCAAATCCCTCATCAAAATCTACATATACCCCATATAGGATTCTCAAGCCATAAAATCATATTTTTCAATTTTATTACTTCACATAACATATTTAATTTATTTACTCATAACTAGTTCATTTTTATGAAAAATACCAAATCAGTCCCAAAAATATTTCTTTTACGGGATTTAGCGAGAATATAGTCCCATCTTGAACATATATTTTTCTCGAATTTTAAAATTCATTTACTATTTTTCATATGGATAAAAGCTGCCGAATATTTAGACATTTATCATAAATTGTACTTTTGTCCAAAAATTCCAAAATTCTGAGGTATACTCTCTGTTATATACATGTACTCCCAATAAAAATTTCACCAATTTTGGAGTTAACCACAAGGAGTTATAAGAGTTTACTTTTAAAATAGTCTTTTCCCATAAATCCATAACTCTTAATCTATACATCCAAAAATTGCCATTTTGGACACAATTTAGAAAACTCATTAAATTATCATTTCAAATTTTTCCAGAATTTTTGAGGGTCAGGAAAATTATGAATCGCTGCCTGGAGAAACCCTTTTTAATGAAAATACTATTCGTATGAATCGAAGGATCATTCACCATGCATGTGGTAATCCACATGAGACGAGTTATTCAACGAGAATAATAAAGAATGGAATAATGAAGGATTCACCATGCGTGCGATAAATTGCTTGACGAGTTATTCCCAATAGAATAATAAATAATGGAACCGGGAAAAGGCGATATTAAAGCGAATGCAGACGGGATATTAACGAGATATTCAAGCAGAATAATAAATAATGGAACCGGTCGGCATAAATGCACGAGACAGGATATTAAGCGAGGATAATAAAGAATGGAATATTAGAAGAATTTCACCATGTATATGCGATTACTTCGCATAAGCGGAGTTATTCAACATAATAATAAAGAATGGAATAACGAGAAGAATTTCACCAAGTATAGGGTAGTCAGCGTATCTGAGGTTATTCCAACGAGAATAATAAATAATAATAATATCCTTTACTGAGTCGACAATTATATCCCTACCTTAAAAGAAAAGTATTTGGATATAGAAGTAGTGAATATGAAGAAAACACTTTCTTTTCTTTCTCTCTAAAGAAATTTCAAGATTATAGAAGAAGAACTCTCTCTATAGTTTCTCTCTACAGATTCGTGAAAGAAATAATGAAGGAATGAGCTTCTATTTATAGAAATATGGGTTTGCATAGTAATTAACTCATGAGCGGTCAGTTGATTTACTTTAATCTGACGGTCCATATTTAAAGCAAAATCTTTTAAATAAAATATAATATATTATATTTATAATCTAATAAAATGAATAACTTTATAAAAGATTTTACTATGCAAACCTTATGCATGCACTATGAAAATACTATGCATAATAAAATATAATATATTCTAATTATTGTTTAATAAAGCAGATAACTTTATAAAAGTATTACATTTTTATATAAAAAGATTTTACTATGCAAAACACTATGTATAATAGAATATAATATATTCTATTTATAGAATAACTTTATAAAAGTATTACATTTTATATAAAAAGCTTTTCTATTTTATTACATTAATAATACCAATAAAAAAAAGCTGAGTGACTTATCACAAAAGCATCAATAATCAATACCAGTCTTTATTTACCAAAATAGAAAAAAAAATTGAATACTTTTATTTCATAAAATTCGGGGTCTCACATCCCTAGCCTTATTTATCATAAGCACCTTCTCATCATGCCCTGACTCAAAATTTGCTTCTGTAGACTCCTTTGCTACATAAAGAGCACTAATCTCTTCATTCATTTACACTTTATTTGTCTTTCGGATGCACATTTTTGTTAAGCTCTGCCAGATATAATGATCTCATTACATCTGAAGGTGATGACTCTGGTGTAGGTACCATCGTATCAACCGATGTTACCTCTATTCCTTCCTCCACATAATTCATCATACTAAGATATGATGCAATATCCATATTTCCCTCGGAGTAGTCTTCCTCAGAAAAGTACTCCTCTGTCTCCGACTCCTCTAAAATCACTATTTGTACCTCTGCCACTGGCATGGGTACAGGCTCTACTCGGTTCACAAGCTCTTTGCTCACCTCATGTATATCTCTATACATCAAGCTATCGATCGACATCCTACAATAACACATAACATGTTAATTAGTACATATAACTTTATAGTATAAGCACAAATCACATTTAATTTATTTAGGGTTACTTTCCATCTTTTAAATCTCAATACCTTATTAACTCATTCGTCTTAAGTAAAGCTCAAGTTTACTTTCTTCGGACTTTTCTTCCTTAACGAGGTTATTAGCCTAAGGTTCCCCCCCCCTTAAGTTTTATAACCTAATGCTTTGATACCAACATGTGACGCCCCCAAATCCGGGTCTCTTCCAACCCGATAGATGGTGCTCCACGGTGCTACAGTTCACACAAACATTCAATTGAAATACCTCAAAAGAACGAATATGTCTTACATATATTCCAAAACAATACTACCATTCCCCAGGTTCTTTATAACTGTTACATTTGTTCTTGTCATAATATCAAATATTATCATTACAAGCGTATACTATTACATAGGTAATCTACAAGTTCGCTTTAGCCTTCACTTTATCCTTGTCGAATCCTTCGGTCCTTTCGGTTTAAGCTGCATTCATATGGTTCAAGCAAGAATGAGCATAACAAGCTCAGCAAGTACAATAATTTCATTTAAAAAGCATGCTTGAAACATAGGAATCATATATCTTCAGTAACTGGATAATAGTTACGAAGTACTATCAATACTTCAAAATAGCTTTCCTTTTCCTTCAAAACATTTTACAATAACAATATTCAGTAAAACATCAATTCTGGTCCAAGACCATAAGCGTTTCACAATTTCTTTGAAAAGGACAACCCGACACGAAGTCCGTAAGTCCGGCATCACTTACGAGCACTTCTAGGTGATCAGTCTATAGTACTCTATGTTGATCAACACTACATCCATTAAACGTGTGTACTTTTAATTTGTGGCAACCTCGTGTGCCCATCGAATACTCGATGAAAATACATTTGTTTATTCATATTCAGGCTTTCCTTGAATCCGTACCAAACAATTGGCGTAGGATAGCGTTAGCAATTCTATATTGAAAGACTTGTAAATAAATCAATCTATCAAGATTAGTCTAGCCGAGTTAAAACTGGCATCGACTCTTTCTTTAAAACCATACATGCATCTCATAACTTGAATCATTTGAAAACCTGGCTAACACGAAGGTTAGACAAGCATTTAAGAAAAACTTGCCTTCAGCGTCTGCTACAGTAAAATTACGTTTCCTTTGAGTCTTTACAATCTCTACACACACATAATCACATAACATACCACATTAGGTCATGATTGAACATATATAGTTCCTAAAGAATCTTACCCTTCTTCTCAATCTAATCCTATATTAGAATTGTTATTATCGGTTCCGGCTTGCCGTCGTTCTTTATATCATTCTTACCAACTTCGTTCTCTTTTTTAACTTAACTGAAATTATTTCAGTAATATAAATCGGTTCGAGTTAATTATCCTTCCTCCCGGCTTACTAACGTCCTTACGTTATTAATCGACACTTAATCGTCATTGGTTACGTACACGTATTGCATACCATTCGTGTTCACATTCAATTGACTTATTTTAACCCTAAGTGAATCATACTTGGGGTTTAATCATAACTTAATAAGGTTTTATTAAGTTCCTTAGTTCATCATTAACAATTTCCATTCAGGCTCTACTTGTAACCATTCTTTATTGTCTACTTTGTTATGCCGCGCTGCGGCGTCACCTGTTAGGGCTTGGAGACCGGACTCAGTGCGAGTCTCCTTTGTTATGGGTCGCGCTACGGCGCAAGTCTCCAGGGGATGAAGTTCACTTTGGCGCTGGCTATTTGGCTTGGAGTCTGTACCACAGACAATTTTGACAGATTTTTGACTTTGTGAGATTCCTGGCCTCGTAACTTCTTCGTTATAAGTCCGAATTGGCTCGTTCAAGAGCCTACGGTTCACAAATCAGATACTCTACATGATCATGTAAGAATTTTATCTATTCAAATTTATTTGCTAAAAATTCACCTATTATATCACATACCATCATTCATTCGTACTCGTATAATATCTCGTATCATACTCGTATTCATTACCTCGTATAATACCTACGTATTATACGATAATCGTTTAATTCATTAATCTCATTACATTTCCTTCTCGTAAATCACTTTCCCTAAATGTTAGGTTTTAAGTCCGCAGGCGAAAAACTGTGTTTTCCATAACTGAAATATTATTGGATATCCCATCTCACCTTGATATTCTATCGTTACGTATTTCTCGGAAGTTCAAACATAATTCCTGAGCATAAATGCGTGAATAGTGTTTTTCGGAAAATTTCTTGGAAAGCTTTTATTTTCGTCTTGGAAATTCAAACACTTTAATTCTACCACGTAGCCAAAATACTACGACATTCTGATATGTTTAGGTCATAGAACGACCTTCAATTAACTTGCTCCCATAAATAATCAATTAATTTTATTGAATCTTTATAATTAAATAAAAATTTGATTCTCCTAAAAATTCAATTTTCTCGGGAGTTACAGGTCATGACTTGAAGGTACTATTGGTAGTAACATATTTCCTTATATGCAGAAAAAAAATTTCCCCAATTTTTCGATGTGGAACTGGGGTGTTACAGGGTACTTGGAGCCTTTACCTCTATCTCCATCCTTTGCAAGTTATACAAAATGGACCTTTGTGTTAACAACATTACACTCGTACCCGCATATGATCTTCTACTCAATGCGTCAGCTACCACGTTTGCTTTTCCAAGATGATATTGGATGGTATGATCGTAATCTTTCAACAACTCGAGCCAACGTCGTTGTCGCATCTTGAGTTCCTTTTGGGTGAAGAAATATTTGAGGCTTTTATGATCTGTATAGATTTCCACTTTCTCCCCATACAGGTAGTGTCTCCAGATCTTCAACGCGAAAATGATTGCTGCCAACTCCAAATCATGAGTAGGATAATTTCTCTCATATTCTTTGAGTTGTCGCGAGGCATAGGCTATGACTTTCCCATGTTCCACGAGAACACATCCTAACCATTTGTCTGAAGCATCGCTGTAGATAACAAATCCATCCGAACCAGATGGTATTGCAGAACAGGTGCCGAAATGAGTCTCCTCTTGAGTTCTTGAAAACTCTTCTCACAATCCTAGCTCCAACCGAATTTTGTATCTTTACGAGTCAGTTGAGTTAATGGAGTAGCGATTCGAGAAAATCCTTCCACGAATCTCCGATAATAACCAACTAAGCCCAGAAATGTACTTCGGTCACCGACTTCGGCTGCTCCCAACTTTGTATTGCTTCAATCTTCGCCGGGTCGACAGATACTCCATGTTTTGACACTACGTGCCAAAGGAATGCTACTTCCTCAAGCCAGAACTCGCATTTCTCTAGCTTGACATATAGCTTGTTTTCATGAAGCCTTTATAGTACCAGCTTCAAATGGTGCTCATGATCTTCACGATTTTTGGAATAGATGAGGATGTCATCAATAAATACAACAACAAACTGATCTAAATATTATTTGAACACATGGTTCATCATATCCATGAAAGCAGTAGGAGTATTAGTCAATCCAAAAGACATGACTAAGAATTCATAATGCCCGTACCGAGTTCTAAAGGCAGTCTTCGGAATAT
Organism: Panax ginseng; assembly: GCA_020205605.1. Classification (NCBI taxonomy): domain Eukaryota; kingdom Viridiplantae; phylum Streptophyta; class Magnoliopsida; order Apiales; family Araliaceae; genus Panax; species Panax ginseng. The sequence continues at coordinate 32,533,351 of CM035127.1, read as the reverse complement.
CCTCAGTTTTAATCTTCAGCTGATGATATCCAGAACGAAGATCGATCTATGAAAAGAATTGTGCTCCTTACAACTGGTCGAACAAGTCATCAATGCGAGGTAGTAGATACCTATTCTTGATGGTGACATGGTTCAATTCTTGGTAGTCGATACAAAGTCGCATACTACCATCTTTCTTCTTTACGAATAACACATGAGCACCCCAAGGAGATGTACTAGGACGAATGAAACTGATGTCCAACAACTCCTATAGTTGGACCTTTAACTTCAATAGTATCCATTCGATATGGGATTTTAGAAATGGGCTTTGTACCAGGTTCAAGGTCAATAAAGAATTTAACTTCACGTTACGGGGGTAGGCAGGAAGTTCTTGAGAAATACATCAGGAAATTCACTAACAACAGAAATTTTATTGAAATCTGACGTGTTTTTGTTCAAGTCCGTGACATGGGCTAAGAAAGCTTGACATCCATTTTTCAATAAACGAATAACTTTATGGCTTGATATGACAGTGATTGACTTTAATGGGTTGGTTGTTTGAATTCGGATAATAGGTTGGTTAGGAATATGAAAACTAACAACCTTACGGAAACAATCAATTTTAGCATGATGCGTGGTTAACCAATCAATCCCTAAAATCACATCAAATGCAAGAATTTTTAACAAAATAAGATCGGCAGGTAATGTGATGGTACCAACTTGAATAAAGCAAGATTTATAAACAGTAGATGTAACGAAAGTTTCTCCTAACGGAGTTTCAACAGATAAGTCAAAGTCTAATTTCTCCGGAGTCAAGTTCAAACGTTGAGCACAAGCAGGAGAGATAAAAGAATGGGTAGAACCGGTATCTAATAAGGTATAAACTTCGTAAGAGTTTATGATTAGCTTACCCTTGATCACCTCGTTCGGGTTTCTCGCGTTTTGGGCAGTCACGACAAATGCCCTTCCAGGAACCACTGACTTTGACTTGTCCGGGACAACCTTTGGAGTCACCATCCTTGTTGAACTTGGTTTCGCAACTAGATAATCTCTAGCTATATGACTTTCCTTTCCACATTTATAACACACCTTGGATTGTTGTGGGCAGTTTGGGCTGATGTGTCCCTCTTTCCCGCATTTATAACAAACGACCGGTGCTCGTTCTCCTCCCTTAGAAACAGTTGATGTTTGTGCTGATGTCTTCATTTTATCATTGTTGTACCTTCTCTTTTTGAATTCTCCTCCCGACTCGCTCCTTCTATTATCATGGCCCCGATTACCACCAGAGTGGTTACCGCTTTTGTCCATTGTTTTTTTCCCTCCTTTGATTTTCATTGCTCAGATGGTCGCATGCATGCCGGTATGATGACCCAGTTGTGGTCCCTCGGTTGAACATACTCATTATCTCGCTATAATAATTGAGCCCTGTTTACAACATCTAAATATAAAAAAAAATTATGAGAGATAAGATATTGCCGAATCTCGAGTTTTAGACCTCTCAGAAACATCCTTATCATTCGTTCCTCATTCTCTACCAAATGAGGTGCAAACCTGGATAACTCTGCGAACTTCGCCTCGTACTGGGACACCGTCATGTTGTTTTGCTCCAGTCTAATAAACTCTACCTCCTTCATATGACGAATACTTTCAGAAAAGTACTTGTCATTAAACAGTTTCTGAAACATTTCCCAGGACATGTTGAGTGCGTCAGGTTGGGTACGCTTCATAGACTGCCACCAGTAGTCTGCCTCACCACATAACATAAAGGTGGCGAATGGAACCTTTTGTTCCTCCGTGCATCCCAAGACATCGAATATCTTGGTAATTTGCTTGACCCACGTTTCTGCCTTGATCGGATCCGGCTTTCCAATAAATTCTGGTGGTCCCAACTCTTTGAACTGTTTAGCTAAGACAAGCCGCGCGTTGTTATCATTTCCACCTGTATTTTGTATACGAGTCTCCCTCGTCTGATTTTGAATGAACTGCAAAAAGCTTCTAAACATCCCATCATTCATCATTTGTTCGGTAGTGTTGTTTACAGGAGAATATTGCCTTCTGTTATGCGTTCCACAGGTGGTGACTAAAGGTGTCTCCACGATCGATTCACTCCATTGTTAATATTTCCATTTGCCATTCTCAAATCACGCCACAAAACAAGGGTTAATTGACATGTCACATATTATCCCTATACTCTGGTGACCAAATAAATACCAAATAAACTTAGTAGAAGTCATACTAGCGAAGGAATTCCCGTCTCTCCCTCCTAGTTCTTGTCTCACATCTCGTGAGGGATCATATCCTAAGCTTTGATACCAATTGTGAAAGCCCCAAAATAGGTATACATCACCTATTACGAGTTAGCCAAATACATGGTGCGAAATAAATACAACTTCAATAATACAATTGTAAATAATGAGAATCGACACACACATATCTTGTGAGTTTGAATACAAATATTGTCTAATAGACAATATACAAACTCAAAAGGAGTCCTCATTACAATTATTGATACACTATTTTACAAAATAGTGAGGACTACTAAAACAACTATCTTAAATCATCACTCCATACCCCGGCTAGTTCCTGCTAAATTCTCTTCTCTTGAGAAGAACAATGGAACAAAAAGGAAAATGGTGAACTCAACTAGCCCAATAAAGACTATTATGACTAAGATAATATACAACAAATTATCATTAGTCTTCAACAAGGAAAATCTGATAGAATATAATAGACAACAAGTTTTAGATCAACAACTGCAGCAGAAATAGCAATCCATTAGAAGAGTCAAGTAGAGAATGAATTCTACTATCTTCTAAGATTTAAAAGTCCATCATCAATATTTTATCCCTTTAACATCAATCAATGTACATCTTGAATCAAATATTCATCTTTGCACTACAGGCCAAAGATATTCATTTGTATCACCAGTTGGTCATGTTCATCTCAACACCTGTTCATCTTTGCACTACGGGCCAAAGATATTCATTAGGTAATCATTTATCTTTGCACTCTGAGGCCAAAGATATTCGGTAGTATCATCATTTAGGGTGAGGATGATGAAAATATCTTAAAGAAAAGCGAATTTAGTGAGACAAAGGACAAATATTAGGGATTAAGTATTACGGTTTATCCAAGTTCAATAATAATCCATAATAACCAATTGTGAAGTAGAATTCAAAACTAATGATCAAAACATGAATACAATGAAAGATAGTAACCATAATAGACATCTTGGATAAAAAGGAGAAAATTTCATTTTTCGGTGAATAGTGCCATATTCGTGAATAGTGCCGTATACGTGAATAGTGCCGTATACGTGAATAGTAACCCCGACACAAAAAGGTAGAAATTCCAAAATAAAATTCATACCAATATTTTGGTATAATGATATTGAAAGAATAACATCATTACGAAAAAAAATAACATCCCTTACCTCAAAAGAACAGTACTTCTGACTGGAATATCAGATATAGTGCTGAAGGAAACTTGCATTGATGAATAGAAACTCACAAAGTATCTAAATACTCACAAACTATGCTCGATAATATAGAGAGAGAAAGATAGAAAACTTGTTTCTGGTGTGATTTTCAATTCTAACTAAGCACCCTATTTATAGGAAAATGCTTAGAACGCCATATCAGACTAACCTGCTACCAGATGGCTTTACCTGCTACTATTCAAGCCTACCACTTTTGAAAATAAATTTCAGCACATTTTATTACCCACCAAACAAAAGTGGGGCCCACCCTATTTTAAATAAAAACATTTATTTCTGAAACTTCAATAAATCATAATAAATAGCCATTTTCTCAAAAAAAAATTGAATCACATGTCCTTCCATAGGAAATTTAATTCTCTACAACTTTGTAAGTTTAAGTTTTTCCAAATTCCAAACAAAAAATGCCCGAAATCCACCTACGAATGATTTTTAATACCTTCATTCCGACAAAAATAATGATAAAACACCTCAACATTAATTCCTTCATTTATAATCACATAAATATATCCATCATTTATATCCACATAAAATAAATATTTTCTTATCATATAAATCAATAATTAATTATTCACAAATAATATCACAGAATCACAATAATGACAACTAGGCCGTTCCCAAGAAAGAGGGTGTAACATTCCAGAATTTTTACTTGTAATATTAAATATTTATCGAATTATATAAATATTTAAAATTTGTGTTTATCGGTGAATAAATATTTGTTTAATTGATTTAATTTTGTTTAGTTAATTATTTGTTAAATAAATAATTAATAAGTTAAGAAAATTATTATTATATTAATATTTCAATTTGATGGTAAGTATTTGTATAGAGTTATGTGAATAAATGAATTATTTAATTAATTGAGTTAATAAATTAAGTATGAAAGTTAATTAAATATAATGTGACAAATAACAATGTTATAAGGAGTTATTAAAATAAATTAAAGTAAAGTAGTTTAATTTGGTTGTGCCAAACAAGACTTAATGGTAGTAAGTGTTTAATTTTAAATGGTTTTTGCCAAACAAGGCCCTATGGCTTTTGGATTTCCTTTTTAATTTTGAATTATTATATAAAATAAATAAATAAATAAATTAAAATAATCAATATAACATATACGTTATTTTGATAAGCGATGATAGCTATTAAGGCCATATTATTTGTGTTTTTAGTATTTATTATACTAATTGGATATTAACTTAGCTCTTGTTATTACGCATTCTATTTTCCAAGCTTGAGAGTTCGAGAAAGTTTGAGAGAGAAGTTGTGAGGAAGTGAGAGAGTCTTAAGAGTTTTTCTGACAAATTCCGATTGATTAGAAATCGAATTGTATTAGAAATTAAAGGTATATTCACAACCTTAGTGTTATATATATATGTGTATGTATGTGTGTATGTAGGCTACGACAAACTTTTATATAATCTGTAAATTTCAAATTGTTGAATTGTTGCTATACAATGGGATTACTTGTGATTATATGAGTATATGGTGATTAGAGGTTGTGCTTAAAACGAGAAATTCATGCTAATTTCGGATATCAGTAGAAATTTTGTTAGTATATATATGTTTTCATATGTAGCTATGTAAGTATCAATTTTAATGGCCAAATTGTATGTGAAAGTATAAATTGAAGCTTGTATATGTTACTTCATTGAGATACGAGCATAACGTAAATTGAATGAGATGATTTGGTCATGTATTGAATTCATAGTGATGATTTTTAGGATGAATGTTAAGAAAATTGAGTTTTCATGAAAACATGAAAAATTGAGAAATTAAAATAGTTTTAGTGGTTGTTAAATTGTTCTAATTGGTTGTAAATGTTAGCAAACATGTTTATATGATAGTTGTATATTTATCTTTTTGTGTTATTATCCTTTGTTTGGTGGGTAAAATTCGTGTTAGTTGGCTTAAAAAAAGTCTTGAAGCTACATTATGCAAAAGCTGAGTTTTCGTCGTCATGTGCCGCCCATCCCTTAAAACGCCATAGCCTTGATTTGACATGCATGGGTGCGCCACATCGATGATATAAAGCTGGCGGCGTCTGGCTTAGTGCCCATTCGAATTCTTGAAGTCTCGCTAATTCTATAGACTTTGGTTGTTCGTTGTAGCATAACTAAAGGTTATGGTAATGTGTCCAACCTATAACAACAAGGCTAAAACAGAGTTGTGTTATATGTATTATGAATTCAAAGTTGTAAAAGAGATTAGTAGGTTACGAACGCATTATGTGATAACTTAGTTTATACAGTGAATGTTAGATAGGTGTTGTTATGTTAACACTTGGGAATTCTGAAATATATATAGTAGCATAAGACTTGTGCTAAGATGATAAGTAGTTAGAAATGTACATGCTATAGTATATTCACATATTTAATAGGTATTGTGATTCTAAACCTATGTGTAGGTGAACGTGAGTTTGATATTATAGCATACACTCGAGGCAAGTTTCTAAACTTTCATTTTAAATTGAGCAAGTTTTCTAACTCTACACTTTCGTTGAGTTAGTTCTATTATTATATTGTATAACTTCATTCTTTTGATTGAGCAAGCTTGTTATCTTAATTGTTATTGAATAAGTCAATTGTTCCTAAAATGCATGCGAGTAAACTCTAACTCCAATATTATTGGAAATTCTTATTTGATTGATTCATTCTAACTTGTTTACAGTTAAGCAAGTTTCTTAAGTTATATTATTGTATAATGAAAGTAGTTTTTGAACTCTCATCTCTATTATTGAACTGTTTTAATTCTTTGCATGAGTTAATACCTTGTTGGGCAAGTTTTTAGTTTTCAGCTTGCTATCAGTTAAATGTACGTTCAGGAATTTCATTTCTAACATTATAAGACTCGAACCTTAGCTTATTTTACTGTTCAAGCAAAGGTTAACCATTTTATTGAATGCTTATGCTCTATAGTTATTTCAAGCATGAGTTTGATATGTATAATCAGTTCATCTATGATTCTCAAATGTTCTAAAGTTATGTTGTTATTAAACAACTATTGTGTTATCAAGCATTGTTGATTCAACTAGTTCCCTAGTTGATGATCATTAAACTTCAATTACCCTTGGAAGCTTATCCAAACGAAACATTCTTTGGTGCGGACTTGTACTCTAAATACTAAGATGAACAACCCTATTTTTAGGGGTTTACGCTTAGCGTTGAAATGGTTGTGCACAATACATTGTACGAAGGATTGATCCCCCTAAGTACGTGGAGTCCTTATAGTCATATGACTTTTAAAGTTAAAGTTGAAAGATTACTTATAATTGTGGACATGATTCGTGGTCATTAGACCCTCAGTAGTATATTTAAAAATGTTAATAGAACGTATCATTCAGTTCTATTGAGCCTATGATTTGGCAAATGTTGGAATGTTAATAGAACATATCATTCAGTTCTATTGAGCCTATTATTTGGCAAATGTTGTAAAGATTTTATTCTTATTTCCAGTGAGCTTTGTTTGCTCACTCTTGCATATTTATACACTTATCGTAGCTATGGTTGAGAAGGTAGATAAACCTACAACTAACAAAGGAAAGGGGAAAATGTACAAGTGATGAAGACTTGTAATTTTACTTTATTGTTATAATGATAGACTTTTAATAATGCTGTGATGTAATAATTTTATTTCCGCACTTATATGATGTTTAAAGGTTAGACAACCTGTGAGATAATGTTTTTATTAATGTAATCCTGTATAGGCAAGTTTTATTATTCAATTTTATGTATGATTGGGTAGTTAGATATGAATGTTTTGATTACGTGAACACCAAATCTTGAGGTAATGAACTACCGGGATTTGGGGGTGTCACAAGTTGGTATCAAAGCTTAGGTTATGAACCTTAGGTGGGGAAAAGCCTTAGGAAGTAACCTTTGAAAAGATAGTGGTGATAAACTCTTATTGAGTTTAGGGAAGAAGTAATAAAACACTTATGTGCTTATGTGTTTATAACTTATGTGCTCGTGAGTGTCGAGTAGTAATGATTAATAATTAAAATTTAAAATTTTGTTGTCAGGATGACTAATGTCGGAGAATCCAGTCAGGCTAGGGAGGATAGACCTCAGATGCCTATAGAAGAGGAACCTCATGACATTGAGTTATTTAGGAACAACTCTTGCCACAGAGTCGACTCAGATTTGGTCACGATGGTTGAAGATGAGGATGATGATGTGGAGCGGATGAGGAGGATCCGTTGAGTTGCCACGGGAGGATGAGGATAACGAGGACGAGGAGGAAGAGACTCCACTAACCTCGATCGATGGCAGCTCGTATATACGATGAAGTCTACAATAGTAACGTGGAACTTCAAGATACTGATCGAGGAATTGCAAGAGATGGTAAATTTGAACAATGATTTGCAATGACATAGAAAGGCGATGAGATCCGAGGATCGTGAGGAATGGTGACTAATGTCGAGGAGAAGCTAGAAACGGTGAAGGAGAGAAAGAACAACTGATCGAGGAGGTCGCTGAACTAAAGAACATACTGAAGGAAGAGGCTACTACGAGGGCAAGAGCTGAAGACGCATACGAGGAAGTGTTTCAACGAGCCGGGATAGCAGTGAAAGATGCACAAGGAAAGAGAATGAAGATGGAAGAGATGAATAGAGTATTCAACACCGTGGTTAATCGAGCTCAAGATCGGGTCATGTGTTATCCGATTCAGTTCGAGATGCTGCCATCGTACGTATTAGATCGCAGAACAATGTTCCGGATTATGGAGGAAAAACGTAGTAAGGCTAAGCAGTATCTTAGTAGAACATCGTAGTTGTTATGCGATTAATAAATGTTAAATAAATTATAAATCCCAAGTGTTATGTAACCTAGGGGATATGATGATAATGTTGTCCTGAAACTTTTGTGGTTCAGGAAAGTAATGTAAATAGCAGTGATGCTATTGTTTTATATTTTCAAACAGGTTATGGATAAATAAAAGTAGTTATTTTATTCAAAGTGTTATGTGATTATGTGGTTATTTCTTTTGTGGAGGAAAATTAAGTAGAAATTACTTAAAAGAGTTGAATAATAATCTAATGAGTGTATTTTTAACATAAAATGCCTCCTAGACGTCAACCACAATGACAGAGAACCACTGAAGGAAACAATAACGACAATGTTGAAGCTAACCCCGTTCAACAATTAGTGACGTTACTGACAGGGGCGTTGCATAATCAACCACAAAACCAAGGAACAACATTTAAGGAGTTCAAGGCAGTTGGACCACCTGAATTTCGTGGGTCCGTGAATCTAGTCGAGGCACAAACTTGGATTATAGAGGTAGAAAAGGTGTTTGATGTTGCTAGGGTAGGGGATGACCAGAAGACTGCTTTTGTAACATTCATGTTGAAAGCAGAGGCTAGTTATTGGTGGCAGGCCAATAAAACTCGAGAGGGACCAGGGAAGATGACCTGGGATAGGTTTAAGGAGATATTCTTCGAGACCTATTTTTCGGAGAGTTGAAGAGTCGACTAAGTTCAATTTTGGGCCGAAGCGAGGAGCGATGGATGGTATCTCGAGTATGCCGCTAAATTCAACGAGTTGGCGAGGTTTGTGCCTTATCAAGTCAACAAGGACGAACATGGTGAAGTGGTTTGAGCAGAATTTGAAGCCTGGTTTATCTGATGAGGGTTTCCTGTTCGATTAAAGACTTTCGCGATGATGATGGATGAAAGCAATACTCCTTTGAAGGTGAGGCGGAGGTAGTGACAAAGTTTAATCAGGAACAGAAGAAGAAGAAGAATGAGGTGGAGATTAAGAATAGAGGTGGTAGTGGTGGAAACAACAACAACAACAACAACAACAACAACAACAACAACAACAACTTGAAGAGGAAGTGGAATGGAAAGCGTGGGTCTTTGGAAATCGGCGGGGTAACGACAAAATAAGAAGTTTGAAGCATGTGCTACATGCGGGAAGTTTCACTGAGGTGCGTGCTTGATGGGGAAATGAGTATGCTTCAATTGTGGCCAGGAGGGTCACATCACCCCAAATTGCACTCAACCTAAGAAGAACATGAGCTTCACGTGCGGATCCAAGGATCCCTTTGCTCGTGAATGGCCTAAGAAGAAGGCTGAAAGACAACCAGAAACAATGGAGGTAACAGTGGAGGTACAACATCAAACAAACAAACCCACAGCTAGAACTTTCAACATGACTATGCAAGATGATGTGCAATCAAAAGATGTGGTGTCAGGGTATTATCCCAATCAATGATATAAATGCTTATGTATTATTTGATTCAGGTGCTATTTGCTCGTTTATCTCTGATGAATTTGCTAGGAGGTTAGAATTGCCTAGAGAAGAACTGAATTTCCCTTTGAACATAGAAATTGCGAATAAGGAGGTAATCCCTGTTAGATTCGTATACAAGAACTGTAGGGTGAACATTAAGGAGAACATCTTGATAGTAGATTTGATTCCGATTAAACTTGGAGAGTTTGATGTTATTTTGGGAATGGATTGGCTGTTCAAATATGGAGCAGTAATTGATTGCCAAAAGAAGTGTGTAAACCTTATGACTTCGTCAAAGGTAGTATTTTATGGTAGCAAGTTGCCTAGACAAATGAAATGTTTGACGATTATGCAGGCCAAGAAATTGTTGAGTCAAGGTTGTGTGGGCTATTTAGCTTACATAGTTGACACTCAGAAAAAGAATGTGAAACTGAAAGAGATACCAGTGGTGAGGGAGTTTGAGGATGTGTTTCCAGAGGATTTGCCAGGACTTCCGCCTGACAGAGAGATTAAGTTCGTGATCGACTTAGCGCCGGGGACAACACCGATATCTAAGGCCCCGTACAGAATGGCTCTAGTAGAAATGAAGGAATTGATGGTATAGTTGCAAGAGTTTCTAGACAAGAAATATATTCAACCAAGCGTATCACCGTGGGGAGCACCGGTGTTATTCGTGAAGAAGAAGGATGGGTCAATCCGTCTTTGCATTGATTATTGAGAATTAAACAAAGTCACTATTAAAAACAAATATCCATTGCCAAGAATAGATGACTTGTTTGATTAGTTAAAGGGTGCTAAATACTTCTCGAAAATTGATTTGAGAAGTGGGTATCACCAATTGAAAGTGAGGAAGGAGGATATACCTTGAACGACATTCAGAACTCGGTATGGACATTACGAGTTTCTGGTGATGTCTTTTGGTTTAACCAATGCACCTACTTCATTCATGGATTTGATGAATATGGTGTTTAAACCATTTTTAGACAAGTTTGTAGTGGTATTCATCGACAACATTCTTGTGTATTCCAAAACTCATGAAGAACACGTGGAACACTTACGTTTGACATTGGAAACGCTAAGAAAGGAAAAGTTGTACGCGAAATTCTCTAAGTGAGAATTTCGGCTATATCGTGTGCAATTTCTTGGGCACGTGATTGACAAGGATGAGATTTCAGTGGATCCATCAAAAGTGGAAGTTGTAATCAATTGGGAATAACCAAGAACACCGTCGGAGGTGAGGAGTTTCTTGGGACTGGCCGGTTATTATAGAAGATTTATTCAAGATTTTTCTAAGATAGTCACTCTGTTAACAAATTTGACAAGGAAAGCGGTAAAATTTGTTTGGACGGAGAAGTGTGAAGAGAGTTTTCAAGATTTGAAGAAGAAGCTAAGTGTGGCACCTATGTTGTCATTACCAGATAGTACATGAAACTTTGTGGTGTTTAGTGATGCCTCACATAAAGGGTTGGGTTGTGTTCTTATACAGAACGACAAAGTAATTGCGTATGCATCAAGACAACTGAAGGATTATGAGAAAGGTTATCGACTCATGATTTAGAATTAGGCTCTGATAGTATTTTGCTCTCAAGATATGGAACACTTTCTCTATATGGAGAAATGTGAAATCTACGAGACCATAAAAGTTTGAAGTATATTTTCACACGAGAAGGGACCTGAATATGCGACAAAGAAGATGGATGGAATTGATAAAGGATTACGATTGTGAGATCTTTTATCACCCGGGAAAAGTGAATGTGGTTGCAGATTCTCTGAGTAGGAAAGGTCGGGAGAAGTTGATGCTGATAACCACTTAGGAGGAGCTTATTTCAGCAATGACAAAGCTAGAGTTGGAAATCAAATTTTCAAAAGAATCAGATGAACAACTATTCCGGATAGATGTTAGTCGACTTTGGTGGACAAAGTGAAGAATCTTTCAACTACTGAGATAAAGAATATGAAACGATCAAAGAGAAAGTGGTTGTGGTAGTGATGTAAAATATAAGATCTATCTTAGAAGGACTACTACAGTTCGAGGAAAGAATTTAGGTTCAAAGTGGTGCGAGCTTAAAAGGCGAAATCTTGGTGAAGCACACAACACAAGATATTCGATTCATCTAGGAAGTACAAAGATGTATCAAGATTTGCGGTGACATTTTTGGTGGCCAAATATGAAAAGAGATGTTGCCGAATGTGTGGAAAAATGCTTGACATGTCAAAGAGTCAAGGCCGAACATCAAAGACCATGCGGATTACTTCAATCGTTAGAAATACCAGAATGGAAGTGGGAACACATCACAATAGATTTTGTGGTGGGTCTACCAACGACTCAGAAATGATACGATGAGATATGGGCAATAGTGGACAGATTGACAAAATCTGCACACTTTTTAACAAAAAATATTAGATTTACTCTTCATCAGCTAGCGAAACTGTACGTTAAAGAGATCGTGTCAAGACATGGAGCTCCAGTGTCAATTGTATCCGACAGAGATCCAAGGTTCACATCAAACTTCTGGAAGAAACTACAAGAATGTATGGGAACACAGTTGTGATTGAGTCTGACATACCATCCCGCAAGCCCGACGGGCAAAGTGAGCGAACAATCCAAATGTTGGAAGATATCTTTGAGAGCATGCATCATGGATTTCAAAGGAAGTTGGGATGAACATTTACCGTTGGTAGAATTTGCTCTACAACAACGGTTACCACCGAGCATCGGCATGCCACCTTACGAGGCATTATATGGCGGAAAGTGCGAGAACTCCTTTGTCTTTGGGATGAAGTCGGTGAACACCATTTATTAGGACGAGCTGGTATAACAAAGCTTTGAGGTTGTCAAACTCATCGAGGACAAGATTAGTAGTAGTGAGGCCAAACAGACAGGAAAAGTATGTTGATCAACACAGGTAGAATCGCGAATTTGAAGTAGGAAATTTTGTTTTCCTAAAAGTTTCTCCTTGGAAGGGGAAAATTTATTTTGGCAAGAAAGGAAAACTCAGCCCAAGATTTATTAGATCGTTTAAAATCCTATGAAGAGTGGGGGAAGTGGCTTATGAGGTAGCTCTACCTCCAGAGTTGGAAAACATTCATAATGTTTTTCACATTTCGGTGTTACGACCGTATAAACTAGATTACAAGCACGTGATCGAATACGAACCATTGCAATTCGATAAAGATTTGTCTTATGAAGAGATTCCTATCCAGATAGTCGACAGGAAAGAACAAGTGATCAGAAATAAAGTGATACCTTCTGTGAAAGTGATATGGAGAAACCACAATGTCGAAGAGGCAACGTGGGAACTCGAAGCTAAAATGATGCAAAATTACCCTGAGTTATTTGTTTAATCTATGTCGTCGATTCTGGGGACAGAATCTTTATAAGTACGGAAAAATGTGACGATTTGATTGTTTGAATTGTGATTCTGAGGACATAATCCTTTTAAGGAAGGAATGATGTAACATTCCAGAATTTTTACTTGTAATATTAAATATTTATCAAATTATATAAATAATTAATGGATGTGTTTATCGTTGAATAAATATTTGTTTAATTGATTTAATTTTGTTTAGTTAATTATTTGTTAAATAAATATTTAATGAGTTAAGGAAATTATTATTATATTGATATTTCAATTTGATGGTAAGTATTTGTATAGAGTTATGTGAATAAATGAATTATTTAATTAATTGAATTAATAAATTAAGTATGAAAGTTAATTAAATATAATGTGACAAATAACAATGTTATAAGGAGTTATTAAAATAAATTAAAGTAAAGTAGTTTAATTTGGTTGTGCCAAACAAGACTTAATGGTAGTAAGTGTTTAATTTTAAATGGTTTTTGCCAAACAAGGCCTTATGGCTTTTGGATTTCCTTTTTAATTTTGAATTATTATATAAATTAAATAAATAAATTAATTAAAATAATAAATATAATATATCGTTATTTTGATATATCGATGATAGCTATTAAGGCCATATTAGTAGTGTGTTTTAAGGGTTACAATATACTAATTGGATATTGAGCTTAGGTTCTTGTTATTACGCATTCTATTTTCCAAGCTTGAGAGTTCGAGAAAGTTGAGAGAGAAGTTGTGAGGGAAGTGAGAGAGTCTTAAGAGTTTTCTGACAAATTCCAATTGATTAGCGATGATTGTATTAGAAATTAAAGGTATGTTCACAACCTTAGTGTATATATATATATATATATATATATATATATATATATATATCGATATAATTTTATATATATATGTAAATTTCAAATTGTTGAATTGTTGCTATATCTGATGGGATTACTTGTGATTATATGAGTATATGGTGATTAGAGGTTGTGCTTAAAGCGAGAAATTCATGCTAATTTCGGATATCAGTAGAAATTTTGTCAGTATATATATGTTTTCATATGTAGCTATGTAAGTATCAATTTTAATGGCCAAATTGTATGTGAAAGTATAAATTGAAGCTTGTATATGTTACTTCATTGAGATACGAGCATAACGTAAATTGAATGAGATGATTTGGTCATGTATTGAATTCACAGTGATGATTTTTAGGATGAATGTCAAGAAAATTGAGTTTTCATGAAAACATGAAAATTTGAGAAATTAAAATAGTTTTAGTGGTTGTTAAATTGTTCTAATTGGTTGTAAATGTTAGCAAACATGTTTATGATACTGTTATATTTATCTTATGTGTTATTATCAATGTTTGGTGGGTAAAATTCGTGTTAGTTTGCTTAAGAAAACTGCCGAAGCTATGTTATGCAAAATTGAGTTATGTCGTCATAAATGTAATGCGACCCTTAAGTGTGAGCGAGCTTGTTATTGTATGCGTGGCGTGGCATCGATATAAAACTATCGCGGTCGCTCCAGTGCCCATTTCTAGACATTGAAGTCTGCTAATTCTGCAGACTTTGGTCGTTCTTTGTAGCTTAACTAAAGGTTATGGTAATGTGTCCAACCTATAACAACAAGGCTAAAACAGAGTTGTGTTATATGTATTATGAATTCAAAGTTGTAAAAGAGATTAGTAGATTCTGAGCGCATTGTGTGATAACTTAGTTTAACGATTGAATGTTAGATATGTTACGATGTTATGTTAACACTTGGGAATTCTGAAATATATATAGTAGCATAAGACTTGTGCTAAGATGAAAAGTAGTTAGAAATGTATATGTTATGGTATATTCACATATTTAATAGGTATTGTGATTCTAAACTTATGTGTAGGTGAACGTGAGTTTGATATTATAGCTTACGCTCGAGGCAAGTTTCTAAACTTTCTTTTTACATTGAGAAAGTTTTCTAACTCTACACTTTCGTTGAGTTAGTTCTATTATTATATTGCATAACTTCATTCTTTTGATTCAGCAAGCTTGTTATCTTAATTGTTATTGAATAAGTCAATTGTTAAAATTCATGCGAGCAAACTCTAACTCCAATATTATTGGAAATTCTTATTTGATTGATTCATTCTAACTTGTTTACAGTTAAGAAAGTTTCATAAGTTCTATTATTGTATAATGAAAGTAGTTTTTGAACTCTCGTCTCTATTATTGAACTGTTTTAATTCTTTGCATGAGTTAATACCTTATTGGGCAAGTTTTTAGTTTCCAACTTGCTATCAGTTAAATGTACGTTCAGGAATTTCATTTCTAACGTTATAAGACTCGAACCTTAGCTTATTTTACTGTTCAAGCAAAGGTTACCCATTTTATTGAATGCTTATGCCTTATAGTTATTTCAAGCATGCGTTTTATATGTATAATCAGTTCATCTATGATTCTCAAATGTTCTAAAGTTATGTTGTTATTAAACAACTATTGTGTTATCAAGCATTGTTGATTCAACTAGTTCACTAGTTGATGATCATTAAACTTCAATTACCTTGAAAGCTTATCAAACCAAACTTTTTTTATGCGGACTTGTACTCTAAATACTAAGATGAACAACCTTATTTTTAGGGGTTTCGTTTAGCGTTGAAATGGTTGTGCACAATACATTGTACGAAGGATTGATCCCCCTAAGTACGTGGAGTCCTTATAGTCATATGACTGTTAAAGTTAAAGTTAAAAAGATTACTTATAACTGTGGACATAGTTCGTGGTCATTAGACCCTCAGTAGTATATTTAAAAATGTTAATAGAATGTATCATTCAATTCTATTGAGCCTATGATTTGGCAAATGTTGGAATGTTAAAAGAGCGTATCATTAGGTTCAATATCTTTACGGCATTTGCCAAATAATAAACTCAATAAACTGAATGATATGTTATATTAACATTCAACATTACCAAATCATAAGTATGATAGAATGAATGATACGTACTATTAACATTTTAAATATACTCTTGAGGGTCTAATGACCACGAACCACGTCCATAGTTATAAGTAAAACTTAACTTTAATAGTCAATAAACTCCATGTACTTAGGGATCGATCCTTCATACAAATTGTGCACAAACGTTTTCAACGTTAGCGTAAACCCTAAAAAAGGGTTGTTGATCTCGATATTTAGAGTACAAGTCGCAACAAAAATCAAGGGTAAATTTGATGATCATCAACTAGGGAACTAAACTCATGCTTGAAATAACTATAGAGCATAAGCATTCAATAAAATGGGTAACCTTTGCTTTCACGATTAAAATATAAACGTTAGAAATGAATTCTAAACGACATTTAACCAGGAAGCCGGAAATTCAAAATTGCCCAATAAGGTATTTTCCTAATAAAGTTCAAAACTACTTCATTATAAAATATTAAACTTAAGAACTCAGCTGCAAACAAGTTAGATCAATGAATGTCAAATAAGAATTTCCAATAATATTGGAGTTAAGTTTGCTGAACCTCAACTGAAAATCAAAAGAATGGATTTGATAATATAATAATTTTTGTAGAAAAAACGAGGATGGAAGTTTTTTATAAGGAGGTGTGGAAATTACGAGGATGGAATTTTTATGTGACAATGTGACAACACGGAAAATAGGATTATCTAGAATTTAGGTTTAAAGAATTAGTTATTAATAAAATAAATTTTTATTAATACTATTATGTGTTATGTGTTTATTAATCGTTCTATAACCTAGGATGATTATATATCGGGAGTATTCTGGCTACGAGCTAGTCTGAGCGAGTAAGAATTTTCAGGACGAAAATAAGATTTTTCCAGGAACAAAATATTTTTCGGGGAAAAAGACGAAATAGGCACTATTCATCCGTTTATGCTCGGAGATTTATTTTGAAATTTCGAGACTATAATGATTACGTATAATTTAGAGACGTGATGGAACATTCAATAATATTTCAGTTATGGCAAAAACGAAGTTTTCGCCTGCGGACTTAAAACCTAAGGGTTAGGAAAAGTGAGTTCCGAGAATGTTATGATCACGTATAATAATTAGGGTTATTATGCGTGAGAAATACAAGTATAATACTAGTTATTATACGAGTATAGTACGAAGATTTGTATGACGTATAATACGAATATCGTACGAACGATATACAAAGAGAATACGAGAATACGAGAATGGAATACATAGAATAGGATTTGTCTTAATGGACTTTGAGTTCATGGACTTTGTAGAATCCAATTGGACTTGGATTATGTCAAGCCCAATGCTTTGTGAAATTAAGCCCAAGATAGGCCCAAGAAGAATTAGGGTTAAGGCCTAAACCAAGAAAATAAACCGCGGATCGAACGGATTGGTAAGAACCAATGGGACAACCATGGGGTGACCCATGGGAATGTGGGTCGGCCACATGGCCACCAAGTAAGGGTGGAGGCCAAGTTTACTTGGTGGCTAAGTGTTGGAGGAGGTGAGAATAGTAAGGAGGTGGGGGCGAAATGACCAAATTGCCCTAAGCTTTTGTTTTCTATAAATAGGAAGCTAGATTTCATTTTTATAGGATTTTGAAAATCCTATAACTTGAGAGAGAGAGCTCAGATGAAGAGGGAGAAGGAAGAGTTTGAGAATGAATGCTCTGATCAAAAGTGATCGTGAAATAGAAAAGCTTGCAAATCGCCGACTTTGTATAACGGAAGAGGATTAAAGAAGAACGGTAATCCGAACCCTAGTTTCTTCTAATATTTTCTTTAAGTTTCTATGCTTAAAACATAGCTTAATAAAGATAAGGAGTAAATGATCATAGAAATGATTTCATATGGTTGAAATCATGAGAAAACAAAGAAATAAGAATTAGAAATTTTGTTTATAAATTTCTAAAGGAAGTATAAGATTCGTAAGGGTTTTCAGCGATCCGAATGAATCTTATGAACAAGTAGGTGAAATAAGTAAGAAATGGTGTTCTATAACATCAAATTCCAATAAAAGTAGAATCATAATCCAAAATATCGGTAAAAATGAAGAATGAACGAAGAATACGTATATATATATAACACTAAGGTTGTGAACATACCTTCAATTTCTAATACAATCGCTGCTAATCACTGGAATTTGCTGTGAAAACTCTTAAGACTCTCTCACTTCCCTCACAACTTCTCTCTCAACTTTCTGAACTCTCAAGCTTGGAAAATAGAATGCGTAATAACAAGAGCTAAGCTAATATCCAATTAGTATACGTAATAGCAAAACACAAAACTGATATGGCCTTAATAGCTATCATCAGTTATCAAAATAACGTATATATTATATTTATTATTTTAATTTATTTATTTATTTTATTTATATAATAATTCAAAATTAAAAAGGAAATCCAAAAGCCATAGGGCCTTGTTTGGCAAAAATCATTTAAAATTAAACTCTTACTACCATTAAGTCTTGTTTGGCACAACCAAATTAAACTACTTTACTTTAATTTATTTTAATAACTCCTTATAACATAGTTATTTGTCTCATTATATTTAATTAACTTTCATACTGAATTTATTAATTCAATAAATTAAATAATTCATTTATTCACATAACTCTATACAAATACTTACCATTAAATTGAAATATCAATATAATAATAATTTCCTTAACTCATTAATTATTTATTTAACAAATAATTAACTAAACAACATTAAATTAATTAAACAAATATTTATTCAACGATAAACACATCCATTAAATATTTATATAATTCGATAAATATTTAATATTACAAGTAAAAATTCTGGAATGTTGCTTTGATACCGGTAAAAATCCAATATTTTCTGTATAAATAAATCAGAAATTTTGCATATAAATTTTTTTTTATTTTAAGGATGAGGATTTGTACAAGATAATGTATGTATGTAATTATGTAATAAATAAAAATATATTTATTATGTGAGACCCCGAATTTTATGAAATAAAAGTATTCAATTTTTTTTTCTATTTTGGTAAATAGCACGGTATTGATTATTGATGCTTATGTGATAAGTCACTCGGTTTTGTTTTATTGGTATTATTAATGTAATAAAGCAGAAAAGCTTTTATATAAAAGAATACTTTTATAAAGTTATTCTATAAATAGAATATAATATATTCTATTGTATATAGTGTTTTAACGTAGTAAAAATTTTTTATATAAAAGCAGAATACTTTTATAAAGTTATACATTTTATTAGACAATAATTAGAATATATTATATTTTATTATGCATAGTATTTGCATAGTGTTTGCATAGTAAAATCTTTTATAAAGTTATTCGTTTTATTAGATTATAAATAGAATATATTATATTTTATTTAAAAGATTTTTCTTTAAATATATGTAAACTTAAAAGGAAATCAATCTGGACCGTTTCATGAGTTAGTTATTATATGCGGTCCATTTTCTATAAATAGAAGCTCATTCCTTCATTATTTCTTACGAATTCACTGAAACTCTAGAGAGAAAAACTATAGAGAGAGTTCTTCTTCTATAATCTTGAGCGTATTTCTTTAGAGTTTAAGAAAGCTTTGAGCGTAGTGCAAGTTTTCTTGAAGTATATTCCCGCCCTACTGATAAGTAGTATTTTTACCTACTTATGGAGTACCAATTCATGCGAGCTATGCCCATCTCAAGTACATTTTAGTCTGTTTTAACTGCATTTTATGTTAAATTGCATTTCGCATACTTAAAACTCCTTTTGGTGAATAAGTGCAGGAATTATCTTAATTTGATGGTGATATCGGGCACGAGGCTAACGAAAGTGTAAGGCGAAGCAAAATATTGGATGTGCATAGGAGTGAGTGGAGCATGGATGGACAAGCATGGATAAACATAGGACATGTCAGCAGTAGCAGCAACATTGCAGAACCAAGCTAAGAAGCTAAATCGAAGACAAAGAATTGCAAGTGCGCGTGTCACAAAAATATAGCTTAGAAGCCTTGGCATACCATGAAGGACAAACCTAGGGGAGCGCCTCCTCACGCATGAGACCACCAAACATACGAACCTATCGCAAGTCTCGCTTACCGCGAGAGTATCAATTTGGAAGAAGCGCTTGTGGCATGAAAGTTCTAAGTCTTGATTTGTTTTATTTTATTTCCAAATTTTAAAGGTTGTATTTGATTTAAAACGATTCCTGGCTGGTGTAAGGGGGGATCACTTATCATATTATTAGTTTTTGACATATCTTTACTTGGTGATTAGGGTTTTACTCTCTGGAGAGGATTCCAACGTAGAAGGAGACCTTAACTCTCCTTTTCTACTCCTTCTTGGGATTTCTCTACGAGAGCGGATTATTAATATTAGTTTTTGCTGGAATCTTATGAGGATTGAATATTGATGCGTCTTCAGCAATTGGGTTTGATAGTTTCATCTTTCATCTTTTAATTGTCGTTTATTGATCATGTTTAGATTTGATCCCATAATGGCTTTTGGTTCAGTCATGAACTAAACTCCATTATGGGATTCTAACGGATTTTATTATGTAGTTTGATTGCACGCTTAAATGCTGGGTTGTTTTGCGTATCATATGGGATGTCTGTCATGATTATTTTGCATACATGAATGCTTGATCACCATTCGTTTTAGTATTTGTATGGAATTGACAATGAACATGCAAATATGGACTGTAATAATGATAGTATACGTATATAGGGCTATGTTATATGGCTTATATATTTCATGAACCAGATAGACATATACTGTTTCACCGTATAAGTTAGAATAAGAGCTTGAACTCAAAATCAATATAGTTGCAATTTTACATAGACATATAGTGATGTTGGTTATATTGATGATTACATAGAGCCTATCATCTGTGGATGATGTGTAAGTAGGTCTTAGTTCATTGAAAAATGGCTAATACTCTTTTAGTGCGCTTGGCTACTTTCCTGTGATATGTGAACAAGTCATGCATGATAGTGGCGATTGAATGAAATATTAAATGAAGTTAGAATCCCATTAGTTCTAATATCATTTATTATATCATTTTTATTGTTTTAGTTGTTATTTGCAGTTCAAGAACAAACAAAGTTTAATCCATAGTGTGAGCATATAAATATAGTGATTTAATTAATGAATAGTAGTTTAAGTTAAATAACTTTCTCTGTGGGATCGATACTTTACTTGCTCTGTATTACTTGTTGACGCATGTATGCTTGCATGAGTTAGAACTCTTTTGTTAGTCGTAAAAAAGAGGCAACAAGTTTTTGGCACCGTTGCCGGGGAAAGGCGTTTAATTTAGTATTATTATCATTAGTTTTAAGCTATATTGTATGACTTAGACAATTCTAGTCTTATCTCATTTTCGCTTTTTGTTTTTGTTTGAGAATTTGGATAAATTTTTTATACTTTACGTTCAACCAACCCCGAGTTAACACCTTTTCAGGATAATATAAACGGTAGAGGTTGGAAAGCGGGTGTTCGTAGGAATTTACAAGAGCAGTTGGAAAACACAACAGCTAACATGGCAACCGAGGCACAAGGAGAAGATCAAAGAGAGGAGCATAGGGCTCTGAAGGAGTATTCCATGCCCAATATTAACGGACTTTAGTCTAGCATAGTCAGACCAGCGATAGCAGCAAATACATTAGAGATAAAAACTGGCACTATTCAAATGGTGCAAAACACAGTTCAGTTTGGGGGTGTTGCTACAGATGATCCGAATTAACATCTATTGAGTTTTATTGAAATTTGTGATACATTCAGATACAACGGTGTGACAGAGATGCTATTAGACTGAGGTTGTTCCCATTTTCATTGAGGGATAAAGCGAAAAGTTGGCTTCATTCTCTGCCAGCAGGATCTATAACTACATGGGAGGATTTATCACAGAAATTCTTAGCTAAGTTTTTCCCAATGGCAAAAACTGCCAAGATGAGGACATTTATCTCTCAGTTTGAGCAACAACAGGGCGAGTCGTTATATGAAGCATGGGAGAGATACAAAGAAATGTTGAGAAAGTGCCCACATCACGGTATGCCAGATTTGATGGTAATCAACACGTTTTATAATGGATTGGGATGGCGATGATCTGGATTGTAGATGCGACTCACGGAGGGGCATTATGGGCAAAGAACTATGAGGAAGCCTATGATCTTATCAAAACAATGGCATCGAATGATTTTCAGAATCCTACATCCCGAATGCCACAAACCAAATTTGCAGGTGTATTGGAGGTTGATGCTATTACTCAGCTGTCAGCATAGATGGCAGCCATGGCAAAGAAGATAGATACTTTGGATGAAGGAAAGGTAAAGACGGTTGCCTACGTATGTGAGATTTGTGCGGGGTCACACTCGACGGATCAATGTGCTATATCATTTCCAGAATCGAGATAAAGATGTGAGCAACTACAGAAAAGACCAAGGCCAATTTCAGAACACATACCACCCCAACAACAGAAATCATCTAAATTTTAGTTGGTCGAATAATCAAGGGAGTCAGCAAACTCAGTTTCAACCAAACAATCAATTTCAGGCGCAACCAGCGCAGTCGTAGTTTAATCCTAGACCACCCTTTTCTGCCAGGATTTTCTCAACAACAACAGCAACATCACACTCCAGCTGCACCTCAGCAAGAAAAAAAAAATCAGAAGTGGAGGAGATGATGATGAAATACATGGTAAACACAGAAGTTATGATCAAGAGCCAAGCAGTGGCTATAAAGAATCTGGAAACTCAAATGGGGCAGATGGCGAACATGCTTACTAACAGGCCCCAGGGTTCATTGCCAAGTAATATGGAGACAAATCCAAGAGGAGAAGGGAAGGAACAGTGTCAAACAATCACATTGAGATCTGGGAAAGATTTGTCAGTTACTGCAGGTCGCACGCCCGCGCGAGAATACACTGAGGAAGGCGCGCGACCGCACGAGGCAGAGGAATCAGCCAATGAGCAGGAAAATTTGGAGAAATCTGAGGATCAGCAGGAAGAGAAAGATAAAGCAGGCTCAGAGGAGACGTTCAAGAGTCCAATACCAACAATTCACATTCAAGTTCCATATCCGCAGAGATTAACTAAGAAAAGGGAAGATAAACAGTTCAGCAAATTCTTAGAGGTGTTCAAAAAGCTGCAGATCAACATACCATTCGCCGAGGCATTGGAACAAATGCCCAGCTACGCCAAGTTTATGAAGGGTATATTATCAAGGAAGAGGAGATTAGATGAGTTTGAGGCGAGAGGCCTTGACAGAGGAATGCAAATGCAAAGTGCTTCAATGTGAAATTACCTCCAAAGTGAAGGATCCGAGCGACTTCACAATTCCATGTACCATAGGAAAGTTGAACTTGATAAGTGTTTATGTGATCTTGGGGCAAACATAAATTTGATGCCATTGTTAGTGTTTAATCAGTTGGGATTGCCGGATCCAAAGCCGACAAACATTGCATTGCAGTTAGCGGACAGATCCATCACATATCCACGGGGACTTGTTGAAGATGTGTTGGTTAAGGTAGACAAGTTTATTTTTCCAGCTGACTTCATTATTCTAGACTACGAGGAAGACAAACGCATACCAATAATACTGGGGAGACCATTCTTAGCCACAGGTAGAACGTCAATAGATGTGCAGAAAGGTGAACTCACTATGCGTGTCTAGGATCAAGAGATCACTTTTAACGTCTTTAAAGCAATCAGTCTACCAACAGATGAAGAAGAGTGCTTCCTAGTTGATGTGGTGGACTGGTGCCTACAGGATGAAGTATAGAAATCGAGGGATTATGGACCATTGATATGTGCAATGGGTGAAAATTCAGATTTAAAGGAAGAGCCATTGACGAAAGATGAGGTCATGAAATTTCAGGGTGCAGAGGACACGAAGGAAAGCACCACAATTCCAGCGGTAACATGAAGCTCAGAGACAGTTAAGCTAATTGACTATAACTTAGCACTGGATGGGAGGCAACCCATTACTATTATTATTCTCTCCATTAATTTGTTTCATTATTTAATTTTGAGTTATTTCAATAGTTATATCGAACTCCTTTTTAATTGGATACTTTATGTTCATGCTTAAGAGTGTAACAAGAATTGCTGTGCGAATCATTGCAAAATGTTAATGTTATGAGACCACTACGTCATGCCTTAACACGATACATTAATATCTATGCAGGAACCATCATTGGACGGCACCACCGGCAGGCAGGAACTGAAGTTTAACATTGCAGATATTAGCATCACTTATTGCTGCGGCATAATCAAGATAAAATTATGCTTGTAGCGAAAAGAAAACCACCAAATATTCTGCAAGTCTCACCATACGCCCAAATTTTAGTAAAATCCACGCTATGCCACGCTTGTATTTGAGTTATCTTAAAGACGAATAGTTTAAAAACAGAGTTGTGGACCATTTGGACTCTCATTTGGGATATCAACAGAAGTGAAATTCTCTCACTCTCCATAACTCATGTTTCTATCTCTTCGTCAGTTACAATTTGTGTCGTGCATCTCTCAATCAATTAGCCATGATTCTATCCTCATTCAAAGTCCATATCTCGTCAACTTCTCCAAGAGTGCTATAAAGCTAGGGTTCCTACGTGGGAGTGCAGAAACAAGTGTGAGAACTATCAATTCTTCAAGCTTTTCTTCTTTCCCCAGTCATATAATCTGTGCAAGTATTAGCAAATACAAATGGGGCCTAAGCGAGCAAGATCTATAACTTCATCTTCTTCTTCCATTGTGGGCAGTCAAGAGGCTGACATTGTGGATCACACCAAATTCCTCAATTTGGAAGCTCAACAAGAATACTACCACATTGTGGCAAAGACATTCATCAAAGAGCGGGGATTCAAGCCGGAGGGGAAGGACGGCAGCCATGATTCGAGAGAGAGGCTGGGGTGGGCTGACAGCTACTCCAATACCCGTTCCTATGAGCGTAGTCCGTGAATTCTATGCCAATACCAAGGTCACTATAAGCGGGATATCTCTGGTTCGTGGTATCGAGGTCAATTACAAACCCCGTGCCATCCGACTAATTTTCAAAATTACTGATGCACCGCCAGTGGGGGCTGCTAATTGGATAATCGGCGCTCATTTGGAGACCGACATGGAGCTGATCATTGCAGAGTTATGTGTACCGGGTACGAAATGGATGTATAAAGTGGGAACAACACAACCACGGTTATTCCCAGCGGCAGCCCTAAATCGCTATGCAAAAGCATGGAATTTGTTCATATGTGCCAAGCTCATGTCCTCCGCCCACCAGCATGAAATATCAGCGGAGAGGGCACATCTTTTGTGGGGCATAATCACCGAAAAGTACATCGATATTGGTCATCTCATTCACGAGAATATGCTGCGCTATTTATGGGGAGTAACGATTGGGAGCATTCCACACGCATCCGTGGTAGCTATGCTTTGTGCTAATCAGGGATGCAACTGGGGAAATGAGCAGATGCAATACCCAAGCCAGGACATTACTCATGCCACGATCGAAAAAGTTCAAAGACTGGGCAGGTGGTGTACCGCATCCATGCGGATTAGGATTCATCCTTCATCCTATTTTTCCAGAACAACAACAACCCCCGCAAACAGACGAGGTGGGCCCATCCACGCACGCACGTGCCACCAATAGCGATCGACAGCTCCGAAGGTTGGAGCACAAGGTCGATACCATGTACGACAATTTGGGCACATTTGCGACGGGACTCACAAGGGCTTTAGCCGAAGCGTTTACGCAACAAGGAACAACACACGAATGGCCTCAGTTTGGAACCGTAACACCTTATCCACCACCGGATTCACCACCCGAGGAAGGTGGCACCACCGATAATTAGGGGAGTTTTCGTACCTTTTAACTTCATTCAATTGGGACATTGAATATTTTAAGTTTGGGGGTATTATGTAGTAGTTAGTATTTTTTATTTATTTATTAGTTTTGCATATAGTTTTACATGATTCATATAGTTTTGCGTGATTAGTTTAATTTTTATGTTCATGTTTAGATTACATTTTAGCATATAGTTGCATGTTGCATACCTCATGATTCTTCTACTGTTTAGAAAAATTTTGTCTAGCCAATGATGATGAGTGAAGTTTTAAATGATTTACGAATATTTTGGATAACATGAGTGAGATATAACGTTTTATACAACGAAATTCATAATCTTTGTGTACATGCTCTCGGTTTGCACAAATGTATTCACAAGCACTTGTAGGTATAAGAAGTACGTATGCATTGCTCGATAGAAAAATGTAGTGTTAAAAAGAGAAATATGTGTAAAGTGATTTTTGGGGCTTATAAAACATCGATTTTTAAACTGTGGGAACACATGGGTATCTGTGTATAAACAAAGAAAAAGAAAGAAAAGTAGAAATAACATGGCTAGTCTTATTTCGGGGCCCTGGCTGTAAGACCCCAACTTTTTGAATAAAGATTAAATTTTCTCGAAATATATTTTTGAATATTATGGTGTGGATTTGATATAAAGTTATAGTTGTGGATAATATTTACAAATTTTGTAAAATACGCAAGTTTTTATATAATATTCGATTGGTCAGGGAATATTCATTTTAACAGAGAATATTCGTACAACGGCACAATCATTGGTGGACCCCCACAACGTAATTATTGTGGGATTGAGAAACGACAAAAATACTTTTTTATGAAAATAACGGCGGAAGTTTTACTGTTAACTGTTGAAACACCCGGTGTTAGAAGTACAATAATACGTGATTGATTGCATAGTAGCACACTGCGGTATTGATTATTGATGCTTACGTGAGAAGTCACTCGGTTATACTCAATTATTGATCTGAGAATTCTTTGCATCATATCTCTCTCATATTATTGATTCAATTATTGTCACGAAGATCATTGACATAATATTTTATATTATTAAATCAATAATTGAGACGACAAAGTTATTCATATTATTATTTGCAATATTGACAATGTCTAGAAGTTACATCGAGGAGAGGTTTGGTCACCTAATCGGCGCCAATAAGGAGAAATTCTTATCGGAAAGCCCTCTTTCACAGGAGCGACACTGGTTGTTAAATATTGTGAGTTATAATATTAATGATGAATAAGTTGTGTTGATTAAAATGAATTTTGATAGTTCCATTGTGTTGGGATTATTATTGTTAGTAGAAATCGACATCTATTCCGATGATAATTGATGTCTAGGGGTTATATTGATAAATCGGGTAATTTATCGGATAAAGGAGCAATTAATTGCTACTAATTCACATGCTTATATAACTATTTGTTCACATATGTGTACTATTGAATCACATTATTTACTATTAGGGGAGGTGGTGCAAGTTTGATAATACTTGCAGGACTAAAATAAAAATGAAAGAAAAGTTGGAGGTATTGTACTGTAATTTTTTGAGCCCCAAAACGTGCAATTATCGAAACTATATTTTCCTATAAATAGAAGCTCATTCTTCCTTCATTTATCACCAATTCACAAAAGCTTTAGAGCGATTATTATAGAGAGAAAGAAGAAGAGAAGTCTGCTACCTCACTATTCCAGTATCCAGTTTTTCCAAGGTAGGGAGTATTATGTCTTTCTTATCCAAGAAGAGAACTTCTGTTATTCCATTCTTTATTATTACATTGGAATAACTTTGATACGTGGCTACCCTATCGTGGTGAAATTCTTACATTATTCCATTCTTTATCATTACATTGGAACATCCTGTTTTGTAACGCTTACGCCGGACTGGTTCCATTATTTATCATTCATTGGAACATCTTGTGCATGCGTTCTCTTGGGACCTTGTTCCGTCTTTATTATTCTGTTGGAATATCACATCACATGCATTTTACGCCGGGACTGATTTCGTCTTTATTATTACATTGGAATATCCCATCTTTGCGCTTTTTACGCGGACCGATTCTCGTTATTTATTATTACATTGGAATAAACCCTTTTGTCTTGATTCTATCGCATGCCCGGTGATTTCTTTTGTTATTCCATTCCTTGTTATACTCAGTTGGTTAAAGTTTTGACTTCTATACTCCATGAAATTAGTGGAATATCCTTAATATTTGCGCTTCATCCAGTATCTTTTCATTGAAATATTCTTCTGAGCATTCTTGAATTTTACTCCATAAAGCAGTATCATGTTGACAATTTGGACGTTATTAATTCCTGGATAAAATAATTCTTGAACTTTTTTTATCCAATTCTTATATCATTGTCATCATCTTCATGTTTATATTTTTTGAAAGTCATTTGTGGCTTTGTAAAGTGCATAGATGGACTTGGTATGATTATGACCGAGGATTATTGAATTGTAATCATGGCCAGTAATGTTACAAATGATGTGGTAAAAGTCCTCATTGGCCCCGTAGTGCATTGATGGACGATTGTTGGCATGATCATGACCATTAATGAATACACAAATATTCTTGGCCCAGTAGTGCATGGATAATTGTGGTCGTGATACTAAAGAATATCCTTGGCGTAGTAGTGCGGTGGGTGATTCGATGATGTGGATTATTTATTGTCGAGTCCCAATGATAAAAGTGATGAAAAACCTTTTAAATCATAAAAGATAGTAGATTTTATTCTCTACACGACTCTTTTAATGGATTGCTTATTCTGCTGCAGATTAAACTTGATGGTTGTTATATTATATCGGTTTAACATCGTCAAGGCTAATGATAATAAATTACGCATTATCTTAGTCATAATATTTCCCTCTTGGGATAGTTGAGCTCACCCTTTTACTTTCATTGTTCTCTTCAGAAATGAGAACGTAGTAAGGGACTAGTCGGGGAGCGGAGTGATGAGACGGATGATAGCATTAGTAGTCCTCATTATTCAATTGAAATAGTGGGAAAATAAATGTAATAATATTGAATTTGAGTTTGTATATTGTCTAGACGACAATATTTGTATTAAAACTCACAGCTTATGTTTTGTTTTAGTTTGCACGACAGTTGTATAATTAAGTGGTATTTGTATTCTGTACCATGTATTTGGCGACTCAGAATAGGTGATGTATACATGTTTTGGGGGCGTCACACTGGCTACTTGAGTAAGTACGCCCGAGGGGATTGTCTCTACACCTAGCGCCTTAAGGTCTTTCATGGTCTGGGAGTCGTTGGTTGAAAGCTCGCTAAGGGGTAGCAATGTGCCTAATGGAGTAAGACATTGCACAGTCATGAAAAAAAAAAGAAAAAAAAATAGAAATAAACACCCCGAGAAAGTGCGAAATTCGCCCTCGTGAGTAGAATAAAGCAGTTAATCCCATTGTTGAACCTTAGTTTATTTTAAGATGTTGAAATAGTACGAATCGCATATATATACATAAGTCTTGATTTAAGCTATAATTTTCTAGTTTGAGCAAGATAACATGAACATTCTACACCGAAATCAAGTATTGGGCGAACACAACAAACACACACACACAGCATCTGTATAGCATTTATGAATTATATGAGTATATGACGTTATGCCTACAGTTTGGTTGGAATTTGTATTCTCGAATCTAGAAAAATTCGCTGAGGCAAATTAGACTGAATTTTATGATGGTTGGGATAATGTGAGAATTAGTTGCACAATAATATAGTTGCATTTTTATTGCTCATTAGTATGCATTGCTTGAGGGCAAACAATGGTTCAAGTTTAGGGGTATTTGATAAGTAGTATTTTTACCTACTTATGGAGTACCAATTCATGCGAACTATGCCCATCTCAAGTAAATTTTAGTTTGTTTTAACTGAATTTTATGTTAAATTACATTTTGCATACTTAAAACTCCTTTTAGTGAATAAGTGCAGGAATTAGCTTAATTTGGTGGTGATATCGGGCACGGGGCTAACGAAAGCGTAAGGCGAAGACAAAGATAGGATGTGCATAGGAGTGAGTGGAGCATGGATGGACAAGCATAGATAAACATAGGACATGTCAGTAGTAGCAGCAACATTGTAGAACCAAGCTAAGAAGCTGAACCAGAAGACAACAATTGCAAGTCGCGCGA
Source organism: Panax ginseng (assembly GCA_020205605.1). Classification (NCBI taxonomy): domain Eukaryota; kingdom Viridiplantae; phylum Streptophyta; class Magnoliopsida; order Apiales; family Araliaceae; genus Panax; species Panax ginseng. The sequence continues at coordinate 32,503,348 of CM035127.1, read as the reverse complement.
CAAATATAGCTTAGGGAGGTTGGCGGCGCATGAGGTCCCAACAAAACCGGGACAACCTCATCGCAAGTTGCTTGGTAGTGAGAAGGACAAGCCTAGGAGGCCTTGCATACCATGCCACGAGACCCGACCAAACATCTGAACCTATCGCAAGTCTCACACCAGCGAGAGTATCAAGATGGAAGAGCGGCGATCAGCCTTGCCAAGCTATTCTTGATTTGTTTTATTTTATTTCTAAATTTTAAAGGTTGTATTTGATTTAAAACGATTCCTGGATGGTGTCAGGGGGGATCACTTATCATATTATTAGTTTTTGACGTATCTTTACTTGGTAATTAGGGTTTTACTCTCTGGAGAGGATTCCAACGTAGAAGGAGACCATAACTCTACTTTTCTACTCCTTCTTAGGATTTCTCTACGAGAACGGATTATTAATATTAGTTTTTGCTGGAATCTTATGAGGATTGAATATTGATGTGTATTCAGCAATTGGGTTTGATAGTTTCATCTTTCATCTTTCAATTATTGTTTATTGATCATGTTTAGATTTGATCCCATAGTGGCTTTTGGTTCAGTCATGAACTAAACTCCATTATGGGATTCTAACGGATTTTATTATGTAGTTTGATTGCACGCTTAAATGTTGGGTTGTTTTGCGTATCATATGGGATGTCTGTCATGATTATTTTGCATACATGAATGCTTGATCACCATTCGTTTCAGTATTTGTATGGAATTGACAATGAACATGCAAATATGGACTATAATCATGATAGTATACGTATATAGGGCTGTGTTATATGGCTTATGTATTTCGTGAACCAGATAGACATATACTGTTTCACCGTATAAGTTAGAATAAAAGCTTGAACTCAAAATCAATATAGTTACAATTTCACATAGACATATAGTGATGTTGGTTATATTGATGATTACATAGAGTCTATCATCTGTGGATGATGTATAAGTAGGTCTTAGTGCAATGAAAAATGGCTAATACTCTTTTAGTGCGCTTGGCTACTTTCCTGTGATATATGAACAAGTCATGCATGATAGTGGCGATTGAAAGAAATATTAAATGAAGTTAGAATCCCATTAGTTCTGATATCATTCATTATATTGTTTTTATTGTTTTAGTTGTTATTTGTAGTTCAAGAACAAACCAAGTTTAATCCATAGTGTGAGCATATAAATATAGTGATTTAATTAATGAATAGTAGTTTAAGTTAAATAACTTTCTCTGTGGGATCGATACTTTACTTGCTCTGTATTACTTGTTGACGCATGTATGCTTGCATGAGTTAGAGCTCTTTTGTTAGTCGTAAAAAAGAGGCAACACCTACCAGTCAGAATACTTTTCTTTTTAAGTTAGGGGATATAATTGTCGTACTCGTAAAGGATATTATTATTATTTATTATTCTGTTGGAATAACTTTTGTATACGCGGACTACCCTATACTTGGTGAAATTCTTCTATTATTCCATTCTTTATTATTATGTTGAATAACACCATTTTATCGCAATCGCATACATGGTGAAATTCTTCTAATATTCCGTTCTTTATTATCCCGCTTAATATCCTGTTTTGTGCGTTTATGCTTTGGGACTCGATTCCATTATTTATTATTCGTCGGAATATCACGCATGCGTGCGTTTACGCTGACACTGGTTCCATTATTTATTATTACGCTGTAATATCCTCGCTGCATGCGTTTACTTGGGACATGGTTCCATTATTTATTATTCTATTGGGAATAACATGTCAGGATGCATCTATCTATCGCACACATGGTGAATCCTTCATTATTCCATTCTTTATTATTACATTGGAATAACCTATCTATGTGGATTATTACATGCATGGTGAATGATCCTTCGTATTCATACGAATAGTATTTTCATTAAAAGGGGTTTTACGCTTGAGGCAGATTCGTAATTTTTTGACCCTCAAAAATTCTGGAAAAATTTGAAATGATAATTTAATGAGTTTTCTAAATTGTGTCCAAAAATGACGATTTTTGGATGTATAGATTAAGAGTTATGGATTTTATGGGAAAAGACTATTTTAAAAGTAAACTCTTATGACTCCTTGTGGTTAACTCCAAAATTGGTGAAATTTTTATTGGGAGTACATGTATATAACAGGAGTATACCTTGTAAATTTCGGAATTTTTGGATAAAAGTACAATTTATGATAAATATCTAAATATTCGGCAGTTTTATCCATATGAAAAATAGTAAATGAATTTTAAAAATTATGAGAAAAATATATGTTCAATATGGGACTATACTCTGCTAAATCCCAGAAAAGAAATATTTTTGGGACTGATTTGATATTTTTCATAAAAATGAACTAGTTATGAGTAAGTGAATTAAATATGTTATGTGAAGTAATAAAATTGGAAAATAGGATTTTATGGTTTGAGAATCCTATATAGGGTATATGCAGATTTTGATGAGTGATTTGATCATTGATTATGAAATCTTATGAGTATGGCATTTTTGAATGATTAAATGCATTATTTGATAAAGTGTAAACAATTGAAATAAATTGTTTATAAGTTTAAGAAATGATTAAAATATTGTTATAATATTAATGATATTAGATTATGAGATTATTAAGTGATTGATAACATTTGGTTATTATTGAACGATGGATAAATTGTATTATAAATGTTTAATATTTATCCTTTATCATATTTGATTGATTCTTATATCATTGTCATCATCCTCATGCTTATATTGTGTTGAAAGTCATTCGTGGCCTGTAGTGCATAGATGGACTTGGTATGATTATGACCAGGGATTATTTGGTATAATCATGACCGTAATGTTACAAATGATGTGGAAAAAGTCCTCATTGGCCCGTAGTGCATTGATGGACAGTTTTTGGTATGATTATGACTATGGATTCTCTTCGGCCAAGGGTGCAAAGATGAATTGTTTTATGGCATGATCAGGACCGTTGATGAAAGCACGATTATCTTTGGCCCATAGTGCATGGATAATTCATGGTCGTGATACTAATGAATATCCTTGGCCTGTAGTGCAGGGATGATTCGATGATGTGGATTAATTATTTAGTTGAGTCTCGGTGATGAAATATTAATTCATGGATGTGATAATAATGAATATCTTTGGTAGTAGTGCATGGATAATTCAAAGTTGATATGGATTGATTATCAAAGTCGAGTCTCAAATGATGAAATATAAATTCATGGATGTGATATTAACGAATATCTTTGGTCGTAAAAGTGAGGGTGATTCGATGATGTGGATTATTTATTAAGCTGAGTCTCAGCGATAAAATATTTATTATACACTTTTAATGCGTAGAAGATAGTAGATATTATGTTCTACTTAACTCTTCTAAAATACAGTTGTATGTCTTTGGCATATAGTGCAAAGATGAATTGTTAATGAATATCTTTGGTCGTGGTGTAAATATGATCTTATTAGTATGATTATAAGCAGGAATTCTGATTTGGTATAACCATGATTTTTGATGTTTCAGGTGAATATAGGTGATGAGAATTATCTTCGTCCTAGTTGCGAAGAGGAAATTAGAACCACAATTATGATTATGAGTTATTCATATGATTTTGGACAGGAACTGTTGATTTATTATATATGGATAAAACATTATTGGCGGACTTTTAACATAGAGAAGATAATTGACCTTATGGTCTATTTGACTCTTCTAATGGATTGCTCGTTCCGCTACAACTATGGTTGAAAAGTTTTGTCATCTACCATATGTTCTAAATCTCTGATTTATTATTGATGAAAGCTATTGATAATTTAATTATCTTTAGTCATGATATTCCTTACTGGGATAGTTGTGCTCACCCTTTCTGCTTCACAATTCCTTTCAGGTAATAAGAGTGTTTCCGTAAGAGTGTTGCCGAGTCGAGCGGGGATAACAGGGGAATAGAACATTGGTCTCTAGCTATGGAGGTTCTCCTTAAACAGTATAGAAAAGTGTGTTGTATTCTATACAACATTTAGTAGTTATATTTGGTGAATCAAATAGGGTGAGGTGAACCCAACTTTGGAAGGGCGTTTTTCCACTATCATACAAGATGTCTAATTACATACAACCTTGTGTTATCATAAGATAGGGTTGTGCGCATTCACTTGCTGAGTATATCTACAGACACTACCTATATGATCTTGGAGTTGATTTAAAATATAATATTCACTTGGAGAGAGTGAAGATAGTTATATGTCAAGAGAAGACTCACCATTGGAAAGAAGATGATAGTAATCTTCTTGTTTTTCTTTGGGGTCTATTGGGTCAACCAAGGATAATTCTGTGGCCATATGATATCTATTATAACCTATACGCATGACCTCCCATATACGAAGGTTTTCTTGAGCACTTCCCAAAGATTTTAGTTTCTAAAACAGTCTTTGACTATACTTTTATGTAAAGTACCATTGTAAGGTTGTGGTCGAGGCACCATGAGAGTTACATACATTTGTATTAAAACTCACAAGCGATTAATCGTGGTCGATTCAGCGACTCGAGAATGGGTGATGTATACCTAATTTTGGGGGCGTCACATTTGGTATCAGAGCTTAGGGATATGGTCGCTGGCAGAGATAAGAGTCTAGAACTAGGAGGGGAGAGACGAGTTATAAACTTCGCTAGTGTGTGACTTACCTAAGCTAAAATTATTTACTTGATAAGTTGACAAATTGTGATATGTCAATTAACCTTTGTTTTAAAGATATATTCTAGAATGATATCTGAAATACAGGAGATGAGCAATGGAAAAATCATGATACAGAGGATATAACCGGGAAGGTACAATCCGAAAAGAAAGTAAGGTATTTTCATCTCTTCGAATATCAGGTATGTACGTAAATTTCGAGGGCGAAATTTCATAAGGAGGGGTGATTGTGAGACCCCGAATTTTATGAAATAAAAGTATTCAATTTTTTTTCTTCCTATTTTGGTAAATAGCATGATATTGAGTGTTGATGCTTATGTGATAAGTCACTCAGTTTTGTTTTATTGGTATTACTAATGTAATAAAAAAGAAAAGCTTTTTATATAAAACAGAATACTTTTATAAAGTTATTCTATAAATAGAATATATTATATTCTATTGTGCATAGTGTTTTGTATATTAAAATCTTTTTATATAAAACAGAATACTTTTATAAAGTTATCTATTTTATTAGACAATAATTAGAATATATTATATTTTATTATGCATAATGTTTGCATAGTAAAATCTTTTATAAAGTTATTCGTTTTATTAGATTATAAATAGAATATATTATATTTTATTTAAAAGATTTTGCTTTAAATATGGACCGTCAGATTAAAGTAAATCAATCTGGACCGTTAATAAGTTAGTTACTATGCAGTCCATTTTTCTATAAATAGAAGCTCATTCCTTCATTATTTCTTACGAATTCACTGAAACTCTAGAGAGAGAAACTATAGAGAGTGTTCTTCTTCTATAATCTTGAGCGTATTTCTTTAGAGTTTAAGAAAGTTTTGAGCGTATTACAAGTTTTCTTCAAGTATATTCCCGCCCTACCAGTTGGAATACTTTTCATTTTAAGGTAGGGGATATAATTGTCGTACTCGTAAAGGATATTATTATTATTTATTATTCAGTTGGAATAACCTGTATACGCAGACTACCCTATACTTGGTGAAATTTTTCTGTTATTCCATTCTTTATTATTATGTTGAATAACTTTGTTTATGCTAAGCAACCGCATACATGGTGAAATTCTTCTAATATTCATTTTTATTATCCTGTCGGAATATCCTATACATGCGCTTATGCCGGACCTGGTTCCATTATTTATTATTCTGTCGGAATATCATGTGTATGTGTTTCTGTTGGGACTCAGTTCCATTATTTATTATTCATCGGAATATCACATGCGTGCGCTTTCTGGGGATTCGGTTCCATTATTTATTATTACGTTGGGAATAACCTTTTAAGGCAGTGATCTATCGCACGCATGGTGAATCCTTCTGTTATTCCATTCTTTATTATTCTGTTGGAATAACCTGTCTATGTGGATTACCACATGCGTGGTGAATGATCCTTCGTATTCATACGAATAGTATTTTCATTAAAAAGGGGTTTCTGCCAGGGGCAGATTCATAATTTTTTTTACCCTCAAAAATTCTGGAAAAATTTGAAATGATAATTTAATGAGTTTTCTAAATTGTGTCCAAAAATGGCGATTTTTGGATGTATAGATTAAGAGTTATGGATTTTATGGGAAAAGACTATTTTAAAAGTAAACTCTTATAACTCCTTGTGGTTAACTCCAAAATTGGTAAAAATTTTATTGGGAGTACATGTATATAACAGGAGTATACCCTGTAAATTTCGGAATTTTTGGATAAAAGTACAATTTATGATAAATGTCTAAATATTCGACAGTTTTATCCATACAAAAAATTGTAAATGAATTTTAAAAATTCTGAGAAAAATATATGTTCAAGATGGGACTATACTCTGCTAAATCCCAAAAAAGAAATATTTTTGGGACTGATTTGTTATTTTTCATAAAAATGAACTAGTTATGAGTAAATGAATTAAATATGTTATGTGAAGTAATAAAATTGAAAAATAGGATTTTATGGTTTGAGAATCCTATATAGGGTATATGCAGATTTTGATGAGTGATTTGATCATTGATTATGAAATCTTATGAGTATGACATTTTTGAATGATTAAATGCATTATTTGATAAAGTGTAAACAATTGAAATAAATTGTTTATAAGTTTAAGAAATGATTAAAATATTGTTATAATATTAATGATATTAGATTATGAGATTATTAAGTGATTGATAACATTTGGTTATTATTGAACGATGGATAAATTGTATTATAAATGTTTAATATTTATCCTTTATCTCATTTGATTGATTCTTATATCATTGTCATCATCCTCATGCTTATATTGTGTTGAAAGTCATTCGTGGCCTGTAGTGCATAGATGGACTTGGTATGATTATGACCAGGGATTATTCGGTATAATCCTGACCGTAATGTTATAAATGATGTGGAAAAAGTCCTCATTGGCTCGTCGTTCATTGATGGACAGCTTTTGGTATGATTATGGCTATAGATTCTCTTCGGTCAAGGGTGCAAAGATGAATTATTTTATGGCATGATCAGGACCGTTGATGATAACACGATTATCTTTGGCCCGTAGTGCATGGATAATTCGGGGTCGTGATACTAATGAATATCCTTGGCCTGTAGTGCATGGATGATTCGATGATGTGGATTAATTATTGAGCTGAGTCACAACGATGAAATATTAATTCATGGATGTGATAATAATGAATATCTTTGGCCGTAGTGCATGGATAATTCAATGATATGGATTGATTATCGAGCTGAGCCTCAACGATGAAATATAAATTCATGGATGTGATATTAACGAAGATCATTGGCCGTAGTGCAGGGGTGATTCGATGATGTGGATTATTTATTAAGCTGAGTCTCAGCGATAAAATATTTATTATACACTTTTAATGCGTAGAAGATAGTAGATATTATGTTCTACTTGACTCTTCTAAAATATAGTTGTATGTCTTTGGAATGTAGTGCAAAGATGAATTGTTAATGAATATCTTTGGCCGTGGTGCAAAGATGAATATATTAGTATGATTATGAGCAGAAATTCTGATTTGGTATAACCATGATCACCCTTTCTGCTTCACAATTCCTTTCAGGTAATAAGAGTGTAAGAGTGTTGCCGGGTCGAGCAGGGATAACAGGGGAATAGAACAGTGGTCTCTAGCTATGGAGGTTCTCCTTAAACAGTATAGAAAAATGTGTTATATTCTATACAACATTTAATAGTTATATTTGGTAAATCAAATAGGATGAGGTGAACCCAACTTTGAAAGGGCGTTTCGCCACTATCATACAAGATGTCTAATGACATACAACCTCGTGTTATCATAAGATAGGGTTGTGCGCATCTACTTGCTGAGTATATCTACGGGCACTACCTATATGATCTTGGAGTTGATTTAAAATATAATATTCACTTGGAGACAGTGGAGATAGTTATATGTCAAGAGAAGACTCACCATTGGAAAGAAGATGATAGTATTCTTCTCATTTTTCTTTGGGGTCTATTGGGTCAACAAAGGATAATTCTATGGTCATATGGTATCTATTATAACCTATACGCATGACCTCCCATGTACGAAGGTTTCCTTGAGCACTTCCCAAAGATTTTAGTTTCTAAAACAGTCTTTGACTATACTTTTATGTAAAGTACCATTGTAAGGTTGTGGTCGAGGCACCATGAGAGTTACATACATTTGTATTAAAACTCAGATTAATCGTGGTCGATTCGCATACATTGACAACTCAACGATTGTATAAATGAAGTTGTATTTAAATTTTGTACCATGTATCTGGCGACTCGGAATGGGTGATGTATACCTAATTTTGGGGCGTTTACATTTGGTATCGAGCTTAGGGATATGGTCATTTGGCGGAGATAAGAGTCTAGAACTAGGAGGGGAGCGAGGTTATATACTTCTAGCTAGTGTGTGACTTACCTAAGTGAAATTGTTTACTTGATAAGTTGACAAATTGTGATATGTCAATTAACCTTTATTTTAAAGATATATTCTAGAATGATATCTGAAATACAGGAGATGAGCAATGGAAAAATCATGATACAGAGATATAATCGGGAAGGTACAATTCGAAAAGAAAGTAAGGTATTCTCATCTCTTCGAATATCAGGTACATACGTAAATTTCGAGGGAGAAATTTCATAAGGAGGGGTGACTGTGAGACCCCGGATTTTATGAAATAAAAGTATTCAATTTTTTTTTCCTATTTTGGTAAATAGCACGGTATTGATTATTGATGCTTATGTGATAAGTCACTCAGTTTTGTTTTATTGGTATTATTAATGTAATAAAATAGAAAAGCTTTTTATATAAAACATAATACTTTTATAAAGTTATTCTATAAATAGAATATATTATATTCTATTGTGCATAGTATTTTGCATAGTAAAATCTTTTTATATAAAACAAAATACTTTTATAAAGTTATCTATTTTATTAGACAATAATTAGAATATATTATATTTTATTATGCATAGTGTTTGCATAGTGCTCAAGATAGTATTTGCATAGTAAAATCTTTTATAAAGTTATTCATTTTATTAGATTATAAATAGAATATATTATATTTTATTTAAAAGATTTTGCTTTAAATATGGACCGTCAGATTAAAGTAAATCAATCTGGACCGTTCATGAGTTAGTTACTATATGGGTCCATTTTTCTATAAATAGAAGCTCATTCCTTCATTATTTCTTCTTTAATTCTTTGAAACTCTGTAGAGAGAGAAGCTATAGAGAGTTCTTCTTCTATAATCTGGGCGTATTTCTTTAGAGTTTAAGAAAGTTTTGAGCGTAGTGCAAGTTTTCTTCAAGTATATTCCCGCCCTACCAATTGAATACTTTTCTTTTTAAGGTGGGGATATAATTGTCGATTCGTAAAGGATATTATTATTATTTATTATTCTCTTTGGAATAACCTATACGCTGTGGACTACCCTATACTTGGTAAAATTCTTACATTATTCAATTCTTTATTATTATGTTGGAATAACTTTTTTGCAAGTACCACATACATGGTAAAATTCTTCTAATATTCTCATTCTTTATTATCCCGCCGGAATATCCACATACGTATGCGTTTATGCTTAGGACTTGGTTCTATTATTTATTATTCGCCGGAATCTCACATGCATGCGTTTACATGGGACTGGTTCCATTATTTATTATTCTATTGGGAATATCTTGTGTTGGCAAATCGATATCGCACGCATGGTGAATCCTTACATTATTCCATTCTTTATTATTCTGTTGGAATAACTTGTCTATGTGGATTACCACATGCATGGCGAATGATCCTTCGTATTCATACGAATAGTATTTTTATTAAAAAGGGGTTTCTGTCAGGGGCAGATTCATAATTTTTCTGACCCTCAAAAATTCTGGAAAAATTTGAAATGATAATTTAATGAATTTTCTAAATTGTGTCAAAAAAATGGCGATTTTTGGATGTATAGATTAAGAGTTATGGATTTTATGGAAAAAGACTATTTTAAAAGTAAACTCTTATAACTCTTTGTGGTTAACTCCAAAATTGGTGAAATTTTTATTGGGAGTACATGTATATAACAGGAGTATACCTTGTAAATTTCGGAATTTTTGGATAAAAGTAAAATTTATGTGTGTATTATATAATTCTATAATTAATTAGGTAAACCCTAATTAATAGTTAGAAATATTAAATTTCTAGAAATGCTAATATTTATATTAGAAACCCTAATATTTAAATTATAATTAAACCCTAATTGATTTGAAACCCTAATTCAAAGGCCATTTATAACTTTAAGAATTTGTTATGTAGTTATGTAAACATGATAATGTTTGTAATGATCGGTATTAAAGATATTAACCCTAGTTAGGGAGAATCTTAATTGTTTTCAAAACCCTAAATTTTTAAAGGGTATAAATCCTTATTATTAATTTTTCTAAATTATAAACCCTAAATTTGCTAATTGTAAACCCTAATTGCTAATTAGGCACGCTTAATGATAATTAGTAAAACATAAACCTAATAATCAAGTCTATGTGATTAGGAAACCGAATTAATTAATAAACCTTAATTTTGTATTTTAGAAACTAAAATTTATTATTTTATTATTTATTTATTTTTTCAAACCCTAAATTGGAAATTCTAGAAATTATTTTTAAACCCTAAAATAGTCCAAACCCTAAACCCTAGCCCAAACACTAAACCCTAAGGGTTTGCAAGAATTACAAGATTGCCCTTAATTTTAAAAGCCAAATGACATTTTTGCCCCTCTTGTATTATTTGAGCTTGCTTGTGTATCTAACCCAATAAGGAGTGGGTGACCTAACTTGTTGACATTGTGACCTAAATAATGCCATCAATCAATCCTAGATCAGTCAATACATGCATCCAAGACTTGTATAAATAGATTGGAAGAGAGAGAAAATCATTTGTTAACTTATTTTTGCCCAAACACTCAAACATTCTCTCTCAAGCTCCACACCTCCGAAATTCTTTCCTAATATCAGTCAAGAACCAAGCCCCACGATTACCTCTAACCAAATCAGTAGTCAGAATCAAAAGATTGATCATCAAGGTATAAAAACCCTAGCTATAATCTGACCAAAAATATGATGTTAGATGTTGTTTTTTATGTTAAACATGTTATATATAGTGTATATTGATGATCTGGGTTGCTAGATGTTAGATCTATAACATCTAGAGGCTCGGATTTGGCATTTAAAAAAATCTGGAAAATTTTTCTATGTGTTCTGACAACCAAATGTCAGGCCTTGCAGATCTCTGTCTATGTTTTATTTTTGTATTTTGAAAGTTTGTAGTTGTAGTCTGATATGTGTTCTTTGATCTGGGCTTGAAATGAGGCTTAGATAATATGTACATTGCAAGTTATGGAAGGTCAAACTGCGTTGACCAACCATGACTTGCAAGTTTCTGGGTAACCCAGAAATGGGTTTTCAGCGTCTGATAAGATCTTTGAAGGTCAAGATCTGTCAGATGATTGAATGTTTGATGTTATTTTTCTAACTAGATTATAGCCTATAACCTGTACTTGAGATTCTGGTATTTATATCTCTTAAATCCTTAATGGATCGAATGTAATAAGTGGTCAAAGCAGGACACAGTCACGAATGCATTTTCTGGAATTTCCAGAAACACGAAGAACATACCTTCTGACATGCTTTGACCGCTCTGAATCTTTTGATTCTGTGATTGTTTTGTATCTGTTTTGTACTACATCTCTTAAGTTGCATATGGGCTACACACTGCAAGTTTTATATCACTAAACAATCACCAGAATTTCACGTTGTAGAAACTCAAAGTATGGCAGTCGAACTGTTCTTCATTTCTGGACAACCCAGAAATGAAGAACAGCTCTGACATGATTTTTGGAGGCTCAGATCTCTTTCGTTTTATGTTGTTTATTCGTGTTTGTTGTTTTATCGTATAGTATTACATTAGTTCTACACACTGTGAGCAATTGATAGACTAGATACATCATGATATGATTGTTACACTTGGTCAAACCTAGCACCCTTGACATCGACATTGACATGGTGATCTGGGTTACATGAAAAACACCTCAAGAACACCTATAGCGACAGTTTCGTCGCTATAGGGCCCTTTAGCGACAAATATTTTCGAAATTTAATTATTTTAATTAAATAAATAGAAAAAAAATAGTTTTTAATTATTAAAAATATAAAATAAATTATTAAAAATTATTTTAATGTCCGAAAATTATATTTTAATTATTTTGAATATATTCCATAAATATTTAATATTTTTGGAATATTAAAAGTATTTAATTTATTTAATTATAATATTAAATAAATTATTTAAAAATGATTTTAATTCATGAAAAATCATTTAAAATTATATTATGGTATAAGAAAATAATTTAAGTTATTTTGATAACTTTCAATATTTTGTGATAAAATTTCATTAATAAATTAATATTAATGATATTTAGGTTATTTAATAAATATATTAAATAAATGATAAAAAATAGAATTAATAATTTAAAAATTATATAAAAATTATATAAAGGATTATAAAAATATTTTAAGTTATAAAAGATAACTTTTGATATTTTATCATGAAAAATATTAATATTTTAATAATAATGATATTAGATTTATTTAATAATTATATTAAATAAATTAGTTTAAAATGATTTTTAATATTAGAAAAATCATTTTAAATGAAAATAAATAGAGTTAAAAATATTTTAAGTTATAAAATATAACTTTCCATATTTAAAGGTAAATTTCATTAATTATTTAATATTAATGATATTTGAATTATTTAATAATTATATTAAATAAATTAGTTTAAAAATGATTTTAATATTATAAAAATCATTTAAAATGAAAATAAAGTGTTTAAAGATTTTAAGTTATAAAATATAACTTTTAATATTTAAAGGATAATTTCATTAATAATTTAATATTAATGATATTAATTTAATAATAAATGATATTAAGTTTATTTAATAATTATATTAAATAAAAAGTTTTAAAATAGTTTTATTTATTTAAAAATCATTTAATAAGGATATTAATGAATTAAAAATATTTTAAGTTATAATTAATGATTTTTAATATTTTGATAAGTAATATATTAATACTTTAATATTAATGATAATTATTTAAAATAATTTTAATTCTTTTAAAAATCATTTAAAGGTAATATTAATACTTTAAAAAGTATTTTGAGTTATTATAAATAACTTTAACATTTTGGCAATGGTTTCATTAATAATTTAATATTAATTAAATATTAATGATAATAGAAATTTTTAATATTTAAATCATTTAATAATGATTCTGATATTTGAAAATTCATGATAAATTATAATAAATGTTTTAAAATTATTATAAGTCATAATATGACTGATACTTATAGATATTGAGCAACAGGATAGAGCCTTAGACTCGATAATTACCCGATAAAGCTGTCGGTAGACCGACATGTTTCAGAAATTGATCTAGACTTAGATAATTTGATTAAATATGTGTTTATTTGTGATTCAATGGTTTTGGAACATATGTGACAATGTGATTAGGTTGTATGTTGACTGCAATAAGCAGTGCTATGTGTTATAGTATGTTATTCTAATCGATCAAATGATATTATTACTGATAGGTGTTATATAAAGATAGAACTAAGTTACGAACTGTAAGCAGCGCAACATGCAAGTATCTTACCTTTGCATTTCTTTTATGCAATGGACATGAGTAAGAAGTTTCAGAATTATATTATTATTATGCTATATTATTAACCCTATTGTGATATATTCTATATCCGATCATTGATTATCAACATGTTAGTATATAGTAATTCATATATATATTCTGTTTGTTAATTTCTATATATGGTTATACAAGTGTCCCCACTTGGATAATCATTATATTTAATCACATGTTGATATATATATATATATATATATATATATATATATATATATATATATATATATATATATATATATATAAGAGCCGTCTAAGCTATTTGATCAGCTAGACACAAATTTTGAAATGTCGTTGAATATGATAAAAACCTTTTTGTATCCAATCAAATTATTTTGGTTCGGATTCCAGACTAAGTATGAACATCGTGATCACGAGAAAAATTTTATGCGCCAAGGCGGACAAAGGATGAACGATAATATCGTTCTAGCAATGTAGTATTGATCAATACAGGGCCCATGGGAAGTTCAACCTAAAGCCCGTAAGTTATGACGGTTTGCAGATGAAGTTCTGCTAAACCTTATATTTCTAATTGTTATTACTTGTTGGGCACCCAAATGCTCACCCTTGCTTAAATTTAAATGTTTTCAGCTAGGCATGAACAACTCAAGGTTCTGCATAAGAACAAGTGAAAAGGAAAGCAAATGTAACATGTTTAATGGTATCTTTTGTAATAGTTAGACAATATATAGACAATGATATTTATTATATATCATGTAAAGAATTATAGTAAAGGTTGGGTAATTGGGATTAGACTCTGATAAATGTAAGATAAGTTTGATATTTATATTATTGTTATTATTAGTAGTATTATTCTGCTCATAGAAATGGTATCGTGAAGCACCGAGTTCGGGTTTCAAGTACCCGAGTTTAGGGGCTTTACAATACCAACTTGTGACAGCCCCAAATCCCGGTACTTCATTACCTCAAGATTTGGTGTTCACATAATCAAAACATTCATATCTAACTACCCAATCATACATAAAATTGAATAATAAAACCTGCCCATACATGATTACATTAATAAAAACATTATCTCCCAGGTTGTCTAACCTTTAAACATCATATAAGTGCGAAAATAAAATTATTGTAACGACCCCACATTTTCATACAATTTAAATCTCCACTTCGGTCGTTAACCATATATTAAATCTCTAATTTTACATCATTATTCGATATTAAAAACACTAAATTTGTGGAATATTTAAAACGTTTATACATTTCCTTCTTTCTTGCCATGAATCGCAACCTTTACATTACATCTCTTTGATTCAATCTTATATCATGAATCGTTACAACAAAATGACTATACAAAGTCTTACATCATAACTAAATATCCATATACATTGGATAGCTCAACTTACAATTCAACATGTTACGTTCAAAATATGAAATACATTTCTCATAAAAACATAAGTAATCTTCGTGAATATAGATCTCTATAACTCACTTAGCACATATCTTTACCTTAAAATCTTGACCTGCAAAAGTGGTTATTTGCAAGAGTGAGCTCGACAAAATTTCAAAGAAAGTCTAACAGTTTTCATGCATCACATAGCATATAATAACATGCTCGATATACATCTCATTAAAGTATTATGGCATACATGCTTTTAATTCACATAGCAAATATAAAGATTGAGTTCCTTACTCAATCATCATTACTTAGCCAAAACAATGCAGTCATATATCAACTTTAACATTTCATGATTTGAACATGTATAACATATCATGCAATTTAAAACAGTTCATCAAGTCCACGTAACAAATAGGAACCGAAAGACTTGCCTTGATCGTTGTTTACTAATAATAGATTAACAGCTTACAGTAATCTGCACTTCATGTGCCCTACACAATTATATAATCATACACATCAACTATTAGTCACATAACAACACATAGTAATTGTAATGTAAACTCTAATCCACATCTCATAATCTTTCCTATTAATTAGCACACAATGTTCAATTAGATTGTGTTAACTTTTCGACTTATATAATATTCAAAATTTATTCAAGTGCTTAAGTCTTGCTAGGACTACTTATTGGTTTTATATTAAATCCATTCCATATCTTATAATATTCATTTCAATTAAATTGAAATACTTTTTAAGTTCATTAACACTTGGCACGGCGTTTCGACGTTCAATCGTCGCACGCCCGATTTGCCTCTCTTGTGTATGCTTATTATGCTTCTATAACTTATCTAATACATCATTTATTAATGTTAAGCATCATTATATTTACTAAAATTCATGTTTTATAACTTAGGACATCATCTTTTATGGTCAGGAGCACTACACATGCATATGTGTATGCCCGACGCCCTCCGATTGCCCCTGAAAACATAACAGTCCTAAAGATGACCATTTTGACTACTGTTACAGACCTCAAATTGAAAAACCTAAAGAACAAAAGTTGTAGGAATACTCGTCCTCGTTCCGGATCATCTTGAATCACCTCAATCGGAGTTTATATGAGAAAGGTATGGCCATTTTACTACAGGAGGCCAAAACTTTCCGACTCAGACTACTGTCCCCGCGCCGCGGCGCGAGAACTAGGCTAACCAGTGGCGTCGCAACCCGAGATTGGTATTTGGGGCACAATTTCTCGCATCTGGCGCTGAACTTTTAGCGTTGGCGTAATTTCAATATTTGGGGCTCCATTTTTTATTTGGGCGCCAAAAACTAATGTAACCGAAACACGAAGACCATTTTTGATTTGTTTAAGAAATTCTAGCAACTAATTACATACATATAACTGATGTAATTAACACATAACCTCACCAAGTATACATATATTAACTTCAAACTACTGAACAACAAATTTAGAAAGACTAAATCCGTAAAAATAGTGTGTTTGAAAATTAAAATTCCATGTTTGACATTTGTTAAACACAGTGAACACTGTAATACCCATTATAAACCAAATTGATTTATTTAAACTACGTTTCTCTGCAGTTCCTACCCAATTAACATACAATCATAATTCAATTTCATAATTAGCATACAAATCAATTACTAATTATGGTACTCCTACAAGTCACTGCAACACATGTGTTCACTATAAAAACCAATTCCCTTCCTTTAATACGTAATTTGCATGCATGCATGCATACATACATACATAACTATATATATATATGCTAGTTTAAATTACAAATACATGTAATATCATAACCAATTATAAAAACATGGTTTACTTAGAATTTTGTAAAAACTTTATATATAAGTGAAGAACACAGAGACTTAGGCATAATGACGTAAAACATATATACTTACATATATTAAAGTTATAGCCACATACCTTTTGTTGCTTAAAAATCCTTGCTAGAATACTTGAAATCCACAACTCTCAATTCTCTCTCAAAACTCTCTCAAACCTTTCTTTGTTTTCTTTTATGTGTAACTTATCTTTTTTTCCTTTCTTTTCTTAGTTATCAGTATAACCCAAATACATTATACGTAAACTAAAAATAAGACAACCCAACGCCCGCTTTTCAAACGTAAAAACTGACGCTATATTAAATAATGCTAATAAGTTATCAGTTACTAATATAACGACCCCACATTTTCATACAATTTAAATCTCCACTTTTTATAATGATCCATTACTTAACAGGTCTATCTATTCATATCATCCTCAATACTCCATTTATATTTATCAATACCCAGTTCTTCAAACTTACCACACGTTATGAGTTTAGGAACTTGCCACAATCATATGAGTTTAAGAACTTATCCTAGTCAGACCATACGCGTCCATTCGCTGAGGGGTTCAAAAACATACCATATAATTATGAGTCACGAACCTACCATAAGTATGAGTTTTAAAAACTCGCACTTAACCATATAATATTCTCTAACTATACTCTACCTATCTGTTATACACATGAAAAAAGAATCACCTTCTCAACAGGCATATAGAAATAGCGCGACACAAACATTTTAATGATTATCAATGTGATAAATTGAGTACAAGCACAAAACCTTCGCCCATACAAAGGTTTGTACAACTCAGCCACCACCTGAGTCCTCAATTGAAATCCCTCCTAACCCTATCTTACTTATAACTTGCTCTTTGCTCGATACGAATTCCTCGTATCACATCATCTATAACTCCTCATGAGTTATCTCATACTATTTCATAATACACCATCTTCATAGCATTAAGCTATAATCATTAAAACATTGTATACCATCTTTCTTTTATAACTTAAACTGATCACGTCGTGATCTTATTCTATAATCATCTCCCTTAAAATTCTTTTCTTAACTCGTGATCGTTTTGTTTTACGATCCTCATTCTTTCCCTTTTTCATCATTTACGATATTATTCGTTATCTTGGCTTTGGAGTTAGGTAACTCCCATTTCTCATCTTTATATCTCTTCAAGATTCTTCTTTGAATCTTCTTGTTTATATAACAATTCTTCCTTTAAGAATTTCTCACTTCATTTACATCGCTCAAAATTTCATTTGAGTTCTGCACTTTCATCATACGTGTCCATTTCTACACTTGGTACACATCGAGTCTCTAACAGTTTCAATATGGTACGCTGAGTGGTTTCCCACAAACAACCAACAAACTAGGTTTTGAGTTACTAGTTCGTATATACCTCCGCTCCATGAAGGAATCGTTTAGCCCAGATACCATACATCAACTACTAAAGAGTACAATTTCACCATACTTAGATATAACTCTCTATTCTTAACTTCTTTATCACTCTCTTTTTATAGACATTGTCTATTTATTATCACCTTAAATCCTTATTATTGGAGTTGGGTAACCCCACATTCATATTCCTTATAACTCTGCGAGATTCTTCTTTGAATCCTTTTACGCAAGTTTAAATCCCTTCTTTATAAATTTCTTCTTATTATTCAAACTCTATTTGAGCTTATTCGTTCATTATCTTCACCTCTCTTGTGACGCCCCCAAAATAGGTATACAACACTCATTCTGAGTCGCCAAATACATGGTACAGAAATAACTACAACTTTATTAATACAACTGTCTTGCAAAATACGACAACACTTAAACTGTGAGTTTAAATACAAATATTATCATCTAGAAAATATACACACTCAAATAAGTCCTCATTACAATTATTGATACACTATTTTACAAAATAGTGAGGACTACTAAAACAACTTCTAGAACCATCATTCCACACCCCGACTAGTACTCGCTACATTCTCGCCTCCAGAGAAGAAAAATGGAACAAAAAGGAAAAGGGTGAGCTCAACTAGCCCAGTAAAGAACATTATGACTAAGATAATATAGAACAAATTATCGTTAGTCTTCAATAGGGAAAAATCTAATAGAATACAATAGACAACCAATTTTAAATCAATATTCGCAGCGGAAATAATAATTCATTAGAAGAGTTAAGTAGAGAATAAAATCTACTATCTTCTATATATGAATTTAAAAGTCCATCGTCAATATTTTATCCCTGTAACATAAATCAATATATATCTGTAATTAAATATTCATCTTTGCACTACAGGCCAAAGATATTCACCAGTTGGTCATGTTCATCTAAACACCTGTTCATCTTTGCACTATGGCCAAAGATATTCATCAGAAATCATTCATCTTTGCACAATAGGCCAAAGATATTCAGTAATATCATCATTTAGGACTGAGGATGATGAAAAATATTTTAAAGAAAATAAATCTAGTGAAGCAAAAGAACAAATATTAGGGATTCGTATTACAGTTTTATCCAAGTTCAATAATACTCCATAATAACCAATTTTGAAGCAGAATTCAAAAATAAAGATCAAAACATGGATACAATCAAAGATAGTAACCATAATAGACAACTTGGACAAAAAGAAGAAAATTTTATTTTTCGGTGAATAGTGTCGTATTCGTGAATAATGCCGTATACGTGAATAGTAACCCCGACACAAAATGTTCCAAATTTGATAAAAAATTCAGACCAGTATTTCGGCATAATGATATTGAAGAAAATAATATCATTAAAACTCCATGTTTGACATTTGTTAAACACAGTGAACACTGTAATACCCATTATAAACCAAATTGATTTATTTAAACTACGTTTCTCTGCAGTTCCTTCCCAATTAACATACAATCACAATTCAATTTCATAATTAGCATACAAATCAATTACTAATTATGGTACTCCTACAAGTCACTGCAACACATGTGTTCACTGTAAAAACCAATTTCCTTCCTTTAATACGTAATTAGCATGCATGCATACATACATACATACATAACTATATATATATGCTAGTTTAAATTACAAATACATGTAATATCATAACCAATTATAAAAACATGGTTTACTAAGAATTTTGTAAAAACTTTATACATAAGTGAAGAACACAGAGACTTAGGCATAATGACGTAAAACATATATACTTACATATATTAAAGTTATAGCCACATACCTTTTGTTGCTTAAAAATCCTTGCTAGAATACTTGAAATCCACAACTCTCAATTCTCTCTCAAAACTCTCTCAAACCTTTCTTTGTTTTCTTTTCTATGTAACTTCTCTTTTTTTCCTTTCTTTTCTTAGTTATCAGTATAACCCAAATACATTATACGTAAACTAAAAATAAGACAACCCAACGCCCACTTTTCAAACGTAAAAACTGACGTTATATTAAATAATGCTAATAAGTTATCAGTTACTAATATAACGACTCCACATTTTCATACAATTTAAATCTCCACTTTTTATAATGATCCATTACTTAATAGGTCTATCTATTTGTATCATCCTCAATACTCCATTTACATTTATCTATACCCAGTTCTTCAAACTTACCACACGTTATGAGTTTAGGAACTTGCCACAATCATATGAGTTTAAGAACTTATCCTAGTTAGACCATAGACGAACATTCGCTGAGGGGTTCAAAAACATACCATATAATTATGAGTCACGAACCTACCATAAGTATGAGTTTTAAGAACTCGCACTTAACCTTATAATATTCTCTAACTATACTCTACTTATCTGTTATACACATGAAAAAAGAATCACCTTCTCAATAGGCATATAGCAAATAGCGTGACACAAACATTTCAATGATTATCAATGTGATAAATTGAGTACAAGCACAAAACCCTCACCCATACAAAGGTTTGTACAACTCAGCCACCACCTGAGTCCTCAATTGAAATCTCTCCTAATCCTACCTTACTTATAACTTGCTCTTTGCTCGATACGAATTCCTCGTATCACATCATCTATAACTCCTCATTAGTTATGTCGTACTATTTCATAGTATACCATCTTCATAGCATTAAGCTATAATCATTAAAACATTACATACCATCTTTCTTTTATAACTTAAACTGATCACGTCGTGATCTTATTCTATAATCATCTCCCTTAAAATTCTTTTCTTAACTCGTGATCGTTTTGTTTTACAATCCTCATTCTTTCCCTTTTTCATCATTTACGATATTATTCGTTATCTTGGCTTTGGAGTTAGGTCACTCCCATTTCTCATCTTTATATCTCTTCAAGATTCTTCTTTGAATCTTCTTGTTTATATAACAATTCTTCCTTTAAGAATTTCTAACTTCATTTACATCGCTTAAAATTTCATTCGAGTTCTACACTTTCATCATACGTGTCCATTTCTACACTTGGTACACATCGAGTCTCTAACAGTTTCAATATGGTACGCTGAGTGGTTTCCCTCAAACAACCAACAAACTAGGTTTCGAGTTACTAGTTCGTATATACCTCCACTCCATGAAGGAATCGTTTAGCCCAGATACCATACATCAACTACTAAAGAGTACAATTGCACCATACTTAGATATAACTCTCTATTCTTAACTTCTTTATCACTCTCTTTTTATAGACATTGTCTATTTATTATCACCTTACATCCTTATTATTGGAGTTGGGTAACCCCACATTCATATTCCTTATAACTCTGCGAGATTCTTCTTTGAATCCTTTTACGCAAGTTTAAATCCCTTCTTTATAAATTTCTTCTTATTATTCAAACTATATTTGAGCTTATTCGTTTATTATCTTCACCTCTCTTGTGACGCCCCCAAAATAGGTATACAACACCCATTCTGAGTCGCCAAATACATGGTACAGAAACAACTACAACTTTATTAATACAACTGTCTTGCAAAATACGACAACACTTAAACTGTGAGTTTAAATACAAATATTGTCATCTAGACAATATACACACTCAAATAAGTCCTCATTACAATTATTGATACACTATTTTACAAAATAGTGAGGACTACTAAAAATACTTCTAGAACCATCATTCCACACCCCGACTAGTACTCGCTACATTCTCGCCTCCTGAGAAGAAAAATGGAACAAAAAGGAAAAGGGTGAGCTCAACTAGCCCAGTAAAGAACATTATGACTAAGATAATATAGAACAAATTATCGTTAGTCTTCAACAGGGAAAAATCTAATAGAATACAATAGACAACCAGTTTTAAATCAATATCTGTAGAAAATAATAATTTAAAATCTACTATCTTCGCAGCGGAAATAATAATTCATTAGAAGAGTTAAGTAGAGAATAAAATCTACTATCTTCTATATATGAATTTAAAAGTCCATCGTCAATATTTTATCCCTATAACATAAATCAATATATATCTGTAATTAAATATTCATCTTTGCACTACAGGCCAAAGATATTCACCAGTTGGTTATGTTCATCTAAACACCTGTTCATCTTTGCACTATGGCCAAAAAGATATTCATCAGAAATCATTCATCTTTGCACTATAGGCCAAAGATATTCAGTAATATCATCATTTAGGACTGAGGATGATGAATTTTTTTTTAAAGAAAACGAATCAAGTGAAGCAAAATAACAAATATTAGGGATTCGTATTACAGTTTTATCCAAGTTCAATAATACTCCATAATAACCAATTTTGAAGCAGAATTCAAAAATAAAGATCAAAACATTGATACGATCAAAGATAGTAACCATAATAGACATCTTGGACAAAAAGAAGAAAATTTTATTTTTCGGTGAATAGTGTCGTATTCGTGAATAGTTCCGTATACGTGAATAGTAACTCCGACACAAAATGTTCCAAATTTGATAAAAAAAAGTTCAGACCAGTATTTTGGCATAATGATATTGAAGAAAATAATATCATTTAAGAAGAAAACAACATTCCTTACCTCAGAAAAGACAGTACTTCTAGCTAGAATACTGGATATAGTGCTGAAGGGAACTTACACCTTATAACAATACTCAAAGTATCAAAATACTCACAAGAATGCGCTCGATAATATAGAGAGAGAAAGAGAGAAAAAACTTTAGTTTCTGGTGTGATTTTCAATTCTAACCTAAGAACCCTATTTATAGAAAACTGCTTACAACATCAAAGCAGAAAATTTAATAAAATATAAATATATATATATATATATATATATATATCAATTTCCTACGCCCACTTTTTTAGTCAAAGATCAGCCACTCAAGTAGCCTACATCACAAAAAATGTTTTTGTGAATTAAAATATTTTAAACTTAAAAAAATTAATTATTCCGGAACTTCAGAACTTTAATAATTCATAATAAATAGCCCTTTTATCAAAAAAATTCAAATTTTATGTCCATTCCATAGGAAATTCAATTCTCCACAACTTTGCAGAAGAAAGTTTTTCCAAATTCCAAACAAAAATTGACCGAAATCCACATACGGACGATTTTACAGGCTATAATCAAATTTCAGTCAAGAAATGGGCCCACAAACATGTGTAACATGTTTTAAATAATTTTTGTAACAAAAATACTCTTCCTCCTCATTTATTCATATATCCCACATTCATTATAAAATATCACCATTATTATATTAATAAAATATAATAATATATTTAACTGAATTATTTTATCAAAAAAAATAAAATATCAATTTTTCAACAATTGTCACTTTAAAATTTTCTCCATCTATATCCACAAAAAAATGAATATTTTCCTTATCATATAAATCAATAATTAATTATTCACAAATAATATTACACAATCACAATATTGGCAACCAGGCCGTTCCCAGGAAAAAGGAGGCTTTCCAATAAGAATTTCTCCTTACTGGCGCACAATTAGGTGACCAAACCTCTCCTTAGATAGAACTTTCTAGACATTGACAATAATGTTATCTAGTAATATTATTAAAATAATATGAATCATTGATCTGATAATGAGAAATATTGTATAGTGACAATTATTAAACCAACAATAATATAAAATTTCAACGTAGCAATTATTGAATCAATAAAATAAAATATTGAACAATAATTGCTGTAACAATTATTGAGAAGTGCCTTCTTACGTAAGAATCAATAATTGGTGAAATACCGTGTGCTACTGTGCAACAATATGTATTACTGTGTTTTAACCACCGGGTATTCCAACAGTGTTAACGGTAACAACTACGCCGTTATTTATAAAAACTCATACTTGTCGTTTTCTTCATCCAATCACTTTCCGTTATGGGGCCCACAAAAGGCTGCGCCGTCGTACGAATATTCCCCGACAGGAAGAATATTCTACGACCAAACGAATATTCCCCGACAATAATGAATATTTTATAACCACTTGCTTATTTGAAATATTTGCGCATTTTACCCATAACTAACCACATTAATCAATTCAACCCTTACTATTTTAAAATAATAAATAGAGAAATTCAATTTCATTTATAATAAGTTGGGGTCTTATAACCTCCCCTCCTTATGAAATTTTGTCCTCGAAATTGACGTACGTACCTGGTGTTTCGAAAAGGTGAGGATACCTCGCTTTCATTTCCGTTTCCAACTCCCAAGTCATCTCTTCAATAGCATGGTTCCTCCACAAAACCTTAACTTGTGGTATAACCTTGGTGCGTAGGACATGCTCCTTTCTATTCAAGATCTTGACAGGTACCTCCTCGTACGTTAAATCTTTGGCTATCTCGTCTGGTTTTAACTGAATAATGTGGTTCGGGTCCTTCACATATTTATGAAGCACAGATATGTGAAAAACGTTATGAACATGAGACATGCTTGGAGGTAACGCGAGTCTATAAGCCACATTTCCTACTCGGTCAAGAATTTGAAATGGACCAATAAATCGTAGATTGAGCTTTCCTCTCTTCCCGAATCTTGTAACTCCCTTCCATGGAGAAATACGTAACAATACATGATCCCCAACATCAAATTCCACGTCCTTTCGATGAAGATCCGCATAACTCTTTTGTCGATCATGTGTCGTTTGTATACGTTGTCTAATCGTTTGGATCTTCTCTGTAGTCATTCATACCAACTCTGGTCCCAACAACATTGCTTCTCCCACCTCATCCCAACATACTAGAGAGCGACACTTTCGTCCATATAATGCTTCAAATGGAGCCACACCTATGCTTGCCTGATAACTGTTGTTATAGGAGAATTCCACCAATGGTAAATACTTATCCCAACTCCCTTTGAAGTCTAGGACACAAAGTCTTTATAGATCTTCAAGAGTTTGAATAGTCCTCTCTGATTGTCCGTCCGTTTGAGGATGGTATGCTCAATCAATTGTAACTGCGCCCATAGCTTTCTGTAAGCTAACCCAAAATCTTGAAGTGAATCTTGGGTCACGATCCGAAACTATGGATACTGGCATTCCATGCAATCTCACAATCTCATTTACGTACATACTAGCAAGACGTTTAAGGGAATAAGTCTCCCATATAGGCAAGAAATGAGCAGACTTAGTTAATCTATCAACAATAACCCAAATCGCATCTATGCCTTGAGAAACCTTGGGAAGACCTGTAACTAAATCCATAGTAATGTGTTCCCACTTCCATTTTGGAATCTCAAGTGGTTGCAATGGACCCTTTGGCACTTGATGCTCCTCCTTTACACGTTGATAAGTTAAACACCTCGTGATAAACTTCGCGATCTCTTTCTTCATACTGTTCCACCAAAATGTATGTCGAAGATCATGATACATTTTGGTACTTCCAGGATGGATTGCAAATGGTGTGTTGTGTGCCTCCATCATAATTTTATGCTTCAAGTCAGAATTTTTAGGAACACAAAGTATGGAGTTGACTCGAAGTATTCCTTCTTCATCGATTCTTGCTTCCGCAATAGCACCTTCTTGTACTTTCTTTTTCATACGCATCAGCTCCACGTCCGTAGCTTGAGCAGCTTTAACTTTATCGATTAAAGTCGGTTCTACTCGTATGCTTGACATCATCGCACTCGTTCCCGCATATGATCTTCTACTCAATGCGTTAGCTACCACGTTCGCTTTTCCAAGATGGTATTGAATGGTATGGTCATAGTCTTTCAACAGCTCGAGCCAACGTCGTTGCCGCATGTTGAGTTCCTTTTGGGTGAAGAAATATTTGAGGTTTTTATGATCTGTATAGATCTCCACTTTCTCCCCATACAGGTAGTGTCTCAAGATCTTCAACGCAAAAATGACTGCTGCCAACTCTAGATCATGAGTAGGATAATTTCTCTCATATTCTTTGAGTTGTCGCGAGGCATAGGCTATGACATTCCCATGTTGCATGAGAACACATCATAACCCTTTGCCCGAAGCATCACTGTAGATAACAAATCCATCCGAACCAGATCAGATTGTCGTAGCAAAAATAAATGAGTCTCCTCTTGAGTTCTTGGAAACTCTTCTCGCATTCCTTGCTCCATATGAATTTTGTATCTTTACGAGTCAGCTGAGTTAACGGAGTAGCGATTCGAGAAAATCCTTCCACAAATCTTGGATAATAACCAGCTAAGCCCAAAAAGCTACGTACTTCGATCACCGACTTCGGTTGCTCCCAACTTTGTATTGCTTCAATCTTCGCCGGGTCAACAGACACTTCATGTTTTGACACCATGTGCCCAAGGAATGCTACTTCCTCAAGCCAGAACTCGCATTTCTTTAGCTTGGGATATAGCTTGTTATCACGAAGCCTTTGCAATACCATCTTCAAATGGCGCTCATGATCTTCACGGCTTTTGGAATAGATGAGGATGTCATCAATAAAGACAACAATGAACTGATCCAAATATTCCTTGAATACTCAGTTCATCATATCCATGAAAGCAGCAGGAGCATTAGTCAATCCAAAAGATATGACTAAGAATTCATAATGCCCGTACCGAGTTCTGAAGGCAAACTTTGGAATATCCTCAGTTTTAACCTTCAACTGATGATATCCAGAACGAAGATCAATTTTTGAAAAGAATTGTGCTCCTTGCAACTAGTCAAACAGGTCATCAATGCGAGGTAGCAGATACCTATTCTTGATGGTGACATGGTTCAATTTCCGGTAGTCAATACAAAGTTACATACTCCCGTCTTTCTTCTTTACAAATAAAACAGGAGCACACCAAGGAGATGTACTAGGACGAATGAAACCGATGTCCAATAACTCCTATAGTTGGACCTTTAACTCCTGAAGTTCAATAGGAGCCATTCGATATGGGGTTTTAGAAATGGGCTTTGTACCAGGTTCAAGGTCAATAAAGAATTCAACTTCACATTCTGGGGGTAGACCGGGAAGTTCTTCAGGAAATACGTCAGGAAATTCACTAACAATAGAAATATTATTCACATCTGACGTGTTTTTGTTTAAGTCCGTGACATGGGCTAAGAAAGCTTGACATCCATTTTTCAATAAACGAATAGCTTTATGGCTTGATATGACAGTGATTGACTTTAGAGGTTTGGTTGCTTGAATTCGCATAATAGGTTGGTTAGGAATATGAAAACTAACAACCTTACAAAAATAATCAATTTTAGCATGATGAGTGGTTAACCAATCAATCCCTAAAATCACATCAAATGCAAGTATTTTCAAAGAAATAAGATCAACAGGTAATGTGATGGTACCAACTTGGATCAAACAAGATTTATAAATAGTGGATGCAATGAAAGTCTCTCCTAATGGAGTCTCCACAGATAAGTCAAAGTCTAATTTCTATGGAGTCAAGTTTAAACGTTGAGCACAAGCAGGAGAGATAAATGAATGGGTAGCACCGGTATCTAGTAATGTATAAACTTCGCAAGAATTTATGATTAGCTTACCCGTGATCACCTCATTTTGGTTCCTCGCAGTTTTTGACCAGTCACGACAAACACTCTTCCAGGAACCGTTGACTTTGCCTTTTCTGGGACAGCCTTTTGAGTCACCATCCCCGCTGGACTTGGTTTTGCTACAAAGACAATCTCGAAAGCGATATGTCCTTACTTTCCACAACTATAACATACCTTGAACTATTATGAGACAATGATGTGTCCTCTTTTCCACATTTATAGCATGCACGACGGTGGTCGTTCTCCTCCCTTAGAAAAATTTCTTCTTTGGTCCGACGCGTCTTCACATTGTCATTCTTTGAATCTCCTCTTTTTAAAATCTTCCCCTGACTCGCTTCTTCTATTTTTATGGCCACGATTACCACCAGAGTGGTTACCGCTTTTGTACGAATATTTTCCTCCCCGCTGGTTTTCATTGCTCACGACCATATTTGCCAATGCCAGATGACCTCGGGTTGTGGTCCCTCGGTTGAACGTACTCGTTATCTCACTCTAATAATTGAGCCCTGTTGACAACATCTGAATATAAAGAAAATTTATGAGAGATAAGATATTGCCTTATCTCGGGTTTTAAACCTCTCAGAAACATCCTCGTCATTCATTCCTCATTCTCTACCAAATGAGGTGCAAACCTGGATAACTTTGCGAACTTTGCCTCATATTGGGACACCGTCATGTTGTTTTGTTCTAGTCTAATAAATTCTACCTCCTTCATATGGCGAATACTTTCAGGAAAGTACTTGTCGTTGAAAAGTTTTTGAAATGTTTCCCAAGACATGCTGAGTGCGGCAGGCTGGGTACGATTCACAGACTCCCACCAGTAGTCTGCCTCGCCACGGAACATAAAGGTGGCGAATGGAACCTTATGTTCCTCCATGCATCCCAAGACATCAAATATCTTGGTAATTTGTTTAACCCACGTCTCTGCCTTAATCGGATCCGGTTTTCCAATAAATTCTTGTGGTCCCAACTCTTTGAACTGCTTGGTCGTGACAAGCCGCGCGTTGCTATAATTTCCACCCGTATTTTGTACACGAGTCTCCTAAATGCGGTTTTGCATGAGCGCAAAAAGCTTCTAAACATCCCATCATTCATCATTTGTTCGGTAGTGTTGTTTACAGGAGGAATATTGCCTTCCTGTTGCATGTTCCCCTAGGTGGTGATTAAAGGTGTCTCCACGGTCTCATTCACTCCATTGTTAATATTCTCAGCTGCCATTCTCAAATACTGCCATAAAACAAGGGTTAATTAAAGAAATTAACATGCCATATAATATCTTTATATTATGACCGGCCAAACAAATAAGCTTAGGTATGACACACTAGCGAAGGATTACTCGTCTCTCCCCTCCTAGTTCTATTCCCCGATCTCCACCAGAGACCATATCCCTAAGCTCTGATACCAACTGTGACGCCCCCAAAATAGGTATACAACACCCATTCTGAGTCGCCAAATACATGATACAGAAACAACTACAACTTTATTAATACAACTATCTTGCAAAATACGACAACACTTAAACTGTGAGTTTAAATACAAATATTGTCATCTAGACAATATCCACACTCAAATAAGTCTTCATTACAATTATTTATACACTATTTTACAAAATAGTGAGGACTACTAAAACAACTTCTAGAACCATCATTCCACACCCCGACTAGTACTCGCTACATTCTCGCCTCTTGAGAAGAAAAATGGAACAAAAAAGAAAAGGGTGAGCTCAACTAGCCCAGTAAAGAACATTATGACTAAGATAATATAGAACAAATTATCGTTAGTTTTCAATAGGGAAAAAACTAATAGAATACAATAGACAACCAGTTTTAAATCAATATTCACAGCGGAAATAATAATTCATTAGAAGAGTTAAGTAGAGAATAAAATCTACTATCTTCTATATATGAATTTAAAAGTCTATCGTCAATATTTTATCCCTGTAACATAAATCAATATATATCTGGAATTAAATATTCATCTTTGCACTATAGGTCAAAGATATTCGCCAATTGGTCATATTCATCTAAACACATGTTCATCTTTGCACTATGGCCAACGATATTCATCAGAAATCATTCATCTTTGCACTACAGGCCAAAGATATTCAGTAATATCATCATTTAGGACTGAGGATGATGAAAAATATTTTAAAGAAAATGAATCCAGTGAAGCAAAAGAACAAATATTAGGGATTCGTATTAGAGTTTTATCCAAGTTCAATAATACTCCATAACAACCAATTTTGAAGCAAAATTCAAAAATAAAGATCAAAACATGGATACAATCAAAGATAGTAACAATAATAGACATCTTGAAAAAAAAGAAGAAAATTTTATTTTTTGGTGAATAGTGCCGTATATGTGAATAGTGCCGTATATGTGAATAGTAACCCCGGCACAAAAAGTTCCAAATTTGATAAAAAGTTCAGACCAGTATTTCGGCATAATGATATTGAAGAAAATAATATCATTTAACAAGAAAACAACATTCCTTACCTTAGAAAAGACAGTACTTCTAGTTGAAATACTGGATATAGTGCTGAAGGGAACTTGCACAGTATAGCAACACTCAAAGTATCAAAATACTCACAAGAATACGCTCGATAATATAGAGAGAGAAAAAAAAACTTTAGTTTCTGGTGTGATTTTCAATTCTAACCTAAGCACCCTATTTATAGGAAATTGCTTAGAACACCAAAGCAGAAAATCTAATAATATATATATATATATATATCAATTTCCTACGCCCACTTTTTTAGTCAAAGATCAGCCACTCAAGTAGCCTACATCACGAAAAACGTTTTTGTGAATTAAAATATTTTAAACTTAAAAAAATTAATTATTTCAGAACTTTAGAACTTCAATAATTCATAATAAATAGCCCTTTTATCAGAAAAATTCAAATTTTATATCCATTCCATAGGAAATTCAATTATATACAACTTTGCAGAAGAAAGTTTTTCCAAATTCCAAACAGAAATTGACCGAAATCCACATACGGACGATTTTACAGGCTATAATCAAATTTCAGTCAAGAAATGGGCCCACAAACATGTTTAACATGTTTTAAAAAATTTTTGTAACAAAAATACTCTTCTTCCTCATTTATTCATATATCCTACATTCATTGTAAAATATCACCATTATTATATTAATAAAACATAATAATATATTTAAATGAATTATTTTATCAGAAAAAATAAAATATCAATTTTTCAACAATTGTCACTTTAAAATTTTCTCCATCTATATCCACAAAAATGAATATTTTCCTTATCATATAAATCAATAATTAATTATTCACAAATAATATTACGAGAATCATAATATCTGCAACCAGCCGTTCCTGTGAAAAGAGGGGCTTTCCAATAAGAATTTCTCATATCTTTGGCAGCAATTAATTAGGTGACCAAACCTCTCCTTAAACAGAACTTTCTAGACATTTCCAATAATGTTATCTAGTAATATTATTAAAATAATATGAATCATTGATCTAATAATGAGAAATATTGTATAGTGACAATTATTAAAACAACAATAATATAAAATTTCAACGTAGCAATTATTGAATCAATAAAATAAAATATTGAACAGTAATTACTGTTACAATTATTGAGTAGTGCCTTCTTACGTAAGAATCAATAATTTGTGCAATATCGTGTGCTACTGTGCAACAATGTGTATTACTGTGTTTTAACCACCGGGTATTCCAACAGTGTTAACGGTAACAACTACGCCGTTATTTATAAAAACTCATACTTGTCATTTTTTTCATCCAATCGCTTTCCGTTATGGGGCCCACAAAAGGCTGCGCCGGCATACGAATATTCCCCGATAGGAAGAATATTCTACGACCAAATGAATATTCCCCGATAATAATGAATATTTTATAACCACTTGCTTATTTGAAATATTTGCGCATTTTACCCATAACTAACTACATTAATCAATTCAACCCTTACTATTTCAAAATAATAAATAGAGAAATTCAATTTCATTTATAATAAGTTGGGGTCTTACATGTCTTCTCTAAGGTTATAGCCTAAGGTACTCCTACCTAAGGTTTATAACTTGGCTCTGATACCAACTGTAACGACCCCACATTTTCATACAATTTAAATCTCCACTTCGGTCGTTAACCATACATTAAATCTCTAATTTTACAT
Source organism: Panax ginseng (assembly GCA_020205605.1). Taxonomy (NCBI): domain Eukaryota; kingdom Viridiplantae; phylum Streptophyta; class Magnoliopsida; order Apiales; family Araliaceae; genus Panax; species Panax ginseng. The sequence goes on along the minus strand of CM035127.1, from coordinate 32,471,227 downwards.
CATTATTTGATATTAAAAATACTAAATTTGCGGAATATTTAAAACATTTATACATTTCCTTCTTTCTTGCCCTGAATCACAACCTTTACATTACATCTCTTTGATTCAATCTTATATCATGAATCGTTACAACAAAATGACTATACAAAGTCTTACATCATAACTAAATATCCATATACATTTGATAGCTCTACTTACAATTCAACAATATGTTACGTTCAAAATATGAAATACATTTCTCATAAAACATAAGTAATCTTCGTGAATATAGATCTCTATAACTCACTTAGCACATATCTTTACCTTAAAATCTTGACCTGCAAAAGTGGTTATTTGCAAGAGTGAGCTCGACAGCCCAACAAAGTCTAACAGTTTTCATGCATCACATAGCACATAATAACATGCTCGATATACATCTCATTAAAGTAACATGGCATACATGCTTTTAATTCACATAGCAAATATAAAGATTGAGTTCCTTACTCAATCATCATTACTTAGCCAAAACAATGCAGTCATATATCGACTTTAACATTTCATGATTTCAACATATATAACATATCATGCAATTTAAAACAGTTCATCAAGTCTACGTAACAAATAGGAACCGAAAGACTTGCCTTGATCGTTGTTTACCAATAATAGATTAACAGCTTACAGTTATCTGCACTTCACGTGCCCTACACAATTATATAATCATACACATCAACTATTAGTCACATAACAACACATAGTAATTGTAATGTAAAGGTTGCGATTCATGGAAAGAAAGAAGGAAATGTATAAACGTTTTAAATATTCCGCAAATTTAGTGTTTTTAATATCGAATAATGTTGTAAATTAGAGATTTAATGTATGGTTAACGACCGAAGTGGAGATTTAAATTGTATGAAAATGTGGGGTCGTTACAATTATTACATCACATCATTATTAAAAGTATATCATTATAACAATAAAGTAAAATTATAAGTCTTCATCACTTGTACATTTTCCCCTTTCCTTTGCAAGTTGTAGGTTTATCTACCTTCTCAACCATAGCTGCGATAAATATATAAATATGAAAGAGTGAGCAAACAAAGCTCACTGGAAATAAGAATAAATATCTTTACAACATTTGTCAAATAATAGGCTCAATAGAACTTAATGATATGTTCTATTAACATTCCAACATTTGCCAAATCATAGGCTCAATAGAACTGAATGATACGTTCTATTAACATTTTTAAATATACTACTGAGGGTCTAATGACCACGAACCATGTCCACAGTTATAAGTAATCTTTCAACTTTAACTTTAATAAATATATGACTATAAGGACTCCACGCATCTGGGGGATCAATCCTTCGTACAATGTATTGTGCACAACCATTTCAACACTAAGCGTAAACCCCTAAAAATAGGATTGTTCATCTCAGTATTTAGAGTACAAGTCCGCACCAAAGAACGTTTGGTTTGGATAAGCTTTCAAGGGTAATTGAAGTTTAATGATCATCAACTAGGGAACTAGTTGAATCAACAATGCTTGATAACACAATAGTTGTTTAATAACAACATAACTTTAGAACATTTGAGAATCATAGATGAACTGATTATACATATCAAACTCATGCTTGAAAAAACTATAGAGCATAAGCATTCAATAAAATGATTAACCTTTGCTTGAACAGTAAAATATGCTAAGGTTTGTGTAACGCCCAAAAATCCGGTCTATCTTCACACCCGGATTCTGTACGTCACGAGTACATCCTTCATCCAACATACATCATTATATACAGAAATATAACAACATACACTCTCAAGTCCCAGGTTCTCGAAACCTTATAACCTTTTTCATTATAAATATTAATAAATACATTATTCATTTCATCTTACAAGAGTGACTTTTATCCGCCACCAAGGATACATAATAGTTCATTAACTAGTCTATAGTTCAGTTTCATCTTTTTACATTACAAGTCTTCACTTGATCTTCTCGTTCATTCAACTTCTGAATGGAACTTCGTCTTGATACCGTCAGCTTGATCTTTACGAGATCCTTAAGTTCTTCTAACCTTGTTCGCTGAAAATTGTTTTTCATTTAAAGCATGTGTGAGCATTCAATTGCCCAGCAAGTTATAACAGTTGAACAAACAACTTCAGAATTTAAAACATTTCTTTAGAACATCTATAACCGAACAAAGGTTATGAAGCAGCTTGAATAATAGGAATTGTCTCGATTCCTATCATCTTAAAACATCAACCACATTTACTTTGAAATACTTTCCTTCTTCTACCTTTTTCATACACATTCTATATGGCTAGAATCATTAGCATAGACTTAACAATAACGGTTCATGTATAAACAGAACATACTTGTATTGAACAGCTCAATCATAGAACAATTCATATCATAGAAACACCGAAGTGTTCAAATTGTGGCTCATGGCCTCATACGTTCTACCACATTGTACAAATATCGCACATTCGCACATAGACAAAAATTCTCAAGTACAACATCTGAGAAGTTTAAGAAACTATCATTCATTAGAATATGAATGAAGTTAGGAAACATGACTTACGCCCAGCTACAGCTTACGCTGAACTGATCAGTTCAATTCCTATATCACACATATGGAGAAAACATAAACACCAATTAGTCATATATTGAACTTACGAATTGGTTTACTTAGCTTTACTTCTTAGGGTTCGCTTTCTTGCAATATAAGTTTACGCGACTAACTTCCATCACGTCTCAAAATTAAACGTAATCTATAACTTCTCGGAATTTTAAAATAAATCTCCGAGTAGAAACGGATGAATAGTGCCTATTTCGTCTTTTTCCCCAAAAAATATTTTGTTCCCGGAAAAATCTTATTTTCGTCTTGAAAATTCTTACTCGCTCATACTAGCTCGTAGCCAGAATACTCCCGACTTATAATCATCCTAGGTTATAGAACGATTAACAAACACATAACACATAATAGTATTAATAAAAATTAGTTTTATTAATAACTAATTCTTTAAACCTAAATTCTGGACGATCCGAATTTTCAGGTCGTCACACTCTTTCCCCCTTATAAAAATTCCGTCCTCGGAATTTCTTAAAACCACACCCTTACCCGGGTCATCACATTCTCCCCTTCTTCACAGAATTTCATCCTCAAAATTTTAGCCTACCTTTCTTCTCAACTTCACTTCAACGGAGTTCTTATCTTTCCTTCATTCCTAACCCCCATAACCTATCAAGAATCATGAAGCAGAAGGAATAACGAGGAATATAAAATTTTCTCTTAAAACGTTTCATACTTTTCTTTGAGGGTCAAATCGACCATGAACTCTTACTAGGTTAAACAAAGATTTCGCCAGTAAGCCCTTCTTTAATCTGGCCGGGTTTACAATCACAAAGAAAGTAACTACCTCTTCCATGTTCTATTCAGGCAAAATCATTAGATTTCGCACCAAAACAATTTGGTTTGGCACAAGTTCTCAAAGAAAGCTCGATGACATACCATTTGTCTAGCCGAATCAAGTAGCTTAGACCATACCAATAAATTGGATATCAACGTGAAACATTCGTCTAGTCAACTCAATTGGCGTCGACTACTTCTTTAAATTCTTTTCGCAATACATCAAAACGGTTTATGACGTTATGATACCGTACTTTTCACAGTACGTTGAGGACTTTGTCAGTTTGTGACTTCGTCATTATACCTCATACCATAGTGGGTTGTTGATCCTAAGATCACATCCAACACCAGGTTCAATGGTATTAACAACTCCATCCTTTTACCATCTTTGCATCAAATGCTCGGATGATATAAAAATTCATTTGATATTTCAAATCAATTTCTGTCTAGCCGAAGCAATTAGCATAGACATACCAAGAATAGCTCTTTTAAAATACTTTGGTTCCAAAAGTTGAACCAATCCTTTTCTTTTCAAAATGTACATATCAGCACGAGTTCAATAAACTTCGAAATCTTAGCATATCTAGATGACTTGGAATATCTTATTCTTCACCTTGCTTCATTGTCTTACTGCGATAATACTTAATCTTCTCTAGCACTTTTAATACTAAGCCTACTGAAAATAACTCATTTTCAGTCTAAACATTCCTATACCATAGTACAGTCCATCAACTTACCACACATTATGAGTTTAGGAACTTTCCACAATAAAATTAGTTTAAGAACTATCCAGACTGACCATAGGCGTCCATTCGCTGAGACGTTCGAAAACATACCATATTATTATGAGTCACGAATTTACCATAAGTATGAGTTTCAAGAACTCACACCAACCTTATCGTTCTCTACCTATCAAGTATATACATGAGAAACGATTCACCTTCTCGTCGTATACATCTTGATAGCGCGACCAATCCCAATGATTATCACTACCAGAAGCTAAATGATTGTAGAACCAAACACAATTCCCTGCCCATACAGAAAATTTGTCAACTCAGCTTCTGACCGATATAAGGAGCTAAGCAGTTGTTACACCAAGAACAATTCTCCGCCCTTACAAAGAATTATTCAACTTAACCACTATATCGTATAAGAAGCTAAGTGGTTCTAAAACCACGTACAATTTCCCCGCCCATACAAGGAATCATACAACTCAGCTGCTGATATGAGTCCTCAATTGAAATTTTATAACTTCTAAATCTCTCTTCACTTAATACGAATTTTCTTTAATTCATATACTATCCTTCATAACTCAATCTAAGTTCTTATTCCCGTACTACTTTATAGTACCTTTCATTCATAGCACTAGCTATAAATCATTCATTGTTTAATAACCCATCTGTTACTATGAGTCACTATGATCACGTGGTGATCTTCTTATCCTTCTTTCTACGATTATAGTCTTAGGTACTCCTACCTAAGGTTTATAACCTATCAGCTCTGATACCAACTTGTAACGCCCCAAAATCTGGTCTATCTTCACACCCAAATTTCGTACGTCACGAGTACATCCTTCATCCAACATACATCATTATATACCGAAATATAACAACATACACTCTCAAGTCCCAGGTTCTCGAAACCTTATAACCTTTTTCATTACAAATATTAATAAATACATTATTCATTTCATCTTACAAGAGTGACTTTTATCCGCCACCAAGGATACATAATAGTTCATTAACTAGTCTATAGTTCAGTTTCATCTTTTTACTTTACAAGTCTTCACTTGATCTTCTCGCTCATTCAACTTCTGAATGGAACTTCGTCTGGATACTGTCAGCTTGATCTTTACGAGATCCTTAAGCTCTGCTAACCTTGTTCGCTGAAAATTGTTTTTCATTTAAAGCAAGTGTGAGCATTCAATTTCCCAACATGTCATAACAGTTGAACAAACAACTTCAGAATTTAAAACGTATCTTTAGAACTTCTATAACCGAACCAAGGTTATGAAGCATCTTGAATAATAGGAATAGTCTCGATTCCTATCATCTTAAAACATCAACCACTTTTACTTTGAAATACTTTCCTTCTTCTACCTTTTTCATACACATTCTATCTGGCTAGAATCATTAGCATAGACTTAAAAATAATGGTTCATGTATAAACAGAACATACTTGTATTGAACATCTCAATCATAGAACAATTCATATCATAGAAACACCGAAGTGTTCAAATTATGGATCAAGGCCTCATACGTTCTACTACATTGTACAAATATCACACATTCGCACATAGACATAACTTCTCAAGTACAACATCTGAGAAGTTTAAGAAACTAGCATTCATTAGAATATGAATGAAGTTAGGAAACTTGCCTTACGCCTATTTCACATACTATTTTTGAACTCGCTTCATTTCATTCCTATATCACACATGGAGAAAACATAAACACCAATTAGTCATATATTGAACTTACGCATTGGTTTACTTAGATTTACTTCTTAGGGTTCGCGTTCTTGCAATATAAGTTTACGCGCGACTAACTTCTTTACCGCTTTTCACGGCTTTTATGACATACTTGAGATGTCTTACTCAAAACGTTCATCATCTTGGATGATTTATATTCTTATCTTCTTTAATACTTTCATTATCCATTACATGAACCCAATGTTCATTACTTGTTCTTAGTGTCGAAGCCATACCAATCTTTGTATGCTAAGACCGATCGTTCATCACAACAATGTTGCATTCACAGCGTCTATACGCTTCACACTTATCTCTCATTATCATGACATAACATCGAAATGTTATTCACTACCCTCGTTACTCAACGTCTAAGGAATCACAACCATAGCAATCCATCACATTCGTTCATAGCGACTACGGTCCCCGGATATCGGTTACGTAACCCGCGTTTATATTCTTTGTCTTTTAATCTTGTTTAATCTTTACGTTCAACCTTTAATAAAGGTTTAAGTCATTTGCTTAAGTGTAATTTTAGGTGAACTATATGTTCATATTTCTTTCTTGCACATCCCCTAGTAATTGAGCATTTAAAATCTCATTTTTGGGCATTGCCTGCATTTCCAAGGCTACTGGCCAAGCCTGCCTCTTCCTTTCCTCTCGCCCATGCACAAGAACCTACTTTCTCTCCTCTCTTCGGGTGGCGCTATGCCAAGTCCTTTGTTATCTCTCGTGCTGCGACGCCACTCTCCAGAAGATTATGGCCGAGCTCACGCTGTGGCGCCACTTCTCACAGTCTATCCGGCGCTGCGGCGCCGAGACAAAACCCTAGAAATTTTTTCTAAGTGTTAAATAAATTCTTTGAGACGCTCACTTCCCGATCTCATAACTCCTTCGTTATAACTCGGAACGAGGTCGTTCCAAAGCCATTCTCTTCGTTATCTTATTTACTTCAACACCCCTTAGATAGATCTTCATTCTTAATCTGTTAACATGCCATTCGATTGGCTTGATCTTCACCCTTTGTTCATTTTTACGCTTTAAACGTTCTTCGTTCGTTCGTCCGTAATTCGGTCATCCGAACTCAGAACTCGTTCATTCTTGAGTCCATGACTCACGTTTTCTATGTTCTCTTACTTTCATAGGAAACCCTACACATCCGAGTTCATTTACTAACTTTCTAATTCTCGTTCGTCTTTTACGAAAATTTTGCCATAACTTCGTTATAGCTAAGTTTTAATCCATTCTTCATGAACGTTTCTACTGTTCCTAACCAAGCAAGAAGAAACTAACTTATACGCGATGGTTTTAAACTTGTCTATCAACAACAATTATCCTACAATGGTTTTAAATTTGTCCATCAACAACGTTCTTCGTGTTCTTCGCGTGTTCTTCGTTCGATCTTCATTTTAATCGATATTTTGGATTACGATTCCACTTTTTATTGGAATTTGATGTTATAGAACATTATTCCTTACTTATTTAACCTACTTATTCATACAATCCACTCGGATCGTTCAAATTCGCTACGAATCTTATACTTCCTTAAGAAAGTTATAAACTAAATTTCTAAGTTCTTATTTCTTCTTTTCTCATGATTTAAACCATATGAAATCATTTCTAATATCATATTCTCTCTATTCTCATTAACATATGTTTTAAACATATTAAACTTACAGAAAATATTAGAAGAAACTAGGTTTTAGATTACCTCTTCTTCTTATTTTTCTCCCGCTAGACAAAGCCGGCGATTTGCAAGCTTTTCTATTTCACGAACACTTTCGATCCGATCATTCATGCTCATACTCTTCATTCTCCTCCCCATCCGACTTCTCTCTCTCTCTCTCAAGTGTGGAATTTTCAAAATACTCAAAATAAACAAATGAGCTTCCTATTTATAGAAAATCAAAGCTAAGGGCATTTTAGTCATTTCGTCCCCCACCTCCTTTTGCCCCATGGGTCACCCCATGGGCTGCCCCATTAGTTATTACCCATCCGTTTACCCATCGGTTCGATCCACGATTTCTTTTCTTGGTTTGAGCCTTAACCCTAATTCTTATTGGGCCTATCTTGGGCTTGATTTTACAAAGCGTTGGGCTTGACATAATCCAAGTCCAATTAGATTCTACAAAGTCCATGAACTCAAAGTTCATTACGACTTATCGTATTCTACGCATCTCATTCTCGTATTCTCGTATTTTCTTTGTATATAGTTCGTACGATATTCTTATTATACGTCGTATTAATCTTCTTACTATACTCATATAATAACTAGTATTGTCCTCGTATTTCTCACGCATAATAACCCTAATGATTATATGTGATCGTAAAATTCTCGGAACTCACTTTTCCTAACCCTTAGGTTTTGAGTCCGCAGGCGAAAACTTCATTTTTGCCATAACTGAAATATTATTAAATATTCCATCATGTCTCAAAATTAAACGTAATCTATACCTTCTCGGAATTTCAAAATAAATCTCCGAGCAGAAACGGATGAATAGTGCATATTTCGTCTTTTTCCCCAAAAAATATTTTGTTCCTGGAAAAATCTTATTTTCGTCTTGGAAATTCTTACTCGCTCAGACTAGCTTGTAGCCAGAATACTCCCGACTTATAATCATCCTAGGTTATAGAACGATTAACAAACACATAGCACATAATAGTATTAATAAAAATTAGTTTTATTAATAACTAATTCTTTAAACCTAAATTGTGGACGATCCGAATTTCCGGGTCGTCACACTCTTCCCCCCTTATAAAAATTCCGTCCTCAGAATTTCTTAAAATCACACCCTTACTCGGGTCATCACATTCACCCATTCTTCACAGAATTTCGTCCTCGAAATTTTAGCCTACCTTTCTTCTCAACTTCACTTCAACGGAGTTCTTATCTTTCCCTCATTCCTAACCCCATAACCTATCAAGAATCATGAAGTTAGAAGGAATAACGAGGAATATAAAATTTCCTCTAAAACGTTTCATACTTTTCTTTGAGGGTCAAATCGACCATGAACTCTTACTAGGTTAAACAACATTTCGCCGCAAGCCTTTCTTTAACGGTCAGTTTACAATCACAAAGAAAGTAACTACCTCTTCCATGTTCTCCTCAGGCTAAATCAATAGATTCCACACCAAAACAATTTGGTTTGGCACAAGTTCTCAAAGAAAGTTCAATGACATACCATTTGTCTAGCCGAATCAAGTAGCTTAGACCATACCAATAAATTGGATATCAACGTAAAACATTCGTCTAGTCAATTCAATTGACGTCGACTACTTCTTTAAATTCTTTTCGCAATACATCAAAACGGTTTATGATGTTATGATACCGTACTTTTCACAGTACATTGAGGACTTCGTCAGTTTGTGACTTCGTCATTATACCTCATACCATAGCGGGTTGTTGATCCTAAGATCACATCCAACACCAGGTTCAATTATATAATCACATCCAGTTTATGACGTTATGATACCGTACTTGCCTTGATCGTTGTTTACCAATAATAGATTAACAGCTTACAGTTATCTGCACTTCACGTGCCCTACACAGTTATATAATCATACACATCAACTATTAGTCACATAACAACACATAGTAATTGTAATGTAAAGGTTGCGATTCAGGGCAAGAAATAAGGAAATGTATAAACATTTTAAATATTCCACAAATTTAGTGTTTTTAATATCGAATAATGATGTAAAATTAGAGATTTAATGTATGGTTAACGACCGAAGTGGAGATTTAAATTGTATGAAAATGTGGGGTCGTTACAATTATTACATCACATCATTATTAAAAGTCTATCATTATAACAATAAAGTAAAATTACAAGTCTTCATCACTTGTACATTTTCCCCTTTCCTTTGCTAGTTGTAGGTTTATCTACCTTCTCAACCATAGATGCGATAAATGTATAAATATGCAAGAGTGAGCAAACAAAGCTCACTGGAAATAAGAATAAATATCTTTACAGCATTTGCCAAATAATAGGCTCAATAGAACTGAATGATATGTTCTATTAACATTCCAACATTTACCAAATCATAGGCTCAATAGAACCTAATGATACGTTTTATTAACATTTTTAAATATACTACTTGAGGGTCTAATGACCACGAACCATGTCCATGATTATAAGTAATCTTTCAACTTTAACTTTAATGACCATATGACTAAAAGGACTCCCATGTACTTAGGGGATCAATCCTTCGCATACAATTTCATCGTGCACAACCATTTCAACACTAAGTGTAAACCCCTAAAAATAGGGTTGTTCATCTCAGTATTTAGAGTACAAGTCCGCACCAAAGAAAGTTTGGTTTGGATAAGCTTTCAAGGGTAATTGAAGTTTAATGATCATCAACTAGGGAACTAGTTGAATCAACAATGCTTGATAACACAATAGTTGTTTAATAACAACATAACTTTAGAACATTTGAGAATCATAGATGAATTGATTATACATATCAAACTCATGCTTGAAATAACTATAGAGCATAAGCATTCAATAAAATGATTAACCTTTGGTTGAACAGTAAAATAAGCTAAGGTTTGAGTCTTATAACGTTAGAAATAAAATTCTTGAACGTACATTTAACTGATAGCAAGCTGGAAACTAAAAACTTGCCCAACAAGGTATTAACGTATTCAAAGAATTAAAACAGTTCAATAATAGAGACGAGAGTTCAAAAACTACTTTCATTATACAATAATAGAACTTAAGAAACTTGCTTAACTATAAACAAGTTAGAATGAATCAATCAAATAAGAATTTTCAATAATATTGGAGTTAGAGTTTGCTCGCATGAATTTTAGGAACAATTGACTTATTCAATAACAATTTAGATAACAAGCTTGCTCAATCAAAAGAATGAAGTTATACAATATAATATTAGAACTAACTCAACGAAAGTGTAGAGTTAGAAAACTTGCTCAATGTAAAAAGAAAGTTTAGAAACTTGCCTCGAGCGTAAGCTATAATATTAAACTCACGTTCACCTAAACATAGGTTTAGAATCACAATACCTATTAAATATGTGAATATACCATAACATGTACATTTCTAACTACTTATCATCTTAGCACAAGTCTTATGCTACTATATATATTTCAGAATTCCCAAGTGTTAACATCACAACACCTATCTAACATTCATTGTATAAACTAAGTTATCACACAATGTGTTCGTAACCTACTAATCTCTTTTACAACTTTGAATTCATAATACATATAACACAACTCTGTTTTAGCCTTGTTGTTACAGGTTGGACACATTACCATAACCTTTAGTTAAGCTACAAAGAACGACCAAAGTCTGCAGTAATTAGCGAGACTTGATTGTCTGAATGGCCTTTGGCATGGCTGTATTTAGTTTTATATTGGGATGTACCAAGATTTAAGGGTGCTTGTGACCGCCGCCGACATACAATATCAATTTTTTTTTGCAGAACAGAGCTTCGACACTTTTCTTAAGTCAACTAACACGAATTTTACCCTCCAAACATTGATAATAACACATAAGATATATATAACAGTATCATAAACATGTTTGCTAACATTTACAACCAATTAGAACAATTTAACAACTATTAAAACTATTTTAATTTCTCAAATTTTCATGTTTTCATGAAAACTCAATTTTCTTGACATTCATCCTCAAAATCATCACTGTGAATTCTATACATGACCAAATCATCTCATTCAATTTACGTTATGCTCATATCTCAATGAACTAACATATACAAGCTTCAATTTATACTTTCACATACAAATTGGCAATTAAAATTGATACTTACATAGCTACATATGAAAACATATATATACTGACAAAATTTCTACTAATATCCGAAATTAGCATGAATTTCTCGTTTTAAGCACAACCTCTAATCACCATATACTCATATAATCACAAGTAATCCCATTGTATAGCAACAATTCAACAATTTGAAATTTACAGATTATATAAAAGTTTTTCGTAGCCTCATACATACATACGCATATATATAACACTAAGGTTGTGAACATACCTTCAATTTCTATTACAATCGCTGCTAATCACTGGAATTTGCTGTGAAAACTCTCAAGACTCTCTCACTTCCCTCACAACTTCTCTCTCAACTTTTTGAACTCTCAAGCTTGGAAAATAGAATGTGTAATAACAAGAGCTAAGATAATATCTAATTAGTATACGTAATAGCAAAACACAAAACTGATATGGCCTTAATAGCTATCATCAGTTATCAAAATAACGTATATATTGTATTTATTATTTTAATTTATTTATTTATTTTATTTATATAATAATTAAAAATTAAAAAGGAAATCCAAAAGCCATAGGGCCTTGTTTGGCAAAAACCATTTAAAATTAAACACTTACTACCATTAAGTCTTGTTTGGCACAACCAAATTAAACTACTTTACTTTAATTTATTTTAATAACTCCTTATAACATAGTTATTTGTCACATTATATTTAATTAACTTTCATACTTAATTTATTAATTCAATTAATTAAATAATTTATTTATTCACACAACTCTATACAAATACTTACCATCAAATTGAAATATCAATATAATAATAATTTCATTAACTCATTAATTATTTATTTAACAAATAATTAACTAAACAAAATTAAATCAATTAAACAAATATTTATTCAACGATAAACACATCCATTAAATATTTATTTAATTCGATAAATATTTAATATTACAATTAAAAATTCTGGAATGTTAGATCATTTCCTCCTTAAAATGATTCTGTCCTCAGAATCACAATTCAAACAATCAATCAAATCGTCACATTCTTCCCTACTTATAAAGATTCTGTCCCCAGAATCGAAGACATAGATTAAACAAATAACTTAGGGTAATTTTGCATCATTTCAGCTTCGAGTTCCCACGTTGCCTCTTCGACATTATGGTTTCTCCATATCACCTTCACAGAAGGTATCACTTTATTTCTGAGCACTTGTTCTTTTATGTCGACTATCTGGATAGGAATCTCTTCATATGACAAATCTTTATCGAATTGCAATGGTTCGTATTCGATCACGTGCTTGTAATCTGGTTTATACGGTCGTAACACCGAAATATGAAAAACATTATGAATATTTTCTAACTCTGGAGGTAGAGCTACCTCATACACCACCACTTCCCCCTCTCTTCGTAGGATTTTGAATGGTCCAATAAATCTTGGGCTGAGCTTTCCTTTCTTGCCAAAATGAATTTTCCCCTTCCAAGGAGAAACTTTTAGAAAAACGAAATTTCCTACTTCAAATTCGCGATTCTGCCAGTGTTGATCGGCATACTTTTTCTGTCGGTCTTGCGCTATTACCAATCTTGTCCTGATGAGTTTGACAATCTTAGTAGTTTGTTGTACCGATTCTGGTCCTAACGATTTAGCGTTCATCGACTTCATCCCAAAGACACCCGTTGGAGTTCGCACTTTCATTGTATAATGCCTCGTAAGGTGGACAATTAGGTGACCAAACCTCTCCTTACTTTCCGATAAGGATTTTTCCTTACTGGCGCGCAATTAGGTGACCAAACCTCTCCTTGACAGAACTTTCTAGCATTGCCAATAATGCTATATAATAATATTATTCAAATAATATGAATTATTGATCTGATAATGGGAAATATTGTGCAGTGATAATTATTGAAACAACAATAATATAAAATATCAACGCAACAATTATTGAACCAATAAAATAAAATATTATATTGAACAGTAATTACTGTAACAAGTATTGAGTAGTGCCTTCTTACGTAAGAATCAATAATTTCAAAAATATTATGCAATACCGTGTGCTACTGTGCAACCACGCGTATTACTGTATTTTAACCACCGGGTATTCTAATAGTGTTAACGGTAACCATTACGCCGTTATTTGTAAAAACTCAAATTTATCATTTTCTTCATCCGATCATTTTCCGTTATGGGTCCCACAAATGGCTGCACAGTCGTACGAATATTCCACGATCAAACGAATATTCCTCGACAACAATGAATATTTTATAACCACTTGTTTATTTTGAAAATTTTGCACATTTCACCTATAACCAAAGTATTATATCAAATTAACACCTTATTATTCACAATAATAAATAGAGAAAATTCGATTTTATTCATTAAAAAGTTGGGGTCTTACAGATAACTATAACACCCTTGCTAAATAGTAGCTCAAAATAGGGTAAAAAGGTCATTCACATGGCACAAGCATCTAATCTGTATAAGCCCCAAAAGGATGGCTATAAACCATAATCATGCTGATAATAATTAAAGCATTAAAAATAAAACCAAAAATAGTTCATGGCATAATAATAAGAAAAATCCAAGCATAAACCCGCAGTTCAAAACGACTGCACCACAATACTGATAATAAAAGCATAATAAAATACTAGAGTATGCATCCTACTTATGGCAGTAGACAAAAATAAACAGATAGTAGCCAAAATCACCCCCAAACTTGAGATGAGCAATGCCCTCATTGCTAAACATAAAGCAATCGATACAAGAGGGCTTCCTTGAAGTTCGCTCACTCAACAGCAGTCTTGTCCTCGTCAGCCTCGGCGGGTGGTGATGGTGGAGGGTATGGTGGGAAGACAGGCAGCTCTGAAAACTGGTATGGTGTGAACTCAGCGTTCTCGCCACAATAGTCGATGTAAATGCTCTGCATGATGTTCACCAGCTCAGCCTGGTACTGCATCGCTATATCCTGCCTCTGAGCCACAGCTGCGATGTACCTCTGCGCCTCAGCATCCTATTTCTGGTGCAGCAGGGTGAGGGATGCCATGATGTCTATCAAGAGACCTCATGCGGTGGGCGTGCCTCAAGTCCGTGGCTCGCCTGGCTTTCTGTAGGGGAGGCACCCAGAGGTGGCCCGTAGCCTTCACCTCTAATATGCGACTCTGCCCCATCCCACATAATGAAGCGTGAGATCGTTTGGTGGTCGATGACTGCCATGGGAGGCAAGGCCATCTCCTCTGGGCCCCACTGAATGCCTGCCTTCTTGCACAATCGAGTGATCAATGATGGATGCGGAAGTCCCGAAGCGACTGTACTCTTGATTGCCTTCAGAATGGACTCGTGAATCAGAACTCCAATATCCACCTGCAGACCCATGATAATGGCAAAAAGTAGAATCGCCCTATCTTTGGTCACGTCACACAAGTGACGGGTCGGGATCATGTTCGCACATATGAAGCTGAACCACGCTTTCCCATAGCGACTGAGCGCTGAAATCGGGAAACTAGTCTTCTCACCCGTGTAATCATTCTTTTTCCACGCGATCCCAAGCTTGCACAACCTCCTAATGATCTCGTCTAGGTCATAGCTGCGGAGCCCAGGCTGCATATAGTCCTTGACCGCATAGTTGGGTGTGGCAAATAGTGCATTGATGGCTTCACTTCCAAACGCCACTAGCTTCCCCCTAACTTGGACTACCGCATCACCTTCGGCATTGGCGTTTGCATAAAACTCCTGAACCACAGATACAATGGCTGACCCGGGTGGTTTCGTGAAATTGGTCCATTGGCGCCCCGAAATCATGGCAAATAATTCGCCATCCTCTTTGTTAGGCCTCAACCCCTGCTCATGATTCAGGTTTCGCGCGACAAACGAGCTTTTGTATCATTTCCATGCCTCCTCGTTCACAAATTTCGCTCTGTCCCAAGCCGTAGATGGTGCCACAGACGATGATCCTCCCATGCTAAGGCGTTGCCTCTTTTGTGCCATTTCAGAAATCACAACAATTTGTATGAACACTGGCAGAAAACCCAATTCAAACTTCCCCAACCCTTAGGCTCGACTATCCCCAACAAAACCAATGCCAAACAGCCCAATTCAGTCAAATTGTTGGTTCAGACAATTTCTCAAACACCTTGCGGGCATCCTTAAGAACCAACTTGGACAGCCTTTGTTTGTAAATGCTCAATCCAGATTTCCGGCAGTGGAAATCACACTAATTCACAGCAAGAAGAACGAATCCAATCAATGAACTCACCAATACTTTTTGATTGACTGAAATCAATAATTACCTTGAATTGAAGAACCCTAGTTTGAGAAACGTGTAGGCTCGTACTCTGACAGGCGATTGATGAAGGTTCTTGGTTTTTTTTGGTGGTTTTAGATGTTTAAAGGCCTTTGGTTTGCTCATTGGTCGACTGGTAAGGGTATATAGGGCGTGAGGCGATGGTGGGTGCTTGTACTGCCGAGAGGTGTCGAGAGATATGGGCGAACGATTTGATTTTTACTTAGAAACTGCTCTTTTAAACTCAAAAACTCATTGTCGGTGCTGCGACGTGAGATGGCCTTTGTTGGTTGGTGCTGTGGCGTGAGTTAGCAGGGGCATGGCTTGGTCTTGGCGTCACGGCACGAGATACCCAGTGTTGGTATATCGACGCCATTCAATCCAGCTCATAAGCGAAGATGACCATTTCATGCAGCCTATTCGTCAATTCCTTTGGATTTTTGGCAGACATAGATGATGGATCATCCTCGTTTCCTTTATCCCTCCAGTCATCCATTGGCACAAATAACCTCTCACCGCTAGAATTATCCACTAATTCACCTTTTTCATTAAGTTGGAAGCATTCTTTGTGCTCTGTTGGGCCCTCTAGGGTTTCCACAGTCGGGAGCATGGGTTCTGGTTGATGATCAGTTATGATGATACACCAACTGTCGATCCTTTCCTCTTCTAGTTCAACCCCCGCCGGTTGATCAGTTTGAACGTTTACATTGCCCTCAACACTTTGGTGAGACTCATCGCATGTTCCTTGTGTATCCACCGTGCATTGCTCTACTTTTTAATCGTCGAGATCAATTATGACTGGTAGATTACCTTGTGGTGGATTTGTGATGGCCTTGACGAGTTGCCCCAATTAATTTTCCAGGCTTTGTAATGCTGCTTCTTGGCTTGCCATCCGAACTTCATTTCTTTCAAGAAAGTTAGTGAGAAGCTCTTCAAGCCTTCTTTCTTCTTCCTGCGCTGAGTACTCAAAAACGATCTCATTGGGTCGAGATGTCAACTCATAATGCAGCGGAGACTGATATTCATACTGATTTGGATAGGGGTAATTCAAATCATGATGTGGCTCCTAATTGTAGTCCCATGAGTTTCGATAACCCTGGCAATTTGGATGGTATGGAATCGGTTCAAAGTTAGCTCTGTCCTGACAGTAGGCATTCTGAGTGGACTGACACTCAAGATTGTCAGAAAACCTCAAGGCATTTGCGATTTGAACTTGCAATTGCTCAAGCCTTTCTTTCGATCTTGATTGTGTCGTCCACTCATAGGGCCATTGATAACATTGATCGTCCATAATCTGTAAACTCAAAAACAAAAAGAAAGGAAGATCAAACAAACAAAAGAAATATATATATATATATATATATATATATATATATATATATATATATATATATACGTTCAAATTAAGACTCAATTGATTGAAATCAATATTAGACAATATTAGAATAATAATTCCCCGGCAACGGTGCCAAAAACTTGTTGGGTCAGATAATCGATCAGTAAACACGTGCAAGTATACGCGGTCAAACAAGTAATACAGTGATAAGAAGTGTGTCGTACCCACGAGGACTAATATTTACCAAGTACCAACTTTGTATCGCTAAAGTCTTATTTGAACAACAGTAAATGGAAGTGTGGTTAATCTAATTATAACTAATTAACAAAGAAAGTAAATGGATAATGAATGGTAATCTAAGGAAGTACAAGCTAAGGTCACAACTTCACCCCCACATAGGCATTCTGTCGAACACCTGGTGTGTTATGCTTCATCAAACTAACTACCCTTCTCTCTTTGGTCTTAATGGTCACGACAATTTGTCAACTGAGAACACACGGGTGCCTATGCACCTCTGTTGAGGTATGCACAAACATATCCTCTCCAGATCCACCAAAAAGAGAATAGAATAGAAAAGAACATCCAAGCTAGATATAATCCTACATATGTCTATGCGAATTAATCATAACAAGGATTTAAGCATAAGTTCTCATTTAGGTCGCACGTGGTGCACAGAGATATGTCTATTCTACGCAAAACTTATGCAGTCGAAACCCACAATCACATGCAAATATATTTAGGTATAAATCTACATTCCTTCTGTCGATATCATGCAGATTACCAAAATCATCACTAATGTCTTAGCGAGAATCATAAAGCACAAATATATTGAACCAAACCATATGGTGCCAACCAAAGAGATAAGACAGTCAATTTAACTAACAAAGGGTTCCATTATAACCTTAGAGAAAATATTCATTTCATAGCTATTAAACCAAATACAAGTAGCAATAAAAATAACATTTATAGATTACAAAATCAGAGAAGATAAATGGATAAGAGGAAACTCTGTCAAAGCCCTTCAATCTCCACGCATTCCGCTCAAATCAAGCTCTCCAATCTGTGTCACTCCATTGCTCTTGCCGCTCTAAGAATATACCAGACTTCTCTCTAAATCTACCTAATCTATATGTACAGACATCAACTAAGGGAAAGAAAGAGAAATTACAAGGGAAAACTAATCTACGCTAAAACTAACTAAGAACTATGATATATGATGTCCCATATGAAATGCAGAGGCTTCTCTGTTATATACATCTTCCTTCCTTTTGCTAGGTCAAAATCAATTCATCTCTGCCTGGCACTGGAGGTAGCGCCGCGGTGTGGGCAATAGCCTATTGCTTGGCGTTACGGCGCTGTAGACACTCAAAATTTTCTATACACCTGTCACTAACATTACAGGAGGACAGATTTGTCTTTCAAGAGGGAACCCTGGAAGACAATATATATCTATTCTGGATACTACCGAAAGTTCAACATCAACCCCAGAACACACACTGGGAGTAACAACTCCAACCTCGGAGATAACCCCGAGGCGTGCAGACACAATACCGGAACACACACCGGAGGGGACCGATTAATCTCGGAGATAACCCCGAGGTATCTAGTCTCAGTCCCAATCATGTGAATAGCTACCAACCTTGGTGATCACCCTAAGGAATGCAGTTTCGGCGATAACCCCGGAAATGCTTGTTTTAAATGCAACCAGCTTCAATCTCGACGCTCACAATGAGACACTCAATACCAACCCGAAGATAACACCGGGAAGACAGGCACACCTCAGAGTTGACACTGAGGACTTTCAACACTTCCAGCAGTCCAATCTCAAATAAGCCCCGAGCAACGTCGCATGACAAATTTCAAACCGACGATAACACCGGTGAGGGGCAACCTCGTCATCTTGCCAACGCGATGCCACATCACGTCGTCTCAACATTTTATACACACATCTCTACACAATGATGTCCCACAAGAATCAAGGAAAACCAATCCCGAGTGACTATTGTGCGGGGTAACGGATGGAATTTGAAGCTTGAAGACCGGAGGGCATCATCCCATCATCAACGACTTCGTACAAACTCTAATCCCATGCCATTGTACAACTCTCGACAACGGTGATCTGAAATAGTTCCTATATACCTCAGTCGGATGCCCAAATTGCAATTCTGAAAGTTCGAGCGGACATTACAAAGATTGCGAAAGTGCACGTATTTACTAAGACGACCCAACCCGAGAAACCCGGGATACACTGGCAACCAGCAGTACACTGCTGCTCCCCCTCTATAAATAGAGAGCTTGGGATGGCCATTTTGAGAAGAGAGAGAGCGAGGAAGCCCTCACAAATTTGTTCGCACTTGCAATATATATCGAGTGCTTTCCCATTTTAAACACTTGTGAGCTCATATATAGCTACTTTTGTACTTACAAAAGCCAGTGTTTACCCACTTTAAAGATATAGAAGTCTTCTTTGGCAACCCACTGTAAGCCTTCTCACACACTTTAAAGTTTTTCTCTTCATCTTTGCACACACCCTTCTTTACGTTGAGAGTGGTGTTGCGTGTGTTTGCCCGGAATTCGGTCATGGTTTTATTTCAGTTTGTATATACATGTATATATATGTATGTATATATGGAGAGTTATGCCTCGATTGAGCCTAGACTTTGGTCTGGAGCGTTTATTTGCTTATATATATATATATATACATTTATATATATTAGCTGTGTGTCTGGACTTTGTTCGATGAGCCCGGATTTTACATCTCATGCTTACTGCTTATATATATATATATATATATATATATATATATATATATATATATATATATATATATATATGAACTTTTGTCGAACTCGCTCGATGAGCCTCGATTTTACATTCTACATGCGTTTATTGCTTTTATATATATATATATATATATATATATATATATATATATATATATATATATATCCCACTGGAGTTCACTTCTGTGGTGGTTGATCGCTTTTACAACTTTCTTTATGTTTCATTCAAATTTGGAGTTTACTTCGTGGTAGTTGATCGCTTTTATAGCTTTATTTACATTTTGTCCCGCCTGGAGTTTCCTCCGTGGTGGTTAATAGCTTTATATCTTTATTTACATTTCGTCCCACCTGGAGTTTCCTCCGTGGCGGTTGATAGCTTTTACACTTTTATTTACATTTTTTGATCCCCATGGAGGTGCTTCGTGGTCGGTGATCATGTAGATATATATATATATATATATATATATATATATATATATATATTTACTGCCTTTTTTATATATATACCTACTTACCGCTTTCATACAAATTGCAGATATCGTATGCGCTTAGAATCATGTGATCACCGATTCAAATTTATGGATCTAGATTTGGTTCCGTGATGGATATTTTTCACCGTGAAATGACTTGTAATTTATTCTCAGTGTCTCCGAATTTCCTCAGATGGTTTTCATACCCACGAGGAAGTCGGCATTATTTTGTACATTATTTTCTTATAGATGCTTCACATCTCGAAAATAAAATCAATCAAGCTGAACACTTAATAAAATGGAAGTGTAAAAGGTCTCAATTACTATTGAGCATCAGGGTTTGAAAAACATCTTTTATAAAACATCACTGCCATATCTTGCTAAAAATTGAATTTTTTACATAAATTCAAACCCTGTGTATATAGGTGCGAACGAGGCCTCGCACTACTTCCAAATAATAGCACATTGACCCACACACACACACACATTCACATAATAATTTCTTGAAAAGAGGCGGTCACCGTGGTAACACGGATGTCGGGGGGTGCCTAATACCTTCCCTCCGCATAACCAAGTCCCCGGACCCTAATGAATCTTCGTTTCACTGACCCGTTTAGCAGTGTCACATCACTGGGTCAATGTACAAACCTTTTCTCGGTTGTGTTGGTACAACCATTTAAAAAACCAACTAGCGACTCTTAACAGTCCATCGTCGACATTATACATGTCAGACCTTTTTCACTTGTTTTCTCAAACAAATCTCACCTAAAATGAGAACACTAAAGAACAAGTAACGGAAAGGACATCTAAAAATCCCGACGTCGATAGGCGCCATGTCATTAATCACCAAAAGACCGGAGCTCGCGCTGCAGCGCGAGCCCAAGAGGAAACAATGGCGTCGCGGCGTGAGGTGATGTCAGCAGGGACCAGGGAATGGCATTTCGGCACGAGCTTTAAGCTGAGTAGTGGTGTCGCGGCGTGCCTACTCATAAAATAACTGTTTTGCCCATGTATGCTTAGAAAACACCTGATAAACCCTGCATTACATCGATTAAGCATAATAATACCATAATCATATAAAACCATATAAAATCTACTAGAACAGGCAACTATTTAAGTTATAAAGTATCCGATTTGTGGGTATAAATCCCACTCATCACCCACAAAAAAGGGGACTCGGGATTAATGATATTCCAAAGATGCAAAATCATAGAGGCCTTGTTCCATTCATCAAGTTGCTTAACCCCCAATCCTTCCTCAGAAGGAGGTAGGGAGATCCTGCTCCAAGCCACTTTGGCACCGGACTTTAGAAGTGATGGGCCCTTCTATAAGAACCTATAAAAAGTGCTCTTGAGTTCCTTCAAGGCTGCATCAGGGAAGAGGAAATTTGATGACCAATAGGACTGCATGGCGAAGATCAATGTCTTGATAAGTTGCAGCCTTCCAAAATAAGAGAGGAATTTGTTTGTCCAAGAGGAAATCCTAGCAGCAATCCTATCGAGAAATGGCCTGCAGTCCGCAAGACTCAGTTTCAAAGTTATCTGTAAGACCCTAACTTTTTATAAATAAAATTGAATTTCCTCTAATTATTATTTTGAATAATAAGGTGTTAATTTGATATAATGCTTTGGTTATGGATGAAATGTGAAAATTTTACAAAATAAGCAAGTGGTTATAAAATATTCATTGTTGTCGGAGAATATTCGTTTGGTCGTGGAATATTCTTGTTGTCGGGGAATATTCGTACGATGGTGCAGCCATTTGTGGGCCCCATAACAGAAAACTGTCGGATGAAGAAAACGACAAATATGAGTTTTTTTATAAATAACGGCGTAGTTGTTACTGTTATGTTTGTAATATTTATGAACGTAATCAAATTGCACAAAATAAGCGAAAGCATGGAAAACCAGAGTTTTAAATATTTTACAAACCATATACCCGGATCATCCTTTATGCACAATTATTAATTAAACAAAAATATGAAGAACAAGAATCATACCCTTGAAGATTCGAGCTTCCTCAGGTACAAGTTCACCTCCAATCTTTTTCGCGTTCAACTTGAATCCACCGGATTTGGTTCTTTCCTTTGATCAACGTTAGCCATCCAAGTGTTTGGCCTCTAGGTGATCAACCAAGGAAGAAGAAATATTCAAGAAGAATGATGTTTGGCAAAACCCTAGTTTTTCTATCTCTCATAGAAAAGGGTGTACTCTCCCAACTATTAGAATCACGTATGTTGTGAAAAAGTCAACCACCACCACCCGTAATAAGACTTCTCTTATTTATAGATGTAGGCAACCCTCCTTAACAATTAAGGAATTAGATTTTATTTTAATTAATTAAACTCCTTTACTTAATTAGGCTCTCAATCTTACTAGGAATAATTAATTAAACTCTTTTAATTAATTTGCCTCCTAATCTTATTAGGATATATGAGAGTACTTTTATTAATTAATTCCTAAACTCCTTTAGGAATTAAATAATAATAATAGTAATAATAATAAGACTCCTCTTATTAATTTATATTTAATATTTTCAAATATTAAATAATAAATATTAAGTTATTTAATTTATTCAATCACCATAGATTAAATTAAATATACATAACTTATTATTACGATTATGCAATTTGTTTCTTAAATAATTAGTATTCCTTTTATGGTGCGACCCTTTAGGTTCTCCATATTAAACTGGTTGTAAATAAATCAATTAGAACAATTCTAATCTTATTTAAATAAATAAATTAAACTATTATTTTATTTAAATAAATAATATTTATTCTACAATAGGGATAAGCCTCTCTAGCGATTAACGACTTTTCAGATAATATAGATTTCAACATTAATCATAAAAGAACCTTTGAGTAAATAGTTACCGTACAATTCAATCCTTCCACTATACAATGTCCCAATTAAATATAAGACATGAAATTACTATCAAGTCTTATTTTATTTAATTATATGTATTTCGATCCTTAAATGCACAACTCCAAATAATGCAAACTAGAAACTCTTTTCTAATTTCATTCTGCCTTAGCCAAGGACTACGGGGTTGTCATTTATCAAATCACATACGACATTTCTCTTCTTTTACTAGAAGCGGTAGATTCTTTATTGATCATACATTATCTCCATGTACGACTTATTATACCCAAGCATACCCTTTGATATACTCTAAGGGTCTTAAGGAATAAGTCAAAGTATAATTCATCATACAAAAGATACTATGATGATCTTAAGTCCAAGGATCACTTGTACTACTATCACTACAAGAATTCCTATTGACAGACAAGTAAAAACTCCATTAGGTATTCCTTAGCGAGCCATGCTCAATTGAACTTATTCTCTAATAAGCACCTACATACTTGCTTTAGTGTCTCCACACAAATGATCATGAGATCAATCATCCTCATCCAATGAGCAAACAACGTATGCACCAATCTATCCGGCTTCACTAATCCCCAATTTAGTAATCCAACAATTGGGAACTATTTTAGTTTTAATCTTTCTAAGAATTTAGATCTCATTATAATGATCATCATCATTATTCTAAAAGCATTGCTTAAAACTATGGGTTTATCACATATTATAAAGCAGCATCATGTAGATAATTAAAAGCCTTTAATAAATTAATACTTTTTATTGATAAATGAATAAGATTGTTACAAAGTATATGCTTTATCATCAAACATGATTGGCTTGTATGCATACTACTTTCAATCTCCTACTTGCACTAAAGCCAATCGCCACGGTATCTCATACCTTTCTTCTCTAAGTGACGATTATCCTGCTGTTGGATAAGCTTTAGTTAATGGATATGTAATGTTGTTCTTGAGAGTCCACTATCTCTATAGTGATTTCCCATCTTTCAATGATTCTTATAATCAAATGAAAGTACCACAACACATGTTTAGATCCAAGATGAGACTTAGGAAATATTCCTAGTTCTATAATGAACTTTTCATCCAAATAATCAACTTGTAGCTTCATTTATAGTTATATACATTGTCTTTATCACTAAACCAGAAATTCTTTACTGTTTGGAAACTTTCCAATTCACTGCACCACTGTTCTGGGTAACTGTGACGCCCCCAAAATAGGTATACATCACCTATTCTGAGTCGCCAAATACATGGTACAGAATACAAATACAACCTTAAATATACAACATGAGCTGTGAGTTTTAATACAAATATTGTCTACTAGACAGTATTCAAACTCAAAATAAGTCCTCAATGCATTTA
Organism: Panax ginseng; assembly: GCA_020205605.1. Classification (NCBI taxonomy): domain Eukaryota; kingdom Viridiplantae; phylum Streptophyta; class Magnoliopsida; order Apiales; family Araliaceae; genus Panax; species Panax ginseng. The sequence continues at coordinate 32,446,505 of CM035127.1, read as the reverse complement.
TTAACACACTATTTTACAGAATAGTGAGGACTACTAATGTTATCCTCTGGACCGTCACTCCATTCCCCGACTAGTCCCTGCTACGTTCTCATTTCCTGAAGAGAACAGTGAAAGAAAGGATGAGCTCAACTAGCCCAGTAAGAAATATTATGACTAAGATAAAGCAGAATAAATTATCCTTAGTCTTCAATAATGTTAAACTGATACAATATAACAAACATCAAGTTTAACTGCAGCGGAACAAGCAATCCATTAAAAGAGTCAAGTAGAAAATAAAATCTACTATCTTTTATGATTTAAAAGATTTTTGATCACTTTTATCGCTGAGACTCAGCTTAATAAATAATCCACATCATCGAATCACCCCTACACTACGGCCAAGGATATTCATTAATATCACAACCACAAATTATCCATGCACTACGGGCCAAGGATATTCGTGTATTCATCAATGGTCATGATCATGCCAACAACATTGCTCATCAATGCACCATCATCGCCAATGAGGACTTTTACCACATCATTTGTAACATTACGCTTATGATTACAACCGAATAATCCCTCGGTCATAATCATACAAAGTCCATCTATGCACTACTAAGGTGCCATGATGACTTTCAACATAATATAAACATGAGGATGATGACAATGATATAAGAATTCAATAAAACAAGTTCAAGAATTAATTTAACCAAGAACTAATAACGCCCAAATTGTCAACATGATACTTCTTTGTAGAGTAAAATTCAAGAATGCTCGTAAGAATATTTTCATGAAAAGATATTGGATGAAGCGCAAATATCAAGGATATTCCACTAATTTCATGGAGTATAGAAGTCAAAACTTTAACCAACCGAGTATAATAAAGAATGGAATAACAAAAGAAGTCACCCCGCATGCAATAGATCGCATGCAGTAAAAGTTATTCCAATGTAATAATAAAGATGGAACCAGTCCCCAGTAAAACGCATGCATACTAGATATATTCCAATGTAATAATAAAGATTTTAACCAGTCCCACAGAAAAAATGCATATGATGATATTCCAATGTAATAATAAAGAATGGAACAATGTAAGAATTTCACCAAGTATAGGGTAGTGGTGGTATGCAAGTTATTCCAACAGAATAATAAAGAATAGAAAGACATAAGAATTTCACCAAGTATAGGGTAGTCCGCGTATACAGGTTATTCCAACAGAATAATAAAGAGTGGAATAACAGAAGTTCTTTTCATGAATACGAAAAAAAATAATACCCATTACCGTAAAAGAAACTGGATATAAGAGTAGGGAAGTAGCAGAATACTTTTCTTCTTTCTCTCTATAATTTCTCTCTCTAGAGTTTCAGTGAATTCGTAAGAAATAATGAAGGAATGAGCTTCTATTTATAGAAGAATGGACTAAATAGTAACTAATTCATGAACGGTCCAGGTTGATTTACTTTTAAACGGACGGTCCAGATTTAAAACCAAAATCTTTTAAATAAAATATATTATATATTATATATATATAAACTCACGGGTCATTACCCCCGTGATTACTCCTTAAACCCATTACTGACTCTCTTTGATTCTTCCACCAAAAGCAACATTATATCATATATATATATATATATATATATATATATATATATATATATATATATATAAATATAACATACACCCACTCACTAATATTATATATATAAACAAATAATAGTACTCTTTCATGTGACAAACCAAATCCTCCCCCCCCCCCCCCCACCACCCAACACCTAAATCGACTACACGTCATATACATATAAATATATAATACTTATACATATATATAACATAAAATTGAGATAACTTTCCACCGATAATTTTGAAAATGGGTAAGTGGAGGTCTAAATAATACGCCAAACTTACAACAAATACTTCATAAAAATCACCTCAATATTTTTAACAACATTTATCATCATTAATATAATTCTGTCATCTCAATTATTGATTTTATAATATATAAAATATCGACAATAATTGAATCAAATAACGTGAGATACTATGAAATAATTACTATAACAATAATTGAACAAAACTAAGTGACTTCTCACGTAAGCATCAATAATCAATACCGTGTGCTACTATGAAACTACGCGTATTACTGTACTTTTAACACCGGGTGTTTCAACAGTTAACGGTAAAACATCCGCCGTTATTTTCATAAAGTATTTTTGTCATTTTCTCAATCCGACAATAATTTTGTTATGGGGTCCACCAATGATTGTGCCGTTGTACGAATATTCCCCAACTAATCGAATATTATATAACAACTTGTGTACTTTGCAAAATTTATAAATATTACCCACAACTATAACATTATATCAAATTTACTCCATAATATTCAAAAATAATATTTATAGAAAATTCATCTTTATTTATAAAAGTTGGGGTCTTACAACCTCCCCTTCTTATGAAATTTTGCCCTCGAAATTAGGGTACGTACCTCGTATGTCAAAGAGGTAGGGATATCTTGATTTCATTTCAGATTCTAACTCCCAGGTCATTTCCTCAACATCGTGGTTTCTCCACAAAACTTTGACTTGAGGTATAACCTTGGAGCGTAGAGTATGTTCCTTCTTATCCAAGATTTGAACAGGAACCTCTTCATACGTTAAATCTTCTGCTATTTCGTCCGGTTCTAACTTAATAATGTGGTTCGGGTCTTCCACATATTTACGTAATATGGATATGTAAAAAACGTTATGAATACGAGACACACTTGGCGGTAAAGTGAGTCTATAGGCCATAATTCCTACTCGATTGAGGATTAAAAATGGGCTGATGAATCGAGGATTGAGCTTTCCTCTCTTTCCAAATCTCGTAACTCCTTTCCATGGAGCAACACGTAACAACACATGATCTCCTATATCGAATTCCACGTTGTCGGATCGTTTGAATCTTTTCCATAGTCATACGTACCAACTCCGATCCAAACAACGTTGTTTCACCCACCTCATTCCAGCATACTGGAGAATGACACTTTCTTCCATACAACGCCTCAAATGGAGCCATGCCAATACTTGCTTGATAACTGTTATTGTAGGAAAACTCCACCAATGGTAAGAACTTATCCCAACTTCCCTTGAAGTCAAGGACACAAAGTCTTAATAAATCTTCCAGAGTTTGAATAGTCCTCTCTGATTGTCCATTCGTCTGAGGATGATATGCTGAACTAAATCATAAATCCGTGCCCATAGCTTTTTGCAAACTAACCCAAAATCGTGAAGTGAATCTTGGGTCTCAATCAGAAACTATGGATACTGGCATACCATGCAATCTTACAACCTCGTTTATGTACATACGAGCAAGACATTCAAGTGTATAAGTTTCTCGTATAGGTAAGAAGTGAGCAGACTTGGTCAATCTATCAACAATGACCCAAATTGCATCTATGCCTTGAGAAACCTTGGGAAGACCAGTAACGAAATCCATGGTAATGTGCTCCCACTTCCATTCTGGAATTTCAAGTGGTTGCAATGGACCTTTTGGTACTTGATGCTTCGCCTTGACTCGTTGACACGTTAGACACCTTAAGATAAACAGCGTTATCTCTCTCTTCATATTGCCCCACCAAATTGTATGTCGAAGATCATGATACATTTTGGTACTCCTAGGATGGATTGCAAACGGTGTGTTGTGCGCTTCCATCATGATTTTATACTTTAAATCAGGGTCGTTAGGAACACAAAGTCTAGAGTTGACTCGAAGTATTCCTTCTTCATCGATTCTTGCTTCCTAGATAGCACCTTCTTGCACTTTCTTCCTCATACGCATCACCTGTGTGTCCTGAGTAGCTCGAGCGGCTTTAACTTTATCAATTAAAGCCGGTTCTACTCAGATATTCGCCATCATCACATCGGTCCCTAGAGTCTTTAACTCTATCTCCATCCTTTGCAAGTCACACAAAATGGGCCTTTGCGTTGACAATATCGCACTCGTACTTGCATATGATCTTCTACTCAATGCGTCGCCTACCACGCGTTCACTTTTCTAGGATGGTATTGGATGGTATGATCATAATCTTTCGTTGATTCAAGCTAACGTCGTTGTCGCATGTTGAGTTCCTTTTAAGTGAAGAAATATTTAAGGCTTTTATGATCCAGTAAAGATCTCCACTTCACGCCCATACAAGTAATGCCTCCAAATTTAAGCGCGAATAATATACCGCTAACTCTAGATCATGAGTAGGATAATTCCTCTCATATTCTTTGAGTTGTCTTGAGGCATAGGCTATGACTTTCCCATGTTGCATGAGAACGCATCCTAACCTTTTGCCCGAAGCATCACTGTAGATGACAAATCCCTCCGAGCCGAGATGGTATTGTCGTAGCAGTCTTTGAAATGAGTCTTCTCTTGAGTTCTTGAAAACTCTTCTCACATTCTTCGCTCCAACCGAATTTTGTATCTTTCCGAGTCAGTTGAGGTAATGGAGTAGCAATTCAAGAAAATCCATCCACGAATCTCCGATAATAACCAGCTAAGCCGAGAAAGCTACGTACTTTGGTCACTGATTTGGGTTTCTCCCAGCTTTGAATAGCTTCAATCTTTGCTGGGTCAACAGATATTCCATGACTTGATACTACGTGCCCAAGGAATGCTACCTCCTCAAGCCAAAACTCGCATTTCTTCAACTTGGCATAAAGCTTATATTCACGAAGCTTTTGGAGCATCAGCTTCAAGTGTTGCTCATGATCTTCACGGCTTTTGGAATAAATAAGGATGTCATCAATAAAGACGACCACAATGTGATTCAAATATTCCTTGAATACTGGGTTCATCATATCCATGAAGGCAGCAGGAGCATTAGTCAATCCAAAGGACATGACTAGGAATTCATAATGCCCGTACCATGTTCTGAAAGCCGTCTTTGGAATGTCATCGGTTCTAATCTTTAATTGGTGATATCCGGATCGAAGATCAATCTTTGAAAAGAATTTGGCTCCTTGCAACTGGTCAAACAGGTCATCAATACGTGGCAATGGGTACCTATTTTTGATAGTGACATGATTTAACTCCCGATAATCAATACAAAGTCGCATACTCCCATCTTTCTTCTTCATGAATAGAACAGAGCACCCCAAAGGAGAAGTACTAAGATTTAATAAAGCCAATGTCTAACAATTCCTCGCAGTTGGGTCTTTAACTCTTGAAGTTCAATAGGAGCCTATTCGATATGGGGCTTTGGAAATGGGTTTTGTATCGTGTTCAAGGTTGATACAAAATTCAATTTCACGCCGGGGTAGGCCAGAAGTTCTTCAGTGGAATACGTCAGAAATTTATTAACAATAGAAATATCATTCAAAACCGACGTATTTTTGTTTAGATCCGTGACATGAGTCGAGAAAGCTTGACATCCGCTTTTTAATAAACTAATAGCTTTTATGGCTTGAGATGATAGTGATTGATTTTAATGGTTTGGTTGCTTGAATTCGCAAAATAGGTTGGTTAGGAATATGGAAGCTAACAACCTTACGAAAACAATCAATTTTTGCATAATGAGTAGCTAAGCAATCAATCCCTAGAATCACATCAAATGAAAGTATTTTTAATGAAATAAGATCGAGAGGTAATGTGAGGGTACCGATTTGAACCAAACAAGACTTATAAATAATGGATGTAATGAAGGTTTCTCCCAACGGAGTTTCCACAGATAAGTCAAAGTCTAATTTCTCCAGAGTCAAATTTAATCGTTGAGCGCAAGTAGGAGAAATAAAAGAATGGGTAGAACTGGTATCAAATAAGGTATAGACTTCGCTAGAGTTTATGATAAGCTTACCCATGATGACCTCGTTTGGGTTCCTTGCTTTCTGGGAGGTCACTACAAACGCTCTCCCTTTCACTATCGGCTTTAACTTTCCTGGGACGGCCTTTGGTGCCTCTATCCTAGCTGAACTTGTCTTCGATGAACGACAAAATCAGGATAGGTGACCTTCTCTTCCACAATTATAACATGCTTTGGACGGCATCGCGCAGTTTGGACTGATGTGTCCCTCCTCCCGCATTTGAAGCATATGATAGGTGGTCGTTCTCCTTCCTTAACAACGGTGTTGGTGCTAACGCCTTTCCATCATTATTGAATCTCTCTTCTTGAAATGTCCATTCTTATTGTTTTGGCCCCGATTACCATCAAGTGGTTACCATTTCGCCCGTTGATTCCCTCCACGCTTGTTGTCACCGCTTTGATGATCGCTCTCACCGGTATTATCATTTTCCGGTCGCTTTTCTTGGTTGCGTTGACTCGTTATCGCGCTCCAATAATCGAGCCATATTTACAACATCCGAATACAAACACAATTTATGAGAAATTAGATATTGACGATATCTGGGTTTCAAACCTCTTAGAAACATCCGCGTCATTTCTCCTCATTATCAACCAAGTGAGACGTAAACCGGATAACTCGACAAACTTAGCTTCGCATCGCGACACTGGCCATATTGTTTCGCTTCTAACTTGATGAACTCCACCTCTTTCATGTGATTTAATACTTTCGTGAAAGTACTTGTCATTGAATAGTTCTTGGAACTTCTCCCAAGACATCTTCAAGGCGGCAGTTGAGTACGCTTTTACCGATTCGCACCAAGAATCGCTCTCTCCTCGCAACATAAAGGTGGCAATTAGAACCTTTTGCTCTTCGGAGCATCCCAAGACATCAAATATCTTGGTGATCTGCTTTATCCACGTCTCCGCCTTAAGTGGGTTTGGTTCTCCAATAAACTCCGGTGGTCCCAGCTCCTTGAACTGTTTAGCGGTGACCGTCCGAGAGTTTCCAGTGTTTCCACCTACAATTTGGACATGAGTCTCTCTTGCGTGATGTTATACGAATTGCAGAAAGCTCCTAAACATTCCGTCGTTCGCCATTTGGTCGGTGTTGTTGTTCACCTGAGGATTATTGCCTTCCTGATGCACATTATCTTGGGTGTTGATTTGTGATGACTCAACGGTCTCCTGTGCTCCATTGATATTCTCAACATTCTCGGATGTCATTTTAAGAAACTGCCACAAAACAAGGGTTAATTGACATATAACATATTATCTCTATACTCTGACCAACCAATTAAATACCAAATAAACTTAGGTAGGTCATACTAGTGAAGGAATTCCCCGTCTCTCCCCTCTTAGTTCTAGTCTCACATCTTAGCTAGGATCATATCCCTAAGCTTTGATATTAATCGTGACGCCCCAAAATAGGTATACATCACCTATTCCGAGTCGCCAAATACATGGTACAGAATACAAATACAACCTTAAATATACAACATGAGCTGTGAGTTTTAATATAAATATTGTCTACTAGACAGTATTCAAACTCAAAATAAGTCCTCAATACATTTATTAACACATTATTTCACAGAATAGTGAGGACTACTAATTCTATCCTCTGGACCGTCACTCCATTCCCCGACTAATCCTCGCCATTCTCTCATTTCCTAAAAAGAAAAAGTGAAAGAAAGGGTGAGCTCAACTAGCCCAGTAAGAAATATTATGACTAAGATAAAGCAGAATAAATTATCCTTAGTCTTCAATAGTGTTAAACTGATACAATATAACAAACATCAAGTTTAACTGCAGCGGATAAATCAATCCATTAAAAGAGTCAAGTAAAAATAAAATCTACTATCTTTTATGATTTTAAAAGGTTTTTCATCACTTTTATCGCTGAGACTCAGCTTAATAAATAATCCACATCATCGAATCACCCCTGCACTACGGCCAAGGATATTCATTAGTATCACAACCACAAATTATCCATGCACTACGGGCCAAGGATATTCGTGTATTCATCAATGGTCATGATCATGCCAACAACTGTCCATCAATGCACTACTGGCCAATAAGGACTTTTACCACATCATTTGTAACATTACGGTTATGATTACACCGAATAATCCGTGGTCATAATCATACCAAGTCCATCTATGCACTACAGGCCACAAATGACTTTCAACATAATATAAACATGAGGCTGATGACAATGATTTACGAATTCAATAAAACAAGTTCAAGAATTAATTTAACCAAGAACTAATAACGTCCAAATTGTCAACATGATACTTCTTTGTAGAGTAAAATTCAAGAATGCTCAGAAGAATATTTCCATAAAAAGATACTGGATGAAGCGCAAATATCAAGGATATTCCACTAATTTCATGGAGTATAGAAGTCAAAACTTTAACCAACTGAGTATAATAAAGAATGGAATAACAAAAGAAGTCACCCTGCATGCAATAGACCGCACAGGCAGGTTATTCCAATAGAATAATAAAGATGGAAACCAGTCCGCCAGAAACGCATGCATACCTATATTCCAATGTAATAATAAAGGCGGAATCCAGTCCCCGTAAAAACGCATGCATGTGAGGATATTGCAATGTAATAATAAAGAATGGAACAATAGAAGAATTTCTCCAAGTATAGGGTAGTCCGCTTATACAGGTTATTCCAACAGAATAATAAAGAATGGAACAACAAAAGAATTTCACCAAGTATAGGGTAGTCCGCGTATACAGGTTATTCCAATAGAATAATAAAGAATAGAACAACAGAAGAATTTCACCAAGTATAGGGTAGTCCGCGTATACAGGTTATTCCAACAGAATAATAAAGAATGGAATAACAGAAGTTCTCTTCATGAATACGAAAAAAAATAATACCCATTACCGTAAAAGAAACTGGATATAAGAGTAGGGAAGTAGCAGAATACTTTTCTTCTTTCTCTCTATAATTTCTCTCTCTAGAGTTTCAGTGAATTCGTAAGAAATAATGAAGGAATGAGCTTCTATTTATAGAAGAATGGACTGAATAGTACTAATTCATGAACGGTCCAAATTGATTTACTTTTAAACGGACGGTCCAGATTTAAAACAAAAATCTTTTAAATAAAATATAATATATAATATATATTATATATATATATAAACTCACGGGTCATTACCCCTGTGATTACTCCTTAAACCCATTACTGACTCTCTTTGATTCTTCCACCAAAAGCAACATTATATCATATATATATAAATATAACATACACCCACTCACTAATATTATATATATATATATATATATATATATATATATAAACAAATAATAGTACTCCTTCATGTGACAAACCAAATCCTCCCCCCACCCTAAACCGACTACGTCATATATATATATAAATATATAATACTTATACATATTTATAACATAAAATTGAGATAACTTTCCACCGATAATTTTGAAAATGGGTAAGTGGGGGTCTAAATAATATGTCAAACTTACAACAAATACTTCATAAAAATCACCTCAATATTTTTAACAACATTTATTATCATTAATATAATTCTGTCATCTCAATTATTGATTTAATAATATATAAAATATCGACAATAATTGAATCAAATAACGTGAGATACTATGCAACAATTCATCGTAATAATAATTGAACAAAACTAAGTGACTTCTCACGTAAGCATCAATAATCAATATGTGATGCTACTATGCTACTACGCAACAGACATCAGACATATTCTTTTTAACTTTTAACCGGTGTTTCAACAGTTAACAGTAAAACTTCCGCCGTTATTTTTATAAAGTATTTTTGTCATTTTCTCAATCCGAAAATAATTACGTTGTAGGGGTCCACCAATGATTGTCTTGCCAGTTATGCTAATATTCCCTGTTAAAACGAATATTCCCCGACTAATCGAATATTATATAACAACTTGTGCACTTTGCAAAATTTATAAATATTACCCACAACTATAACATTATATCAAATTTACTCCATAATATTCAAAAATGATATTTATAGAAAATTCAGCTTTATTTATAAAAGTTGGGGTCTTACAGTAACGCTTTACCTTAAAGTGGATTTTATGTCGTCTTGGTCTGTCTGAAAAACTTGAGTCTGTTAAACCCTCTAGTTTTAATTTAGACCCACCATAAATTTTAATCACATCCTTAGTGCCGGTTAAGTATTTTAAGATGTTTTTCACTGTCTTACAATGATCTTCTCTAGAATATGACCGATCAACATCAGGTCTCATATATTTCATTGTATATGTGATTGTCATTCATGTGATCTCTCTTTTCAGGAGTCTATGGGGACTATTAAGAAAGATACACTCCAATGACTCATCAACATGAGACATCTCTTGGAGTTTTTCATACTAAACAACTTTAACATCAAATAAATATACGTTCCTTGTGTTAAGTCGAGCATCCTTTTAAATATATATATATATATATATATATATAGATTTGTATTCCCAATTACGATACTCTTCCCAAATCATTCATAGATGAATGTTTAGGCAACTTTATCTTTACTGATTCTAACATTGGCATGTCATTCCATATCCGTAGTATATCAACATATAAAACTAGGAATGTCACGATGCTCCCCCTAACCCTTTTGTACACACTAGGTTCATTCTTGTTTTTTGATAAAATCAAACTCTTTTGATTGTTTTATCATAACGAAAGTTCCATTTTTGAGAAGCTTGCTTCAATCCATTTCTCTAAGTGTTTACAACTCTTACCTCATCGTATCTAACTGGATCATCATCTTCTATGATGCGTACCTCATCATCATCATTTATGATGAATCCTTACCTCCCAGGTATCTTCGGTACTATTCCAGATTTATGATTCAGTTGTGGTACAATAGGTCTATCTACAGGTTCTTCTTATTTGACTTATAGTGTTTTGTGGTTCTTGAACTCTTCAAGATGTATTATCCTCCCATTAGCCCCTTTAGGATGTCCACAAATCTGTACTTGTCAAATCTTGTCCCAAACTTATTCCTTTGAAACCTTTTCACATAAGTTGGACAACCCCTTATCTTAACATACTTAAGATTAGGAATCCTCCCTGTCCATAACTCTTCTAGAGTCTTGGGGTGGGATTTTAAGGTTACCTTTTGTTGTAAAAATTTCCTATTGTAGTAAGATATAGAACAACAATATTTCTGCCTGAATCGAATGGTTGACCACTCTTTCCTTAAGACTATATTCGCCCCTTACTTTTGCTACGTAAAGTTACTGCGAATTAGTCTCCCAAGATAAGACAGACCCAGATTTTATTCTGTACTAGAATTTGTTGTGTAGGAATAAATCTAGTGCTAAACTATAAATGAAAGAAGAAAATTATATAGAATAATAATTTTTCTTAAGTACTTGGAAAGGATTCGATTGAATAATTTTCAGTGTTAAATTTGGTGGATTTCTGATCTATTTATAGGTTGCTCGTATCCCAATTCTGATGGGTCGTATCACAATTAATTTGGTCGTATCCCAATTGATGGGTCGTATCCCAATTAATTTGGTCGTATCCCATAATTGGGATACGGAATTCTGTATTTTTGAATTGTATCCCAACTCAACGCAATTTAAATATTAGCGTATTTTTGGCCCAACTCAATTTTGCCTCCCAACTTCCAACCGACAGTTGGAATATTACCGTTGGAAACTGGCCGTTTGCCCGTTGATTTTATTATTGTTGGCCTTTTAAAATTTTATTTAAAATATATATATATAAAAATGTTGTTACCATGACTTGAACCCAAGTCCTTAATATCAACACTTCTCTCTTATCCAACTTAATTGATATTAATTGTTTGTTAAATAGATAACATATAATATATTTATTATATACTTTTAGATAATGAAAATATCCAACAATCCTCCCCTATTTTCATAATCCTCCAATCCTTTTTCTTTGACATTCTTCTTTCTCTTAAATATAGTATACATAAGTAATAGGTGTCTTTCGACTTGAACCTTTACATAGTCTATATCAGAAAACATCTGAATTTTTTTAGTAGCGTTAGCTTTGAACTAAAAAAATCTTAAAGTGATATCTTGCTCTATAGACATATACTATATCTCTTATAGTTTAAGGAAACCCAAAACATTTATGGCCTTGTGTTTACCTCTTGGGTTACGTAAGTGACTTAGAGATAAGCCTTATATCTCGCAGAAGCGGCCCACTTCCTTCACTTACATAGGTGAATCTAATTAGATGCACTTGTATGACCTGCATCCTCCACACCGGACATAGATTCATTTAAGGTTTACCCTACCCTGTAACGCCCCGAAATCTGGTATATCTTCACACCCGGATTTCGTATGTCACGAGTACATCCTTCATCCAACATACATCATTATATACCGAAATATAACAATATACACTCTCAAATCCCAGGTTCTGGAAACCTTATAACCTTTTTCATTATAAATATTAATAAATACATTATTCATTTCATCTTACGAGAGTGACTTTTATCCGCCACGAAGGATACATAATAGTTCATTAAACTAATCTATAATTCAATTTCATCTTTCTACATTACAAGTCTTCACTTGATCTTCTCGCTCAATCACCTTCTCAATGGTACTTTATCTAAGAACCATCAGCTTGATCTTTACGGGATCTTTAAGTTCTTCTAACCTTGTTCCCTGAAAATTGTTTTTCATTTAAAAGAAGTGTGAGCATTCAATTGCCCAGCAAGTCATAACAGTTGAACAAACAACTTCAGAATTAAAATATTTCTTTAGAACTTCTATAACCGAACAAAGGTTATAAAGCAGCTTGAATAATAGGAATAGTCTCGATTCCTATCATCTTAAAACATTAGTCATTTTCACTTTGAAATACTTTCATTCTTCTACCTTTTTCATACACATCCTATCTGGCTAGAATCATTAGCACAGACTTAACAATAACGGTTCATGTATAAACAGAACATACTTGTATTGAAATGTTTCAATCACGTATCAATGCATATCATAGAACCTTTGAAGTGTTCAAATTTTGGCTCAAGGCCTCATCGCTCTACCACATTGTACCAAATATTGCACATTCGCACGTAGACAGAACTTCTTAAGTACAACATCTAAGAAGTTTAAGAAACTAGCATTCATGTAATATGAATGAAGTTAGGAAACTTGCCTTACGCCCAGCTACAGCTTACGTTGAACTGCTAATTCCAATTCCTATATAACACATAAATAGAAAACATAAACACCAATTAGTCATATATTGAACTTACGCATTGGTTTACTTAGCTTTACTTCTTAGGGTTCGCGTTCTTGCAATATAAGTTTACGCGACTAACTTCATTTACCAGTTTACGGCTTTATGACATACGGAGATATCTTACTCAAAACGTTCATCATCTTGGATGATTTATATTCTCATCTTCTTCTTATAAACTCTAGGACTTATCACACATCTCTGCTAGTAGTCCATATGGTACTCTGAGTGGTTTCCCACAAACAACCAATAAACAAGTTTCCGTCTCATCTACACTGCCCACACAGTGAGTTAGATCGGTTGTCAGTTTTGTATATACCTTCGCTCTCTGAAGGAATTGTTTAGCCTAGCTCCCACATGTCAACCATCAAAGCTACGATTATACCACAACCTAACTTCTCTTAACTTATACGAACTATTAAACTATAATGTTCGATTAAGTCAATTTCTTATTCCTTAAAGCTTTCTGGCAACTAATTGTCACACTTCAGGATTCATTCCTTATCGACTCACATTCGTCTTTTATTAATCTTATTACTGTTCGTTACGGCTTTCTTGATAATTCATATCTTATTAATACTTTCGTTATCCATTACATGAACTCCATGTTCATTACCCTCGTCGCTCAACCTCTAAGGAATCACAACCATAGCAATCCCTCACGTCCATTCATCACGACTACAGTCCCCGAATATCGGTTACGTAACCCGCGTTTATATTCTTTGTCATTTAATCTTGTTTAATCTATATGCTCAACCTTTAATAAAGGTTTACATCACTTGATTAAGTGTTACATTAGTTGAATATTATATTCTTTATCTTCCCTTACATTTCCCCCAAGAGCTGAGCCGTTAAAATCTCATCTTTGGCTTTTTTTCCCAACACTGGCGCTACGACACCACTCCCTTCTTTATCTCTCACATTTGCGGCATGAGTTTGCGATCTCGGCCCACAGTGCAGGCGCTATCGCGCCACTCTACAAGGCATGACTGGCGCCGTGGCGCCAAGCCCTAACCCTAGAAAATTTCTTTAAGTGTTAAATAAATTTTGAGACGCTCACTTCCCGATCTCATAACTCCTTCGTTATAACTCGGAACGAGGTCGTTCCAAAGCCATTCTATTCCTTATCTTACATACTTCGATTCTCGTAGGATAGAACTTTGTTCTAAATTTGTTAACGTGCCATTCGATTGTCTTGATCTTCACCCTTTGTTCATTTTTTTACGCTTTTAACGCTCTTCGTTTGATCATCCGTAATTCGATCATCCGAACTCAGAACTTGTTTGTTCTTGAGTCTATGACTCACATTTTCTATGTTCTCTTACTTTCTTATGAAACCCTACACCTTCGGGTTCATTTATTAACTTTCTAATTCTCGTTCGTCTTTTACAAATATTTCGCCATAACTTCGTTATAGCCTAGTTTTAATCCGTTCTTCATGAACGTTTCTACCGATCCTAACCAAGCAAGAATCAACTAACTTATACATGATGGTTTTAAACTTGTCCATCAACAACAATTATCCTACGATGGTTTTAAATTTGTTTATCAACAACGTTCTTCGTGTTCTTCGCGTTCTTCGTTCGTTCTTCATTTTAATCAATATTTTGGATTATGATTTCACTTGTTATTGGAATTTGATGTTATAGAACACAATTCCTTACTTATTTCACCTACTTATTCATATAATCAACTTGGATCATTCTAATTCATTACGAATCTTATACTTCCTTAAGAAATTTATTTACTAAACTTTAAATTCATATTTTCTTTATTTCTCATGATTTCAACCATATGAAATCAACCCTAATATCATCTACTTTTTATTCTTATTAAGTTATGTTTTTAAACATAAAAACTTAAAGAAAATTTATAAAAGACTAGGTTTCGGATTACCGTTCTTCTTTATTTTTCTACCGCTAGATAAAGCCGGCGATTTGCTAGCTTTTCTATTTCACGAACACTTTCGATCCGATCATTCATGTTCATGTTCCTTCTCCCTCTTCATCTGAACCCTCTCTCTCTCTCTAGATGTAGGATTTTCAAAATCCCAAATAAATGATTTAAGCTTCCTATTTATAGAATTTCAAGGCTAAGGGCATTTTAGTCATTTCGCCCCCCACCTCCTTACTATTCCCACCTCCTCTAAGACTTAGCCACCAAGTTTACTTGGCCACCACCCTTACTTGGTGGCCAAGTGGCCGCCCCTCTTGCCCATGGGTCACCCCATGGGTTGCCCCATTCGTTTTACCCATCGGTTCGAACCGCGGTTTCTTTTCTTGGTTTGGGCCTTAACCCTAATTCTTATTGGGCCTATCTTGGGCTTGATTTCACAAAGCGTTGGGCTTGACATAATCCAAGTCCAATTAGATTCTACAAAGTCCATGAACTCAAAGTCCATTAAGACTAATCGTATTCTACGCATCTCATTCTCGTATTCTCGTATTTTCTTCGTATATAGTTCGTACGATATTCGTATTATAAGTCGTACTAATCTTCTTACTATACTCATATAATAAATAGTATTATTCTCGTATTTCTCACGCATAATAACCCTAATGATTATACGTGATCATAAAATTCTCAGAACTCACTTTACCTAACCCTTAGGTTTTCAATCCGCAGGCGAAAACTTCGTTTTTGCCATAACTGAAATATTATTGAATATTCCATCATGTCTCAACATTTTATGTAATCGATAACTTCTCAGAATTTCAAAATAAATCTCCGAGCAGAAATGGATGAATAGTGTCTATTTTGTCTTTTTCCCTGAAAAATATTTTGTTCCCGGAAAACTTTTATTTTCGTCTTGAAAATTCTTATTCGCTCAGACTAGCTCTTAGCCATAATACTCTCAGTTTATAATCATCCTAGGTTATAGAACGATTAATAAACACATAACACATAATAGTATTAATAAGAATTCATTTTATTAATAACTAATTCTTTAAACCTAAATTCTGGATAATCCAAAATTCTGGGTTATTATATCTTTGTTCTCCATACAAGCATACACTATCTTTGAGATGGTTTTGAAGAATTTCTTCTTCATACTTGTCAAGTGTATAATTGGTTATTACTATAAGTATTTTTTTCATTGAACTAATTTACCAGATGTTACTCTAATATTTAGTTGGGTTCCACTTATAGATTACCTCTCATTTAAAGGCTTTAGACCCATCTCCCTGGAAGTCTTACATATAACATCCTTGCTTAGGCCTTTTGTAAAAGGATCTGCCAAATTTCCTTTTGACTTAACATAGTTAAAGGTAACAACCCCTTTATTGATTTGCTCCCTTACATAACTATGTCTTAAACTTATATGTCTAGACTTTCTGTTATAAATCTTGTTATCGGACCGTTATAATGCTGCCTCATTATCACAATATATTGAGATAGTTGTCATTGGTTTGGGCCAAAGTGGTATCTCAAATAATAAATCCTTAAGCCATTCGGCTTCTTTTACAACAGTCGATAATGCAACAGACTCAGATTCTGTAGTTGAATGTGTTATCAAGGTTTGTTTCTTGGAACCCCAAGAAATTTCCCCTCCTCCTAAAGTGAATATCCATCCACTTGTAGATTTTATTTCATCCAAACCTGTTATCCAGTTTGCATCTGTGTACCCTTCTACCACAGCTGGGTATCCTGTATAGCATAAAGCATAGTTCATTGTGCCTTTAAGGTATTTAAGTATCCTTGATACTGCATCCCAATGAACCTGTCCTGGATTATGAGTAAACTTACTCAATACTCCTACTGCAAATGCTATATCAGGTCTAGTACACTGCATTGCATACATTAGACTACCAATTACACTTGCATACTCTAATTGAGATATACTATTTCCTTTATTTGGAAATAACTTAACATAATGATCATATGGGGTAGAGGCTATCTTGCAATTCTCGTAATTAAACTTCTTTAACAATTTCTCAATATAATGAGACTGAGTTAAAGAAATGGTATGTGACGCCCCCAAAATAGGTATACAACACCCATTCTGAGTCGCCAAATACATGGTACAGAAAGCAAACTACAACTTCAATAATACAATTGTCGTGCAAAATACGACAACACATATCGTGAGTTTAAATACAAATATTGTCTTCTAGACAATATCCGCACTCAAATAAGTCCTCATTACAATTATTCAAACACTATTTTACGTAAATAGTGAGGATCGCTAAAACATCTTTCTAGAACCATCACTCCGCACTCGACTAGTTCCTCGCTATGTTCTCACCTCCCGAGAAAAATGGAACAAAAAGGAAAAGGGTGAGCTCAACTAGCCCAGTAAAGAATATTATGACTAAGATAATATACAACAGATTATCGTTAGTCTTCAACAGGGAGAAATCTGATAAAATATAATAGACAACAAGTTTTAGATCAACAACTGCAGCGGAAAACAACAATCCATTAGAAGAGTCAAGTAGAGAAAGAATTCTACTATCTTCTAAGATTTAAAATTCCATTATCAATATTTTATCCCTGTAACATCAATCAATATACATCTTGATTCAAATATTCATCTTTGCACTACAGGCCAAAGATATTCATTTGTATCACCAGTTGGTCATGTTCATCTCAACACCTATTCATCTTTGCACTACGGGCCAAAGATATTCATTAGGTAATCATTCATCTTTGCACTACAGGCCAAAGATATTAATTTGTATCATCATTTAGGACTGAGGATGATGAAAAATATTTTAAAGAAAACGAATCTAGTGAGATAACAGATCAAATATTAAGGATTCGTATTAAAGTTTATCTAAGTTCAATAATATTCCGAAATAACCAATTTTGAAGCAGAATTCAAAAATAATGATCAAAACATGGATACAATCAAAGATAGTAACCATAATAGACAACTTGGACAAAAAGAAGAAAATTTCATTTTTCGGTGAATAATGTTATATTCGTGAATAATGTCATATACGTGAATAGTGCCGTATACGTGAATAGTAATCCTGACACAAAAAGTTCCAAATTTGATAAAAACGTTTACCAATATTTCGGCATAATGATATTGAAGAAAATAATATCATTTAAGAAGAAATAACATCCCTTACCTCAAAATATCAAGATTTTTAAAGGAATATCCAGATAAGCCCTCAAGGAAACTTGCAACCGATTAATGTAAACTCACAAAGTATCTAAATACTCACAAAATACACTCAATAATCTAGAGAGAGAAAAAGAGAAGTTATTTCTGGTGTGATTTTCAATTCTAACTTAGCCCTCTATTTATAGGAAAATATTAGCACGCCGAAGCAAACTTAACCTGCAACCTGATGGCTTTACCTGCTACTATTCCCACCCACCACATTTGAATAAAAATCTCTGTACATTTCTTCACCAACCAAGAGTGGGGCCCACCAATTCTAGATTTTTCCACCAAAATGATTTATAACCTGATTTCTGAATCAGCTACCTCTTAAAATTCATAACAAAACATACGCTCATTTTTAACGGTTCAAAATTTGTGGACATATACTCAACTTATATATGTATAACATATCCAAAAATTACAACGATGCAAATAATTCGGATTACAAATTATAACTCCTAAATATATCTCAAAAACACCGGTTTGATTTTAATACCTCCAATCCGACAAAATACTAATAAAACACCTCAACATTAATTCCTTCATTTATAACCACATAAATAAATCCATCATTTATATCCACATAAAATAAATATTTCCTTATCATATGAATCAATGATTAATTATTCACAAATAATATTATGTAATCACATTTATGACAACCAGTCAGTGCTCTCAGAAAGAGGTGGCTTTCCAATAAGGATTTCTCCTTACTGGCGCGCAATTAGGTGACCAAACCTCTCCTTGAGAGAACTTTCTAGACATTGCCAATAATGTTATCTAATAATATTATTCCAAATAATCAATTATCGATCGATAAAGGAGATCTTTGTATGATGACGATAATTAAAACAACAATAATATAAAATATCAATGCAAAGAATTATTGAATCAATAAAATAAAATATTGAATAAGAATTCATCGTGAAAATTATTCGAGTAGTGCCTTCTTACGTAAGGATCAATAATTCAACAATACTGTAATATCAGTATGCCATCGCAGGCAACAACGCCGTATTATTTTTACTTTAAGCACCGGGTATTCCAACAAAGTTGTTAACGGTGAATAACTACGCCTGTTATTCAATTTTGTCATTTTCTTCATTCGATCATTTATCCGTTATGGGGCCCCTAATTGGTCGCTACTGTTGCATTTAATATTCCCCGACAGAAATAATATTCCACCGACAAAATGAATATTTTATAACCACTTGCTTATTTTGCAAAATTTTCACATTTCACCCATAACCAAAGTTATTATATCAAATTAATACCTTATTATTCACAATAATAAATAAAGGAAATTTGATTTTATTCATTAAAAAGTTGGGGTCTTACAACCTCCCCTCCTTATGAAATTTCGTCCTCGAAATTGACGTACGTACCTGGTGTTTCGAAAAAGTGAGGATACCTCGCTTTCATTTCTGATTCCAACTCCCAGGTCATCTCTTCAATAGCATGGTTTCTCCACAAAACCTTAACTTGTGGTATAACCTTCGTGCGTAGGACATGCTCTTTCCTATCCAAGATCTTAACAGGTGCCTCCTCGTATGTTAAATCTTCAGCTATCTTGTCTGGTTCTAACTCAATAATGTGGTTCGGGTCCTTCACATATTTACGAAGCATGGATATGTGAAAAATATTATGAACACGAGACATACTTGGAGGTAATGCGAGTCTATAGGCCACATTTCCTATTCGGTCAAGAATCTCAAATGGACCAACAAATCGTGGATTGAGCTTTCCTCTCTTTCCAAATCTTGTAACTCCCTTCCATGGAGCAACACATAACAATACATGATCTCCAATATTAAACTCCACGTCCTTTCTATGAAGATCAACATAACTCTTTTGTCGATCTTGTGAGGTTTGAATACGTTGTCGAATCATTTGGATCTTTTCTCGTAGTCATGCGCATACAATTACTCGTCCCAATAACGTTGCTTTCCCACCTCGCCCCAAAGATACCGGAGAACGACACTTTCGGCCCATACAACGCTTCAATGGAGCCATGCCTATACTTGCTTGTTAACTGTTGTTGTAGGAGAATTCCACCAGTGGCAAGTACTTATCCCAACTTCCTTTAAAATCTAGGACACAAAGTCTTAATATATCTTCAAGGGTTTGAATAGTCCTCTCTGATTGTCCGTCCGTTTAAGGATGGTATGCCGAGCTGAATCGTAAATCCGTGCCCATAGCTTTTTACAAGCTAACCCAAATTCGTGAAGTGAATCTTGGGTCACGATCAGAAACTATGGATACTAGCATGCCATGCAATCTCACAATCTCATTCACATACATACAAGCAAGACGTTCAAGGGAATAAGTTTCTCGTATCGGTAAGAAATGGGCAAACTTGGTTAATCTATCAACAATAACTCAAATAGCATTTATGCCTTGAGAAACTTTGGGAAGACCTGTAACGAAATCCATGGTAATATGTTCCCACTTCCATTCCGGAATCTCAAGTGGTTGCAATGGACCCTTTGGCACTTGATGATCCGCCTTTACATGTTGACAGGTTAAACAGCTTGAGATAAACTCCGCGATCTCCCTCTTCATATTATTCCACCAAAATGTATGTCGAATATCATGATACATTTTGGTACTCCTAGGATGGATTGCAAACAGTGTGTTGTGTGCCTCCATCATGATTCTATGCTTCAAATCAGAGTCATTAGGAACACAAAGTTTGGAGTTGAATCTAAGTGTTCCTTCTTCATCGATTCTCGCTTCTGGAATAGCACCTTCTTGCACTTTCTTCTTCATACGCATCAGCTCCATGTTCGTAGCTTGAGCAGCTTTAACTTTATCGATTAAAGTCGGTTCTACTCGCATGTTTGATATCATCACGTGGGTACTTGGAGCCTTCATCTCTATCTCCATCCTTTGCAAGTCATACAAAATGGACCTTTGTATTAACAACATTGCACTCGTACCCGCATATGATCTTCTACTTAATGCGTCAGCTACCACATTTGCTTTTCCAAGATGATATTGGATGGTGTGATCGTAATCTTTCAATAGCTCGAGCCAACATTGTTGCCGCATGTTGAGTTCCTTTTGGGTGAAGAAATATTTGAGGCTTTTATGATCTGTATAGATCTCCACTTTCTCCCCATACAGGTAGTGTCTCCAAATCTTCAACGCGAAAACGACTGCTGCCAACTCCAAATCATGAGTATGATAATTCCTCTCATATTCTTTGAGTTGCCGTGAGGCATAGGCTATGGCTTTCCCATGTTGCATGATAACACATCCTAACCCTTTGCCTGAAGCATCGCTGTAGATAACAAATCCATCCGAACCAGATGGGATTTTAAGAACATGTGCCGAAATGAGTCTTCTCTTGAGTTCTTGAAAACTCTTCTCGCAATCCTTATTCCAACCGAATTTTATATCTTTACGAGTTAGCTGAGTTGGCGGAGTAGCGATTTGAGAAAATCCTTCCACGAATCTCCGATAATAACCAGCTAAGCCCAGAAAGCTACGTACTTCGGTCACCGACTTTGGTTGCTCCCAACTTTGTATGGCTTCAATCTTCATCGGGTCGACAGATACTCCATGTTTTGACACCACGTGTCCAAGGAATACTACTTCCTCAAGCCAGAACTCGCATTTTTTCAACTTGGCATACAGCTTGCTATAACGTCGCCTTTACAATACCAGCTTCAAATGGTGCTCATGATCTTCACGGCTTTTGGAATAGATGAGGATATCATCAATAAAGACAACAACGAACTGATCCAAGTATTCTTTAAGCACACGGTTCATCATATCCATGAAAGCAGCAGGAGCATTAGTCAATCCAAAAGACATGACTAAGAATTCATAATGCCCGTACCGAGTTCTCAGAGGCAGTCTTTGGAATATCCTCACTTTTAATCTTCAATTTGATGATATCCGTAATCTAAGATCGATCTTTGAAAAGAATTGTGCTCCTTGCAATCGGTCAAACAGTCATCAATGCGAGGTAGCGGATACCTATTCTTGATAGTGACATGGTTCAACTCTCGGTAGTCAATACAAAGTCGCATACTCCCGTCTTTCTTCTTTACGAATAACACAGGAGCACCCCAAGGAGATGTACTAGGACGAATAAAACTGATGTCCAACAACTCCTGTAGTTGGACCTTTAACTCCCGTGATCACCTCGTTTGGGTTCCTCGCGTTTTGGGCAGTCACGACAAACGCCCTTCCAGGAACCACCGACTTTAACTTGTCCGGGATAGCCTTTGGAGTCACCATCCCTGTTGAACTTGGTTTTACAACTAGACAATCTCTAGCTATATGACGTTCCTTTCCACAGTTATAACACACCTTGGATTGTTGTGGGCAGTTTGGGCTGTTGTGTCCCTATTTCCCGCATTTGTAACATACGACCAGTGGTCGTTCTCCTCCCCTAAAAATAGTTGATGTTGGTGCTGACGTCTTTACACTATCATTGTTGTACGTTCTCCTTTTGAAATCTCCTCCCGACTCGCTCATTCTATTATCACGGCCATGATTACCACCAGAGTGGTTACCGCTTTTGTCCTAATGCTTTCCTTCCCTCTGGTTGTCATTGCTCCGATAACCGCTGCCACCGGTATGACCCTGGTTGTGTTCCCTTGGTTGAACATACTCATTATCTCGCTCTAATAATTGAGCCCTATTTACAACATCTGAATATAAAGAAAATTTATGAGAGATAAGATATTGTCGAATCTCGGGCTTTAGACCTCTCGTAAACATCCTCATCATTCGCTCCTTATTTTCACCAAATGAGGTGCAAACTCGATAACTCGCAAACTTCGCCTCGCATCGGGACACCGCCATGTTGTTTTGTTCCACCGATAAACTCCACCTCCTTCATATGACGAATACTTTCGTGAAAGTACTTGTCATTGAATAGTTTCAAACGTTTCCCAAGACATGCTAAGTGCGGTATTTGAGTGTACGCCCATGACTCCCACCAATAGTTTGCCTCCCCACGGAACATAAAGGTGGCAAATGGAACCTTCTGTTCCTCTGTGCATCCCAAGACATCGAATATCTTGGTAATTTGTTTGACCCACGTTTCCGCCATGATCAGATCCGGCTTTCCCATAAATTCTGGTGGTCCTAACTCTTTGAACTGCTTGGCTGTGACAAGCCGCGCATTGATAGCATTTCCACCCATATTTTGTGCACGAGTCTCCCTCGTCTGGTTTTGCATGAACTGTAAAAAGCTTCTAAACATCCCATCATTCATCATTTGTTCGGTAACGTTGTTTACAGGAGGATTATTGCCTTCTGCTACACGTTCCCTCGGTAGTGATCAAAGGTGTCTCCACGGGCCCCGATTCACTCCATTATTAACGTTCTCACCGCCATTCTTAACATCGCCATAAAACAAGGGATAATAGTAATGCAACATATTATCCCTATACTCTGACCGACCAAATAAACTTAGTCAGGTCATACTAGCGAAGGAATTCCCCGTCTCTCCCTTCCTAGTTCTTGTCTCACATCTCAGCCAGGGATCATATCCCTAAGCTCTGATACCAACTGTGATGCCCCCAAAATAGGTATACAACTCCCATTCTGAGTCGCCAAATACATGGTACAGAAAGCAAACTACAACTTCAATAATACAATTGTCGTGCGAAATACGACAACACATACTGTGAGTTTAAATACAAATATTGTCTTCTAGACAATATCAAGACTCAAATAAGTCCTCATTACAATTATTCAAACACTATTTTATAGAAATAGTGAGGACTACTAAAACATCTTTCTAGAACCATCACTCCGTACCCCGACTAGTTCCTGCTATGTTCTCACCTCCTGAGAAAAATGGAACAAAAAGGAAAAGGGTGAGCTCAACTAGCCTAGTAAAGAATATTATGACTAAGATAATATACAACAAATTATCGTTAGTCTTCAACAGGGAGAAATCTGATAAAATATAATAGACAACAACTTTTAGATCAACAACTGCAGCGAAAAACAGCAATCCATTAGAAGAGTCAAGTAGAGAAATAATTCTACTATCTTCTAAGATTTAAAAGTCCATCATCAATATTTTATCCCTGTAACATCAATCAATATACATCTTGAATCAAATATTCATCTTTGCACTACACAGCCAAAGATATTCATTTGTATCACCCAGGTTGGTCATGTTCATCTCAACACTGCTCATCTTTGCACTACGGGCCAAAGATATTCATTAGGTAATCATTCATCTTTGCACTACAGGCCAAAGATATTAATTTATATCATCATTTAGGACTGAGGATGATGAAAAATATTTTAAAGAAAATGAATCTAGTGAGATAATAGATCAAATATTAAGGATTCAGACATGCTTTATCCAAGTTCAATAATATTCAAATAACCAATTTTGAAGCGTAATTCAAAAATAATGATCAAAATATGGATACAATCAAAGATAGTAACCATAATAGAGAACTTGGACAAAAAGAAGAAAATTTCATTTTTTCGGTGAATAGTGCCAGATTCGTGAATAGTGTCGAGTATCACGTGAATAGTCAGTATACGTGAATAGTAATCCCGACAAAAAAGTTCCAAATTTGATAAAACGTTCACCAATATTTCTAAGATAATGATATTGAAGAAAATAATATCATTTAAGAAGAAATAACATCCCTTACCTCAAAATCAAAGATTTCGATCGGAATATCGGTATATAAGGTCAAGAAAACTTGCACCGATTAATGTAAACTCACAAAGTATCTAAATACTCACAAAATACACTCAATAATCTAGAGAGAAAGAGAGAAAACTTGTTTCGGTGTGATTTTGAATTCTAACTTAGCCCTCTATTTATAGGAAAATGTTAAGACGTCAAGCGGACTTAACTCGCAACCCGATGGCTTTTTACTCGCTATTATTCCCACCCAAAGACATTTGAATAAAAACCTCAGCACATTTCTTCACCAACCAAGAGTGGGGCCCACCAATTCTAGAATTTTCCATCAAAATGATTTATAAACTGATTTCCGAATCAGCCACCTCTTAAAATTCATAAAAAATCATACGCTCATTTTTAACGGTTCAAAATTTGTGGCCATATACTCAACTTATATATGTATAACATATCCAAAAATTACAACGATCCAACAGTCGGATTAAAAATTATAACTCCCGCAATATATCTCAAAAAACACTGGTTTGATTTTTAATATCTCCAATCCGACAAATAACCACATAAATAAATCCATCATTTATATCCACATAAAATAAATATTTCCTTATCATATGAATCAATGATTAATTATTCACAAATAATATTATAGAATCACATTTATGACAACCAGGCTGTTCCCAAGAAAGAGGGGGCTTTCCAATAAGAATTTCTCCTTACTGGCGCGCAATTAGGTGACCAAACCTCTCCTTGATAGAACTTTCTAGACATTGTCAATAATGTTATCTAATAATATTATTCCAAATAATCTGAATTACTGATCAGATAAAGGAGATACTGTGCAGTGACGATAATTGAAACAACAATAATATAAAATATCAATGCAGCAATTATTGAATCAATAAAATAAAATATTGAACAGTAACTACTGTGACAATTATTGAGTAATGTCTTCTTACATAAGGATTAATAATTCAACAATATTGTGTAATACCGTATGCTACTGTGCAACAATGCGTATTACTTTACTTTAACCACCGGGTATTAACGGTAACAACTACGCCATTATTCAATTTTGTCATTTTTTTCATTCGACCATTATCAGTTATGGGGCCCACAATTGGCTGCACCGTCGTACGAATATTCCCCGACAGAAATAATATTCCACCGAAAAAATGAATATTTTATAACCACTTGCTTATTTTGCAAAATTTTCACATTTCACCCATAACCAAAGTTATTATATCAAATTAATATCTTATTATTCAAAATAATAAATAAAGGAAATTTGATTTTATTCATTAAAAAGTTGGGGTCTTACATGGTATCTTGAGACCGCACAATTTTAATACCTAAAATTACATAAGCCTCCCCCATATCTTTCATATCAAAAGTATCAGACAAAAATGCTTTAGTTTCTAATATTACTTTTTTACTAGTACCAAAAATAAGCATATCATCAACATATAAACAAATTATAACACCAAAACTTTTATTAAACTTAGAATAAACACATTTATCCGATTCATTTATTTTAAATCCATTTGAAATAATCATTTGGTCAAATTTTTCATGCCACTGCTTAGATGCTTGTTTTAGACCATATAAAAATTTAATAAGTTTACAAACTTTTCTTTCCTGACCTTTCAAAACAAACCCTTCTGGTTGTTCCATATAGACTTCCTCTTCTAAATCACTATTTAGAAAAGCAGTTTTTATAACGAATGATTTGTTTGAGTTGTGATTCTGCGGACAGAATCCTTGTAAGGAGAGGATGATGTAACATTCCAGAATTTTAAAGTGTAATATTAAATATTTATTGATTTATATAAGTATTTAATGGATACGTTTATTATTGAATAAATAATTGTTCAATTTGAGTTGATGTGATTTAGTTAATTATTTGTTGAATAAATAATTAAGTAGTTAAGAAAATTAATTGTTATGAGGTTATATACTAATTTAATTTAATAACTAAGTTAGAGAGCTAATAATAACTAAATGAATTATAATATTCTAATTGGAATTTGTGATTTAAAATAAAGTATTAGTTGGTTAAATAAAATTATAATTATAAAGAAATTATAGTTTTGTGATAATGATTTATGTGTTAAAGTAATTTAATAGATTAGTATTTGAATTGATTAAATTGATTAATTAATTTAATAGAAGTGTGACAAATAACCTTGCTATAAATGAGTTATTAAAATAAATTAAAAGAGTTTAATTTAGTATTGTCAAACATGTCTTATTGCATAATAAGTCGTTAATTTAATAATATTTTATCAAACAAGGCATAAGGATTAATCCATTTGTTTTAGTTAGGCTTACCAAACAAGGTGTAAGAATTACAGAGTTATTTTATTAAGCTTAGCCAAACAAGCCTTATGGCTTTTGATTTTCAAAATAATTTAACTGATGTCAGTTAAAATCCTATACTAAATATATCTATTATTACAAACGTTATATTATTATACGTAAATTAGAGAAAGACTCAGTTGAAGAAAAAGAGAAGAAGAAGAAGAAGAAAAGAGAAAAGGGAGAGAAAACTTGAGAGAAATCCTTGAAGGTTTTGAGAAAGAAAAGAAGTTTGATAATCAAAAGTAGCCATCATCTTCTTAATCAAAGGTAGGAGCTTAATCTTTTCTTTAAAAGTTAGTTTTCTTCTTCTTTCAAAAAGTTCTCTGTGAAATTTTATAAAAGATAATTGATGGTGTTTATGGTTATATGATAAATTATTGATTATAAGATGATTTCATGAGTTGTATATGACTATAGAGAAACTAGTTCATGTATGTATGTGTTTTGTGGAAGAAAATATATTATTGTGTTTACATGAAAATATATATATAAATATGGCTTAATTTAAAATAGAAATTAAGGTTTAATTAGTTGTTAAATTGATAAATTGATTATGGAAATTGATAGACTATATATAATCATAACTATGATGTTTTGAAATTTTTGTTTTGATTGAAAAACAAAATCACAGTGTTGATTTTCATTAAAAATGTCAACAATGGAGTTTTTGCCAAAAACATTGAAATTGGGTACTGTAAATTTGATGTTTATGTTATTTTATGAGTAGAAACATGTTAGAAGTCTTCACAATATGTTTATATGAAGTCTATATGTGTATTACATGTTAATCGATCACTATTAGATTCGAGCTTTTAGGCCAATTTGGCTTTTTGTTCATGTTGTTTAGAGAGCTTGGTGTCGCCGAAGTTACGGACTCAGGTTGCAAATGGCTGATCAAAGAAGACAAATCTCGCTACCGTAGTGTTTCAAACATTTCCTGTGCCAGCCAATCAATGGCATGTGACTTGCGTCATGACTCCAACTTCGGCCAGCAATACGAACCTGATGTAAATCGTATGGCGCCAAGCTATGAAAGTTAGCGTAATGGTCTGATAGTTTTAGTTTATTACACGAACTTTGAAAATAAATGTTATGTGTTAATAATAGGAATGTTAAATGATGATTTCAGTAGTATTAAATTATAAATGAACATGTTATCAAGTGTTACCTATTTGTAACATAGTTTGATTATGTGAATGGGTAATTTAACCTATATGATGTATATATTTGTGTATATAGATATAAAATGTTGATAATGACTAATTATATCATGATGACATATGTTTAGGGTATTGAAATTCAAGTGGTAAGGGTTTAGCTTGTTCTAAAAGCAAGTTCTCTAACTCAAAACTTCATTGTGCGAGTTTAATTTCATTTGGTACATTATTGTTTTCAAATTCAATTACAATTGTTGTAAGTTGTTACCTCTACACTTTCGTAGAGCTAGATTGCTTATTATTGAGTAGGTCATTGTATCTAGTTTCTCATGACGATACAAGTATCCTAAATCTTATAGTTTAATCTTGCGCAAGTTTTCTACTCTATTATCTTGTTAATTCAATTACTGTTTTCAATTCGATTACAATATAATGATGTAAGTTATTTGGAGCAAGTTATTCTTGTATTTAACTTGTTGTTTAGCATGCACAACTATATATGCTATGCATGCTTATTATTCAATTCTAATTAACCTTGGCTTAGTGTTGTTCAAGCAAGGTATGCTATAGTTATTCAAATTGTATGCTATTAGATTATTCCTAATGCATGACTTTAGTTTACTATGATTGATTCAATCACGATTATTCTATAGTATAGTGTTATTGGTCTTATTCAACTACTCCTTAGTTGATGTTCGTTGAATTCCAAATTACCTTAAAAGTTTATCCAAACCAAACTTCCTTTGGTGCGGACTTGTACTCTAAATACTGAGATGAACAACTCTTTTAATAGAGGTTTACGCTTAGCGTTGAAATGGTTGTGCACAATACATTGTACAAAGGGTTGATCCCCCTAAGTACGTGGAGTCCTTATAGTCATATAACTGTTAAAGTTAAAGTTGAAAGATTACTTATAACTGTGGACATGATTCGTGGTCATTAGACCCTCAGTGAATATTATAATTTTCAGAAAGTTAATAGAATATATTGTTCAGTTCTATTGAGCCTAATATTGGCAATTGATGTAAAAGTTTAAAATTTTACTTATTGTTATTTCAAGTGGGCCTTGTTTGCTCACTCTTGCCTGTAAAATTTCTTACTGACTAAAATTGAAACGGGTGACGTACCTAGCACCAAAGAAGAAGGAAAAGGAAAGATGAATAAATACTGAAGACTTGTAATAGTTTTGATAGTTTACTTTCAGACTTTGGTTTAAAGATTGTAATGAAGTTTATTTAAATTTCCGCATTTGAATGATTGTTGTTAAAGGTTAGGTAACCTGGGAGATTTTTATTTAAGTTTAATCCTATATGGGCTGGTTTTTATTATTCAATTGTATTATAATTGGGTAGTTAGAAATGAATGTTTTGATTAAGTGAAGAACAAATCTTAAGGAAATGAAGTACCAGGATTTGGGGGTGTCACAAGTTGGTATCAAAGCTTTAGGTTATGAACCTTAGGTGGGGGGGAAAGCCTTAGGAAGTAACCTTTAAAAAAAGATAGTGGAGATAACTCTTATCGAGTTTTAGGAAAGAAGTAATAAAACACTTATGTGCTTATGTGATTTTAATTTATGTACTTGTGAGTGTCGAATAGTAATGATTAATAATTAAAACTTTAAAAATCTGTTGTCAGGATGACTAATGTCGGAGAATCTAGTCAGGCTAGGGAGGAGGGACCTCAAATGCCTATAGAGGAGGAGCCTCGCGACATTCAGGTAGTTTGGGAACAACTACTACCATGGGAGTCAGCCCCGTTGGTCATAGTAGTTGAGGATGAGGATGATGATGTGGAGGCAGGGATTGAGGAGGATCCCGTTGAGTTACCACGGGAGGATGAGGATGGCGAGGGCGAGGAGGAAAGGATTCCACTTAACTCGATGGTGGTCAGAGTATATACGATGAGGTGCATGACCGTAACGTGGAACTTCAGGATACAGTTGAGGAGTTGCAGGAGATAGTAGTGAGCAACAAATCTTGAGGAAATGAAGTACTAGGATTTGGGGGTGTCACAAGTACAAACTAAAGGAGAGAAAGAACAACTGATCGAAGTGGTTGCTGAACTGAAGAACAAGTTGAGAGAAGAAGCTGCTAAGAGGGCAAGAACTGAAGATGCTTACGAGGAAGCTTTTCAATGAACCAGATTAGCAGCAAGAGACACGCAAGCAAAGAGGATGAAGATGGAAGAGATGGATAAAGTATTTAACACCGCAATTAATCGAGCTCAAGATCGGGTCATGGGATATCTCGATTGGATTCAAGACAGCGCCATCATTCGTGTTAGATCGCAGAACAATGTTTTGAGTTATGGAGGAAGAACGTGATAGGGCTAAGAAGTATCTTAATAGAACATCGTAGTTGTTATGCGATGAGTGAAAGGTTAAATAAATTGTAACTCCCAAGTGTTATGCAACCTATTGGATATGACTATGATATTGTCCTGAAACTTTTGTAGTTCAAGAAAGTAATGTAGATAGTAGTGATGCTATTTTCTTATGTTTTCCAAAAAGGTTTTGAATAAATAAAAGTTGTTACTTTATTCAAAGTGTTATGCGTTATGTGGTTATTTCTTTTATGGAGGCAAGTTAATTAGAAAATACTTAAAGAAGCTGAGTAATAGTCTAATAGATGTTTTGTTTTAACAGAAAATGCCTCCCAGATGTGAACCACCCTGATAGAGAAATAATGAGAGAACTACCAATAACGACAATGTTGATGGTAACCCCGTTCAACAACTAGTGACGCTGCTGACAGGAGCATTGCAGAACCAACCACAAAACCATGGTACAACGTTTAAGGATTTCAAGGCTGTTGGACCACCTGAATTCCGTGGGTCCATGAATCCAGTCGAAGCACAAACCTTGATTATGGAGATAGAAAAGGTGTTCGATGTCGCTAGGGTAGGGGATGACCAAAAGACTGCTTTTGCAACATTCATGTTGAAAGCAGAAGCTAGTTATTGGTGGCAGGCCAATAAAACTCGTGAAGGGCCAGGAGTGATGACCTGGGATAGGTTCAAGGAGTTGTTCTTCGAGACTTATTTCCCGGAGAGTTCGAAGAGTCAACTAGAAGTGCAATTTCTGGAACTAAAACAAGGAACGATGACGGTATCTGAGTATGCCGCGAAATTCAACGAATTGGCGAGGTTTGCGCCATATCAAGTCAAAGATAGATGAAGCATAAGGCGAAAAGGTTTGAACAGGATGAAGCCCGGGTCAGACAAGAGGGTTTCCTGTTCCAATTGAAGACATTTGCAGCGGTGATGGAGAAAGCAGTACTCGCTGAAGGTGGAGGCGAGGTAGTGACAAAGTTCAATCAGGAACAAAAGAAGAAGAAGAATGAGAATGAGATTAAGAATGGAGTTGGTAGCGGTGGAAACAACAACAACAACAACAATAGTTTGAAGAGGAAGTGGAATGGGAACATGGGTGCTGGAAACCAGCAGGGTAACCAGCAGAATAAAAAGTTTGAAGCATGTGTGACATGTGGGAAATTTCATAAGGGTGCATGTTTGATGGGGAAGAGAGTATGCTTCAATTGTGACCAGGAGGGTCACATCGCCCCAAATTGCACTCAACCAAAGAAGAATGTATGCTTCACGTGCGGATCTAAGGATCACTTTGCTCGTGAGTGCCCTAAGAAAAAGGAGGGAGTGACAACCAAAAGCAATGGAGGTAACAATGGAGGTACATGGGCCATTGCAGGACCTACAGCATCAAATAAACCCATAGCCAGAACCTTCAACATGACTGTGCAAGATGTTGTGCAATCAAAAGATGTGGTGTCAGGTATTATCCCAATCAATGATATTAATGCATATGTATTATTTGATTCGGGTGCTACTTGCTCGTTTATATCTTATGAATTTCCTAAGAGGTTAGAATTGCCTAGAGAAGAACTGAATTTTCCTTTGAACATAGAAATTGCGAATAAGGAAGTAATCCCTGTTAGATTTGTATACAAGAACTGTTGGGTGAACATTAAGGAGAATATCTTGTTAGTAGATTTGATTCCGATTAGACTCGGGGAATTTGATGTAATTTTGGGAATGGATTGGCTGTTCAAATATAGAGCAGTAATTGATTGTCACAAAAAGTGTGTAAACCTTATGACTCTGTCAAAGGTAGTATTTTATGGTAGCAAGTCGCCTAGACAAATGAAATGTCAGATGACTATGCAGGCCAAGAAATTGTTGAGTCAAGGTTGTGTGGGCTATTTAGCTTATATAGTCGATACTCAGAAGAAGGGTGTGAAACTAGGAGAAATACCAGTAGTGAGGGAATTTGAAGACGTGTTTCCAGAGGATTTGCCAGGACTTCCACCTGACAGAGAAATTGAATTTGTGATTGACTTAGCACCGGGAACATCACTGATATCGAAGGCCCCGTACAGAATGGCTCCGGTAGAAATGAAGGAACTGATGGTACAGTTACAAGAGTTGCTAGACAAGAAATATATTCAACCAAGCGTATCGTCGTGGGGAGCGCCAGTTTTATTCGTTAAGAAGAAGGATGGATCAATGCGTCTTTTCATCGATTATAGAGAGTTAAACAAAGTCACTATTAAGAATAGGTATCTGTTGCCTAGAATATATGACTTGTTTGATCAGCTGAAGGGTGCTAAATATTTCTCGAAAATAGATTTGAGAAGTGGGTATCACCAATTGAAGGTAAGAAAGGAGGATATACCTAGAACGGCATTCAGAACTCGGTACGGACATTATGAGTTTCTGGTGATGTCTTTTGGTTTAACCAATGCACCTGCTGCGTTCATGGATTTGATGAACAGGGTGTTTAAGCCATTCTTAGACAAGTTTGTAGTGGTATTTATTGACGACATTCTAGTGTATTCCAAGACTCAAGAAGAACACGTGGAACACTTACGTTTGACATTGGAAACACTAAGAAAGGAAAAGTTGTATGCAAAATTCTCTTAGTGCGAATTTTGGCTCGACCGTGTACAATTTTTGGGGCATGTGATTGACAAAGATGGGATTTCAGTGGATTCGTCAAAAGTGGAAGTTGTGATCAATTGGGAACAACCAAGAACACCGTCAGAAGTGAGGAGTTTCTTGGGACTGGCCGGTTATTATAGAAGATTTATTCAAGATTTTTCTAAGATAGCCACTCCGCTAACAAATTTGACAAAGAAAGCTGTAAAATTCGTTTGGACGGAGAAGTGTGAAGAGAGTTTCCAAGATTTAAAGAAAAAGTTAAGTGTGGCACCTGTGTTGACATTACCAGATAATACAAGAAATTTTGTGGTGTATAGTGATGCCTCACACAAAGGGTTGGGTTGTGTTCTTATGTAGAACGACAAAGTTATTGCCTATGCATCAAGACAACTGAAGGATTATGAGAAAGGGTATCCGACTCATGATTTGGAATTGGCTGCAATTGTATTTGCTCTGAAGATATAGAGACACTATCTTTATGGAGAGAAATGTGAGATCTACACAGACCACAAAAGTCTGAAGTATATTTTCACTCAGAAGGATCTGAACATGCGTCAGAGAAGGTGGATGGAATTGATAATAGATTATGATTGTGAAATCTTTTATCATCCGGGCAAAGAGAATGTGGTGGCAGATGCTTTAAGCAGGAAAGGTCGAGAGAAATTGATGCTGATAACAACTCAGGAGGAGCTCATTTCAGCAATGACAAAACTGGAGTTGGAAATCAAATTTCCAAAAGAATCTGATGAACAACTATTCTAGATAGAAGCGGGTCCAACTTTAGTGGACAAAGTGAAGAATGCTCAACTACAAGATGAAGAGTGTGGGAAAATCAAAGATAATCTGATTGAGAGTAGTGATGTAAAATACAAGATCGATACCGAAGGACTACTACGTTTTGAGGGAAGAATTTGGGTTCCAGCAACACCGGAGCTGAAAGAAGAAATTTTGACTGAAGCTCATAGCTCAAAATATTCAATTCATCCAAGAAGCACGAAAATGTATTAAGATTTGCGCCGACATTTTTGGTGGCCGAATATGAAAAGGGACGTTACAAAATGCGTAGCGAAATGCTTGACATGTCAAAGAATAAAAGCCGAACATCAAAGACCCAGCGGATTACTTCAACCGTTGGAAATACCGGAATGGAAGTGAGAACACATCACGATGGATTTTGTGGTGGGTCTTCCAACTACTCAGAGAGGATGCGATGCAATTTGGGTGATAGTGGACAGACTGACGAAATCAGCGCACTTTCTACCAATAAAGATTAGATTCAATCTTGATCAGTTGGCAAGATTGTACATTAAAGAGATCGATTTGAGGCATGGAGTTCCAGTATCAATTGTGTCCGATAGAGATCCGCGATTCACGTTAAATTTCTGGAAGAGACTACAAGAATGCATGGGGACACAGTTGCGAATGAGTACGGCTTATCATCCACAAACAGATATGCTGAGAGCATGTGTCATGGACTTTAAAGGAAGCTGGGAAGAACAATTAGCGTTGGTGGAATTTTCTTACAACAATAGTTATCACGCGAGCATCGGCATGCCACCTTACGAGGCATTGTACGGTAGAAAGTGCAGAACTCCACTGTGCTGGGATGAAGTTGGTGAACGCCAACTGTTAGGACCAGAACTAGTGAAACAAACTGCTGATGTTGTCAAACTCATCAGGACAAGATTAGTAGAAGCTCAAGACAGACAGAAAAAGTATGCTGATCAACATAGACAAGATCATGCATTCGACGTAGGAACTTTTGTATTTCTAAAAGTTTCTCCCTGGAAGGGGAAAATTCGTTTCGGTAAAAAGAGAAAGCTAAGCCTGAGGTTTATTGGACCCTTTGAAATGCTACAAAGAGTAGGAAAAGTGGCTTATGAGGTAGCTCTACCTCCAGAGTTGGAAAACATTCACAATGTTTTTCACGTTTCGGTGTTACGACCGTATAAACTTGACTACAAACATGTGATCGAGTATGAACCGTTGCAGTTCGAGAAAGATTTGTCTTATGAAGAGGTTCCTATCCAGATAGTCGACAAGAAAGAACAAGTGCTCAAAAATAAAGTGATACCTTCTCTGAAGGTGATATGGAGGAACCACAACGCTGAAGAAGCTACGTGGGAACTCGAACAGAAAATGTTGAAAGAGTACCACGAAGTTATTTGTTTAATTTGTGTCTTCGATTACGGGGATGTAATCTTTGTAAGTAAGGAAGAATGTAATGAATGATTTGTTTGAGTTGTGATTCTGTGGACAGAATTCTTGTAAGGAGGGAATGATGTAACATTCTAGAATTTTAAAGTGTAATATTAAATATTTATTGATTTATATAAGTATTTATTGGATACGTTTATTGTTGAATAAATAATTGTTCAATTTGAGTTGATGTGATTTAGTTAATTATTTGTTGAATAAATAATTAAGGAGCTAAGAAAATTAATTGTTATGAGGTTATATACTAATTTAATTTAATAATTAAGTTAGAGAGCTAATAATGACTAAATGAATTATAATATTCTAATTGGAATTTGTGATTTAAAATAAAGTGTTAGTTGGTTAAATAAAATTATAATTATAAAGAAATTATAGTTTTGTGATAATGATTTATGTGTTAAAGTAATTTAATAGATTAGTATTTGAATTGATTAAATTGATTAATTAATTTAATAGAAGTGTTACAAATAACCTTGCTATAAAGGAGTTATTAAAATAAATTAAAAGAGTTTAATTTAGTTTTGCCAAACATGTCTTATTGCATAATAAGTAGTTAATTTAATAATATTTTATCAAACAAGGTATAAGGATTAATCTATTTGTTTTAGTTAGACTTACCAAACAAGGTGCAAGGATTAAAGAGTTATTTTATTAAGCTTAGCCAAACAAGCCTTATGGCTTTTGATTTTCAAAATAATATAAGCGATGTCGATTAAAATCCTATACTAAATATATATATATATATATATATATATATATATATATATATATATATATATATATATATATATATTATTACATACGTTATATTATTATACGTAAAATAGAGAAAGACTCAGTTGAAGAAAAAGAGAAGAAGAAGAAGAAGAAGAAGAAAAGAGAAAACGGAGAGAAAACTTGAGAGAAATCCTTGAAGGTTTTGAGAAAGAAAAGAAGTTTGATAATCAAAAGTAGCCATCATCTTCTCTTTAAAAGTTAGTTTTCTTCTTCTTCCAAAAAGTTCTCTGTGAAATTTTATAAAAGATAATTGATGGTGTTTATGGTTATATGATAAATTATTGATTATAAGATGATTTCATGAGTTGTATATGACTATAGAGAAACTAGTTCATGTATTTATGTGTTTTGTGGAAGAAAATATATTGCAGTGTTTACATGAAAATATATATGAATATGGCTTAATTTAAAATAGAAATTAAGGTTTAATTAGTTGTTAAATTGATAAATTGATTATGGAAATTGATTGAGTATGTATAATCATAACTATGATGTTTTGAAATTTCTATTTTGATTGAAAAACAAAATCACAGTGTTGATTTTCATTAAAAATGTCAACAATGGAGTTTTTGCCAAAAACAATGAAATTGGGTGTTGTAAATTTGATGTTTATGTTATTTTATGAGTAGAAACATGTTAGAAGTCTTCACAATATGTTTATATGAAGTCTATATGTGTATTACATGTTAATCAGTCTATTAGATTCAAGCTTTTAGGCCAATTTGGCTTTTTGTTCATCTTTATTCTACAAGAGCTTGGTCACGTAGAGTTACGGACTCAGCTGGCATGCATGGCCACCATCGATACAAATCTCGCGTCACAGTGCGGCGGCACTTGCCGCAAATAGCTAATCAATGGCTCGTGACTCAAGCATGACTCTAACTCCGTAGCTTGTACGAAGTTAGCAAAATGGTCTGACAGTTTTAGTTTATTACACGAACTTTGAAAATAAATGTTATGTGTTAATAATAGGAATGTTAAATGATGATTTTAATAGTATTAAACTATGAATGAACATGTTATCAAGTGTTACCTATTTGTAATATAGTTTGATTATGTGAATGGGTAATTTAACCTATATGATGTATATATTTGTGTATATAGATATAAAATATTGATAATGACTAATTATGTCATGATGACATATGTTTAGGGTATTGAAATTCAAGTGGTAAGGGTTTAGCTTGTGCTCAAAGCAAGTTCTCTAACACAAAACTTTATTGTGCGAGTTTAATTTCATTTGGTACATTATTGTTTTCAAATTCAATTACAATTGTTGTAAGTTGCTACCTCTACACTTTCGTAGAGCTAGATTGCCTATTATTCAGTAGGTCATTGTATCTAGTTGCTCATGACGATACAAGTATCCCAAATCTTATAATTTAATCTTGAGCAAGTTTTCTACTCTATTATCTTGTTAATTCAATTACTGTTTTCAATTCGATTACAATATAATGAAGTAAGTTATTTGGAGCAAGTTATTCTTGTATTTAACTTGTTGTTTAGAATGCACAACTATATATGCTATGCATGCTTATTATTCAATTCTAATTAACCTTGGCTTAGTGTTGTTCAAGCAACGTATGCTATAGTTATTCAAATTGTATGCTATTAGATTATTCCTAATGCATGACTTTAGTTTACTATGATTGATTCAATCACGATTATTCTATAGTATAGTGTTATTGGTCTTATTCAACTACTCCTTAGTTGATGTTCGTTGAATTCAAATTACCTTGAAAGCTTATCCAAACCAAACTTCCTTTAGTGCGGACTTGTACTCTAAATAATTGAGATGAACAACTCTTTTAATAGAGGTTTACGCTTAGCGTTGAAATGGTTGTGCACAATACATTGTACGAAGGGTTGATCCCCCTAAGTACGTGGAGTCCTTATAGTCTTATGACTGTTAAAGTTAAAGTTGAAAGATTACTTATAACTGTGGAAATAATTCATGGTCATTAGACCCTCAGTGAATATTATAATTTTCAGAAAGTTAATAGAATATATTGTTCAGTTCTATTGAGCCTAATATTGGCAATTGATGTAAAAGTTTAAAGATTTACTTATTGTTATTTCAAGTGGGCCTTGTTTGCTCACTCTTGCCTGTAAAATTTCTTACAAACTAAAGTTGAAATGGGTGACGTACCTAGCACCCGATGAAGGGAAAAGGAAAGATGAATAAATCACGAAGACTTGTAATAGTTTTGATAGTTTACTTTCAGACTTTGGTTTAAAGATTGTAATGAAGTTTATTTAAATTTCCGCATTTGAATGATTCTTGTTAAAGGTTAGATAACCTAGGAGATTTTTATTTAAGTTTAATCCCTGTGTAGGCGGGTTTTATTATTCAATTGTATTATAATTGGGTAGTTAGAAATGAATGTTTTGATTAAGTGAACAACAAATCTTGAGGAAATGAAGTACCAGGATTTGGGGGTAGGAATCCTGTGTAGGAACAAATCTAGTGCTAAACTATAAATGAAAGAAGAAAATTATAACAAGAAAAATATATAGAATAATAATTTTTCTTAAGTACTTGGAAAGGATTCGATTGAATAATTTTCAGTGTTAAATTTGGTAGATTTCTGATCTATTTATAGGTTGCTCATATCCCAATTCTGATGGGTCGTATCCCAATTAATTTGGTCGTATCCCAATTGATGGGTCATATCCCAATTAATTTGGTTGTATCCCATAATTGGGATATGGCGTTCTGTATTTTTGAATTGTATCCCAATTCAACCCAATTTAAATATTAGCGTATTTTTGGCCTAACTCAATTTTGCCTCCCAACGTCCAACTGACAGTTGGAATATTACCGTTGGAAATTGACCGTTTGCCCGTTGATTTTATTATTGTTGTCCTTTTAAAATTTTTTATATATATATATATATATATATATATATATATATATATATATATATAAATGTTGTTACCATGACTTGAACCCAAGTCCTTAATATCAACACTTTTCTCTTATCCAACTTAACTGATATTAATTGTTTGTTATATGGATAACATATAATATATTTATTATATACTTTTAGATAATGAAAATATCCAACACCTTTTCGTAGATATGTAGCCATTTCTAGGACATTATTCCAGAAGGATACTAGAATGTCAGTAAAATCATTATGAACTGCACAATATCCAACAAGCTACGATTTTTCCTTTTAGATACATCAATCAATTATTGCGTATCAGTATTACGTATCAGGAGACGTTCATTATGAGAAACCCATTTAAGATGATCTAAAAACTTATTGCACAAGATTCCTTCCTCGACCTAATCAAAGAATCTTAATACTTTGCCAATTTATTTCACTTCTGAATTCTTTGAACCTTTCAAATAATTCACACTTGTATTTCAGAAAAAACACGCATTCAACTCTTTGAATGATCATCTCCTTTTCTTATACTAATTTGTTCAATATACAAAATTATTTTCATGTAAGTCAAGGATACAAAATCAATTAAGTAATATTCCAATTCTATACAAAATATTATTATTATAAATAGAACAATTGTTCTTAAATATAATACCAAAGATTTCATTGTCCAACAACGAAATGGAAATAATGTTTCTAACGAAAACTGGAATACAATAACAACTTATTGACTTAATAGATTTACTCGTTGGCAATGCTAAACTATAAGTTTCTATGACTAATGCAGCAACCTTTGCTTCATTTTTCATACATAAGATTACTTATCTTTGTTTAGCTTTCTACTTCTCCTTGGTCCCTTCATAAATCTATATTTATGATAACCAAAGTCGGTATCCAATACCCAAGTAGAACCTTGACTTAAAGAAAATTTTATTTTAAATTATGAACAAAATTGTATTTATAACCGAAACTTCACTAAGCTTCTTCTGGTTAGTCTCTGCAAGATACTTCTCGCAGTTTCTTTTCAGTGTCCAGGCTTATTGCAGTGGAAGCAAACTCCTTTGTTAACCGTATCAAGTTTTGTTCTTATTATCCTTTGTTTATGCCTTTTCAATTTACCTTCTTAGAATCGTTCTTCCTTTTAGAAGATCATTTGGCCCCTACCAGTAAGACTTGGTCTTTCTTGGTTGAAAAGTGACTCTCAACATGTTAAGCAAATCAGCGAAGCTGATATCTAGCTTGTTCATATGAAAAATTCACAACATTTGTGAAAGGAGTCCGGGAGTAACTGCAAGATCAAATCTTGACTCAACTCTTCATCCATGACAAAACCTGTTGTCCTAATTGTTCAATCAAATTGATCATGTTAAGGACTTTTGTATGTACTGTAGTGTCATCGGTCATTCTAGATCGGAAGAGCTCCTTAGATATCTGATATCTATCAGTCCTAATTTCCTCACTATCAACTACTTGATATGTAGGAATATAGTTAGAGCATCTATAGTTTCATGCTGACGCTTCAGCTCGTTACTCATGGATGCGAGCATGATGCATTGAGTCAACTGTGCAACATCTTGCCACTTTCTAAAAGTACCAATCTCTTCCTCAGAGGTATTGTCTGCAACCATTGCAGGGATATGCGTATTAAGGACATAAGATAGCTTTTCAGCCGTGAGAACTATTCTCAATTTCCTTAACCAATCTATTTAATTTGGTCCGATTAATTTAGCATCTAATATGCTACGCAGTGATAGTAATTTAGGCATTGTAAAATTTTGTAAATGAATTTGTTCTTAACAACATTTTAGCATACATTCTTTTATTAATTACCAAAATAATTTAGATTTTGTTTTAAATTGGTATCTCCTACTATTTTTATCAAACTATATTACCCTCACTTATATAGTTCGACAAAATATAATTAAATATTTGCTAGTGAGAATAAGGAACTCATTTCAAATGTATATAGGCTTGTGGTGACACAACACACTATATATAAATAAATTAGTATAAAATCTAATTTTGAATCTAAACAAACTCTTTTATTTTAATCCAAATTTAAATTAAAATAAACCTCTTTTATTTTAATTTATCCAATTTTGAATAAAACAAACTATTTTATTTTAATCAAATTCTTTAAGCAAAATAAACTCATTTATTTTAATTAATTATGGAATCCAATTTCAAGTAAAAAAAACTCCTTTATTAAAGGGAACACGGATTCTCTTTCTTATTTACAAATAAACTCATTTATTTTGAATAATATAAAATCTTATTCTATATCTAAATAAACTCCTTTATTTAAGGAAATATGAAATCCAATTTTAACTCCAATTAGTTATCATGGAATCCAATTCCAACTCTAATTAGTTAGCATGTAATCTAATTTTAAGATTAAAATAAACTCTTTATTTTAATTATAAAATAATTAAAAATACCGTTTTAAAAAAAACTGATTTCGCATGCATCTGATTACGTTAATATTAATATATATCACGATATATATATTATATATATTACCGTAATCATTATGTAATTACCAGAAACTAACATGATCTAATATATATATATATATATATATATATAGTTTTGCAACATGAAATACTATACTGCAAATCCTGAAGTATGATTACTAACCATTATATATATATTTAATATAATTTTAATCATGCAACCTTATATACATGTACAGGATCATTCTTTTTGAAAAATGAAATAGTTCGCAGGTATATATATATATATATATATATATATATATAAGCTTCCTGTTAAGTTCTTGAATGACGGAAAGCGAAAAAAATCGGGATTACCGATTTTAAAAATAACTTTCATTTTTTTTTCTTTTAAAAAATAAATTTTATACAACAAATTATACTCAATTAAATTGTTCTAAACACATATCAAATTAAAACAATTAATAATTTGCATAAAGGTTTAGCTTTGATACCACTGTTAGGTTTGTAATATTCATTAACGCAATCAAATTGCATAAAATAAGCGGAAGCATGGAAAATCAGAGTTTTAAATATTTTGCAAACCATATATCCGGATCATCCTTTTGCACACTTATTAATTAAACGAAAAATATGAAGAACAAAATTCATACCCTTGAAGATTCGAGCTTCCTCAGGTACAAGTTCACCTCCAATCTTTTTCGCGTTCAACTTGAATCTACCGGATTTGGTTCCTTCCTTTGATCAACGTTAACCACCCAAGTGTTTGGCCTCTAGAGGTGATCCACCAAGGAAGAAGAAATATTCAAGAAGAATGGTGTTTGGCAAAACCCTAATTTTTTTATCTCTCATAAAAAATGGTGTACTCTCCCAACTATTAGAATCACGTATGTTGTGAAAAAGTCAACCACCACCACACATAATAAGACTCCTCTTATTTATAGATGTAGGCAACCCTCATTAACAATTAAGGAATTAGATTTTATTTTAATTAATTAAACGCTTTTAATTAATTAGGCTCCCAATCTTATTAAGAATAATTAATTAAACTCTTTTAATTAATTAGCCTCCTAATCTTATTAGGATATATGAGAGTACTTTTATTAATTATATCCTAAATTTCTTTAGGAATTAAATAATAATAATAATAATAATAATAAGACTTCTCTTATTAATTTATATTTAATATTTTCAAAATATTAAAAATAAATATTAAGTTATTTAATTTATTCCATCACCATAGATTAAATTAAATACACTTAAGTTATTATTACGATTATGCCATTTTCTTCTTAAATAATTATTATTTCTTTTATGGTGTGACCCTTTAGGTTCTCCATATTAAACCGGTTGTAAATAAATCAATTAGAATAATTTTAATCTTATTTAAATAAATAAATTAAACTATTAATTTATTTAAATAAATAATATTTATTCTATAATAGGGATAAGCCTCCCTAGCGATTAACGACTTTTCAGATAATATAGATTTCAACATTAATCATAAAAGAACCTTTGAGTAAATAGTTAACGTACAATTCAATCATTCCAGCAAACAATGTCCCAATTAAATATAAGACATGGAATTATTGTCAAGTCTTATTTTATTTATTTAAATGTATTTCGATCCTTAAATGCACAACTCCAAATAATACAAATTAGAAACTCATTTCTAATTTCATTCTGCCTTGGCCAAGGACTACTAGGTTGTCATTTATCGAATCACATAGGATATTTCTCTTCTTTTACTAGAAGCGGTAGATTCTTTATTGATCATACATTATCTCCATGTACGACTTATTATACCTAAGCATACCCTTTGATATACTCCAAGGGTCTTAAGGAATAAGTCAAAGTATAATTCATCATACACAAGATACTATGATGATCTCAAGTCCAAGGATCACTTGTACTACTATCACTATAGAAATTCCTATTGACAGGTAAGTAAAAGTCCATTAGGTATTTGGACGCCCCCAAAATAGGTATACATCACTCATTCTGAGTCGCCAAATACATGGTACAGAATACAAATACAAACTTAAATATACAACATGAGCTGTGAGTTTTAATACAAATATTGTCGTCTAGACATTATTAAAACTCAAAATAAGTCCTCATTATATTTATTATCACACTATTTCACATAATAGTGAGGACTACTAATGCAAACATTTGGACCGTCACTCCGTTCTCCGACTAGTCCCAGCTATATTCTCATTTCAGGAAGAGAACAATGAAAGAAAAGGGTGAACTCAACTAGCCCAGTAAGAAATATTATGACTAAGATAATGCGGAATAAATTATCGTTAGCCTTCAACAGTGTTAAACTAATAAAATATAATAAACATCAAGTTTAACTGCAGCGAAACAAGCAATCCATTAGAAGAGTGAAGTAGAGCATGATATCTACTATCTTCTATGATTTAAAAGGTTTATCAATAGTTTTATCGCTGAGACTCAGCTTATTAAATAAACCACATCATCGAATCATCCCTGCACTACGGGCCAAGGATATTCATGTAATCATCAATGGTCATGATTATATCAAATAATCTCTTGTCATAATCATACCAACAACTGTCCATCAATGCATCAAATGCCAATGATGTAAGACCCCAACTTATTATAAATAAAATTGAATTTCCTCTATTCATTATTTTGAATTAATAAGGTGTTAATTTGATATAATGCTTTGATTATGGGTGAAATGTGCAAATTTTGCAAAATAAGCGAGTGGTTATAAAATATTCATTGTTGTCGGGGAATATTCGTTTGATCGTGGAATATTCTTGCTACCGGAGAATATTCGTACGACAGCGCAGCCTTTTGTGGGCCCCATAACGAAAAATAGTCGGATGAAGATAACGACAAAAGTGAGTTTTTATAAATAATTGGTGTGATTGTTATCGTTAACCTTGTTGGAATACCGGAATTGGTTAAAATACGATAATATGCGTGGGCATGATAGTAGACACCAGTATTATCTGATATTTTTGAATTATTGATTCTTACGTAAGAAGGCACTACTCAATAATTGTTACAGTATTTACTGTTCAATATTTTATTTTATTGATTCAATAATTGCCGCGTTGATGTTTTATATAATTGTTGTTTCAATAATTATAACTGCACAATATCTCTATTATCAGATCAATAATAAATATTATTTGAATAATATTGTTAGATAGCATTATTGGCAATGTCTAAGGAAGTTATGT
Organism: Panax ginseng; assembly: GCA_020205605.1. NCBI lineage: Eukaryota > Viridiplantae > Streptophyta > Magnoliopsida > Apiales > Araliaceae > Panax > Panax ginseng. The sequence goes on along the minus strand of CM035127.1, from coordinate 32,401,689 downwards.
TTAGGAAAAGGGTTTTGGTCACCTAATTGCGAGTCAATAAGGAGAAATCCTTATCGGAAAGCCCTCTCTTTCCTGAGAACGACCTGGTTGTCATAATTGTGATTCTGTAATATTAGTGTGAATAATTAATTATTGATTTATATGATAAATGAAATATTTATTTTATGTGGATATAAATGATGGATTTATTTATTTTCGTGGTTATAAATGAAGGAATTAATGCTGAGGTGTTTTATCAGTATTTTGTCGGTATGGGGGAATTAAAAACCGTCCGTATGTGGATTTCGGGCATTTTCTATTTAGAATTTGGAAAATCTTTCTTTTACAAAGTTGTAGAGAATTCGATTTCTTATGGAATGGAGATAAAATTTGTATTTTTCTGATAAAAGGGCTATTTATTATGAACTATTGAAGTTTTGAAAATAAATATTTTTATTTAAAATATGGGTGGGCCCCACTTTTGGTTGGTGAGAAATGAAATGTGCTGAAATTTATTTTCAAAAGTGGTGGGCTTGAATAGTAATGTGAGTAAAGCCATCGGTAAAAGTTAGTCATTATGGTGTTCTAAGCATTTTCCTATAAATAGGGTGCTTAGTTAGAATTGAAAATCACACCAAAAATAAATTTTCTCTCTTTCTCTCTCTATATTATCGAGCGTATTTTGTGAGTATTTAGATACTTTGTGAATTGCTATTCATCAGTGCAAGTTTCCTTCAGCCTTATACCTGATATTTTTGATCAGAAGTGCTGTTATTTTGAGGTAAGGGATTTTATTTTCTTCGTAAATGATATTATTTTCTTCAAATATCATTATGCCGAAATATTGATATGAACTTTATTGTGGAATTTCTACCTTTTTGTGTCGGGGTTACTATTCACGTGTACGACACTATTCACATATACGATACTATTCACGAATACGGCACTATTCACCGAAAAATGAAATTTTCTCTTTTTTGTCCAAGATGTCTATTATGGTTACTATCTTTGATTGTATCCATGTTTTGATCTTTATTTTTGAATTCTGCTTCACAATTGATTATTATGGAGAAATTTTGAACTTGGATAAACTGTAATACGAATCCCTAATATTCGTTCTTTTTTCTCAATGGATTCGTTTTCTTTAAAATATTTTTCATCATCCTCAGTCCTAAATGATGATATTACTGAATATCTTTGGCCTGTAGTGTAAAGATGAATGATTACCTAGTGAATATATATGGCCCGTAGTGCAAAGATGAACAGGTGTTGAGATAAACATGACCAATTGGTGATACAAATGAATATCTTTGGTCTGTAATGCAAAGATGAATATTTGACACAATATGTATATTGATTGATGTTACATGGATAAAATATTGATGATAGACTTTTAAATCTTAGAAGGTAGTAGAATTTATTCTCTACTTGACTTTTCTAATGGATTGTTATTTCCGCTGCAGTTGTTGATCTAAAACTTGTTGTCTATTATATTGTATCAGATTTTTCCCTATTGAAGACTAATGATAAATTGTTGTATATTATCTTAGTCATAATATTCTTTACTGGGCTAGTTGAGCTCACCCTTTTCCTTTTTGTTCTATTTTTCTTAGGAGGCGAGAATATAGCGGGAACTAGTGTGGAGTGATGTTTCCAGTTAGTTGTGTTAGTAGTCCTCACTATTTTATAAAATAGTGTGATAATAATTGTAATGAGGACTCCTTTTGAGTTTGAATATTGTCTAGAAGACAATATTTGTATTTAAACTCACAGTATTATGTTTTTGTATTTTACACGACAATTATATTAATGAAGTTGTAGTTATTTTTGTACCATGTATTTAGCGACTCAGAATGGGTGATGTATACCTATTTTTGGGGCGTCACAGTTGGTATCAGAGCTTAGGGATATGGTCTCTGGCGGAGATCGGGGAATAGAACTAGGAGGGGAGAGACGAGTAATCCTTCGCTAGTGTGTCATACCTAAGCTTATTTGGTTGGTCAGTCGGAGCATATAGTTAATATATGATATGTTAATTTGTTAATTAACCCTTTTTTATGGCAGTATTTGAGAATGGCAGCTGAAAATATTAACAATGGAGTGAATGAGACAGTGGAGACACCTTTAATCACCACCCAGGGGAATGTGCAACAGGAAGGAAATATTCCTCCTGTAAACAACACTACCGAACAAATGATGAATGATGGGATGTTTAGAAGCTTTTTGCAGTTCAGCAAAATCAGACGAGGGATACTCGTGTACAAAATACAGGTGAAAATGATAGCAATGCACGGCTTGTCACAGCCAAGCAGTTTAAAGAGTTGGGACCACCAGAATTTGCGGGAAAGTCGGATCTGATCAAGGCGGAAATGTGGGTCAAGCAAATTACCAAGATATTCGATGTCTTGGGATGCCCGGTGGAATAGAAGGTTCCATTCGCCACCTTTATGTTCCGCGGTGAAATGATTCTTGGTGGAAATCATGAAGCGTACCCAACCCGCCTTTTCTCAACATGTCATGGGAAACGTTTCAAAAATTGTTTAATGACAAGTACTTTCCTGAAAGTATTTGTCATATGAAGGAGGTAGAGTTTATTAGACTAGAACAAAACAACATGACGGTGTCCCGATGAAGGCGAAGTTTGCGAGTTATCGAGTTTGCACCTCATTTGGTAGAGAATGAGGAACGAATGATGCGGATGTTTCTGAGAGGTCTAAAACCCGAGATTCGACAATATCTTATCTCTCATAAATTTTCTTTATATTCAGATGTTGTAAAATAGGGCTCAATTATTAGAGCGAGATAATGAGTATGTTCAGCAGGGAACACAACCGTGGTCATCTGGGTGGCGGTGATCATCGAACAATGACAACCATCGAGGAGAAAAGAATACGGACAAAAGCGGTAACCACTCTGGTGGTAATCGTGGCCATGATAATAGAAAGAGCGAGTCAGGAGGAGATTTCAAAAGAAGAAGGTACAACAATGATAGCGTGAAGGCGTCGGCACCAACATCAAATGTTTCTAGGGGAGGAGAAGCGACCACCGGTCATATGTTACAAAATGCGGGAAGAGGGACATATCACCTTAAAGCTGCCCACAACAATCCAAGGTGTGTTATAAGCTGTGGAAAGGAAGGTCATATAGCTCTGATTGTCTTGTAGCAAAACCAAGTCCAACGAGGGGATGGTGACTCAAAGGTCATCCCGAAAAAGTCAAAGTCGATTGGTTCTGGAAGGGCGTTTGTCGTGACTGCCCAAAACGTGAGGAACCCAAACGAGGTGATCATGGGTAAGCTAATCATAAACTCTTGTGAAGTTTATACCTTATTAGATACCAGTTCTACCCATTCTTTTATCTCTCCTACTTGTGCTCAACGTTTGAACTTGACTCCAGAGAAATTAGACCTTGACTTATCTGTTGAGACTTCGTTAGGAGAAACTTTCATTACATCTACTATTTATAAATCTTGCTTGATTCAAGTTGGTACCATCACATTACCTGTAAAAATACTTGCATTTGATGTGATTTTAGGGATTGATTGGTTAACCACGCATCATGCTAAAATTGATTATTTTAGTAAGGTTGTTAGTTTTCATATTCCTAACCAACCTATTATGCGAATTCAAACAACCAAACCATTTAAGTCAATCACTGTCATATCAAGCCATAAAGTTATTCGTTTATTGAAAAATGGATGTCAAGATTTCTTAGCCCATGTCACGAACTTGAACAAAAACACGTCAAATTTGAATAATATTTCTGTTGTTAGTGAATTTCCTGACGTATTTCCTGAAGAACTTCCCGATCTACACCCAGAACGTGAAGTTGAATTCTTTATTGACCTTGAACCTGGTACAAAGCTCATTTCTAAAACCCCATATCGAATGGCTCCTATTGAACTACAAGAGTTAAAGGTCCAACTACATGAGTTGTTTGACATCGGTTTCATTCGTCCTAGTACATCTCTTTGGGGTGCTCCTTTTTTATTCATAAAGAAGAAAGATGGTAGTATACGACTTTATATCGACTACTGGGAATTGAACCATGTCACTATCAATAATAGGTATCCGCTACCTCGCATTGATGACTTGTTTGACCAGTTGCAAGGAGCACAATTCTTTTCAAAGATCAATCTTCGTTCTGGATATCATCAACTGAAGATTAAAACTGAGGATATTCCAAAGACTGCCTTCAGAACTCGGTACGGGCATTATGAAATTTTAGTCATGTCTTTTGGATTGACTAATGCTCCTGCTGCTTTCATAGATATGATGAACCGTGTGTTCAAGGAATATTTAGATCAGTTCATTGTTGTCTTTATAGATGACATCCTCATCTATTCCAAAAGCCGTAAAGATCATGAGTACCATTTGAAGCTGGTACTTCAAAGGCTTCGCGATAACAAGCTATATGCCAAGCTGAAGAAATGCGAGTTCTGGCTTGAGGAAGTAGCATTCCTTGGGCACGTGGTGTCAAAACATGGAGTATCTGTTGACCCGGCGAAGATAGAAGCAATACAAAGTTGGGAGCAACCAAAATTAGTGACCGAAGTACGTAGCTTTCTGGTCTTAGATGGTTACTATCGGAGATTCGTGGAAGGGTTTTCTCGAATCGCTACTCCGTTAACTCAGTTGACTCGGAAAGATACACAATTTGTATGGAGCGAGGAATGCAATAAGAGTTTCCAAGAGCTCAAGAGGTGACTCATTTCGGCACCTGTTCTGACAATACAATCTGGTTTGGATGGATTTGTTATCTACAACGATGCTTCAGGTAAAGGGTTAGGATGTGTTCTTATGCAACATGGGAAAGTTATAGCCTATGCCTCGCGATAACTCAAAGAATATGAGAGGAATTATCCTATTCATGATCTGTAGTTGGCAGCAGTTGTTTTCGCATTGAAGATTTGGAGACACTATCTGTATGGGAAGAAAGTAGAGATCTATACAGATCATAAAAGCCTTAAATATTTCTTCACCTAAAAGGAACTCAACATGCGGCAACGACGTTGGCTCGAGCTGTTGAAAGATTACGATCATACCATCCTAGAAAAGCAAACGTGGTAGCTGACGCATTGAGTAGAAGATCATATGCGAGTACAAGTGCAATGTTGTTAACACAAAGGCCCATTTTGTATGACTTGCAAAGGATGGAGATAGAGATGAAGGCTCCAAGTACCCACGTGATGATATCAAACATCTGAGTAGAAGCCAGGCTTTAATCGATAAAGTTAAAGGCGCCCAAGCTTCTGAACATGGAGTGATGCGTATGAAGAAGAAATACGAGAAGGTGTTATTCCAGAAGCAAGAATCGATGAAGAAGGAATACTTTGAGTCAACTCCAGACTTTGTGTTCCTAACGATTCTGACTTAAAGCATAGAATCATCAATAATCAATACCGTGTGCTACTATGCAACCACACGTATTACTGTACTTTTATCACCGGGTAGTTCAACAGTTTAATAGTAAAACTTTCGTCGTTATTCTTATAAAAAAGATAATTCTGTCATTTTCTAACTACGACAATACTTCCGTTGTGGGGTCCACCAATGATTGTGTCGTCGTACGAATATTCCCTATTAAAACGAATATTCCCCGACCAATCGAATATTATATAACCACTTGCTTACTTTGCAAAATTTGTAAATAATACCCACAACTATAACATTATATCAAATTCACTCCTTAATATTCAAAAATGATATTTATAGAAAATTCATCTTTATTCATAAAATTCAGGGTCTTACAGTATTCCTTAGCGAGCCATGTTCAGTGAACTTATTCTCTAATAAGTACCTACATACTTGCTTTAGTGTCTCTACACAAATGATCATGAGATCAATCATCCTCATCCAATGAGCAAGCAACGTATGTACCAATCTATCCGGATTCACTAATCCCCAATTTAGTAATCCAATAATTGGGAACTATTTTAGTTTTAAGCTTTCTAAGAATTTAGATCTTATTAGAATGATCATCATCATTATTCTAAAAGCATTGCTTAAAACTATGGGTTTATCACATATTATAAAGCAGCATCATGTAGATAATTAAAAGCCTTTAATAAATTAATATTTTTTATTAATAAATGAATAAGATTGTTACAAAGTATATGCTTTATCATTAAACATGATTAGCTTGTGTGTATACTACTTTCGATTCTGAATTAACAATTGTTGGAATACACAGTGATTAAAGTACTGATGTCTGGCGTGGTTGCCGCGATAGCACATGGTATTACTTGCAGTATTTTTGGATTATTGATTCCTACGTAAAAATGCACTACTCAATAATTATTACAGTAATTACTGTTCAATATTTTATTTTATTGATTCAATAATTGCTGCGCTGATATTTTATATTATTGGTGTTTCAATAATTGTCACTGTGCAATATTACCCATTATCAGATCAATAATTCATATTATTTGAATAATACTATTAGATAGCATTATTGGCAATGTCTAAGGAAGTTCTTCCTAGGAAAGAGGTTTGGTCACTTCATTGCGCGCCAGTAAGGAGAAATCCTTATCGAAAGCCTCCTCTTTCCTGGGAACGATTGTCATTATTGTGATTCTGTAATATTATTTGTGAATAATTAATTATTGATTTATATGATAAGAAAATATTTATTTTATGTGCATATAAATGAAGGAATTAATGTTGAGGAGTTTTATCAGTATTTTGTCGGAATGAAGGTATTAAAAATCATCTGTATGTGGATTTTAGTCATTTTCTGTTTGGAATTTGGAAAAACTTTTTTCTACAAAGTTGTAGAGAATTAAATATCCTATGTAATTGACATAAAATTCGTATTTTTATGATAAAATGGCTATTTATTATGAATTATTGAAGTTTCAGAAATAAATGTTTTTATTAAAAATATGGGTGGTCCCCACTTTTGGTTGTTGTAGAATTTTCTTAATTTGGTAGACCCCACTTGTAGTGTGCTGAGTTTGGTCAAGAGGTGTTCTTGAGAATTTTTATTAAAATATTATTTTATTAAATTTTAGTCTGCTTTGGAGTTCTGACATTTTCCTATAAATAGGGTGCTTAGTTAAAATTGAAAATCACACCAGAATAAGAAGTTTTCTCTCTATAATATCGAGCGTATATTTGTGAGTATTTAGATATCTTGAGTGTTGTTATTCAGTGCAAGTTTCCTTCAACATTATATCTGATATTTCAGTCAAAAGTACTATTCTTTTGAGGTAAAGGATGTTATTTTTTTAGTAAATAATGTTATTTCTTTCAATATCATTACACCGAAATATTGATATGAATTCTATTGTGAAATTTCTACCTTTTCATGTTGAGGTTACTATTCACGTATACTGTTGGTAAAATCTAATTACGCACAACACGCAAGTGTACGTGGTCAATAAGTAATAAAGTGTAAGTAGAGTATCGTTCCCACGAGGAATTGTTTAATAAAAATCACCAAGTACTAACCCGTAACCAACTCAATCTTATTTAAACGAATGAATTTCAAATTATATAATTAAACTACTATTAAATTCCACTAGTTAAATTAAGATTATGGAGATTTAAAATAGCAACTTCACTTATTGCTTCATTTAAGTTAACACACTTCTCATCAATTATTCTCTATCCTACATTGTTAATCAAGAACACTAAAGCTGATAAAACCACCTCTCAATACATAATACTCATACTCACTTAAATCCACAGATGATTGAATTAAGTAAGACACCCTAATTAACTAATCCACTATATCTCTATGTGAATTACAATTAAAAAGGATTTAAAGCACAAGTTCTTTATAATATTACATATGGCGTAAAGGCATATCTCTATCCTAAACACGAATCATAAATTCCATCTATGCATAAATCACAAACACATGCTATCATGATCAGATCTAAATCTATACTCCTCTTCCGATTTCATATAGATTATCACGGTAATTGATGGCCAATCAATTAAACAATTAAGTCTAAATCACAATAGACAATCCTCACAATAGAACATAATAATTGATAGTGAAGCATATTAAAATAAACTACACAATAAGATCCATTGTAATCTCAAACAAAGAATTAATTCATTGAATTAAAACTAGGAATCCACAATTGAAAACAAATTAAAATATAAGAATAAGATTAGAGTGAAGAATAAATCTGTTGTCAGTAAATCTCCATCTTCCTCAAGCTCATGCTCTTGATCTTCAATGGTTTCCAAGTTGCTTCAATCTCCAAAACTAATAAGAACTAGGGTTTTTGGTCATAATCTACTATAATCTAATTTAATGGAATTCTCTCTCTTTTCCTAATCCTTGTGATTCTACTCCTTTTATATGCCTCTTTATATGTCTTTAAGTCCTTCTGGAAGTCCTTGAGTCAATCAGCTTGAACCAATCCTTCTTGAATCAAATTCTTACAAAAACTACTTTTTCTGTGCGTACCCAAACCCCGTGTAATTTTTCTATTAGCTAGGCCCATTTGCCAAATGCTATACTCTTATTTTTGCCTCGAGACTGTGATATCCCGAGTGTTTATAAATTGAATAAAAGATAATGGATGAGTTAAAGAATGTATAATACTCAGAATATATTTAAGTCTAAGTAAATGTTATGAAATAAAAACTTTCAATAATTGTTGAGATGAACATAAAATATAGAATATGTGTTAAGGTAATGCGTTGAAGTTATTCTACAATAGATTTTAATGGAAAGAAAATTTGAAGAACAAAATTCGTAGATTTTGAGTAATTATGGACATATCTTGTGAAATTCATACCTCTTTGGGTATAATGAGTTAGAAAGTGAGCCTTATATCAAATCGAAGCTATGGAAGTAAGCTATATTCTAAAAGTGGAATCACATGAAAAGTCATTGTATATTTTTGGCAGTGTTTGTTTTAGTAAGGTTAATTCGAAGTGAAAATAATCTACCCAGAAAATCAAAACTGTTACGGTTTCTGACTTTAAAAAATTCATATAAATTCGTGTGTTTTGAATCTGAAGAAACTTTAAACTGAAAATTTGTAGATATGGAAGTTTACTAGCCAGACAGGCATGGTTAAGCCATTTTATGGACCAGATCATGTCCGAAATAAATTGTTTAGTAAGGCTGTCCAGAAAATGAAATTTTTTGGACTAGTTGATGAAATTGTAGAATCTATTTTAGATGGATAAGGGTCTGACTTTAAGGCCTAGATGAGATTGTAGTACACTGAGTAAGAGTTAATTATATATAAGAAGGAACAAAAACAGACATGTAACGAAGGAGTTACGTTAAAAACGAAAACAACGTTTTGTTAAAGAAACTGTGAAGATGAGTTTTATAATTCTGTTTGAATTAAGATTTTGGGTGATGGTATATTTTGATGATTAAAATATGTTTTGACTTATGTAGTGAGTATATATATGTGTTATCACATTCTATGAATAATTAACCATTTAAGATCAAGCGTTGAGATAAGTTAATGTGTGCACATAACGTGCTCGATAAAATGCCTAAGAGTAATAGTGTTCTAAACATTGGTATACAAAGTGTCTATCTAATGGATAATATTGGGTGTTATGTGCATCTAAGTATGAAAAGATGATAATACAAGAATAATAATGAAAAGAAATTGAAAAGGGCGATTTTTTATTTTTGAAGGAAAATTAAAAATAATGTGTTGAATATGCATTTTTGAAACTAAAGTGGTATAATAAAATGGTGTGATATATGCACATTAAACTACAAGTGCGATAGTCTTGCATGTGTCATGATGAAAATGAAAATAAAACCGAGTTGCATATAAAACACAGTTAGATGTCTATAAAGACATTATAAAGGATAATAAGATAAAGTAAGGTCTTAGAATAAATTTGACCATGAGATCGAGTATTGATTGTGTTTATTATCAATCTCATATACAGTGTAAGTTGTGAAAGGATGCGAAGTATTAGCGTGTTGGTAAAACGTCGGTAAAGGCAAGTCTTTAAGTTCCTTTTTGCTATGTGAACTTGATGATGAACTGCTTTAAATTTTTATTGTATGATGTATTATATATGTCAAAAGTATAAAATGTGAACGTCAATCTATAACTACAATGATTGATCTATGAATGTTGATTGAGTAAGGAACTCAATCTTTATAGTTGTTATGTGAGCTACAACATGTATGCTATGTTAGTTTTATGATTATGAGATGTATGTTGAGCATGTTATTATGTGCTACGTGATGCATGAAAACTATTAGATTTTGCTGAGCTGTCGAGCTCATCAAATAATAATTTTTGCAGATTCAAGAAATGAAGGTAACGCTATGTGCTACTTGATTGATATGGATCAAAAGTGATACATGAAGATTTAATATCCTAGCCAAGTTGTTATTCTTGTAAACTATGTCTAATGTTTTGGTAAATGTATTAATGTTGAATTGTAATATCGTTTTGCGATGTAAACTCTTGTAGTATTAAAATGATTATGAGATATTTAGATGTAAAGGTTGAAAGTTTTGGGAACGAGAATAGTTTGTAATAGAAAATTTTAATTATTCCGCAAATTTCAATGGTTGTATTATCGTTTAATGATGTAAAAGTAGAGGTTGAATGTATTGTTAATGATCGAAGTCGACAATTAAATTATTTAAATTTTGGGGATGTTACAGTTGGTATCAAAGCTGATAGGTTAGAAACTTAGGTAAGAGTACATTAGGCTATAACCTTAAAGAAGAGATGTGAAGATGACAAAGAATAAGCTCAGATAGAGTTTGAACAATAAGAAGTAATTTAAGAAATTTATAAAGAAGGGATTAAAACATGCGTGAGAGGATTCAAAGAAGAATCTTGTACAATTATAAGGAATACAAATGTGGGGTTACCCAACTCCAATAATAAGGATGTATGGTGATAATAAATAGACAATATCTATAAGAATAGAATGATAAAGAAGTTAAGAATAAAAAGTTATATTTATGTATGGTACAATCGTACTCTTTAATAATTGATGTATGATTTCTAGACTAGACAATTCCTTTATAGAGCGGAGGTATATACGAACTAGCAACTCAGAACCTAGTTTGTTGGTTGTTTGTGAAAAATCGCTCAGCGTACCATATTGAAACTATTAGAGATTCAATGTGTACCAAGTATAGAAAATGGATACGTATGATGAAAATGTGGGACTCAAATGAAATGTTGAGCAATGTAAATGAAGTTAGAAATTCTTAAAGGAAGAATTGTTATATAAATAAGAAAATTCAAAGAAGAATCTTGAAGAGATATAAAGATAAGAATTTGGAGTTACCTAACTCCAATAGCCAAGATAACGAATAATGATGAATAGACAAAGTCTGTAAGATTAAAAGCATAAATGAAATTGTAAATGATGAAAAACGAAAGAAAGAGGATCGTAAAACAAAACGATCACGAGTTAAGAAAAGAATTTTAAGGGAGATGATTATAGAATAAGATCACGACGTGATCTATTTAGGTTATAAAAGAAAGATGGTCTGTAATATTTGAATAATTATAGCTTGATGCTATGAAGATAATGTACTATGATATAGTACGAGATAAACTCACGAGGAGTTATAGATAATGTGATACGAGAAATTCGTATTGAGCAAGTTAAGGGCAAGTTAAGAGTAAGGTAATGTTAGGTGGGATTTCAATTGAGTACTCATATGGTGACTAAGTTGTACAAACCTTTGTATGGACAGAGATTTTGTGTATGTACTTGGTTTATCACATTGATAATCATTGGAATGTCGGTGTTGCGCTATCAATGTATATGTGGTGGAAAGGTGATTCTTTTTTCATATGTATATTTGATAGTTAGATGCTTTTAAGATTAGGTTAGATGATATTAAGATTATGTATGGTTCTTAAAACTAATGCATATGGTACGTTCGTGACTCATAATCATATGGTATGTTTTGAACTCCTCAGCGAATGGACGCCTATGGTCTGACTAGGATAAGTTCTTAAACTCATATTATTGTGGGAAGTTACTGAACTTCTAAAGTGTGGTAAGTTTGATGAACTATACTGGGTATAGAAAACTTATGAGGTAAGAACTAAGAATTTTTGGTGTGGTGAACATTGATGGTGCTAAATAATAGTAGATTGATTAAGTAACGAAGCAGTGTAGTAAAAATTTAAGATGTTGGAGGAAAAATTGGATATTCTAAATCTTCTAGCTATGTTAGTTCTCTTTTCGAAATTTATTGACTTCGTGCTAATGTTTGCACTTCTAGTTTCTTGAAAAACATTGGATCAAATGATGGAACCAATGAGTTTTAAAAACAATACCGTTATTCATATGTCTATGCTAATTGTTTCGGCTAGACAAACATGATGTAAAAATATAATGCTGATATGATACTGATATGACAAATAAGGAAGTCATCAATGCAGTTGAACCTAGTGTTGGATGTGATCATAAGATCGTCAGCCCACTATAGTATGATGTAGCATGACAAAGTCATATAATGACTGAATCATCAATGTACTATCGAGATAGTACGATATCCTGACATCATAAAAAAAAGATTTTTAGTTTTCTTTAATTAAGAAAGATATGCCAATTGAATTGGCTAAAACTATTTCGATTGATGTTCGAGTTGTTATTAAAAGTCTAAGCTATTTGATTCGGCTAGACGATTATTGAAAAATGTTTATGAAATTCAAGCGTTCTTTGAGAAATTATGCCAAACCAAATTATTTTGGTGCGGATTCAGATATTGAGAAGCTGAGGTGAATAACCCTATAAAGGGGACATGTTATCGGAGACAATGGTTCCAAAAGTAACACATATAGTCTTTACGATGATAAGATGTACTACGTGTGTGCACGACGTAGTAGTGCGATAGGTTGATCACCTAGAGCACTGATGTAGAATGTTTACAGTCTGTGTGATTGTTAAACATTATAACTACTACCTGTGTGCACGACAGTATTTTTGGATTATTGATTCTTACGTAAGAAGGCACTACTCAATAATTGTTACAGTAATTACTGTTCAATATTTGATTTTATTGATTCAATAATTGCTACGTTGATATTTTATATTATCGTTATTTCAATAATTGTCACTGCGTAGTATTTCCCACTATCAGATCAATAATTCATATTATTTGCATAATATTATTAGATAGCATTATTGGCAATGTCTAAGGAAGTTATGTCTAGGAAAGGGGTTTGGTCACCTAATTGCGCGCCAATAAAGAGAAATCCTTATCAGAAAGCCCCCTCTTTCTTGGGAACGACCTGGTTGTCATTATTATGATTCTGTAATATTATTTGTGAATAATTAATTATTGATTTATATGATAAGGAAATATTTATTTTATATGGATATAAATGAAGGAATTAATCTTTGAGGAGTTTTATCGAAGATTTTGTCGAATGGAGGTATTAAAAATCATCCGTATGTGGATTTCAGTCATTTTCTGTTTGGAATTTGGAAAAACTTTCTTCTACAAAGTTGTAGAGAATTAAATTTCCTATGGAATGAACATAAAATTCGTATTTTTCTGATAAAAGGGCTATTTAGTATGAATTATTGAAGTTTTGAAAATAAATATTTTTATTAAAAACATGGGTGGGCCCCACTTTTGGTTGTTGTGGAATTTTCTTAATTTGGTGGGCCCCACGTGTGGTGTGCTGAGTTTGGTCAAGAGGTGTGCGTGATAATTTTTATTAAAATATTATTTTATTAAATTTTAGTCTACTTTGGCGTCCTGGCATTTACCTATAAATAGGGTGCTTAGTTATAATTGAAAATCAGACCAGAATCAGAAGTTTTCTCTCTCTATAGTATCGAGCGTATTTTTTTGAGTATTTAGATATCATGAGTGTTGTTATTCAGTGCAAGTTTCCTTCAATATTATATCCGATATTCCAGTTAAAAGTACTGTTCTTTTGAGGTAAGGGGTGTTATTTTTTTTCGTAAATGATGTTATTTCTTTCAATATCATTATACCGAAATATTGGTATGAATTCTATTGTGAAATTTTTACCTTTTTATATTGAGGTTACTATTCACATATATTGTTGGGTAAAATCTAGTTACGCACAATATGCAAGTATACGTGGTCAACAAGTAATAAAGTGTAAGTAGAGTATCGTTCGCACGAAGAATTGTTTAATAAAAATCACCAAGTATTAACCCGTAACCAACTCAATCTTATTTAAACGAATGAATTTCAAATTATATAATTAAACTACTATTAAATTCCACTAGTTAAATTAAGATTACGGAGATTTAAAATTATAACTTCACTTATTGCTTCATTTAAGTTAACACACTTCTCATCAATTATTCGATATCCTGCATTGTTAATCAAGAACACTAAAGCAGATAAAACCACCTCTCGATGCATAATACCCATACTTACTTAAATCCACAGATGATAGAATTAAGTAAGACACCCTAATTAACTAATCCACTATATCTTTATGTGAATTACAATTAAAAAGGATTTAAAGCACAAGTTCTCTATAATATTACATATGGCGTAATGACATATCTCTATCCTAAACATGAATCATGAATTACATCTATGCAGAAATCACAAACACATGTTATCATGATCAGATCTAAATCTATACTCCTCTTCCGATTTCATATAGATTATCACGGTAATTGATGACCAATCAATTAAACAATTAAGTCCAAATCACAATAGACAATCCTCACAATAGAACATAATAATTGATAACGAAGCATATTAAAATAAACTACACAATAAGATCCATTATAATCTCAAACAAAGAATTAGTTCATTGAATTAAAACTAGGAATCCACACTTGAATACACATTAAAAGATAAAAATAAGATTAGAGCGAAGAATAAATATGTTGTCAGCAAATCTCCATCTTCCTCAAGCTCCTGCTCGTTATCTTCAATGGTCTCCAAGTTGCTTCAATCTCCAAAACTAATAAGAACTAGGGTTTTTGGTCATAATCTAATGTAATCTAATTTAATGGAATCCTCTCTCTTCTCCTAATCCTTGTGATTCTCCTCTTTTTATATGCCTCATGTCTTTAAGTCCTCCTAGAAGTCCTTGAGTCAATCAGCTCAAACCAATCCTTCTTGAACTCAAATTATGACAAAAACTACTTTTTCTGCGCGTACCCCAGCCCTGATAGGGTTTTTCTATTGGCTAGGCCCACCCCGACGGGCTATGCTACTATTTTTGCCTTAGTACACACTTACGTGAGGTTTTTTTGTATAATGCCCATACGGTGGGGTCCTTTTGAATTTTTTTGCTCTGGCGTCCTTTGGGAAAATGGCCATAACTTCTTCTTATGAACTCCGATTTCGATGATTCAAGATGTTTCGAAAAGAGGAGACGTAGATCTACAACTTTAATTCTTTAAGTGTTTCGAAATAAGGTCTGGAGTAATGCTGAAATTGGCTCTTAAGTGTCTATTTTGTATATGGCAAGCCGAAAATACGAATCTATAAACCCCAAACGATGATCCAAGTAAATTTTGTCCTAATTCCTACAAAACAACATAAAACATGCATAAATAGACACAAACACTTCAAAACTTCCAAAAGATTAAGCTCAAATGCACTCAATTAATGGGTATAAAACCCACTCATCATATACGGCACTAATCACGTATACGATACTATTCACAAGTACTATTCATGAAGTATGATTTTTTTTTGTGAAATTTCAACCTTTTTGTGTCAGGGTTACTATTCACGTATACGATACTATTCACGGATACAACATTATTCACAGAAAAATTAATATTTTCTTTTCTTTGTCCAAGTTGTCTATTATGGTTACTATCTTTGATTATATCCATTTTTTGATCTTTATTCTTGAATTTTGCTCTATAATTGATTATTATGGAGTATTTTTAAACTTGGATGAACCAAAGTACAAATCCCTAATCTTTATCCTTTTATCTCACTAGATTCATTTTCTTTAAGATATTTTTCATCATCCTCAGTCTTAAATGGTGATACTTGATGAATATCTTTGTCCTGTAGTGCAAAGATGAATGATTACCTGATATATATGTTTGGCCCATAGTGCAAAGATGGACAGGTGTTGAGATGAACATGACCAACTGGTGATACAAATGAATATTTTTGGCTCGTAAAGAAAACATGAATATTTGGTTCAAGGTGTATATTGATTGATGTTACAGGGATAAAATATTGATGATGGACTTTTAAATCAAAGAAGATAGTAGATTTCATTCTCTACTTAACTCTTCTAATGAATTGTTAATTTCGCTGCGAATATTGATCTAAAACTTGTTGACCATTATATTTTATCTGATTTGTTGAAGGCTAGCGATAATTTGGTGTTCATTATCTTAGTCATAATATTTTTTACTGGGCTAGTTGAGCTCACCCTTTTTCTTTTTGTTCCATTTTTCTTCTCAGGAAGCGAGAATATAGCGAAAACTAGTTGGGGTGTGGAGTGATGTTTCCATACAGTTGTTTTAACAGTCCTCACTATTGTGTAAAATAGTGTATGAATAACTATAATGAGGACTTATTTGAGTTTGGATATTGTCTAGAAGACAATATTTGTATTTAAACTCACAACATATATGTTGTTGTATTTTGCACGACAATTGAAATAATGAAGTTTGTAGTTGTTTCTGTACCATGTATGTGGCAATTCAGAATGGGTTGTGTGGACCTATTTTGGGGGTGTCATAGTTGGTATCAGAGCCATAAGTAAAGAGCCCCGAGCCTCTATCTGGTGACTTCATGTTGATGGGGGATGCACCGAAGCCAGACTCTCCGTAGGGGACGCCGTTCTGTGGTGACAAACTGATAGGTATCAATGTGAGGTGTTGTCCACGATTGGGACATGAGTCATAGTTGGTATCAGAGCTTAGGGATATGGTCTCTGGCGGAGATCGGGGAATAGAACTAGGAGGGGAGAGATGAGTAAATCCTTCGCTAGTGTGTCCTACCTAAGCTTATTTGTGTTTAATTGGTCGATCAGAATATAGGGATAATTTGTGGCATGTCAATTAACCATTATTTTATGGCGGTATTTGAGAATGGCATCTGAAAATGTTGAGATAAGCAATGGAGTGAATAAGACCGTGGAGACACCTTTAGTCACCAACCAGGAGAACGTGCAACAGGACGACAATGTTCTTCCTGTAAATAACACCACCGATCAAACGATGAATGATGGGATGTTTAGAAGCTTTTTGTTGTTCATGCAAAATCAGACGAGGGAGACTCGTGTACAAAATATGGGTGGAAATAATAGCAACGCGCGGCTTGTCACAGCCAAGTAGTTCATAGAGTAGGGACCACCAAAATTTTTGGGAAAGCCGGATCCGATCAAGGCGGAAACGTGGGTTCGTTCGCCACCTTTTTGTTCCGTGGTGAGGCAGATTACTGGTGGGAATCTGTGAAGCGTACCCAGCCAGCTGCACTCAATATATCTTGGGAAACGATTTAGAAACTGTTCAATGACAAGTACTTTCCTGAAAGTATTCGTCATATGAAGGAGGTAGAGTTTATTAGACTAGAATAGAACAACATGACTGTGTCCCAGTACGAGGCTAAGTTCGCAGAGTTATCCAGGTTTGCACCTCATTTGGTAGAGAATGAGGAACGTATAACGCGAATGTTTCTGCGAGGTTTGAAACCCGAAATACGTTAATACCTCATTTCTCACAAATTATGTTTTTTTTCAGATGTAGTGAATAGAGCTCAGCTATTGTAGCGGGATTATGAGTCAGCTCAACCAAAAGATAACGACTAACAACACGATAATAATCGTACCGGTGGCAATGGTCATCGGAACAATGATAATCATCGTGGAGGAAATTATCATGCCAGAAATGGTAACCACTTCGGTGGTAATCATATACAAGATAATAGAAGAAATGATTCAAGTGAAAATTTCAAGAAGAGAAGATTTAACGATAATGGGAAGACATCGGCAGCAACACTAGCACCATCAATAAATTCTAGGGGAGGAGAAAGACCACTAGTTAGATGCTACAGATGCGGAGAGGAGGGACACATAAGTCCAAACTGTTCATAGCCTTCCAAGTTATGTTTTAGTTATGGAAAAGACGGTCACATAGCTCGATTTTGTCCTATAGCGAAATCAAGTCCAGCTGGAACGGTGGCACCGAAGGCGGATACGGACAAAAGAAAGTCGGTAGTTTAAGGGAGATCATTTTTTGTGACGAGGAACCGAACGAAGTTATCACGGGTAAGTTAATTATAAACTCTTGTGAAGTTTATACCTTATTAGATACCGATTCTACCCATTCTTTTATCTCTCATGCTTGTGCTCAACGTTTGAACTTGACCCCTGAGAAATTAGACTTCGACTTATCTGTTTAAACTTCATTAGGAGAAACTTTCATTACATCCACTGTTTATAAATCTTGCTTGATCCAAGTTGACACCATCACATTACCTGTTGATATTATCTCTTTAAAGATACTTGCATTTGATGTGATTTTAGGGATTGATTGGTTAACTACTCATCATTTCAAAATTGATTGTTTTTGTAAGGTTTTTAGTTTTCATATTTCTAACCAACATGTTATGCGAATTCAAGTAACCAGACCACTAAAGTCAATCACTGTCATATCAAGCCATAAAGCCATTCATTTATTGAAAATCCGATGTCAAACTTTCTTAGCCCATGTCATGGATTTAAACAAAAATACGTCAGATTTGAATAATATTTCTATTGTTAATGAATTTCCTGACGTATTTCCTGAAGAACTTCCTGGCCTACCCCAAGAGCGTGAAATCGAATTTTGTATCGACCTTGAACCCGATACAAAACCCTCAAATATTTCTTCACCTAGAATGAACGTAACATGTGCCAAAGACTTTGGCTCGAGCTGATTGAAAGATTATGATTATACCATTCAATACCATCCTGGAAAAGCAAACGTGGTAGCAAACGTATTGAGTAGAAGATCATATGCAGTTACGAGTGTGATGTTTTTGACACGAAGACCCATTTTGTATAACTTACAAATGATGGAGATAGAGTTAAAGACTATAGAGACCCACGTGAAGATGATGAATATACGAGTAGAACCGACTTTAATCGATAAAGTTAAGGATGTTCAAGCTACAGACCCGAAGCTGATGAATATGAAGACGAAAGTACAAGAATGTGTTATTTTAGAAGAAAGAATCGACGAAGAGAGGTATCTCGACCCTCGATTTTATTGGTCTATTTAAAATTCTCGATCGAGAAGGAACGGTGGCCTATAAACTCGCTTTACCGCCATGTATATCGCGTGTTCATAATGTTTTTCACGTATCGATGTTACGTAAATTTGTGGATGACCCGAACCATATTAGTGAATTAGAACCAGACGAGATAGCCGAATATTTAACTTACGAGGAGGTACCAGTCAAGATCTTGGATATGGATGAGCATGTCCTACACACAAAGGTTATACCACAAGTCAAAGTTTTGTGGAGGAACCATCAATTTCGTGGATGAAATTTCATAAGGAGGGGAGGTTGTAAGACCCCAACTTTTTATAAATAAAATTGAATTTCTTCTAATTATTATTTTGAATAATAAGGTGTTAATTTGATATAATGCTTTGGTTATGGGTGAAATGTGCAAATTTTGTAAAATAAGAAAGTGGTTGTAAAATATTTATTTTGTTAGGGAATATTCGTTTGTTCGTGAAATATTCTTGCTGTAGGGGAATATTCGTACGATGACGCAGCCATTTGTGGGCCCCATAACAGAAAACTATCGGATGAAGAAAATAACAAGTATAAGTTTTTTTTATAAATAGCGGCGTAGTTGTTACCGTTAACACTGTTGGAATATCCGGTGGTTAAAGTATAGTAATACGTGTGGTTGTCAATAGCACATGGTATTGCACAATATTTTTGGATTCACTTCACGATTTTGGGTTAGTTTGCAGAAAGCTATGGGCACAGATTTATGATTTAGCTCGGCATATCATCCTCAGACGGACGGACAGTCAGAGAGGACTATTCAAACTCTTAAAGATCTATTAAGACTCTGTGTCCTTGATTTCAAGGGAAGTTGGGACAAGTTCTTACCATTGGTGGAGTTTTCCTACAACAACAGTTATCAAGCAAGTATTGACATGGCTCCATTTGAAGCGTTGTATGGAAGGAAGTGTCGTTCTCCAGTATGCTGGGATGAGGTGGGTGAAGCAACGTTGTTGGGACCGGAGTTGGTACGTATGACTACGGGAAAGATTCAAACGATCTGACAACGTATAAAAACCTCACAAGATCGACAAAAGAGTTATACTGATCTTCATCGAAAAGACGTGGAATTTGATATAGGAGATCATGTGTTATTACGAGTTGCTCCGTGGAAAGGAGTTACGAGATTTGGAAATAGAGGAAAGCTCAATCCTCGATTCATCGGCCCATTTTTAATCCTCGATCGAGTAGGAACTGTGGCCTATAGACTCACTTTATCGCCAAGTATGTCTCGTGTTCATAACGTTTTTCACATATCCATGTTACGTAAATATGTGAAAGACCCGAACCACATTATTGAGTTAGAACCGGACGAAATAGCGGATGATTTGACGTATGAAGAGGTTCCAGTTCAAATCTTGGATAAGAAGGAACATATTCTACGCTCCAAGGTTATACCTCAAGTCAAAGATTTGTGGAGAAACCACGATGTTGAGGAAATGACTTGGGAGTTAGAATCTGAAATGAAATCAAGGTATCCTTACCTCTTCGACATACCAGGTACGTACCCTAATTTCGAGGGCGAAATTTCATAAGAAGGGGAGGTTGTAAGACCCCAACTTTTTGAATAAAGATGAATTTTTCTATAATTATCATTTTTGAATATTATGGAATGAATTTAATATAATGTTATAGTTGTGGGTAATATTTATAAATTTTGCAAAGTACGCAAGTTGTTATATAATATTCGATTGGTCGGGGAATATTCATTTTAACAGGGAATATTCGTACACCGGAAAAATCTTTGGTGGACCCCACAACGGAATTATTGTCGGATTGAGAAAACGACAAAAATACTTTATGAAAATAACGACGGAAGTTTTACAATTAATCTTGTTGAACCACTTTCAGTAGTAAAAGTACACGAAGAATGGCGTGGTTGAATAATAGTAGCACCGGTATTGATTATTGATGCTTTACGAGAGAGAAGTCACCAATTTTGCTTATTTTGTTGGACCTCACTTACCCATTTTTCAAAACTATTGGTAGAAGTTGTTTGATTTTTTATATATATATATATATATATATATATATATATATATATATATATATATATATAAATATATATATATATATATATAATATGTCACATGTTTTAAAATGGTGGTGGGGGGGCGTTTCATAGAAAGCAAAGAAAATGGAATTGGATTATCTGGTGGGAGAGTGCATTATTGAGACTATTATATATATTTATATATTAACTTTTGTTAAATTTTATTTTATATATATATATATATATATGTTAACTTTGTTATATATATATATATATATATATATATATATAAAGAGAGAGAGAGATTGAATTGATATTGGATTCACGGGATGAATCATGTGATTTTTTTAAAAAAAACACATGTTATATATATATATATATATATATATTATATCTTATTTAAAAGATTTTTCTTTAATTATGGACCGTCCGATTAAAGTAAATCAATCTCGATCGTTCATGAGTTAGTTACTATGCAGTCCATTTTTCTATAAATAGAAGCTCATTCCTTCATTATTTCTTACGAATTCACTGAAACTCTAGAGAGAGAAATTATAAAGAAACTATAGAAAAGTATTCTGCTACTTCCCTACTCTTATATTCAGTTTAGTTTACGGTAAGGGATATTATTCTTTTGTATTCATGAAGAGAACTTATGTTATTCTATTCTTTATTATTCTGCTGGAATAACCAGTATACGCGGACTACCCTATACTTGGTGACATTCTTCTATGGTTCCGTCTTTATTATTATTCTGTTGGAATATCCTGTCATGCATGCGTTTACGGGGACGGTTAAAATCTTTATTATTATTATGTTGGAATATCCATGCTCATGCATGCGTTTTTACGCTTTGGGACTGGTTAAAATCTTTATTATTTTTCTATTGAAACATCTTGTCTGTGTGTTTTACGCCTAACCTAGTTCCGTTACTTATTATTCTGTTGGAATAACCTGTCTATGCAAAGTACCGCATGTATGGTGATTTCTTTTGTTATTCCATTCTTGATTATACTCAGTTGGTTAAAACTTTGACTTCTATACTCCATGAAATTAGTGGAATATCCATGATATTTGCGTTTCAACCAGTATCTTTTCATGAAAATATTCTTCTAAGCATTCTTGAATTTTACTCTACAAAGCAATATCATGTTGACAATTTGGACGTTATTAGTTCCTAGATAAATTAATTCTTGAACTTGTTTTATTGAATTCTTATATCATTGTCATCATCCTCATGTTTATATTATGTTGAAAGTCATCAGACATTGTTTAGTGCATAGATGGACTTGGTATGATTATGACCAGGGATTATTCGGTGTAATCATGACCGTAATGTTATAAATGATGTGGTAAAAGTTATCATTGGCCCGTAGTGCATTGATGGACAGTTGTTGGCATGATCATGACCATTAATGAATACACAAATATTCTTGGCCCGTAGTGCATGGATAATTGTGGTCGTGATACTAAAGAATATCCTTGGTCGTAGTGCAGGGGTGATTCGATGATGTGGATTATTTATTAAGCTGAGTCCCAGCGATAAAAGTGATGAAAAACCTTTTAAATCATAAAAGATAGTAGATTTTATTCTCTACTTGACTCTTTTAATGGATTGCTTATTCATTGCAGATTAAACTTGATGTTGTTATATTTTATCGGTTTTTAACACTTTGTTGAAAGGCTAACGATAATTTATTCTCGCATTATCTTAGTCATAATATTTCTTCTATTGGGCTAGTTGAGCTCACCATTTCTTTCTTTGTTCTCTTTGAAATGAGAACATAGCGAGGACTAGTCGGGGAATGGAGTGACGGTCCAGGAGGATAGCATTAGTAGTCCTCACTATTACGTGAAATAGTGTGTTAATAATTGTAATGAGGACTCCTTTTGAGTTTGTATAATCTCTATTAGACAATAATTATATTCAAACTCACAGATTATGTTTTGTCGTATTATATTATACAGAGGTTGTATTAGTAAGTTATATTTGAATTTTGTACCATGTATCTGACGACCCAAGATGGGTGATGTATACCTAATTTTGGGGGCGCACAAAATACGCTGCCAAATTCAACGAGTTGGCTAGATTTGCACCTCATCAGGTGGACATAGAGGCGAGAAAGGCGAGAAGATTAGAGAACGGACTAAAGCCGGGGATATTCAACAAGGTAGCGGTATTGCAGATTAATACATTCACGGCTTTGATGGAGAAAGCGTTAATTGCTGAAGGAGGGAGCGAAGCTGCGTCTCAATTTCATCAAGAGAAGAAGAAGAAGACAAATTATGGTGGAAGCAGTGGTGGTAGTAATCCGAATAAGAGGAAGTGGAGTGAGAATACCCAATCAGGAGACAAGACAGAAGATTATAGGAAAGGGAGGGAACCATGTGTAACTTGTGGGAAGAACCATGCAGGTGTTTGTCTGAAGAAGAAAGGAGTCTACTACAACTGCGGGCAAGAGGGGCACATGTCGCCCAATTGCCCCAATCCGAAGAAAATTCAAGGTTGTTTTGCATGCGGATCGACTGATCATTTGGTCCAGAACTGTCTGAAGAAGAATACGGAGAAGAAAAGTGTCAATAAGGGACCCAGTAGCGGAACCTTGGCAATTCGAGGACCTACACAGCCAGGGAGACCAACAACCTGTACATTCAACATGACGACGCAAGATGCAATGGCTACTCAGGAGGTGGCAGCAGGTAATGATTTCGTTTAGAAATTTAATTACGCGAGTAATATGAGTTAGATATTTTTGTGAACTGTTTTCTTTTAAAGATTCAAGTCACAGGTTAGAATTTGAAACACAAATGAATATTGTGTTGATAAAAATGAATTGATGATACAACTTTAAAAGATTGTAGAGAATAAGAAAGCGGTAATTCCAAGGACAGAATCCTTTTAAGGAGGGGTGAATGTGATAACCCGAGATTTCGAATAATTAAAATTTTACGAATAATTTTTTTTTTATTAATATTAATATTAATTATGAATATTGTGTTGTGTAACTGTGATACGAGTTTGGAGAATGAGTCAATTTGTGTATTGACTAATAAAATTAGAGTAGAGTTGTGCTTAACAACTTTCAAAACCCTAACCCTAATTTCTGGATAGGGATTCGGAAGAAAATATAATTAAAATAATTATATTGATGAAAATGTGTTTGTACTGTATGTTGATAATGATCAATGATTGATCGGATAAGGTTTAAAATTAATAAACCCTAATAAGAGATTAGAAACCCTAATCTGATCAGGATTAGAAATCCTAACGCATAGTTAGAAACCCTAATCGAAAGCCGGGAAATCCTAATTTCATATTCGGGATTTCTAAACCCTAATTAGGCAACCCTAATCCTAATTTGGAAGGCCTAATATATTTATTAAACACTAATGTGATTAGGAAACCCTAATTGTAATTTGGAAATTTTATATTTTCTAATTAAAACCTTAATTTTAAATTCGGAAAATCCTAAACCCTAATTAGGAAACCCTAATTAGGAAACCCTAATCCTAATTGACAAGCCAAAGTGTTTATTAAACCTAAATATGATTAGAAAACCCTAATTATATTTTAGTATCTTAATTTTCTATTTTACAAATCCTAATTGTAATTTAAAAATTTTTATTTTCTAAGTTGAACCCTAATTTAGAAAATCCCAGAAAGCTAATGTTTTAGAACCTAAGTGCTAAAAACCTTAGGGTTAGACCCTAAGGGTTAAACCCTAAGGGTTAAACCCTAAGGGTTTGGAGAATGACTAGTTTGCCATTAAAAATATATGGAGAATGACCAAAATGCCCTTTTGTATATTTTAGTAAGCTAACTTGTAAAAATTGCAAAACCTTTAGTTGGTGAACTACTAACTTGACTTTGTGGTACAAAATCACTAGCCAAATTCGTTCATAACTTCAGATCTAACAACTCTTGTCATTATATAAGAGAATTGGAGAGAGAAAATTCACAAAACTTAGTCAATTTCAACCTAACTCTCACCAAACCCATTTTTTCTCTCAACCTCCAAAATTATCAAGTTCCTCAGTCACATAAACAATCCCTAGCAACCATAATATCAGATTGAAAAGGAAGAATCAAAGCCTTGCATTAGAAAGGTATAAACCCTAAGTCCCTACTTGATCTTGTATGCTTGGTCAAAAGTTATGTTTATGTGTTTGGATCTTTGCTAGATAAAGTTTTTCAGTGATCTATTTTGATCCATGATGGATCCATAATATCAAAATGGGTAAAAAGTGATTTTTCCAAAATCTGTTCCTGAGCTCTAAAGTTGTTTGACAAGCAAATGTCAATTGGCTTAGATCTTCATGTATTCATGTTATGAGTTGTTTTAAATATTTAACATGTAGCCTGACATATTGTAATTGAATTGGAAGTGGTATTACAGTTAGTTGATGTCTAGATTTGAAGTTATTCATGGTCAAAACCCGTTGGTAGGCTTGGTTATTGTAAGCATAACCATGAACTTCTCAGGTAACCCAGAAAGTGTTAAAGAGCGTCTGACAAGCTTTTGTAGTGTCCGGATTTGTCAGTGTTTACGAATTTTGTTGTTGTTGTTGTAATACATGTGTAGCCTGGTATCCTGAATATAGATTTATAACTTTATATCGTATATTTGATCAACAGAATGAGTGTAATATTTGGTCAAAGTAGGCCAATCGGCCATGACTTCACTTTCTGGGAATTCCCAGAAAATTTATGAACTTAGTTTCTGACAACGTTTGACTGGATTAAATCTGGCTATTGTGTTGTTTTTTATCTGATCTGTTGTTTCGTGCTTGTTCCTTGACACAAGTAGTATGTAATGGAACCATTGTATTACATGAATCATGAACGGATCTTATAGAAAAATTAATTGGAAAGTGGTCACTCAGAATGCTGGGTTTCTGGGTAATTCCAGAAACTGTCTGACAATGAATTTGAAGGCATAGATCATCTTGCTGTGTTATTGTTTGATCAAAGTGTGAGTTGGATATTGTAGAGTTACATTTTCACTACACGATTGAAGATTTAACGGCAAAACTATGTTTTTCACCACTAAACTTGGCACGTTTTACTTAATACACCATTGAACTTTTAATTGTTTGGATTACCCCATTAAACTAATTAAAAGTTTTTAATTGGATCATTCTGTTAACTGTTCCTCAATTCTGTTAGTATCAACGTTAGATGTTGCCTACGTGGCTTTTTTAAAAAAAAATGAAAGATGACTCAGCTTCTGTTAACCAATCCAAGGTGGATTACGCTGCAAAAGAAAAGTATTATCTAACCAAATCAAACGAAGTCTAAGTCATTTTTCACAGAGAGAGCGAGCGAGCGATAATGTGAAGAAGGCGATTGCTACAAACTAGGGTTCCAAACTACTCGAAGTTCACAAAGAGAGAGAGATAGAGAGCGAGCGAGCGAGCGAAGAAGACGATTGCTACAAACTAGGGTTCCAAACAAGTCGATCGTGATTTATTGCTGCAAAATGGGTGGAAAATAACCCTAATTTCTGGTGATACTCCTCTTCGCCTCAATCGATTTCTTCATTCGTTTAATCGCAAACTAGGGTTCCAACTCGGTCTCTCATGATTAAGGAGATTGATTCGGCCAAAATCAAAGGGTAAAATTAGGGGGTTGTTAATGGCATCTTCACATAGTAGATCCTCATCGGTAATTAAAAAGAGGGTAGAATGTTTCTGTGGTGTATCTGCATCTATTTGTGTCTCCACAAAGAACAAATCAAAGGGACGAAGATTCTATGGATGTCGATTTTACCCAGTAAGTACATAAATTCATATTCATATTTGATTCTTCATTTACATGAAAAAATAAGCATGTTGTTTGTGACTATGACTGTTAAAGGGTGTGAGGGTATTCACAAATGATTCTTAAGCACCATAATTGTGTCTTAATATTATTATTGTAATTTATATTGGATTTAAGTTGCTTGAAATTTTTGGTCTTTTGCAGGATGTTAATAAATATTGTGGATTTTTCCAATGGTTGGACATAAGTTCCCAAAATGAAGGTCATGATAGTGGTTGCAGTGAAATGGGTTCTGTTTCAATGAATAAAGATGGACTCGATTTGCTGAGGAACAAACAAGAAAGTTGAAAGAGAAGTTGAATAATTTGAAAATGGAGGCCTTAAAATTGGAGTTGGAAACTGTTAGACTAAGAGAGTCAAATAAGAAATTACAACTGTATGTGATATTGTCATGGATGGTGACTTGTATTGTACTAAGTTATGTATTCATGGAATTTTAAGCATTCAAAGTTATGTCATGAAGTTATGGATTCAATTTATGTATGCCCTGTTAATGCAATGTAATGTCTATTGTTGTTCAACAAATGGCATTTTGTGTTGTACTAAGTTATGTAATGAAGT
The DNA here is from genome assembly GCA_020205605.1 of Panax ginseng. Taxonomy (NCBI): domain Eukaryota; kingdom Viridiplantae; phylum Streptophyta; class Magnoliopsida; order Apiales; family Araliaceae; genus Panax; species Panax ginseng. The sequence continues at coordinate 32,374,138 of CM035127.1, read as the reverse complement.
TATGAATTCATTTTATGAAGTTATGGATCCATTTTATGTAGTGTCTAGTATAATGCACTGGACACGTAATGACTAGGTTGCCTTTTGTTGATCAAATGTCCAAATGGCATCCAAACTGTCAATGCCTGTCTTGCAACACCAAATCAAACCATTGCATATTAAAGTAAGCTTTGAAACCAATCAGTATAAAACTGCCAATAAAATTCACTGCCAAACCATTGCATATAAAACTACCAAAATAATTACATACCAAACCTGGTCATATATATAAACTGACCTGACCTGTTACATACCAAACCTGGTCATATAAATAAAGCGCGATACCATTACATCGGTCCAAAAAATATCAAGCTATGATTAAAACCATGACAAAAGTATTCAAATCAGTCCTAAAAATATACAAACACTGCAGTTAACAGCTCAAAAAGATAATAAACATTCATTGTTCTAATTGTTCTAAAATAACCCCAAAAAGTCTGTAAAACTAAAACAAATCCATATGGAAGAGCCTTCATTGTCCCCCATCTGCAGCAGTGCTATAGCCAGACTGTGTTCCAGTCTTGTCCCCAACTGTACCACCTTGTTTCCTTTTAACCTATAAAACAGTTGCAGGATGTTAGTATGTACATTTCATAATTGAAGGAAACATATAAAGGCAGTGTAAACTTAAAAATTAAATAACTCACACTAAGCTTTGGCCTTTTGGTAGTATGTTGTGCTTCTGGAACATGTTGTGCTTGGGTAGGTGTGTTCTTACAACTTGCTTTATTATGTCCATATTGCTTGCATTTGGAACACATCATTGGAGTCCCTTTCTTTGAAATTTCACCAGTATGCTTTTGTTCTTTAGTTGGATCTTTCCTTCTACATCTCTTTGGCCTTCCAGCCAATCTTTTAGTCAATGGAGGCAACAGGACTGGTAAATCAATGGTAGGCCAACCATCGCTACCACTCATGGGCTTTAATAGGTGGTTATATGACTTAAGATACGTTTCAATGTAGTAACAAGGGTCCACAAAATCCTCAACAGGCCTCTCTTGATGAAGTATCCCAGTGACACCATGATGGCAAGGTATTCCAGATAATTGTCGTACCCCACAAGAGCATGTTTTTTTCACTATATCCACCACATATTTACCTGACCTGTCACTCACCTCATACATATGCCCCCCATCCTAATGGTGATCATAGTACCTTGTCAGTTCAATTGACCTATTCACTTTAGTTAGCATCCTAGGACATAATTTTCCATCTCTTTTTAGCATCTGATCTCTCTTTATATGGATTCTATCCATTACCTGGATTTTGATACCTTCAAACATTGTTAAGATGGGTTTATACCTAGCCTCTAGGATCCAACTGTTAAAACACTCTGACATATTGTTTGTCACTACATCACATTTGGTGGTGGTATCAAAGTAAGCCTTACTCCAAAGCTTAGGAGGGATACCTATCAAGGCAGTATGTGCATCCTTTGATTCCTTCCTGATGTCCTTCATTGCCTTTCGAAAATCTGGTGGATTGTTGGCCTTTGATGCCTTCCAGAACATCACCTTCAAAGCTGCCCCAGGGAACTTTTTCCTCCAATTTGCATATATGTGTCTTGCACAACATCTGTGCTCTGGTTGGGGTAGTAACTCCTGAATAGCAGGCACCAAACCCTATGCAATAAGCAGGATTGTTAGTATAATGATACATAAGCAGGATTATTAAATTGCAAATTATTGTAGATGAAATAATTGTTAACTGCACCTTTTGTTGATCAGTAATTAATGTCAATCCACGGCCTTGTTCTAATCTAACATCATTGCATAACAAAGTTAAAAACCAACTCCAACTGTCTTTATTTTCACTTTCCACCACAGCCCAAGCTATTGGGAACATCTGGTTGTTAGCATCTCTACCTATTGCAGTTAACAGCTCCCCTCTACAATATGTCTTTATAAAACAACCATCAAGCCCAATAATAAGCCTGCAGCCCTCCAACCAGTTCTTTTTCACAGCTTCAAAACAAATATACATCCTTTGAAACCTTTTTGGAGTGCCCTGATCAGTCCTAATTTGAACAGTGCTACCTGGATTGGTATTTAGTATCTCTTGTCCATAGTCCCAAACACCCTCATAATGCTCTGCCAGTGTTTTCTCTATCTCAGATAAGGCCAATTTTTTAACTTGCAAACACTGTGCAATAGAAGATTTCAGTCCATACCTTAGCTTTATTGCCTCTTGTAATTCCCTCAACTTGATCCTTGGCTTTGTTCTAATTGTCCCTCCAAACTTATCAACAAACCACCTCCATCTAATAATCTTTATCTTGTTGGCCCTAATACAACATTGGGACTTAGTAGGGTAAGCCTTAATTTGAAACCATTTTTCCTAGGAACATAGCTTGCCCAAAGCATCCATGGACATCCTGCTGCACACTTAGCTTGAACTCTGGTAGCTTCATTAAGTTTAAACCAGATTCCTTTCCCTTTCCCCACTGCATAATTTTGTATTGCTTCCCTTAGTTGGTCAACCCCAGTGAAAGTCATGTACAACTCAAATTCAACATCTTTGATTGTTGTGTTTGGATTATACACAAGAACAACTCTCTTTCGTTTAATCCTTGGCTCTTCACCTTCCCACTCACTATCACTGCTTGAAGGAGGAGTTACAGGAACTTCAAAGTCAGAATCTTCATATATTTCCTCCCATGGTTTCATGCCCCTTGTACCAAATTTGGTGCTGACCTCATCATCAGATGAGAAAGTAGGCTCCACATTATCTTTATCAACAATTTTCTTCTTCAAGTTAGGTGTGTTGAGTCCTGCCCTTTTCTTTATCCGAACTTTTTTCTGAGGTGTCACATGATTATTTGATGCCTTGATAACATGTACCAAGCTAGAAGCTTGAGTCCTTGTAGGTTCAAGTACTTCATCATCCAATTGAACTTCATCTTCCAACTGAACTTCACACAAAACTTCCAACTCTTTAATCTTTGATTTTATTATCTCTTCCTTATGCAGCCTAGCATTGATCAACTCCTCATTCCCATCATCATCACTTTCTTCACTGCAGTCAGTATCTCTCTCTTCATCTGTAGATTCATCATCATCTCCATTTGGTGCATCAACTTGCACATCAACCACATCAACTTCCTTCTGCAGAAGCTGCTCAACTTCTATCTCAAATGGTAAAAGTTCATCAGTAGAGTGGTCACAATATAGATCAACTAGACCAGTTCGTTCACCCTCCTCAACTAGTAACCTAATACTATGGTCATCATGTATCAACTCTAAACCATAACGAATATCCAAGTTCCCAACTTTGAAATACACTGCAGTATTCTTCTTGTAACCATACTTCTTCGGTAAGTTGTATATTTTGTCAACATTCAGCCAGTCACCATCAACGTCATGAAGCAATTCTACAAAACCTCCTCCATAGTGGTATATTGGTTCTTCAGTGAACCTACCACCATGATTAAACTCCACAGAAAACAAACTCATGCTGCAAAAGGTACATGGCACAACATTAGATAATAAACATTGTAAAATTGAACAAACAGTGGAAGAAATTTACATATAAACCCAAATCATGGAACAATCATGTACCAAAACTGATTCATAACTTAAACCCAAATCACCATATAAACCCAACTCAGAGAATAATCAGTGGAAGAAGAAAAATCTTAATATTTACATCAGTCCAGAAAAAAACATCTAAATATTTACATTTAAACCCAAATCGATATATAAACCGAAATCGAAAACCAATCAGTGGAAAAAACATCATCATTTTGAATATTATTACATTTAAACACAAATTGAACAATAATCAGTAGCAAACCACTCTAACTCAGATATTTGCAGAAGAATCTCGACAAAGAAAAAAAAATCACAAAAACCCATACATTCCTTCGTCTTCGCCAGAGATTTGCATGCAAAACCCTAGCAGATCAAATTGCCCCTTCTTCCTCACTCGTTCTCTCTCTCTCTGTGTGTGTGTGTGAACTTCGACTAGTTTGGAACCCTAGTTTGTAGCAATCGTCTTCTTCGCTCTCTCTCTCTCTCTCTCTCTCTCTCTCTCTGTGAACTTCGAGTAGTTTGGAACCCTAGTTTGTAGCAATCGCATTCTTCACATTATCACTCGCTCGCTCTCTCTGTGAAAAATGACTCAGACTTCGTTTGATTTGGTTAGATAGTCCTTTTCTTTTGCCGCGTAATCCACCTTGGATTGGTCAACAGAAGCTGAGTCATCTTTCTTTTTTTTTTTAAAAAGCCACGTAGGCAACACCTAACGTTAATACTAACAAAATTGAGGAATAGTTAACAGAATGATCCAATTAAAAACTTTTAATTAGTTTAATGGGGTAATCCAAACAATTAAAAGTTCAATGGTGTATTAAGTAAAATATGCCAAGTTTAGTGGTGAAAATATAGTTTTGCCAAGATTTAACCTAGCCAGAACAAGATTATATTCGATTTTATGATTGGTCAAACAGGGCAGCCTGATAACGAAGCTGTCAGTGTTCTTGAGCTCAAGAACACCAACAGCGACGCTTTGTGTCGCTAAAGAGCTTTAGCGACGGTTTTATTTATTTTATTTTCTGAATATTCCAGAAATTATTTAAAAATAGAAATAAATTCTAAAAATTTCCAAAAATGGTTTTAAAAATTAGTTTAAATTATGAAAAATAATTTATGAACAATTGGAATATTTTTCTTTAATATTTATAATTATTTAAATATTAAAAGTATTTAATTTATTTAATTAGTGTATTAAATAAATTAGAGAAAGTGATTTTAATTATATAAAAATCATTTTAAATAAGAATAATGTATTTAATAATATTTTGAGTTATAAAATGTGACTTTTAATATTTTTGGAGAATTTTATTAATAATTTAATGTTAATGATATTAGATTTAATTAATTATTAAATTAAATAAATAAGTTAAAAATGATTTTATGGATTTAAAAATCATTTTAAATAAGAATAAAATGTTAGAAAATATTTTGAATTATAAAATATAATTTTCAATATTTTTGGAGAATTCTCATTAATAAATTAATTTTAATTATATTAGATTTATTTAATTATTATATTAAATAAATTAGTTAAAAATAATTTTATTAATTTAAAAATTATTTAAAAATGAATTAAAAATATTTTAAGTGATAATTAATTACTTTTAATATTTGGATGATAATTTCATTAATATTTAAATATTAATGGTGATGATTTAAAATGATTTTAATTATTGTAAAAATCATTTAAGTAGAATATTAATGATTTAAAAATATTTTAAGTTATTAATAATAACTTTAATATTTTGACAAGTATGTTATTAATATTTTTATATTATTAAATATTAATAATGATAAGATTATTTGATAATTAAATTATTTAAAAATGATTTAACTGTTTGAAAAATTATTATAAATTATAATAATTGTTTATAAATTGTTAAAAGCTTCCGAAAAATATTATTAATGATAACTGACATATCTAAATTAATATTGAAGCTTAGAAACCGAATTTAATTGACAATAACTGTGTTAATTGTCGGATAAGGTGACTAGAACACCGAGAATGGACCGAAGTCCAACCAGACCAAAATAGTTAGACTTGATAAGTGTTTATATAGGTTATAAACACTAATGTGGCTATGTGGTAATGTGTCTAGTAGAAGTTTGACTGTAAAATACAGTGTTACGTGTTATAAATGATTGTGTTAATTGTGAGACAGAGCATTTGTTGAATATAGGTCTTCTTAACGCAGATTAATTATATTGTGTAAATTTTGTAATCAACGCGGAAGGCAAGTTTCCTAACTCAACCTTGAGTTATATTCATTCAATTATTATAATGGTTAATTATTGCTAATTATACCATGTCCAGGGAATTTATTGTTGATTATTCGCAGTTAGTGCATGATTACTAATTCAAATTGAATTACTAATTCGAAGAATATATATTTGTAAAATAACTGTTGTTGGATATTCATATTCGTAGAAGATAGAATTGACAGTACAGATAATTCCTATTTATTGTCAAATTATATTGAGAAATGTCTTAGCTAATTATTCTGGCTAGACGAACATTTGTTAGAACTTGATAGATTCGAGAAGAGAATTCAATTGTTATTGATAGATCGATGTCAATTATTTCGGCTAGATCGATAAGTAAATAGAAATTGAAATCATTAAATTTCGTTGTTAAATCAAATCTTGATTCTGCGACTGAGAAGAACAACCTTTTATATAAAGGGAACATTTTTTAAGTCGTATAATCGACCATTCTTGCCGTGACCCAAGTATTATGCATAATATAGAATGCTGGGGAGTTGGCGGCTTTAAGTACTTGCAGAGGGTATGATTTAATCTTTATGGTTATCTCGATACTCCTGCAGTATGTATCAAAGTATATCTTTGATAGATACCCGAGAAAGTAGAAGTTCTAGATCCAATGGATCGCTCAGCATAAATCTGGAAAACATTCCACTTTGTTATTGCGTAGAATTGATTCTTGTTTATTCAGCAGAATATCGTAGAAACTTTGAAAGCATTGTACTCTTTCATTATCAGATTATTGTTACGGAGAATGTGAGAAGACTTGATATTGATTTCTATACCTTTTATTGTATGTCTTAACTTGCGGGGCAAAAATGTTGCTCACCCTTGCTATAAATAAAACATTTCAGCTAGGAACGAAGAGGCCAGCGGGTCAAAGAAGAACAAAGGCAAAGGCAAGATGCTGGAGTAGTATAATGAACATTATTATTATTATTATGTATTATAAACCCTATTTGTTTATCTAAGGGGTATGTTTGTAATTTTAAGGTTAGCAAATTTGGGACTTATGTATTAACAACTTATGTTAATGAGTTATGTATTCCTATTCATATTTAAATGGGTAGTTAGATGTTATTATATTGTGGATCGTGAACACCAAACTCAGGGGGTCAGGTAACCCGAATTTGGGGGCGTCACACGACCATTTAGTTCAACATTTCCCCCATTATCATGTCTCGATACTCGATTGGCCTTTGTCAGTCCGAAAAATAGTCTAAGACAAACTTAAATATCTCATCAAAACTGTATGCCTCACATATCGACCCCTCGACATAAGCTATATTCTTCACCTTTCTCTTAAGGTTTCCCATCACCCTCTAGAAAGGGTACATCCATCTATATTGAACTGGGCCCCCAACACGAGCTTCATATGGAAGATGGATTTGCAAATGCTCCATGGAGTCAAAAAAAACTGGTGGGAATATTTTTTCCAATTTACACGTGATCTCTATGATGTTCTTCTCAAGTAGAGACATGCCCTTCTCATTTAATGATTTTGAACATAAGTCTTTAAAGAAACAACTAAGATTCATCAAAGCATCCCATATTGGTTTATCAAGCAGATCCCAAAATACTATAGGCATGAGTCTCTCCATGACCACATGACAGTCATGACTCTTCATCCCTTGCAATTTCTCACCCGTAACACACCTTGCAATGTTTGATGCATATCCATCTGGTAGTTTCAGAGACTTAACCCATGTGCACACATCTTCAACTTATTTTTTGGATAGTGTGTACCTTGCATGCGGTTTGACAATCTTACCATTAGGAGATTCATAAAGTTCTAATCCAGGACGCTTACAAATATCTTTCATGTCCAAACGTGCCTTATTATTATCTTTTGTCTTCCACGTAACATTCATCACGGTGTTAAACAAATTGTCAAACACATTCTTCTCAATATGCATCACATCTAGATTATGACGAATCAAATTTGTAGACCAATAAGGCAGTTCCCAAAAGATGCTTCTCCGAACCCAGTTATGAGATTCGCCAAACCCATTGATTATGTTTGTGACATCAATATTACCAAATGGGATAACCGGCAATCTCATAACACGATCTCGCATCTCCATTCCCGACAATCGCGGTGCAGTCATCTCATTGTCTACTTTCCCTTTCCTGAAGTGTTCTCTATTTCTTCGAAATGGGTGATCTACTGGCAAGAACCGACGATGACAGTCAAACTAGCAAGGCTTTCGACCTTTTGATAGATTAAACAAATTTGTATGCTCCATACAATACGGACAAGCTAACTTCCCGTGTGTACTCGATCCAGCTAACATACCATAAGTTGGGAAGTCACTTATAGTCCATATAACTGCTGCCCTAAGGTTGAAATTTATTTTCGTTGCAACATCCCAAGTCTGTACTCCATCCTCCCACAATACCTTCAACTCGTCTATAAGAGGTCTCAAGTAAACATCTAAGTTCTTTCCAGGACTCTTAGGACTAGGAACCACGAGTGAAAGAAACAAATATGGTTGTTTCATACACATCCAAGGAGGCAAGTTGTACGGAGTAACAATCACAGGCCAACATGAGTACGAAATAGCTGAGTGGCCAAACGAATTGAAACCATCGGTGGACAATCCAAGCCTCACATTTCTAGGTTCCAATGCAAACCCAGGATGTGCTAAGTTGAAATCTTTCCAAGCCTGCCCATATGTGGGATGATTTAGTTCTCCACCTTTAGCTGGAGATTTAGCATGCCAACTCATATGTTCAGCTGTTCTTGAAGACATGTACAATCTTTTTAGCTGATGTGTTATTGGAAAATACCTTAGAATCTTTAACGGTATACTTGATTTTTTTGTAGTCACACCCTCTTTATTTGGCCTAAACCGATCATGACTGCAAAACGTGCACCTTCTCATCTGTTCATTTTCCTTATAAAACAACATGCAATCGTTGGGACATGCATCGATCTTTTGGTATCCAAGACCTAACTTCTTCACCATTTTCTTACAAAAGTAATAGTTACCAGGTAATTTCTCACCGTCAGGCAACATACTCTAAAAGGCCTTCAAGAGCGACTCAAAACACTCATGGCTCATGTTGTGATTAGCCTTGATGTTAAGTAATGTCGCCACTGCAGACAATGTAGTGTGTTTGGTGCAACCATGCCACAATGGCTCGCTACCCTCGTCTAACAACTTAAAGAAGTCTTTGGCATCAGAATTCATAGGTTGCTCTCTGCCGTGTTCCCAATCAAAATCTGGCCCTGCAATATCATGAACCATTTCATTCATATGATGAGTACTCTCGCCGTGTTGTGTACTTACGTGATGCCACCATCTCTCTCTACGCCCATGTGCCCACCAAAGATTCTTCGTAATTTCTTATGAACCCAGAAATAAGTAAATGACAGTTTACCACATCTCTGTCCATATAATTTACATTCTTACACTTCAAACATGGACATCTTATCTGCGACTGACCATTCATACATTCCGGGTGACTACATGCATACTCCAAAAACACTTGGCAACCAGCTCTAAATTCAGCTGTAGCACCTATCTAGACACTTGACTTTTGTCGTGCCATCCAACTACGGTCTGAATAGAGGTCCATGATACCACTGTACCTACTACAGAAAACATTATAAATGTTAACATATGACTTGAGCATACTTGTAACCATATGACCTAAGCATACTTGTAAGCATATGATTAACATTCGGAACTTTATTGCAAGCTAATAACTAATCGGTTAATCATACTTTTTGAAACATACCTTGTGGCAATAGCTTAGTTGTTATTTTAGTCAAAGAATGACATTATTCTCTGGGGATTTAGTAAAAGCTTCAACATCAACTCCCAATGTCATCTCTCTTTTTGAACTTGAGATTAGAGAATATATTAAATCTTGACAATAATACATAACATGAGATTAGACTTATATATATTCCAAAATTATTAAATCTTGACAATAATACATAACATGTATTTGGTTGAAAAACTACATAAAATTATTGCAGTCTTGGCCTGGTAAACTACAATAATTCTTTAATTCCTCTTCTAAACTTATTGGTTTTCTTATTGAAATGGAAAGAAAACTACTGAATGAAAGAATAATAAATAACTTGCAACTTGATCATTTCCTCCACTAGTTAATTAGTTGAAAAACTACATCAATTTCCATAAAATATCAGTACTCTTTAATTAGAAGGCAATAATAATCTCTTTATATCTTAAATCAACAAGCTTAATTAACAAAATAGAACTTCATATTCAAGTAGAAAGAAAACTAGCACCGAAAAAAAGAATAATAATAATTAACTTACAAATTAAAATGCAAGTTGATCATTCTTTATCCACATGTTCTAAAACTGCAAATTCTTGTATTTTGTATATATATTTGTGTAACTTTCCAAGTCGATCACCTTATCACTTATTTCTCCTTATTTATACTGATATCTTAATTTATCATACACTTTCACAAATCATACATCCAGTTTCATCTCTTATCATTTTTTATTTTATCAAAAGTTTCTTCTTTTTCTTCTATCATGTTCATGGCTATTGTGAGACCCCGAATTTTATGAAATAAAAGTATTCAATTTTTCTATTTTGGTAAATAGTTAAATTGATAAAAGTTTAGAGTTAAGGGTAATATGTGAAATTTTTTTTACAAAGTAAGCAAGTTGATATAAAATATTCGTTGTGTCGGGGAATATTCGATTAGTCGGGAAATATTCTTTTTGTCGGGGAATAGTCGTACTAAGGTACAATCATTTGTGGACCCCACAACGGAATTATTGTCGGATTGAGAAAACGACAAAAATATTTTTATGAAAATAATGGCGGAAGTTTTACCGTTAAAACTGTTGAACTACTCAGTAGTAAAAGTACAGTAATACTCGTGGTTACATAGTAGCACACGGTATTGATTATTGATGTTTACGTGATAAGTCACTTAGTTTTGTTTTATTAGTATTATTAATGTAATAAAACAAAAAATCTTTTTATATAAAACAGAATACTTTTATAAAGTTATTCTATAAATAGAATATATTATATTCTATTATGTATAGTGTTTTGCATAATAAAATCTTTTTTTATATAAAATGAATACTTTTATAAAGTTATTCTATAAATAGAATATATTATATTTTATTATGCATAGTGTTGCATAGTATCTACATAGTGTTTTGCATAGTAAAATCTTTTTATATAAAACAGAATACTTTTATAAAGTTATTCATTTTATTAGATTATAAATAGAATATATTATATTTTATTTAAAAGATTTTTCTTTAAATATGGACCGTCTAATTAAAAGTAAATCAATATGGACCGTTCATGAATTAGTTACTATGCAGTCCATTCTTCTATAAATAGAAGCTCATTCCTTCATTATTTCTTACGAATTCACTGAAACTCTAGAGAGAGAAACTATAGAGAGAGTTCTTCTTCTATAATCTTGAGCGTATTTCTTTAGAGTTTAAGAAAGCTTTAAGCATAGTGCAAGTTTTCTTCGAGTATATCCTCGCCCTACCAGTCGGAATACTTTTCTTTTACGGTAAGGGATATTATTTGTTAAATTCGTAAGGGGTATTCTTTCTTTCTTATTCGTGAAGAGAACTTCTGTTATTCCATTCTTTATTATTCATTGGAATAACTTTGTGTCTGTGACATACCCTATACTTGGTGAAATTCTTACGTTATTCCATTCTTTATTATTACATTGGAACATCCTATCTGCTTAGTTTACGCACTTTGATTCCGTTGTTTATTATTCATTTGGAATATCACATGCATGCGCTCTCACGCATGACCTGGTTCCATTATTTATTATTCATTGGAATATCATGTACGTAAGGCGTCTACGCATGACACAGTTCCATTATTTATTATTATGTTGGAATAACATATGCATGCTTGATCTATTGCATGCCTGGTGATTTCTTTTGTTATTCCATTCTTTATTATACTCAGTTGGTTAAAGTTTTGACTTCTATACTCCATGAAATTAGTGGAATATCCTTGATATTTGCGCTTCATCCAGTATCTTTTCATGGAAATATTCTTCTGAGCATTCTTGAATTTTACTCCACAAAGTAGTATCATGTTGACAAATTGGACATTATTGAGTTCAGGATAAAGTAACTTATAAATCTTTAAAACTTATTCTTGAACTTGTTTTATTGAATTATTATGTCATTGTCATGATGAGTTATGTTGGTTATTATGTGAAAACATGAAAGTTTCTTAGAAATCACAAATGGCTGAAAATCAGATTTTGGTAAAAATGGAGTATGAAATTCAATTGACCATATATCCTATTATATTTCAAATTTTTGAGTGTGGTCAAGTTCTAGAGTTAGATCTATGAGTTTTCTAACTTATCCAAGTGGAATAACTAGAAAAGGTGTTGTAGATTTTCGTGTGGACTTATTTTAGTAAAGGAGTCAAAATCTGCAAATTGCCAAAAGACTACTGCCCAGAAGTTTAAAAGGGCATTTTTGACCACTTAGCTTGTGAAATAAATTCCGGCCTTTTGGGACATGAAAATATATGGTATAACGTACCTCCTGTCCAAAAATGAGCTCATTCCGACTTAAAATGAGCAAGTTATGACTATTTCAATATTTAGGTTTTTTCGACGAAAAATGCTATAAACGGAGTTCTATAACTCCGATGACCATGAAATTTAAACTGGAAGCTCATGATAACATGTGTAAGATCCTGCCAAGATTTGGGAATTTCTGGAGTTAACCTTGAGGTAGCTAATTTCTTAAGGAATTAATTAGAAATTGATTTTTGAAAAATAGTAAATGAATTTTAAAAATTCCGAGAAAAATATATGTTCAATATGGGACTATATTCTGCTTAATCCCAGAAAAAAAATAATTTTTGGGACTGATTTGGTATTTTTCATAAAAATGATTTAGTTACGAACATATGAATTAAATATGTTATGTGAAGTTAAAAAATTGGTAAATAGGATTTTATACCTTGAAAATCCTATATAAGGTATATGCAGATTTTTGATGAGTAATTTGATTATTGGTGATGAAATCTTATGAGTATGGCATTTTGAATTATTAAATGCATTATTTGAAAAAGTGTAAACAATTAAATTAAATTGTTTATAAGTTTAAGGAGTGATTAAAATATTGATATAATATTAACAATATTAGATTATGATTTTATTAAGTGATTGATAGTGTTTGGATAAATTTAAAGTCTTTAATATTTATTCTTGATTTAGTTTGACTAATGCTTATAATATTGTCATCGTCCTCATGCTTATATTATGTTGAAAGTCATTTGTGGGCTGTAGTGCATAGATGGACTTGGTATGATTATGACCAGGGATTATTCGGTATAATCATAATCGCAATGTTACAAATAATGTGGAAAAAGTCCTCATTGGCCCGTAGTGCATTGATGGACAATTTTTGGTATGATTATAGCTATGGATTCTCTTTGGCCGTAGTACAAAGATGAATTGTTTTATGACATGATCAGGACCGTTGATAAAAACTGTAATAACCCGATATTTTCTATATAAATAAAACTAAAATTTTGCGTATAAATTTTTTTTTATTTTAAGGATGAGGATTTGTATAAGATAATGTGTATATGTATTTATGTGGTAAATAAAAATATATTTATTACATGAATATTTACAAATAATTTTATTTTAGAATTAATGATCACTATAAATTATATTTTTATAATAATTAATTTTATTGTAGAAATGTTTTATTATTTATATTTCAAAGGAAATATGATATTATATTATTTAAATAATATAAGGAATGGTTATTGTAGTTATATATTATAATTATTATTTATTTATATGAATTTTAGCTTGGATTATTAAGTTAAATATTTAACTTAATTAATAAATCTGTTTATGTAAGGTAAATCGATATGGAATTCAAACCCTAATTTTGGTTCTGGAACAAGGAATGGTAATAATAATATAATATTAATTATATTTTTGATTTTTAGTGCTATAAATATGTACTGTATATGTGGACTGATAATGGTTGGTCAATTATGACGTTATATGACAAACCCTAGTATTACTGTGTGAAACCCTAATTTAAAATATAAATTAGAGTTCAAGATATTTTTAGGAAATCATAGAAATATGATCAATGTCGGATATTTTAAATATAAATGCTAATTAGGAAACCCTAATTGTAAATTTAAAACCCTAGTTTAGATTTGAATTTCTAATAATTAGAAATCCTAATTTGAAACCTAAACTGGAATTTGTGATCAGACAGAAATTGCGTTACTGTGATTAATATCATGTATGATAGATTTTATATTGCTAATTAAAGTAAACCTAATTAGTAATTAAAGACCGTAATGATTAGAACCCTAAGTTAATAATTATAAAACCCTAATTGTGAAATCAAAACCCTAATTAATATTTAGGAATCCTAATTGCTAATTGAAAACCTTAATTGCTTAAGTGGCAAGGTTAATTATAATACTCTAATGTTCATGTATAATTAGAAATTTAAAATTTTAATTAACAAAACCCTAATTTATAAAATTTTAGAAACTAAAATTTGTATTTTATGCAAACCCTAGTTGGAAAATCCTATAATTTGTGCTAAACCTTAGGGTTAAATCCTAAGGGTTTGACAAGTTTACATTTTTGCCCTTAATTTTAAAAGTCAAAAGACATGTATGCCCTTATTGTATTATTGAGGATAACTTGTAAGACTAGCCAAACATGAGTTGCTCAACAACTCTTACCAGCCCATGTGACTTATATCAGCAGTAATCAGTCCAGATCTCAGCCATATACATTGCACCCATGTATTATAAATAGATTGGAGAGAGAAAGAATTCATTTATTTGCTCATTTTGTGCACAACACTCAACCAAATTCTCTCAAGCTCAAGACCCACGAAAATATTGGCTAGATCAGTTCCCAAGACCAGCCCCACGAATGCCAGTAACAGATCAGGAAGCTAGAATCAAAATTTTTCTTAGAAAGGTATTAAACCCTAATTCAAAATCTGTCCAATGATCCTTTGTTAGATGTTATGATTCGGTGTTAAAATATGTTGCTAGTAGTGTATAATCATGATCTGGGTTGCTAGATGTTAGATTCATAACATCTAGAGGCTCGGATTTGGTGTTTTCAAAAATCTGGAAAATTTTTAAAATGTCTCTGACAGTCAAATGTCAGATCGTGTAGATCTCTTTCTGTTTATATTTTTGTATGTTTGAAGGTTTGTATTTGAAGTATGTTATGTGGTCTGTGATCTAGAAGTGTAATCATGGCTATTCCATGTCCAGATTGTATTTTATTGTTGGTCAAACTTAGTTGACCGAGCTTGACCAAACGATTTATGGGTAACCCAGAAATCCGTTGGCAGCGTCTGACATGATTTTGTAACGCCCAGATCTTTTTGTTAATAGTTGTTTGGTTTCTCTTGTTGTAACCATTTTGTGGTATGTTATATGTACTTTAGGTTAAGACTTTTAGATCCTTGAAATCATCAACATATTGAACACTATGGATGGTCAAACCAGCTTAGATGACCACGGATTTGGTTTTCTGGAATTCCCAGAAAAGCAAGAACATGATTTCTGACTGTGGTTTGACCGGACCGGATCTAATGATTGTTATGTTATTAGAGTGCTTTTGTGTAATAGATCTGTTGTAGTACATGTTTTCTACCATCTAGAACTTTTAAATCACAAAAATATCATACGGATAGAAAGTTGTGGAAGCCCAAAAGTGTTAGCATGAACTGTTCTTAAATTCTAGAAAACCCAAAAATTGAAGAATAACAAGGCACATGTGTTTTCGTGGCTTGGATCTCACTTATGTTATGATGTTTGGCCATGTTTGTTGTTTAATCGTGTAGTATTACAGTACTACACGATCAAAGTCATATCACACCCAGAAGCTTTATGATCTGTTGGTTAAACTGGGTCACTCGTTAACTGCCATGAATGTCAGGGTTAAGCTCAAGAACACGAAGAACACCTATAGCGACAGTTATGTCGCTTATAAAGCTTCCTTTATGACAGATTAATTAATAAATTAATTTTTTTACTTAAATAAATAGAAAAAATTAGTTTTTAATTATTAAAAAACAAAATAAATTATTAAAAATTATTTTAAAGTCCGAAAAATTAGTTTTAATTATTTTAAATATATTTCACAAATATTTAATATTTTTAGAACATTAAAAGTATTTAATTTATTTAATTATAATATTAAATAAATTATTTAGAAATGATTTTAATACATGAAAAATCATTTAAAATTATATTATGGTAAAGAAAATAATTTAAGTTATTTTTGATAACTTTTAATATTTTGTGATGAATTTCATTAATTAATTAATATTAATGATAATTAAGTTATTTATTGAATATACTAAATAAATGATGAAAAATAGAATTAATGATTTAAAATTATAGAAAAATGATTTAAAGATTATAAAAGTATTTTAAGTTATAAATATAACTTTTGATATTTTGTCATGAAAAATATTGATATTTTAATATTAAATGATATTAAATTTATTTAATAATTATATTAAATAAATTAGTTTTAAAATGATTTTAATATTAGAAAAATTATTTTAAATGAAAATAAATAGTTTAAAAATATTTTAAGTTATAAAATATAAATTTTAATATTTAAAGGTAAATTTCATTAATTAATTATTATTAATGATATTAAAGTTATTTATAATTATATTAAATACATTAGTTTAAAAATGATTTTAATATTAGGAAAATCATTTTAAATGAAAATAAAGTGTTTATAGATATTTTAAGTTATAAAATATAACTTTTAATATTTAAAGGATAATTTCATTAATAATTTAATATTAATGATATTAATTTAATAATAAATGATATTAAGTTTATTTAATAATTATATTAAATAAATAGTTTTAAAATGGTTTTATTTATTTAAAAATCATTTAATAAGGATATTAATGAATTAAAATATTTTAAGTTATAATTAATGACTTTTAATATTTTCATAGATAATGTAGTAATATTTTAATATTAATGATAATTATTTAAAATGATTTTAATTCTTTTAAAAATCATTTATGTAATATTAATACTTTTAAAGTATTTTGAGTTATTATAAATAACTTTAATATTTTGGCAATGGTTTCATTAATAGTTTAATATTAATTAAATATTAATGATAATATAATTGATTAATATTTAAATCATTTAATAATGATTCCGATGTTTGAAAATTCATGATTAATTATAATAAATGTTTAAAAATTATTATGAGTCATTTAAAAATAATATGACTGATACCTACCGATGTGGAATTATATGATAGAGTCTTAGACTCGATAATTACCCGATAAAGTCGTCGGTACACCGGCATGTTTCAGAAATTGATCTGGACTTAGATATTTTTATTAGATATGTGTTTATTTGTGATTCAATGGTTGTTAAACATATGTGACAATATGATTAGGTTATGTGCTGACTGCAATAAGCAATGCTATGTGTTATAGTATGTTATTCTAATCGATCAAATGATCTTATTACTGATAGGTGTTATATAAGGATAGAACTAAGTTACGAACTGTAAGCGGTAGCATCAAAAGTATATCTTACCTTTGCATTTCCTTTATGCAATGGACATGAGTAAGAAGTTTCAGAATTATATTATTATTATGCTATATTATTAACCCTATTGTGATATATTCTTTATTCGATCATTGTTTATCAACATGTTAGTATATAATAATTCAAATATATATATTATGTTCGTTAATTTCTATATATGGTTATACAAGTGTCCCCACTTGGATAATTATTGTATTTAATCACATGTTGATATATATATATATATATATATATATATATAAGTCGTCTAAGCTACTTGATCAGCTAGACACAAATTTTGAAATGTCATTGAATATGATAAAAAAAAATTGTATCCAATCAAATTGTTTTGGTTCGGATTCCAGTCTAAGTATGAACATCCCGATCACGGGAAAATTTTTATGCGCTAAGGCGGACAAAGGATGAACGATAATATCGTTTTAGCAATGTAGTATTGATCAATACAAGGCTCATTGGGATGATCACCCTCGCGCCCGTAAGTTATGACGGTTTGCAGATAAAGTTCTGCTAAACCTTATCGAAAATTTAAAACAATGTTCATAGTATGTCGACCACCCTTTATATACATAGTCTATACGTAGTTTCAAAATTTTGAGATTGAATTGTTATGTTGTTATTGTCGGTTCAGTTTACTTCACAACTATAAATTCGTTGTAGAAGTGATGTGCAAAAAAAACATTTAATTCTTTCAGCTAAATATAATTATAATTGTTATTACTTGCTGGGCACTCAAATGCTCATCCTTGCTTAATTTAAATATTTTCAAATAAGTGTGAACAGCTAGAAGGTTCGGCCAATAACAAGTGAAAAGGAAAGCAAACAGAATAGGTTTAATGGTATCTTTTGTAATAGTTAGATTGTATTAAGATAATGATATGTATTATATATCATGTAAAGAATATAGTAAAGGTTACGTACTTGGGATTATACTCTGATAAATGTAAGTTAATTTTGATATTTATATTATTGTTATTATTATTATTATTAGTATTATTCCGCTCATAGAAATGGTATCGTGAAGAACCGAGTTCGGGTTTCAAGTACCCGAGTTTGGGGTCTTTACAAGAAAACACGATTATCTTTGGCCCGCAGTGGATGGATAATTCGTGGTCGTGATACTAAAGACTATCCTTGGCCTGTAGTGCATGGATGATTCGATGATGTGGATTAATTATTGAGCTGAGTCTCAGCAATGAAATATTAATTCATGGATGTGATAATAATGAATATCTTTGGCCGTAGTGCAAAGATGCTTTAATGATTACAAGCAGGAATTGTGATTTGGTATAACCATGATTTTTGATGTTTCAGGTGATGAAAATTATATTCGTCCTGGGTGCGAAGAGGAATTTAGAATCAAAATTGGGATTATGAGTTATTCACATGATCGTGGACGGGAATTGTTGATTGATGTTACAGGGATAAAACATTATTGGTGGACTTTTAACATAGAGAAGATAATAGACCTTATGGTCTATTTGACTCTTCTAATTGATTGCTTGTTTCGCTGCAACTATAGTTAAAAAGTTTTATTATTTGTCCTATATTCTAAATCTCTGATTTATTATTGATGAAAACTATTGATAATTTAATTATCTTTAGTCATGATATTCTTTACTGGGCTAGTTGTGCTCACCCTTCTGCTTCACAATTTCTTTCAGGTAATAAGAGTGTAGCTAGGTCGAGTGGGGGTATTAAAAGGATTAGAACGGTTGTCTCTAGCTATGGAGGTTCTCCCTAAACAATATAGAAAAGTGTGCTGTATTTTATACATCATTTAGTAGTTATATTTGGTGAATCATAAAGGGTGAGGCGAACCCAACGTTGGAAGGGTGTTTTTGCCACTATCATACAAGATGTTTAATGATATACAACCTCGTGTTATCATAAGACATGGTTGTGCACATCCACTTGCTGAGTATATCTACGAGCACTACCTATATGATCTTGGAATATATTTGAAATATAATTTTCACTTGGACACAACGGAGATAATTATATGTCAAGAGAATACTCACCATTGGAAAGAAGATGATAGTAATCTTCTTATTTTTTTTTTGGGGACTTTTGGGTCAACCAAGGATAATTCTGTGGACATGTGATATCTATCATAACCTGGACGCATGGCCTCCCATGTACGAAGGTTTCCTTGAGCATTTCCCAAAGATTTTAGTTTCTAAAACAGTTTTTGACTGTACTTTTATGTAAAGTACCATTGTAAGGTTGTGGTCGAGGTACCATGAGAGTTACATACATTTGTATTAAAACTCACAGTTAACTGTGGTCGTATTCTATACGACAGTTCAATAGTTGTATAAATGAAGTTGTATTTGAATTTTGTAGCATGTATCTGGTGACTCAGAATGGGTGATGTATACCTAATTTTGGGGGCATCATATTTGGTATCAGAGCTTAGGGATATGGTCGTTGGCGGAGATAAGAGTCTAGAACTAGGAGGGGATAGACGAGTTATATACTTCGCTAGTGTGTGACTTACCTAAGCTGAAATTATTTACTTGATAAGTTGATAAATTATGATATGTCAATTAACCTTGGTTTTGAAGCTATATTCTAGAATGATATCTGAAATACAGGAGATGAGAAATGGGAAAATCGTGATAGCGAGGAAATTACCGGGAATATACAATCTGAAAAGTTAGCAAAGTATTCTCATCTATTCGAATATCAGGTTCGTACGTAAATTTCGAGGGCAAAATTTCATAAGGATGGGTGATTGTGAGACCCCGAATTTTATGAAATAAAAGTATTCAATTTTTCTATTTTGGTAAATAGTTAAATTGATAAAAGTTTAGAGTTAAGGGTAATATGTGAATTTTTTTTTTTTGCAAAGTAAGCAAGTTGATATAAAATATTCGTTGTGTCGGGGAATATTCGATTAGTCGGGAAATATTCTTTTTGTCGGGGAATAGCCGTACGATGGTACAATCATTTATGGACCCCACAATGGAATTATTTTTGAATTGAGAAAACGATAAAAATATTTTTATGAAAATAATGGCGGAAGTTTTACCGTTAAAACTGTTGAACTACTCGGTAGTAAAAGTATAGTAATACGCGTGATTGCATAGTAGCACACGGTATTGATTATTGATATTTACGTGATAAGTCACTCGACTTTGTGTTATTAGTATTATTAATGTAATAAAGCATGGAAAAGCTTTTTATATAAAATAGAATATTTTATAAAGTTATTCTATAAATAGAATATATTATATTCTATTATGCATAGTATTTTTGCATAGTAAAATCTTTTTATATAAAATAGAATACTTTTATAAAGTTATTCTATAAATAGAATATATTATATTTTATTATACATAGTGTTGTATAATGTATATGCATAGTGTTTTGCATAGTAAAATCTTTTTATATAAAATGTAATACTTTTATAAAGTTATTCATTTTATTAGATTATAAATAGAATATATTTTATTTTATTTAAAACATATTGCTTTAAATATGGGTCCGATACGATTAAAAGTACATCAATCTAGACCGTTCATGAATTAGTAGTTACTACGCGTATCCATTCTTCTATAAATAGAAGCTCATTCCTTCATTATTTCTTACTTAATTCAATTTGAAACTCCAGAGAGAGAAACTATAGAGAGTTCTTCTTCTATAATCTTGAGCGTATTTCTTTAGAGTTTAAGAAAGCTTTGAGCGTAGTGCAAGTTTTCTTCGAGTATATCCTTGCCCTACCAGTTGGAATACTTTTCTTTTACGGTAAGGGATATTATTTGTTGTACTCGTAAGGGGTATTCTTTCTTTCTTATTCGTGAGTGAAGAACTTCTATTATTCCATTCTTTATTATTCATTGGAATAACTTTGTATCATGTGAGATACCCTATACTTGGTGAAATTCTTCTGTTATTCCATTCTTTATTATTCTGTTGGAACATCCTATCTGTTCGTTTACGCATGACCTGATTCCGTTGTTTATTATTCTATTGGAATATCCTGTCTGTGCGTCTACGCATGACCTGGTTCCATTATTTATTATTCTGTTGGAATATCTTGTTTGTGCGTCTACGCATGACCTGGTTCCATTATTTATTATTCTGTTGGAATAACTTTCATGCATGTGGGTCTATCGCATGCTCGGTGATTTCTTTTGTTATTCCATTCTTTATTATACTCAGTTGGTTAAAGTTTTGACTTCTATACTCCATGAAATTAGTGGAATATCCTTGATATTTGCGCTTCATCCAGTATCTTTTCATGGAAATATTCTTCTGAGCATTCTTGAATTTTACTCCACAAAGTAGTATCATGTTGACAAATTGGACATTATTGAGTTCAGGATAAAGTAACTTATAAATCTTTAAAACTTATTCTTGAACTTGTTTTATTTAATTATTATGTCATTGTCATGATGAGTTATGTTAGTTATTATGTGAAAACATGAAAATTTCTTAAAAATCACAAATGGCTGAAAATCAGATTTTGGTAAAAATGGAGTATGAAATTCAATTGACCATATCTCCTATTATATTTCAAATTTTTGAGTGTGGTCAAGTTCTAGAGTTAGATCTATGAGTTTTCTAACTTATCCAAGTGGAATCACTAGAAAAGGTGTTGTAGATTTTCGTGTGGACTGATTTTAGTAAAGGAGTCAAAATCTTCAAATTGACAAAAGACTACTGCCCAGAAGTTTAAAAGGGCATTTTTGGCCAGTTATCTTATGAAATAAATTTCGGCCTTTTGGTACATGAAAATATATGGTATAAAGTACCTCCTGTCCAAAAATGAGCTCATTCCGACTTAAAATGAGCAAGTTATGACTATTTCAATATTTAGGTTTTTTTTTGACGACGACAACGCTATAACTAGGAGTTCTATAACTCGATGACCATGAAATTTAAACTAGAAGCTCACGATAACATGTGTAAGATCCTGCCAAGATTTGGGAATTTCTGGAGTTAATCTTGAGGTAGCTAATTTCTTAAGGAATTAATTAGAAATTAATTTTTGAAAAATAGTAAATGAATTTTAAAAATTCCGAGAAAAATATATGTTCAATATGGGACTATATTCTGCTTAATCCCAGAAAAAAAATAATTTTTGGGACTAATTTGGTATTTTTCATGAAAATGATTTAGTTACGAACATATGAATTAAATATGTTATGTGAAGTTGAAAAATTGGTAAATAGGATTTTATGCCTTGAAAATCCTATATAAGGTATATGCAAATTTTTGATGAGTAATTTGATTATTGGTGATGAAATCTTATGAGTATGGCATTTTGAATTATTAAATGCATTATTTGGAAAAGTGTAAACAATTAAATTAAATTGTTTATAAGTTTAAGGAGTGATTAAAATATTGTTATAATATTAACAATATTAGATTATGATTTTATTAAGTGATTGATAATGTTTGGATAAATTTAAAGTCTTTAATATTTATCCTTGATTTAGTTTGACTAATGCTTATAATATTGTCATCATCCTCATGTTTATATTATGTTGAAAGTCATCTGTGGCCTGTTGTGCATAAATGGACTTGGTATGATTATGACCAGGGATTATTCGGTATAATCATAACCGTAATGTTACAAATAATGTGGAAAAAGTCCTCATTGGCCCGTAGTGCATTGATGGACAGTTTTTGGTATGATTATGGCTATGGATTCTCTTTGGCCGTAGTGCAAAGATGAATTGTTTTATGGCATGATCAGGACCGTTATGAAAACAAGATTATCTTTGGCCCATAGTGCATGGATAATTCGTGGTCGTGATACTAAAGAATATCCTTGGCCTGTAATGCATGGATGATTCGATGATGTGGATTAATTATTGAGTTGAGTCTCAGCAATGAAATATTAATTCATGGATGTAATAATAATGAATATCTTTGGCCGTAGTGCAAAGATGATTTAATGATTACAAGCAGGAATTGTGATTTGGTATAACCATGATTTTTGATGTTTCAGGTAATGAAAATTATCTTCATTCAGGTGCGAAGAGGAATTTAGAATCAAAATTGTGATTATGAGTTATTCACATGATCGCGGGACGGAATTGTCGATTGATGTTACGAGGATAAAACATTATTGGTGGACTTTTAACATGATAATAGACCTTATGGTCTATTTGACTCTTCTAATGGATTGCTTGTTCCGCTGCAATTATGGTTGAAAAGTTTTATTATCTGTCATATGTTCTAAATCTCTGATTTATTATTGATGAAAGCTATTGATAATTTAATTATCTTTAGTCATGATATTCTTTCTTTGGGCTAGTTGTGCTCACCCTTACCTTCACAATTCCTTTCTGTAATAAGAGTGTATTTGGGTTGAAATGGGGGTATTAAAAGGATTAGAGCGGTGGTCTCTGGTCATGGAGGTTCTCCCTAACAGTATAGAAAAGTGTGTTGTATTTTATACATCATTTAGTAGTTATATTTGGTGAATCATATAGGGTGAGGCGAACCCAACGTTAGAAGGGTGTTTTTGCCACTATCATACAAGATGTCTAATGACATACAACCTCGTGTTATCATAAGACATGGTTGTGCACATCTGTTGGTCGATTTCGCAATCAATGAATACGTGCAAGTATACACGGTCAACAAGTAATAAAGTGAAAGTAGAGTATCGTTCCCACGAGGAATTATTTAATAAAAATCACCAAGTACTAATTCTTAACCAAGCTAATTTTATTTAAACAATCTCAAATCATGATTTCTCTAATTAAGAAAACTAAATTAACTAATTAAACTGAATTACTTTATAAATGAATTCAAATAAATAAAGGTTAAGACTACAATATCCCCAATTATGAACTATAAATCAATTATCCATTTATCTCAATTATTATGCCTACTAAATTGTTAACAGGAATTCTCAAATGCCAAAAGTCCTTTTCCAAGTGATCAATTGACTTCTATTTAATCCAGATTAATCTTGCTATATTCCTATGCAAAACAATTGAATTAAACTCCTTCAATTCCAATTCCTTATGTGTTACATGCGGTGAACAAATATTTTCATTCAATTCACAAACCTAATTATTCACCATGCAAATAACTAAGTCACATGTTATCATGCCCAGTTCTAACCCTAGAATTCCTCTTCCAATTCCTTCTAGAGTAACAAGGTAATTATTGATCAAATAATTAAGCAATAAGCACAAGACAAGATAAACAATTCACTTTGACACAAATAATTGGAATAAATCAAATAACTAATTTATAGACATAAAAGGTTTAATTGAAATCTTAATAAAAGAGTTAGTTCATTATTAATGAATTAAAACCAAGAATCCACAACTGAATAGACATTAAAAGATAAAAGTATGATAAGAAAACAGAATAGAATCTGTTGTCAGCAAATCTGATGCTCCCCTCTTGCTCTTGCTCTTGATCTTCAGTGATCTCCAAGTTGTTTCAATCTCCAAAACTAATAAAAACTAGGGTTAATGTCTAATCTAATGGAGTGTATATCTAATATAATCTATGTAATCTCCCTTTATTTTATGCTTTACATCATGTATTTATAGGTTACATGTCCAATTTTTAGCTTAGAAACAAACCCAATCCTATTTAGAGTCAAAAAGATGTCAAAATTTGCCCCAAAACGCGTCCAAGCTTGCCCAACCTCTTCCCCAGCGCCCCAGCGCTGGGCACGGCGCTGCAACACTACCTTCCAATGCCCCGACGCTGGCCACTTTTTCAGAAATTTTTTGCTCCGGCGTCCTTTAGGAAAATGGCCATAACTTCTTCGTCCAAACTCCAATTTTGATGATTCAAGATCTTCCGGAAATAAGAGACATAGATCTACAACTTTCATTCTTTACATTTTTTGAAATACGGTCCCGAGAAATACTCAAATTGGCTCTGAAGTGACTGCTATGTAAATGGCAACCCGAAAACGCGCATCTAGCCACCCCAAACGTCAATCCAAGTAACTTTTGTCCCAATTACTACAAAACAACATAAAACATGCATGAATAGATATAAACACTTAAAAACATCCAAAAGATTAAGTTCAAACGCACTCAATTATGAGTATAAAACTCACTCATCAAATACCCCCAAACTTAAACATTTGTTTGTCCTCAAGCAAAAACACAAAAGAACTAAAATAAACAACGCAACTCAACTACATGAATGCATATGCATGATCTACTTCCTAATATATCTACGAACCCAATAATAAATCAGTATGATATATAGCAACAGGCCTCAAAGATACCAATGATACTCAAACAATATATCCAATCAAGTCAAAGTCCATAACTCTAACCAATTAGTCAATCCAAACCTGTCATCACCCATGTTGTGTGTGTGTGTGCTTGTTAACCATTCTAACTAACCGCAGTTCAAGATAATCACATAACAAACTTCTTAGAAGGAAAATTTTAGTTCCAATTCAATTACTTTTGTGAACATGACAACTCCAGTTAAAACTAAGCAATTACCAAGTATAAGGGTAAATACATGATTTATTTATACTTTTATTCAACCACGAGGGCATTTTTGCTCTTTCTCGTATTTTATTCATTTTTTTATTTTTCTCATGACTGTGCAATGTCTTATTCCCTTAGGCTTTTCAGTGTTACCTTAACGAGCTTTCGACCAATGACTCCCAAGCCATTAAGACCTTAGGGCGCTAGGTGTAAAGACAATCCCCTCGGGCTTACTTACTCAAGTAACAAAGGCCACAAAACTAGACAAGCATGCCACGGTGTTTATTCTCTCTTTTTTTTTCTCTTTTTCTGGATTTTTTATTCTTTCTTTTTCTTTTCATCATTTCTTTTCCTTTATTTTTTCTTCATTTTTTTTTTCATTTTCATTTTGTATATATATATCCCATAGATTCCCCCAAACTCAAGCTTTTACGTCATTCCAACCTTTACCGCCAGTTCACTAATTTCCTTAAATTTCAACCAAGATTTTCCTCGTAAACAAATTATGAAACCCTTGAACCAAGTGGATTAAAACAGTTTAAACTTTAAGTGCTAACAAGGTTACATAAGTTTTGAGATGTGCTCAGATTATCATTATGATTAAAATTAGAACTCATCATCAATTATCAACACTGTTCAAGTTAACATGCAAAACCAATCTTATCATAGGCCGAGCTAAGACCACACCAACTTATCACACAGATTCATGCAAATAAAAATGCAATTATACTACATGAACACATACTAATGCAACACATATATGAATATGAAAATAACTACTATGTATTATATGCAACCTAAAAAAAACACAATGCTAACACAAAAAAAATTGAACTACCATGCAGATAACTAACTATATGCAATACGACACTACAATGCCCCCAAACTTAAACTAGACATTGTCCTCAATGGCTAAAATAGAAAAAATTAAAGTAGAGGACTTCCCTGAAAATATAGCAATCTTCCTCCTTGTCCGCTAAGTTTGGAGAATAGGCTAGGCACAAGGAACAAATTGGGCACCACACTAGCATTTGACTTGAATAACCTGTAAACCATGATAGAAACAATTTTATTAAATTCTAAATAAATGCAAATTCAAAACTACTAATATAAAACCTAATAAAAACTAAAAATAAAAATAAAAATAAAACTTGGGTTGCCTCCCAATAAGCACTTGTTTTATTATCTCAGCTTGACTTCTTCAACTCTCTATCCAATTCCCCTACGGAAATTGAGGAATCCTCCATCCATCAGTAGCAATGTCTCTTTTGGGAGGTTCCCATTAACAAAAGCCCTTGAATTAAAGTCACCTAGCATGCTCTTTGTAGATAGGTTCCCTATTAAGAACGTCCAACAACTAGGTGTTTTCTCCATTATGTCTATGATCAGATTGGGGCATTGAAGCTTAATAAACACAATGGGATCTTCCTCTATCTTCTCCTTTTCAACCCACCATGACTCCATAGTTGTACTAGCTCTTATGTCACAAAGAGCTTTGCCGACGACATGACTGCCAATTGGGCATGGTTTTGCAAAACTGCCTGGATTATTGAACTTTGGTGGAGAAGGTACATGGGACACTATCAAAATTGGATCATCTTCATTGGTACTCAAAGTTAGATCTTCGCCGATCTCCTTTTCTTGGTCCCCAAGTCTTTCTTCTCTT
Organism: Panax ginseng; assembly: GCA_020205605.1. Lineage (NCBI taxonomy): Eukaryota > Viridiplantae > Streptophyta > Magnoliopsida > Apiales > Araliaceae > Panax > Panax ginseng. The sequence goes on along the minus strand of CM035127.1, from coordinate 32,346,591 downwards.
TCAACATCTATATCATTTGCCACATCCGGTTGCGGATTTGGTTCGGGCTCACCATCAGTCTCGGAATTCATGTCATAGAGCCAAGTGCATTGAGGACAAATGTTCGAGGCATTGGTTAGTTGTTCCGTTTGGTTCGTAAAATTTTGACTCAATGTCTCTTGATTAATCCTCCTCTCCTCACATGAAGCTATGTACTTGGACAAAACTTCCTCCAAATTTGAATGTTCTTCCTGTTGTAGTGGAGGTGGACACGAGAAATCCGGTGGGTTTGTTGGACTTGGAGCATAAAATTGATCTTGATGAGTATGGCTCCCATGAAAATCCAGTGATACCCCAACTCGATAATAGTTATTGGGATAGACATAATTGTTGGGGTAATCACCACCATACGGTACCGGCTCAAAACTGGTGGTGCATTGATGATTCATATGATTTGCAGCACAATAATCACAAGTAACATCCACACTTTGACGACGTTGAGCTACAAAAGTGTCGACCATCTTCGAAAGTGTCTCAATTTGTGATGATAATGCAGAAAGTGCTGTCGCGAGTCCATCATTCGCCGTTTCCATTGGTTTAATCATGTTTTCCATCCTTCGCCTCTGTTGGGTTGCGATAACCTCCAACGTCTTTGAATTTGCCTCAATTTGTATTAGCTCTGGATTATATGCATTTTGATTCGAATACGGTTGAGTAGATCGATTATAGCTCCCTATGAACTGAGCCGATTCCCAATTTATGGCACATTGATCTGTAGTATGACTCACAGCACATAACTCACAAACCATTGCTACTTGTTGTGTTGATGGTGGACTCCATGTTTCCATTGGTCGAGTCATGTTCGTGTATGGCCATTGATACGCAAAGTCATCCATGGTACCTGAAAAGAGAGAAATATAGGAAGAGAATTAAAAATAAAAATAAAAATGTTTAAATTAAGACTAATTTGATTGAAATTAATATTGGTAAAAAATTATCAAATTAATTCCCTAAGAACGACGCCTAAAAACTTGTTAGTCGATTTCGCAATCAATGAATACGTGCAAGTATACAAGGTCAACAAGTAATAAAGTGAAAGTAGAGTATCGTTCCCACGAGGAATTATTTAATAAAAATCACCAAGTACTAATTCTTAACCAAACTAATTTTTATTTAAACAATCTCAAATCGTGATTTCTCTAATTAGGAAAACTAAATTAACTAATTAAACTGAATTAATTTATAAATGAATTCAAATAAATAAAGATTAAGACTACAATATCCCCAATTATGAACTATAAATCAATTATCCAATTATCCCAATTATTATGCCTACTGAATTGTTAACAGGAATTCTCAAATGCCAAAACTTATTTTCCAAGTGATCAATTGACTTCTATTTAATCCAGATTAATCTTGCTATATTCCTATGCAAAACAATTGAATTAAACTCCTTCAATTCCAATTCCTTATGTGTTACATGCGGTGAACAAATATTTTCATTCAATTCACAAACCTAATTATTCATCATGCAAATAACTAAGTCACATGTTATCATGCCCGGTTCTAACCCTAGAATTCCTCCTCCAATTCCTTCTAGAGTAACAAGGTAATTATTGATCAAATAATTAAGCAATAAGCACAAGACAAGATAAACAATTCACTTTGACACAAATAATTGGAATAAATCAAATAACTAATTTATAGACATAAAAGGTTCAATTGAAATCTTAATAAAAGAGTTAGTTCATTATTAATGAATTAAAACCAAGAATCCACAACTGAATAGACATTAAAAGATAAAAGTATGATAAGAGAAAAGAATAGAATCTGTTGTCAGCAAATTTGATGCTCCCCTCTTGCTCTTGCTCTTGATATTCAGTGATCTCCAAGTTGCTTCAATCTCTAAAACTAATAAAAACTAGGGTTAATGTCTAATCTAATGGAGTGTATATCTAATCTAATCTATGTAATCTCCCTTTATTTTATGCCTTACATCATCTATTTATAGGTTACAAGTCCAATTTTTAGCTTAGAAACAAACACAATCCTATTTGGAGTCAAAAAGGTGTCAAATTTACCTAACACGTCTGGCCCAAGCTTGCCCAACCTCTTCCCAAATACCTAGAATTGGGCACTACATCTGCGACATCGCCTTCCAGTTGCCTCTTGCAACGGGCATAGGCTGAAATGGGGCGGCCCCGACAGCCACTTTTTTGAAATTTTTTTCTCCTCATTCGTCCTTTGGGAAAATGGCCATAACTTCTTCGTTCGAACTCCGATTTTGATGATTAAAGATGTTCCGGAAAGAGGAAACATAGATCTACAACTTTCATTCTTTAAGTTATTCAAAATAAGGTCCTGAGAAATACTTAAATTGGCTCTGAATTGACTGCTATGTAAATGGCAACCCGAAAACGCGCATCTAGCCACCCTAAACGTCAATCCAAGTAACTTTTGTCCCAATTCCTACAAAACAACATAAAACATGCATGAATAGATATAAACACTTAAAAACATCCAAAAGATTAAGTTTAAACGCACTCAATTATGAGTATAAAACTCACTCATCAACATCCACTTGCTGAGTATATCTACGAACACTACCTATATGATCTTGGAATATATTTGAAATATAATTTTCACTTGGAGACAACGGAGATAATTATATGTCAAGAGAAGACTCGCCATTGGAAAGAAGATGATAGTAATCTTCTTGTTTTTCTTTAAGAACTTTTGGGTCAACTAAGTATAATTCTGTGGACATATGATATCTATCATAACCTGGACGCATGGCCTCCCATGTACGAAGGTTTCCTTGAGCATTTCCCAAAGATTTTAGTTTTTAAAACAGTTTTTGACTGTACTTTTATGTAAAGTACCATTGTAAGGTTGTGGTTGAGGTACCATGAGAGTTATATACATTTGTATTAAAACTCACAGTTAACTGTGGTCGTATTCTATACGACAGTTCAACAGTTGTATAAATGAAGTTATATTTAAATTTTGTACCATGTATCTGGCGACTCAGAATGGGTGATGTATACCTAATTTTGGGGGCGTCACAGCTATCTTTCTATAATTTGTATCCATCGGGGTAGCAGGAGTTATTACATCTTTCTATGTACGTAAGAACCAGATTTTGAAGAGTTTAACATTCAATCATATCCTCTGTCTAATTTCGTGTCTCATGTTATGTATTATTGTCAAGATTTAATATATATAATTAAATCATTATATATATTATATATATTAAACGTTAGCTTATCATCTCTCTTTTTGAACTTGAGGTTAGACATATATATATATATAAGACTAATATTTGAACTTGAGATTAGAGAGCTGATATTTCCAAGAATAAAAGTTCCATTTCCAGCTCAAATGATGCAATCACATAATTGTATTGTGTGTTAAAAATCGTAAATTGCACTGGAGATGGTAAATTTTTCATCTTTGATTAGTGCAATTCAACTTCATTAGTTTAAATTTTGATAAAGGAACTATTTTGATACTAGTAGTCTTGAGATATAATTGGCTATATTTAGGTTTCAATTATTAGTAATTGTCATACAGTCTCTTTTTGGAGGGATTTGTTATCTTTTCTAATTATTTTTGATGATTCATTGTCCTCTTCTTTTAGTATCTTTATCTATTTAATAAATTTTTCATTTTTTCTTTTAAGAGAAAATTAATTTTGTCAGGGAACACCCTGTACTTGTGAGTTGCATTTAAACACTGGGTTTAGCAAAGGTGAAAAACAATCTTATTTTGCTTCAGTGTTTATTCAAACATTGATGTGGGTAATTCTTAGTAAGAAGAACACTGCCATGTTGATTGATGAGCTATAACAGTTCTTAAGTTAATCTAGTCAACAAATTGATGATTTCAGTTGGGAGGCAAACGAGTTGGGATAGTTGGACTGGGAAGTATAGGCCTCAAAGTTGCACAGAGGCTTGAAGATGGAATAACAGTGATATATAATATGCCACATTCAAGAATAAAAATTAGGTCTTTAAATCACAAGCAATTCAACAATATGTAATCACAAGCAACTAATAGTATGGAAACCCAATCAAATCGAACGACTACTTGAAGGAACTAACGGTATTTAATCTAATTAAGAATAGATATAAATACCAGTGCTTGGTGGTGGTGGCGGCGGTGGACCAGTGGCGCAATCTCAGCTTCTCCTTCTTTTCCTTCTCTTCTTCTCCCCCTTTCTCCCTCTTCTCTCTATTTTGAGCTCCCTCTTTTTTTTTATTCCATCTGCTGTGTCGAACGAGTGCCTGATACTGATTTCATTTAGTTTGATCAGTGACCGCATGCGGTCACTAATTTTTAATGACATGGACCTATCAGCGATCGCATGCGGTCGCTGATGTTAAGTGGTCGCACAAAACCTTGGCGCCAACATTTCCTGCCAAATTTTATGAGGCAAATTTGTAATAGCGACCTCTCGACCGCGACATGCGATAGTAATTAGCTTGACTAGATTAGCGTCACGATTATCGCAGATATGCTTGGTCGCTATTAATAGTATCAGTGACCAGATATGCGGTCGTTGATAATCTTGGTCGCTGTTAGGCCTTTTTCTTGTAGTGGTTGTAGTTATTTTCTGTACCATGTATTTGGCGACTCATAAAGGGTTGTGTTAGTTCCCAGTAGGCACACAATAGATCTAGAAGGGGGGGTTGAATAGATCATTTTTATTTTCAAATACTTTCCTGTTTATTTTGTATTGCTAATGAATTAGCATATGAAAAACATAAGAATATTTTCAAGCACAACGAAATAAGTAAAATATTCCTTTCATTGATATATTCATAATCATACATACATTGTTCTTAGAATTAGTTAAGTGGTAAGCAGTTAAAACATACATAGCAGTTATAGCAGTTAGGTACATAATGTAAATGACATAAAGTAAATGGCACAAGGGATTTTAAGTGGTTCAGAGACTTAAGCTCCTAATCCACTCTTCTGCTTTCAACTAGCAGGATTTCCACTAAGGAATGGCAGCACCCTGAATCACTAAGATTCCTTCAAGGCCAGCAGCCTTGGAACTTCAGTTCACTAAGAACTCTTTAAGGCCAGCAACCTTGGAACTTCTCTAGTTCCCTAGGAACTCTTCAAGCCCAGCAAGCTTAGAACTTCATTTAGTCCCTCCGGACTAGGACCCCTTAGGCCCTGGCTTCTTGTTGATGCTGATGTTGGTGTCGTTGTTAGTGGTGGTGGTGGTGGTGTCTTTCTGCTAAGATGTCTTTAAGCTTGAACATCTTATGTACTTAGCAGCTTGGCGTAGTCCTATTGGCATTCTTCTTTGAGTCTGGACTACTTCTTCTTTGGTGCAGCAGATCTTCATTATGTTCTGCGCATCTTCATCTTTTTTCAGCTATGCATCATCACCATTTGGGTCTGCTAAGTGTTTGAGCTTTTGGTAAACTTCGTCTGGCACTTATCATTCCTTAAATCCTTCTTGACTGGTTGGCAGACATGGTTCTGCACTTGTTCTGATTCAGCTTCAGGTTCATGGTGATTCGTAGAGTGGCTCTCTTGATCTTTTTTATGCTCTGCCACTTTTCTGAATGCTATTTTCTTTTCTTTCTCATTTCTTAGCTTAGCTGCCATTTTCAGTGGCATTCTCATCTTTGTTGAGTGAAGCTTTAGTCTGTTTGAGTCTTTCTTCAAAGCTGCTTCACTTCCACCTCTGTAATCTCACTATCAATGAGACTTGTTCTATTTAGTTCTGGTGGAACTCGTAGAGTCAACAATAGCATTCCAGCAACTCAACAATTCTACAACTCAGTAACTTCAGCAGCTCTTGATCTTCAAATCTCTTGTTGATTTATACTCCTTCACAACCTTTCCGTTGTAATGTAGCCATTGGGAGCTATTTGAATTGTTTCTCAGATCTCGAGTTATTTGGTATAAACTGCAGATGTGACATGACATCTCCTTTATGACTTTCTGACACTGCAGTCTACTGTTTCACCTACCCCGTCAGAGATGTCACTTTGATGTCATGGGCAGGTAGTCGACTTTATGTCTTCCTTCTAATTTCTTGATCAGAGGTTGTCCTTTTGCATCGATGCTCTTAATAAGCTCTGTTCAAATATCAATCTTCATATTGAACTGTTGCCAATGCTTCAATCTTCAGATGACCGAACTCTGCGATTCTGATACATATCTTCTTGGACCTGATCGTAGTGTCTTGTTGAATGTTGCTCATTGATAGGTTGAGACAACACTACGGTCTTGAAGAGTATTTATTGGATCTTCAATGTATAACACCTCTTCTTTCTTTTGTGCAATGCTTCAACACTTCTGTTTGCCTCGACTGATTTCAGGAACTAATAGCTTGACTTCTTGTTCTGGCCTCTTCTGAATAGCAAGACACTTCAAATTTATGGCATGTCCAGCTCGCTTTCTCATTGTGATCTCCTGTTCACTTATCATCAATGGACTGACACGATGCTTAATCACTTTAGCCTTGTTCTTCATAAGCTGACCAGTATGTCTGTGTACACTTCATCAGTTCCTACTTTATTTGGAAAACACTACGATCTTGGATATGTCCAGGATTGTTGTCTTCTGTTTACTTAATAGCTACTGCACTTGCTGACTTTCCTTAGTCAGTTACTGAAGTCTTCTTCTTATCAACTTGTGGAAGACTTCATCTTGAATGGCTTCACAACTCAATCTGGATGTTGATTGGGTTGGTGCTTAGATCTTCTGTTAGCTTGCATGTCATTCGTTGAGTGGTCTCTGATTTCCTTCAGGGGGGATGTATCTTTGCAGCTCAGACTAGAGGCTTCATACTTTGGATATTCTGGGAGTGCTCATTTATTGAGAATCGTATTTGCTTTACGATTCTGCCTTGGCATTGTGAGCACATCTGTTGAGGCCTTAGTTCTGCACTCTACGATTCAGCTTCGGCTGTGCAGACACTACGGCTCCGAGATCAGATCTTGACACTCTACGATTTCTATCTTTATACTTGTTATCTTCATCGGATCTTGCTCGACTACGATCTCTACCTCTGATATGATCAGTAGACTCTACGACTCCGAGTGTAGTCTGCGATTCTTGACTTGGCTTCGATAGATGCTCGGATGGCTCGTAGATAGTCTGTCTCTATGATTCTGAACATGGCTTCCTCAGCAGACTACGGCTCCGAGGAAGTTCTTCTCGACACACTACGATCCTTCCTCGTCTCTCCTGGCAGTCTACGAACTCCGAGATCTACTATCTTGTAGACTACGATTCCACCTAGATAGTTCTCGAGTTTTCCTTGACTCTCCTGGTAGACTATGATTTTTGGTGCAGTGCTCGACGATCAGACAAACCTATCTATTTAATTATAAGATCACCCTAACAAGTTTGATCTTTCTATATTTATAGTCCTTGTGTATCTTTTCTTTTTAAGGACTTTACAAAGTTGTTTTGCTTATGTAGGATCAACCTAACATATTTGATCAATTCATTCTAAGTCCTTGTACACATGTTTCCTGTTATCTATCAAAGGACTTTATAGCTTTTCTTAATGCAATCATACTTGCATATTCATTCATATATATCATAATCAAATCATACATAAATAGGAATATTATTCACATGTTTATTCCTGATAACCTCCCCCTATTTGATTATGACAAAACAATTATAGCATATGATGAGATGAATAAATCTTATATACAATGAGCAGCTGTATTTCTAAAATAGATAATCATGAATGTCATTGATAATAATATGGAATTACATAAATTATGACACTTTACATCCTAGATCCAAAACATACCTAACAAGTTAGAGATGTACCTTTTTGGCTCCTTATATGTTTCCAGGATGTCTGTTGATCAACTACTTTTCTGCTTAGTCTTTTTCCTCCTTCTCCCCCTGGGATGGTGACTTCATTTCTTTTCCTTTTCTCCCCTCAGATTCATGCTCCTCTTCTTTTTCTAGCTCCCCTTCAAACTCTGCATTCATAGGATCATCATCCTTTGGCTCCCCCTCAGATGATGATTCAGATTGTGTTACTGCTATCTTCTTCTTTGCCTTCTTCTTGGCCTTCTTGTCTTCTTTGCTTCTTTTCTCCTTGCTCCTCCTTGGGTGCTTCTTCCTATGCCTCTTTTTCTCCCCCTTTTTGTCATTAATCACTTGTGAAAGCTGTTCCATGTTGGACACGAGTTGCTCCATCAGGTAAGATGAGTTACCAACCTCAATCTTAAGTTCTTGTTGGCTCAGTTGAATTTGTAGGGAGAGAGACTAGTTTAGATTATCAATCTTGTCAGAGAGGTATAGAATTTACTCTTCATTAGCCTTCTGTGCTTGTAGAGCTTCTGCCTTATGATCTTTTATAGCCTTCAGATATATTTGATCTCTCTCTTTGATTTTGAGAGATATATCAGACATATTAATTTGAAGTCTATTTTGAACTGCAGTGTCTCCTGCTTCTGTCAACATCTTTGACTCTTCAGTGATGAGAGATATCTTCTTAGCCAGCTCATCAGAATTCTTTAATAACTCCTACTTCGTAGGAGTTTGGTCATGTGGTTGGGCAGGCTTTTGTTGAGCACTAGACTGGCCTCCACGATTTCCATTCTTGAATAGATTTTCGAAAGCAGTGAGAATCTGATAAATCGTTGAGTGCCAATCATTGGTGGAGGATGAAAGAATATCAGATAACTGTGCTTGGGCAGAGGAAATCTTCTCAAACTGAACTTGATCATTTTCAATGGTAGAGTAAAAAGACTCTACGATGTTCTCCTTGGCCATGATCCTTCTGCCATCAGAACCCACTCTACTATCATAGGGAATGTAGTGGTTGCCAGCATGTCGGTAGACTTTGTAGTGAGACTGGTCCTTTATCATTTGAGTTGCAAACTTCTTTACCCTTGGGAAGTTATGTGCCACCAGTTCTACGTTGGGAAGGTGAGAGAAGACCCATGTATGATAGCTGTTGTCTTTAGTGAGGGATGCCTTTACCCATGGCATATGAGAGTAAAACCATCTTATTGCATGATTCTTAGCTTCAGGCTCATATATCACATTTGAAGTGTCAAGCTTCATAGCTCTACGATTGTTGAGCAAGTTTTCTGAGGTCATCATTACCACATTTAGCCTTTCATTTCCATGATTAATCCATCTTTCGGGAAGCACATCTAGTGGTTCTTCATCAACTTCCACTACAATTCTTCTCTTGTGATGAACAAGATGGGGAATGTGAAAATCTTCTGGTTCTTCTTCTGCAGAATTGGAGTTTCTTCCACTTTCTCTCTGTTCTGAACTGGAGTAAGACCTTTGTAGATTTCCCTCAACAAACTCATCAGTTTGTTCCTTCATTTGATCATCATTCTCCTCATCAGAGCTAGTCTTTGCTAACTCACTAGCCTCTTTTGGCTCTGCAGTCTTGAGCCTTTTACTGCTATCCTTTGCTGATGTGTTCTTCATTTTCCCCTTAGCATATTCTTCCTTAGATTCAGTCTCATCATCACTGATTTCAATTATCTTTGGAAACAAACCTCTCTTCTTTAAAACTATTTGAGCAATCAGTCCGCTGCTCTTCATTCTTCTTGGGGGTTCAGCTTCAGGAGTTTCAGACTCCTCTTCTTCTTCAAAAATCGAAGCTTCTGTATCATCAGACAGGCTTCCTTGATTTTTAGCAACACTAAGAACAGGTCCTTCTCTTTCGGACTCCACTTCTTTTAATGCATCATATGAGTTTGTTGGAGTTTCAGCAGTAGCAGTTGCAGTTGTTTCATCTCTTAAGATTTCTTCAGCAACAGAGTTGCTACTCTGAGTGTAAGAAATAGGGCTTGCACATTCTTCTTCACCACCAGATTTGACTATTTCTTTCACAGATTCAGCTTCTTCTTCACTACTGGACTTGCTCCTTGTTGGTTCAATCTTGGGGCTTTCAGTACCCTTCCCATCTTCTGACTCTACGTCCTCTTATTTATTAGATGGACTTTCTTGGGGAACTGGGGTTGACTTCTTCATCTCCTTTGCTTTCCTTTTGGATGGCCCTGGGAGTAATCTGTTACTTCTTCTCTTTGGGATTTCTGCAGTTGAGACCTTTTCTTCTCCTGATCTATGCTTCTTTTTGTCAGTGGAGAGATGGCTTGAAGGAGCCTCTGTATTCTTCACACCTTTAGACTTCTTCTTTGTTGATGTGGCTGTTATTGGTACAGAGTCATCAGATTGAGAGTTTTCCACCTCTTGTGCCTTCCTCTTCTTTGCAGAGACCTTGCTGCTGCTCCAAGGTGTTATTAGCCTCATGTTTTCCTTGGGATTTTTCTTCCAGTTTACAAATAGCTGTGGAGACATGGCTTTATGGACATTTAGTGGTTCTCCCTCATCATCCTTAATCTTGCTTCCCAGTTTCTTCTTCAGCACAATGCTCAAGAGTCTTCCATGAAAAACCTTTGTAAGGGGTTTATCTGTAGACTTCTTCATTTTAGCCTTTTCCAGCCATTTGGAAATTTGATCGAGCAGGATAACTCCAAAGTTTATACGCTTCTTCATAACTATTGCAGACATAATCTTTAGTTGTTGATCAATCACAGTGTCATGTGCAGTATCCTTGCATGGTATACATTTGCCCACTATCTCAGCAAGGAACTCGAATTCTTCAGGAAACTCCTTTTTCTTCATATTAGGGTTTCTTTTGTATAACATAATCTTCTTTGCTTGTTCAGTGTCGATCTCATCAAGTCTTTTTAGTCCTAGGTCAGGAAGACCTAAGCATTAATTGATGTCAGACAATTTTAGCTTCAGAATCTAACCTTTAACCTTGGTGGAAAGGGTTCCAAAATTCATGGTTGCGTTTGAGTAAAACTCTTTAACCAGTTCAGCATATATTCGAGTGTTTTCCTCGAGACATTCTGAGAATCCAACCTTCTTCACAAGTTCAAGAATATCTCTGAACTTCTTTTCGGATTTCTCAAACGTCTTGGTTCTAAGCTGAATGCCAGTGATTACTCGCCAATCTGCCATTTGAATAGTTTGAAGTATGGGTTCTTAGTCTTAGAAGTCTTGTGAGAGAATGTGATTCGGTTGAAGCTTGAAGCTTAAAGGATTCAGGCTTTGAAGAGAATTCTAGGGTTTGAAAAAGAGAGGGAGAGAGAGGTTCGATAGTATTTGATAACTAGTTTGAGATTTTGAATTTGTCTTTATGACATTTCCTTCTGACTCTGCATAAGCTATGATGTGTCAACCATTCATTGGTTGCACGATGCCAAAGATGAAATCAGTAACTCCCCATAAACTTTTTAGTTTGATGTTCCTTTTAAGAAAGAAGGCATTTTTCTTGGCGTGGATTGATAGTTGACCTTTTTGGTGGTTCGTAGAGTAGCTCGGTGAGGTGGCTATGGACTCTACGTTTTCCTTTGTTGACTCAAAGATCTTCTTCTGAGAGATGTTGCAGTGGATGTTTTGACACTAATCCTCATTTGAAAGCGCATATAGCTTAACCATCGATGTACTTTATGAAAGTTTGGGCACTTAACTTCGAGGTGAGCACTGGTGATATCTTTGCAGGACATCTTTCCCATGATCTAAATAGTTGGGCGAACTTAGTTCTTCCAAGCTCTTCATGAGCTAGTGTATCTTCTGGGAAGAGTATGATCTTTGAGTCTACTTCTGCGATTGTTGAGGTTGCATTACGATCGTCGAGTTCACTTCAAACTCTACTCTACGATCGTTGTCTGACTTGGTCCTTGAGATGAATTTGACTAAGCAATCCTTCTGGGTTAAGGTAGCTCTGGAAGGGCCAACCTCTTAGAGTGAACTAAGGGTCAGGTTTGTCCCTGAGGCGCTTTCCAGATGAAAAACTTTAGAAGTGGTTAGCACTGATATCTCATTTGACCTATTCTGCTGGGGAGTTCATCAACCAACTCTAGACATTTGCATTGGTTGTAATCGTGGTGTCATCCTGCTCTTATACTACGATCATGTGTTTGATTGTAGGCACTTCACGATTTTGAGTTGGGTGGCTGAAAAGGTTATTAGTAGTACGTTTTGAGACGTTCCTACTGACTATGGATCTTCATTTGGTTCATCAGCCATAAAGTTTTGGGACTCTGTAACTGGTATATTGCTTCGTAGTGTATTTCTGATACTTTCAGTGCTGCTGTTCTTTAGCAAATCACTGCTCCCCCATAATTGATATTGTCTTCTTAGTGAGGTGTGATTTCTTTTTCTTCATATGCATTAGAAGGCAGCCTTGCATATCTCCTTCTGACTGGAATCATCACTATCAATTAAATCTCCTTATATCATAGACATGGATATCTTCAGGACTGATCACTCTATGATCTTTTGACAACACTACGAATGTAGTCCTCCTTTACAGTTTGTGCTTACGAAGTTCTGCTTCTATAAAGAGTTCCTTGAGGGTTCTTCTCAGCTGATATGCTTTGGATGATCTAGCATATATGACCTTATAGAGATCAGTAGCCATGTGAGCTTCATTCATGTTAGCTCATCAAGTCTTCAAGGAAAGGCTTTGACTAATAAGGATTTTGTCAGAAACATTTCTGAAATGTCATAAGCCTTATGCTGGTTGAATCTTCTTGACTGAAGTCTTTTGTTTCATTCCTTAGTGTGGTCAGATAGACCAAGCACCTGCAGGTTAAATAGATTTCTATTTGTGGTACCCACGGTTAAGTGGGTCCTGCCAGGTTAGCTTTTAAAATCCCTGTTCCTCATATATTTGAATAATCATCATATTGATCACCAACAATCATATTCATTCATGTAACAAATTTAGATATGACATCTTAAGATGCATGATGATGAGTGTGTGTAAGATTAATCATTTTAATAAACCACTCTTTTTCTTTGATGGTTTCATCATTTGTTTAGTTAAGTTCACAGGGTTTAAATGTTCACAGAGTAAGAATCAACTCTATCACTTATTTGCATCTGGTTGATTCATAGAGGTGATCAGTTTCTACGAATCTTCAAGATACTCTTGTAGAACTGATCATACTCTATGCGTTATCAAAACCTTAGAACATAGGTTTATACATACATAATAACCCATCAGCAAAGATTATTCCACATAAGATTAATTTAAACCTTGATATGCTTATGATTTATTTCAGATTTCTTTCAAGATGTCATCTTCAACCTAAAACTTGGGTGGAGAGAAAGTTTGTAAGCATTTGAGTTTCCAACCTCAGTGTACTTTCTCTCTTCACCTTTTTAGGTAGAGTATGATTTCTTGAAAGAATATTGTTATAATGCATAAGGAGGTGCAATATGATGTACACATTTATATTAGTGAGGAATCGTACCTTTCTACTTTCAGTTTATTAACAGTCATTTAACTTAGATATACTGAGGTTAGGCATTGATGTGCATAGTTTTTTTTATTTGCTCCTGACAGCTTATTGCTCCAGTTGTCCTCAATCAATCAGTCATGTTTTTGAAGATGTAAGCTAAGAGAATCTTGGCATCTTTAGTTCTTTGGCATCCTTAAGTCCACAAGGTTCACATCCAGCTGCTAGTTGGCCAAATATATATTTGAGAAGTTCTTCTTTCTTCTCTGGATAAGCACTTCTTAGCATGTATGGCCTTTTCATCTTTCAAGCCGGTGGATGTTTGACTCTTTGCTGTTGATGTCTCTTAAGCTTCCTCGCCTGGTCTTCAGAGCGCAAGATTGACTGTGGACAAGGATTGGTCTTGTTGTCATGACATTTAAGAACATGGACCAATCTGAGCAGCTTCAGGTGTTTATACACATTTACCTGTACACAATATTTTCAACATGTGATCAGCTCATCTGCATTTATAAGTGACTTACTACTAAACTAAGTTTAGAACAATGTTTGTGCCTAGGATCACACTCAAAGCGATTAGCTTTTGAATATAGCATGAAAACATGCTCTGATACCAATTGTTAGTTCTCAGTAGGCACACAATAGATCTAGAAGGGGGGTTGAATAGATCCTTTTTATTTTCAAATACTTTCCTGTTTATTTTGCATTGCTAATGAATTAGCATATGACAAACATAAGAATCTTTTCAAGCACAATGTGAATAAGTAAAATATCCCCTTCATTGATATATTCATAATCATACATACATTGTTTTAGAAGTTAGTTAAGTGGTAAGTAGTTAATATACATATGATTATAGAAGTTAGGTACATAATGTAAATGACATAAAGTAAATGACACAGGGGATTTTAAGTGGTTTAGAGACTCAAGCTCCTAATCCACTCTTCTGCTTTCAACTAGCAAGATTTCCACTAAGGAAGGGTAGCACCCTGAATCACTACGATTCCTTCAAGGCCAGCAACCTTGGAACTTCGGTTCACTAATAACTCTTCAAGGCCAGCAGCCTTGAAACTTCTCTAGTTCCCTAGGAACTCTTCAAGCCCAGCAGGCTTGGAACTTCATTTAGTCCCTCCAGACAAGGACCCCTCAGGCCCTGCCTTCTTATTGTTGTTGGTGTTGTTGGTGGTGGTGGTGGTGGTGGTTGTGGTGCCTTGCTGATAAGATGTCTTTAAGCTTGAACATCTTATGTACTTAGCAGCTTGGCGTATTCCTCTTGGCATTCTGCTCTGAGTCTGGACTACTTCTTCTTTGGTGCATCTGATCTTCATTATGTTCTGTGCATCTTCATCTTTTGTCAGCTATGCACCATTACCATTTGGGTCTGCTAAGTGTTTGAGCTTTTGGTAAACTTCGTCTAGCACTTCGCATTCCCTGAATCCTTTTTGACTAGTTGGCAGACATGGTTCTGCACTTGTTCTAATTTAGCTTTAAGTTCATGGTGATTCGTAGAGTGGCTCTTTGGATCTTCTTTATGCTCTGTCACTTTTCTGAATGTTATTTTCTTTTCTTTCTTGTTTCTTAGCTTAGCTGCCATCTTCAGTGGCATTCTTATCTTTGTTGAGTGAAGCTTTAGTTTGTTAGAGTCCTTCTTCAAAGCTTCTTCACTTCCACCTCTGTAATCTCACTATCAATGAGACTTGTTCTGTTTAGTTCTGGTGGAACTCGTAGAGTCAACAATAGCATTCCAGCAACTCAACGATTCTGCAACTAAGCAACTTCAGCAGCTCTTGATCTTCGAAGCTCTTGTTGATTTATACTCCTTCACAACCTTTCCGTTGTAATGTAGTTGTTAGGAGCTATTTGAATTGCTTCACAAATCTCGAGTTATTTGGTGTAGACTGCAGATGTGACATGACATCTCTTTTATGACTTTCTGACACTGCAGTCTACTATTTCACCTACCCCGTCAGAGATGTCACTTTGATGTCTTGGGCAGGTAGTCGACTTTATTTCTTCCTTCTGATTTCTCGATCAGAGGTTGTCCTTTTGCATCGATGCTCTCAATAAGCTCTGTTCAAATATTAATCTTCAGATTGAACCGTTGTCAATGCTTCAATCTTTAGATGACTGAACTCTATGATTCTGATGCATATCTTCTTGGACCTGATCGTAGTGTCTAGTTGAATGTTTCCCATTATAGGTTGAGACAACACTACGATCTTGAAGAGTGTTTATTGGATCTTCAATGTTGAACACCTCTTCCTTCTTTTGTGCAGTGCTTCAATACTTCTGTTTGCCTCGACTAATTTCAGGAACTAATAGCTTGACTCCTTGTTCTGGCCTCTTATGAATAGCAAGACACTTCAGATTTGTGGCATGTCCATCTCGCTTTCTCCTTGTGATCTCATGTTCACTTATCATCAATGGACTGACACGGTGCTTAATCTTTTTAGACTTGTTCTTCATAAGCTGACCAGTATCATTGTGTACACTTCATCATTTCCTGCTTTGTTTGGCAAATACTACAATCCTGGATACTTCCAGGATTGTTGTCTTCTGTTTACTTGACAACTACTACACTTGCTGACTTTCCTTAGTCAGTTACTGAAGTCTTCTTCTGATCAACTTGTGGAAGACTTCATCTTGAATGGATTCACAACTCAATCTGGATGTTGATTGGGTTGGTGCTTAGATCTTCTGCTAGCTTGCATGTCATTCGTTGAGTACTCTCTGATTTCCTTCAGGTGGGATGTATCTTTGCAACTCAGACTAGAGGCTTCATACTTTGGATATTCTGGGAGTGCTCATTTGTTGAGAATCGTATTAGCTTTACAATTTTTCCTTGGCGTTGTGAGCACATCTATTGAGGCCTTAGTTCTGCACTCTATGATTTAGCTTCGGTTGTGCAGACACTACGACTCTGAGATCAGATCTTGACACTCTACGATTTCTGTCTTTATGCTTGTTGTCTTCATCTGATCTTGGTCGACTCGATCTCTGCCTCTGATATGATCAGTAGACTCTACGACTCCAAGTGTAGTCTACAATTCTTGACTTCGCTTCGGCAGATGCTCGGTCGGCTCGTAGACAGGCTGTCTCTACGATTCTGAACATGACTTCCTCAGCAGACTACGGCTCCGAGGAAGTTCTTCTTGACACACTACGATCCTTCCTCGTTTCTCCTGGCAGTCTACAAACTTCGAGATCTACTATCTTGCAGACTACGATTCCACCTAGATAGATCTTGAGTTTTCCTTGACTCTCCTGGCAGACTACGATTTCTGGTGCAGTGCTCGACGATCAGACAAACCTATCTATTACATTATAAGATCAACCTAACAAGTTTAATCTTTCTATATTTATAGTCCTTGTACATCTTTTCTTTTTAAGGACTTTACAAAGTTGTTTTTGTAAGACCCCGAATTTTATGAAATAAAAGTATTCAATTTTTCTTATAATTATTATTCAGTAAATGGTTAAATTGATAAAAGTTTAAAGTTATGGGTGAAATGTGCAAATTTTTCAAAATAAGCAAGTGGCTATAAAATATTTATTGCTGTCGGGGAATATTCGTTTGGTCGTAGAATATTCTTTACGTTGGGAATATTAAATGCTGACAGGCAAGAACCATTTGTGGTCCCCATAGCGGATAACTAGTTGGGATGAAAAAAATGACAAATTTGAGTTTTTACAAATAACGGTAGTAGTTATTACAAGTTAACATTGTTGGAATATCCGTTGGTTAAAATCTGAATACAGTGGTTGCTTGTAAAGTAGCTACACGATTTTGCACAATATTTTTGAATTATTGATTCTTACGTAAGAAGGCACTTACTCAATAATTATTACGGTGATTCTTGTTCAATATTTTATTTTATTGGTTCAATAATTCTTTGCGTTGATATTTTATATTATTGTTGTTTCAATAATTGTCCTTTGCCTGATATTTCCCATTATCGGATCAATAATTAATATTATTTGAATAATATTATGAGATAGCATTACTGGCAATGTCTAGAAAGTTCTGTCAATGAGAGGTTTGGTCACCTACTTGCGCGCCAGTAAGGAGAAATCCTTATCGGAAAGCCCCCTCTTTCCTGGGAACTGTCTGGTTGTCATTATTGTGATTCTATAATATTATTTATGAATAATTAATTATTGATTTATATGATAAGGAAATATTTATTTGATGTGGATATAAATGATGGATTTATTTATGTGGTTATAAATGAAGGAATTACTGTTGAGGTGTTTTATCAGTATTTTGTCGGATTGGAGGTATTAAAAGATCAAATCACTATTCTTGAGATATATTGCGTGAGTTATAATTTTTAATCTGACCGTTGGATCGTTGTGATTTTTGGATATGTTATACATATATAAGTTGAGTATATGTCCACAAATTTTGAACCGTTACAAATGAACGTATAATTTGTTATGAATTTTAAGAGGTGAGTGATTCGGAAATTAGGTTTATAAATGATTTTGGTGGAAAATTCTAGAATTGAGTGGGCCCCACTTGTGGTTGGTGAAGAAATATGCTGAATTTTATTTCAAATGTGGTGGGTGGCAATAGTAGCATGTAAAGTCATCGGGTAGCAGGTCAAGTCTGCTTCGGCGTGCTAATCTTTTCCTATAAATAGAGAGCTAAGTTAGAATTGAAAATCACACCAGAAATAAGTTTTCTCTCTTTCTCTCTCTATATTATTGAGCGTAATTTGTGAGTATTTTGATACTTTGAGAGTTTCTATTCAGCCTCATATCCGATATTCCGATCAGAAGTACTGTTATTTTGAGGTAAGGGATTTTAAGGGTTGTTATGTTTTTCAGTTTCGTAATTTTTCTGACCTTCAACAATTCTGGAAAAATTTAAAATGATAATTTGATGAGTTTTCTAGATTGTGTCCAAAAATGGCAATTTTTGGATGTATAAATTAAGAGTTGTGAATTTTATGAGAAAGACTATTTTAAAAGTAAACCCTTATAACTCCTTGTGGTTAACTCCAAAATTGGTGAAATTTTTATTGGGAGTACATGTATATAACAGAAGTATACTTTGTAAATTTCAGAATTTTTGCACAAAATTATAATTTATGATAAATGTCTAAATATTTAATGTTTTGGCCATATGAAAATAGTAAATGAATTTTAAAAATTAGGAAAATATATATTCAATATGGGACTATATTCTGCTAAATTCCAGAAAAGAAATATTTTTAGAACTGATTTGGTATTTTTTATGAAAATGGACTAGTTATGAGTAAATGAATTAAATATGTTATGTGAAGTAAGAAAATTGAAAAAATATGATTTTATGGCTTGAGAATCCTATATGAGGTATATGCAGATTTTTGATGAGGGTTTTGGTTATTGTTGATGAAATCTTATGAGTTTGACATTTTAGGATGATTAAATACATTATTTAGTAAAGTGTAAACAATTAAAATAAATTGTTTATAAGTTTAAGAAATGTTATTCTTTCAATATCATTATACCGAAATATTGGTATAAATTTTATTGTGGAATTTCTACTTTTTCATGTCGGGGTTACTATTCATGAATTACTATTCATGAGTTACTATTCATGAGTTACTATTCAAGGGGTATTATTCACGACAAAATTGGTTTCTTTTTCTGACCAAATTATCGTTGATTTATGAATATTACTCTTGAAATTAAATCCATGTTTTGATCATATTGTTTTTATTATAATATATAACATTTTTATAATTTTGGTGAAGAAATTTCTCTTTGACTTGAGTGTAAAGATGGATAGATTATTGGTATGATCGTAACTATGGGTTCTTTTTGGCCAGTAGTGCAAAGATGAATTGTTGACTGGTATGATCATGACCATTGAATTTATAATTGAATATCTTTAGCTTAAGTGCAAAGGTGAATTGATCAACATGGTTATAATTATTGTTTATATAAATTCTGAAATGATTATATATTTCTTTGAGATATTAATATCTTTGGCCTGAAGTGCAAAGATAAACTATTGTTGAATATCTTTGGCCCGTAGTGCAAAGATAAACTGTTGTTGAATATCTTTGGCCCGTAGTGCAAAGATGAACTGTTGTTGAATATTTTTAGCCCGTAGTGCAAAGATGAATTGTTGTTGAATATCTTTGGTCTGTAGTGCAAAGATGAACTGTTGATGAATATCTTTGGCCCATAGTGCAAAGATGAATTTATTAGTATGATTATGAACAGGAACTGTGATTTGGTATAACCATGATCTCTGATGTTTCACATGATTGTGGACAGGAACTGTTGATTGATGTTACAGGGATAAAACATTGTTGGTGGATTTTTAACATGGAAAAGATAATAGACTTTATGGTCTATTTGACTCTTCTAATGGATTGCTCGTTCCGCTGCAACTATGGTTGAAAAATTTTATCATCTACCATATGTTCTAAATCTCTAATTTATTACTGTTGAAGGCTATTGATAATTTATTTATTTTAGTCATGATACTCTTTCTTAAAGTTAGTTGAGCTCACCCTTTTGCTTCACAATTCCTTTCGGTAATAAAAGTGTAATTGGGTTGACCCGAGGTAACAAGGAATAGAAGCGGTGGTCTCAGTGTGGAGTTCTCCTAAGCAAGTATAGAAAAGCGTCTTGTATTTTATACATCATTTAGTAGTTATATTTGGTGAATCAAATAGGGTGAGGCGAACCCAACGTTGGAAGGGTGTTTTGCCACTATCATACAAGATGTCTAATGACATACTGACCTCGTGTCATCATAAAGCAGAGGTTGTGCACATCCACTTCTTTGAGTATATCTACGAGCACTACCTATATAATCTTGGTGTTTGGTTGAAGTATAACTCTCAATTAGAGGCGATTGGAGATAATGATATGTCAAGAGAAGACTCACCATTGGAGCGAATATGATAGTAATCTTCTCGCTTTTTCTTTTGGGGTCTATTAGATTGACCGAGGATAATTACGTGGATATATGATATATATCATAACCTGAACGCATGGGCTCCCATATACGAAGGTTTCCTTGAGCACTTCCCAAAGATTCTAATTTCTAAAAGCAGGTTTTGACTATACATTTATGTAAGGTGCCATTGTGACGTCTTTATCCAAGGTTGGGATGAGAGTCAGATTGGTATATATTTATATCAAAACTCACAACATATGTGTTGTTGTATTTTGCACGACAATGGTTGTAATAAAATTGTAGTTGTTTTCTGTACCATGTATTTGGCGACTCAGAATAGGTTGGGTGGAATGGACCTATTTTTATTTTGGGGTTGTCACAGTTTTGCTTATGTAGGACCAACCTAACATATTTGATCAATTCATTCTAAGTCCTTGAACACATGTTTCATATTATCTATCAAAGGACTTTATAGCTTTTCTTAATGCAAGAATACTTGCATATTCATTCATATATATCATAATCAAAGCATACATATTTAGGAATATTATTCACATGTTTATTCCTGACAGGTTGTGTGGACCTATTTTGGGGGCGTCGCATTATCAATGGAATCCCAAGAAATTTCGCAGGAAAAAGGCCTAATTGGAACCCCAAAGAGGAAAGAATAGCTTCAGCAGTAACAGGGGGAATTGGATAGAAAGCACATACTCTTAGCTGCATTTAGATGAAAGCCAGAAATAGAAGTGAAATTATCAAGACAACCTTTCAAGATGGATACAAACCTGATGTCCCCATGGCAAAATAAAATGAGATCGTCAGCGAAGCAAAGATGGGTTAGCCGGATAAGCTTAGTTTTCCAGTGGAATGTGAATGAAGGCTTTTCACACTCCTTGGCGAGTATAAGGGCGAGAACCTCCATTGCAATAACGAACAGATAGGGAGAAAGGGGATCCCCTTGAAGAAGCCCTTTTGCTCCAAAGAAGTAACCATACAATCCATCATTTACCTTAACTGAGTATGAGGCAGTAGTAACGCAAGCTCTAATCCAGAAAATGAACTTCGGAGGGAAGTTGAAGAGCTTCAGAGATTCAAGTAAGAAATCCCAGGACACCGAATCAAACGCTTTTTGGAGATCGATCTTTAATGCACATCTGGCAGGACCCGATCCTCTGTGGTAGTTTTTGAAGAGTTCTTGAGCAATCAGAATATTATCACCAATACGCCTACTCGGGACAAATGCAGCTTGAAAAGGGGAAATAATCCTGGGCAGAATACCCTTGAGCCTACTCACGATGATTTTAGGGATACATTTGTAAGTAGTATTACAGCAGGATATAGGTCTGTAGTCGTTCATAGAGGAAGGGTTGGGGACTTTAGGAACAAGAGCAATAGCAGTAGAGTTTGTCCCTCTCAAAAGACACCCCCACTGGAAAAAAGACTTGACAGCAAAAGTGAAGTCTTAACCGACAATATCCCAGCAAGCTAAAAAGAAGTTGACATTGAAGCCGTCAGGGCCAGGGCTCTTATTCTGTTTCATAGCTTTGAGAGAAGACAAAATATCTGCATCAGTGACTTCTCTTTCAAGATCAGCAGCTTCAAGAGGAGTAACAGTGTTCACAAAAATAGGAAGCTAAGTTTTGGACATTTTGGGCACATGAGGTCAAAGGGGCACCAAAGAGGGATCTAAAATGGTCCACAGAAATCCTCTGAATGTTATGTTTCCCACTTATAAGAATACCCTCAGCATTTTCAATCGAAAGAAATTTATTACGATTCCATCTAGCTTTAACCTGGTTATGAAAGAAGACCAGTATTTCTATCTCCTTCTTTTAGCCATTGAACCCTAGATTTTTGCCTCAAAATTTTTTCCTCACAGAGAAGGGCAGCCCAAAGATGATCCGTTTCAGATTTTTGCCTTTCCAAGAGAATTATATCTGTAGGGTTAAGAGTAATAGCTTACTGAGTCGCATGAAGGAGGGCCCTAGCCTGAACCACATTGGAAGACAGATTTCCATTACTTTTGTTTAAGTTGATAAGAGCCCTCTTAACAGATCTTAATCTTCCTGCTAAGGTTTGCAATAGATCCCCAAGGACATGACAGTTCCATGCATTCCTGACCACTGTTTGAAAGTTTTCCAAATCCACCATGAAATTGAAAAGGCTTAGGGATACGAGGCAGCATCATACCAGATTGAACAATGACAGAGCAGTGGTCAAAAAGGTCTCTAGGAGAGAAAATAGCATGGGAAAGAGAGAGCGAAAGTAGCCACTCTGAGTTAACCATAGCTCTGTCCAGTTTCCTATAAATAGGGTTCTAAATATGAGAATCCCATCAAGTATGACAAGGGCCCACAGCCCGAAGATCCACAAGGGATATATCCTCAATACAGTCCTTGAAGTCTTGCTTACCACTAACTATCCCAAGTCTCGTTCCCACCATTAATTTCAGAGAGGTGAAGTACTTCATTAAAGTCTCCAAGGATGCACCACGGTTTATCAATTGGAATAGAGACAGCTCGTAAGTCCCTCCAGAGCTGCTTCCTTTCACCAGAAGTGTTAAGGCCATAAATGACCGAAACAAAAAAAACAGATGTTTAATCTGGACTGAAAGTAGCCATCTGATCATTGCTTTGTTTCTACTAATTTTCATCCAATTAACTTTTACATACAATTAATCTGGACTGAAACCTTAAATTATGGCAATTAGGGAAACAGATAGGGGATGTAATCTCTCAACATTCAGACAATCAATTTTGCACTTGAAAACAAAATCGATCGAACAAAAGCTAAACTTATTTGTATAGTGCTATTGTTCAAATTCAGATATGTTCAGAGGCGGAACTAGGGGGCGGGAGGGGACATCTGACCCCGGCAGAGGGGCTGTACAGGCGTAACTGGGGGGGGAGGGGGGCACCCGCCAGCGGCCAGCCAGCGTTCCGAGCAGTCGTCTGCTCCGCAGCTCCGGTGCGGTCTTTTTCTTTGCCTGCGGCCTGTCTTCCGACTCTTGCAACAGACTTTGAGGAAGGGGAAAATAGAAGCAAAAATAGTGAAATTGAGGAAATCAAGGATACTGTTTTGGAGTGGATAGAGGGAAATGACAGAAAGGAGAGAGAAAATGGGTTTGAAAATGGAGTGTTCTGTTTTGGTGAACAGAATGAATGAGTTGTGGCAGGTGACTATTTATTCTTTTTATTTTATGAGAAAGAGAATTGATACTTTTTTTTGATATTCGAACATCATCCTTATTCACATAAAATATAGTTGGTCTCTTTTTTATATAAAAAAATCATATAAAAATATCAAAAATTCATATCAAAATAATATTTTCCTTAATATATGGACCAATTATATATAAAAAATTACATTAAATCTATTATTTATCAAAAATATATATATAAAATATTCAATAATAGATTTTGTTTTTTATTTTTTTTTATATTATGTGTATAATTTTTTATTTTGAATGTCAATTTTTTATTTTATCCTAACGAGTTATGTTGGCACGAGAGGCATGACACTTTCCGTGGCGGTGTGATTAGTCCACGGCGTCTCCGTTTTGGGCTCCGGAGAAAGTGGGTCATTTGGTGTTTTGTTGTGGGAGGCGTATGGGTTAACCCTAGTTTTCTGTTCTGCGAATTTGTGATGTTGTGACAAACACATCTATCCGATTTGCATACATTTGGGTTCGCGGTCCAATGTGTGATTTGCATGTGTGACATTATTTTGGTTGTCTGTGTGGCATCATTTGACTTGCATGTGTGGCATTATTTTGACAATTGCCTGTGTGGCATTGTTTTGACTTGTCTGTGTGGCAATGTATATTTCTAAGCTAGGGCATGAAATAAAACTCACCCATTTGATTTAACCTATTATTTCATTGTATTAGTTTTGTTTGTTTCTGTTCAGTTCAATTCATTGAGTTAGTTACTTCAGTTCGTTATTTCTTTATTCTTCTATTGGTTTCGTCAATTTTGTTTATTCAGATATATTCCATTCGAGATCTTTGGAGATTATATTTTCGTAAAGTATTTACACTTGAGGCTTTGTTAAATTATTTTGTCTCAATTATTTTTATTATATTAGTTGTATATCTTTTGTATATCTGTATCCGTACTGGGCAATTGGCTCATGCTGTGTTTTTCTTCCGGCAGGTTTGCATGGGTGATTAAGGGCTAGTGTGATGAGAATGTTGTCTTGACCATCTAGGTTGATTCAATTTTTTTTAGTTTTGATTATTTTGACTCTAGTTGGAGAATTGTATTTAGTACTTCATTGATGGATATCACTATTAATATTATGAAGTTGTTAGTACTCTGTTTACTTATTTTGAGATTTGTTGTGCTTCACACGTGACCTTCATTTCCTTTTCGGAAAGGGGGTGTTACACGAAGTCATAGGCATGAAGGTTCAGGGCCAGATCGAGCACTTCAAATTGAGATATGAGATGAGACAAAGAATGAGACAGAAGATTTGAATTTGTATCATTTGTGCATCTTATAAAATGTAAAAACTAAATTGAAAAGACAATACAATCTAATTATGTATAATTCATATTTTTTTTCTTTCAACCCTAGAGAAATCTAGCTAGTTACTTAACCAAACTATAGAAGAAGAATCTGATATTTACATGTGTTCATGCTCTTCTTTTTTCCATTCAATTCCTAAAAATCTGCCAGGCGAAAACCTAATATTCCTATATTCTGAAATTGTATCAAGCTTAGGAGACCATACTTGATCCTTTGACCCAACCAACATATCGTAGTGCTTCTTCAATTCCGTCGTAGTACAAAGAAAATTAAGGTTTGGACTATCATTTTCTTTTCCTATTGTAGTAAAGCAACTGATGATAAACTCCGGCGATACCTTAAATAAAGCTTTTCCATTAGAACCCTTCATGTATTGAAATGGAGTAGTGTCCTTGAAATTAATCGCGGTCCGTTTAGTGCCAGAAAGTAGGGCAGTGAAAGAAGAAGTCGAAAGGACATTACTTGTGAAACAATTAATGGGAAGAACAAAGTAGGTTTGACCGGATATAAGCTCGTCGTCGATGGCTAGGGCAGGGACCGGTTGGCCGATGAAGAATGAGTCTGCATGGCAAACCATGCGGTCGGGGAACTCGAACATGATTTCTCCGGCGACCGGAGTTTTGCCTGTGAGAGTTCTTGAGGTTCCTTCCCAAAAAATTAGCTTCACAAATGAATTTGGTTGACAACAAATAACCATTGTATTGCCCATGAGAAAAGAGAGTTAATTTAGGGGAGGAGTTGAGTTTGTAGTTATTATATATAGAGGGGGAAGGTTGACTTTGAGGAAGTAATATCGGGAGGTCGGTAGCCGGCTATTAAACATCTTAAGGGACGTATTATGTAGTGGATTTATGTCAATCTAATCATCAAAAATCACCTAAACCTAAAAATTACATGGCCCAAATAACTGTCCCTTTTCTGTTTTATATAGCATCTTATATATCCTATATATTGGTATCAATTAGTACCTATTCAGTTTTACTGTTTTATTTATTATTTTATCTTATATATTGGTATCAAGTAATACTTATCTATTTAAAAAGATAATTGTGAATAGATAATTGAATTATATTTGACAACAACGCATCAGAAAAGAGATGGACGATGAGACTGAAGATGCATGTATTTTAGATTCTAAAATACATACATGACCTCTTCCTTTATTGTGTTACATCATAAGTTTGAATTTACCTCTTAGCTCGACAAAAGCGCTGCATGAAAAAAAAACAAATTTTTCGTAGGTTCTCCCCGTACTTTCCTCCTGGCTCCTTAATTTCCCAGGTTCTCCCAAGCCATAGTCCATATAAAGGTATCCCTAGAATTGAATTGTAATAGAAGAGGTACTCACAAAAAAAGAAGAAGAAGAAAAAGATGCCATATGAAGTTTTTAAAATACTCCCTCAAATCCCAGATTGAGAATCTCATTTTAACTAAACAAATAACGTTTTCTACTACTGTTTTAAAAAATAAAAGCAGAGAGAAAATTGAAAATTGAAATAGTTATCAAATGAGTCCTAAAAAATGTTAATCATATCTTTATTTATTTATTTTAACCTATTATCTCAATTTTAGTAAATAATATTTTATTCATTCTAAAATATAAGATTATTATTGATTTTGGAAAAGATAATTTAAAAATTTACAAATTCAAAATTGATATGATAGATTTATAATTATAAAATAACAAATCTTATAATTAGTACTACTTTTTAAATAATTTATAATTTTCGTCATTGAATTGACTAAAATTGTAAATATTTATATCTATCATGAATTTTAAAATGTCTCATGCAAGTTGAGTTTCAAAATTTGAGAAGTCTAATAGTACTCTAGTATGTTTGGTTAATTAAACACACAATGGGTCATGCCTTATTAATGCATGGTTTCAAACTAAAATAATTTAATTATTTTGTGATTTAAAATGGTGCTTAAACTTAGATCAAGTTATCAAATTGAGGATAGTAGTTTAAAGGAAAGAAGATAATTTAGCATATATATTGTGAGTTAAAATCAGATAATGTATATACACGGATGATGTTAACTTTATGACGTTTCATTAAAATAAGAATAATTTTATTTAATAAAAATATTTCATTAATGATGTGTGACGGTATGAAATTTTAACTCATAAATTATATTATCTCTGTTTCAGAATATAAAAATAAAATCGACTTTTTAAAGTCAATATTAGATATTTTTAAATTTAAATATAAGGTAATTTATTTTACTTTTAAAAATAATAAATCTTATAATTAGCAAGATATTTTATTTAATTATATTATCTAAAATTAAAAGAAATTATTTCAATTTCAATTTTTTTTCTTCTTAAATCAACTTTAAAATATTAATTGTATTATAGATTTTAGAATGGAGGGTTTACTAAATCTAAGGTTGCACGTTATAATAGTAGTAGTTATAATTAAGTTTTAGAAAAACGAAAACAAAATAAATAAATAAACAAGCAAAAAGGTTGACATTTTCTTTGGTGCATGCATGTTACTCCTCATTTAATGGAAGTCTTTATATTATTGGTTGAATGGTCGTGGACTGAGAAATAAGCACGTGACCGGTGTGCCTAATAGTAATCATCTAGCAATCATATACGTTATAATTAATACTCCCTATCTACTTGTATTGATAGTGATATAGAAAGTGTCAAATATCTCATCCATGTTGCAAACTTTTCTTTTATTAAATTCTATCTCTAGTAATTTCAGTTCACGAAATGAAAACAAGATAATGCAAGTTTTTCTCCTATACTCCCTCCATTCCTATATGTAAGTCATTTTAGACTCTTTTTTTTATTTCTAATTATTTGTCGTTTGTGGTTATCTAGGAGAATTGATTACTAATTTTTTTAAATTGCCCCTTATTACTCCACCTAATTCTTTGATTCATATTTATGAGATAAGTGAGGTGAAGGGTGTAACGCCCCCAAAATAAGTCCAATCCAACCAACCTATTTTGAGTCGCCAAAAACATGGTACATAAAATAACTATAACTTTATTACTACAATTGTCGTGCAAAATACAACAACACATATATTGTGCGTTTTAATACAAATATATACCAACTATGACTCTGGACACCAACTTGGATAACATGTCACAATGGCACCTTACATAAAGGTACAGTCAATAACTGTTTTAGAAATTAAAATCTTTGGGAAGTGCTAAAGGAAACCTTCGTACATGGGAGGCAATGCGTCTAGGTTATGATAGATATCATATGCCCACAGAATTATCCTTGGTTGACCCAATAAACCCCAAAGAAAAACGAGAAGATTTCTATCATATTCTTTCCAATGGTGAGTCTTCTCTTGACATATCATTATCTCCACCGTCTCTAATTGAGAATTATACTTCAATCAAACTCCAAGATCATATAGATAGTGCTTGTAGATATACTCAGCAAGTGGATGTGCACAACCATGTCTTATGATAACACGAGATTGTATGTCATTAGACATCTTGTATAAACGTTGGGTTCGCCTCACCCTATTTGATTCACCAAATATAACTACTAAATGATGTATAGAATACAACACACTTTTCTATCTTGTTTAGGAAAACCTCCATGACTAGAGACCACCGCTTATTATTCTCTGTTACCCCAATTTCGACCCAATTTACACTCTTATTACTTGAAAGGAATTGTGAAGCAAAAGGGTGAGCACAAATAAATTTCGATAAAAGAATATCATGACTAAAGATAATTAAATTTTCAATAGCCTTCATCAATAATAAATCAGAGATTTAGAACATATGGTAGATGATAAAACTTTTCAACCATAGTTGCAGCGGAATGAGCAATCCATTAGAAGAGTCAAATAGACCATAAAGTCTATTATCTTCTCCATGTTAAAAGTCCACCAACAATGTTTTATCCCTGTAACATCAATCAACAGTTCTGGTTCACAATCATATGAATAACTCATAATCATAATTGTGGTTCTAAATTCCTCTTCTCATCCAGGACGAAGATAATTTTCATCATTTGTCTTTACCTGAAACATCAAAGATCATGGTTATACCAAATCATAGTTCCTGTTCATAATCATACTAATAAATTCATCTTTGCACTACGGGCCAAAGATATTCATCAACAGTTCATCTTTGCACTACTGACCAAAGATATTCAACAACCGGTTATCTTTGCACTATAAGCCAAAGATATTCAACAACAAATCATCTTTGCACTACAGGCCAAAGATATTAATATCTCGAAGAAATATATAATCATTTCAGAATTTATATAAATAATAATTATAACAATGTTGATCAATTCACCTTTGCACTTAAGTTAAAGATATTCAATTATAAATTCAATGGTCATGATCATACCAGTCAAAAATTCATCTTTGCACTACTGGCCAAAGAGAACCCATAGTCACAATCATACCAATAATCTACCCATTTTTACACTCAAGTCAAAGAGAAATTTCATCACCAGGATTATAAAAAATGTTATATATGATAATAAAAATAATATGATCAACAACTGCATTTAATTTCAAGAGTAAGATTCATAAATCAACGATAATTTGGTCAGAAAAAGAAACCAATTTTGTCGTGAATAGTAACTCATGAATAGTAACTCGTGAATAGTAACTCATGAATAGTAACTCTTGAATAGTACTCCTTATTCGTATATAGTACCGTATACGTAAATAATGTCATATACGTAAATAGTGCCATATACATGAATAAGTGTCGATCACGTGAATAAAGGTCGTATCGTGAATAAGTAAACCCAGAACATGAAAAAGGTAGAAATTCCACAATAAAATCCATACCAATATTTTGATATAATGATATTGAAAGAATAACATCATTACGAAAAAAACATCCCTTACAATCCCTTAAAATCCCTTACTATCCCTTACCTCAAAAAGACAGAACTTCTGACTGGAATACTAGATATAGTGCTGAAGGAACTTGCACCGTATAGCAACACTCAAAATATCAAAATACTCTCAAGAATACGCTCGATAATATAGAGAGAGAAAACTTTAGTTTCTGGTGTGATTTTCAATTCTAACCTAAGCACCCTATTTTTAGGAAAATGCTTAGAACACCAAAGCAGAAATTTTAATAAAATATTACTGTGACGCCCCCAAAATTAGGTATACATCACCCATCTTGAGTCGCCAGATACATGGTACAGAATTCAAATACAACTTGATAATACAAGTATGTACGCGTGTACAATACGACAAAAACATAAAGCTGTGAGTTTGAATACAAATATTGTCTACTAGAGAGTATACAAACTCAAAAGGAGTCCTTATTACAATTATTATCACACTATTTCACGAATAGTGAGGACTACTAATGCACCATCTAGGACCATCACTCCGGTTCCCGACTCGTTCGACTATATTCTCATTTCTTGAAGAGAAACGGTGAAAGAAAGGGTGAGGTCAACTAGCCCGAAGAAGAAATATTATGACTAAGATAATGCGAATAAATTATCATTAGCCTTAAAGCGATGTTAAAGCGATACAATATAACAAACATCAAGTTTAAGCTGCAGGTGAACAAGCAATCCATTAGAAGTGTCAAGTAGAGAATAAAATCTACTATCTTTTATGATTTAAAAGGTTTTCATCACTTTTATCATTTGGGACTCATTTTAATAAATAATCCACATCATCGAATCACCCCTGCACTACGGCCAATGATATTCTTTAGTATCACGACCACAATTATTCATGCACTACGGGCCAAAGATAATTGTGTTTTCATCAGCGGTCCTGATCATACCATAAAATAATTCATCTTTGCACTACGGCCAAAGAGAATCCATAGCCATAATCATACCAAAAAATGTCCATCAATGCACTATGGCCAATGAGGACTTTTTCCACATCATTTGTAACATTACGGTCATGATTATACCGAATAATCCCTGGTCATAATCATACCAAGTCCATCTATGCACTACAGACCACAGATGACTTTCAACATAATATAAACATGAGGATGCTGACAATGATATGGGAATTCAATAAAACAAGTTCAAGAATTAAATTATCCAGGAACTAATAACGTTCAAATTGTCAACATGATACTACTTTGTAGAGTAAAATTCAAGAATGCTCAGAAGAATATTTCCATGAAAAGATACTGGATGAAGAGCAAATATCAAGGATATTCTACTAATTTCATGGAGTATAGAAGTCAAAACTTTAACCAACTGAGTATAATAACGAATGGAATAACAAAAGAAATCACCATGCATGCGGTACTTCGCATAGATAAGTTATTCAATATAATAATAAATAACGGAAACGGTCGGTGAAATTTCACAAGCGGGATGTTCCAAGAATAATAAAGAATGGAATAACAATGAAATCACCATGCATGCGGTACTTAGCAGACAAGTTATTCCAATGAATACTAATAAAGAGCGAAACCTGTGTGCGGCGTAAAGCGCATGCAGACGAGGATATTCAACGAATAATAAAGAATGGAATAACGGAAGAATTTCACAAAGTATAGGGTTGTAGGGTTCGACACGAAGCGTCTGTTGAAATAGAACAATTTAAACCAAATTCAAAACCCTAAGCAGGATCCATGCAAAAAGCAGTTAATTCGGTGGTTAAAATTATTATACTGATTAAGAAAGCGATTAAGCGATGCGATTCGAATCTCCAACATAATTGAACAAAGCTGCGTCTCTACAGTATCCCACGAATGCTCCACGAATCGATCCTACGATCTGCGAAGAAGAAGGAATCATGATACTAGCCACCGAGGATGAGGATTTCTGTAAAGCTGTTTTCTCTAGTCTCTCTCTAAGAAGCGGCTATGGTTTTTGTTTTGATTAACTTTCCAAAGGCGGCGATATATCATATATAGCAATAAATCGAGAATTAATCAAAACCCTAATCTAATTAAAATAAAATCCGAATTTATATATATATATATATATATTATATCTTAATTAAGTCTTACTTAATTAATATATATACATATATCTAAAGCATCCTTTTAATTTAAATTGTGATTTAAATACTATCAATCATATTGATATATTTAAATCCTTACAATTTAAATTAATTCCCTTTTAATAACGTTCTTTATGTGTGACCCTATAGGTTATTATTATGTTGGCAATAATTTTAAAATCATATTATAAAATTATAAACAGTGAGTGGCATCTAGTAATGCATCAACGCTACTAAGTAATAATAAGATCGATGATTCGATGCTACCTTTTAAATGACCAATGTTTCAATGTAATTTAATCCTTTTAACCTTAATATCCTAGATTAAACTCGAGTCATGGAATGTGTCATACTCTTCATAATTTAATCGAGTTTTCTTGATCGATGAGTAGACTATATGAAACAAATCAACATTTGAGCATGGCCATGCATTTCATAGTCCTACTCAATCAGAGAAACCTATGGATATCATCCACAATATATAGGATGGTTAAATTCCATCTAGATCACTCATATTCCTCACACGATTCATGATG
The DNA here is from genome assembly GCA_020205605.1 of Panax ginseng. NCBI lineage: Eukaryota > Viridiplantae > Streptophyta > Magnoliopsida > Apiales > Araliaceae > Panax > Panax ginseng. The sequence goes on along the minus strand of CM035127.1, from coordinate 32,314,410 downwards.
TACCCAATAATCACCTTTATAGTCCACCCTATTAAAGGTGACATTTGATGATATCAAAGTACATAAATTCTCATGTAGAAATATAGTGATTTGGTCGAAGGACCATTACATCATTATCACTATGAGAATCGCTAATGACACCCGATGCTCCACATAGAATTTTCATTGTGGGTTACATCCGATTACATCGTTCTCTAACACATACCTATGCATTGACTTAATATCTCATATATTTATGACCAATGAGATTTGGTCATCGATCGATCCACATACTAGTCTCGATGCATCATTGTTGTCCTATCAACAATGGTACTCGACTAAGGGACATTTAAAAGCAATGATACTAATTGTAATTATATAATCTCATGTTCAAGTCACATACTTGAAACTATATAAATTGTATCACTATTCTAAGGAATTTTATTATGTTAACATTTATATAACGCAATAAATAAAACCATAATAAAATCATTTATTTATTTAATCAAATATAATATCAAAATGTTAAGCAATTATATCAAGTAATTGGCCTCTAGGGCATAAACTCTAACAAGGGTATCCCGCGTATACAGGTTATTCCAACAGAATAATAAAGAATGGAATAACAGAAGTTCTCTTCATGAATAAGAAAGAAAGAATACCCCTTACGAGTACAACAAATAATATTTCCTACCTTAGAAAGAAGAGTACTGGATATAAAAGTAGTGAAGTAGCAGAACACTTTTCTTCTTTCTCTCTATAGTTTCTCTCTCTAGAGTTTAAATTGAATTAAGTAAGAAATAATGAATGAATGAGTTTCTATTTATAGAAAAATGGGTACATAGTAACTAACTCATGAGCGGTCAGATTGATTCACTTTAATCTGACGGTCCATATTTAAAAGCAAAATCTTTTAAATAAAATATAATATATTCTATTTATAATCTAATAAAACAAATAACTTTATAAAAGATTTTACTATGCAAACACTATGCGAGCCTTTATGCATAATAAAATATAATATATTCTAATTATTGTTTAATAAAACAAATAACTTTATAAAAGTATTTTGTTTTATATAAAAAGATTTTACTATGCAAAACACTATGCATAATAAAATATAATATATTCTATTTATAGAATAACTTTATAAAAGTATTACATTTTATTACATTAATAATACCAATAAAACAAAATGGTGACTTATCACCTAAGCATCAATAATCAATACAGGTGTACTACTATGCAACCACACGTATTACTATACTTTTAACAAGAGTGTTTCAACGATTAACTAAGTAAAACTTCCGCCGTTATTTTTAATAAAATATATTTTGTCGCTTTCTCATTCGACAATAATTTAGTTCTGCGAGGTCCACCAATGATTGTGCATTATTGCACGAATATTCCCCGATAAAACAAATATTCCCCGACCAATCGAATATAATATGACAACTTGCATACTTTGCAAAATTTATAAATACTACCCACAACTATAACATTATATCAAATCCACACCATAATATTCAAAAAAATATTTCGAGAAAATAAAATTTTTATTCATAAAATCTGGGGTCTCACAATTAATATATATATTATAAATTCCTACGCACACCTCCCCTGATCCAAAACATCAGCCACTCACCCAACAAAAATAAAAAAAAACGTTTTTCTTAAATAAAACATTTTAAACTCCAAAAATTAATTATTTCGGAACCTCGGAACTTCAATAATTCATAATAAATAGCCATTTTATCAGAAAAATTCGAACCTCATGTCCTTTTCATAGGAAATTTCATTATCTACAACTTTGTAGAAGAAAGGTTTTCTAAATTCCAAACAAAAATTGACCGAAATCCACAAACGGGCGATTTTACAAGCTATAATCAAATTTCAGTCAAGAAATGGGGTCCACCGACACACAAAACATGTGTTAATAATTTAATGCAACAAAAATACTCTTTCTCCTCATATACTCATATATCCCACATTCATTTTAAAAATATCACCATTATTATATTATTAAAATATAATAATATATTTAAATGAATTATTTTATCAGTAAAAGATAAAATATTAATTTTCAACAATTGTCACATTAAAATTTTCTCCATCTATATCCACATAAAATTAATATTTTCCTCATCATATAAATCAATAATTAATTATTCATAAATAATATTTGAGAATCACAATCTTGTGATAACCGGTAGTTTCTAGGAAAGAGGGGCTTTCGATAAGGATTTCTCCTTCTTGGCGGCGCATGATTAGGTGACCAAACCTCTCCTTAGACAGAACTTTCTAGATATTGCCAATAATGTTATCTAATAATATTATTTAGATAATATGAATTATTGCTCCGATAATGAAAAATACTGTGTAGTGACAATTATTGAAACAAAAGTAATATAAAATATCAACGTAGCAATTATTGAATCAATAAAATAAAATATTGAGCAGTAATTCTTGTGTAACAATTATTGAAAGCGGTGTCTTCTTACGTAAGAATCAATAATTAGTGCAATACTGGTGTCTTCTTTATGCGCAACAACACGTATTACTTATGTTTTAACCACACGTGGTATTCCAACGATTGTTAGCAGAATAACAAATACGTAGATTATTTATAAAAACTCATACTTATCGTTTTCTTCATCCAATCGCTTTCAGTTATGGGGCCCACAAAAGGTTAGCTGCGTCGCATGCGAATATTCCCGAAGCGGAAGAATATTCCACGACCAAACCAATATTTCCCGACAACAATGAGTATTTTATAACCACTTGCTTATTTAAAATATTTACATATATCACCTTTAACTTTAAACTTTTATCAATTTAACCATTTACTGAATAGTAATTATAAGAAAATTGAATACTTTTATTTCATAAAATTCGGGGTCTTACAAGGGTATTATAGATAATTGATAATATAGTTAATGCTTTTCAACCATTTCCTTAATTCTTGTGCACATGTCTAAAACGACCTATATTAAGGAACGGAGGGAGTATTATTTTAAAGAAGTTCTTGATTGTGTTATATCTTTTATATATTACGAAAGTTTTTTATCGAATTACAATTATAACATATATAAATTATAAAATTAGTCCATTATATTAAATATATCATTAAAATATTACCAACTATAATTATCTACGTAACTTGCAAAAAAATTAATTGACAAATTATTTTTTGCAAAATTTATCATTGTCCCTATTGTATTATTGAATACTAGATATGTCCCGTGTCTGCGGCACTATATGGATAGTGAGATTTATTCCAAATTTTGGACAGCCCAGATGATTTATTGAGTGAGCGAGAAATTCAAAATTATTTATATTTTATTAGATAGATAAATAGATGTATTTTATTAGATAGATGTATTGTAACACCCCCTTCCCAAAAAGGAAAGGGAGGTCACGTGCAAAGCACAACAAACCTCAAAAATAGTAAACAGATCACTAATAACTTCAAAATATTAATAATGATATACATCAATGAAGTACTAATTGTTAGAGTTTATGCCCTAGAGGCCAATTATTTGATATAATTGCTTAACATTTTGATATTATATTTGATTAAATAAATGAATGATTTTATTATGGTTTTATTTACTGCGTTATATAAATGTTAACATAATAAAATTCCTTAGAATAGTGATACAATTTATATAGTTTCAAGTATGTGACTTGAACATGAGATTATATAATTACAATTAGTATCATTGCTCTTAAATGTCCCTAGTCGAGTACCATTGTTGATAGGACAACAATGATGCATTGAGACTAGTATGTGGATTGACTGATGACCAAATCCCATTGGTCATAAATATATGAGATATTATGTCAATGCATATGTATGTGTTAGAGAACGATGTACTGGACAAACCCACCATGAGAATTCTATATGGAGCATCGAAGTGTCATTAGCGATTCTCATAGTGACAATGATGTAATGGTCCTCCGACTTGAAATCACTATATTTCTACACAAGAATTTATGTACTTTGATATCATCAAATGTCACCTTTAATAGGGTGGACTATAAAGGTGATTATTGGGTACATCATGAATCGTGTAAAGAATATGAGTGATCTAGATGGAATTTAACCATCCTATATATTAGGGGTGATATCTATAGGCCTCTTGATTGAGTAGGACTATGAAATGCATGGCCATGCTCAAATATTAATTTGTTTCATATAGTCTACTCATTGATCAAGAAAACTCAGATTAAATTATGAAGAGTATGACACATTCCATGACTCGAGTTTAATCTAGGATATTAAGGTTAAAAGGATTTAATTACATTGAAACATTGGTCACGAAAAGGTTGCATCGAATCATCGATCTTATTATTACTTGGGTAGCAATGTTGCATTTCTAGATGCCGCTCACTGTTTATAATTTTATAATATGATTTTAAAATTATTGCCAACGTAATAATAACCTATAGGGTCACACACAAAGAACGTTATTAAAGGGAATTAATTTAAATTGTAAGGATTTAAATATATCAATATGATTGATAGTATTTAAATCACTTAATTTAAATTAAAAGGATGCTTTATATATGTATATATATTAATTAAGTAAGACTTAATTAAGATATAATATATATATATATATATATATATATATATATATATATATATATATAAATCCGGATTTTATTTTAATTAGATTAGGGTTTTGATTAATTCCGATTTATTGCTATATATATGATATATCAGCGTCTTTGGAAAGTTAATCAAAACAAAAACCCTAGTCGCTCTTAGAGAGAGACTAGAGAAAACAGTTTCAAGAATCCTCATCCTTGGTGGCTAGTACCGCGATTCCTTCTTCTGCAGATCGTAGGACGATTCGTGGAGCGTTCGTGTGGATATCGTAGAGACGCAGTTCGTTCGAATTGCGTTGGAGATTCGACTGCATCGTTTAATCGCTTTCTTAATCGGTATAATTTCTAACCACTGAATTAACTATTTTTTGCATGGATCCTGTTTAGGGTTTCGGATTTGGTTTAAATTGTTCTATTTCCGCTGTGCGTTTCTGTGTCGAAACCCTACACTAATTACAATTCTCCAACTAGAGTAAAAAATAATCAAAACCAAAAATCGAAACAACCTAGACGATCAAAGGCAACTCTCTCATCACACTAGCCCTGAATTACCCCTGCAAACCTGCCAGAAGAAAAACACAGTATGAGTCAAATGCCCAGTACGGATACAAAGATACAAAAGATATACAACTGAAATATGAAATCAACAAAGACAAAATATAGCCTCTGATAAAAAATAATACCTCCAAAGATTTGAATAGAATATATCTGAACCAGCAGAATTAACGAAACAAACAGAAGAGTAAAGAAAATAATGAACTGAAATAAATAACCTAATTAATTGAAATATTCATGAACGCAATCAAATTGCACAAAATAAGCGGAAGCATGGAAAATCAGAGTTTTAAAATTTTACAAACCATATACCCGGATCACCCTTTATGCACAATTATTAATTAAACGAAGAGTAATGCTACAGACACAAACTATTTTACAAATTACTGATGTGGCATACTCCACCTCAGCATATTGATTTATAAATTGTTTCAATATAGTATTCAACCCCACACAATATGCTGATGTGGAGTATGCCACATCAGCAGTTTGTAAAATATTTGTAGAATAGTTTGTGTCTCTAGCATTATTCCTAAACGAAAATATGAAGAACAAGAATCATACCCTTGAAGATTCGAGCTTCCTCGGGTACAAGTTCTCCAACAATCTTTTTCGTGTTTAACTTGAATCCACCGGTTTTGGTTTCTTCTTTTGATCAACGTTAGCCACCCAAGTGTTTGGCATCTAGAGGTGATCCACCAAAGAAGAACAAAGATTCAAGAAGATGGGTATTTGGCAAAATTCTAGTTTTTTCTATCTCTCATAGAAAAAGTGCATACTCTCCAACTATTGGAATTACGTATTTTTGATATATGATATAAGACTCCTCTTATAAAGATATCAGGTAACCCTATTTATTAAAATAAGGTATTATTTATTTAATTACACTCTTTTAATTAAATGGGCTCTCTAATCTTATTAGGGTTAATTAATTAAACTCCTTTAACTAATTTTCCCTCCTAATCCTATTAGGAATAAATGAGAGTACTTATATTAAATTAATTCTTAAACTCTTTTAGAAATTAAAATAATAATAATTTTAATATTAATAAGACTCCTCTTATTAGTTTATATTTAATATTTCTAAAATATTAAATAATAAATATTAAGCTGTTTAATTTATTCTATCACCATAGATTAAATTAAATATACTTAACATATTATTACGATTATGCCATTAACTTCTTAAATAATTATTCTTCCTTTTATGGTGTGACCCTTTAGGTTCTCCATATTAAACCGGTTGTGAATAAATCAATTAGAATAATTCTAATCTTATTTAAATAAATAAATTAAATGATTAATTTATTTAAATAAATAATATTTATTCTACAATAGAGATAAGCCTCCCCAGCGATCAACGACTTTCCAAATAATATAGATTTTAACATTAATCATAAAAGAACCTTTGAGTTAATTTAGTTACCGTACAATTCAATCCTTCCACCATACAATGTCCCAATTAAATATAAGACATGGAATTATGGTCAAGTCTTATTTTATTTAATTATATGTATTTCGACTCTTAAATGCACAACACCAAATAATGCAAATTAGAAACTCCTTTCTAATTTCATTCTGCATTGGCCAAGGACTACTGGGTTGTCATTTATCGAATCACATAGGACATTTCTCTTCTTTTACTAGAAGTGATAGATTCTTTATTGATCATATATTATCTCCATGTACAACTTATTATACCCAAGCATACCCTTTGATATACCCTATGGGTCTTAAGGAATAAGTCAAAGTACAACTCATCATACACAAGATACTGTGATGATCTCAAGTCCAAGGATCACTTATACTACTATCACTACATAAATTCCTATTGACAGGCAAGTAAAACTCCATTAGGTATTCCTTAGCGAGTCACGTTTAGTGAACTTATTTTCTAATAAGCACCTACATACTTGTTTTAGTGTCTCCACACAAATGATCATGAGATCAATCATCCTCATCCAATGAGCAAGTAACGTATGTACCAATCTATCCAGATTCACTAATCCCCAATTTAGTAATCCAACGATTGGGAACTATTTTAGTTTTAAACTTTCTAAGAATTTAGATCTCATTAGAATGATCATCATCATTATTCTAAAAGCATTGCTTAAAACCATGGGTTTATCACATATTATAAAACAATATCATGTAGATAATTAAAAGCCTTTAATAAATTAATATTTTTTATTTATAAACGAATAATATAGTTACAAAGTATATGCTTTATCATCAAAAATGATTGGCTTGTGTGCATACTACTTTCATAAATCACACCGCCACGGAAAGTGTCATGTCTCTCGGTTCCAAGACGATATGCCTGTGGTACCCCCACAGGTGGTTATAGCTCAGGTATACCCTACGGTATAGTCTAACAAAAATATCATATCACAACACATGCGACATAATACCAATAAAAGGGTTCTATATGTACATGTTGAACCAAATCAAATTATAGTCACAAGGTCTCAAAAAAAGGTAGTAACATGTACTGCTCTACAATGATCAAAAATAAATACTAAACATGATATCTTAATTCAAAGAGTACAAATACAAGTCATATGTATCAACTCTAAAATGAAACTAATATATTTATTTCACAGGAAATAATTATGTGAAATCATAACAGAATTCGAAATAAGAAAATAAATGAACAAATCAAATTTAACAAAAGTATCACTGAATGTGACGACCCCAAATCCAGGTCCCAAATCACTGCGGATCTGGTACAATCATTCTAACACTATTACTATTTACGGAAGATATAAACATAAATTGTTTATACATTAAACTTACACTTAATTCCCCAAGGTCGAGTAACCTTAACTAAATACATAATTCATAACTTATTTAACTTACAATAACATTAATATACAATACTTATACAAATCTAATCACACATATTAACTTTAAGCTGGAACTGTCTTTAACCTTTCCTTGTATTCGACATATTCGTCTTAATCTGTAATGTTTATCATGATATAGCAAGGGTGAGCATAAGCTTGCCCAGCAAGTTTAAGTTCAATAATTTAACAATATATCATGATTGAAAGAGTCTGAATAATAAGTTGGCTATAATTCAACAATATAATTGTGAATTAGCACGAACAAACTTTTGACTGAACAAGTATTAAATATGAACAAAATATATCTGGACCGAATGGTAATGAAGGTGATCAGCCTTTCATACCTGACTTATACATGCAATATGTACAGAGTACAATTCTACAATAGCAATCAGCAATGATTATCCATAAGCATATCTGAATGAAACAACTCTAAGTAGAGTTAAGTAAAAACTTGTCTGAACCGTTGATTACTACTACGCAATTAATAACGCTTTATCCGAAGACCTAATATTAGTAATATAGATCTCCAATATTAGAATAATATCATCACAATATAATACTATTATATATATATATATATATATATATATATATATATACATAGAATAACCTAAATACATAACACATAACCCTATTAGTCTATAACACACATAAGACTCGGTATTAAGTCAAACTATTGCATTCTGAGTTGAATCCGACAAAATTCTAACGTCCCGACGATCTATTCGGACAATACTTGAGTTTAAGTTCAATTAAACTCTGCCTAACACTTAAAAATTATCTTAGTTAATTTTAATATTCGTCAAAATATTTTTCATAAGCTCGTAATAATTTTCACATAATTATTACCATTTATCTTGATTTTCCAATCATTAAAATCGTATTTATATAATATAAATACCACATAGTTCCTTTATCATTAATATTTATTTAATATCAAATATTAATGAAAATCATCACATAATATTATAATATATTTATAATATCATAAAGTATTTTTAATACTTTAAAATCACCTTTATATAATTTTTAAACAATTAAATTCATTATCCGATAATCGCTTTTAATATTAAAATATTAATATTTTCATGACAAAATATCAAAAGTTATATGTTATAACTTAAAAATATTTTATAACACTTAAATCATTTTTATATGATTTTTAAAACATTATTTCTATTTTTCCATAATTTATTTAATATACTTATTAAATAAACTAATTACAATTAATATTAATTTATTAATGAATTTCATCACAAAATATCAAAAGTTGTTAAAAATAACTTAAAATATTTTATTATGCCATAATATAATTTTTCATGATTTTTTATGTATTAAAATCATTTTAAAATAATTTATTTAATATTATAATTAAATAAATTAAATACCATTTATATTCCAAAAATATTAAATATTTATGAAATATACTCAAAATAGTTAAAAACTAATTTTCAGACTTTAAAATAATTTTTAGGAATTAATTTTATATTTTTAATAATTAAAAACCATTTATTTTGATTTATTTAATTAAAATAATTATTTTCTTAAATAAACTGTTGCTAAAAGGGCCCTATAGCGACAAAACCGTCGCTATAGGTGTTCTTTGTGTTCTTGATGAAAACCCAAAAATTCTTGTCAGAGGCCGAGGGTCTTGGTTTGACCATCATTAATTTCTTGATCATAAGGTTTCTTGGAAAGTTATTAAGTTAATGTTGTAGTACTGATGTAGTACTACAACCATAAACAAATTGCATGACCAAAATCTAACACAACAAAGAGATTAAGGCTGCAGAAATCGTTGTCAGAAGCTGTTCTTCATTTCTGAGTTACCCAGAAATGAAGAACAGTTCAGATAGGCTACTTTCGATCTTCATATCTTTCATTATGGGTTTGATTTGTGTAATATCATGTTTTAATATTGTATACCACATGACAGGGTACAGTTCTATTACATTACATCAACCTAACAACATCGTAAGCCCAGAGATCAAGCGCCCCGGTCAAAACTTGTCGGGAGATGTGTTCTTGAGAAATCTGGGTTTCCCAGATTTCTTCCCAGGCAGTTGGTCAAGGATGGTTTGACCTTGATTAATTTTGATTCTATAATAGATCTAGGTGTTCTACTGACTTGTATGTGTAGTTCACATACCCGTCTACAACATAACAACAACAATATGTCCAAACTAGTAAACAACATCAAAATCAATGGCTTGGAAAATGACTGTCAAACAACAATCTGGGTTCTAGGTTGCCCAGAAACCCATTCCTGTGATCGGTGAACGCAGTTTGACTGCATATAACAAGAAATCCAGACATGTTATGACCCTGTTTTCAATTCCAGATAATAAATAACATGTCATAGTACAGATCTATAACATAAAACACCTTAAACATCTAACATAGACAGATCTGGAGGCCCTGACATTAGGCTGTCAGGCCTTATTTTTAGGGTTCTAAGTCAGTTTGAAAAACTTTAGATTTTGGCTTCTAGATGTTATGGATCTACGATGTAAATAACATCCTTAAACACACTTCTAAACAACAAACAACAACATCAAACATGAAATCACATGATTTATAAAATTAGGGTTTATACCTTTTCTACCATTGATCTTTGATTTCTGATCATTGATCTGTTTCTTGGAAGGTTAAGAGCTGATATTGGTTTTGTTTCTCACTCTTTATCACTCTAGATTTCGAAATATAGAGAGAGAAAAGGCTTGGCAAGTTTGCTAAGTAAAGTGAGATTTTTACTTAAGTTAAATCTTTTATACTTTTGAATCCATGGCCACAAATGTTGCTAAGTGTCCAAGATATCAGATTTGGTAAGATTTTTACACACATGGGATAAACTTGAGTGATGACTCACAAGATTTCACAAATCTTTTACTTAAAGTTTAAGAAAAAGGGTATTTCGATCATTTCGCATTCACTAAGGGTATTTTTGTCTTTTCCCTTATAACTCGAAGGGCATTTTGGACATTTCTCATTTATCCCATAACATTTTACACTTAGCCAAATAAACTTAACTTTTGAATTCCCAAATTAGGGTTTTTGATATCTGAATTAGGGTTTCAGACTATCGAAACTAAAATTAGGGTTTTAAATTTACAAATTAGGGTTCCTAATAATTAGGGTTTCTAATTATTAGAATTTCTAATTAATCAATTAGGGTTATCCCTAATTAAGTTTGAAATTATTACACAAAGCCTTATTCCTAGAATTTAAATTCTCAGATTAGGGTTCTAATATTGCGAATTAGGGTTTTGAAATCCCCAGAATGGAAATTAGGAGAATTGATTTCTAGGGTTTCTTATCAGACGTTAGGGTTTTCTAACAGAACGTTGACGTTCTTAATATACGATTAGGGTTTGACACATATATAATTTATCTGGTCAACCCTTGACTTTAACCACATTCTCTTCACATATACACAGAACATATTCACTTATTCCCTTAATCCTGAATAATTCACCTAAATCCTTCACAGAATTTTGAAATCCTCAAAATTTATTTTCAAAAATATCAAACGCATACACTTATTTTCTGTCTAGGTTCTAATATTGAACCTTAAATCAATTAATTAAAATTTTAAAATTTCCTAAATTCTCGGGTTGTCACACTTAAAGAGTATGAAATCCGTACATGAGACTTCCAAACCATTTATAGCACACTCCATAAAATCTTACCCTCAAATGCCAACGATATCGAATACGAAACGTTATTCACAACCTAAACATATTTACCGCAAATTAAAAATAATCCAAACTAATAATTCTAAAATAATTTATAATCTATTTAATATGCCTTTAATTAATCATCGCTTTATATCAATTATTAATACTCCAAAATTTATATTCTAAATATAACTCTTTAAATTCCTCCGTCAGATCTAATAATAATAATAATAATAATAATAATAATAATAATAATAATAATAATAATAATAATAATAATACAATTATAAGTTACCTAATAATTATAATTCATACTAATATGAAATTAATTCCTCCAATTACATCAATTTTACAAGACAATCCAAATTAAATTATAATTTATCATCTAATCATTTTTTATTATTATATTTTAACAAATCAGTAATCTTAATATATTATATACATCACTCATTCATTAAAATAGTTCAGCAACTAGCTTTTCTTCACCTGCCAACGATTTTATTATATTTTTTTAAACAACCCAAGACAATCATTATATTAATCTTTTTTAAAAAAGACTGCTATAATGTTATATATATATATATATATATATATATATATATATATATATATATATATATATGTATATCATAACTCAGTGCTTGACATGATTCGAATTCTTTCTTCTTCTTTTTTTATTTAACATGCATCTGAATTATAATGACAATATCAACTATGGTAATTATTAAAATATAAGAAGTCATCTTATACATTGTCATCTCCTGGACCAACCATAATGACATGAACTGAACTATTATATTGTGCCAGTCTCAGCCGGCTTCCTCCACATATGCGATCTCAATTGTCCAAAATAATTGATTACACTAATATACATAAAATAAATTTACATACCTTAACTTAACTCAGTTCGTTTCCTTTCTTTTTCTCCTTTCTCTGTAATGCGGCTGAGCTTCTTCTTTTTCTTTTCTCAGTCAATTATTAGAGATACATGAGATAAATTAGGGTTTTACTTATTATTTATTAATTAATATATATTATTAACTCTCTAAATTTTAATAGGATTTTAAAATTACACAAATATAAATTAGATCCAATTAGTTTTAAAGGCCCAAATTAATGGAATCTATTACTTATTATTGTCCACACAAATTAAATACAATTTGTCCCAAATATAAGAAAAGCCCAATTAAAATATAATTTTAAATGTAATTTATTTTTAATTTTTTCTGGGTTTTACATTACCTCCCCCTTAAAAAGTATTCCGTCCCCGGAATCAAAAGAATTAACGTACCTAGTTATCAAAAAGATGCAGATACTCCGCTCGAATAGACTCCTCCATCTCCCATGTTTGCTTCCCATTCTGAATGATTTTATCACAAGACTTTAACAAAAGGAATTGTCTTCCTCGATTTTAATTTAATAAGTTATTTAATTATCTACTAAAAGAATTTAACTTTCCAAACAAAACAAGGAAGAAAAGAAAAAAAAGTCACTTACCTTTTCTAATTTAAATACAATTGTACAAAATAAAATCAATTAATATTTAATTCTAAAAAAAATATGGGTTATTACATTTTTCACCCCTTAAAAATAATTCCATCCTCGGAATTCAAAAAACCTACAAAAAAAATATTTTAGTTAAGACGTAGCATCACCTTTTGTAACAATCAACGCTGGTAAGTCCATCAGTCCACATAATTATTTATGTACTTGTAAAAAAAATCGTCAGCTGTCGTGTCAAGCCTTGGTAAGGTTCTTCGCGTTGCATCAAATTAAATCACATGATCCACCGTTGTTATAACCCCGTCAATTTTCTTTGAATTTCTTTCTTGCAAACGTACTCTTCAAAAGATTATTCGAAAGCACAAAAATTTCTCTTCGTCTAAATACGATTCAAATATCCAAAATATTTAAAATTATCTTTAATTCATAAAATATTTATGTTCCACACATGACAAAGATCTAACAGATTATTATTATTATTATTTACATAAATTCATGCAAAACTCTAAGGATATCAGATAAACAAAGCATTTATACAAACTATATTACTAACTCTCCTCAAGAACTTCAAAAGCTTCAAAACAACCCATCCTTAATTTGAACTAGTCCTCAAATATTATTACACCAAAGAACATACTTCTAAGATCTCTTCATCACCATACCAAACTCCAAATCACATATTCTATAATCTGAATAAGCAAACTACAAATATTTAAGATCTCTTAAAATTAATTGAATTTCATTAGTTACTATCTAATCATCTAATAAATCAATCATCTCATAGTGACGACCTTAACCCAAAAATTCCAAGATCTCCTCACACTATCTCAGTACAAAAACTTCATATAAATTAACTCCAATATTCTACTAAAAAATAATTGTAAAATTCATTTACTCCAAATGATTAATCTAATTACCTCGAATCTCTACAACTCTAATTTACAAGAGATCATCTATACTTGATAGTTTTTCAATTTATCATAATATGCCATCAATACACAAACCTCAAATTATCCACAAGTTTAACATAAATCAAAACCTTACTCAAATCAAATCCTCAATTCAACGACCATAATAATTGTCACAAAAAAAAACCAACTCTAACAAATAATTTTCCAAAATCAAATACTCATCGATACAAATACTAACATCATAATCGCATCTCATTTAAGATCATTTCTTATCCGTACAAAGTATAACTTTATTCACCTCAATGATTAAATCACAATTCTTAACTAATATCATTACTCAATCACCTTAACAAATTATTTCACTTTCTTCAAATCAACTCCAAATCAAAAAGAAAGCGACAGTTGGTCAAAATAGAGACCAACCAAACAAAGAACACAATCGAATCAAATTCCTACGTCTACCCAATGATTTACTCACAACTCACAGGTCAAACCTAAATAGGTTTTCTACAAGAAAGAACCTAAGCTCTGATACCATCTCTGTAACACCCCCTTCCCGAAAAGGAAAAGGGAGGTCACGTGCAAAGCACAACAAACCTCAAAATTAGTAAACAGATCACTAATAACTTCAAAATATTAATAATGATATCCTTCAATGAAGTACTAATTACAATTCTCCAACTAGAGTTAAAAATAATCAAAACCAAAAATCGAAACAATCTAGACGGTCAAAGGCAACTCTCTCATCACACTAGCCCTGAATTACCCCTACAAACCTGCCTGAAGAAAAACACAGCATGAGTCAAATGCCCAGTACGGATACAAAGATACAAAAGATATACAACTGAAATAAGAAATCAACAGAGACAAAATATTGCCTCTGACAAAAAAAATATCTCCAAAGATTTGAATAGAATATATCTGAACCAACAGAATTAACGAAATAAACAAAAGAGTAAAGAAAATAATGAACTGAAATAACTAACCCAATTAATTGAACTGAACAGAAACCAACAAAACTAATACAATAAAATAATAAGCTGAAACAAATGGTTGGGGTTATTTCATACCGATTGAGCTCAGAAATATACCTTGCCACACAGACAAGTCAAAATAACGCCCACAGGCAAATCAAATGATGCCACATAGGCAATCAAAATAATGCCACACAGGCAAATCAAAATAATGCCATATAGGCACTCACACATTGGACCGCGAATCAAAATGTATGCAAATTGGATATGTGTGTTTGGCACAACATCACAAATCCACAGAACAGAAAACTAGGGTTAACCCATACGCCTCCCACAATAAAACACCAAATGACCCACTTCCTCCAGAGCCCAAACGGAGAAGCCGTGGACATATCACACCGCCACGGAAAATGTCATGTCTCTCGTGCCAAGACGACATTCATGTGGTATCCCCATATATGGTTATAGCTCAGGTATACCCTACAGTATATTCTAACAAAAATATTACGTCACAACACATGCGACATAATACAAATAAAAGGGTTCAATATGTACATGTTGAACCAAATCACATTATAGTCACAAGGTTTCAAAAAAAAGGTAGTAACATGTACCGCTCTACAATTATCAAAAATAAATACTAAACATGATATTTTAATTCAAAGAGTACAAATACGAGTCATATGTAAGACCCCGAAATTTATGAAATAAAAGTATTCAATTTTTTTATAATTATTATTTCATGTAGTAAATATTTAAATTGATAAAAGGATTAAAGTTAAGGGTGATATGTGAAAATTTTGCAAAGTAAAACAAGTTGTTATAAAATATTCGTTTGGTCGAGTAATATTCTTTTTGTCGGGGAATATTCGTACGATGACACAATCATTTGTGGAACCCACAACAGAATTATTGTCGGAGTTGGAAAACGACAAAAATATCTTTTAATAAAAATAACGGCGAAAGTTTTACCGTTAACTATTGAAATACCCGGTGGTAAAAGTACAGTAATACGCGTGGTTGCATAGTAGCATATAGTATTGATTATTGATGCTTACGTAAGAAGTCACTCAATTATACTCAATTATTGCTACAGTAATTGCTGCATAATATCTCATATTATTGATTCAATTATTATTACAGTATCATCTTCATAATATTTTATATTATTAAATTAATAATTGAGACGACAAAGTTATTCATATTATTATTTGCAGTATTGACAATGTCTAAAAAATTCTGTCAAAGAGAGGTTTGGTCACCTAATTGCGCGCCAATAGAGAGAAATCCTTATCAGAAAGCCCCCTCTTTCCTGGGAATGATCTGGTTGTTAAATATTGTGAGTTATAATATTAATGATGAATAATTGTTGAAAGATTAAGTATGTGTTGATTGAAGATAAAATGATTTGTGATAATATTTATTTAATCTTTGATATAAATAAGAAGTCTGTTATGAGACGCCTGTGGTAAGTTTTGTTTATTCTATGAGGGCTCATATGTCATCATCTAAGAGTCACTTTCGTCAATAGTAATTGCCTTTACCAGACGCCAAACCACTTTCCGTTTCATATTACAGGCGTCGAACCAATTGTCATTTCACATTACAGACGTCGAACCAATTGTCGTTTCACATTACAGGCGTCAAACCACTTGTTGTTTCACATTACAGGCGTCGAACCAATTATCGTTTCACATTACAGGCGTCGAACCAATTGTCGTTTCATATTATAGGCGTCGAACCGATTGTCGTTTCACATTACATGCGTCAAACCACTTGTTGTTTCACACTACAGGCGTCAAACCACTTGTTGTTTCACATTACAGGCGCCAAACCACTTTTCTTTTCACATCACCAGTCATCAAGCCACTTGCCTTTTCACATTGCAAGGGCTAAGCTAGAAATCTTCTATAAATAGAAACTTAATTCTTCTTTCATTCTCAACAATTCACTATGACTCACAAGAGAATTCTATAAAGAGAGAATCAGAGAGAAAGAAGAAGAGTATTCTTTTACTACACTATTTTAGTAGTCAATCTCCTACTAAGGTAAGGGGTGTTATTTCTTTTGTGTTCGTAAGGGATATTATTTTTGTTCAGTATTCGTATAAAATAATATTTTCTTTCATACTCTGTAGTATGTAAGTAATATTATTTCATTTCATATTTCGAATTCTATACTCATTTTGTTAAGTTTTGGCTTCTATACTCCATGAAATTAATAGAATATCCTTGATATTTGCGCTTCATCCAGTATCTTTTCATGGAAATATTATTCTGAACATTCTTGATAAGTTTTAATTTTTTCATGCCAGGGTACTATTCACGGGGTTACTATTCTCGAAGTTACTATTCACTGGGTACTATTCACTCGATTACTATTCACCCGGGGTATTATTCATGACAAAAATTGATTACTTTCAGTCTAAATCATTTTTGATACAATATTATTCTTGAATTTTACTCCACAAAGCAGTATCATGTTGACAATTTAGACGTTATTGATTTCTGGATAAATTAAATTATAAATCTTTAAAAATTTATCCTTGAACTTATTTTATTGAATTCTTATATCATTGTCATCATCCTCATGTTTATAATATGTTGAAAGTCATCTGTGTCCTATAGTGCATAAATGGACTTGGTATGATTATGACCAGGGATTATTCGGTATAATCATGACCGTAATGTTACAAATGATGTGGTAAAAGTCTTCATTGGCTCCGAGTGCATTGATGGAACAGTTGTTGGTATGATCATGACCATTGGTGATAAAAATGAATATCCTTGCCCAGAAAGTATGGTGCATGGATAATTCAATAATGTGGATTATTTATTTAATGAGTCTAAACAATAAAATTGATGATACACTTTTAAATCATAGAAGATAGTAGATATCATGGTCTACTTGACTCTTCTAATGGATTACTTGGTCCGCTGCAGTTAAACTTGGTGTTTATTGTATTTTATCAGTTTAACACTGTTGAAGGCTAATGATAATTTATTCTGCATTATTTTAGTCATAATATTTCTTACTGGGCTAGTTGAGCTCACCCTTTTGCTTTCGTTGTTCTCTTCAGGAAATGAGAATATAGTTGGGACGAGTCGGGAAATTGAGTGACGGTCCAAATAGGTGGCTATAGTAGTCCTCACTATTATGTGAAATAGTGTGATAATAATTGTAATGAGGACTTTATTTGAGTTTGTATACTCTCTATGAGACATTATCCATGTTGAAACTCTCAGCTACGTTTTGTCGTACTGTATAAAAGAAGTTTGTATTTAAATTCTGTACCATGTTTTTGGCGACTCAAGATGGGTGGTGTATACCTATTTTGGGGGCGTCACAGTTGGTATCAAAGCTTAGGGATATGATCCCTAGCTGAGATGTGAGACTAGAACTCGGAGGGGAGAGACGGGTAATTCCTTTGCTAGTATGACATACATAAGTTTAATTGTTATTTAATTGGTCGGTCAGGATATAGGGATAATATGTGGCATGTCAATTAACCCTTGTTTTGTGGCAGTGTTTGAAAATAACATTCGAGAATGTTGAGATTAGAAATAGAGCACATGAAACCGTTGAGTCACCACAGATCAATACCTAGGATAATGTGCATCAAGAAGGCAATAATCATCAGATAAACAACAACACCGACCAAATGATGAATGACGGAATATTCAGAGGCTTTCTGTAATTGATGCAACATCAGGCGAGAGAGACTCCTGTCCAAAATGCAGGTGGAAACACTGGCAACTCACGGATGGTCACCGCTAAGCAGTTCAAAGAACTGGGACCACCGGAGTTTTTGGGAGAGCCAAATCCACTTAAGGCGGAGGCATGGATAAAGTAGATCACCAAGATATTTGATGTCTTGGGATGCTCTGAGGAGCAAAAGGTTCCCTTTGCCACTTTATATTGCGTGAAGAGGCAGATTACTGGTGGGAATCTGTAAAATGTAGCTAGCATGCCGCACTCAAGATGTCTTTGGAGAAGTTCCAAGAATTATTTAAAGAGAAGTACTTTCCCGAAAGTATTCGTCACATGAAGGAGGTTGAATTCATCAAGCTGGAGCAAAACAATATGACTGTATCGCAGTACGAGGCTAAATTTGTGGAGTTATCCCGGTTTGCATCCCATTTGGTAGATAATGAGGAGCGTATGACGCGGATGTTTCTAAGAGGTTTGAAACCCAAGATACGTCAATACCTCATTTCTCACAAACTTTACTTGTATTCAGATGTTGTGAATAGGGCTCAGTTATTGGAGCACGATAATGAGTCAACCCAGCCAAGAGAAAGAAGCTGGCAAAACGATAATACCAGTGGTAGCAGTCATCGAAATGGTGATAATAAACATGAAGGGAATCAACATGCCAAAAATGGTAACCAATTCGGTGGTAATCATGGCCAAGACAATAAAAGTGAATAATGACGGAAAGACGTCGGCAACAGCACTAGCACCCGTTTCAAAGGAAGAAGAATGACCACCGATCGTATGTTTCAAATATGGACATGAGGGACACATCCGTCCAAACTGTACGCAGTAGTCCAAAGCGTGTTATAATTGTGGAAGAGAAGGTCACCTAGCTCGATTTTGTCGTGTACTGAAGTCAAGTCCAGTTGGGATGGTGACGCCAAAGGATGTCCTAGACAAGTCAAAATTGGTAGTTTAAGAGAGAGCATTTTTTTGTGACGAGGAACCCGAACGAAGTTATCACGGGTAAGCTAATCATATACTCTAGCGAAGTCTATACCTTATTTGATACTGGTTCTACCCATTCTTTTATTTCTCTTACTTGTGCTCAACGTTTAAATTTACCTCTGAAGAAATTAAACTTTGATTTATCTGTTGAAACTCCGTTGAGAGAAACCTTCATTGCCTCCACTCTTTATAAATCTTATTTGATTCAAATCGGTAACCGCACGTTACCTGTCGATCTTATCTCTTTGAAAATACTCGCATTTGATGTGATTTTAGGAATCTACTGGTTAACTACTCATCATTATAAAATTGATTGTTTTTGAAAGGTTGTTAACTTTCATATTCCTAACCAACCTGTTATGAGAATTCAAACAACCAGACCACTAAAGTCAATCACTGTCATATCAAGCCATAGAGCCATTCGTTTATTAAAAAACAGATATCAAGTTTTCTTAGCTCATATCATAGATTTAAAAAAAAATACATCAGATTTGAATGATATTTCTATTATTAATAAATTTCCTAACGTATTCCCTGAAGAATTTCCTAGCCTACCCCAGAGCGTGAAATCGAATTTTGTATCGAGCTTGAACTTGATACAAAACTCTCAAATATATATATTTTTTTCACCTAAAATGAACGTATTATGCGCCAAAGACGTTAGCTCGAGCTGTTGAAAGATTACGTACGACCATACCATTCAATATCATCCTGGAAAAGCGAACGTGGTAGTTGGCGCGTTGAGTAGAAGATCATATGCAGGTATGAGTGCGATATTGTCAACACAGATGCCCATTTTGTATGACTTGCAAAGGATGGATATAGAGTTAAAGACTCTAGGGACCCACGTGATAATATCAAATATACGAGTAGAACCGGCTTTAATAGATAAAGTTAAAGCCGCTCAAGCTACAGATTCAGAGCTGATGAATGTGAAGAAGAAGGTTCAAGAGGGCGTTATTCTAGAAGCAAGAATCGACGAAGAGAGGAAATCTCAACCCTCAATTTTATTGGCCCATTTGAAATTCTTGACCGAGTAGGAATTGTGGCTTATAGACTTGCCTTACCGCCAAGTATGTCTCGTGTTTATAACATTTTTCACATATCCATATTACATAAATATGTGGAAGACCTGAACCACATTATTGAGTTAGAACAAGACGAGATAGCGGAAGATTTAATGTACGAAGAGGTACCAGTTAAAATCTTGGACAAGAAGGAACATATTCTACGCTCCAGGGTTATACCTCAAGTCAAAGTTTTGTGGAGAAACCACGATGTTGAGGAAATGATCTGGGAGTTAAAATCTGAAACGAAGTAAAGGTATCCTCACCTCTTCGACATACTAGGTATGTACCCTAATTTCGAGGGAGAAATTTCATAAGGAGAGGATATTGTAAGACCCCGAATTTTATGAAATGAAAGTATTCAATTTTCTTATAATTATTATTTCATGTAGTAAATGGTTAAATTAATAAAAGGATTAAAGTTAAGGGTGATATGTGAAAATTTTGCAAAGTAAAGCAAGTTGTTGTAAAATATTCGTTTAGTCGGGGAATATTCTTTTTTTCGGGGAATATTCGTACGATGACACAATCATTGGTGGACCCCACAACAGAATTATTATCAGAGTTAGAAAACGACAAAAATATCTTTTAATAAAAATAACGACGAAAGGTTTACCGTTAACTGTTGAAATACCCAGTGGTAAAAGTACAGTAATACGCGTGGTTGCATAGTAGGACACGGTATTGATTATTGATGCTTACGTAAGAAGCCACTCAGTTATACTCAATTATTGCTACAGTAATTGTTGTATATTATCTCATATTATTGATTCAATTATCATCACAGTATCATCTGCATAATATTTTATATTATTAAATCAATAATTGAGAAGACAAAGTTATTCATATTATTATTTGCAATATTGACGATGTCTAGAAAATTCTGTCAAGGAGAGGTTTGGTCACCTAATTGCGCGCCAATAGGAAGAAATCCTTATCAGAAAGTCCCCTCTTTCTTGGGAATGATTTGGTTGTTAAATATTGTGAGTTATAATATTAATGATGAATAATTGTTGAAAGATTAAGTATGTGTTGATTGAAGATAAAATGATTTGTGATAATATTTATTTAATCTTTGATATAAATAAGAAGTTTGTTATGAGACGTCTGTGGTAAGTTTGGTTTATTCTGTGGGGGCCCATATGTCATCATCTAAGAGTCACATTCGTTAATAGTAATTGCCTTTACCAGACGTCAAACCACTTGCCGTTTCATATTACAGGCGTCGAACCAATTGTCGTTTCACATTACAAGCATCGAACCAATTGTCGTTTCACATTACAGGCGTCGAACCAATTATCGTTTCACATTACAGGCGTCAAACCACTTGTTGTTTCACATTACAGGTGTCGAACCAATTGTCATTTCACATTACAGGCGTCGAACCAATTATCGTTTCACATTACAGGAGTCGAACTAATTGTCGTTTCACATTACAGGCGTCGAACCACTTGTTGTTTCACATTACAGGCGTCAAACCACTTGTTGTTTCACATTATAGGCGTCAAATCACTTTTCTTTTCACATCACCAGTCATCAAGCCATTTGCCTTTTCACATTGCAAGGGCTAAGCTAGAAATCTTCTATAAATAGAAGCTTAATTCTTCTTTCATTCTCACCAATTCACTACGACTCACAAGAGAATTCTATAGAGAGAGAATCAGAGAGAAATAAGAAGAGTATTCTTTTAATACACTATTTCAGTAGTCAATCTCCTACTAAGGTAAGGGGTATTATTTTTTTCGTATTCGTAAGGGATATTATTTTTGTTCAGTATTCGTATAAAATAATATTTTCTTTCATACTCTGTAGTATGTAAGTAATATTATTTCATTTCAGATTTCGAATTCTATACTCATTTTGTTAAGTTTTGGCTTCTATACTCCATGAAATTAATAGAATATCCTTGATATTTGCGCTTCATCCAGTATCTTTTCATGGAAATATTATTCTGAACATTCTTGATAAGTTTTAATTTTTTCATGCCAGGGTACTATTCACGGGGTTACTATTCTCGAAGTTACTATTCATCGGGTACTATTCACTCGATTACTATTCACCGGGGTATTATTCATGATAAAAATTGATTACTTTCGGTCTAAATCATTTTGATACAATATTATTCTTGAATTTTACTCCACAAAGCAAAGATCATGTTGACAATTTAGGCGTTATTGATTTCGGATAAATTAAATTATAAATCTTTAAAATTTATCCTTGAACTTATTTTATTGAATTCTTATATCATTGTCATCATCCTCATGTTTATAATATGTTGAAAGTCATCTGTGTCCTATAGTGCATAAATGGACTTGGTATGATTATGACCAGGGATTATTCGGTATAATCATGACCGTAATGTTACAAATGATGTGGTAAAAGTCTTCATTGGTTCGTAGTGCATTGATGGACAGTTGTTGGTATGATCATGACCATTGGTGATAAAAATGAATATCCTTGGCCCGTAGTGCATGGATAATTCAATAATGTGGATTATTTATTTAGCTGAGTCTCAACAATAAAATTGATGATACACATTTAAATCATAGAAGATAGTAGATATCATGGTCTACTTGACTCTTCTAATGGATTATTGTTCCGCTGCAGTTAAACTTGGTGTTTATTGTATTTTATCAGTTTAACACTGTTGAAGGCTAATGATAATTTATTCTGCATTATCTTAGTCATAATATTTCTTACTGGGCTAGTTGAGCTCACCCTTTTGCTTTCGTTGTTCTCTTCAGGAAATGAGAATATAGTTGGGACGAGTTGGGAAATTGAGTGACGGTCCAGATAGGTGGCTATAGTAGTCCTCACTATTATGTGAAATAGTGTGATAATAATTGTAATGAGGACTTTATTTGAGTTTGTATACTCTCTACGAGACATTATCCATGTTGAAACTCTCAGCTACGTTTTGTCGTACTGTATAAAAGAAGTTGTATTTAAATTCTGTACCATGTATTTGACGACTCAAGATGGGTGATGTATACCTATTTTGGGGGCGTCACATCATATGTATCAACTCTAAAATGAAACTAATATATTTATTTCACAGGAAACAATTATGTGAAATCATAACAGAATTCGAAATAAGAAAACAAACGAACAAATCAAATTTAACAAGAGTATCGCTGAAAGAGTACGGAATCCGTACCTGATACTTCCTAACCATTTATAGCACATTCCACAAAATCTAACCCTCAAATGCCAACGATATCAAATACAAAACGTTATTCACAACCTAAACATATTCACCTCAAATTAAATATAATCCAAACTAATAATTCCAAAATAATTCATAATCTATTTAATATGCCTTTAATCATCACTTTATATCAATTATTAATACTCCAAAATTTATATTCCAAATATAACTCTTTAAATTTCCTCCGTTCGATCTAATAATAATAATAATAATAATAATAATAATAATAATAATAATAATAATAATAATAATAATAATAATACATTTATAAGTTACCTAATAATTATAATTCATACTAATATGAAATTAATTCTCCAATTATCCAAATTAAATTATAATTTATCATCTAATCATTTTATTATTATTATTATTATTATTATTATTATTATTATTATTATTATTATTATTATTATTATTATTATTATTATATTTTAACAAATCAGTAATCTTAATATATTATATATATCACTCATTCATTAAAATAGTTCAAAGAACTAGCTTTTCTTCACATGCCAACGATTTTATTATATATTTTTTTAAACAACCCAAGACAATCATTATATTAATCTTTTAAAAAAAAAGACTCTTTTATATATATATATATATATATATATATATATATATATATATATATATATATATATATCATAAATCGATTGCTTGACATGATTCAATTTCTTTCTTCTTCTTCTTCTTTTATTTAACATGCATGTGAATTATAATGACAATATCAACTATGGTAATTATTAAAATATAAGAAGTCATCTTATACACTGTCATCTACTGGACCAACCATAATGACATGAACTAAACTATTATATTATGCTAGTCTCATCCGGCTTCCTCCATATATGCGATCTCCATTGAAAAATAATTGATTACACTAATATACAGAAAATAAATTTGCATACCTTAACTTAACTCAGTTCGTTTCCTTTTTTTTTCTCCCTTCTCTGTAATGCGGCTGCGCTTCTTCTTTTTCTTTTCTCAGGCAGTTATTAGAGATACATGAGATAGATTAGAGTTTTACTTATTATTTATTAATTAATATATATTATTAACTCTCCAAATTTTAATAGGATTTTAAAATTACAAAAATATAAATTAGACCCAATATGTTTTAAAGGCCAAAATTAATGGAATCCATTACTTATTATTGTCCACACAAATTAAATACAATTTGGCCCAAATATAAGAAAAGCCCAATTAAAATATAATTTTAAATGTAATTTATTTTTAATTTTTTTTGGGTATTACATGTGTGGACGGTGGGATTTATCCCAAAATTTGGACGACCCAGATGATTTATTGAGTGAACGGAAAATTCAAAATCATTTGTATTTTATTAGATAGATTAGATAGATATTCAGACTCAATAAAATTTCAATTTTCTTCTTTAAGGAATGTTAAAAAAGAGTAAATGACGCTAAAAACTAATCAACTTTCACAAAATTTCTGTTTTTTTTACCAATCAATTGCAATTTTTTGAACTTAAACTACAAACTCCAGAGAGATTCATTTTTTTCTAAAATCGTCGACAGACGTTAGTTGCCACTTAATAAAAATAAACTATCAAATGAAGTTAAGTAATGTCTGTCAATGATTTTAGGAAAAATTGAATTCATTTCTTGCGTTTATAGTTGAAGGTAAAAAGTTTGTAATTAATTGATGAAAATAAAAAATTTGTGAAAGTCGATTATTTTCTTTTCGTCACTTACCCATAAAAAAAATGGAGGGGTTGATAGGGCAATCCATAAATAATTAACTCGTATTGTTAACTCGCTTTTTAAAATGTGCGCCAGGTTATTTTAAATTCAAAAGCATCTTTATTATATTTGCAAAATTTTAAATATCTATCACATTCTCCTATTATTTATTATCTATTATCTATTATCTATATATACTAAGTCACAGTACATAACACAATATTTTGACATTTGTCTTTTTACAAATTCAACACCTGTCTATCCTATTTAATGCTCCTAACTTCCTTTTACAAAAACATGTGAAACACTAAAAAACCTAAATTCATTTCTCAAATCCCCTAAATCTGGGATAATATATTCAAAATTCAAAAATGACAACTAATTTAATTCCACATTAATTCAAATTCTTTCAAACTCAAACATCCTGTAGATTGATATCCCCAAATATGGCATCTACTCTCTCTCTCTCTCTCTCGACGCATCGATTCCTGCGATAAATTCTATAGAGACGGCGTGGCAGATGCTGACTCAAAGGATGAACATCCTGATTCAAAGCATTCAATAACAAATTCTCAAATCAGACCCAATAGAGGAAATCAAACTGATTCTTACTGTGACCTTCGATCAGATGGTTTAATTTCTCTGAGACACATCGTTCCGTATGGTTTAATTTCTGTTTGTGTAGCAATAACATTAATTTGTTTTGTGATTTAGCTACCTGATATCATTGAAACAGGGAGTTCTTACTTTCAACCGCTCTCTTGGAACCTTCGCATGAGGGTTGCTCTTGGTGCAGCAAAGGGGCTTGAATACCTTCACAATCCAGAAGCAAAAGTGATATATCCCGATATATCTTGATTGATTATGTACGTGTAACAGTTTGATTTTAAAATTTGATGTCTTTCAGGAGTGTTCAACTAAAGTTGTTTGGTTGTCTTACAAACTTTCTGTTATTGATTTGCAGAAATACAATGCAAAGCTATCTGCTTTGTGGGGTAGCTTATTAGTGGAATAGATGCTAGGTTGTAGCCCTTCACACCTTTTTGCACTATTTTTATATCAGATGTGAGTTTGAGTAAATTGATATGCTAAAATGTTTTTTATTTTCATGCCTTATTGGGCTTTTTTAATAGCGTATTTGATTAGTTTCTGAAACAGCCATTTGAAAATAGATGTACTCTCTGAAGTTTGTATTTCTTTTTTGTTATTCTAATTTTTCTATCTACAAAGTTGATGCTGCTTGGGTTAATATCTCTCCTCCTTACAGCTACCTCAAGCATTATATCCAATACTACGATAATGCATTTGCTCCATGCACCAGGTCTGAAGTTGAGGAGGACAATGAGGATAATGCTTCCCAAGAGTGTAAACTTTTGATGGCTTTTATTCTTCCTCACTCATCTAGGAGAGTGTTGAATACCCTAAATCAGAATACTTGCAAAAAGGCACGCCATTTCTCTTATTTACCGCTTTCATTCTTTAATTTATCTCGGACAATTTTTCATCTGAAATTTTCTGCTCATGTCTGGATCAGTTTACGATTTTAAAATTAATTTTATTGCATAGGATTATGAGCCATTTGTATCGTATATAGGACTTGAGAAACTGCACCGGTTCATCTTTGTTATGGAAATTACACATATCTTACAGCTGTTTAACAATGTTGCTGGCGAGCATTCGACCTGTAACCACACCACGGCCCAACGTGAATAATAATCAGAGCATTCAATCTGTAAGCACACGAAAAAGCACACCACGGCTGTAGTTTTATCCATATCCTCTTCCTTTCCTCTCGATTCTAAGGTGAGTAGAAATGTTTACTTAGAAGCCAGTGTCTTCTTTTGATATATGTGATTTCTTAATATTGTTGTGAAATGGTTAATTTCTTACCTTCTATTTGGTTGATAATTGAATTATGATCAACTTAGTTCTCTGCTAGAATGGCACAAAGGATTGTAAAGGAGCTTATATAGAGGAAATGAAGAAGATGAGGAATAGAGAAGATGATGGAATAGCTCTAGGAAAACGTGCATCATTTCGTAAAATGAAGAAAAATCATTTGGGTTCCCAAGACAACTCATCATTTCATGTCATGACTCTTTAAATTCGTGTCTTCTCAAGTCTCTATTTATAAACATATTATAACAAGAGACCGAGGGGCAATGTTCGGGAGCGTTTTACCGACCCTCATATGGGCTAGAGGCCTGGGCTGGGGTAGAGGAGATTGGGCCCATTGGGCCGAAGCCATGCAGGATGTTGGAGGTGTTCGGGTTCGGACATCCGAGCCCTATGGGCCGGAGTCCTGTTCTGATCGATGGAGTTCGGGGTCGGGTATCCGAGTCCTTGGGGCCAGAGCCCACACCAGTATATAGGAGTTCGGTTGGATTGGGCCTGTGCAGTGGGATAACCCATGTATAGAGTCCGGAGTTATAAGGGGTTTACATGGTTAAGGATTCTAGTCCTAATCATGTTTGAATAAGGTGACTCCAAAGGTAGTGATTGGATCGTATCCAACTTGCACCTTTTAAGGAGATTGTGTTGGACCCAAATAATGGTAGTTGCCATATTTAGGAGTCCTGTTCTGACTCGAAAGTGGATTCTAAGGTAACGAGAATGACTATAAATACAAGGCTAAACTACAATTAACAGGTAATACATCTTTGAGCACTAAACACTAAAGCCTCCATTGTTAAACCTTGTAACTACAGACTCATCATTCTCACCGGAGCTATCACCGACTTGTGACAAGTTCGCCGTCAAGATTCGTGTGTGATCTCTGTTATTGTCATGCGAGATTCAAATGGCGTGGATTTGGTGATCGGGCCTTGGCTGAAACTTAAGCGTTAACACTAGACTAAATATAGTCTAGGATTTGTGCACGCCGACATTGTTGGAGATGAGTTTTGTGCATCTGCTATGCATGAGAATTATGCTACCTTCATTCTATAATAATTGATTTTTTTCAATCTATTTAGTGTTCTTTTACGACTGTCTAAAAGAATAAATTATTTATTTTCCTATATCACCCTTAACTTCTCTCATTGTGGTAAAAAATTTTCTCTTTTGTATTATTAGTTTTTAACTTCTCATAAAGGATTAGTGATAGAACTTTATACAAATTTTAATTATTAAATGATAGTATTAAATAACTTTCTTAATTCATGTGCAAGAAGTTAAAACGACTATTATTATGAAATGGAGGTAGTATTAATATTAACGTGGGTCCCGATTAAAATGAAAGAAGAAAATTGAATGACAAATTAAAAATCACGTAATTTCAAAATTTAAAAATAAAAATACAACTCTGCTTTTAGAACGGATAAAAAAAATATATCTTTAATTTCAAAACAGAGAAAGTATTATTTATGCCTAAAAAATCTTCTGAAACTATCAAATTGCCTTATATAAGTATCAATTCTTCGATACTACTTAATTCACCAAGGGGGTTCGGTGGTTGGTTCCTCAGGTTCTTCTTTTTTTCGAGAGCGACTTCAGGACTTCGGGAGTCAGGGGCTTGGATTGTTTCGGAGGTTGTATACTTTGGAGTTTGGGTGGAAGGAGTTAATGTTGTGGAGGTGGTTTTTGTTACAACATTTACCCATTTTCATTTTTTTTATATTGCCATTTTCTCTTCGTCATTGAGCTTCAAGGCATTTTTCTGGACAGGCGCAAGATCGGGCATGGGGATAGCAGAAAGTGGTTTCAATTCGATCGACTATTCTTGTGAGATGTCTTTGGGGATTTTGAATGTTTGTTTAGGGGTGACTTTAGAAGCTTCAGGTGTCAGTTCGGGGACGCTTTCGGTTGATGCAGCGTCGGTAGGTGGTTTTGTTCTGATCTGGCGATCGGTTGTTGTTTGAGGATAGTTACTGAAAACAAATAAAGATTAGTGATAATCGAGGTTTAGTAATTTTTGCATTTATTATATCATACTGAATTTATTACTTACATTTGTGGTTGAAGAGTTAGGACTGGTCAGATAACACGTCTAAGGATCAACTCGTTTTCGACATCTTGACGTAGGAAGCTTTGAATTCTTCTTCTCGATCCTAGGTGGTGGAATAGAACCTGAAGGTGGTCTTCGAGAGTTTGCCCCAATTCGGGAGTAGGTGGGTGTTGAGGCCTTTGATGTAAACCTAGTATGAATGTCACCCTTTGTTGTTAGAGGGGATTTTCATCCATACTCGTTAGCCCTGTTGTTTATTAAGTTGGAAATACCCTAGTTCCTTTGACCGACCCAGGGTAAACATTAGGACTGAGCATTCTGTTATAACCGAACCAAATTAGCTATTCAGTTATAATCGAAAACCAAAATTCTACATTTTTAAGTATCCGAACAACAACCCGAATTGTAAGGCAACCAAATAACCAAATTTGTTATTCGATTATTTGGTTAATAAGTGAATAACAACAACTTAAAACCTACTACAACTATGTTGGACACTCATCAGCTCTCGAGAATATGTTTAGTTGCTTTACCATTGGTATGTATTCTCCCTCTTGCTCTATCATTCACACTCCATGTACCACACACGCGTCCAGAGGAACACATCAACTTTTGATTTAAAATTTTGGAAAAATGATTGTTTTATTTTTATATAACATCTACTTAGGGATAACATTTACTTCGCTTTGATTAATTGCACTGTCATGCAAAATTAACATGAGTATTCATTCTTAAATAAACTTTACTAGCATATCTCCATGAGGGTTAACTTGTATTATGCATGATCGTGAATCAGGACTGTAGACACTCAAAATTTGTGTTCTTGTTACTAACCTTGCAGGAGGGCAAAATCATCATCCAGAGATAACCCTGGAGGTCATATCAGTTTTCAACCCCGGAGACAACCCCGGGAGATCTAGTTTTCAATCTCAGAGAAAACTCCGAGAGATTCATTTTCAACCCCGGAGATAACCCCAAGAGATCCAATTCCAACCTCAGAGATAACCCTGAGAGATCCAGTCCAAGTTCCGGAGATAACCTCAAAAAAGTTAGTTTTAACCTAGGAGACAACCCCAGGATACTCAGTTCCAACCCTGGAGATAACCCCGGGAGGTCAAACCAACCTCAGAGATAACCTAAAGGACATTCAACATCAACATCATCCCAATCTCGGAGATAACCCTAAGAAACGACTACTACATTTGCGCCAAAGCTGGAGATAACCCCGGTGGGGGAAAAATCATCATTTTGCCACCTCAACATCACATTCACGTCATCTCAACACAATTCAAATCACACTGCGTATTAAGGTGTCCCACAAGAACCATAGCTCAAATCCCGAGTGACAACTGCACAAGATAGTACGACAGATAGACTTTGAAGACTTGGAGATCTAGTCATGGACCCATCTTTCTGGCTTCATACAACCTCTAATCCCATGTCATTGTGTAGCTCTCGACAACAGGAATTCAAAAAGGTACATCACTCCTTTATCGGATGCCAGAATTGAAAGTTATGAAGGTTCGAACGGACAACGCGTAGCTCAAGTCCACGTACTTCGAGACGACGGGATCCACATGGCCCGGGGTAGCCCGGACTGCCGCGGGTTGACCTGCGGCCATCAGGTCTTTAAATATGAACTATTGGCAGGTCATTTGAAAAGAAAAAAAGAAGAAAAAATGAGAGAAAACTCTGTCCATTTCAGCTTGTAGCCCCTGCTAGAGTGCTCTAAACTGAGTGATTCTTCTTTTTAAACAATTGTAAGCTCTTGTTTGGTAACATACTGAAGTTTAAACGGTGGAAACCGAGTTTTCAGGCGTCAAAAGCTATCTGAAGTCTTCTTGACAACCCACTGTAAGATTTTTCTGATTTTTAAGCTTTTTACTACTATATATATATATATATATATTTATATCTACTAAGGTTGAGAGTCGTGTCAAGTGGGTATGTCCGAATCGTCGATCCGTGGATTTTAATTTTTTTTATATATACACATATATACCATCAATTCGAACCGATTGAGCCCTGGATAGAATATCCGAGTGTTTATTGCTTATATATATATATATATATATATATATATATATATATATATATATATATATATTACATTCTGTCAAAGTTCAAGTTTACTACTGTGGCCATTTACCGCTTTTATATATATATTTACATTTTGTGGGGCACAGTGTTTACTTCATGGCCTTTTACCGCTTATATATATATATGTATATTTACATTTCAAAGTCCCGCCTTAGAGTTTACTTTCGTGGCGAGTTGATCCACACACACACACACACACACACACACACACACACACACATATATATATATATATATATATATATATATATATATATATATATTTACCGCTTTTATATAAATATCTGCTTAACTGTTTTCATAATGTAGATATTTAATCTTTCAGCCTGCGGGCTAGATTTGCCTAAATCTTGCTATTTCTAACTTTGACCGGTTCAAAAGTGATTAAACTGGAACCGTTGAAGCTAGAATGGTTTATATTTATTCAAATCTATTTTTTTTTGTACAAATTACTTTTTTATGTGAGCCTAGGAATAATGTGATCACAGATTCAGCCTTTGAATCTAGATTCAGTTCCCAAGATGGAGCCAGCTTGTAAATTATATACGGTGTCTGGATATCCTTAGATGGCTCTCATGCCCACAAGGAGATCGGCACTTCTATGTATCTTATTTTCTCGAAGATGCCTCGCATCTCGAAAATAAAAGCAATAAAGTCGAACACATAATAAAATGGAAGTATCAAAGGCCTTAATTACTATTGAGCATAAGGGTTTGAAAAATCTGTTTAAAAATTTTCACTGCTATATCTTGTTAAAATTGAACTTTTATATAAAAGTCAAACCCTTTGTATATAGGTGTAAACGAGACATAGTACTACTTCCAGATAATTGCACATACGTAGATAAAAGTTAATTAAAAAGTGGCGGCGAGCAGTGTTTTCATTGAGTCGGGGTGTGCTAACACCTTCCCTCCACTTAATCAATCCCCCGAACCCTAACGAATCTTAGTTTCCAAGACCAGTTAAACAGTGTCCAACTATTGTGTCTTTGTGCAAACCTTTTTGGTTGAGTAGGTACAACCATTTCAAAATTACCAACTTGCGACTCTAAAAGTCAAATCGTCAACATATACATGTCGGTCCTTTTCAAACTTGTTTTTTCAAACGAAACTCATCTAAAATGAGAACACCAAGAGGACTTAAGCTTCTATTCAAGCTTTTCAAAAACTTTTTATCTGATTATGTGTGAATACTGCATTTACATTAGATGAATGTGTACTAATGATTTATTTACTGTACTTTAGTGCTTCGCACTATATCTGCCTGTGATATTAGTGCTTCGCACATGTCATCATTTCCATACGGTGAGACGCGATGTATGTGAATGTATGTTGTGTGATTCCTCCACCAGGAGGCTAACCTGTCAGTGTTTGATACCTGGACTTGAAGGAAGACTAATTCCTTGAGGCTCATGAAAGGCACTACCCAGATTCGCTCCAGTTGAAAGATATGATTAACTTTCCATTGAGTAAATTGCGATGATCTGGGGACCTTCATGCCAAAAAGCCGCGAGAGTAGCCTAAGATAGGTTTGCCTCTGATAAACTAAACGCAAAAGGAAGTCTCTTCATACCTTCCCCTTTCAATTACCTGTAATTTTAATTCCATGTCAATCTCAATGTAATGGAAAATATAAAGGAGTATGTAAATATGCATTCCTTTTTCATATCAAGACCTGTCATGTTATCCTGTCATCAAAACGACTGACATCCATTTTGCAGGAGAACATTGAAACACTCCTAAAAACATGGACACATTGCATATCATGTTACATTTCTACGTTTTCCCAGACTAAACTACATAGACTTTTTGTAGGGAAACGATTGGTCCTGTTACCCGTTCAAAGTCCAAAAAGGCATTAAGCCCACCGTCAGACATGGCTACAAGTGCCCTGCCTGATCCTACTCCTGTCTCTCGCGAGGAGTTCGAAGCATTAAAGAATCAAATAACAGAGTTGGTTGTTCTCTTGAAAGAACTAAACAAATCAACTCAGGGTCCATAAATACCCATCCAAATAGAATCCTCTAAACAGGGAGGAATACAGGGTTAAGACAGAGAAGTCCCAATACCTGAGTCTCAAAATGAGAAGTCCAACAAAACTCCTGAAATTACCCATCTTAAAGAAGATCAAGACACCAATGATATTCAGAAGAAGGTTTTACAAATGGAAGAGACCATTCGGTCCATCAAAGGGATTGGAAGACACAGAAGTGTTTCCTATTCAGACCTTTGCATCTTCCCCGGGGTTCATTATCCGGAGAAATTCAAGGCTCCCGATTTTGAGAAATATGATGGATTGGGAAATCCCTACACCCATTTAAAAGTGTTCATTGGAGAGCTCAGATCCTACGCCGAAAATGAAAAGCTGAGAATGCAGCTATTTCACAAGAGTCTAACTGGAGAAGCCATAACATGGTACACCAGATTGGATAACTCCAAAATCCACAGCTGGGAGGAATTAGCCCATGCTTTCCTCAGTCAATACAGCTTTCAAACTCAGATGGCTCCAGACAGGTATCAGATTACCAAAGTCAAGAAGCAAGTCAGTGAGTCATTCAGAGAGTATGCCCAAAGATGGAGGCATCTGGCTGCTCAAGTAATCCCATCCATGACAGAGACTGAGATGGTGATGACTTTCATAGACATTCAAGAAGCTCCATTTTATGAGAGGGTTCTAGCCGGTATAGGAAAATCATTCGTAGAAATGATTAAGCACAGAGAAATGGCAGAGATGGGGTTAAAATCTGGGAAGATTCAAGTCCTCACCACTTTAAAAGCTGTAGCTTAGCATATACAATTTGGAAGTTATGAGAACAACCCCCGGAGGGTCCATAGGAAGAAAGAAGAGGATGTCTCCTTGATACTGCAAGGACAAAATCAGAAAGGCAATCAAAACTTGCCTATTCAAATGAGAAACTATTCCCCATTTCAAACACAATCCTCAAATCCTCCCTTGCCAAAGAGTAGAGAAGTCAGACTTTCCAGAGTGTTCACACCCTTAGCGGATTCACTGGAAAACATTTTTTAACTTCTGACAACTCAGAAGAAAATAATTCATCTCAATCCACCAGCCAATCCAAGTGGGAAGGGCTTCAATACAAGTAAGAAGTGTGCTTACCATTCTGGAGCTCCAGGCCACGACACTCAGGATTATTGGGCCCTCAAGTATAAGATCCAGGACTTAATAGATAGTGGTGAGATCGTGGTGACAAAGCCCAAACAACCACACGTTCAAGACAATCCTCTCCCTCAACACAAGGAAGATGATGTTAACATGATCAATAGAGGCAGTGGAGAGAGTTCCAAGTACCTCACATACGTAGGTGGTTCTCCCCAAACCAGCAAAGATAATTTCGACAAGTGAGTTTTTTTAGAGTTCTAGTTCATGATGGAACGGGAGTTAAAGTCTATTGATGAACAAGTCAATCAACTGGAAAAATTGGTGATATATCAGCACCAAGTCACACGGTAGTTCTTAAGTCAGGAGCATACAAATCTCCTCTCCTTTATCACAAAGAATCCACCACATATCCAAGAGAATGAAACCTTAGAGGAAAAGCTTGTAAGAGCTTAAGCCCGTTGGGACTTTTCCAACAAAAGGGAGTTCACCCAATTGAGCCAAACGATGGAAGAAATATTGCATATGCTGATCAATGAGGGAAAAATCACAGCACTGCTTCCCCCAACCAATCCACATTCAAAAAAATTTGATGCTACCGGGGTCTGTCAATACCACTCTAATGCTCGTGGTCACTGCACTGAAGGATGCTGAGCACTCCGTCATCTTATCCAAAATATGATTGACAACGGTGTCCTACAAATGGCAGACGATGACACCGTATCACTTGAGAGTGGAAATATATTTCCTCCAAGATCGCAAAGATGGAGGGAGATCATAGCAGTCATATCCTCTGAGAGAGACCTAGCTGCCACACCCCTTACAATTCATCCAATCAAGCTCAAAGGAGTTAAAAATTCTTTACAGGTGGCTGCACTAGAACCACTAGTATTTCCATTCAGGTCGCAATATCCTATCATCAGTCTTAAGAAAGTCCCATGGAATTATGAAGAGGTTGAAGGATCAACATCAAACACAACTGCTGCGGTATCCAAGGAAAATCTTCTATATCTCCCTTAACGAGTGACGAAGTCAGTCATCAGATCTAAGCGGAAAGTGCCTTAGGAGAAAATCGAAGAATTCCTCCGCAAAATGGGACATAATGAAGCCAAGGTGGTGCAAAGCTTGAAAGAATCCCCTCAATAGATATCTATTCTAGATTTGGTATTCTCTTCGGAAGATCATCGAAAGGTCTTAATGAAGATATTAGAAGAAGCCCACTTGCCAAAGACGATGAATGTTGAAAAATTTCATCATCTGTTAGATGACATTTTCAACAGTAATGTGATATCCTTCACTAATAATGACATACCTCTCGAAGGGACGAGTTATTGTAAGCCATTGCACATAGCAGTGATGTCTTCTATATATATGGTTGGAGGTGTGCTAATAGATGGAGGATCGTCCCTAAACATCTGCCCATACGCCACATTGGAAAGGATGAAAATCAATCCCAACCGGATCTGAAGCAGCCACACAGTCATCAAAGCCTTTGATGGGTCTCGACGAGATGCTGTAGGAGAGGTTGAATTGCAAGTGGAAATCGGTCCATATATCTTCTACATATCCTTTCAAGTGCTCAAAATCACTACATGATATAATTTACTGTTGGGAAGACCTTGGATCCATATGGCGGGAGCCGTCCCATCCACTCTTCATTAACAACTCAAGTATATCATCAACAGTAATCTGGTCACTGTCAATACTGAACTAGAGTATCTTGTCCAAGGTGATATGCCTCTAATCAGTTTCAATGAAGAAGTTGAGCCTATCAGCTTCCAAGCCCTTGAGGTGAGCAACACTCACTATCAACCCATTGGGGCTCCAACTTTGAAACTCAGAGTTAGGAAAGAATCAGCAAGGAATCAAATACCCAATTCAAATTCCCAACCAGACAGGGAAGGCCAGACTAGTCTACTCCTCTAGGTCAAGTCACAAGAACCTGCACAAGCATACACCGGTTCCTTCATCTACAATGCTATTGCCTAAACCTACAGATGCAAATTATGTAGGACCTCTCAGGAAAATTCCTGTCTCCATGACGGGTATATTGTGACGCCCCCAAAACAGGTATACATCACCTATTCTGAGTCGTCAAATACATGGTACAGAATACAAATACAACTTAATTATACAACTGTCGTGTAAAGTACGACAAAACATAAGCTGTGAGTTTTAATACAAATATTATCGTCTAGACAATATTCAAACTCAAATTCAATATTATTACATTTATTTTCCACTATTTCACTGAATAGTGAGGACTACTAATTCTATCATCCGGTCCGTCACCCGTTCCCCGACTAGTCCTCGCCACGTTCTCATTTCACAAGAGAACAATAAAAGTAAAAGGGTGAGCTCAACTAGCCCAAGAGAAAATATTATGACTAAGATAATGCGTAATATATTATCGTTAGCCTTTCAACAATGTTAAACCGATATAATATAACAACCATCAAGTTTAACTGCAATGAACAAACAATCCATTAAAAGAGTCAAGTAGAGAATAAAATCTACTATCTTTTATGATTTAAAAGGTTTTTCATCTTTTATCATCGCGGGATTCAATTTTAATAAATAATCCACATCATCGAATCACCCCTGTACTATGGCCAAGGATATTCTTTAGTATCACGACCACAATTATCCATGCACTACGGGCCAAATATATTTGTGTATTCAATAATGGTCATGATCACGCCAACAACTGTCCATTAATGCACTACGGGCCAATGAGGACTTTTACCACATCATTTGTAACATTACGGTCATGATTACACCGAATAATCCCTGGTCATAATCATACCAAGTCCATCTATGCACTATAGGCCACAGATGACTTTCAAAAAATATAAACATGAGGATGATGACAATGATATAAGAATTCAATAAAACAAGTTCAAGAATTATTTTATCCAGGAACTAATAACGTCCAAATTGTCAACATGATACTGATTTATACAGTAAAATTCAAGAATGCTCAGAAGAATATTTCCATGAAAAGATACTGGATGAAGCGCAAATATCAAGGATATTCCACTAATTTCATGGAGTATAGAAGTCAAAACTTTAACCAACTGAGTATAATAAGGAATGGAATAACAAAAGAAATCACCAGGCATGCGATAGACCGCACATGCAGGTTATTCCAACAGAATAATAAATAACGGAATCAGGTCCGGCGTAAAACGCACAGACAAGATATTCCAACAGAATAATAAAGACGGAATCAGGTCCGGCGTAAAACGCACAGACAAGATATTCCAACAGAATAATAAAGACGGAATCAGTCCTACAGTAAATGTATGGATATGATATTCCAATGAGAATAATAAAAGACGGAACCCAGTCCCGAGAACCTTATGCACAGGATGTTCCAAATGTAATGATAAAGAATGGAACAATGGAAGAATTTCACCAAGAATAGGTAGTAGCCCAGCGTATCTGAGTTATTCCAACAGAATAATAAAGAATGGAATAATGAAGTTCTCTTCATGGATAAGAAAGAAATAATACTCCTACCATAGAAAAAACCGGATATTGGAATAATGGTAGCAGACTTCTCTTCTTCTTTCTATAATTTCTCTCTATAATAATCGCTCTAAAGCTTTTGTGAATTGGTGAGAAATGAAGGAAGAATGAGCTTCTATTTATAGAAAAATATAGTTTCGATAATTGCACGTTTTGGGGCTCAAAAAATTACAGTACAATACCTCTAACTTTTCCTTTATTTTTAATTTAGTCATGGAAGTATTATCAAACTTGCACCACCTCCCTAATAGTAAATAATGTGATTCAATAGTAAATTATGTGAATCAATAGTTCTATACATGTGAAAATACGAATTATAGTATAGTACCTCCATCTATACCTCCATTTTTAACTTAGTCATGCAAGTATTATCAATCTTGCACCAACTCCCCTAATAGTAACAAGAATGTGAAACAATAGTACACACATGTGAACAAATAGTTATAATCATGTGAAATAATAGCAATCAATTGCTCATTTATCTGATTAAATACCAGATTGGTCAATATAACCTCCAGACATCAATTATTATCGAAATAATTATCGATTTTCACTAACACAAATAATTTCAACATAATGAAACCATTTTTATCAAAAATATAAATTTTGAAATTTCAAAGTTTGACTTTTCCTGAAAAAGTCAACTATTGACTTTTTGACCAAATAGTGAATTCCGAAAAATTTTGTGTTTATAGACTATTTTTACTAATTTCATCGTTCAGGACTCAAATATCACGTCCGCGTCTCCAAATTCAACTCCGAACACAACTTCAATTTTAATAACATTCATCATTAATATTATAACTCACAATATTTATCAACCAGGTCGTTCCCAGGAAAGAGGGGGCTTTCCAATAAGGATTTCTCCCTATTGGTGCGCAATTAGGTGACCAAACCTCTCATTGACAGAACTTCTAGACATTGTAAATATTGCAATTTAATAATATGAATAACTTTGTCGTCTCAATTATTGATTTAATAAAAAAACATTTTATGCAGATGATACTGTGACAATAATTGAATCAATAATATAATAGATATGATGCAACAATTACTGTAGCAATAATTGAGTATAACTGAGTGACTTCTCACGTAAGCATCAATAATCAATACCGTGTGCTACTATGCAACCATGCGTATTCTTTGTACTTTTAAATAAGGGTGTTTCAACAGTTAACTGTAA
This sequence comes from Panax ginseng, assembly GCA_020205605.1. Classification (NCBI taxonomy): domain Eukaryota; kingdom Viridiplantae; phylum Streptophyta; class Magnoliopsida; order Apiales; family Araliaceae; genus Panax; species Panax ginseng. The sequence goes on along the minus strand of CM035127.1, from coordinate 32,274,786 downwards.
AACTTCCATACGTTATTTTCATAAAGTATTTTTGTTGTTTTCTCAATCCAACAATAATTCCGTAGTAGTGGGGTCCACCAATGATTGTCTTGGTTATACGAATATTCCCCTGTTAAAATGAATATTCCCCGACCAATCGAATATTATATAGCAACTTACGTACTTTACAAAATTTCTAAATATTACACACAACTATAACATTATATCAAATCCACACCATAATATTCAAAAATATATTTCGAGAAAATTTAATCTTTATTCAAAAAGTTGGGGTCTTACAACCTCCCATTCTTATGAAATTTCATCCTCGAAATTAGGGTGCGTACCTGGTATGTCGAAGAGGTAAGGATATCTTGATTTCATCTAAGATTCTAACTCCCAGGTCATTTCTTCCACATCGTGGTTTCTCCATAAAACTTTGACTTGAGGTATAATCTTGGAGCGTAGAATATGATCCTTTTTATCCAAGATTTTAACAGGTAACTCTTCATACGTTAAATCTTCCTCTATCTAAATGGTTCTAATTCAATAATGTGGTTTGGGTCTTTCACATATTTACGTAACATAGATATGTGAAAAATGTTATGAATCTGAGACATACTTGGCGGTAAAAGCGAGTCTATACATACCACGCCTACTCGATCGAGGATTAAAAATGGGCCAATGAATCGAGGGTTGAGCTTTCCTCTCTTCGTCGATTCTTGCTTCTAGAATAACGCCCTCTTGAACCTTCTTCTTCACATTTATCAGCTCTGAGTATGTAGCTTGAGCGGCTTTAACTTTATCGATTAAAGTTGATTCTAATCGTATATTCGTTATCTTCACGTGGGTCCCTAGAGTCTTTAACTCTATCTTTATCACTTATAAGTTATACGAAATGAGTCTTTATGTTAACAACATCGCACTCGTAAACGCATACGATCTTCTACTCAGCATGTCAGTTACCACGTTCGCTTTCCCACGATGGTATTGGATGATATGATCATAAACTTTCAATAGTTCAAGCCAACGTCGTTGTCGCATGTTGAGTTCCTTTTGGGTGAAGAAATATTTGAGGCTTTTATGATCCGTGTAGATCTCCACCTTCTCTCCATACAGGTAATGCCTCCAAATCTTAAGCGCAAAAACGAAAGCTGCCAACTCTAGATCATGAGTAGGGTAATTCCTCTCATATTCTTTGAGTTGTCGTGAGGCATAAAGCTATGACTTTCCCATGTTACATGAGAACACATCCTAACCCTTTGCACGAAGCATCTTTGTAGATGACAAATCCCTCCGAGCCGGATGGTATTGTCGTAGCAGTCTTTGAAATGAGTCTCCTCTTGAGTTCTTGAAAACTCTTCTCACATTCCTCACTCCAACCGAACTTTATATCTTTTCGAGTCAGCTGAGTTAATGGAGTAGCGATTCGAGAAAATCCCTCCACGAATCTCCGATAATAACCAGCTAATCCGAGAAAGCTACGTACTTCGGTCACTGATTTAGGTTGGTCCCAGCTTTGAATAGCTTCAATCTTTGCTGGGTCAACAGATATTCCATGACTTGATATCACGTGCCCAAGGAATGCAACTTCTTCAAGACAGAACTCACATTTCTTCAACTTGGCATATAGCTTGTTTTCACGAAGCTTTTGGAGTATCAGCCTCAAGTGTTGCTCATGATCTTCACGGCCTTTGGAATATATGAGGATGTCATCAATAAAGACGACCACAAAATGATCCAAATATTCCTTGAATACTATGAAGGTAGTAGGAGCATTAGTCAATCCAAAAGACATGACTAAGAATTCATAATGCCCGTACCGAGTTCTGAAGGCAGTCTTTGGAATATCCTCAGTTTTAACCTTGATGATATCCGTAAGCGAAGATCGATCTTTGAAAAAATTGTGCTCCTTATGGCGATCAAACAGGTCATCAATACGTGGCAATGGGCACCTATTTTTGATGGTGACATGATTCAACTCCCAATAATCAATACAAAGTCGCATACTCCCATCTTTCTTCTTTACGAATAGAACAGGAGCACCCCAAGGAGACGTACTAGGACGAATGAAACCAATATCTAACAATTCCTGCAATTGGGTCTTTAACTCCTGAATTTCAATAGGAGCCATTCGATATGGGGCTTTGGAAATGGGTTTTGTATCGGGTTCAAGGTCGATACAAAATTCAACTTAACGCCACGGGGTAGGCGGAAGTTCTTCGTAAATCGTCAGAAATTTATTAACAATGAAATATCATTCAAAAGCGTGACTCTCATCCAAGACTTGGATAAGACGTCACATTGATACTATCAACTTGCCACCGTCATTCACGGCGTTGCCTTCTGTAAAATCCGCTTCGGTGCATTCCACATAAGAAAGTCAACAACGAAAGGATCGGGGCTCTTTATTTATGGCTTGATATGACAATGATTTCTCATGACAAATAGTTATAATCATGTGAAATAATAGCAATCAATTGCTCATTTATCCGATTAAATACCAGATTGGTCAATATAACCTCCAGACATCAATTATTATCGAAATAATTATCGATTTTCACTAACACAAATAATTTCAACACAATGAAACCATTTTTATCAAAAATATAAATTTTGAAATTTCGAAGTTTGACTTTTCCCAAAAAAGTCAACTATTGACTTTTTGACCAAATAGTGAATTCTGGAAAATTTTGTGTTTATAGACTATTTTTGCTAATTTCATCATTTCGGACTCAAATATCACGTCCGCGTCTCCAAATTCAACTCCGAACACAACTTCAATTTTAATAACATTCATCATTAATATAATTACTCACAATATTTATCAACCGTGTCGTTCTAGGAAAGGGGCTTTCAATAAGGATTTCTCCTATTGGCGCCATGCAATTAGGTAACAAAACCTCTCATTGATGTAACTTCTAGACATTGTAAATATTGCAATTTAATAATATGAATAACTTTGTCGTCTCAATTATTGATTTAATAAAAAACATTTTATATGCGGATGATCTTTGTGACAATAATTGAATCAATAATATAATAGATATGATGCAATAATTATCTGTGAAGCAATAATTGAGTATAACCGAAGTGACTTCTCACGTAAGCATCAATAATCAATCTTGTGTGCTACTATGCAACCACGCCAGACATCGTACTTTTAACACCGGGTGTTTCAACATTTAATGGTAAAACTTCCGCCGTTATTTTCATAAAGTATTTTTGTCGTTTTCTCAATCCGATAATAATTCCGTTGTGGGGGTCCACCAATGATTGTGCCATTGTACGAATATTCCCTGTTAAAACGAATATTCCCCGACCAATCGAATATTATATAACAACTTGCATACTTTGCAAAATTTGTAAATATTACCCACAACTATAACATTATATCAAATCCACACCATAATATTCAAAAATATATTTCGAGAAAATTTAATCTTTATTCAAAAAGTTGGGGTCTTACATATATTGTTTCCTAAGTTTAGACCGGATAATGGGTAATAAATCCTAATTCCAGACCCAGATATTAAGGAAAGGAATCAAAGGCACAAACAAGACATAAGGAGACGGTTATCGAAGATGTACTTCCTAATGCATACCGATGGTATGAACAAGGATATCTCAAATAACGACTGCTCAGATGTCATGGTCATTATTTAAGAGGAGGAGGATGATAACCGCCCCTCATCACGCTGTCCACCATGACTTGACCCTCGGCAATTAGAGCAGCACTCCTTGCATTTGTCAAAAAGGGTAAAAAGGGCAGAAAATCCCTCTACACTGTAGATAGCAATAACTGCTTACTTTTTTGCATAGTATTAGTAGTTGTTTTTGTCATGCCATGCTAACACTTTATATGATCAAATAGTTTCATATATTAAGTGAAAGCATTTTGTTTCAGGACTCAAGAATTATGTAGACACTCGAAATTTTCTGCACACCTGTCACTAACATTGCAGGAGGGCTGATTCGTCTTTCAGAGATAACCCTGGAAGATAATGCAGTTCAAATACCAGAAATTCCACCGGAGAGGACAATTCTATCTCAGAGATAACCCCGAGATGCTCAGTTCCAGTTCCAGAAACAACACCGAAAATAGCAGTGCTAACCTTGGAGATAACCCCAAGGAGTTTAGTTGCAGTTCCGGAGATAACCCCGGAAATGCTTGTTTCAAATGCATGCAGTCCACTTCAACCTCAGGACTCACACCGAGGCACTTAGTACAAGACCCGAACATAACACTGGGGAGACAGGCACACCTCAGAGATGACCCTGAGGACCTTCAGTACTTGTAGCAGTCCAATCTCAGAGATAACCCTGAGCAACGTCTGCTTTATCAACCCAAACCGGAGATAACCCCGATGAGGGGTAAAATCATCATTTTGCCACCTCAACCCTACATTGCGCCGTCTCAACATCTCATACATACATTTCTACACAACAATGTCCCACAAGAACCAAGGAAGTCCAATCCCGAGTGACTACTGCAAAAGACAACACACCAGATAGAATTTGAAGCTTGAAGACATAGGGTATAATCACATCTTCCTGACTTCATACAACCTCTAATCCCATGTCATTGTGTAGCTCTCGACAAAGGCGGTCCAAAATAGGTCTTATACACCTCAATCGGATGCCCGGATTGTAGTTCTAAAAGTTCGAGCGAACATTACAGTGCACGCATGCACGTACTTTGAGACGATAGAACCCGTGGAGCCTGGGCACCCCGGCGTCCATGAGTACATCTACGGGAGCCCTTGAGGGCCCCCTCTATAAATAGAGGGCTTGGGGTGGCCATTTCATAAGAGAAAAAGGCGAGGAAGCCCTGTCCAATTTGCTCTGTACACACCATAAACTGAGTGCTTTCTCATTTTAAACACTTATGAGCTCACATATAGCTACTATTTGTACCGGCGGGAGTCAAGTGTTCATCCCTTTTAAGTTATTGAAGTCTTCTTTGGCAGTCCATTGTAAGCCTTCTCACACACTTTAAAAAGCATTTCTCTTCATCTTCGCGCACACTGTTCTTCACGTTGATAGTCGTGTTGAGTGTGCTTGCCCAAACTTCGGTCCGTGGATTTTATTTCTTTTTGTATATATATACTTATATATATGGGACTAACATTATCGAGGTATGCCTCGATTGAGCCTAGACTTATGTTTGGAGCATTTATTTGCTTTTGTATATATATACTTATATATATGAACTGTGTGTCAAACTCTGTTCGATGAACCTAGACTTATGTATGGAGTGTTTATATATATATATATATATATATATATATATATATATATATATATATATATATATATATATATATATATGAACTGTGTGTCAAACTTTGTTCGATGAGCCTGGATTTTACATCCCGTGGATTTACTATATATATATTTACATTTCATCCCGCCTGGAGTTTACTTCGTGGCGGTTGATCGTTTTTATGGCTTTCTTTACATTTCGTCCCGCCTAGAGTTTACTTCATGGCAGTTGATTGCTTTTACAACTTTATTTACATTTCTGATCCCCTATGGAGGTGCTTCGTGGTGGTTGATTAGGTATATATATATATATATAACTGCTTACTGCTTCCATATGAATTACGGCATCATGTGAGCCTAGGAATCATGTGATCACAAATTCGGTCTACTGAATCTAGATTCGGTTCTCGTGATGGACATTTTTAGCTGTAAGCAGCTTGTAAATTTATTCACGGTGTTTGGATTTCCTTAGATGGTTTTCATGCCCATGAGGAGTTAGACACTACTTTGTACATTATTTTCTCGAAGATGCTTCGCATCTCGAAAATAAAATTAATCCAGCCGAACATTTAATAAAATGGAAGTGTAAAAGGTCTCAATTACTATTGAGCATAAGGGGTTTGAAAAACCTCTTTTACAAAACTTCACTGCCATATCTTGTTTAAAAATGAATTTTTACACAAATTCAAACCCTGTGTATATAGGTGCGAACGAGGCCTCACACTACTTCTAAATAACAGCACATTGATCCATACACACACACACATTCATATAACAGTTTCTTAAAAAGTGGCGGACACCGTGGTAACACGGATGTCGGGGGGTGCCTAACACCTTACCTCCGCATAAGCAAGTCCCCAGACCCTAATGAATCTCGGTTTCACAGACCCGTTTAGCAGTGTCACATCACTTGGTCAATGTGCAAACCTTTTCTCGGTTGTGTTGGTACAACCATATAAAAAACCAACTGGAGACTCTTACAGTCAAATCGTCGACATATAAATGTTGGACCTTTTCACAACTTATTTTTTCAAACAAATCTCACCTAACATGAGAACACCAAAGAATAAGAACAGAAAGGGACAAATAAAAATCCTGACGTCGACAGGTGGTGACTCTGCTGGGGAAACCAGTAAGAGGACTTAAGCCGCTATTACAAGCTTTTCAAAACTGTTATATGCTTGTGTGTGGATGTTGCATTTATATTTGATGAATGTGTACGAATGCATTTTTTTACTGCACTGCAATATATCTATCTGTGATATTAGTTCTTCGCACATGTCATCATTTTCATAAATGGTGAGACACATTGTATGTGACTATATGTTGTGTGGTTCCTGCACCATGAGGCTATCCTGTCGATGTTTGATTACTGGACTCGTAGAAAGACTAATTCCAACGAGGCTCAGGAAAGGCACCACCCAAATTCGCTTCAGTTGAAAGACCGGATTAACTTCCCGTTGAGTAAATTGCGATGATTTGGGAACCTTCATGCCAAAAAGTCGTGAGATTAACCTAAGATAGGTCAGCCTCTGATAAACCAAACGCGGAGGAAAGTCTCTTCATGCTTTCTCATTTCAAATTACTCATAAAATCAATTACTTGTAATTTCATTCCATATCCATCTCCATGTAATGGGAAATATGAAGAAATATGTGTACATACAAATTTTAATTCACATGTTATCCTATGTTGCAAACATCTAACATCCATTTTGTAGGATAACATTCCTAAAATAGACACATCACATAGCATGTAAACATTTATACATTCCCTAAGACTAAACTATGCAAGTCTTTCGCAGGGAAACAATCGGACCTACTACCCGTTCAAAGTCCAAAAAGGCCACGAGCCTACAGCGAATCATGTCTTCATCTGACCAGTCTAATCCAGTTTCTCACGAAGAATTTGACGAATTAAGTAAACAGATTACAAATTTTGTTGTTCTGCTTAAAGAACTACATCAATCTACTCAGGGCTCAAAAATGCCCCCACATACAGAATCCTCTACATAGGGAGGAATCCAAGGTTCGGATAAAACAAATCCGGAACTATAGTTGCTTACAACGGACAAAAACCCTAAAAACACCCATATCAAAGGAGATCTAGACACCAGTGACATCAGGAAAAAGGTCCTTCAAATGGAAAAAACCCTTCATTCTATCAAAGCAATTGGAGCACACGGGAGTGTCTCATATACTGACCTTTGTATATTCCCTGGTGTTCATTATCCAGAGAAGTTCAAAACTCCTGACTTCGAAAAGTACGACGGGTTAGGAGATCCTTACACACATTTGAAGGTGTTCATTGGAGAACTTGGATCTTATTCAGAGGACAAGAAGCTCAGAATGCAGTTGTTCCAAAAGTTTCTAACTGGAGAAGCCCGTTCGTGGTATACCATATTAGACAACTCACATATCCATAGTTGGGAAGAGCTAGCTCACGCCTTCCTCACTTAATACAGCTTCCAGTTTCAGATGGCTCCTAATCGGTACCAGATTACCAAGGTCAAGAAATAGTCTAATGAGTCTTTCAGAGAGTATGCTCAAAGGTGGAGGCGCCTTGCTTCTAAAGTTATTCCTTTTATGACAGAGTCAGAAATGGTCATGACCTTCATAGACATACAAGAAGCTCCTTTCTATGAGAGAGTCTTAGCTGGCATTGGTAAACCATTTTCTGAAATGATTAAACACGGGGAGATGGCTGAGATGGGATTGAAGTCAGGAAAGATTCAAGACCTAGCTGCCCTTAAAGCTGTTGATGAACACATCCAGTCCAGAACTTATGGAAACAACCCCTAGAGCGTCCATAAAAAGAAAGAAGAGGATGTTTCCTTGATACTACAAGGTCAAAAAGGCAATCAGAATATGCCTATCCAAAGGAGAAATTACACTCCCTTTCAAGCACAGTCTTCAAACCCTCCATTGCCTAAAGGTGGAGAAGTTAAATGCCCTCGAGTGTTCACACCCTTAGGGGACTCACTCGAGAACATTCTCAATCTTCTGACCACTCAGAAGAAAATTACGCATCTTCTTCCACCAGCCAACCCTAATGGGAAGGGTTTCAATGCTGCTCAGAAATGTGCTTATCATGTCGGGGCACCTGGACATGATACTCAAGATTGTTGGGTCTTGAAACACAAGATCCAAGATTTAATAGACAACGGTGAGATCGTGGTCACCAAACCAGATCAACCTCATGTGCAAGACAACCCTCTTCCTCAACACAAAGAGGAAGAGGTCAACATGATTAATTGGAGCAGTGGACAGAGTTCCAATTTTAATGGTGAATCATCCTAGACCATCAAAGACGGTGTTGACAAATGGGATTATGCAAAGTTCCAGTTTGTGATGGAACGAAAGATGAAAGCTCTGTGTAAGCAGATTGAGAAATTGGCAGAACTGGTGACCCATCAGCATCATGTCACACGCCAATTAGTTAGCCAAGAGAATGCTAGTTTCCTCCCTTTTGTTATGAATACTCCATCATCACCTTCAGAAAATGAAACACTGAAGGACAAAGTTGCGAAGAGAGAAAGTACCAAAGCCCATCGGGATTTTGCCAATAGAAGGGAATTTACATACCTGGGCCAACCTATGGAGGAGATAATTCAAATGCTGATCAATGAAGGAAGGATCACTTCCCTTCTACCTCCAATTAATCCCCGTTCAGGACGGTTCAATTCTGAGGGAGTATGTCAGTATCACTCCCATTCTCGCGGTCACATCACAGAAGAATGCTGGGCACTTCGCCACCTTATTCAGAATCTAATTGACAGCGGTGTCCTGCAACTGGCAGACGACGATACTGTGCTATTTGATAGTGAAAATACCTGTCCTACTAAATGGAAGGGATTGGTAGCAGTTATATCCACTAAGGCTGATGGGAATGCCAAACCATTCACAATACAAACAATTCAACTTAAAGGAGTTGACGATCCTTTGAAAGTGGCTGCTCCAGAGCCAATCAACTTACCATTCAGACTATAATATCCTGTTATCAGCTTTCAAAAAGTCCCATGGAGTTATGGAGAAGCTGAAGGATCCACCTCTCATACAACTGCTGCATTGTTGAAGGAAAATCCACTGTATCTTCCCCAACGGGTGATGAAGCCTGCCATCAAATCAAAGGGGAAAATTCCCATGGAGAAGATTGAAAAATTCCTCTGTGCTATGGGTCATAATGAAGTAAAAGTGGTTTTATGCTTAAGAGAAGCTCCACATCATATTTTAATATTGGACTTGGTTTTCTCTTCTGAGGATCACAAGAAGATCTTACTGAAGGTTTTGGAAGAAGCATACTTGCCGAAATCAGTGAATGTGGAAAAATTTCAACATTTGGTTGATCACATTTTAACAACAATGTGATATCTTTCACTGATGATGACATACCGCCCGAAGGGACCGATCATTGCAAGCTATTGCACATTGCAGGTTTGTCCTCCGGATACATGCTAGCTGGAGTCTTGATAGATGGAGCCATACGATTATTAAAGCTTTGGTGAAGATAAACGTCAATCTCAAACGGATCCGAAGCAGCCATACGATTATTAAAGCTTTTGACGGATCCAGCCGGAATTCAGTCGGAGAGATTGAGCTGCCAATTGAGATTGGTCCCCATACATTCTGTGTATCTTTTCATGTGCTCAAGATAGATTCAGGATACAACCTACTCTTGGGAAGATCATGGATTCATATGGCTGGGGCCGTCCCCTCCACTCTTCATCTGCAACTTAAATACATTATCAATAATAGTCTAGTCACAGTGAACGCTGAACCGGAATTTCCTAAACATGGTGACATGCCACTCATCAATGTCAATTCGGATGTTGAGCAGGTCAGTTTTCATGCCTTGGAAGTGAGCAACACTCAATACCATTCCATTGGGACGCCATTTCCCGTACCCAAGATTTCTGTCGAAGTGATGGCAGCTACTTAAGAAATGATGTCATTGGGTCACCAGCCTGGACGAGGGATGGGTAAAAGTCATCACAGTATTAAGCACCCGATTCAAATGATCAGTCAAATTGGAATAGCCGGACTAGGCTATTCTGCCAGTTCCAGTCACAGGAATCCACATAAGCATAAGCAGATTCCTCCAACTTCAGCTACACGACGATTATCTCCACCTGCAAATCCTGAGTCCGCACAACCTCCGGTAAAGGTGCCAGCCGACGTAATGGCTATGTTATTTCTCAAGCCGATCCCTGTAAAGGAGAAGGAAATCTTTGTTCCAGATCCCAAAATGGAAGAAGAGGAATGAAGAATTAAACAAGACATCTTCATGATGATGTCAGGCATACGCATCATTGTCCATGATGAACATACAAACAAATACACCCCAGACGATGATTGCCCAGACATAATGGTCATCATTCGGGAGAAGGAGGACGATGACAGCCCCTCCATCATTGCAGTCCACCAGGACTTTGCCCTTGCCAATTGGAGTAGCACTCCTTGCATTGGTCGACAAGAGTAAAACGTGCAGGAACTCTTTCTGCCCTGTAGATATCATAACTGCTTACTTTTCTGTACAGTATTAGTAGTTGTTTTGTTAGTACATGCTAATACTTTGTATGATTAAACAATTATATATATATTAAGTGAAAACATATTTTGTTTCAGGACTCTGAATTTAGATGTGCCTGTACTTGCTGATAAGATGCCTCTTCTCCACAAGGATTGTAACTTTGATGAAAAGTTGGACTCAGACTTGATGGAAATACAAGAGGACGTTGAGGTGCCTCAGGAGATCAAAGAATGGGTCGAAGACAAACCTAAACCCAACCTTGATCAAACCACTTCCTTCAATCTCGGAACCTTAGAAAGCCCTAAGTTAATCCATATTGGTTCAGACCTTACTTCAAACTAGAGGAATGACATGGTTACGCTACTAACCCAATTCCAGGATGTGTTTGCATGGTCTCATGAAGACATGGTGGGTTTGTCCACTGACATTGTCCTTCATCGCCTTCCCATTAAAGAGGGATTCAAGCCAGTCAAGCAGAAGCTCAGGCGATTGAAACCTGAGTGGAGTTTAAATGTGAAAGAAGATACTGTGAAACAATTTCAAGCTGGTATTATCATGGTGTCCATATATCCTGAATGGATATCCAAAATCATTCCCGTACCTAAACCTGGAGGAAAGGTGCGAGTTTGCGTGGATTACCGGGATCTGAACAAAGCTTTCCTTAAGGATAGCTTTCCCGTGCCATTTATCCACATTCTCATTGATAATACTGCTGAATACTGTATGTACTCCTTCGCTAATTGCTTTGCGGGGTACCATCAAATTATGGTTGCTGAGGAGGATCGTGAGAAAATTGCATTCATCACGCCTTGGGGAACCTTTTACTATAGACGGTTGTCGTTCGACCTCATCAATGCCAGATCCACCTATCAGTGAGCTATGATGGCTCTTTTCCATGACTTAATACACAAAGAGATAGAGATATATGTGGATGACATCATTGTCAAGTCCCAAAGGGAGGAAGACCGCTTAGACCATCTCAGAAAGCTCTTCAACAGGTTGCGTAAGTACAACTTGAAGTTGAATCCAGCCAAGTGCGCCTTTGGCATTAAATTAGGCAAGTTGATAGGATTCCTAGTCAGCCACAAAGGATTGAGCTGGATCCCACCAAAATCCAGGCCATCACGGAAATGCCCATTCCTCATATAGAGAAGGAAATACGGGGATTTTTGGGAAGATTCAACTTCATTAGCAGATTCATTTCTCAACTCACAGCAACCTGTGAGCCTATTTTCAAGTTGTTAAGGAAGAACTCCTCCATGAAGTGGAATGATAAGTCCCAGAAGGCCTTCCTTACAATCAAAGAACAACTAGTCAAAGCTCCCATTTTGGTACCACCCAGGGATGATGTTCCCCTGTTCATGTACCTGTCCATAAGTGACAATGCCATGGGCTGCATGCTAGGATAGAAAGACGATAGAGGCCAAGAGCGAGCTATTTACTACCTCAGTAAAAGATTCAGCAGCAGTGAACATAAGTACACTCTGATTGAGAAGACTTGTTGTGCTTTAGCGTGGGCTTCCATGAAGTTACAACATTACCTCCATGGTCACACAACCCATCTCATATCCCGTATGGATCCTCTCAAGTACGTGTTCAGTAAACCCATGTTAAATTACTGGTTGTCCAGATGGCAGTTGATCCTACAACAATTTGACATCGTCTATATGACACAAAATTCCATCAAAGGTCAAGAAATTGCGGATGAACTGGCTGCCACACCTTCAGGGGACTTCAAACCCTTGGAAACATACTTCCCCGATAAAGGGGTAATGGCAGTTCAGCAACACCATCAGTACGATACACGCCAAACATGGAAAATGTATTTCGATGGAGCTGTTAATATGGAAGGTGCTGGAGCTGGAGCAGTTCTAGTATCCGGTATGGGGGAGCAGTATCCCATCGTCGTCAAATTGCAGTTTTTCAGCACTAACAACATAGTTGAGTATGAAGGCTGTATCATGGGACTAAAACTTGCCCGTTCAATGGGCATCAGGCAGTTAACTGTCTTTGGGGATTCAGAGGGTGTAGTCAAACAATCCACGGGAATCTATCAAACCAAAGAGCTACATTTGCTGCCTTACCATTGGCAAGTTTTACAGATGGCTTCGGAGTTCGAAGAGATCTCCTTTTTACACATTCCTCGTAATAGGAATGACTTTCCAGACGCACTAACAACTTTGGCCTCCTTGATTCACATACCTGACAAGGAACACATGTCAAGCGTCACATTTGCCCTGCAAAAGGCACCATCCTGTGGGAACTATGTTGGAGAAGTATCGAATGAGCTACCTCCCATCCAACATACTTGGTATCAGCACATCAAGGAGTACTTACGAGATGGATCTACACCCACTGAGGTGAGTCCGACTGAGAAAAGGCGGATCCATTGACTTGCTATGAAATTCTACCTGAGCGGAGATGCACTCTACAAAAGAGATGCAGGACTAGGTCTCCTTAGATGTCTAGACAAGGATCAAGCTTAAAGACTCATGGATGAGGTCCATGGTGGAGTATGTGGCCCACACATGAGCGGCCCCCTACTTGTTAAGAAGATCCTCAGGACATGGCATTACTGGCTCTCTCTCAAAACTGACTGTGATGATCATGTCAAGAGATGTTATCAATGCCAAATTCATGGGAATGCTATCCACGCCCCTCCGAGGGAGCTCCACAATATGAGTTCGCCTTGGCTCTTCTCAATGTAGGGAATGAACATGATCGGGCCCATCGAGCCCAAAGCCAGTAATGGGCATCGGTTTATCTTCACCATAATCGACTACTTCACTAAGTGGGTAGAAGCAGCCTCCTTCCCCAGGGTTACCAAAGAAGTCATTGCTTTCATTAGAAATAATGTCGTTTGTCAATATGGACAACCAAAGGTAATTGTATCAGATAATGCTAAGAACCTCAACAATAAAATGATGGAGGAGTTATGCAGTAAATTCCACATCAAACACCTTAACTCCGTCATCTACCATCCTAAGATGAATAGTGCTGTTGAAGCGGCTAACAATAATATTAAGAAGATCATGCAAAAGATGTCCGCCAATCACAAAGGATGGCCTGACTTATTGCCTCTTACTTTGTTAGCCTACAGAACATCAATGCGCACTTCCACTAGGGCAACCCCCTACGCATTAACCTATGGGATGGAAGCAGTGCTCCCCATAGAAGTGGAAATGGAATCCCTTAGAGTGTTGATAGACGCTCAGCTGGATGAAGACCAATGGGTACAAGACAGGTATCACCAATTATCTCTAATAGACGAAAGGCGAATCGCGACTATCTTCCATGGTCAGTTATATCAACAAAGGATCAATAGATCCTACAACAGAAAAGTCTGGCTATGACAGTTTAAACAACATGACTTGGTTTTAAAGAAGATCATTGACAACCAAGATCAGTCCAAGGGAAAATTCGACCCTAACTGGGAAGGCCCGTTTATTGTCAAGGAGGTATTGACAGGAGGTTCTCTCAGATTGCAGAAAATGGACGGTGATGAATTTCCGTAACTCATCAATTCAAACACCGTGTAATGATACTATGTCTAAGGTTACCATCAAGAAAACATCTTGGTGTTAGATCATCAGATCACCAGTCATTCCGATTGTTTAACCCTTCACTACATACAACTCTCTTCCATAATTTGTCCTCAGGGAAACATACTCTTCAAGCCAGCAGCCTGGCTTCACTCCATTCATACAACTTCGGTTATCCCACTAGGGATTGAACCTCTCACACTTGCAGTTTGTCCCAAACATGGGATCAAACTTTTTCACACCTAAAGTTTATCCTGAACTTAGGATTAAACTTTATTTCCCCCTGCAGTTTGTCCTGCACAAAGGATCAAAATTTTCGTCGGCTACAAATCGTCCTGAGGGGCGAACTACGTTGACTTGATCTCCTTGATACACGGGAGTACGTAGGCAACCATTTTATATGGCCCGGTCGCAATAAAACAAAAACAACAAAAACATTTCTACACCCTTCTCATTACAAAAACAAAAACAACAAAAACATTCCTATACCCTTTCTGCCATAAACATCGTTGAACCTCTTACACGAGAGTTGAACTACATGAGACGATCTCCTCTTCAATAGAGATACGTGGCGACCATTTATGGTTCGATCTCACCCCTACCAAAACACAAATACTTGTCAACGGTACTGAGATCATCCTTTAATCCACTACATTTCATTGGCTTCAGACCAAAGCGATGGAATTACCTGACCTCCTCCTAAATAGGAGATTCGGCGACCATCTAAGCTGCGGTTATACCTTGAAGAGCAATACCAACCCATAAGAGATGGAATTAACTAGGCTCCTCCTAAATAGGAGTACTGGCGACCATCTATGGTGCGGTCAATCTCAGAGAGGAAAGCCACACTCCTCTCCATATTTCTATATAAAAACTAGTCCCAAGACACCAAAGATGGTAGGGATACACACAGATTAATGATCCATTCTGAACTGTCTAGAGATAACTCAATGTCCATCCATCAAGGAGGAATTCATAATACATCAAGATCACAAGCCCTAAAGAAGCAGACAAAATATCAAGCAAGTATCAAGGCATATCTAAAAGGGAAGTGATCAAAAATATAATTCCCTGCTATATATAATGCTGTTTGATATACACAATGTAAACTATACATAACAAAATGGCTAAGCTAGTCTGTGCAGGAAAATACAAGCCCAACATGGCATCCCTCTTAGAAGAAGGAGGTAATGTTGTGGTCTCCTGTACAAGGGTATCCACACGAGCTAACAGATCTACAGCCATCTGCATGGTGACTCTATGCTCATCGATGTACGTGCTCATCTCTGAAATCATGCCAGTGGTAAGGGACCTCACTGTGGTACTATCTGTGATGGCTACATCCCGGGCAGATATGACGCTATCCCTCTCGACTGTTATGGCATCTCTGGCTGATCTGACCTCATCCCACTCAACAACAATGACATCTCTATGGGCTAATGCCTCGTCTCTCTATAATAGAGCAACATCTCTCCCATCAAGGACTGTCAACATCAAGGCTCTAGCCTGATCCCTCTGCTCAAAGTACTATGTTGAATGCTGGATCACAACAGTGCTAGTACTGGGAGAATCTAAAGGAGATGTTGGCAACGCAGTAAATGGCTCCTTCTCGATGTGGGAATCAATGTCCTCCATGGGCTCTCCATCATCTAAATCACTACTCGACACTGTGGATATTGCCACAGCCGATGAATTCTCTGTCTCCATCCACGCAGAATACTCTGGCGAATAGCCCGGATGGCTGTAACGCCCCAGAAAAATCGGATTTTTTGAGAATTAAATTTTTATTTGATTATGTGGATTAAATGAATTTAATTGATTATTTATGGGAGTAAGATACTTGAAGGTCATTCTATGACCTAAACATGTCAGAACGTCATAGTATTGTGGCTACGTGATATAATTAAAGTGTTTGAATTTCCAAGAAGAAAATAAAAGCTTTCCGAGAAATTTTCCGAAAAAAACTATTCATGCATTTCTGCTCGAAAATTATTTTATAACTTCCGAGAAATACGTAACGATAAAATATCGAGGTGAGATGGAATATCCAATAATATTTCAGTTATGGTAAACGCAGTTTTTCGCCTGTGGACTTAAAACCTAACGGATTGGAGAAAGTGATTTATGAGAAGGAATTTAAATGCGATTAATAAATTAAAGCGATGATTGTATAATACGTAGGTATTGTACGATGTAATGAATACGAGTATGATACGAGGTATTATACGAGTATGTATGAATGATGGTATGTCGTATATGTTTAATTGGTATACGAGTTAGAATACGATAATAATACGTATATAATACGTCCTAAGGCTTTAAGCCATTTATGAATGGACTTGTGGATGATGTGGGATGTATAAGTCCAATATGATTTAATATGAAAGTTCAATAGACTTAATGTGCAAGCCCAAGAGTTTGTAATGGGAAGCCTAAAGTAATTTAAGGTGCAAGCCCAAAGCTTAAGTTAGGGTAATTAAACCTTAGCCCAAATTATTAATCCAATGGATTAGGACGATCCATGGGGCAACCCATGATCACATGGGTGATCTTTGTGGCCAAGAAACAAGAGTGATGAGCAAGTAGACTTAAGGATTAAGTAAAGGATAAGTTAAGAAAACTTAATGGCAAAGGAATGTGATGAGAAAGAAAAGGATGGAAGTTGTGCTAAACAAGTTAACTTAATGGTTAAGTGTTGTGGTGGCCAAATAAAGTAACTTAAGGGTTAAGTGTTGTGATGACCAAGTAATTTATTTGAGGAGCAAGTTTACTTGATGGCTAATATAGGAATAGTAAGGAGGTGGATGGCCTTTTGACCATTGTGCCCTCATCTAGGATTTCCTATAAATAGAAGGAGAGATAGCTCATTTTTGGGTTGTTATTTTTCATCCAACAAGTTAAGTGCTTATTTGCTTGAGAGAAAAAGATAGAGTTTATATTTCAAGAAGTAAGAAGAAGATTAAGGTTTAGCAAGTGATAATCAAAGGGTAAGCAATCTTAAACCATGATTCTCTTTCTCTTCCATAGTTAGAGAAGTGAGTATTGGTACAACTAGTATGCTAAGAAATGATAAGAATGAGTAATCAAAGTGCTTAAGTCTTAATAAGCCATGAATAAGTCATGTGGTAAGATAAATAATAAGTGAAGTTATGAACTGAAGAAGAACTTGTAAGAACTTGTAACATGTTTATATTAATGAAGTTGGTATGATAAGATGAAGCAAGGATGGTGGTTAAAAGATTAAGATCATCATAAGTCATGAGAAAAGAATTTATAAGTAATATACATTTTTATAAGTTACAAACTCATAAAGAACAAGTAATAACTTATCATGTTTATAAGTTAATGAAGTATGTATGTCAAGATGTTAGTATGACGAAATGAATCCATTTGAAATGAAGAACAAATCTTAAGTAACAAAGTTTTGGCGGAATTCACGAGTTTGGATGATAATCGTCGAATTCGTAAAATTCTCGGAATGGAAGTTGAATTTTGATATTGAGCTTAGAAACATTGATTTTCAATGGAGACAAGTCTTATTTGCCATTATAGAGTTTTGGACTCGAGAATGACCGAATTCCGACTTAGAACGAAGAAACGAGCGTTGAATGTCCACGAACGTTTATCATTTTTGTTAAAAATGGACTAATAGGTAAATTTTTAATTAACGAAGTCAAATAGATAAAAAAATTTCATGAACACGTAGAGTATGTGATTTGTGAATCGTAGGCTCTTGAACGAATCAATTCGGACTTCTAACGAAGAAGTTACGAGTCCGGGAATCTCACAAAATGAAAAATCTGTCAAAATTGTCTGATGCACAGAGTCCGAGCCGCAGCGCGACTCAAGGAAGAAAGTCCCACGCCGTAGTGCGAGACCGGATATAGTCCCCTGTTAACTGGTGCCGCAACGTGACCGAATACACTAGGCATGGAGCCGCAGCGCCAAGGTCGGGTTTTAGAAAATGATGCCTTGCGCCTCAGCGCGACAAAGAGAGAGGAAGCTGGCGCCGCAGCGCCAACACTAGGAAGTAGATAAAGAAGAAAAGTTTTGAATGTAAAGTGAAGGAGAAGCGTATGAAGAGTGAATTAATTTCTTAATTAACGTAATGTAACCTCATTAATGATGTTATAAACCTTATGTATAACGCTAAAGGTAGGAGGTAAGTCAATTGAATGCGAACATGAACGGTGTGCAATAAGTATACTTAACTAATGACGATTAAGTGTCAATTAATAACGTAAGGACGTTAGTAAGCCGTGATGAAATATGATTAACTCAAAATGAGTTGTATTAATAATTTTAGTTAAGTTATAGAAGAGCAAGAAGTTGGTAAGAACGATGTAAAAGAACGACGATAAGCCGGAACCAATAATAACAAATCTAATACATGATTAGATTGAGAAGAAGGGTAAGATTCATTAAGAACCATGTATGTTCATTCATGACCTAATGTGGTATGTTATGTGATTATGTGTTGTAGAGACTGTAAAGACTGAAAAGAAAAAGTAATTATACTATAGCAGACGCTGAAGGCAAGTTTTTCTAAATGCTTGTCTAACCTTCGTGTTATTAAGTTTTCAATAAATGAGATGCATGAATGGTTTTACGAAAGGGTCGATGCCAGTTTTAACTCGGCTAGACTATTCTTGAAAGATTGATTAATTTCTTTACAAGTCTTTCCATATAGAATTGATAACGCTATCCTACGCCAATTGTTTGGTACGAATTCAAGGTAAGCCTGTATATGAATAAACAAATGTATTTTCATCGAGTATTCGATGGGCACGTTAGGTTGCCACAACTTAAACGTACACACGTTTAATGAATGTAGTGTTGATCAACATAGAGTACTATAGGCTGATCACCTAGAAGTGCTCGTAAGCTATGCCAGACTTACGAACTTAGTGTCGGGTTGCCCTTTTCAAAGAAACTATGAAACGATCATGGTCTTGGACCAGAATTGATGTTTTACTGAATATTTCCATTGTAAAACATTTTGAAGGAAAAGAAATGCTATTTTGAATTATTGATAGTACTTCATAACTATTATCCAGTTGTTGAAGATATACAATTCATATGTTTCAAGCATGCTTTTTAAATGAAATTGTTGTCTTGCTGAGCTGTTATGCTCACTCTTGCTTGAACCATATGAATGCAGCTAAGACCGAACAGACCAAAGGATCCGACAAGGATAAAGGAAAAGCTAAGACAAGACTGTAGATTACCTATGTAATAGTATAGGTTTGTAATGATAATATTTGATATTATGACAAGAACAAATGTAACGGTTATAAAGAACCTGGGGAAAAGTAATATTGTTTTGGAATATTTATAAGACATATTCGTTCTTTGAGGCATTTCAATCGAATGTTTGTGTGAACTGTAGCACCGTGTAGCACCATATGTTGGGTTGTAAGAGACCCCGATTTGGGGGCGTCACAGTTGGTATCAAAGCATTAGGTTATAAAACTTAAGAGGGGAAGAACCTTAGGCTCATAACCTCATTAAGGAAGAAAAGTCTGAAGGAAGTAAACTCGAGCTTTTACTTAAGTCAAATGAGTTAATAAGGTATTGAGAAAACTCAGTACCGAAAGATTTAAAAGATGGAAAGTAACCCTAAATAAGTTAAATGTGATTTGTGCTTATACTATTATGTGTTATGTACTAATCAACATATGTGTTATTGTAGGATGTCGATCAATAGCTTGATGTATAGAGATATACACGCGATGAGCGAAGAGCTTGTGAACAGAGTAGAACCTGTACCCATGCCAGTGGCGGAGGTACCATTAGTGATTCTAGAGGAGTCAGAGACAGAGGAGTACTTTTCTGAGGAAGACTACTCCGAGGGAGATATGGATATATCATCATACCTTAGTATGATGAGCGATGAGGAGGAATAAAGAGCGTTAACATCGGTTACTACAGTGGTACCTACACTAGAGTCATCACCTCCAGATGCAATGAGATCATTGTATCTGGCGAGCTTGAAGAATGTGCAACCGAAAATACAGTTGTGATAAATATGTGTGTAAACGTAAAAAAACCCTCTTTTGTAAAAAAAAGGATATTCAAACTTTTGTGAAAAATATTAAAATAAGAATTTAATGAATAAAATTTAATGAATAAAAAGTAAGTGTGAAATGAGTTGAATATAAAACATTTATGTGATACGAGGTATGTATGTATGTAGGAATGTTTTACATAGGGTAATATGAACTATGTAATATGTGATTTTTGTGATTTATAAATATATTATTATTATATATTGTTATTGATCGCGAGAGATAATTGAGTTGAGATAAAAGAAGTGGATAAAATTTCTATCAATAGTAAATAGTTTATAGGATTATTTTATCATAGTAAGTGGGTGACATTAATGTATAATTGTCATTTTCTTGTGTATGTGTACTAATAACTAGTATGATTATAATATAGGTTATTGATAGTACGTAAGTTATCCGCGAATGGGTTTGGATAGTGAAACATGAGTTAGTTGAGAGAATTAAGCGATAAGAATAAATATTGGTTAATTGATAGTTGAGAGTTATATTATGGAATAATATAATGTGTATATTAAACCTTAAATATATATGGTATATATAGTACAAGGTTTAAATTACTTAAGTAAAGGAGTGAATTAATATGTGTGTTGAATATGTGGTACTTTTATATATATTTACTCGGAATGGTAATATGTGAGAGAAAGTCTAATGTTAGAATAACGTTAAATATATATACGTTATTAAAGGAAGAAATAAATCATTATATCTTTAAATGGATATTTAATATTTGAAGAAATTGTTTTGGGAACAATTTATAGAGGAGAGAGAAATAATAATTATATATTTCTAATAGAGGATATTAAAATAATTTCTAATATTGAGTTATTTTAATAAAAGGAAGAAATGTTATTTTTGAATAATAATATTAACTTATATATATTTTTGTATGAGGTATGATTAATAATATAGTAAATATATTAAAATGTATTTGCTATATGTAAATAAATTGATGGAAACAATTTAATATAATAGAAAATAAACTTATTATCTATTTTCTATATATAATATATATACATGTATGCGTACATATAGTTAATTGATATTATATTAAGAATAATATCTTGAGACAATAAGCAAATTAATTTCTAATTGTAAATGTCTTTATTGGGAGAAAACATAATATTTATGTTATGACAAAATACATAAATTCTAATGTATTTTCAAGGGAGTTAATTAATGAAAGAAAACTAAGTTATTTTAAAATATTAATTAACTTAAAGTTATTATTTATATCGTGGATGTTATCATTTAAATAATTATTGGTTAGAGATGGAAGAGGTTGTCTTGGGACAATCGAATAATTATCACGTATAGTGTATAATTTAAATAATTAATAGAGTAGATATTAATTATTTTTTAAGTGTAAAGAGTTATACATATTACAAGTGTAAGGTAAGCTAAATAAATTAGCATTGAGGTAAAAGTGTGTCACACAAACTTTATACTAAATAATGTGTAATATGGGAAAAGCATTTGAGTAGTAGTATCATATAATTACCTCTTTACTTGAGATTTAATGTGGTGTGATATTTAATATAGAGTAAAAGTAATTAAATCATAAAGTTGATTTAAATAAGTTTTGTTATCCCATCTAGGTGATGAGACAATTATATGTATATTACATCACACCTACTACCTTGCAATGATAAATCATATTGTGACACTAAGTTATAATGTATGGTTGATATGTGTATACAACATAGCATAAGAATAAGAGTGGTGTATAAGTATATAGTCTAATGTTGCAAGAAGGATGTGTATTTGGAAATTGTCCCAAAACTAGTGTCCCAATTGCTCCCTATTCTCATTTCACGTGTTTGGCAAAAAGGCTAAAGCCTATCTCCTTTCTTCTTCATTACATTTGTAGTCTAATAATGGCTAGAAGGATGGGGGAAGTGGAGTTGGTAACCAACTCTCCAACATCAATGGCTTCTTCTTCTCCCCTTGGATTAGTTCAATGTGCAAAGCCATGATTTGGATAATCCTTCCTCTATAAATAGAGACTCCTTCATCTTATTTCTCTTTTGTTGAGATGTGTGAGAAGTGGATATGAAGAGTAAATAAAATTGGAGAGCAATAAGAAGTTATGAAGGCTATGCTTAGCATATTGAAGCATTCAAGAGGTAATAACATTAACTTAAATGCTCTTGATTTCCTAAGTTTGCAATTCCTTAGAAATATCATGAAAAAGTAGCTTTTGAGTCACAAAATTGATGGCTAAGGGTTGTTATAATCCATGAATTGTTGTTAGATATTGTTAATATAATCAAATCTGAAATCAATGAAAGTTAAGCGAACCGATTTGGTTTAGAAAGCGAATTAAGTAGTGAATGATTTCGCTAAATTGTCCAAAACATGAAAATTAGTATGAACATGAGTTGTAAATTCATATTTGGGTTATTTAATGTTTATGTTAGGTTATGGGTATCTAGTATGTTGTATTTATATGAATTACGAATCCATAGAATCAAAAACGGACTAATTTGGACATGTATAACTCAAATTATGAAGGTAGAAAGGATTTTTGGCTTGTTATTTTGAAGCGGGACATGAATCCAGTGAGTTAACGATAGGTATGCCCGCCCGTGAACTATTTATAAAGGCAAGACCCCCCCCCGTGGGGTGGTATTCGATTTGCAAATCTTTGAGAAAAATCTAACAGAACATGCTTTACTAAAAGCGGCCATAACTCTTTCATACGAACTCGATTGAGGAGATTCAAGATGATCCGGAAAGAAAGCGAATAGACCTACAACTTTTGTGCTTTAAGTTTTTTAATTTGAGGTCATTAAGAAGGGTCAAAATAGTCATCTTTGTGACTATTACGTGTCGAAGGCCATCGGAGGCGTCGGCGAGCACATCATGCGCAAGTGTAGTGCTCAAGCGATGGAATATGTTAATCTAAGTGATATAACATGAAAATGCATGATAATATACATGACATATAAGATTTCCTTGTTCATAATAGAAAGCATTAGCATGACTTAGTATGTGTTTTGAAAAGAGACTTAAAGATTTTGAAAACAAACCTTGTGGAAACTTATGTTCTACAAGTTACGAACTTAGTGGTTTATATACATGATTGAGTTCAAATATAAATGAGCATGATATGATGTTTATAGTGTCCTTGTTCATGATCAAAATTTTTAGACCTTGTATTAGAAGTTTTCAAGAAAAAACTTGATATATTAGAACTAAGGTGCATGAATGCTTTACATGAGGTAGGTTACGAACTTGAGAAGATATTAACATGACTTAGTTACTTATGATAAGAGTTTTAAAAGTTGTCTTATATGTGCTATACTACATCATTCATGATAAAATGATTTCAAAGGCAAACTCCATTTTCTTTGTAAACTAAGTATTAAAGCATGAAGTGGTTATATTTTGACATAGAGAGAAACATGTACAAATATGAACATATGATTGAAGTTGCCTTGCATGATTAGGTTGTCATGACATGGATTTGAAGAAAAGGAACTTAGGCGTTTTGAAAACATTATTCATGAGCATTGTATTGTCTAAACTTACGAACTTGTAGGATGACATACTAGTAATTTTGGGACTTTAAACATTGCCTATATGTGCAAACATGATGGGGCGTTTATGCCAACATGAATGATATGTGCACTCAACTAGTTAAGCATGACATAAGTTATTTAAGCATGTTTTAAAGTATGAACTATGTTATGTCTATGTAATTGAGATAGATACATGCATGTGAGCATACTAGTGGAGGCTTATTAGTACGATACATGGTTTAAAAGCTTATAACATGAATCTTGCTAAAGAAAGTTGTTAAGCCTTATTGATTGAAATAAATCATTATGAAACTAAGTAGTTTGAATATGAGCAGCGTAGATCACGTATCTATAAACTTTAAATATGTGTCGAACACATAGCGAGTCAAGTGAGTGATAAATGTATATGAAGTTGATGTCGAAATACGGATGGTTAAGGAATACCTATACATACCTAGCTATTCTAAGAGTATGATGAGAAAATGAAATGAAGGTTTTATAAACCTAGTTAAGAAACGATATAATATTTATTGTTATATTAAGAACGTATGAAATGTATGACTAATGGATATGAATTCATGATTATATAATTGTGCAAGGATATACGAAGTGCAATTAGCGATACGCAGTTAAGTTGTAGTTCATAAACTACGAATCAGGCAAGTCTTTCAGTTCCTATTTGATATATGAATTCTATAACTGTTAGTTGAGCTATATTATGCTATGAGAATGTTGATGTATATATATGAAATGCATATGAGCTATGTATGAAACTTGAAAGTTGATCTTTGATGATATGCTTGTGAAGTAAATTTATATGCATGTTATGTGTGAAGTAACATGCGTAGTTAATATTAATTGATTATGAATGCATGAACTGAATATGCTGCTTATATATATGCTATGTCTTTGCATGAAAAGCTATTTAGAATTGTTGGGTTGTCGAGCTCACCCTTGCAAATAACCACTTTTGCGGAGTTAAGGACTCACGATCTGATTTAGATTGCTTCTTGGTTGACAAAGTAGATAGTTTATGATGAAGGATACTATTTAGATTATTACTTGAATCATGTTTAGGTTCTAGGGTGTACTTGATATATACTTCCGATGTTTAATACTTGTTGTATTGTAAGAATGTATTAGTTAATACATAAGGGATATCGAATCGGGATGTAAAATCTTATCTGATAATTCAATAGATTGAACTATATTATATAGTTGATTCAAGAATTGTAATTGGTTCAAAGTTATGAAATCAATAAAAGATTTTATTAGAGAGATTGAAAAAGTTTAAATTATTAGCATATTTATATTATATCAAATGTAATGTAAAAGCAGAATAGTAAATGATCAAGTTGTGAAACTTATAAAAGTTTGGGGTCATTATCTGAGATCTTGGAAATGGAAGAATTTATATTCTAAATTGTAATAAGTAAAGTTTTATTCATTAAGTTATGAATGAAAAATGTAAATAGTTTGGCGATAGTAGTATCGTGGTGGACCAGATCCGAGGTTTGAAGGAACATGGATTTGGGGGCATCACAGGTTGGTATCAAAGCTGTAGGTTATAAACTTAGGTAAGTGTACCTTAGGCTATAACCTGAGAGAGAGAAAGATAAAGATTAAAATATATAAGTGAAGATTCAAAGAAGAATCTTGAAGTATCTAAGAGAATATGAATTCAGGGGTTCCTAACTCCGGTAATAAAAATGTTAAGATGGTGTCTATAATATGACAAAGATAATGAGGATGAACTCGAGTGGAGTTTAGTTGATAATGGGAAAGAACCCTAAGGTAAATTGATTATCACGACGTGATCAGATTAAGCTATTAAGTGATAAATAGTCTATAATGACTAAATGTGTATAACTTGATGCTATAAGTGAATGTACTGTGAAATGGTGCGATGTGAACTCATGAGGAGTTGTATGTGATGGGATGACGAAGAATTCGTATCGAGCAAAAAACAAGTTAAGAGTGAGATAGAGTTAAGTTAGATTTGAGTTGAGGACTCGTATGTGATGGTGAGTTGTACAAACCTTTGTGTGGCGGAGGCTTTGTGCTCACGCTTTCGGTTCTTCACAATGATGATAATTAATGGAATGTCGGTGTCTTATTATCGATATGCTTATGGTGAGAAGGTGATTCTTTTCTCATATCATATTTGATAGATAGAGACTATTAAGATTAAGATATAGAATATTAAGATTAAGCGCGAGTTCTTATAACTCATGCACATGGTAAGTTCGTGACTCATAATTATATGAAATATTTTTGAACCCTCTCGTGAATGGGCGCCTATGGTGTGACTAGGATAAGTTCTTAAACTCATATAATTGTGGCAAGTTCCTGAATTTCCAAAGTGTGGTAAGTTTGATGAACTGGATCGGGTATATATATGTTATGAAGTTAGAAATTTTGGTGTAGTAAATATTGAAGTTGATGGAGAAACGTGGATTTTTCTAAATCTTCTAGCTCTGCTAGATTTTCAAAGTTTATTGACTTCGTGTTGATGATTCGCACTTCTGTTTTTTTGAAAAACATTGGATCTTGTGATTGAACCAATGATGTTTAAAAACAATACCTTTATTCTTATGTCTATGCCAATTGTTTCGGCTAAGACAAAAATGATTTGAAAATTTTCAAAATGTATTTCTAACCATGCGCATCATTGATATGGTGTATGGTAAACGATGGAATCATCCATGCAGTTGAACCTAGTGTTAGTTGTGATCGAAAGATCGTCAACCAATTTTGGTACGGTGTAGTATGACAAAGTCATATAATGGCGAAATCCTCAACGTACTACTAATCTAGTACGGTATCATGATGTCATAAAAGAATTTTTGGTTTTCTTTTAAATTATGAAGAAGGTCAATTAAGTTAGCTAAATTATTTTGATTGAAGTTCTAGTTGTTGATAAAAGTCTAAGCTATTTGATTCGGCTAGACGGCTGTTGAAAAATATTTATGGAATTCAAGCGTTCTTGAGTAATTATGCCAAACCAGATTTCTGCAGTGCGGATTGATTGTTAAAAAGTCGAGGTGAACAACCTATAAGGGACATGTTTGTAATTAGTGTATAAGCACACACCTAGAGGGGGGGGTGAATAGGTGTCTAAGCCAAAAGTAATCAACAATGACCAATTATTCAATTTTCAGATTCTGGACTAAAACAGACAGTTTGGAAAATAGTTTATTGTGTCTGCTTTAAAGCAAATTTCACTTTTCTTATACAGACAGAATAAAAGTGATATGAGGAGTGTCTATCCAAGTGTATTTCGCACTGCCATAAAATCTACATTGCAATATTAAGTTCAGTTATTCAGGAAATAATATCAAATCAAAACACGAGATAATCAAACCATAGACAAAAGGATTTTTACGTGGTTCAGCCCCTATCCTCTATCTAGTAGCCTAATCCACGTCCAATACCAATTGGTATGGGAGACTCTTTTTATTAATATTTAAAACTCAAATTAAATACAATAAGAACAACTTCCCTGTTCAACAAAAGCTTTCCTCCTTGTATGGACACCTCTGCCCCTTTTTGCACTTCTGCAACCCTTGCACCTTTGCAACCTTAAAAGCTCTTTGAACAGACCCTATCCATTAATGGATCGACCACTCCGATAAATACTGGTGAACAGAACTTGTAACAAAGGATATTAGTTTACAATGGCTATTTTCAAACTAATAAAGAACTTACAAAGAGATGCTAACTTACTGGAAAATTCTAGATAGTAAAAGCTCTCAAAGGAGGAATACAATCAATCAATAAATAAGACTAAAGATGATTACTTTTTCCTTGCTAAAATATATTCCCTTTGTGTACTGTTATAGTAAAGAAAGGAATATATATATATATATATATATATATATATATATATATATATATATATATATATACTAAGGAGGGTAATGGCTATATGAATAAAGCAGAGAATCAATTCAAGATCTTTCTCTCTAATTAGCTCTAACGGATAAATAGATTAGCATGAATCAATCATAGTTGGAGCAGCGAATATGTTTTGAAAAGATTGAATAATTGATTCCAAAAATAATTCAAAGACCCAAGCGATATTAAGGAGTATATATATTCAAAGCAAACAACTAAAGATATGGAAGGAATGATTTGCCTAGTTACCATAAGACTCCTTAATAGACTCCTATTATATAAAAGTATCTTTGGAATAATCTTCATAAGAGATATAATAGAAATCAATTAATTTTGAATTCAAATCTGAGGACTTGATTGGTAATGGAACATTGGGTCAAGACTTCGAATGATTCCAGCAAACAAATATTGGTCACATGACCCAATCCAATAGAAATTAAGGCAAAAGACCTAATTATAATATTTAACACAAGCCCAATTTATTGTCATCATTAAAACCTCTCAAGATATAAACCAACATTCTCCCCCTTTTTGATGATGACAATATTTAATTTATATGCTCCCCCTAAATTTATGACTCCCCCTTAATTCATGCCTATTGACTATATACCTATTATGAGAGATTATATCAAAATAAAATCCAACCAACACAATAACAGATAACCCATACTAATATCATCCAAATACTTTCATAAATAAAAGAGCCCAACAAATTATGCATCACAGATCAAAATAAATGTTTACCCAGTTCCAATAAGTTCCAAATTACAACCAATAATAGATTAGTAGAGAAGACATAAAGATACAAAGGTCCCAAACAGCACCAAAACTACTCTCCCCCTTTGTCATTATTAAAAAAAATCAGTTTTCTTCAACAGGAACAGTCTCAAATAAGACTTCTGCCAGCTTTTTGTCAATGTCCTGAATCTTGGTCTCCAATGAGTCAATCTTGGTAGAGAGGGAGTGAACGGTGGTAATAACAGAATCAAGTTTGTGGTCCATAGCATGAAGGAATTGAAGGAGTTCTGAATTCTTTGGGTCAGGAGGAGTGGCAAAACTGGAAGGGAAGGAATGTGGAGAAGGATGATTAGAAGAAATAACTAGAGTTGAAGAGTGAGCCAAGTCCCATACCAACAAACCATCAGCATTCACCTTTAATAAGGACTAATGAAGATTGGCTTCATCTATTGTATCAGTGATATTGACTGCTTCATCATTTTCCAAGGAGATGTTAAAATACTCAAAGATTTTGGTAAAAAAAGCACCATATGGAAAGCATTTTGTTTTGTTTTTAAGACAACTTTCCATATTTTTGATCACAAACAGAGCAAAATTAAATTTCGTCCCTGATAAGATTAGTGCTGATAGAATGAGGTCTTGAAAGGTCATATCGGATCTGCCACCAGTTCAAGGAACTAAATTGGCATGAATAATTTTATGAATGACACTATTTATGGGAGAGGTTTCTACCACAGTAGGTAACTCTACAAATTCAGACTCAGAAGAATTTTTAACCCAATTTAACTGATCAAGTAGACTGAAATTATCAGATTCAAAAGGTCCTTTCAGAGTGAATGGGCATATACCGATCTGAGGTATATTAGAATAGTACTCAATAACGTTGAGACCTAAAAAGGCAGTGTGATTACGCACATAAGTGACTATTGTATCGATTTGGTGACATGTTACCAAAGAACTGTTTAAGTAAGGTGGGATATGCTATGGGAGAAGGATGTAACATATCAACAAGCCTAATAGCTTCAAATAACGAAGACACCCCAATTTGATGAAACAAGACAGGGTCAACAAATTTACCATAAACAATGGTCTTGTTCATCATAAAATTTTGTAATCGTTTTGAAAATTTGGAGGAACGAAATGTAAGGGCAGTACCATGGGGGTTAGGAACTGGAGGGGGTGAATCAAGGATACTCACATGTTCAGGGGTTTTACCCTTCGATAATTCTCCTCGGCGTTTCATCTTCTGGGATGAAATCCCTAGATTAGCGAGTCGGTTTGAGCGACGGGTTATCCTCGGTCCCTTGATTGCTTTCTTTTCCTTTTGAGCCGATTTTCGGCCGGTGTTGAACGTATGCCCTCCTCTTGTTTTTGCCATTGAGGCCAAAAGAAAAGCAACTCGACGACGAAGCCCTAATTGTCGAAAGGGGAAGAAGAGCAGGGAGTGCTAAGAAGGGAAGACGAACTGTTTTATAGAAAGATAAAAATGATCGGGTAAAGGAAAGAGAAAGAAAGGCAACTAAAAGTTTGAAGGAAAAACTGATCGGGAATTTTCCAAATCCAAACCCCGTAGTGTTGTTCCCGCAAAAATAAATTAGATCAAAGTCCTAGAAAGCCCTTGAGACAAACAAATAACCAAAATAAATATTTAAATTCAAACACCACATTAGATAATTTTTTTTTTATTTTGATTATATATTAGTTATTAGTACCATAGGCAAACAAGGACCATTTAGGAACAGATAGACATGCCAAGTTCTCTTCTCAAGGTACAAAAACGTTCTTCACTTAACGGTTTTGTAAAAATGTCAGCCAATTGATGTTTAGTAGGGACAAATACCAATTTTATTAATCCTTTAGCAACATTATCTCTTAGAAAATGATGTCTCACTTCAATATGCTTAGTACAAGAGTGAAGCACCGGATTTTTTGAAATATCAATTGCACTAGTATTGTCACACATAATAGGCACATTTTCACATATCACATTAAAATCATGAAGAGTTTGTATCATCCACAAAAGTTGTGAACAACAACTACATGCCGCCAAATATTCACCTTTCGTAGTTGACAGGGCCACTGATGTTTGTTTCTTGCTGTGCCAAGCTACAAGGCTTTGCCCTAAAAATTCACAGGCTTCACTTGTGCTTTTTCTATCAACTTGGCACCCTGCATAATCTGCATCTGAGTATCCAATGAGTTCAAAGCTTGGAGATAAAGGGTAGAATAAGCCAAGATTAATTATCCCAGATAAATATTTAAATATTCTTTTTACCGCTTGAAGATGAGACTCTTTTGGTTAAGCTTGAAATCTAGCACATAAGCATACACTATACATAATATCTGGCCTTGATGCAGTTAAATAAAGTAAACTACCGATCATACCTCGATACATAGTTACCTCAACATCTTTACCTGTAGTATCGGTTGTTAACTTGAAAGTTGTGCTCATTGGGGTTGACTTTGGTTTGGTATTTTCAAAACCAAATCTCTTCAATAGCTCTTTCACATACTTGGATTGATGAATGTGAATCCTTTCATTGGATTATTTTATTTGAAGCTCCAGGAAATAATTTAACTCACCTATAAGGCTCATATCAAACTCATTATGCATACATTGGGAAAAGCACTCACACAAAGAGTTAGTAGTAGCTCCAAAAATTATACATCCACATAAAATTGAACAATTAGTAAGTCCTTGTTTTTGGTTTTAATAAAAAAAGTAGAGTCAATTTTACCGTAATTAAAACCATTATCTAGTAAAAACTTACTTAATTTTTCATAACAAGCTCTTGGAGCTTGTTTTAATCCATACAAAGTCTTTTTCAGTTTAAACACATAGTGTGGATATTTTTCATGTTCAAATCCGGGTGGTTGTTTAACATATACTTCTTTATTTAAATAACCATTTAAAAAGGCACTTTTCACATCCATTTGATATAATTTAAACTGTCTATAGCATGCATAGGCTAATAAGAATCTTATTGCTTCTAACCTTGCAATAGGGGCAAACGTTTCTTCAAAATCTATTCCTTCCTGTTGGTTATAGCCTTGAGCTACTAATCTAGCTTTATTTCTAGTGATTATGCCATTTTCATCTCGTTTATTTTTGAAAATCCATTTTGTACCAATTATAGAAGCATCCTTAGGAGGTTTAACAAGTTCCTATACCTGACACCTTTCGAATTGGTTTAATTCTTCCTGCATGGAAATAGACCAATATTCATCTTCGATTGCTTCTTTGGCACTCTTTGGTTCTATTTATGAAAAGAAGGCTGAAAATGCACAATAATTCCTTGTTTTTCTTCTAGTGTTCATCCAAGTGTTGGGATCACCTATGATCAGGTTTGGAGGATGGTTTCTCACAGTTCTGGTTGATCTGGGAAGTCTGATATTTGACATTTGCTCCTCTGCTTCCTGTTCTTGATTGTGAGTTGTTGTCTCGGTCTGATCATCTGAGTTTTCTTCTAAAATAGACGGTTCAATCTGTCTGGATTCAGATGTTTGCAAGTCTGCGTTTTCTTCTAAAATAGACGACTTAGGCTGTCTATTTTCCTTTGTTTGTTTTTCTGATTCGCTTGATCTTTCTTCTGATGCAGACGGCTCAGTCTGCCTGGATTCAGCTATTTCAGTTCCACGAATCTGGGCATCTTTTTCTGCAGAAATCTCGCTTTCTTCTTTTGACAGATCAATGTTAAGCTCATCAAAAATAAAATGCACAGATTCTTCAACTTTTGACTTAACAAGATTATAAACTCTATATGCTTTACTATGCAATGAATAACCAAGGAAGATTGCTTCGGTTGATTTAGAATCGAATTTACCAAGATTTCCATAAGTATTTAAAACAAAACATTTAGCACCAAATACTTTAAAATAACCAATGTTAGGAATCCTTTTGTTTAATAACTCATATGGTGTCTTTAATAAAATGGGTCTAAGTAGTACTCTATTTAAAATGTAACATGCAAGATTTCTGACCTTGCCCAAAATCTCTTAGGCAGTTTACTTTCTTGAAGCAAAGTTCTTGCAGTTTCTTGGAGAGTACGATATTTACGTTCCACGACTCCATTTTGTTGTGGTGTTCTTGGTGCAGAGAACTCATGTGTAACACCTTTCTCATTATAATATGGTATAAAGTCCTTTCCAAATTCACCACCATGGTCACTCCTTATACTAATTAGTTTGATGTTGTGTTTTGTTTCAACATTCCTTATGAGCCTTTCAAATTCTGTAAAAGCTTGATCTTTATTTTTCAAGAATAAAACCCATGTAAATCTTGAAAAATCATCCACAATAACAAAAGCATAATGATTATTTCCTATACTAGCATATCTCTCGGGTCCAAATAGATCAAGATGCAATAATTGAAGAGGAGAAGAAATTGATACCTGATTTTTGCTTATAAAAGAATTTCTTGCTTGCTTACCTAGCTTACATGCATTGCATATGCATGTCTTTTCATATTTCAGCTTTGGTAATCCTTTGACAAGCTCTTTTGAAACTAGCTTGTTAATTAGCTCTATATGCACATGCCCTAACCTTCTATGCCATAGAATGGTTTGAACTTGAATAGCAGCTAAACAAATATCTTCATCTTGATTTTCGAAGTTGATTGTATATATATTACCTTCCCTGTTGTCTACTAAAGGAACATTATGTGAAGCATGAATAATAGCACATTTATCTTTTTCAAATATTACTTTATGACCACTATCCATTAGTTGACTTACACTAATTAAATTATATTTCAATCCTTCAACATGATGGACATTATCAATGAAAACCTTACCATTTCCAACTTTTCCTTTACCGATGATTTGACATGTAGTGTCATCTCCAAAAGTAACTGTGCCTCCCTTCTTTGTAAAAAGTGAGGTAAATTTAGTTCTATCACCTGTCATGTGTCTGGAACATCCACTATCTAGTACCCATTTATGTGATGGTACTTTAGCTTTTAAGCATACCTACAAAAACAGATAAGTAGCTCATTGTTTTGGTACCCACATTTGTTTAGGTCCGATTTTGTTAGTAGCAAGTAATTCTCCTTTCTTTACCCAAACTTGTTTTATTTTCATTTTATTACAATTAGTATCAAAATGTCCCTTTAAACCACATTTTTTGCAAGTAACAAAAGGTGAGCAATAAAGAGGCTTGTTTCTTGGTTTATTATTTATTACTCTAATTTTATTAGTATTACTTTTTATATTCTTGACAGGATTGTATCCAATACCTTGTTTGTCTAGACTTGACCTTTGACCTCCCAACATAATATTTAGATTTTCTTCTCCTTGAACAAATTTAGCAAGATCCCTTTTTAATGAAACTATTTCTTCCTCATTAGTATTTTGTATGTTAACTATTTTTCCATCATTAAACGCATCAATACATGTATCTCTCATTTTTAAACTTTCTTTTAAATTCTCATTTTCCTTTTTAAGAGCATTGTTTTCTTCATTCAACTTGTTTGCACAATTATATAGAATTTTGTTATAGTTATCTAAATAATCAATTTTAGCATTTAACTTAGATACTTCACTAGATATGCAATCTTTAACTATTTCTTGTTTTTCCTCAATCAAAGTTTCTACTTCTTTCATTAGATCATTTATCCAATTTTTTAAACGAGCATTTTTCTCTTTAATACGAATGTTTTCATTTTTTAAAACAAGATAATCAGAAATAGTAATTTCGCCAAGTTCAGAGTTTACCTCGGATGATTCCTGACTGTTTAACCCAGTGAATTATAGTTGAGCAGTTTCATCATCTTGATCATCATGATCGGATTCATCATCGATCCATGTCATAAATGCTTTTCCTTTTGAATTGTTTCCTTTGTTCTTATTTTTGAGTTGAAAACACTCTCTCTTGTAGTGACCTGGCCTTCCACATTCATAACAAGTTTCTTCTTGTGGCTTTTGTTTGAAGTCCTTCTTGTTGTTGAATGTTTTGCCTTGGAATTTTGATTTGTTCTTTTTTTTTTTTTTTTGTTAGTTAGTGGGTTTAGATCCATGGTCGAGCTAATCCCAGAGCCCGATACTGAGGCGGTTTTTGCTACCCGACTTTCACCGGGGGTACCGTGGCCACCACGACCATTTCTGGCTTAACACTTGTTGCTAGCGGGGTTCTTCTTTCTTTCTAATCAGCTCTCTCAATTTTCGGGTCAACATAGCTATTTCTTCATCGGAGTCTTCATCATCACCTTCCATGTAGCTTTCCGCTTGTAATGCTAATTAAGGTCTTCCTTTTTGGTCCCTCATCTTCTTCATCATACCTCTGTAGTTGATTCTCAAATTCTTCAAGTTCTCCAAACAGAGTGAGAGTTTCCATAGTACTGATTGTTGTTGAGTCTTGAAGGGTTGTAACCTTTGGTGCAAATCGTTTGGGCATGACTCTAAGTAATTTTTTGTTTATTTCATTTTGATCAATTTTTTGGCCGAGCGTACTTAGTGAATTCATCAGTGTGAGGAATCTAGCTTGAGCTTCTTTGATTGATTCATTCTTCTCTAACTTGAAAAGTTCATATTCTTGCATCAACATGCTCAGCTTGACTTCTTTTACTTTAGTTGTTCCTTCGTGGCTCATGATGATTGTGTCCCATATTTCTTTTGCAGTAGTACACACAAAGACTTTGTCGATTTCAGCTTGAATCATTCCACTCAGCAGCATGTTCATGGCTTTGGAATCATAGGATACCATGTACGATTCATTGGAATCCATTTCCATGAGATTCTTTGCTCTCCCATCATCATGTCTTGGAATGACTGGCCCATTTTCAATAACCCACCACTCCCATGGGTCTCGCTTAAGATAAATCATCATTTTGAACTTCCAAAAGTTGAAGTTTTCACTTCCGAGCAATAGAGGTGGTCGACTTGTTGATTGACCTTCTTGAAAATTGAGGTGTGCCATAGGATCTTTCCCTACGACCTGCAATGATCAATATTAGTAGAGCTTTGCTCTAATACCAAATGTAATTCCGTGTATAAGCACACCTAGAGGGGGGTTAATAGGTGTCTAAGCCAACAGTAATCAACAATGACCAATTTTTCAATTTTCAGATTCTGGACTAAAACAGACAGTTTGGAAAATAGTTTATTGTGTTTGCTTTAGAGCAAATTTCACTTTTCTTATAACACAAACAGAATAAAGTAATATGAGGAGGTGCGGATAAGTGTATTTCGACTTTGCCGGAAAATCTACGTTGCAATATTAAGTTAGGTTATTAGGAAATAATATCAAATCAAAACACGAGATAATCAAACCATGTAGACAAGGATTTTACGTGGTTCAAATTTCTATCCTCTATCTAGTAGCCTAATCCACGTCCAATACCAATTGGTATGGGAGACTCTTTTTATTAATATTTAAAACTCAAATTAAATACAATAAGAACAACTTCCCTGTTCAACAAAAGCTTTCCTCCTTGTATGGACACCTCTGCCCCTTTCCGCACTTCTGCAACCCTTGCACCTTTCCAACCTTAAAAGCTCTTTGAATAGACCCTATCCATTAATAGATCGAACACTCCGACAAATAATGGTGAACAGAACTTGTAACAAAGGATATTGGTTAACAATGGCTATTTTCCAGCTAATAAAGAACTTCCAAAGAGATGCTAACTTGCTGGAAAATTCTAGATAGTAAAAGCTCTCAAAGGAGGAATACAATCAATCAATAAGACTAAAGATGATTACTGCTTTTCCATTGCTGAAGTATATTCCCTTGTGTACATGTTATAGCCGAAAGGAAGATATATATATACTAAGGAGGGTAACGGCTATATGAATAAAATAGAGAATCAATTACCGATCTTTCTCTCTAATTAGCTCCTAACGGATAAATAGATTAGCATGAATCAATCATAGTTGGAGCGACAGAATATGTTTTGAAAAGATTGAATAATTGATTCCAAAAATAATTCAAAGACCCAACTGATACTAAGGAGTATATATATTCAAAGCAAACAGCTAAAGATATGGAAGGAATGATTTGGGGGCATCACAGGTTGGTATCAAAGCTGTAGGTTATAAACTTAGGTAAGTGTACCTTAGGCTATAACCTGAGAGAGAGAAAGATAAAGATTAAAATATATAAGTGAATATTCAAAGAAGAATCTTGAAGTATCTAAGAGAATATGAATTCAGGGGTTCCTAACTCCGGTAATAAAAATGTTAAGATGGTGTCTATAATATGACAAAGATAATGAGGATGAACTCGAGTGGAGTTTAGTTGATAATGGGAAAGAACCCTAAGGTAAATTGATTATCACGACGTGATCAGATTAAGCTATTAAGTGATAAATAGTCTATAATGACTAAATGTGTATAGCTTGATGCTATAAGTGAATGTACTGTGAAATGGTACGATGTGAACTCATGAGGAGTTGTATGTGATGGGATACGAAGAATTCGTATCGAGCAAAGAGCAAGTTAAGAGTGAGATAGAGTTAAGTTAGATTTGGTTGAGGACTCGTATGAAATGAAAGTTGTACAAACCTTTTTGTGGCGGAGGCTTTGTGCTCACGCTTCGGTTCTTCTGATGATAATTAATGGAATGTTGATTGTCGTATTATCGATATGCTTATGGTGAGAAGGTGATTCTTTTCTCATATCATATTTGATAGATAGAGACTATTAAGATTAAGATATAGAATATTAAGATTAGGCGCGAGTTCTTATAACTCATGCACATGGTAAGTTCGTGACTCATAATTATATGAAATGTTTTTGAACCCCTCAACGAATGGACGCCTATGGTCTGACCAGGATAAGTTCTTAAACTCATATAATTGTGGCAAGTTCCTGAATTTCCAAAGTGTGGTAAGTTTGATGAACTGGATCGGGTATATATATGTTATGAAGTTAGAAATTTTGGTGTAGTAAATATTGAAGTTGATGGAGAAACGTGGATTTTTCTAAATCTTCTAGCTCTGCTAGATTTTCAAAGTTTATTGACTTCGTGTTGATGATTCGCACTTCTGTTTTCTTGAAAAACATTGGATCTTGTGATTGAACCAATGATGTTTAAAAACAATACCTTTATCCTTATGTCTATGCCAATTGTTTTGGCTTAAGACAAAATGATTTGAAAATTTTCAAAATGTATTTCTAACCATGCGCATCATTGATATGGTGTATGGTAAGCGATGGAATCATCCATGCAGTTGAACCTAGTGTTAGTTGTGATCGAAAGATCGTCAACCAATTTTTGATACTGGTGTAGTATGACAAAGTCACATAATGGCGAAATCCTCAACGACTACTAATCTAGAAATGCAGTATCATGATGTCATAAAAAGAATTTTTGGTTTTCTTTTAAATTATGAAGAAGGTCAATTAAGTTAGCTAAATTATTTTGATTGAAGTTCTAGTTGTTGATAAAAGTCTAAGCTATTTGATTCGGCTAGACGGCTGTTGAAAAATATTTATGGAATTCAAGCGTTCTTGAGTAATTATGCCAAACCGTATTGCTCAGTGCGGATTCGATTGTTAAAAGTCGAGGTGAACAACCCTATAAGGGACATGTTTGTAATTAGTGTATAAGCACACCTAGAGGGGGGGGGGGTGAATAGGTGTCTAAGCCAAAAGTAATCAACAATGACCAATTTTTCAATTTTGATTCGGACTAAAAGCAGGCAGTTTGGAAAATAGTTTATTGGTGCCTTTAAAAGCAAATTTCACTTTTATATCTGCATGCCAGAATAAAAGTGATATGAGGAGTGTCTATCCAAGTGTATTTTGCACTGCCATAAAATCTACATTGCAATATTAAGTTCAGTTATTCAGGAAATAATATCAAATCAAAACACGAGATAATCAAACCATAGACAAAGGATTTTACGTGGTTCAAATTTCTATCCTCTATCTAGTAGCCTAATCCACGTCCAATACCAATTGGTATGGGAGACTCTTTTATTAATATTTAAAACTCAAATTAAATACAAAAGAACAACTTCCCTGTTCAACAAAAGCTTTCCTCCTTGTATGGACACCTCTGCCCCTTTTTGCACTTCTGCAACCCTTGCACCTTTGCAACCTTAAAAGCTCTTTGAACAGACCCTATCCATTAATGGATCGACCACTCCG
Source organism: Panax ginseng (assembly GCA_020205605.1). Classification (NCBI taxonomy): domain Eukaryota; kingdom Viridiplantae; phylum Streptophyta; class Magnoliopsida; order Apiales; family Araliaceae; genus Panax; species Panax ginseng. The sequence continues at coordinate 32,236,159 of CM035127.1, read as the reverse complement.
ATAAATACTGGTGAACAGAACTTGTAACAAAGGATATTGGTTTACAATGGCTATTTTCAAACTAATAAAGAACTTACAAAGAGATGCTAACTTACTGGAAAATTCTAGATAGTAAAAGCTCTCAAAGGAGGAATACAATCAATCAATAAGACTAAAGATGATTACTGCTTTTCCCTTGCTAAAATATATTCCCTTGTGTACCTGTTATAGCCGAAAGGAAGATATATATATATATATATATATATATATATATATATATATATATATATACTAAGGAGGGTAACGACTATATGAATAAAACAGAGAATCAATTACCGATCTTTCTCTCTAATTAGCTCCTAACGGATAAATAGATTAACATGAATCAATCATAGTTGGAGCAACAGAATATGTTTTGAAAAGATTGAATAATTGATTCTAAAAATAATTCAAAGACCCAGCTGATATTAAGGAGTATATATATTCAAAGCAAACAGCTAAAGATAAGGAATGAATGATTTGCCTAGTTACCATAAGACTCCTTAATAGACTCCTATTATATAAAAGTATCTTTGGAATAATCTTCATAAGAGATATAATAGGAAATCAATTAATTTTGAATTCAAATACAGGACTTGATTGGTAATGAGTTGTTGGGTCAAGACTTCGAATGATTTCAGGAAACAAATATTGGTCACATGACACAATCCAATAGCAATTAAGGCAAAAGACCTAATTATAATATTTAACACAAGCCCAATTTATTGCCATCATTAAAACCTCTCAAGATATAAACCAACAATGTTTTCCGGGATAATGGTTCCAAGCGTAACTCATATAGTCGTTACAAAACACTACGGTGTGGCCCAACGTAGTGGTACAATAGGTTAGCCACCTAGTGTACGCGTGGAGGGTGTTTTCAGTCTTTGTGATTGATAAACACTTTGGTTTGCAGTGTGAAGAATTTTATTGAAGCATCTGTAAACCTAGAGAAGAGTTCACGGTCTTGTGACCCCTCAGCATAATTTGGAATCTAAGATTATTCATACTACTTCCCGATTATTGAAAAATCGTGGAAGATTCTTATTCTTCCGAAGGATGAATGTAGTAAGTAAAATGTTCCTTAGAAAGGAGAATGTGGTAGAATGCAAGTGAGCAAGTTATAATAAACCTTCCGAAAATATAAATGAATAAAATTATGCAAAATAATATGTAATATTGAGAATAGCAATTTAGTAGAGGAGGTTTGGTGATTCAGAGGACGGAATCCTTATAAGGGAAGAGGATGTAAGAACCCGGATATTCAGAAAAATATTAAAATAAGAATTTAATGAATAAAATTCGTAAGTGTGAAATGGGTTCGAATAAAAACATTTATGTGATGCGAGGTATGTAGGAATGTTTTACATAGGGTAATATGAACTATGTAATATGTGATTTTTGTGATTTATAAATATATTATTATTATATATTGTTATTGATCGTGAGAGATAATTGATTGAGATAAAAGAAGTGGATAAAATTTCCTATCAATAGTAAATAGTTTATAGGATTATTTTATCATAGTAAGTCAAGGTGACATTAATGTATAATTGTCATTTTCTTGTATATATGTGTACTAATAATGGTATGATTATAATATAGGTTATTGATAGTACGTAAGTTATCCCATGAATGGGTTTGGATAGTGAAACATGAGTTAGTTGAGAGAATTAAGCGATAAGAATAAATATTGGTTAATTGATAGTTGAGAGTTACATTATGGAATGATATAATGTGTATGTTAAACCTTAAATATCTATGGTAATATAGTACAAGGTTTAAATTACTTAAGTAAAGGAGTGAATTAATATGTGTGTTGAATATGTGGTACTTTATATATGTTACTCAGAATGATAATATGTGAGAAAGTCTAATGTTCGAATAACGTTAAATATATATACGTTATTAAAGGAAGAAATAAATCATTATATCTTTAAATGAATATTTAATATTTGAAGAAATTGTTTTGGGAACAATTTATAGAGGGAGAGAGAAATAATAATTATATATTTCTAATAGAGGATATTAAAATAATTTCTAATATTGAGTTATTTTAATAAAAGGAAGAAATGTTATTTTTGAATAATAATATTACCTTATATATTTTTGTATGAGGTATGATTAATAATATAGTAAATGTATTAAAATGTATTTGCTATATGTAAATAAATTGATGGAAACAATTTAATATAATAGAAAATAAACTTATTATCTATTTTCTATATATAATATATGTACATGTGTCGTATATATAGTTAATTGATATTATATTAAGAATAATATCTTGAGACAATAAGCAAATTAATTTCTAATTGTAAATGTCTTTATTGGGAGAAAACATAATATTTATGTTATGACAAAATACATAAATTCTAATGTATTTTCAAGGGAGTTAATTAATGAAAGAAAACTAAGTTATTTTAAAATATTAATTAACTTAAATTATTATTTTATCATGGATGTTATCATTTAAATAATTATTGGTTAGAGATGGAAGAGGTTGTCTTGGGACAATCGAATAATTATACGTATAGTGTATAATTTAAATAATTAATAGAGTAGATATTAATTATTTTAAGTGTAAAGGTAATACATATTACAAGTGTAAGGTATGCTAAATAAATTAGCATTGAGGTAAAGTGTGTCACACAAACTTTATACTAAATAATGTGTAATATGGGAAAAGCATTTGAGTAGTAGTATCATATAATTACCTACTACTTGAGATTTAATGTGGTGTGATATTTAATATAGAGTAAAAGTAATTAAATCATAAAGTTGATTTAAATAAGTTTTGTTATCCCATCCTAGGTGATGAGACAATTATATGTATATTACATCACACCTACTACCTTGCAATGATAAATCATATTGTGACACTAAGTTATAATGTATGGTTGATATGTGTATACAACATAGCATAAGAATAAGAGTGGTGTATAAGTATATAGTCTAATGTTGCAAGAAGGATGTGTATTTGGAAATTGTCCCAAAACTAGTGTCCCAATTGCTCCCTATTCTCATTCACGTGTTTGGCAAAAAGGCTAAAGCCTATCTCCTTTCTTCTTCATTACATTGTAGTCTAATAATGGCTAGAAGGATGGGGGAAGTGGAGTTGGTAACCAACTCTCCAACATCCAATGGCTTCTTCTTCCTCCCCTTGGATTAGTTCAATGTGCAAAGCCATGATTTGGATAATCCTTCCTCTATAAATAGAGACTCCTTCATCTTATTTCTCTTTTGTTGAGATGTGTGAGAAGTGGATATGAAGAGTCAATAAAATTAGAGAGCAATCAGAAGTTATGAAGGCTATGCTTAGCATATTGAAGCATTCACGAGGTAATAACATTAACTTAAATGCTCTTGATTTCCTAAGTTTGCAATTCCTTAGAAATATAATGAAAAAGTAGCTTTTGAGTCACAAAATTGATGGCTAAGGGTTGTTATAATCCATGAATTGTTGTTAGATATTGTTAATATAATCAAATACGAAATCAACGAAAGTTAAACGAACTAATTTGGTTTAGAAACGAATTCGTAGTGAATGATTTTGCTAAATTGTCCAAAATATAAAAATTAGTATGAACATGAGTTGTAAATTCATATTTGGGTTATTTAATGTTTATGTTAGTTGATGGGTATCTAGTATGTTGTAGTTATATGAATTACGAATCCATAGAATCGAAAACGGACTAATTTGGACATGTATAACTCAAATTATGAAGGTAGAAAGGATTTTTAGCTTGTTATTTTGAAGCAGGACATGAATCCGTGAGTTAACAGTAGGTATGCCCGCCCTGGCGGGCTATTTATAGGGCAAGACCCCCGCCCCAGTGGGGGTGGTCTGACTTGCAAATGCTGAGAAAAATCTAACACAACATGCTTTACTAAAACGGCCATAACCCTTTCATACGAACTCCGATTGAGGAGATTCAAGATGATCTGGAAAGAAAACGAATAGACCTACATCTTTTGTGCTTTAAGTCTTTTAATTTGAGGTCATTAAGAAGGGTCAAAATAGTCATCTTTGTGACTATTATGTAATCGAAGGCCATCGGACGGCATCGAGCGAGCACATGCGCAAGTGTAGTGCTCCCGACGATGGAATATGTTAATCTAAGTGATATAACATAAAAATGCATGATAATATACATGACATATAAGATTTCCTTGTTCATAATAGAAAGCATTAGCATGACTTAGTATGTGTTTTAAAAGAGACTTAAATATTTTGAAAACAAACCTTGTGGAAACTTATGTTGTACAAGTTCTGAACTTAGTGGTTTATATACATGATTGAGTTCAAATATAAATGAGCATGATATGATGTTTATAGTGTCCTTGTTCATTATCAAAATTGTTAGACCTTGTATTAGAGAAGTTTTCAAGAAAAAACTTGATATATTAGAACTAAGGTGCATGAATGCTACATGAGGTAAGTTCTGAACTTGAGAAGATATTAACATGACTTAATTACTTATGATAAGAGTTTTAAAAGTTGTCTTATATGTGCTATACTACATCATTCATGATAAAATTATTTCAAAGGCAAACTCCATTATCTTTTGTAAACTAAGTATTAAAGCATGAAGTGGTTATATTTTGACATAGAGAGAAACATGTACAAATATAACATATGATTCGAAGTTGCCTTGCATGATTAGGTTGTTATGACATGGATTTGAAGAAAAGGAACTTAGACGTTTTGAAAACATTATTCATGAGCATTGTATTGTCTAAACTTCTGAACTTGTAGGATGACATACTAGTAATTTTTGGGACTTTAAACATTGCCTATATGTACAAACATGATAGGACGTTAATGCCAACATGAATGATATGTGCACTCAACTAGTCAAGCATGACATAAGTTATTTAAGCATGTTTTAAAGTATGAACTATGCTATGTCTATGTAATTGAGATAGATACATGCATGTGAGCATACTAGTGGAGGCTTATTAGTACCAATACATGGTTTAAAAGCTTATAACATCGAATCTTGCTAAAGAAAGTTGTTAAGCCTTATTGATTGAAATAAATCATTATGAAACTAAGTAGTTTGACTATGAACGACGTAGATCACGTATCTATAAACTTTAAATATGTGTCGAACACATAGCGAGTCAAGTGAGTGATAAATGTATATGAAGTTGATGTCAAGTACGGATGGTTAAGGAATACCTATACATACCTAGCTATTCTAAGAGTATGATGAGAAAGTGAAATGAAGGTTTTACAAACCTAGTTAAGAAATGATATAATATTTATTGTTATATTAAGAACGTATGAAATGTATGAGTAATGGATATGAATCCATGATTATATAATTGTGTAGGGATACACGAAGTGCAATTAGTGATACGCAGTTAAGTTGTAGTTCATAAACTACTTAATCGAGCAAGTCTTTCGGTTCCTATTTGATATATGAATTCTATAATCATTAGTTGAGCTATATTATGCTATGAGAATGTTGATGTATATATATGAAATGCATATGAGCTATGTATGAAACTTGAAAGTTGATCTTTGATGATATGCTTGTGAAGTAAATTTATATGCATGTTATGTGTGAAGTAACATGCGTAGTTAATATTAATTGATTATGAATGCATGAACTGAATATGCTATTATATGCTATGTGCTGCATGAAAACTGTTAGAATTACTGGGCTATTGAGCTCACCCTTGCAAATAACCACTTTTGCATGTTAAGGACTCACGGTAAAGATTTCGTGCTTCTTGGTTGACAAAGTAGATAGTTTCGCAATGAAGGATACTATTTAGATTATTACTTGAATCATGTTTAGGTTCTAGGAGTGTACTTGATATATACTTCCGATGTTTAATACTTGTTATATTGTAAGAATGTATTAGTTAATACATAAGGGATATCGAATCAGGATGTAAAATAGGTCCATTCCATCCAACCCATTCTGAGTCGCCAAATACATGGTACATAAAACAACTACAACTTTATTACAATAATTGTCGTACAAAATATAACAACACATATGCTGTGAGTTTGGATACAAATATATACAAACTGTGACTCGTGTCCCAACCATAATGTGACAAATGTCCCATCAGTGGACAACACCTCATAGTGATACCTACATAAAGGTATAGTCAAAAACTGTTTTAGAAATTAGAATCTTTGGGAAGTGCTCAAGGAAACCTTTGTACATGGGAGCCCATGCGTCTAGGTTATAATAGATATCATATGTCCACAGAATTATCCTTGGTTGACCCAATAGACCCCAAAGAAAAACGAGAAGATTACAATCATATTCTTTCCAATGGTGAGTCTTCTCTTGACATATCATTATCTCCACTGTCTCTAATTGAGATTTATACTTCAACCAAACACCAAGATTATATAGGTAGTGCTCGTAGATATACTCAGTAAGTGGATGTGCACAACCCTGTCTTATGATGACACGAGGTTGTATGTCATTAGACATCTTGTATGATAGTGACAAAACACCCTTCTAACGTTGGGTTCGCCTCACCCTATTTGATTCACCAAATATAACTACTAAATGATGTATACAACACCTTTCTATACTACTTAGGGAGAACCTCCACAACTAGAGACCGTCGTTCTATTTCCCCGTTACCCTCGCTCGACCCAGCTACACTCTTATTACCTGAAAAGGAATTGTGAAGCAAAAGGGTGAGCACAACTAGCCTAGTAAATATCATGACTAAAGATAATTAAATTATCAATAGCCTTCATCAGTAATAAATCAGAGATTTAGAACATATGATAGATGATAAAACTTTTCAACCATAGTTGCAGCGGAACGAGCAATCCATTAGAAGAGTCAAATAGACCATAAAGTCTACTATCTTCTCCACATTAAAAGTCCACCAACAATGTTTTATCCCTGTAACATCACTCAACAGTTCCTTTCCACAATTATATGAATAACTCATAATCATAATTGTGATTCTAAATTCCTCTTCGCACCCAGGACGAAGATAATTTTCATCACATGTCTTTACCTGAAACATCAACGATCATGGTTATACCAAATCACAGTTCCTGTTTATAATCATACTAACAATTTCATCTTTACACTACGGGCCAAAGATATTCGTCAACAGTTCATCTTTGCACTACTGGCCAAAGATATTCAACAACATGTCATCTTTGCTCTGTGGGCCAAAGATATTCATCAACAATTCATCTTTGTACTACAGGCCAAAGATATTCCTCAACAATTCATATTTGCACTACAGGCCAGATATATTCATCAACAGTTCATATTTGCACTACAGGCCAAATATATTAATATCTCAAAGAAATATATAATCATTTCAGAATTTATATAAACAATAATTATAACCATGTTGATCATTTCACATTTGCACTTAAGCTAAAGATATTCAATTATAAATTCAATAGTCATGATCATACCAGTCAACAATTCAACTTTGCACTACTGGCCAAAGAGAACCCATAGTCATGATCATACCAAAAATCTACCCATCTTTACACTCAAGTCAAAGAGAAATATCATCATTAGGGTTATAAAAATGTTATATATGATAATAAAAATAATATGATCAACATATAGTTTTAATCTCAAGAGTAATATTCATAACTCAACTATAATTTGGTTAAAAAAAGAAACCAATTTTGTCATGAATAGTAACTCGTGAATAATAACCCATGAATAGTAATTTCGTGAATAGTAACTCATGAATAGTAACTCGTGAATAGTAATCCCGACATGAAAAAGGTAGAAATTCCACAATAAAATCCATACCAATATTTCGGTATAATGATATTGAAAGAATAACATTTTTTAAACTTATAAACAATTTATTTTAATTGTTTACACTTTACTAAATAATACATTTAATCATCATAAAATGCCAAACTCTTAAGATTTCATCACCAATAACCAAAACCCTCATCAAAAATCTGCATATAACTCATATATGATTCTCAAGCCATAAAATCATATTTTCCAATTTTCTTACTTCACATAACATATTTAATTCATTTACTCATAATTAGACCATTTTCATGAAAAATACCAAATTAGTTCCAAAAATATTTCTCTTCTGGGTTTTAGCATAATATAGTCCCACACTGAACATATATTTTTCTCAAAATTTTTAAAATTCATTTACTATTTTTCATATGGCCAAAACCGTCGAATATTTAGACATTTATCATAAATTGTACTCTTGTCCAAAAATTTCGAAATTCACAGAGTACACTAATATTATATAGATTTATTCCCAATAAAAATTTTATCAATTTTGGAGTTAACCACTAGGAGTTATAAGCGGTTACTTTTAAAATAGTATTTTGTCATAAAATTCACAACTCTTAATCTATACATCCAAAAATTGCCATTTTTGGACACAATCCAGAAAACTCATCAAATTATCATTTCAAATTTTTCCAGAATTTTCTGAAGGTCGGAAGAAGTACGAACTGAAAAACATAATAACCCTTAAAATCCCTTACTATCCCTTACAATCCCTTACCTCAAAAGAGCAGTACTTCTAACTGGATATCGGATATGAAGCTGAAGGAAACTTGCACTGATGAATAGCAACTCACCAAGTATCTAAATACTCACAAAATACACTCGATAATCTAGAGAGAAAAAGAGAGAAAACTTATGAATTCTGGTATGATTTTCAATTATAACTTAGCCCTCTATTTATAGGAAAATGTTAGCACGCCGAAGCAGACTTGACACGATGGCGATGGCTTTTACCGCTACTATTCCACCCACCAAAAATCAGCCATCTTCCCCAACAACCAAAAAGTGGGGCCCACCCATTTCTAGAATTTTCCACCAAAATCATTTATAAACCTAATTTCCAAATCAGTCACCTCTTAAAATTCATAACAAATCATTCGTTCATTTTTAATGGTTCAAAATTTGTGAACATATACTCAACTTATATATGTATAACATATCCAAAAATCACAATGATCCAACAAATGATTAAACATTATAACTCACACAATAAAGTCAAGAACAACGATTTGATCTTTTAATACCTCCAATCCGACAAAATATCGATAAAATACCTCAACATTAATTCCTTCATTTATAACCACATAAATAAATCCATCATTTATATCCACATCAAATAAATATTTCATTATCATATAAATCAATAATTAATTATTCACAAATAATATTACGTAATCACAATAATGACAATTAGGGTTCCCAAGAAAGAGGGGCTTTCAGATAAGGATTTCTCCTTCATGGCGCGCAATTAGGTGACCAAACCTCTCCTTCGATGAACTTTCTAGACATTGCCAATAATGTTATCTAATAATATTATTCAAATAATATGAATTATTGATCCGATAATGGAGATATCTTGTCTTGATGACAATTATTGAAACAACAATAATATAAAATATCAACGCAAGAATTATTGATTCAATAAAATAAAATATTGAGCAATAATTACCGTAACAATTATTGAGTAGTGCCTTCTCACGTAAGAATCAATAATTGAAAAAATCTTTGCAATACCGGTGTACTTCTTTGTAATCACGCCAGACATCGTATTTTAACCACCGTGTATTCCAACGGTGTTAATGGTAACAACTACGCCGCCATATTTATAAAAACTCAAATTTGTCGCTTTTTCTTCATCCGATAGTTATTCATTATGGGTCCCACAAATGGTCGCTTGCCGTAAATGCGAATATTCCCCGATAGAAAGAATATTCCACTACTAAACGAATATTCCCCGACAATAATGAATATTTTATAACCACTTGCGTATTTTGAAAAAAAAATTCATATATCACCCTTAACTTTAACTTTTATCAATTTAATCATTTACTGAATAGTAATTATAAGAAAAATTGAATACTTTTATTTCATAAAATTCGGGGTCTTACAGATTTGTTATTGATAAGTATGTTGGGAATGAGGAGTGAGATAATAGTTTTCAGGAACTAAAAAGGAAAGTTAAGTGAAGCACCTATATTGTCTTTATCAGATGATACGGGGAATTTTGTAGTGCATCTCGATGTTTAACATAGATGACGAGATTGCGTGCTCATGTAGCATGGCAAGGTCATTGTGTATGCATCACGCCAATGGGCTAATAACGGAGATGGCAAGAACGGAGTTAGAAGTTAAATTACGAAATGAAGTAGTAGAAATGTTATTCACAATGTAGACTTAATCCATGAAAACGGAACGAGTCAAGGAAGTACAACTAGGTAACGAAGAATTCAAGTGAATGAAGAAGAGGATGCAGGATGAAGAGATGATCAAGTATCATCTAGTTTTAAAGGAGAAATTTGAGTTCCAAATAATTTTAAAGTTAAAAGAAGGACTAATAAAAGTAAGAGAGCGTAATGTGTTAATCAGTATTTAACTTCCAACTCATATTATTGATAGGAAGTGGCAAGTCATGAAAAATAAGATAATACCTTCGTTGAAGGTGAAATGAAAGAACCACAATGTCGAAGGAGCATTGTGGGAATTTGAGATTAAAATAAAGGAAAAAGTTTCCTCAATGGGGTATGTATTATTAGCGAGATTCTGGGGACATAATCCTTATAAGGGGGAAGAATGCAACGCCCCAGAAAAATCAGATTTTTTGAGAATTAAATTTTTATTTGATTATGTGGATTAAATGAATTTAATTGATTATTTATGGGAGTAAGCTACTTGAAGGTCGTTCTATGACCTAAACATGCCGGAACGTCGTAGTATTTTGGCTATGTGATATAATTAATGTGTTTGAATTTTCAAGACGAAAATAAAAGCTTTCCGAGAAATTTTTCGAAAAACACTATTCACGCATTTTTGCTCGAAAATTATTTTTGAACTTCCGAGAAATACGTAACGATAAAATATCAAGGTGAGATGGAATATCCGATAATATTTCAGTTATGGCAAACACAATTTTTCACCTGCGGACTTAAAACCTAACGGATTGGAGAAAGTGATTTATGAGAAGGAATTTAAATGCGATTAATAAATTAAAGCGATGATTGTATAATACGTAGGCATTGTACGATGTAATGAATACGAGTATGATACGATATATTATACGAGTATGTATGAATGATGGTATGTCGTATATGTTGAATTAATATACTAGTTAGAATACGATAATAATACGTATAGAATACGTCCTAAGGCTTTAAGCCATTTGTGAATGGACTTGTGGATTATGTGGGATGTATAAGTCCAATATGATTTTGTAGACACTCAAAATTTTTGTACTCATCACATTAACATTGCAGGAGGATGATTCATTCTTTAAGAGAGAACCACGAAAGACAATCCAAATCCATACTAGGATACTACTAGGAAGTGCAAAGATCAACCCCGGATCGTAATCGAGGAGTAGCGGTTTCAACCTCGGATCTAACCCCGAGACCTGCAGATACAATACCAAAACACACACCGAAGAAGACCGATTAACCTCGGAGATAACCCCGAGGTATCCAGTCTAAGTCCCAACCATGGGAATAGCCACCAACCTTGGTGATAACCCCAAGGAATGCAGTTTTGGAGATAACCCCAGAAATGCTTGTTTCAAATGCCATCAGCTTTAATCTCGGCACTCACAACGAAATACACTGTGCCAACCCGGCAATAACATCGGGAAAATAGGCACACCTCAAAGATGACAATGAGGATCTTCAACAAATACAGCAGTCCAATCTCAGCGAAGTCTGAGCAACGTCTGCTTATCGGCCCAATCCAGCAGTAACACCGGTGAGGGGCAACATCGTCATCTCGTCCAACACGATGCCACATCTCGTCTCTATGCAACAATGTCCCACAAGGCTAACCAATCCCAAGTGACTATTGTGTGGGGTAACGGATGAAAGTTGAAGCTTGAAGACCGGAGGGCATCGTCCCATCTTCAAAGACTTCGTACAAACTCTAATCCCATGCCATCGTACAACTCTCGACAATGGCGGTCCGAAATAGGTTCTGAATACCTCAAAATGGATGCCCGGATTGCACTTCTCAAAATCTGAGTGGACATTACAGTGCCTGAGTGCACGTACTTCGAGACGACCGACCCAGGCAAGCGTAATCTGGGGTCGACCGACCCGCCTGCACACCTGCGGCACCTTTTGCCTATAAATAAGAGGCTTGGGGTGCTGATTTTTAAGAGAAAAAAGACGGGGAAACCCTGCACAATTTGCTCTGCACTCGCCATATAGTGTATTTTCCCACTTTCAAACACCTGTGAGCTCATATATAGCCTCTTTTGTACCCACTCTAAATATATAGAAGCCCTTTTTATCACCATTTGTAAGCCTTCTCACACACTTTAGAGTCTTTCTCTTCATCTTTGCACACACCCTTCTACACGTTGAGAGTCGTGTTGCTTGCTTTTTCCAGGACTTTCTTAGTGGTTTCCTTCAGGTCAGATATATATATATATTAACTAACATTATCGAGTTATGCCTCGATTGAGCCCTGAACTTGATGCAGGCGTTTATCGCTTAATATATATATATATATATATATATATATATATATATATATATATATATATATATATATATATATATATATATATATATATATATATATATGAACTATGGTGAACTATGTTCGATGAGCCTGGATTTTACATACAGTGCGTTTATTGCTTTCTTTATATATATATATATATATATATATATATATATATATATATATTTTGTCCGTCTCAGAGTTCCCCTTCGTGGAGTTGATAGTTTTTATGACTTTCTTTACATTTCGTCTTTGCTCGAGTTTACTTTCGTGGTCATTGACCACATTTAAGGCTTTATTTATATTCTATCCTCGCCTCGGAGTTTCTTTATGGTTGGCCGTATCTACAACTTTATTTATATTTCGATCCCCCATGGAGGTGCTTCGTGGTTTGTGATCCCGTTCGTATATATATATTTACCGCTTTTATATATATACCGCTTATTATCATTATACAAATTGCAATATTCTCGTGCTTTAGGAATCATGTGATCACTGATTCATTTCATTGGATCTAGATTCGGTTCCGTGATGGACATTTTCATTGTATGTTGACTTGTAAATTATTCTGCGATGTCTGTATTTCTCGGATGGTTTCCATACCCACGAGGAAGTCGGCATTATTTTTTATATATATTATTTTAAATGACGGATGCTTCTCATTCGTCAAATAAAATCAATCAAGCCGATCACTTAATAAAAATGGGAGTGTAAAAGGTCTCAATTCCTATTGAGCATCAGGGTTTGAAAAACCTCTTTTATAAAACATCATTGCCATATCTTGCTAAAAACTGAATTTTTATATAAATTCAAACTCTGTGTATATAGGTTCGAACGAGGCCTCGCACAACTTTCATATAACAACACATTGACCCACACACACACACACACACACACACACACTCAGATAATAGTTTCTTGAAAAGAGGCGGTCACCATGGTAACACGGATGTGGGGATGCCTAACACCCCCCGCATAACCAAGTCCCAGGACCCTAAATGAATCTCTTGGTTTTTCAATTCAGTATATCAATATCACATCACCGGGTCAATGTGCAAACCTTTTTTCATTGTGTTGGTACAACCATTTAAAAACCAACTGGCGACTCTTAATAGGTCCATCATCGACATTATACATGTCGGGCCATTTTCACTTGTTTTTTCAAACAAATCTCACCTAAAATGAGAACACCAAAGAACAAGTAAATCTGAAAGGGACATCCAAAAATCCCGACGTCGACAAGTGGCGACTCTGCTTTGGGACTCCAAAGAAGAGGACTTAAGCCGCTACTACAATCTTTTCAAAATCATATCTCGCTTATGTGTGGATGTTGCATTTACATTGGATGAATGTGTACGTAATGCATGTCTTGTTTGAGCTTAGTGTTTCGTGATCATATCTCTGCAGTGATGTTAGTGCTTCAGACTATAACCGCTTATGATATTAGTGCTTCACACATGTCATCATTTCATATGGTGAGACGCGATGTATGTGAATGTATGTTGTGTGGTCCCTCCACCAGGAGGCTATCCCGTCGGTGTTTGATTACTGGACTCGTGAGAAGACTAATTCTCTGAGGCTCAGGAAAGGCACCACCCAAATTCGCTCCAGTTGAAAGACGGGATTAACTTCCCGTCTAGTAGATTGCGATGATTTGGGAACCTTCATGCCAAAAAGCCGCGAGAGTAACCTATCTCCATGTAATTACTTGTAAACACAGTTACTTGTAATTTCATTCCACATATATCTCCATGTAATGAGAAATATGAAGCAATGTGTCCACATACATGCTCCAAACAGCTGACACCCGTTTTGCAGGATAAAATTCCTAAAAAGGACACATCACATAGCATGTCATTATACACCTTACCTAAGGACTAAACTATGCCAGTCTTTCATAGGGAATTAATCGGACCTACTACCCGGTCAAAGTCCAAAAAGGCAACAGGCCTACAGTCAATCATGTTGTCATCCGACCAGAATGAACTTAATCCAGTTTCTCGCAAAGAGTTCGACGGATTAAGCAAACAGATTATAGATTTGGTCGTTTCTATTAAAAGAATTACACCGATACCACACAGGTCGAGGAAAATACCCGTACATACTGAGCCCTTCACACAAGGAGGAATTCCGGTGATTACCATACCAGAGCCACAATTGGATACGACCAACAAAACGCAGGATGTTGCCTATTCCACTGGAGATCCAGACAATGGTGACATCAAAAAGAAAGTCCTCCAAATGGAAGAGACCTTCGTGACTATCAAAGGAATTGGAACACACGGAGTGTTTCATATGTCGATCTATGTATTTTCCCGGTGTTCAATATCCGTAAAAATTTAAAACTCTTGACTTTGAAAAATATGACAGGTTAGGGGATCCTTATACACATTTAAAAGTCTTTATTGGAGAACTGGGATCCTATGCAGAGGATGAAAAACTCAGAATGCAATTATTCCAAAAGAGTCTAACTGGAGAAGCCCGTTCGTGGTACACAAGATTAGACAACTCCAAAATTCACAGTTGGGAAGAGCTAGCACATGCCTTCCTCACTCAATACAGTTTTCAAACTCAGATGGCTCCCGATCGGTATCAAATTACCAAGATCAAAAAACAGTCTAATGAGTCTTTCAGAGAGTATGCCCAAAGGTGGAGACGCCTGGCTGCCCAAGTTAGTCCTTCCATAACAGAATCAGAAATGGTCATGACATTCATAGACATACAAGAAGCTCCCTTCTATGAGAGAGTTTTAGCCGGCATCGGCAAACCGTTTTCTGAAATGGTTAAACACGGGGAGATGGCTGAAATGGGGTTGAAGTCAGGAAAGATTCAAGACCTAGCCGCACTCAAAGTCATTCTACGATCACATCCAATCAGTAAATAATGGGAACAACCTTGAGGGTCCATAAAAAGAAAGAGGAAGATGTTTCCACGATACTACAGGGGACAAAAGGCAATCAAAGTATGCCCATTCAAAGGAGAAACTACACTCCATTTCCAAAGACGGTCTGCAAAACCTCCAAGACCAAAAGGTGGAGAAGTCAAATGCCATCGAAAGTGTTTACACCCTTGGGGGATACCCTCGAGAACATTCTTAATCTTCTAACAACACGAAGAAAATTACGATCTTCTTCCACACCACCAAATTTCTAATGGACGGGGTTTCAATGTCGCTAGAAATGTGCTTATCATGCCGGGGCACTGGACATGATACTTCAGTTTGTTGGGCCTTGAAACACAAGATCCAGGACCTAATAGATAATGGAGAGATCGTAGTCACCAAACCCAATCAAACCTCACACGATAGAAGACAACCCTCTTCCTCAACACAAAGAAGAAGAGGTCAACATGATTAATTGGAGAAGTGGACAGAGGTCCAACTTCAGTTGTGACTCCCCCCAGACCATCAAAGACGGTGATGACAGATGGGATTATGCCAAGTTCCAATTCACAATGGAACGAAAGATCAAAGCTCTTGGCAAACAAATTGAGCAATTAGCTTAAATCGGTGACTTATCAAAGATCAAGTGACTCTAAGCAATTAATTAGCCAGAGCATGTCGGGCCTCCTACCAATCGTCGTGAATATTCCCTTGTCCCTTTCAAAAAATGAAATGCTGGAAGACAAAGTGACGAAGAGAGCAAATGCCAAAGCCCGTCGGGATTTTGCCAACAAACGGGAATTCACCTATTTGGGCCAACCCATGGAGGAAATCCTTCACATGTTAATCATTGAAGGAAGGATCAGTTCCCTTCTACCTCCAATCAACCTCGTCGGGACGATACAACTCGATGGAGTATGTCAATACCACTCCCAGCCTCATGGTCCACAAAGATGAGAAGAATCTTTGGGCACTCCGCCACCTTATTCAAAATCTAATTGATAAAGGGTGTATCTATGCTTTGAGATAACGACATTGTATAACGAGCAAGTGAAAATGCAGGCCCTACCAAGTGGAAGAGTGTGGTAGCAGTTATATCTATTGAAGGTGAAGGGATTAATACTTTGCTCACAACACCGATAATTCAGCTCAAAGGAGGAAGCAATCCTTTGAAAGTGGCCGCTCCTGAGCCAATCAACTTGCCATGCAGAACACAATATCCTATAATTAGCTTGCGCAAGGTTCCGTGGAATTATGGAGAAGGTGAAGGATCCACCTCACATACCATTGTCGCAAAGTTGTCGGAAGGAAAATCCATCGTATCTTCCCCCCATCGGTGATGAACCTCACCACCAAATCAAAGGGGAAAATACCCATGGAGAAGATTGAAAAATTCCTCCGCGCTGTGGGTCATAATGAAGCCTTGGTGGTTTTAAGCTTGAAGGAAGCTCCACCACAAATATCAATTTTGGACTTGGTCCTAACTTCCGAGAATCTTAGGAAGGTCTTGTTGAAGGTTTTGGAAGAAGTTTCATCTTCCACATCGTGGATACGGAAAAATTTCAACACATGGTTGATCACATTTTCAACACTAATGTGATATCCTTCACTGATGATGATATACCGCCCGAAGGGACTGGTCATTGCAAACCGTTGCACATTGTGGTTTTGTCCTCCGGATATATGGTGGCTGGAGTCTTAATAGATGGAGGTTCCTCTCTGAATATCTGCCTGTATGCCACCTTGGTGAAGATGAATATCAATCTCAACCGAATTCAAAGTAGCCATACTATCATCAAAGCTTTTGATGGAGCCCGCCGTAACTTGGTTGGAGTAATTGAGCTGCCAATCGAAATTGGCCCTCATACATTCTGCGTATCCTTCCATGTGCTCAAAAGATAGATTCAGGATACAACCTGCTCTTGGGATGACCATGGATCCATATGACTGGGGCAGTCCCCTCCACTCTTCACCAACAATTGAAGTACATTATCAACAATAGCCTGGTCACGGTCAATGCTGAACCAGAGATTCCTCAGCACGGGGACATTCCGTTTATCAATGCCAATGCAGACGTAGAACCAGTCCGTTTTCATGCTTTGGAAATAAGCAACACCCAATACCACGCTATTGGAGCACTATTGCTCGAACCCCACATTTTTGATGGGGTGATGTCAGCCACTCAAGAAATGATGGCGTTGGTTTATAAGCCAGGACAAGGGTTGGGTAAAGATGGCCAGGGTATCCAATACCCCATTCGATTAACCAAGCAAGTTAGAACAGCTGGACTAGGCTATTCTGCCAGCTCTAGTCATAGGAATCCTCATAAGCATCAACAGATTCCTTTAGCTTCAACCATGTGGCGTTTGGCTTCGCCTTCAAACTCCGAGTCCGCATAACCTCTTGTAAAGGTGACAGCCAATGTCATGGCCATGTTATTTCCAAAGCCGAAACCGGTGGAGGAAAAGAAAATCGTTATTCCAAATCCTGCAATCGAAGAAGAGGAGCGGAGAATCAAGGAAAACGTTGTTCGAATAATGTCGGGCATGCGCATCATCGTCCATGATGAACATACCAACAGATACACCCGGATGATGGCGCCTCGACGTAATGGCCATCACTCATGATAAGGAGGATGATGACGATCCTCCATCATCTGCGGTCCAACCCGGACTTTTACCCTACTAATTGGAAATGCTTTTCCTTGCTTTGGTCGACAGGGTAAAGAAGCGTAAATTCTTTTTCGCTCAGTAGATATAATAATCGCTTATTTTTTTCGTACAATATTAGCAGTTTATTTTGCCAATATATGCTAACATTGTGTATGATCAACGCATTTCATATATACTAAGTGAAAGCATATTTTGTTTCAGGATTCTAAATTTAGATGTGCCTGTACTTTCGAATACGATGCCTCTCCTACATAAGGATTATACCTTTGATGTAGAGATGAATTCAGCCTTGATGAATCCCCAGGATGACATTGAGGTGCCACCAGAAATTCAAGAATGGGTCAAAGACAAACCCAACCTTGATCAAACCACTTCTTTCAATCTCGGAACCTTAGAAAGCCCTAAATTAATCCAGATTGGTTTAGACCTTACCCCAAACTAACGGAATGACATGGTTACACTATTGACACAATTCCAGGATGTGTTTGCATGGTCTCATGAAGACATGGTGGGTTTATCCACTGACATTGTCCTTCATCGCCTTCCCATTAAAGAGGGATTTAAGCCGATCAGCAAAAGCTCAAAGCGATTGAAACCCCGAGTCGAGTTTAAAGGTGAAAAAGAGATTATGAAACAATTTCAAGCTGGCATCATCATGGTGTCTACATATCCTGAGTGGATATCCAACATCGTGCCCGTACCTAAACCTGGAGGGAAGGTGCGAGTTTGCATGGATTACCGGGACTTGAACAAAGCTTGCTTAAAAGATAGCTTTCCCGTGCCATTTATCCATATTCTCATTGACAATACTGCTCAATACGACATGTACTCCTTTGCTGATTGCTTTGCGAGGTACCATCAGAACATGGTTGCCAAGGAAGATCGTGAGAAGACTGCTTTCATCACTCCTTGGGGAACTTTTTGCTATAGACGGTTGTCATTCGGCCTCATCAATGCCGGAGCTACCTATCAACGAGCTATGATGGCTCTTTTCCATGACTTAATGCATAAAGAGATTGAGATCTACGTGGATGACATCATTATCAAGTCCCGGAAGGAGGATGACCATCTAGACCATCTCAGAAAGTTGTTTAACAGGTTGCGTAAGTACAACTTGAAGTTGAATCCAGCTAACTGCGCCTTTGGAGTTAAGTCAGGCAAGTTGCTAGGATTTCTAGTCAGCCACAAAGGGATTGAGTTGGATCCTACCAAAATCCAAGCCATCACAGAAATGCCCATTCCTCGGATAGAGAAGGAAATACGTGGATTTTTGGGAAGGATCAACTTCATCAGAAGTTTATCTCCCAACTCACAAAGAACCTCGTGAGCCAATCTTCAAGTTATTAAGGAAGAACTCCTCCATGAAATGGAATGATGAGTGCCATAATGCCTTCCTTACAATCAAGAAACAGCTAGTCAAAGCTCCTATCTTGGTACCACCCAGGGATGATGTTCCCCTGTTCATGTACCTATCCATAAGTGACAATGCCATGGGTCGATATCTTTGGGACAGAAAGACGATAGAGGCCAAGAACGAGCTATCTATTACCTCAACAAAAGGTTCAGCTGTAGTGAACATAAGTACACTCTGATCGAGAAGACGTGTTATGCTTTAGCATGGGCTTCCATGAGGTTACAACATTACCTCCATGGTCACACAACCCATCTCATATCCCGCGTGGATCCTCTCAAGTACGTGTTCAACAAACCCATGTTGAATCGCCATTTATCCGAGATGGCGATTGATCCTACAAAAATTTGACATTGTATATGTGACTCAAAAGTCCATCAAAGGTCAAGGAATCGCAGATCAATTGGCCGCTGCACCTTCAGGGGATTTCAAACCCTTGGAAACATATTTCCCCGATGAAGGAGTAATGACAGTGCAACAACACCATCTGTACAATACACGTCAATCATGGAAGATGTATTTTGATGGAGCTGTTAACATGGAAGGTTCTGGAGATGGAGCCATTCTAGTATCTGATACGGGGGAGCAGTATCCCGTTGCCGTTAAATTATAGTTTGTCAGCACCAATAATACGGCTGAGAATGAAGGCTGTCTCATGGGGTTAAAACTTGCCCGTTCAATGGACATCAAGCGGTTAACTGTCCTTGGAGATTCGGAGTTGGTAATCAGACAATCCACCGGAGTCTATCAAACCAAGGAACTACATTTGATGCCTTACCATCGGCAGGTTTTGAAGATGGATTTGGAGTTCGAAGAAATCTCATTTCTACACATTCCTCGTAATAAGAATGATTTCGCGCATGGATCTCAGATATCTAAATGGATCTCAGATATCTGCCATAAATGCGGACCAGGACTGAGCATCTACACACTCTGATGGCTGAAAGGAATACGACATAGCCACCTCATGGGAGAAACAATACCCGTGTTGTCTAAAGGTACCAACCGGTCGCAAGTGTGACACAAACAAATTGATCAACTCAGACACGTTGAAACGGTATAATGTCTGAAACCAGCAAACACCCTGGTGCATCATCATCAGGTCACCAGTCATTCCGGTTCTTTAACCCTTTACCGCATACAACTTATCTACACTTTGCCCCTCAGGGAAACATACTCTTCAAGCAAGCAGCCTGGCTTTCTCCTTTGCGCTCATACAACTTAGGTCATCCCACCGCGGATTGAACCTCTTTCGTTCATATTTGGCTACCCATACATGGGATCAAACTTCTCTCGCCTCGCAGCTTTATCCTCAACCTAGGATTAAACTTTCTCCTCCCCGACTCGACACCGCATGGGATTACGCTTTTCTTCTCTCATCGAGGGCTTAACTACGTCGACCGATCTCTTCTTCAATATGAGTACGAGGGCAACCATGTTACATGGCCCTACCGCAATAAAACAAAAACAACAAAAACATTTCTACCTCTTCTCCTTACAAAAACAAAAACAACCAAAACATTCCTACACCATATCACCCATATACAAACGTTGAACCTCTTACACCAGTTTGAACTATTACCGACCGATCTCCTCTTCAATAGAGACGAAAGTGTACCATTCATAGAAAGCGATCTCACCCCTACCAAAATACAAACCATTGTCACGGGTATTGGGATTCTCTTTCAATCCACTACATTACATTTCATTGCATCAGACGAGGGATGGAATTACACGAACTCCTCCCAAATAGGAGATTCGGCGACCATCTAAGTCATGGTCATACCTCAAGAGCAATACTAAACCATAAGAGGTGGAATTAACTAGGCTTCTCCTAAATAGAAATCTTTGGCGACCATCGTAGAAAGTGGTCAATCTCGAGAGAGGAAAGCCACGTTCCTCTCCACATTTCCATTCAGAAACAAGTCCCAAGACACCAAAGATAGTAGGGATATACATAGATCGATGATCCATTCTGAACTATCCAAAGACAGCTCAATTTCCATCCACCAAGGAAGAATTCAGAATTCATCCAGATCACAAGCCTCAAGCAAAGAGCAAAATATCAAGCAAATAGCAAGGCATATCTAAAAGGGAAGTGATCCAAAAATATATTTCCCTGTCATATATAATGTTGTTTGATATATATATATATACAATGTGAACTGTACATGACAAAATGGCTAAGCTAGTCTGTGCAGGTAAATACAAGATCATCTAAGAATCGGGGTACATGCGAGCTAGCAAGACCAACATGGCATCCCTCTCAGATGAAGGTGGTAAAGTCAGTAGTCTCCTCGGATAAGAATATCCACATGACCCAACAGATCTCAGTAGCCATCCGCATGATGACTATATGCTCATCGATATAAGCGCCATCTCTGCGATCATACCGGTGGTAAGGGACCTCACGCAAGATTATCTATGATGACCACATCCCGGGCGAGATATAACACTATCTCGCTCAACTATCATCTGCGTCTCGTCTTCGACTCGGCCTCATCCCGCTCAACAACAAATGGCATCTTTATTTAGCTAATGCCTCATCTCTCTAATATGTCGGTGTCCTCACATCAAGAGCAATCGACATCATAGATCGAATCTGGTCTCTCTCAAAGGTCATCGATGAAGACTCGCTCTAAACATCTTTGTCTTAAGTCTTTGGATCACAAAAAATCTTGGTACTAGGAGAATCCGGGAAGAAATGCCGGCAACCCAACAACCAGATCCTCCTCGATGTAGGTATCAATGTCCTCTATAGGCTCTACATCGCCTAACTCAATCTCCCAGATCGCAAATACCGCCGCATGAGCCCAATAAAACCTCTGTCTCCATCCATGCGGAGTACTCTGCGGAATAACCGAGACGACTGGCAGGAAAAGAAGCTAGCTCACGCTGATCCCAGCAAGCGTATACACGAGATCGGTCCTTGGCTGAGAGTTATCAAGAAGCTGAGCGCTGACCTACTGCCCCATCGAAAGGATGAAAATCCTGGAATTGGTCAAACTGCGACATCACTGCTAATGGATGATAAATCGTCACGCCCCTCAAGCCAGCCAAAGGGAGGAAATCCATGCCCGGAGCATGAGTAATGAAGCTATATGGTGAGCAAAGCCCCGAGCACAGCAATATGCTAAATGGATCTCAGATATCTGCCAAAAATGCGGACCAGGACTGAGCATCTACACACTTCGATGGCTGAAAGGAATACGACATAGCCACTTCATGGGAGAAACAATACCGCGTGTTGCCTAAAGGTACCAACCAAATCATAAGTGTGACATAAACCACACATACAGCATGACCGAACTCCCAGTAAACACACCTGACGGGTAAATACGGCAGTAGGACACTGATCACAAGGTCTCTGCCACGATCATAGGTACAATGGTACGACCCTCCCTGAGAGCTCTCACCGCCATGATAACGCATATATCTATCTCATCCATGTACCGCGACATGTACACGTATGACAGTACACATAGTATCAGTACATCAACTCTGGCCAAACGCCAATGATCCTCCGACACGGTGAAATCCCCTGAATGTCATGAGTAGCTATCCTCCGCACCAAATCTGTCATACAGAAAACGCTGAGAGATCACATGGCCAGATGTCAGCTCATCCTGTACCACTCTGCGCCTCAATCCTGTGAGAGTCATGAATCTCCTACTCATGTCTCCCAAAACCATGTGCACGCAAGAGTCCTGTTTGGCAAGATCGTCAAACGTGCATACTCCTCCAGAGTAATAGTCAACTCATGGGTACCAAAACAGAATACCTGCCTATCAGCTAGCCAATGTTCTAGCATCCCATCTACAAATCCTGTAGGAACCTGAAATGCCAAAAGGGTCATGGTATGCCGCAATAACAGTCCCCGACGGGTTACAACGTGAGTCCCCGACGGGGGTTACAACATGAGTCCCCGACGGGGGTTACAACGTGAATGCCCGATGGGGGTTACAACGTGAGTACCCGACGGGGGTTACAATGTATATCTTCGACGGGAGTAGCAACGCATGCTCAGCCGTTGACACACATATCAACGAAGGTCAGGCAATCTTGACATCATTTCAGCAGATAGCGTTTAAACCTGTCAGAGCTATAGAGCTGTTCGAGGTTCTCATACCCAACTGCTCATATTCCCCAGCGAATCCCCGACGGAGGTCACAATGAAATGCTTCGTTGATCTACATCGCCGTGAATGTCAAGCAACCTCGACGATCTCCTCACAAAGTTTCAAATTGGTTGATTCACACGCCGTCAAGGTCAAGCAACCTTAATAAAGATATCCCATAGGATGTTTTTCACCGTTGATTCACACGCCAACGAAGGTCCGCATCCCCGACAAAGATTTTTGTTGGCAATAAAGAAATCCAAGTAATCATGACATATTCTGGCGATACTAACCAGGAGAGGTCAACATTATCCAAGAGGATAGATGATGGAATATGTTATACACATCCTCAAACAGATCAAGCTCTATCCCCATAGATCTCTTACACATAAGAGATTCCCCTTCAGTATCAAGTCGTTATCAAGAACACAGAATTTGGTGATAACTCCAACACCAATATCCTAACAGATCTTTGCACGCCGGATCTGGTCAAGATTACAATCCGGTTGAAGCAACAGGAATCAAAGATCATCCCCAAAGATGTTGGGCCACAACCCGCATACACATGCATCATACATTTGCATCATGTTACTATCCATAGTACCATGTTTATCTTGTTACGCTTCAAGTGTAGGATTCTTTATCCTACCCATGCATCGCCATGCATGAGTATGATAAAGAGGGCATCTGTGAGACACTCAAAATTTTTGTACCATCACATTAACATTGTAGGAGGACAGATTCGTCTTTTAAGAGAGAACCCTGAATGACAATCCAAATCCATACCGGATATTACCGAAAGTGTAGCATCAACCCCGGATCGCAATCTAGGAGTAACGGTTTCAACCTCGGATCTAACCCCGAGACCTGCAGATACAATACCGGAACACACACCGGAGAAGACCGATTAATCTCGGAGATAACCCCGAGCTATCCAGTCTCAGTCCCAACCATAGCAATAGCCACCAACCTTGGTGATAACCCCAAGGAATGCAGTTTCGGAGATAACCCCGGAAATGCTTGTTTCAAATGCCATCAGCTTCAATCTCGGCACTCACAACGAAATACATTGTGCCAACCCGGCAATAACATCGGGAAAACAGCACACCTCAAAGTTGACAATGAGGATCTTCAACAAATGCTGCAGCCCAATCTCGGTGAAGTCGAGCAACGTCGCTTATCATTTCAATCCGCAAAGAAGAATTCGGTGGTGAGGGCAACATCGCCATCTCGTCCAACACGATGCCACATCTCGTCTCTACACAACAATGTCCCACAAGGCTAACCAATCCCGAGTGACTATCAAAGTGGTGGTAGCGGATGAAAGTTGAAGCTTGAAGACCGGGAGGGCATTGTCCCATCTTCAAAGACTTCAGATAAACTCTAATCTCATGCCATCGCACAACTCTCGATAACGGCGGTCCAAAATAGGTCCTGAATACCTCAAACGGATTCTTGATTGACTTCTCAAAATTTAGAGAGGACATTACAATTGCCTAAGTACACGATTTCGAGACGACCCGGATTCCGACCCGCCCGCCTCTAGTACACACTGGTGACCCAGGCAGTACACTGCATGCACCTTTTGCCTATAAATAAGAGGCTTGGGGTGCTGATTTTAAGAGAAAAAGACGGGGAAACCCTGCACAATTTGCTCTGCACTCGCCATACAGTGTATTTTCCCACTTTTAAACACCTGTGAGCTCATATATAGCCTCTTTTGTACCCACAAAAGCCCAGTGTTTACCCACTCTAAAGATATAGAAGCCCTTTTATCAGCCAGCTGTAAGCCTTCTTACACACTTTAGAGTCTTTCTCTTCATCTTTGCACACACCCTTCTACACGTTGAGAGTCGTGTTGCTTCCTTTTGCCTTGATTTGATGCATGGTTTCCTTCCATCTGTAAATATATATATATATATATATATATATATATATATATATATATATATATATATATATATATATATATATATTGACTAACATTATCGAGTTATGCCTCGATTGCTAACATTATTGAGTTATGCCTCGATTGAGCCTAGACTTTGCCTCGAGCATTTATCGCTTTATATATATATATATATATATATATATATATATATATATATATATATATATTAATTGTTTATTAGGACTTTGTTCGGATGAGCCTAGACTTGATGCCGTGCATTTATTCGCTTTTATATATATATATATATATATATATATATATATATATATCAACCGTGTGTCGACTTTGTTCGATGAGCCTAGACTTGATATTCTGCGTTTACTTTCGCTTATATATATATACTTATATATATGAACTGCGTGGTCTAACTATGTTCGATGAGCCTGGATTTTACATCCCATATGCGTTTATTGCTTTCTTATATATATATATATATATATATATATATATATATATATATATATATATTTATTTATTTATTTTGTCCTCGCCTGGAGTTCCCTTCGTGGCGCTTAATAGTTTTTACACTTTCATTACATTTCATTCCGCACTGAGTTTACTTGTGGCAATTAATCGCATTTTTCTGAGTTTATTTACATTCGTCTCGCTCGGAGTTTCCTTCGTGGCGTTTGACCGTATTCTCTGACTTTATTTATATTTCGATCCTCATGGAGGTGCTTCATGGTTGGTGATCCCGCTCTATATATATATATTTACCGCTTTTATATATATACCTGCTTATTGTTGTTATACAAATTCCAATATTCTATGCGCCTAGGAATCATGTGATCACAGATTCATTTCATTGGATCTAGATTCGGTTCCCATGATGGACATTTTCAGCTGTAAGCAGAGTTTGTAAATTATTCTACGATGTCCAGATTTCTCGGATGGTTTCTATACCCACGAAGAAGTCAAAGATTATTTTTTATATATATTATTTTCAGACGGATGCTTTCAGATTCGTCAAATAAAATCAATCAAGACGATCACTTAATAAAATGGGAGTGTAAAAGGTCTCAATTCCTATTGAGCATCGTGGTTTGAAAAACCTCTTTTATAAAACATCATTGCCATATCTTGCTAAAACCGAATTTTTATATAAATTCAAACTCGTGTATATAGGTTCAAACGAGGCCTCGCATAACTTTCTCATATATAATAGCACATCGACCCACACACACACACACACACACTCAAATAATAGTTTCTTGAAAAGAGGCTACCACCGTAGTAACACGGATGTTTGGGGTGCCTAACACCTTCCCCCAAGATAACCAAGTCCCCGGACCCTAAATGAATCTCCGTTTCACGACTCAGATTTCAATGTCACATCATCGGGTCAATGTGCAACCTTTTCTCATTGTGGTTGGTACAACCATTTAAAAACTAATCTGGCGACTCTTAACGGTCCCATCATCGACATTATACATGTCGGACCTTTTTCACTTGTTTTTTCAAACAAAACTCACCTAAAATGAGAACACCAAAGAACAAGTAACGGAAAGGGACATCCAAAAATCCCGATGTCAACAGGCCTACAGCAGAGTCGCCACCCGGTCAAAGTCCAAAAAGGCAACAGCCTACAAAATAATCATGTCGTCATCCGCCCAGATCGAACTTAATCCAGCTTCGCAAAGAGTTCGGCCTAATTAAGCAAACAGATTACATGATTTGGTCGTTTCTATTAAAAGAATTACACCTACCACACAGGTCGTAAAATACCCAGACATACTAAGCCCTCCACACAAGGAGGAATTCGGTGATTACCATACCAGAGCCACAATCGATACGACCAACAAAACGCAGGATGTCGCCCATTCCAATCGGAGATCCGCATAATGGTGACATCAAAAAGAAAGTCCTCCAAATGGAAGAGACCCTTCGCGCTATCAAAGGAATTGGAACACACGGGAGTGTTTCATATGCTGATCTATGTATTTTTCCTGGTGTTCACTATCCAGAAAAATTTAAAACTCCTGACTTTGAAAAATATGACGGGTTAGGGGATCCTTATACACATTTAAAAGTCTTTATTGGAGAACTGGGATCCTATGCAGAGGATGAAAAACTCATAATACAATTGTTCCAAAAGAGTCTAACTGGAGAAGCCCGTTCGTGGTACACAAGATTAGACAACTCCAAAATTCACAGTTGGGAAGAGCTAGCACATGCCTTCCTCACTCAATACAGTTTTCAAACTCAAATGGCTCCCGATCGGTATCAAATTACCAAGATCAAAAAATAGTTTAATGAGTCTTTCAGAGAGTATGCTCAAAGGTGGAGACGCCTGGTTGCCCAAGTTAGTCCTGCCATGTCAGAATCAGAAATGGTCATGACATTCATAGACATACAAGAAGCTCCCTTCTATGAGAGAGTTTTTGCCGGCATCGGTAAACCATTTTTTAAAATGGTTAAACACGGGGAGATGGCTGAAATGGGGTTGAAGTCAGGAAAGATTCAAGACCTAGCCACACTCAAAGCTGTTGCTGATCACATCCAATCCGGAAATTATGGGAACAACCCCTGGAGGGTCCATAAAAAGAAAGAGGAAGATGTTTCCCTGATACTACAGGGACAAAAAGGCAATAAAAGTATGCCCATTCAAAGGAGAAACTACACTCCCTTTCCAAAGACAAATTGAAACCCTCCGAGCACAAAAGGTAGAGAAGTCAAACGCCATCGAGTGTTCACACCCTTAGGGGATACCTCGAGAACATTCTTAATCTTCCGACAACACAAAAGAAAATTACGATCTTCTTCCACCACCAAATTTCTAATGGACGGGGTTTCAATGTCGCTAGGAAATGTGCTTATCATGCCGGGGCACCTGGACATGATACTCAGGATTGTTGGGCCTTGAAACACAAGATCCAGGACCTAATAGATAATGGAGAGATCTTAGTCACCAAACCCGATCAGCCTCACGTACAAGACAACCCTCTTCCACAACACAAAGAAGAAGAGGTCAACATGATTAATTGGAGCAGTGGACAGAGTTCCAACTTCAGCTGTGAATCCCCCCAGACCATCAAAGACGATGATGACAGATGGGATTATGCCAAGTTCCAATTCACAATGGAACGAAAGATCAAAGTTCTTGGCAAACAAATTGAGCAATTGGCGGAACTGGTGACTTATCAGCATCAAGTGACTCGGCAATTAATCAGCCAGGAGCATGCCAGTCTCCTACAAATCGTCATGAATATTCTCTCGTCCCTTTCAGAAAATGAAATGCTAGAAGACAAAGTGATGAAGAGAGCAAATGCCAAAGCCCGTCGGGATTTCGCCAACAAATGGGAATTCACCTATTTGGGCGAACCCATGGAGGAAATCCTTCACATGTTAATCAATGAAGGAAGGATCAGTTCCCTTCTACCTCTAACCAACCCCCGTTCGGGACGATACAACTCTGATGGAGTATGTCAATACCACTCCCAGTCTCGCGGTCACAGCACAGAAGAATGCTGGGCACTCCGCTACCTTATTCAAAATCTAATCGACAGTGGTGTACTGTGCCTGGCAGATAACGACACTGTATTCCGAGCAAGTGAAAATGCACGCCCTACCAAGTGGAAGAGTGTGGTAGCAGTTATATCTATTGAAGGTGAAGGGATTAATACTTTGCTCACAACACCGATAATTTAGCTCAAAGGAGGAAGCAATCCTCTGAAAGTGGCCGCTCCTAAGCCAATCAACTTGCCATGCAGAGCACAATATCCTATTGTTAGCTTGCGCAAGGTTCCGTGGAATTATGGAGAAGGTGAAGGATCCACCTCACATACCACTGCTGCAGTGTCGAAGGAAAATCCACTGTATCTTCCCCATCGGGTGATGAACCCCACCACCAAATCAAAGGGGAAAATACCCATGGAGAAGATTGAAAAATTCCTCCGCACTGTGGGTCATAATGAAGCCTCGGTGGTTTTAAGCTTGAAGGAAGCTCCACCATAAATATCAATTTTGGACTTGGTCCTAACTTCCGAGAATCATAGGAAGGTCTTGTTGAAGGTTTTGGAAGAAGCCTATCTTCCGACATCGGTGGATACTGTAAAAATTTCAACACATGGTTGATCACATTTTCAACACTAATGTGATATCCTTCATCGATGATGACATACCGCCTCAAGAAGGATCGGGTCATTGCAAACCGCTGCACATTGCGGTCTTATCCTCCTGGATATATGGTGGTCGGAGTATTAATAGATGGAGGTTCTCTCTCAATATCTACCCATATGCCACCTTGGTGAAGATGAATATCAATCTCAACCAAATTAAGAGTAGCCATACTATCATCAAAGCTTTTAATGGATTTCGCCGTAACTCGGTTGGAGTAATTGAGCTGCCAATCGAAATTGGCCCTCATACATTCTGTGTATCCTTCCATGTGCTCAAGATAGATTCGGGATACAACCTGTTCTTGGGACGACCATGGATCCATATGGTCAAGTCCCTCCACTCTTCACCAACAATTGAAGTACATTATCAACAATAGCCTCGGTCACGGTCAATCTTTGAACCAGAGATTCCTCAAAGACGGGACATTCCGCTCATTAATGCCAATGCACGTAGAACAATCGATTTTCATGCTTTGAAATAAGCAACACCCAATACCACGCTATTGGAGCACCATCGCTCGAACTCCACATTTCGATGAGGTGATGTCACCCACTCAAGAAATGATGTCGTTGGGTTATAAGCCGAGACAAGGGTTGGGTAAAGATGGCTGTGGTATTCAAGACCCATTCGATTAACCAAGCAAGTTGGAGCAAATTTGGACTAGGCTATTCATCGACTCTAGTCATAGGAATCCTCATAAGCATCAATGATTCTTTTAGCTTCAACTATGTGGCGTTTGGCTTCGCCTTCAAACTCCGAGTCTGCACAACCTCCAGTAAAGGTGCCAGCCAATATCATGGCCATGTTATTTCCTAAGCTGAAACCGGTGGAGGAAAAGAAAATCGTTATTCCAAATCCCACAATCGAAGAAGAGGAGCGGAGAGTCAAGGAAAACGTTGTTTGAATAATGTCGGATATGCGCATCATTGTCCATGATGAATATACCAACAGATACACCCCAGATGATGACTGCCCTGACGTAATGGCCATCATTCGGGACAAGGAGGATGATGACGATCCCTCCATCACTGCGGTCCACCCGGACTTTACCCTTACCAATTGGAACAACATTCCTTGCTTTGGTCGACAAGGGTAAAGCGGGAAGAAATTCTTTTTCGCCTCAGAGATACAATAACCGCTTATTTTTTTACATACAGATTAGCGGTTTATTTTGCTAGTATATGCTAACACGTGTATGATCGCCAGCATTTCATATATACTAAGTGAAAGCATATTTTGTTTGTGGACTCGTAATTTAGATGTGCTCTGTATTTTATGGACACGATGCCTCTCCTACGCAAGGATTGTACCTTTGATGTAGAGATGAATTCAGCCTTGATGGATCTCTAGGATGACATTGAGGTGCCTCCAGAAATTCAGGAATGGGTCAAAGACAAACCCAAACCCAACCTTGATCAAACCACTTCTTTTAATCTCGGAACCTTGGAAAGCCCTAAGTTAATCCAGATTGGTTCAGACCTTACCCCAAACCAACAGAATGACATGGTTACGCTATTAACACAATTCCAGGATGTGTTTGCATGGTCTCATGAAGACATGGTGGGTTTATCCACTGACATTGTCCTTCATCGCCTTCCCATTAAAGAGGGATTTAAGCTGATCAAGCAAAAGCTCAAAGCGATTGAAACCCGAGTGGAGTTTAAAGGTGAAAGAAGAGATTGTGAAATAATTTCAAGCTTCAAGATCATCATGGTGTCTACATATCCCGAGTGGATATCCAACATCGTGTGCGTACCTAAACCTTGAGGGAAGGTGCGAGTTTATGTGGATTATCGGGACTTGAACAAAGCTTGCTTAAAAGATAGCTTTCCGTGCCATTTATCCACATTCTCATTGACAATACCGCTCAATCGACATATATACTCCTTTTCTTTGATTGCTTCATGGGGTACCATCGGATCATGGTTGCCGAGGAAGATCGTGAGAAGACTGCTTTCATCACTCCTTGGGGAACTTTTTGCTATAGACAGTAGTCATTCGGCCTCATCAATGCCAGAGCTACCTATCAACGAGCTATGATGGCTCTTTTCTATGACTTAATGCATAAAGAGATTGAGTTCTATATGGATGACATCATTGTCAAGTCACGAAAGGAGGCTGGCCATCTAGACCATCTCAGAAAGTTGTTCAACAAGTTGCGTAAGTACAACTTAAAGTTGAATCCAGCTAAGTGCGCCTTTGGCGTCAAGTCAAGAAAGTTGCTAGGATTTCTAGTCAGCCACAAAGGGGTTGAGCTGGATCCTACCAAAATCCAAGCCATCACAGAAATGCCCATTCCTAGGATAGAGAAGGAAATACGTAGATTTTTGGGAAGGATCAACTTCATCAGCAGGTTTATCTCCCAACTCACGGCAACCTGTGAGCCAATCTTCAAGTTATTAAGGAAGAACTCCTCCATGAAATGGAATGATGAGTGCCAGAATGCCTTCCTTACAATCAAGAAACAGCTAGTCAAAGCTCCTATCTTGGTGCCACCCAGGGATGATGTTCCCCTGTTCATATACCTGTCCATAAGTGACAATGCCATGGGCTGTATGCTGGGACAGAAAAACGATAAAGGCCAAGAACGAGCTATCTATTACCTCAGCAAAAGGTTCAGCAGCAGTGAACACAAGTACACTCTAATCGAGAAGACGTGTTGTGCTTTAGCATGGGCTTCCATGAGGTTATAGCATTACCTCCATGGTCACACAACCCATCTCATATCCCGTGTGGATCCTCTCAAGTACGTGTTCAAGAAACCCATGTTGAACTGTCGGCTGTCCAAATGGCAGTTGATCCTACAATAATTTGACATTGTATATATGACTCAAAAGTCCATCAAAGGTCAAGGAATCCCAGATCAACTGGACGCCGCACCTTCAGGGGATTTCAAACCCTTGGAAACATATTTCCCCGATGAAGGAGTAATGACAGTGCAGCAACACCATCTGTCCAATACACGCCAATCATGGAAGATGTATTTTGATGGAGCTGTTAACATGGAAGGTTCTGGAGCTGGAGCCATTCTAGTATCTCGACGGGGGAGCAAAGATCCCATTCTTGGTCAAATTACATTTTGTCAGCACCAATAATACGGCTGAGTATGAAGGCTATCTCATGGGGATAAAACTTGTCCGTTCAATGGGCATCAAGCGGTTAACTATCCTTGGAGATTCAGAGTTGGTAATCAGACAATCCATCAGAGTCTATCAAACCAAGGAACTACATTTGCTGCCTTACCATCGGCAGGTTTTGAAGATGGCTTTGGAGTTCGAAGAAATCTCCTTTCTACACATTCCTCGTAATAGGAATGATTTCGCGGACGCATTAGCAACTTTGGCCTCCTTGATTCGCATATCAGACAAGGAACACTTGCCAAGCGTCACAATTTCCTTCCACAAGGCCCCAGCCTATGGGAATTACTTGGAGAAGTATCGGATGAGCTACCTCCCATCCAACCTCCTTGGTATCAGCATATCAAGGAATATCTACGAGATGGATCTACACCACCGAGGCGATTTGACCGAGAAAAGGCGGATCCATCGACTTGCTATGAAGTTCTACTTGAGTGGAGATGCGCTCTATAAAAAAGATGCAGGACTAGGTCTCCTCAGGTGTCTAGACAAAGATCAAGCCCAAAGGCTTATGGATGAAATCCATGGCGGAGTCTGTGGCCCCCACATGAGTGGCCCCCGCTTGTCAAGAAAGTCCCTCAGGACGGGACATTATTGGCTATCTCTCAAGGCTGATTGCCATGACCACATCAAAAGATGCTATCAGTGCCAGATTCATGGGAATGCTATACACGCCCCTCCACGGGAGCTCCACAATATGAGTTTGCATTGGCCATTCTCAATGTGGGGAATGGACGTTATTGGGCCCATTGAGCCTAAAGCCAGTAATAGTCACCGATTTATCTTCACCATGATCGACTACTTCACCAAGTGGGTAGAAGTAGCCTCCTTCCCCAGGGTCCCTAAAGAAGTCATCATTGCTTTCATCAGAAACAATGTCGTTTGTCGATATGGACAACCAGAGGTGATTGTCGATATGGACAATCTGAAGAAGATTCTTGACAACCAAGATCAGGCCAAAGGAAAATTCGTTCCTAACTGGGAAGGCCCATTTATTGTCAAAGAAGTATTGACAGGAGGCGCTCTCAGATTGCAAGAAATGGACGGCAATGAATTTTCACAACTCATCAACTTAGACACCTTGAAATGGTATAATGTCTGAAGTAACCAGCAAACACCCTGGTGCATCATCATCAGGTCACCAGTCATTCCGGTTCTTTAACCCTTTACCGCATACAACTTATCTACACTTTGCCCCTCAGGGAAACATACTCTTCAAGCCAGCAGCCTGGCTTTCTCCTTTGCGCTCATACAACTCAGACATCCCACCGCGGATTGAACCTCTTGCGTTCGCAGTTTGGCTACCCATACATGGGATCAAACTTCTCCTGCCAGCAGTTTATCCTCAACCGAGGATTCAACTTTCTCCTCCCCACACTCTGACCTGCACATGGGATTACGCTTTTCTTCTCGCCCTGAGGGGCGAACTATGTCGACCTGATCTCCTCTTCAATAGGAGTACGTAGGCAACCATGTTACATGGCCTGGTCAAAATAAAACAAAAACAACAAAAACATTTCTACCCTCTTCTCCTTACAAAAACAAAACAAACAAAAACATTCCTACACCATATATCAAATATATACATTGAACCTCTTACACTGAGTTCGAATCTACGCAGAACTGATTTCTCTTCATATAGAGTACGTGGTACCATTCATGGTGCGGTCTCACCCCCTACCAAAATACAACCACCATTGTCGGTGGATATTAGGATTCTCTTTCAATCCACTATATTTCATTCGGCTTGCATCAAAGGGATGGAATTACCTGAACTCCTCCCAAATAGGAGATTACGGCGACCATCTAAGCTGCGGTCATACCTCAAAGAGCAATACTAAACCATAAGAGGTGGAATTAACTAGGCTTCTCCTAAATAGAAGTATTGGCGACCATCTGTGGTGCGGTCAATCTCAGAGAGGAAAGCCACACTCCTCTCCACATTTCAATTCAGAAACAAGTCCCAAGGCACCAAAGATGGTAGGGATATATATAGATCGATGATCTATTCTGAACTATCCAGAGACAGCTCAATGTCCATCCACCAAGGAAGAATTCAGAATTCATCAAGATCACAAAGCCTCAAACAAGCAAAATATCAAGCAAATAGAAAGGCATATCTAAAAGGGAAGTGATCCAAAATATATTTCCTATCATATATAATGTTTGTTAATATATATACAATGTGAACTGTACATGACAAAATGGCTAAGCTTAGTCGCAAGGGGTAAATACAAGCTCATCTACTTAATCAGTGGTACATGCGAGCTAGCAAGACCAACATGGCATCCCTCTCGGATGAAGGAGGTAAAGTCAGAGTCTCCTCGGATAAGAATATCCACATGACCCAATAGATCTGTATCCATCTGCATGATAACCATATGCTCATCGATATAAGCGCTCATCTCTGCGATCATACCAATGGTAAGGGACCTCATTCATAAAGATTATATGTGACAAACCACATCCCCGGGCAGATATAGCACTATCCCTCTCAACTATCACTGCGTCTCTGTCTGACCTGGACTCATCCCACTCAACAACAGCGGTATCTCTACGAGCTAATGCCTCGTCTCTCTCTAATAGAGCGGTTTCCTTCACATCAAGTGCAGTCGACATCATAGATCGAATCTGGTCTCTCTCAAAGGTCATCAGATGAAGACTCTGCTCTAAATACTGTGCCGAGTGCTGGATCACAAAAGTACTTATACTAGGAAAATCCGGAAGAAATGCTGGCAACCCAACAGCGGTATCCTCCTCGATGTAGGTAACAATGTCCTCTATAGGCTCTACATCGTCTAACTCAATCTCCGGTACTGCAAATACTGCTGCAGCCGATAAAACCTCCATCTCCATCCATGCGGAGTACTCTGTGGAATAATTGGGACGACTGGCAGGAAAAGAAGCTAGCTCACGCTGATCCCAGAAAGCGTATACATGAGATCGGTCCTCGGCTGAGAGGTATCGAGAAGCTGAGTACTGACCTGTCGCCCCATCGAAAGGATGAAAATCCTGGAACTGGTCAAACTGCGACATCATGGCCAATGGATGATAAGTAGTCACGCCCCTCAAGCCAGCCAAAGGGAGAAAATCCATGCCCGGAGCATGAGTAATGAAGCTGTATGGTGAGCAAAGCCCCGAGCACATCAATATGCTAAATGGATCTCGGATATCTGCCAAAAATGCGGACCAGGACTGAGCATCTACACATTCCAATGGCTGAAAGGAATACGACATAGCCACCTAATGGGAGAAACAATACCCATGCCGTCTAAAGGTACCAACCGGTCGCAAGTGTGACATAAACCACACATACAGCATGACCGAACTCCCAGTAAACACACCTGACGGGTAAATACGGTAGTAGGACGCTGATTGCAAGGTCTTTACCACGATCATAGGTACAATGGTACGACCCTCCCTGAGAGCTCTCACCGCCATGATAACGCCTATATCTATCTCATCCATGTATCACGGTATGTACACGTATAACAGTACACATAGTATCAGTACATCAACTTTGGCCAAACGCCAATGATCCTCCGACACGGTGAAATCCCCTGAATGTCGTGAGGCACTTCAGCACCACCGACCGATTGTCTAACATCAACTCTGGCCAAACGCCAATGATCCTCCGACACGATGATGATGCAACCGGAACATCCTCCTCCTCGTCCTCGATGTACGGCACATCAACCTGGACTGGACGTATCACCACCTCCATAAACCGATGAAATTTGTCTAAAGAACGTGGTTTGAGGCACTTCAAACAGCCTCCTCCGCACACCGTAAGTAGTCTTCATGAACTACTCACTGATCCAAATCCATAATATCTAGTCTACAAGTCTCCAAATCACCTCAGAAAGGGTGTGGTAATTTTGAAACCTGGAGCTTTCTTTTCAAAATGAATTTTATGACTACATGCATGCATGCATTTCTTTAACATACGTCTACAGTAGAGTTAAAAATGCATAATTATTCAATGCCTACATTTTTGAAATTTTTTGCTATAGTCCCCTTTGTAAATAGGACTATCCACATACACATAGGCATAACTAGGTGGCTATTCAGTAGCATACCCGCCCATAATCATAAACATATTATATGCATCTAAATATCAAAGTCATCAATCCATAAAGGTAGCTTAATTACCAGGATTACTTTGCATTTTTACATTTTTCTCATTTGTCCTCAAATAGGATAAGAAATAGCAGAAAAAGGTGCCAATTTGACTGTTTCAAAAGTTAAATTTTTTCACATCATTATGTTCAGCATGGTTTAATACTAACATTTACTATGTTGAATATTTTTTATCAAGTCATTTGAACATGCATATGCACTACTATGTGTTTAGATGCATTTCATGTAATAAGTCATTTTCCAACGGGTAAAAACTGGAAAAGAGGACATGCACATCGTTACGTGATGATTGTAGAACACTTGTACGGTATGATGAAATTCTGCGAGAAAGACGTCCGAACTCAGCAGGTCTGAAGAGAAGCTCACAGATTTCCTTCACGGTGCAACTTGAAAATGACTTGAAAAGGTAAACCTCCAGCCTTAATAGCACCACGGCTGGTCGCAGGTCCACTTGCGGCTGCTGCAGGTGTACCTGCGGAACCCCTACGTGGGTCCCACCCCTTTGGCTCGATCCAGTTCGAGTTACAAAAGAGTTCTTACAAGCTGAAAAGGCCAAATCAGGAATAAAAACGCTACGCGATTAAGCAGAATAGCCATAATCCGGTTTTTTCTCAGATCGAACCGTAGAGGTCCGCACATCACTCATTGGTATTATTGGCAGAGTTGTGGTACACTATGTTGATGATCTCTAATGTTACAAGTCACACTCGACAATACCTTACACAGGTCTAATGCCGCCAATTCAGGGTCGTCACCCTAATTCGCTCAGTTACCCCGGCGGGGGCATCACGCGTCTTCATCTGTCCAAATACAGATTCCCCAGTGGGGGCATCACGCATTCTCATGCAGTTTCCCCAGCGGGGGCATCACGCGTTTTCATATGTCGAAGTACATATCCCCGGCGGGGGTGTCACGTATTTTCCATTGATGCACAAGTCAGCGAAGGTCAAGCAACCTTGACAGTGTGCCTAACAGGGGTATTTTCCATTGATGCACTAGTCAGCGAAGGTCAAGCAACCTTGACAGTTTGCCCAACAGGGATATTATCCAGTGATATATATGTTAGCGAAGATCAGGCAACCTTGACAACACAAACTGTTGGCAATAACTCCGACAGAACATTGATATGTCCTGGAGATACAAACAGGAAGGATCATCCTCATCGGGGAGGACCGATGATGGAATATGTTATACACATCCTCAAATAGACAAGGATACATCCCCATAGAGTCTCTTGTACATGAGAGATACATCTTCAGTACAAAGTCTGTATAATGGATTCAAGACCTTGGTGATAACCCCAATGTCGACAATCCTAGATATTCCTGGTAGCTGTGGATCGCACGACCATAACAGTTCATCAGGCTGCTTAACTATTGACATCCCCAGTAGAAGCAACAAGGAGCCGACAATCTTCCCATCATGTTGGT
Source organism: Panax ginseng (assembly GCA_020205605.1). NCBI lineage: Eukaryota > Viridiplantae > Streptophyta > Magnoliopsida > Apiales > Araliaceae > Panax > Panax ginseng. Next base: position 32,197,789 of record CM035127.1, on the reverse strand, counting down.
GAACAATCCAGCAGAACATCTGCATCATGTTGCTGCACGTGGCATCATGTTTATCTTGTTGTATTTCAAGTGTCTAGGATTCTTTATCCTATCCATGCCATTGCATTGCATGAATATGATAAAGAGGGGCATATGTAAACACTCGAAATTTTCTGCCTACCTGTCACTAACATTGTAGGGGGGCAGATTCGTCTTTCGGAGATAACCCTGGAAGATAATGCAGTTCAAATACCGGAAATTCCACCAGAGAGGACAGTTCTGTCTCGGAGATAACCCCGAGATGCTCAGTTCCAGTCTTGGAAACAACACTAAGAATAGCAGTGCTAACCTTGGTGATAACCCCAAGGAGTTTAGTTGCAGTTCCGGAGATAACCTCAGAAATGCTTGTTTGAAATGGATGCAGTCAGCTTCAACTTCGGGACTCACATCGAGGCACTCAGTATAAGACCCAGAGATAACACCAGGGAGATAGGCACACCTCAGAGTTGACCCTGAGGACCTTCAGTACTTGCAGCAGTCCAATCTCAAAGATAACCCTGAGCAACGTCTGCTTTATCAGCCCAACCCGGAGATAACCCTGGTGAGGGGTAAAATCATTAGTTTGCCACCTCGACCCTACATTGCGCTGTCTCAACATCTCATACATACATTTCTACACAGCAATGTCCCAGAAGAACCAAGGAATTCCAATCCCGAGTGACTACAACACAAGACAGCACACCAGATAGAATTTGAAGCTTGAAGACATAGGGCATGGTCCCATCTTCCAGACTTCGTACAACCTCTAATCCCATGTCATTGTGTAGCTCTCGACAAAGGCGGTCCAAAATAGGTCTTATACACTTTAATCGGATGCCCGGATTGCAGTTCTGAAAGTTCGAGCAAACATTATAGTGCACGCGTGTGCACGCATTTTCGAACAGTGAGACCATGAGGTCTGAGGCATTTTCGCGGCCAAGTAGTACACTCATGGCTCCCCTCTATAAATAGAGGGCTTGGGGTGGCCATTTCATAATAGAAAAAGGCAAGAAAACCCTGTCCAATTTGCTCTGTACACACCATAAACTGAGTTCTTTCTCATTTTAAACACTTGTGAGCTCACATATAGCTACTATTTGTACCAGCGGGAGCCGAGTGTTCATCCCTTTCAAGTTATTGAAGTCTTCTTTGGCAGTCCAATGTAAGTCATCTCACAAACTTTAAAGCCTTTCTCTTCATCTTCGCACACACTATTCTTCACGTTGAGAGTCGTGTTGAGTGTGTTTGCCCGGATTTCGGTCCGTGACTTTTATTTCTTTTTGTATATATATACTTATATATATATATATATATGGACTAACATTATTGAGTTATGCCTCGATTGAGCCTAGACTAATATCTGGAGCGTTTATTTGCTTTTGTATATATATATACTTATATATATGAACTGTGTGTCGAACTCTATTCGATGAGCCTAGACTTATTTCTGGAGCATATATATATATATATAATACTTATATGTATGAACTTTGTTCGATGAGCCTGGATTTTACATCCGGTGCGTTTACCGCTTATATATATATATATTTCGTCCCGCCTAGAGTTTACTTTATGGCGGTTGATCGTTTTTACTGTTTTCTTTACATTTCGTCCCGCCTGGAGTTTACTTCGTGGCGGTTGATTGCTTTTACAGCTTTATTTACATTTCTGATCCCCCGTGGAGGTGCTTCGTGTTGGTTGATCAGGTCTATATATATATATTCTGATTTTATATATATATATATATATATATATATATATATATATATATATATATATATATAACTACATCATTACTTTCATATGAATCATGCATCATGTGAGCCTAGGAATCATGTGATCATGATTCGATCTCATGAATCTAGATTGATTCAATGATGGACATTTTCATTGTAGCGACTTGTAAATTTATTCACGGTGTTTGGATTTCCTCAGATGGTTTTTAATGCCCATGAGGAGTTCGGCACTGCTTTGTACATTATTTTCTCGAAGATGCTTCGCATCTCGAAAATAAAAGCAATCAAGCCGAACATTTATTAAATGGAAGTGTAAAAGGTCTCAATTACTATTGAGCATAAGGGTTTGAAAAACCTCTTTTACAAAACTTCAATGCCATATCTTGTTTAAAACTGAATTTTTACACAAATTCGAACCCTGTGTATATAGGTGCAAACGAGGCCTCGCACTACTTCCAAATAATAGCACATTGATCTATACACACACACCCATATATTCATATAACATTTTCTTGAAAAGTGGCGGTCACCGTGGTAACACGGATGTCGGGGAGGTGCCCTTCTCTCCGCATAAGCAAGTCCCCAGACCCTAATGAATCTCGGTTTCATAGACCCGTTTAGCAGTGTCACATCACTGGGTCAATGTGCAAACCTTTTCTTAGTTGTGTTGGTACAACCATATAAAATACCAACTGGCGACTCTTACAGTCAAATTATTGACATATAAATGTCGGACCTTTTCACAACTTGTTTTTTCAAACAAATCTCACCTAACATGAGAACACCAAAGAACAAGAACAGAAATGGATAAATAAAAATCCCGACGTCGACAAATTAGATTTGTCTAAACTTGCTAATGGGATGCCAATTCTTCACAAGGACTGCAACTTTGATGTAAAGTTGGACTCTAACTTGATGGAGATTGAGCAAGAGGACTATGAGGTGCTTGAGGAGATCAAAGAATGGGTCAAAGACAAACCCAAGCCAAACTTTGATCAAACCACCTCTTTTAACCTTGGAACCTCAAAAAACCCCAAACAAATCCAGATTGGCATGGACCTTACCCCAAGCCAAAGGAATGACATGGTTGCTTTATTGACCCAATTCCAGGATGTGTTTGCATGGTCTCATGAAGACATGATCGATTTGTCCACTGATATCGTCATTCATTGCCTACCCATTAAAGAGGGATTCAAGCCAGTCAAACAGAAGCTTAGGCGATTAAAACCTAAGTGGAGTTTGAAAGTCAAGGAAGAAATTGTGAAACAATTTCAAGCCGACATCATCATGGTATCAACATACCCTGAGTGGCTATCAAACATAGTTCCCGTACCTAAACTCGGAGGGAAGGTGCGAGTATGCGTGGATTACAGGGATTTGAACAAAGCTTGTCTCTAAGTCAATTTTCCAGTGCCATTTATCCACATACTCATTGACAATACAGCTCAGTATCACATGTACTCCTTTGTTGACTACTTTGCTGGGTACCACCAAATCATGGTTACTGATGAGGACCGGGAGAAGACAACATTCATCACTCCTTGGGGAACCTTTTGCTACAGATGGTTGTCATTTGGCCTCATCAATGCTGGAGCTACCTATCAGTAAGCCATGATGGCTCTTTTCCATGATTTAATGCACAAAGAGATAGAAGTGTATGTGGATTACATCATTGTTAAGTCCAGAAGGGAAGAAGACCACATAGACCATCTCAAAAAGCTTTTTAACCAGTTGCGCAAGTACAACTTGAAGCTAAATTCGGTCAAGTGCGCCTTCAACATTAAGTCAGGTAAGTTGTTGGGATTTCTAGTGAGCCACAAAGGCATTAAGCTAGATCCTGCCAAAATTCAAGCCATTACTGAGACACTCGTGCCCCAGACAGAGAGGAAAATACAAGGATTTTTGGGAAGAGTCAACTTCATCAGCTGATTCATCTCCCAACTCACAGTAACCTGTGAGCCCATCTTCAAGTTGTTAAGAAAAAACTCCTTCAAGAAATGGAACGAAGAGTGTCAAAAAGCCTTCCTTTCCATCAAAGAGCAATTGGCCAAAGCTCCTGTCTTGGTACCTCCCAGGGATGACATTCCCTTGTTTATGTACCTGTCAATCAATGACAATGCCATGGGCTGTATGCTGGGTCAAAAAGATGATAGAGGCAAAGAAATAGCTATCTATTACCTCAGCAAAAGATTTAGCATCAGTGAGCATCAGTATACCTTGATTGAAAAGACTTGTTGTGCATTAGCATGGGCTTCCATGAGATTACAACATTATCTCCATGGTCACACAACCCATTTCATATCCCGCATGGATCCTCTAAAATACGTATTCATCAAACCCATATTGAATTATCGACTGTCCAAATGGTAGTTGATCTTCCAGCAATTCGACATCATCTACACGTCCCAAAAGTCTATCAAAGGTCAAGGAATTGCGGATCAACTGGCCACAACACCATCAGGGGATTTCAAACCTTTGGAAACATATTTCCCCGATGAAGGGTAATGAAAATTCAGCAACACCATCAAGGGAATACAGTCCAGACATGGAAGATGTATTTTGATGGAGCTGTAAACATGGAAGGTGCCGGAGCAGGAGCAGGAGCAGGAGCAGTTCTGGTATCTACTTTGGGAGAACAGTATCCCATTGCTATCATATTGCAGTTTGTCAGCACCAATAACATAACTGAGTATGAAGGCTGTATAATGGGGTTGAAGCTAGACCAGTCCATGGGCGTTAAAAGATTAACTGTCTTTGGAGATTTCGAGCTAGTAATCAAGTAAACCACTGGGATCTATCACACCAAAGAATTATATTTACTTCCTTACCATCGGCAAGTTATCCAGATGGCTTTGGAGTTTAAAGAAATATCCTTCCTCCACATTCCTCGTAACAGGAATGACTTTTTGGATGCATTAGAAACTTTGGCCTCCTTGATCAACATACCTGAAAGAGGAGACATTTTAAATATCAAATTTGCCAGCCAAAAGGACCCAGTCTATGGGAATTACATTGGAAAAGTATAAGATGAATTGCCTCCCTTCCAACACCTTTGGTATCAATCAATCAAAGAGTATCTGCGAGATGGATCTACACCTAATGGGGTTAGTGTAGACACTCAAAATTTTGCATTCATGTTACTAACCCTGCAGGAGGGCAAAATCGTCTTCTAGAGATAACCCTGGAAGTCAAATCAGTTGCAACCCCAGAGAAAACCCCGGGAGATCTAATTTTCAATCTCGGAGATAACCCCGAAAGACTCCGTTTCAATCCCAGAGATAACCCCGGGAGATCCAGGTCAAACCTCGGAGATAACCCCGAGGGATGCAGTCCATGTTCCAAAGATAACCCCGGAAAAGTCAGTTCCAACCCCGGAGACAACCCCGGGATACTCAGTTCAACCCCAGAGGTAACCACGGGAGGTCAAGCACACCTCGGAGATAACTCCGAGGACATTCAGCATCCACGGCAGCCCAATCTCAGAGATTGCTACATCTGCGCAAAAGCCAGAGATAACCCCGGTAGTGGCAAAATCGTCATTTTGCCACCTCAACATCACATTCAAGTCGTCTCAGTACAATTCAATCCACATTACGTACCTGTGACGAACGAGATTTTATAATTTAATTTGAATATTTATTGAATTAAATAAATATTTTTTCGATGATTTAATTATTGGATTAAATAATTAATTGATGAAATTATGGTAGATTATTTTAATTACATGTGTTATATTTATTAAATTAATGTGGAGAATTTTTATTAGTCAAAGTATGTATTCAAGTGAGCTTATTAAATTAAATGGATTGTTTAATAAGTATAAATGTTATTTTAATTAATTTAATAATTAATTAGAGATTTAATAATTTGACATAAGTAATGAGAAATTTAATAATGTGACTGTGAATTAATGAGAAATTATTATATTATATTTTATTTAAATTAAATAAGATATTTGATTTATTATGTAATTGGGTGGGACATGATTAAAATTATATTATAAGAGGTTAATTAAATTAAATGAGATTGAGCCTATTAATGCTAGCCAAACGAGACCCTAAGGGGAGTTGGGCAGTTAACCCACGAGTTTGATTAACTGACCACAACCAACGTCAGTTTATTTGTAATATAATTATATTAAGCGTATACTCATATCATTAATAAGAAGAAAGTTTAGAAAATCTAGAGAGAATTCAGAAAGAGTTTAGAGAAATTGTTAGATTGGAGAATCACATAAGTTGCTTCAAGGTAATATCTTTAACCCAACCTCTAATTTACGTTGTTTATATTTTATGAAAAATTAGTGTAAGTCTCTGTAATTGAAAGTTAAAGTCTCTGTAATTGGAAAGAGTAGCGATTATGTGTATGTTCATAACATCAATTTCATAAAAATATGTCGTAATTAGATTTTTGAAGTTACACAGTATAAAAATATGGCCATATGGCCCTTACGTACAAATTAAATGCTTTAATCATATGTTGTATCAAAAAATTACACTTGTGTATGCCTATGTATGTTAAAACGAAGAAATCAAACTTCGAATGGACAGATTTGGTGTTATAATGAACCCGTAGTGTCAATTTTTATGTTTTATCTTTAAAAATTGTCAAAATCACCAAGAACATGAAATTACATGGTTTGATTCTGCAAATTGTATGTTTTAACTTGTTAAAATCATGCTAGAAGGGTGGGGTAGTAGTTATATGTGTATTACAGTGCCTGGGTGTGCTTATGAATAAATTAATTGGGTGTTTTGGCCATAATTCGCATTTTTTCGTGACAATGAGTTTACGGAACTAGATCGCCATGCATGCATTGCTGAAGACTTAAGACCTGCAGCTTACAGCCAAATATACCAAGATCGCCATTGTCCGTGCCGCAAAGACCACCAAAAAGGCTCGATGGTGGTGGCCATATTTTCACTCTGCCGTATTGTCCAAGAATGAGAATTTAACTGTTTTATTTCAGGGAATGTAGTAGTAACCTAATCTAATGAACATAAAAATGTGTTAGTCATATAATGTGATGTTAAAATTAGACTCTTAACATGTTAATGAGATATTTACGTGTTTAAATGAATTGTTGAACGTGTAATTAGCTTTTTGTTCGTATAATGTATAATTACGTGAAAACAAGTGTTGTAATTTGACTAAGTTTAGTCATAATCAGAGTTAGACAAAAAGAATAAACTTGTGATATTGGTTATGTTATAATTAACTTGTATTGTAAATGTAAATGGTATGTAGGATTAAATCAAGGAACATGTATAGTTAACGTGTAACCTACGCACGAGGCAAGTTTTCTAACCCTACTTGTTATCGTTATTCAAGTTTATAAACCTTACCTCTTTACATTGAGCAAATTCTAGACTTATATTCTATATTGATCAAGTCTTGTTATTTATTGATCAAGTTCAATATGTTATATTAAAGGTTATGAATCTTTTCAAAGTATGATTTCTATTATACAATTCTTATTCCATTGTATACCTCTTGAGTTATTATTCAATTTGAATATCAGTTATTGTTGAACCTTGTAAGACTAGCAAACCCTTATTGATTCAACTAGTCCATAGTTGATGAACGTTCTAAATTTCAGAACCCTTGTTAAATTTATCCAAACAAAACTTACTTTAGTGCGGACTCTAATGTCAAACTGAGATGAACAACCCTGTATAGGGGATTACTTATGTGTTAGCGTTAAGATATTGTGCACAATATGGTACTAAGGGTTGATCCCCCTAAGTACGAGTAGAAGAGTCCATAGTCTCATGACTGTTAAAGGTTTCAAGTTTAACCCTTGATAACCTAGGACATAGTTCAAGGTCTTATGACCCTCATAAGTTCTTTTAATTCTTGTTATTCGTTCCTGATTCAAAAGTTGAGTTTCTTATTCCAGAAGTCTTTGATTCACTCGCATGTTATTATATTATTGTTACATTATTATACTTGTGGGCAATCGTGCTCAATCTTGCGTAATAATAACATTGCAGTTAAGAACGAAAGGTCCGACGAGTCTTCTACTAGCAAAGGCAAGGGCAAGATTAACAAGTGATGAGGACTTGTTACTTATGTGTTTATGTAATTATGTTTTAGACTTATGTCAATGTTGTGTAAGACTATTATTTTTTTATGTTTCCGCATTTGAGATTTAAGGTTAGTATGACCTGGGATTGATGTATTTATTTTAGATGATGTAAATCCTTATGGAGATGATTTATTTCTATCTATTTATGCTTTTATTTATTATGGGTAGATAGACATATGATGTTTGTATAATGAACACCAAATCATGTGGGAATTGAAGTACCCAGATTTGGGGGTGTCACATGTTGGTATCAAAGCTGTAGGTTATGAACCATAGGTGGGGGAACAACCTTAGGTAGTAGCCTTATAAGAAGAACATAGTGGTGGTAAACTCTTATCGAGTTCTAAGAAATGAATTCCTTAATTCATTGAAGATAATAAAAGACTTTATGTGTTATGTGATAAATTTATGTGCTCGCTTGTACAACTTAGTAACTAAAACTTAAAATTGTGTTGTCAGGATGTCAGATGTTGGAGGAGCTAGTCGAGCTGGGGAGAAGAAACCATGTGTACCTACAGATGAGGAACCCCGAGACATTCATGTCGTCAGGGAGCAGTTGGTACAGAGGGAGTCATCTCCGTTGATCACCGTTGTTGGTCAGGAGCATGAGCCTGAGACTGATCTTGTGGAGGATCCTGAGGAAGAAAAGGAAGAAGATGAGTTCCCACCGAACTCCATCGATGCTGAGATGTACGATGAGCTATATGACTGTAACATAGAGTTACGTGATACTGTTCAGGAGCTGAATGAGCAGGCAATTATTCAGCAGCTTACCATCGAGCAGAGGGATAGGGAAGTTGTGACTCTTCACACACGTCTAGGAAACGTAGAGTGGGATTTTGTTCACGAGAAGGGTCAAACCGAGGAGAAGTCCGAGGAAATAGAGAAGTTGAAGAATGAATTGAAAGAGAGCTCAGCAAGGTTGACCATAGCAGAGGAGGCCCAGGTAAGGGAATCAACACCCCAAATCTCTTGGTGACTTCATTACCTCAAGATTTGGTGTTCACGTAATCAAAATATTCATTTATAACTACCCAATCATAAATAAAATGGAATAATAAACCTGCCCATACACAGAATTACATAAAATAATATCTCCAAAGTTATCTAACCTTTACAAACAATCATTCATGCGAAAAAATTTAAATAAACTTCATTACAATCTTTAAACCAAAGTCCGATAATAAAACTATCAAAACTATTACAAGTCTTGAAGCTTGTTCATCTTTCCCTTTCCTTTATTTGGTGCTAGGTACGTCACCCTTTCCATCTTTAGTCGTAAGGATTTTATATAAAAGAGTGAGCAAACAAGGCTCACTTGAAATAACAATGAATAACTTTTTACATTCTCTCGCCCATTCGGGGCTCAATAGAACTGAACAATAGGTTCTATTAACATCTTAAACATTCCTTGCCCATTCAGGGGCTCAATAGAACTAAATAATAAGTCCTATTAACATCTTAACATTCCTTGCCCATTCAGGGCTCAATAGAACCGAACAATGAGTTCTATTAACATTTTAAACATTTACTGAGGGTCTAATGACCACGAACCTTGTCCACAGTTATAAGTAATCTTTCAACTTAAACTTTTACGGTCATACGACCATAATGACTTTAAGGTACTTAGGGGGATCAACCCTTCGTACATGTATTGTATACAAACATTTCAGCGCAAAGTACAAAACTAAGTGTAACCCCTATAAATAGGGTTGTTCATCTCAGTATTTTGAGTACAAGTCCGCCCCAAAGATAGTTTGGTTTGGATACACTTCAAGGCAATTTGGAATTCAACGGACATCAACTAAGGATTAGTTGAATAAAAGATAATAACACTATGTTATTGAATAATCCTGACTGAATAAACATTTCGTTCTGAGTTCATGCTTTAGGAATAATTCTAATAGCATAACAATTGAATAATCTATCATACCTTGCTTTGAACAATATTAAGCTAAGGTTATATCTTAAAATTTATTATCAAGCATGCACAACAAATAATAACTTGAACAATAAACTGATTCAACAGAATAACGATATTTTGCATGCTAATATAACAAGTTTAGAGTTAGAAAAACTTGCATAATCATAATAACTATCTCAACGAAAGTGTGGAGATGGGAAGCTTGTATCATCATGAATAATGGATACAATTAAGTTGCTTAATGGAAATACTTTACTCAATAAAGTATAGCATATGAAATTTTCATAACGAAGCTTTAGGATTAGAAAACTTGTAGATAAACACAACTAACTCAACGAGAGTATGGAGTTAGAGAACTTGCTTAATGTAAAAGATAGGTTTAGAAACTTGCTTAATGCAGAGATTAAACCGTTATAATCCAAATCACAATTATCCTATATACATATGTTAACATGACATAATCAGTCAGTAACAACATACTATATCTTTACAACACGTATGCTTTGATTATAAATTGCATTATCAAATTCTATCCATTAAAACTAATAACAATATTTGTTAGTTAGTAATTCTATGTTCACTCATAGTATTAATATACTATAATACTAGAAATACATACTCAATATTTATCATATAACATTTCATTAAAATATCAGACTTTTGTGCAAGACAAAAGTTATCTTCGAAAGATTGCTAAGTAGGCGCGCTCCGGTTTGACGACCTATATTGACAATGGCGGGCTCGACACATGAGACCTATATAGGGGACTGTCTCTTGACACATGCGTGTTCAAGCTCCATGGCTGACGAATCAACCAAGAACGCAAAGTTTACGCTTGGCGTGAATTTGATTACTGAGCGTGAATTTTGACACTGGAGTACCAAACTCACAGTAACTAAAAATCGAAGAACAAAGCTAAAGCTATCATGTCCAAAACCTTAACAACAATTCACCCCAAACAACATGTATAACTAATATAAATTACACATAATTGCTAACAATCATCCATATACCAATTACCAACCACTAATTAACAATATCATAACTAATTCTTTGAAAACACTATGTTTTAAAAAATAAAACTCCATTGATGAAATATCAATTTACAAGTGAACGTAATTCCATGCTCATAATCAAATTAATACCTTTGAAATACAAGTATACTCACATATTAACATGTATAGTTCAATTTCATAGTAGTTCACAATTTATATAATCACATACCAATTTTGTTATTTTGCAAAACATACGCTCAAACATGTTTTTAATGTAAAACCAAGTTCCTCTTTCTTTAACACGTAATTACGTACATATATATATATATATATATATATATATATATATATATATATATATATATAACAATAACAACTAAACGTATACATGCTTCCCCAACCAATTATACAAACATAGTTTTTTTACAGAGAGTTTTGTAAAACTCTTATACACAAATATATACCGTAAAACAAAGAGACTACCAAGTTCATAGGAAAAATGGCTTAAAACATATCTACGCATATACGTTAAGGTTTTAGAACCTACCTTTTTGTTGCTTTAGAAAACTTGTAAATCATCAAGAAAATCTTGACAATCTAAGAGCTTTCTCTCTCTCTCTCTCTCTCAACTATCTCGCATAACTTCAAATTTTGATTAAGCTTAAGCCAAAAAAATAGCATATACGTAATATTAACTAAAAACCAACGCTTACTTTTAAAACGATAAAACCGACGCCAACTAATGATCGATTAATTTAGCAGATTACCCAAAATAATATATATTATATATATTTTATTTATTTAATTAATAATTTAAATTCAAAAGAAATCCAAAAGCCATAAGGCTTTGTTTGGCAAAAACCATTTAAAATTAAAGGATTAATACTTAAACCTTGTTTGGCAAAACTAAATTAAAATTTACTTTAATTTATTTTAATAACTCTTTATCACATAGTTATTTGTCACACTTTATGTAATAACAATTTATTAAATAAATCACTTAATAACATAACTCAATCCACATAACACATTAATTATTTAACAAATAAATAATTATTTAATCACATTAATTATTTAGCAAATAAATAATTAACTAAATCAATTCAATTAAATTGAACAATTACTTATTCAATAATAAACACGTCCAATAAATATTTATATAAATAAATAAATATTTATAACTTACATTTAAAAATCTAGAATGTTACATCATTCCCCTCTTATAAGGATTCTGTCCTCAGAATCACAACTCAAATAACACATTCGTTACATTCTTCCCTACTTATAAAGATTTTGTCCCCAGAATCGAAGACACAAATTAAACAAATAACTCAGGGTACCCTCTCATCATTTTCTCTTCGAGTTCCCACGTTGCTTCTTCAGCATTGTGGTTTCTCCATATCACCTTCACAAAAGGTATCACTTTATTCCTGAGCACTTGTTCTTTCCTGTCGACTATCTGGATAGGAACCTCTTCATAAGACAAATCTTTCTCGAACTGCAACGGTTCGTACTCGATCACGTGATTGTAATCGGGTTTATATGGTCGTAACACCGAAATATGAAAAACATTGTGAATGTTTTCCAACTCTGGAGGTAGAGCTACCTCGTAAGCTACCTCTCCAACTTTTCGCAGCACTTCAAAGGGTCCAATAAACCTCGAGCTTAGTTTTCCCTTCTTACCAAAATGAATTTTCCCCTTCCAAGGAGAAACTTTTAGGAATACATAGCTTCCTACGTCAAATGCACGATCTTGCCTGTGTTGATCAATCATACTTCTTCCGTTTGGCCTTGAGTCGCTACCAATCTTGTCTCCGATGAGTTTGATAACCTCAAAGAATTTGTTGCACTAGTTTCGGTCCTAGCAAATTGACGCTCACCAACTTCATCCCAAAGACGGTGGAGTTCTCGCACTTTCTCGCCAGATAACGCTTCGTAAAGCGGCATGTCGATGCTCGCGTGATAACTATTATTGTAGGCGTAATTCCACCAACGGTAATTGTTCTTCCCAGCTTCCTTTGAAATCCATGACGATGCTCTCAAAGATATCTTCCAATGTCCGGATCGTTCGCTCACTTTGACCATCTATTTGTGGATGATAAGCCGTACTCATTCGCAATCGAGTTCCCATGCATTCTTGTAGTCTCTTCCAGAAATTTGAAGTAAATCGCGGGTCTCTATCGGACACAATTGACATCGGCACTCCATGTCTCAAACGATCTCTTTGATGTACAATCTTGCTAACCGATCAAGATTGAACCTAATCTTTATTGGTAAAAGTGTGCCGATTTTGTCGATACCATCCACTATCACCCAAATCGCATCGCATCCTCTCTCGAGTAGTTGGAAGACCCACCACAAAATCCATCGCGATGTGTTCCCACTTCCATTCGATATTTCCAACGGTTGAAGTAATCCATTGGTCTTTGATGTTCGGCTTTTACTCTTTGACTGTCAAACATTTTGCCACGCGATTCGCAACGCCCCTTTTCATATTCGCCACCAAAAAATGCTCTGCGTAAATCTTGATACATCTTCGTACTTCCTCGGATGAATCGAATATCTTGAGCTATGAGCTTTGATCAAGATTTCATCTTTCGCTTCTGGTGTCATTGAACCCGATTCTTCCTCGCATCAGTAGTAATCCTTCGTTATCGACCTTGTATTTCAGATCGCTACCATCAACCATATTCTTTTATCTTCCCACATTCTTCATCTTGTAATCGAGCGTTCTTCACCTTGTCCAAAGAAAGTTGGACCCGCTTAACCGAAATAGTTAGTTCATTTGATTCTCGTGGAAATTTGATTTCCAATTCTAACTTTGTCATCATCGAAATGAGCTCCTCCCGAGTTGTTATCAAGATCAATTTCTCCCGACCTTTCTCGCTTAAAGCATCTCGCAACCACATTCGCTTTTGCTCGGATGATAAAAGATCTCACAATCGTAATCTTTTATCAATTCCATCCACCTTCTCTGACGCATGTTCAGGTCCTTCTGAGTGAAAATATACTTCAGACTTTTGTGGTCTGTGTAGATCTCATATTTCTCTCCATACATATAGTGTCTCCATATCTTGAGAGCAAATACCACTGCAGCCAATTCTAAATCATGAGTCGGATAACCTTTCTCATAATCCTTCAGCTTGTCTTGATGCATAGGCAATAACTTTGCTGCTTTGCATAAGAACACAACCCAATCCTTTTTGTGAGGCATCACTATACACCACAAAATTTTCTCAGATTATCCAAAGAGGTTAACACAAGTGCCACACTTAGCTTCTTCTTCAAATCTTGAAGCTCTCTTCACATTTCTCCGTCCAAATAAATTTCACAAACTTTCCGTGTCAAATTTGTTAACTGAGTGGCTATCTTGAAAAATCTTGAATGAATCTTCTATAATAACCCGCCAAATCCCAAGAAACTCCTCACCCAAGGTGTCCTTGGTTGGTTCCCAATTTATTACAGACTTCCACTTTTGATGGATCCATCGAAATCCCATCTTTGTCAATCACATGACCCAAAAAATTGTACACGATCGAGCCAAAACTCACACTTAGAGAATTTCACGTACAACTTTTCCTTTCTTAGTGTCTCCAATGTCAAATTAAATGTTCCACGGTTCTTCTTGAGTTTTGGAATACACTAGAATGTCATCGATGAATACCACTACTTAACTTGTCTAAGAATGGTTTAAATACCCTCGCTCATCAAATCCATGAACGCGGTAGGGCATTTGTTAAACCAAAAGACATCACCGTAAACTCGTAATGTCCGCATCGAGTTCAATGTCGTTTCTAGGTATATCCTCCTTTTTACCTTCAATTGGTGATACCCACTTCTCAAATCAATTTTTGAGAAATACTTTAGCACCTTCAAATCGATCAAACAAGTCATCTATTCTAGGTAACGGATACCTATTCTTAATAGTGACCTTGTTTAACTCCCTATAATCAATGCAAAGACGCATTGATCCATCCTTCTTCTTAACGAATAAAATCAAGCGCCCCCACTTGTGATACGCTTGGTTGAATATACTTCTTGTCCAAAGCAGCTTCTTGCAGGTTGCACCATCGGTTCCTTCATTTCTACCGAGCCATTCTCAGACGGGCCTTCGACATATCGCAGTGCGCTTCCTGGCGCTAAGTCGATTAAGAACTCAAATCTCTATCAGTGGAAGTCCCGGCAAATCTTCCGTAAATACATCTACAAATTCTCTAACCAATCGGTATCTCCTCCAATTTCACACCCTTCTTTCTCGAGTATCGACTATGTAAGCTAAATAACCCACACAACCTTTACTTTAACAACTTTCGGCTCGCATATAATCGCCGACATTTCATTTGTCTCAGCGATTTGCTACCATGGAAAACTACCTTTCGATTTGAGTCATAAGGTTTACACACTTCTTGTGACTAATCAATTATCACTCCATATTTGAACAGCCAATCCATTCCCAAAATTACATCAAATTCCCCGAGTCTAATCGGAATTAAGTCTACCGCCATTATATTCCCTTTAATGTTCACCCTACAGCTCTTGTATACGAACCTGACAGGAATCACTTCCCTATTCGCAATTTCTATGTTCGGAGGGAAATTCAGTTCTTCTCTAGGCAATTCTAACCTCTTAGCAAATTCATCAGATATAAACGAACAAGTAGCACCTTAATCAAATAATACATAAGCATTAATATCGTTGATTGGGATAATACCGACACCACATCTCTTTTCATTGCACAACATCTTGCATACCATGTTGAAAGTTCCGGTCGTGGGTTTGTTTGATGATCAGAGGTCCAAAGAATGGCCCAAGTACCTCCACCGCCGCCTCCCTTACTTTTTATATTTCTCCGACCTTCTTCTCGAGGGCATTCACGAGCAAAATGATCCTTGGATCCACATGTGAAACAGACATTCTTCTTGGGTTGGGTGCAATTTGAGGCGATGTGACCCTCCCCGCCACAGGTTGAAAAACATGCACGCTTCCCATCAAGCACACACCCTTATGAAACCTCCCGCATGTAGACATGCTTCAAACTTCCTAAACTGTTGGTTACCTCATTGGTTTCAAAGACTTCATTTCCGTTCCACTTCCTCTCAAGTTGTTGTTGTTGTTGTTGCCATTTCCATTGCCTCCGCTACCATTCTTCACTTCCACCTCATTCTTCTTCTTCTTCTTCGCTCTTGATTAAATTTTGTCGCCGCTTCGCCTCCACCGCCGAAAGTACAACCTTCTCCATCATCATCTGAAAACGTTCTTCAATCGAACAGGAAACCCTCATCATGTATACCTGTGGCTTTCAGCCCCTCGTTTCAACCTTTTTGCTTTACGCCGTCTTCAGGCCGACTTGATATGGCGCAAACCTCGCCAATTCGTTGAATTTCACTAAGATACTCGCACACCATTATCGCCTCCCCTCGCTTGGGCCCAAAACTCGAACCTCTAATCGACTTTCTTCGAACTCTCTGGGAAGTAGGTCTCGAAGAATAACTCCTTAAACCTATCCCAAGTCATCACTCCTAGTCCTTCCCGGGTTTTATTGGCTTGCCACCAATAACTAGCTTCTGCTTTTAACATAAATGTTACAAAGGCAGTCTTCTATTCATCCCCTACCCTAGCGACTTCAAATATCTTTCTCTATTTCCATAATCCAGGTCTGTGCCTCGACCGGATTCGTTGACCCACATAATTGTGTGGTCCAACCGCCTTTAAACTCCTTAAACGTTGTGCCTTGGTTTTTAGGTTGATTCTGCAATTCTCCTGTTAGTAATGTCACTAGTTGTTCGACGGAATTATCCTCAACATCGTTATTGTTAGTTCTCGTATTGGTTCTCTGACGGGGTGGTTTCATTCTGGGAGGCATTTTTTGTTAGAAAAAAAAACACCTATTAGACTATTACCCAACTTCTTTAAGTATTTTCTAATTAACTTGCTTCCATAAAAGAAATAACCACATAACACTTTTGAATAAAATAATAACTTTTATTTATTCATCATCTCTTTGAAAACATAAAAACAATAGCATCACTGCTATTTTCATTCCTTTCCTGAACTACAAAAGTTACATGACAACATCATCATTCTCATATCACATGGTTACTTAACACTAGGGATTTACACATTATTTAACACTTATTACTTGCAAAACAGACAGATTCCCTACGATGATCTATTAAGATACTCCGTAGCCTTTTCGACGCTTCTTCTTCCATAAACTCAAACATGGTTCTACGATCTAACACGATGATGGCGTAGTTTCAAATCGAATTGGATAACCCATGACCCGATCTTGAGCTCGATTGATCACGGTATTGAATACTTTATCCATCTCTTCCATCTTCATCCTCTTTGCTTGTAAGGCCCTTTATCGCTTCTTCCAGTTCGTTGATAAGCTTCCTCAGATGCGCCTTCGGCTCTCTCGCCTCTTGGTAGCTTCCTCCTTCACTTGTTCTTCGGGCCCACGACCATCTCGATCGCTTGTTCCTTCTCCTTCACCCAGATCAACTTCTTCTTCAAAGATTAGTTAGACGTTCATCTCGATCCCGGATGTCGTCGTCGTTCTTTCGGTCATTGCATAAATCGTTGTTCACCTACTATCTCCTCGCAACTCCTCAACTGTGTCCTCAAGTTCCACGTTACTTGGTCGTAGACTTCATCATACATACGAGCATCCATCGAGGTTAGTGGAGTGGAGTCTCTCCTCCTCGCCCTCGTTATCTTCTCATCCTCCCGTGGCAACTCCACGGATCCTCCTCATCCGCTCCACATCATCATCCTCATCTTCAACCATCGTGACCAACGGGCCGACTCCCGTGGCGTGAGTTGTTCCCAAACAACCTGAATGTCGCGAGGCTCCTCCTCTATAGGCATTTGAGGTCCCTCCTCCCTAGCCTGACTGGATTCTCCGACATTAGTCATCCTGACAACAAAATTTTAAAGTTTTAGTTATTAATCATTCTACTCGACACTCATGAGCACATAAGTTATAAACACATAAGCACATAAGTGTTTTATTACTTCTTCCTTAAAACTCGATAAGAGTTATCTCCACTATCTTTTCAAAGGTTACTTCCTAAGGCTTTTTCCCCCACCTAAGGTTCATAACCTAAAGCTTTGATACCAACTTGTGACACCCCCAAATCCCGGTACTTCATTACCTCAAGATTTGGTGTTCACGTAATCAAAACATTCATTTATAACTACCCAATCATAAATAAAATTGAATAATAAACCTGCCCATACAGGAATTACATAAAATAATATCTCCCAGGTTATCTAACCTTTACAAACAATCATTCATGCGGAAAATTTAAATAAACTTCATTACAATCTTTAAACCAAAGTAAGATAATAAAACTATCAAAACTATTACAAGTCTTCAGTACTTGTTCATCATTCCCTTTCCTTTACTGGTGCTCGGTACGTCACCCTTTCCATCTTTAGATGTAAAGATTTTATAGGCAAGAGTGAGCAAACAAAGCTCACTTGAAATAACAATGAATAACTTTTACATTCTCTGCCCATTCGTGGGCTCAATAGAATCGAACAATAGGTTCTATTAACATTTTAAACATTCCTTGCCCATTCAGGGCTCAATAGAACTAAATAATAAGTCCTATTAACATCTTAACATTCCTTGCCCATTCAGGGGCTCAATAGAATCGAACAATGAGTTCTATTAACATTTTAAACATTTATCGAGGGTCTAATGACCACTTAACCTTGTCCACGCTTATAAGTAATCTTTCAACTTAAACTTTTACTACCATACGACCATAATGACTTTAAGGTACTTGGGGGGATCAACCCTTCATACATGTATTGTATACAAACATTTCAAATAAGAAAGTACAAAACTAAGTGTAACCCCTATAAATAGGGTTGTTCATCTCAAAGATTTTGAGTACAAGTCCGCCTCAAAGATAGTTTGGTTTGGATACACTTCAAGGCAATTTTGAATTAAACGGACATCAACTAAGGATTAGTTGAATAAAAGATAATAACACTATGTTATTGAATAATCCTCGATCGAATAAACATTTCGCTCGAAGTTCATGCTTTAGGAATAATTCTAATAGCATAACAATTGAATAATCTATCATACCTTGCTTTGAACAATATTAAGCTAAGGTTATATCTTAAAATTTATTATCAAGCATGCACAACAAATAATAACTTGAACAATAAACCGATTCAATGTAATAACGATATTTGCATGCTAATATAACAAGTTTAGAGTTAGAAAAACTTGCATAATCATAATAACTATCTCAACGAAAGTGTGGAGATGGGAAGCTTTGTATCATCATGAATAACTGGATACAATTAAGTTGCTTAATGGAAATACTTTTACTCAATAAAGTATAGCATATGAAATTTGCATAACGTAAGCTTTAGGATTAGAAAACTTGTATAAACACAACTAACTCAACGAGAGTATGGAGTTAGAGAACTTGCTTAATGTAAAAAGATAGGTTTAGAAACTTGCCTTGCGTGCGTAGATTAAACCTTTATAATCCAAATCACAATTATCCTATATACATATGTTAACATGACATAATCAGTCAGTAACAACATACTATATCTCTACAACACGTATGCTTTGATTATAAATTGTATTATCAAATTCTATCCATTAAAACTAATAACAATATTTGTTAGTTAGTAATTCTATGTTCACTCATAGTATTAATATACTATAATACTAGAAATACATACTCAATATTTATCATATAACATTTCATTAAAATATCAGACTTTTGTGCAAGACAAAAGTCATTTTCGAAAACATTCGCTATGGCGCATGGCGCCACGCTTGAAGCTTGGTCAATATTGCCATGATGCACATGACATATATACATGAGACCTATATATAGGACTATATGTCATTTTGTGAAGTTGGCGGACATGATCACGACTTCAATGCCAACAACGCAAAGTGAAATTGGGCGACATTTGGCGCTAAGGAATGAAATTTGATATTGAGCGTGAATTTTGACGCTAAGGCGCCAAACTCACAGTAATAAAAAAACGAAGAACAGAGCTAAAAGCTATCATCCAAAACCTTAACAACAATTCACCCCAAATAACATGTATAACTAATATAAATTACACATAATTGCTAACAATCATCCATATACCAATTACCAACCACTAATTAACAATATCATAACTAATTCTTTGAAACACTGAGTTTTAAAAAAATAAAACTCCATTGATGAAATATCAATTTACAGTGAACGTAATTCCATGCTCATAATCAAATTAATACCTTTGAAATACAAGTATACTCACATATTAACATGTATAGTTCAATTTCATAGTAGTTCACAATTTATATAATCACATACCAATTTTGTTATTTTGCAAAACATACGCTCAAACATGTTTTTAATCAGAAACCAAGTTCCTCTTTCTTTAACACGTAATTAGCATACGATATATATATATATATATATATATATAATATATATATATATATATATATATATATATATATATATATAACAATAACAACTAAACGTATACATGCTTCCCCAACCAATTATACAAACATAGTTTTACAGAGAGTTTTGTAAAACTCTTATACAATCATATACGTCAAAAACAGAGACTACCAAGTTCATAGGAAAAATGGCTTAAAACATATCTACGCATATATACGTTAAGGTTTTAGGAACCTACCTTTTGTTGCTTTAGAAAACTTGTAAATCATCAAGAAAATCTTGACAATCTCGTAGCTTTCTCTCTCTCTCTCTCTCAACTATCTCGCATAACTTCAAATTTTGATTTAAGCTTAAGCCAAAATAGCATATACGTAATATTAACTAAAAACCAACGCTTACTTTTAAAACGTATAAAACTGACGCCAACTAATGATCGATTAATTTAGCAGAGATTACCAAAATAATATATATTATATATATTTTATTTATTTAATTAATAATTTAAATTCAAAAGAAATCCAAAAGCCATAAGGCTTTGTTTGGCAAACCATTTAAAATTAAAGGATTAATACTTAAACCTTGTTTGGCAAAACTAAATTAAAATTTACTTTAATTTATTTTAATAACTCTTTATCACATACTTTATTTGTCACAATATATTTATGTAATAACAATTTATTAAATAAATCACTTAATAACATAAATAATTCAATCACATAATTACAAATAAATAATTAATAAATAACATAAAATAATTATTTAATAATAATCACATTAAATATTTATATAAATCAAAATATTTATAACTTACATTTTAAAATCAAATCAAATTGCAACAATTACTTATTCAATAATAGGAACACATCCAATAAATATTTATATAAATCAATAAATATTTATAACTTACATTAAAAAACTATCTCGGTAGAATGTTACATGTGTTTTGAGAAAAATGTGTTAAGTGATTATGTTAAATTGTTTGAGTTAAGCCTTAAATATTTAGAGAATTAGATAAAGATCTAATAAGCATATATTTTAACAGAAATATGCCCCCGAGAAGAAAACCAAACTGTCAACCAGCTCAAGAAGAATCGACGAATAATAACAACGACGCCAATACTAACCCCGTTCAGCAATTGGTGAACTTATTAGCTAGAGCGATTCATAATCAACCTCAAGCTCCACCGAATACTACATTCAAGGACTTCAAGGCAGTGGGACCACTAGAGTTTAAAGGCTCCATGAACCCAATAGAAGCTCAAACTTGGGTTATGGAGATGGAGAAAGTTTTTGATGTCACCAGAGTCAGAGAAGACCAAAAAACCGCCTACACAACGTTCATGCTGAAATCCGAAGCCAGTTATTGGTGGCAAGCAAATAAGGTCTGTGGAGGAGAAGGTATGATCACTTGGGAGAGGTTTAAGGAGATTTTCTTCGAGATATACTTTTCGACAAGCTCGCAGAACCAAATGGATGTACAATTTCTAGAGTTGAAACAGGGGAATATGTGCGTACCAGACTATGCAGCAAGATTCAATGAGTTGGCTAGGTTCGCCACATATCAAGTGCACACAGATAAGAGAAAATCAAGAAGGTTTGAACAAGGACTGAAGCCTTGGTTGTATAGTAAAGTGTCGATGTCTCAGTTGAAGACGTTCGCTGGAGTATTGGAGAAATCCATACTCGCTGAAGGTGGAAGCGATGCGGTAGCCAAGTATAATCAAGATCAGAAGAAGAAGAATGAAAATGAAGGAATTAATAAGGCTAATGGAAGTTCCACGGGAGGTAGTAATAATTAGAAGAGAAGGTGGTCTGACAAGTCATCAACTGGACAAGAGGATTGAAGCATGCCCGACTTGCGGGAAAGCTCATCTGGGAGTTTGCATGAAAGGTAAACGGGTGTGCTACAATTATGGTCAGGAAGGCCACATAGCACCTAACTGTGCAAACCCAAAGAAGGGTTCCTGCTTCATTTGTGGCTCAAAGGACCATCTTGCAAGGGACTGTCCTAAGAAAGGATCTGGAGGGGTATGATCAGGAGGAAATAGGGGAAACAACGATGGAAGTGCTTTGACTATCACGAGACCAACCGCAACAAACATACCAACCGCCAGGACTTTCAACATGAAAATGCAGGATGCAGTGCAGTCTCGTGATGTGGTGTCAGGTCTCATTCCGATCAATAAAGTTAATGCTTATGTATTATTTGATTCGGGTGCTACTTGTTCATTTATATCCGATGACTTTGCTAAGAACTTAGAATTGCCTAAGGATGAGTTAGAATACCCCATGAGCATAGAAATTGCGAATAGAGAAATAATCCCTATTAAGTACGTACATAAGAACTGTAGGGTGGATATTAAGGGTAATATTATAAACGTAGATCTTATTCCTATCAGACTTGGGGAATTTGATGTTATCTTTGGAATGGATTGGTTATTCAATTATGGGGCTGTAATTGATTGCCAGAAGAAGCGTATTAACCTTATGACTCCATCAAAGGTTGTGTTTTATGGCAGCAAGTCGCCTAGACAAGCGAGTTGTCTAACGATGATGCAGGCTAGAAAGTTGTTAAAACAAGGCTGTGTAGGATATTTGGCTTACATAGTCAACAGTCGTAAAGAGAACTCGGAAGTTGAGGAGATACCAGTAGTGAGGGACTTCGTAGACGTATTTTCGGACGATTTGCCAGGACTTCAGCCAGATAGAGAGGTTGAATTTGTGATCGATTTGGCACCAGGAACGACTCCAATATCGAAGGCACCATACCGAATGGCACCAGTAGAGATGAAAGAATTGATGGTATAACAACAAGAATTACTAGACAAGAAGTACATTCAACCGAGCGTATCGCCGTGGGGAGCGCCAATGTTATTTATGAAGAAGAAGGACAGGACGATGCGACTCTACATCGACTATAGAGAACTAAATAAGGTAACTATTAAGAATAGATATCCATTACCGAGGATCGACGACCTGTTTGATCAGTTGAAGGGAGCGAGATACTTTTCAAAGATAGACTTGAGGGGTGGTTATCATTAACTGAAGGTGAGGCCAGAGGATGTACCGAAGACAACGTTCAGAACACGATATGGTCACTACAAATTTGTGGTAATGTTATTTGGTCT
Source organism: Panax ginseng (assembly GCA_020205605.1). NCBI lineage: Eukaryota > Viridiplantae > Streptophyta > Magnoliopsida > Apiales > Araliaceae > Panax > Panax ginseng. Next base: position 32,174,454 of record CM035127.1, on the reverse strand, counting down.
AACGAATGCTCCTGCAACATTTATGGGCCTAATGAACTGAGTGTTCGAGCCATTTTTGGATAAATTCGTTGTTGTATTTATAGATGACATTTTGGTTTATTCGAAGACCAAGGAAGAACATGAAGAGCATTTGAAGGTAACGTTAGAGGCGTTGAGAAGGGAGAAATTGTATGCCAAGTTTTTGAAATGCGAATTTTGTATTGAGCGGGTATAATTTCTTGGACATGTGATTGATAAGGACAAAATTTCGGTAGATCCATCCAAAGTAGAAGCCGTAATAAACTGGTATCAGCCGAGAACGCCATCGGAAGTACGATGTTTTCTTGGATTGGCAAGATATTACAGAAGATTCATTCAAGACTTTTCCAAGATCGTAACTCCGCTAACGAATTTGACTCGAAAAGCTGTGAAGTTCGTTTGGACGGAGAAGTGTGAGGAAAGCTTTCAAGAACTGAAGAAGAGGTTGAGTACAGTACCTGTGTTATCTCTTCTGGATGATACAGGAAATTTTATTGTTTTTAGTGATGCATCACATAAAGGATTAGGCTGTGTGCTTATGCAAAACGGCAGAGTCATTGCGTATGCGTCATGACAATTGAAGGACTATGAGAAGGGGTATCCGACCCACAACTTGGAGTTAGCTGCAGTGGTTTTTGCTTTGAAGATCTGGAGACATTATCTCTATGGGGAGAAGTGTGAAATATATACAAACCACAAGAGTCTGAACTATATTTTTACACAGAAGGACTTGAATATGCGCCAAAGAAGGTGGTTGGAGTTAATTAAGAACTATGATTGTGAGATTTTATACCATCCAGGTAAGGCAAATGTGGTTGCCGATGCCTTGAGTAAAAAGGGTCGGGAGAAATTGATGATGTTGACCGCTCAGAAAGAACTAATTTCAGCCATGGAGAAGTTGGAATTCGAAGTGAAGTATCCTATAAAAATTGATGAGGAGTTGTTCTAAATGTAATCTGGTACAACCCTACTAGATAAAGTTAAGGAGACTCAACTTCAGGACGAAGAATGTAAAAAGGTGAAAAAGAAGATATCTGAAGGAACCGAACCCAGATTCAAGATGGACAATGTAGGAATACTGAGATTTGAAAGTAGAATTTGGGTACCTCCAATACAAGAGATTAAAGAAGACATTTTGAGCGAGGCTCATAGCTCACGATATTCGATTCACCCTAGTAGTACTAAGATGTACCCAGATCTTCGACAACATTTTTGGTGGCCAAATTTGAAACGAGATGTTGCAGAGTGTGTTGCCAAGTGTCTGACATGTCAAAAAGTGAAAGCAGAACATCAGAGGCCGAGTGGGTTGCTACAACCGTTGGAGATCCCAGAATAGAAATGGGAACATATTACAATGGATTTTGTGGTTGGCCTTCCGATAACTCAGAAAGGCTATAACGCAGTATGGGTTATCGTTGATCGATTGACGAAATTTGCACACTTCATTCCGATCAGAATCAAATTTAACTTAGACCAGTTGGAAAAATTATATATAAAAGAGATTGTTTCGAGACACGGAGTTTCGCTGTCAATTATTTCCGATAGGGATCCGCATTTTACATCGAACTTCTAGAAACGTCTACAGGAATGCATGGGTACGCAGTTGAGAATGAGTACGGCATATCATCCTCAAACAGATGGGCAGAGTGAAAGAACGATTCAGACATTAGAAGATATGTTAAGAGCTTGTATAATGGACTCTAAAGGAAATTGGGACGATCATCTATCGCTCATAGAGTTTGGCTATAATAATAGTTACCACGCTAGTATTGGCATGCCACCTTATGAAGCGTTATACGGCAGAAAGTGTAGAACTCCGCTATACTGGGATGAAGTTGGCGAAAGACAATTACTAGGCCTAGAATTGGTACAGAAGACATCAGAGATAGTCAAAGTGATCCGAACAAGACTGGTAGCAGCTCAAGATAGGCAAAATAAATACGCCAACCCACACCGTAAAAATGTTGAGTTTGAATCGGGTAGTTATGTGTTTTTGAAAGTCTCTCCCTGGAAGGGAAAGATCAGGTTCGAAAAGAAAGGAAAATTAAGCCCAAGATTTATTAGACCCTTTGAGGTACTGCGAAGGATCAGAGAAGTGGCGTATGAGGTAGCCTTACCTCCAGCACTCGACAATGTCCACAACGTCTTCCATGTTTCTGTTTTACAACCCTACAAATCAGATTACAAACATGTGATTGAATATGAACCCTTACATTTTGAGAAAGATTTATCTTACGAAGAAATTCTTGTCCAGATTATCGACAGGAAAGAACAAGTTCTCAGAAATAAAGTAATACATTATGTTAAGATAATTTGGAGGAACCACAACGCTGAAGAAGCTACGTGGGAACTCGAAGAGCATATGATGAAGAATTATCCTCATTTATTTACTTAAATTATGTGTAAACGATTCTGGGGACATAATCTTTGTAGGGGGGGTTGAATGTAACGGGACGAATTGATTGAGTCGTGATTTTGGGCATATAATCATTTTAAGGGGGTAAAGATGTGACGAACAAGATTTGTAATTTAATTTGAATATTTATTGAATTAAATAAATATTTTTTTGATGATTTAATTATTGGATGAAATAATTAATTGATGAAATTATGGTAGATTAATTTAATTATATGTGTTATATTTATTAAATTAATGTGAAGAATTTTATTATTCAAAGTATGTATTCAAGAGAGGTTATTGAATTAAATGGATTATTTAATAAGTATAAATGTTATTTTAATTAATTTAATAATTAATTAGAGATTTAATAATTTGACATAAGTAATAAATGAGAAATTTAATTATGTGACTATGTGAATTAATGAGAAATTATTATATTTTATTTAAATTAAATTAAATAAGATATTTGATTTATTATGTAATTGGGTGGGACATGATTAAAACTATATTATAAGAGGTTAATTAAATTAAATGAGATTGAGCCTATTAATGCTAGCCAAACGAGACCCTAAGGGGAGTTGGGCAGTTAACCCACGAGTTGGATTAACTGATCACAACCAACGTCAATTTATTTGTGATATAATTATATTAAGCGTATACTCATATCATTAATCAGAAGAAAGTTTAGAAAATCTAGAGAGAATTCAAAAAGAGTTTAGAGAAATTGTTAGATTGGAGAATCAGAGAAGTTACTTCAAGGTAATCTCTTTAACCCAACCTCTAATTTACGTTGTTTATATTTTATGAAAAATTAGTGTAAGTCTCTGTAATTGAAAGCTAAAGTCTCTGTAATTTGAAAGAGTAGCGATTATGTGTATATATGTGATAATATATTATCATAAAATGTTTTTACTATATATTGTATGTTTTCATAACATCAATTTCATAAAAATATGTCGCAATTAGATTTTGGAAGTTATAGAGTATAACAATATGGCCATATGGCCCTTACGTAAAAATTAAATGTTTTAATCATATGTTGTATCAAAAATTTACACTTGTGTATGCTTATGTATGTTAAAACAAAGAAATCAAACTTCGAATGGACAGATTTGGTGTTATAACGAACCCATAGTGTCAATTTTTATGTTTTATCTTTAAAAACTTTCAAAATCACCAAGAACATGAAATTACATGGTTTGGTTATGGAAATTGTATGTTTTAACTTGTTAAAATCAAGCTAGAAGGGTTGGGTAGTAGTTATATGTGTATTACAGTGCCTGGGTGTGCTTGTGAATAGATTAATTGGGTGTTTTGGCCATGTTCTGCATTTTTTCATGAATCGCAATTTTTGAGGCGGTTCGTATTGACTGCGATCTTTTACCGCAGCAGCTTAAGACCCATCTTGCAGATTCGACCATGTCACAGTCACGCCATTGTCAGCCGAAGCGGTGGCAAAGCCTTGACAGCGCTTGCAAATATGCTTGATGGTGGTAAATAGCAATACCACTCTCTGAAATATTGTCCAAGAATGAGAATTTAACTATTTTATTTCAGGGAATGTAGTAGTAACCTAATCTAATGAACATAAAAATGTGTTAGTCATATAATGTGATGTTAAAATTAAACTCTTAACATGTTAATGAGATACTTACGTGTTTAAATGAATTGTTGAATGCGTAATCAGCTTGTTGTTCGTATAGTGTAATATTACATGAAAACAAGTGTTGTAATTTGACTAAGTATAGTCATAATCAGAGTTAGACAAAAAGAATGAACTTGTGATGCTAGTTACGTTATAATTAACTGGTATTGTAAATGTAAATGGTATGTAGGATTAAATCAAGGAACATATATAGTTAACGTGTAACCTACACACGAGGCAAGTTTCATAACCCTACTTGTTATCGTTATTCAAGTTTATAAACCTTACCTCTTTACATTGAGCAAATTCTAGACTTATATTTTATATTGATCATGTCTTGTTATTTATTGATCAAGTTCAATATGTTATATTAAAGGTTATTAATCTTTTCAAAGTATGATTTCTGTTATACAATTCTTATTCCATTGTATACCTCTTAAGTTATTATTCAATTTGAATATCAGTTATTGTTGAACCTTGTAAGACTAGCGAACCCTTATTGATTCGACTAGTCCATAGTTGATGAACGTTCTAAATTTTAGAACCCTTGTTGAATTTATCCAACCCAAACTTCCTTTGGTGCGGACTCTAATGTCAAACTGAGATGAACAACCCTGTATAGGGGATTACTTATGCGTTAGCGTTAAGATATTGTGCACAGTATGGTACTAAGGGCTAATCCCCCTGAGTACGAGTAGAAGAGTCCATAGTCTCGTGACTATTAAAGGTTTCAAGTTTGTTAGTTCCCAGTAGGCACAATAGATCTAGAAAGGGGGGGGTTGAATAGATCCTTTTTAATTTCAAATACTTTTTTGATTTATTTTGAATAACTAATAATATAGAATATGACAAACATAAGAATCTTTTCAAGCACAACGGAATAAGTAAAAGATCCCCTTCATTGATATAATCAATAATCATACATACATTGTTCGTAAAGTTAGTTCGGTTGTAAGCAGTTAAAACATACATAGCAGTTATAGCAGTTAATGTGCATAATGTAAATGACATAAAGTAAAAGACACAAGGAGTTTTAAGTGGTTCAGAGACTCAAGCTCCTAATCCACTCTTCTGCTTTCAACTAGCAAGAATTCCACTAAGGAAGGGCAACACCCTGGATCACTAAGATTCCTTCAAGGCCAGCAGCCTTGGGACTTCAGTTCACTAAGAACTCTTCAAGGCCAGCAGCCTTGGAACTTTTCAAGCCCAGCAGACTTGGAACTTCATTTAGTCCCTCCGGACAAGGACCCGTCAGGCCCTGGCTATTTGTTGTTGTTGTTTGTTTGTTGGAGTTGGTGCTGAGCTGCTAAGCTATCCTTTAAGCACTTCATCTTTGAATGCTCAGCAACTTGGCGTGATCATCCTTGAAGTGCTATTGAGTGTTGCATGATGCTCAACTTCTTTAGTTACCCAACCACTTCTGATGATCCCTTGATGAACTGCCTTAAAGATCATTCTTCTTGATACATGATGGCTGCACATGATGAGTTTCTAAGATGACTGTAAGTTCTTCTGTTGGGTACTTAGAAACTTTCTCATGCTTGACATCATGATGGCGTTGGTGATCTTCCTCCTTGGTACTTGATGCCTTTTCATGATGGACTTGCTAAGATAACTGTAAGCTCTTCTCTCTGGTACTTAGAGTCTTCCCATGATGGATATCAAGATAAAATTGATGCTCTCCTTTCTCTTCACAGTTCAGAACACTCTTCTTGTAGTAGAACTCTCACTTCTACTTCTTTGTTTGTTTATCTCCGAGTGTTCTTGGTGTATCATAGAGTGAGCTTTCAGACCTTTATTGGTCGCCCACTATCATTTAGATCAGTCCACCACTCCTTCAAATTCAGCAACTCTTGATCTTTAAAGCTCTTGCTGATTTATTCTCCCTTGCAATCTTCCCGTTGGAATGTAGCCGTTGGGAGCTATTTGAATTACTTCACAGATCTCGAGTTGTTTGATGTAGACTGCAGATGTGACATGGCAACCCTTTTTCTAACTTTCTGACACTGCAGTCTACTATTTCACCTACCCCGTCAGATATGTTACTTTGATGCATCGGGCAAGTCAAAGACTTTATTTCCTCCCTCTGATTTCTCGATCAAAGGTTGTCCTTTTGCATCGATGCTCTCAATAAGCTCTTGTCTGAATATCACTCTTCAGATTAAACCGTTGCCAATGCTTCAATCTTTGGGTGACCGAACTCTATGATTTTGATGCATGCCTTCTTGGACCTGATCGTAGTGTCTTGTTGAATGGTTCTCATTGATTGGTAGAGTCAACAGTACGATCCTGAAGAGTGTTCATTAGATCTTAAATGTAGAACACATTTTCCTTCTTTTCTGCAGTGCTTCAATCCCTTCTGTTTGCCTCAACTGATCTCAGACACTGATGGCTTGACTCCTTGCTTTGGCCCTTTCTGAATAACAAGACACTTTAGATTTGTGGCATGTCCATCTCACTTTCTTCTTGTGATCTCCCGTTAACTTATCATCAATGGACTGACCCAGTGCTTAATCACTTTAGCCTTGTTCTTCAGAGGCTGACCAGTATCTCCGTGTATACTCCTTCAGTTCCTTCTTTGTTAGGCAAACACTACGATCCTGGTTGCTTCCAAGATCGTTGTCTTCTGTTCACTTGACAGCTACTGCACTTGTTGACTTTCCTTAGTCAGTTACTGAAGTCTTCTTCTGATCAACTTATGGAAGACTTCATCTCGAATGGCTTCTCAACTCAATCTGAATGCTGATTGTGTAAGACCCCAACTTTTTAATGAATAAAATTGAATTTTTCTCTATTTATTACTATGAATAATAAGGTGTTAATTTGATAAAATGCTTTGGTTATGGGTGAAATGTGCAAATTTCGCAAAATAAGCAAATGGTTATAAAATATTCATTGTTGTCGGGGAATATTCGTTTGGTCGTGGAATATTCTTGCTATCGGGGAATATTTGTACGAAGGCGCAATCATTTGTGGGCCCCATAATGGAAAACGGTCGGATGAAGATAACGACAAAATTGAGTTTTTATAAATAACGGTGTAGTTGTTACCGTTAACACTGTTGGAATACCCGGTGGTTAAAATATAGTAATATGCTGGTTGCATTTAAGAGTAGTACCGGTTGCACATGATATTTTTGAATTATTGATTCTTACGTAAGAAGACACTACTCAATAATTGTTACGAAGAATTACTTATTCAATATTTTATTTTATTGATTCAATAATTGTTGCGTTGATATTTAATATTATTGTTGTTTCAATAATTGTCACTGCATAGTATTTCCCATTATCAGATCAATAATTCATATTTTTTGAATAATATTATTTGATAGCATTATTGGCAATGTCTATAAAGTTCATCAAGGAGTGGTTTGGTCACCTAATTACGCTACCAAAGAAGGAGAAATCCTTATCGAAAAGCCCCTCTTTCTTGGGAACTACTGGTTGTCATAATTGTGATTACGTAATATTATTTATGAATAATTAATTATTGATTTATATGATAAGGAAATATTTATTTTATGTGGATATAAATGATGAATATATTTATTGTGGTTATAAATGAAGGAATTAATGCTGAGGTATTTTATCAGTATTTTTGGCGGAATAGAGGTGTTAAAAATCGTTCGTATGTGGATTTCGGGCATTTTAAGTTTGGAATTTCAAAAAACTTTCTTCCACAAAGTTGTAGAAAATGAAATTTCCTATAGAAAGCTAATGAGATTTGAATTTTTCTGATAAAAGAGCTATTTATTATGAATTATTAAAGTTTTGAAAATAAATGTAATTTAAAATATGGGTGGGCCCCACTTTTGGTTGGAGAAAAATAAATGTGCTGGAATTTTTATTCAAATGTGGAAGGCTTGAATAGTAGCAGGTAAAGCCATCAGGTAGCAGGTTAGTCTGCTTTGGCGTTCTAAGCCTTTTCCTATAAATAGGTGCTTAGGTTAGAATTGAAAATCAAACCAGAATTCATAAGTTTTCTCTCTTTCTCTCTCTATATTATCGAGCGTATTTTTGTGAGTATTTAGATACTTTGAGAGTTACTATTCAGTACAAGTTTCCTTCGATGTTACATCCGATATTCCGATCAGAAATACTGTTATTTTGAGGTAAAGGATATTATTTTCTTCCTAATGATGTTATTCTTTCAATATCATTATACCGAACTATTGGTATGGATTTTATTGTGGAATTTCTACCTTTTTGTGTTGGGATTACTATTCATGTATACAGCACTATTCACGAATACGGCACTATTCACCAAAAAATAAAATTTTCTCCTTTTTGTCCAAGATGTCTAGTATGGTTACTATCTTTGATTGTATCCATGTTTTGATCTTTATTTTTTAATTTTGCTTCAAAATTGGTTATTACAAAGTATTATTGAACTTAGATAAACTGTAATACGAATCCCTAATATTTGTTCTTTTGTTTCACTGGATTCGTTTTCTTAAAAATATTTTTCATCATCCTCAGTCCTAAATGATGATATTACTGAATATCTTTGGCTTGTAGTGCAAAGATGAATGATTAACTGATGAATATCTTTGGCCCGTAGTGCAAAGATGAACAGGTGTTGAGATAAACATGACCAACTGGTGATACAAATGAATATCTTTGCTTCTGTAGTAAAAGATGAATATTTGATTCAAGATGTATATTGATTGATGTTACAGGGATAAAATATTGATGATGGACTTTTAAATCTTAGAAGATAGTAGAATTCATTCTCTACTTGACTCTTCTAATGGATTGTTATTTCTGCTCCAGTTGTTGATCTAAAACTTGTTGTCTATTATATTCTATCAGATTTTTCCCTGTTGAAGACTAATGATAATCTGTTGTATATTATCTTAGTCATAATATTCTTTATTGGGCTAGTTGAGCTCACCCTTTTCCTTTTTGTTCCATTGTTCTTCTCAGGAGGAGAGAATTTAGCAGGAACTAGCTAGGGTATGGAGTGATGATTCAAGATAGTTGTTTAGCAGTCCTCACTATTTTTGTAAAATAGTGTATCAATAATTGTAATGAGGACTCCTTTTGAGTTTTTATACTGTCTATTAGACAATATTTGTATTCAAACTCACAGTATATGTGTTGTCGTATTTTGTACGACAATTGTATTACTGAAGTTGTATTTGTTTCTGTACCATGTATTTGGCGACCCAGAATGGGTGATGTATACCTATTTTGGGGCGCCACGGTTGATATCAAAGCTTAGGGATATGATCCCGGCCGAGATGTGAGACAAGAACTAGGAGGGAGAGACGGGAATTCCTTCACATTAGTATGACTTTGACTAAGTTTATTTGGTATTTATTTGGTTCGATCGAGTATAGGGATAATATGTGACATGTCAATTAACCCTTATTTTGTGGCAGTAGTTGAGAATGGCAGCTGGAAATATTAACAATGGAGTGAATGAGACCGTGGAGACACCTTTAATCACCACCTAGGGGAACGTGCAACAGGAAGGCAATATTCCTCCTGTAAACAACACTACCGAACAAATGATGAATGATGGAATTTTTAGAAGCTTTTTGCAGTTCATGCAAAACAAAACAAGGGAGACTCGTGTGCAAAATACGGGTGGAAATGATAGCAACGCGCGGCTTGTCATAGCCAAGTAGTTCAAAGAGTTGGGACCACCAGAATTTATTGGAAAGCTGGATTCGATCAAGGTGGAAACATGGGTCAAGCAAATTACCAAGATATTCGATGTCTTGGGATGCACGGAGGAATAGAAGGTTCCATTCGCCACCTTTATGTTCCGCGGTGAAAGTGATTCATGGTGGGAATCACGAAGGCGTACCAACTGACGACTCAACATGTCCTGGGAAATGTTTCAGAAATTGTTTACTGACAAGTACTTTCCTGAAAGTATTCGTCATATGAAGGAGGTAGAGTTTATTAGACTGGAACAAAACAACATGACGGTGTCCCAGTACGAGGCGAAGTTTGCAGAATTATCCAGGTTTTCATCTCATTTGGTAGAGAATGAGGAACGAATGACAAGGATGTTTCTGAGAGGTTTAAAACCCTAGATTCGGCAATATCTTATCTCTCATAATTTTTTTATATTCAGATGTTGTAAACAGGGCTCAATTATTAGAGCGAGATAATGAGTATGTTCAACCGAGGGAACACAACCAGGGTCATACCGGTGGCAGCGGTCATCGGAGCAATGATAACCAGCGAGTAAGAAAACATTCAGACAAAAGTGGTAACCACTCTGGTGGTAATCGTGGCCATGATAATAGAAGGAGCGAGTCGGGAGGAGATTTCAAGAGGAGAAAGTACAACAATGATAATGTGAAGACGTCAGCACCAACTATTTCTAGGGGAGGAGAACGAGCACCGGTTGTTTATTACAAATGCGGGAAAGAGGGACACATCAGCCCAAACTCCCACAACATTCCAAGGTGTGTTATAATTGTGGAAAGGAAGGTCATATAGCTAGAGATTGTCTTGTAGCGAAACCAAGTTCAACGGGGATGGTGACTCCAAAGACTGTCCCGGACATGTCAAAGTCGGTGGTTCCTGGAAGGACGTTTGTCGTGACTACCCAAAATGCGAGAAACCCGAACGAGGTGATCACGGGTAAGCTAATCATAAACTTTTGCGAAGTTTATACCTTATTAGATACCGGTTCTACCCATTCTTTTATCTCTCCTGTTTGTGCTCAACATTTAAACTTGACTCCAGAGAAATTAGACTTTGACTTATCTGTTGAAACTCCGTTAGGATAAACTTTCGTTACATCTACTGTTTATAAATCTTGCTTGATTCAAGTTGGTACCATCACATTACCTACCGATCTTATTTCGTTAAAAATTCTTGTATTTGATGTGATTTTAGGGATTGATTGGTTAACCACGCATCATGCTAAAATTGATTGTTTTCGTAAGGTTGTTAGTTTTCATATTCACCAACCTGTTATGCGAATTCAAACAACCAACCCACTAAATTCAATCGCTGTCATATCAAGGCATAAAGCTATTCGTTTATTGAAAAACGGATGTCAAGCTTTCTTAGCCCATGTCACGGACTTGAACAAAAAACACGTCAGATTTGAATAATATTTCTATTGTTATTGAATTTCTTGACGTATTTCCTGAAGAACTTCCCGGTCTACCCCCAGAACGTGAAGTTGAATTTTTTATTGACCTTGAACCTGGTACAAAGCCCATTTCTTAAACCCCATATCGAATGGCTCCTATTGAACTTCAGGAGTTAAAGGTCCAACTATAGGAGTTGTTGGACATCGGTTTTATTCGTCCTAGTACATCTCCTTGGGGTGCTCCTACTTTATTCGTAAAGAAGAAAGATGGTAGTATGCAACTTTGTATCGACTATCGAGAATTGAACCATATCACTATCAAGAATAAGTATCCGCTACCTTGCATAGATGACTTATTCGACCAGTTGCAAGGAGCCCAATTCTTTTCAAAGATTGATCTTCGTTCTGGATATCATCAGCTGAAGATTAAAACTGAGGATATTCCAAAGACTGTCTTCAGAACTCGGTACGGGCATTATGAATTCTTAGTCATGTCTTTTGGATTGACTAATGCTTCTGTTGCTTTTATGGATATGATGAACCGTGTGTTCAAAGAATATTTGGATCAGTTCGTTGTCGTCTTTATTGATGACATCCTCATCTATTCCAAAAGCCGTGAGATCATTAGCGCCATTTGAAGCTGGTACTGCAAAGGCTTCGTGAAAACAGGCTATATGCCAAACTGAAGAAATGCGAGTTCTGGCTTATGGAAGTAGCATTCCTTGGGCACGTGGTGTCAAAACATGGAGTATTTGTTGACCTGGCGAAGATTGAAGCAATACAAAGTTGGGAGCAACTAAAAGTCGATGGTCAAGACGTAGCTCGAAGGCTTATTTGGTTATTATCTGAGATTCGTGGAAGGATTTTCTCGAATCGCTTACTCAGATTAACTTAATGACTCGTAAAGATACAAAATTCGGTTGGAGCAAGGATTGTGAGAAGAGTTTTCAAGAACTCAAGAGGAGACTCATTTCGGCACCTATTCTGACAATACCATCTGGTTTTGATGGATTTGTTTATTACTACGATGCTTCGGTGCAAAGGGTTAGGATGTGTTCTCATGCAACATGGGAAAGTCATAGCTTTATGCCTCGCGACAACTCAAAGAATATGAGAGGAATTATCCTACTCATGATTTGGAGTTAAGCAGTGATCGTTTGCGTTGAAGATCTGAGAGACACACCGTATGGGGAGAAAGTGGAGATCTATACAGATCATAAAAGCCTCAAATATTTCTTCACCCAAAAGGAACTCAACATGCGGCAACGACGTTGGCTCGAGCTATTGAAAGATTACAATCATATTGTGACGCCCCCAAAAAAGGTATACATCACCCATTCTGAGTCGCCAAATACATAGTACATAAACAAATACAACTTCAGTAATACAATTGTCGTGAAAAATTCGACAACATATATTGTGAGTTTGAATACAATTATTGTCTAATAGAGAGTATACAAACTCAAAAGGAGTCCTCATTACAATTATTGATACACTATTTCACAGAATAGTGAGGACTACTAATGCAACCATCTGGACCATCAATCCATTCCCCGACTAGTCCCAAATTTATATTCTCATTTCTCAAGAGAACAAAGTTGAAAGAAAGGGTGAGCTCAACTAGCCCAAGAAGAAATATTATGACTAAGATAATGCACAACAAATTATCCTTAGCCTTCAACAGTATAACAACCGATAAAATATAATAGACAACAAGTTTTAGATCAACAACTGCAGCGGAATAAGCCATTCATTAGAAGAGTCAAGTAAATTATAAAATCTACTATCTTCTATGATTTAAAAAGTTTTTCATCAACTTTATCACTGAGACTCAGCTTAATAAATAATCCACATCATTAAATCATCCTTGCACTACAGGCCAAGGATATTTTGTTTTAGTATCACGACCACGAATTATCCATGCACTACGGGCCAAAGATAATCGTGTTTTCATCAACGGTTCTGATCATGCCATAAAATAGTTCATCTTTGCACCCTTGGCCGAAGAGAATCCAAAGCCATAATCATACCAAAAACTGTCCATCAATGCACTACGAGCCAATGAGGACTTTTTCCACATCATTTGCAACATTACGGTCATGATTATACCGAATAATCCCTGGTCATAATCATACCAAGTCCATCTATGCACTACAGGCCACAAATGACTTTCAACAGAATATAAACATGAGGATGATGACAATGATATAAGAAATCAATAAAACAAGTTCAAGGATAAGTTTTTTTTTTAAAGATTCAATATAAATCTTGAATCAAATATTCATCTTTGCACTACAGGCTAAAGATATTCATTTGTATCACCAGTTGGTCTCATGTTCTTCTCAACACTTGTTCATCTTTGCACTACAGGCCAAAGATATTCATTAGGTAATCATTCATCTTTTAGGACTAAGGATGATGAAAATATCTTAAAGAAAACGAATCCAGTGAGATAAAAGAACAAATATTAGGGATTCGTATTACAGTTTATACAAGTTCAATAATACTCCATAATAACCAATTTTGAAGAAGAATTCAAAAATAAAGATCAAAACAAGGATACAATCAAAGATAGTAACCATAATAGACAACTTGGACAAAAAGAAGAAAATTTCATTTTTCGGTGAATAGTGTCGTATTCGTGAATAGAACCGTATACGTGAATAGTGTCGTATACGTGAATAGTAACCCCAACACAAAAAGTTCCAAATTTGATAAAAAGTTCAGACCAATATTTCGGCATAATGATATTGAAAGAATAACATCATTAGGAAGAAAATAACATCCCTTACCTCGCAAAGACAGTACTTCTGGTCAAAATATCGGATATGAGGCTGAATGAAACTTGTGCTGAATAGCAACTCTCAAAGTATCAAAATACGCTCGATAATATAGAGAGAGAAAGAGAGAAAACTTATGAATTCTGGTGTGATTTTCAATTCTAACTTAGCCCTCTATTTATAGGAAAATGTTAGCACGCCGAAGCAGACTTGACCTGCTACCTGATGGCTTTACTTGCTACTATTGCTACCCACCACATTTGAAATAAAATTCAGCACATTTCTTCACCAACCACAAGTGGGGTCTACTTATTCTAGAATTTTCCACCAAAATCATTTATAAACCTAATTTCCGAATAAGTCACCTCTTAAAATTCATAACAAATCATACGTTCATTTTTAACGGTTCAAAATTTATGGACATATACTCAACTTATATATGTATAACATATCCAAAAATCACAACGATCCAAATTACGATAAAAAATTATAACTCACGCAATATATCTCAAAAACACTGGTTTGATCTTTTAATACCTCCAATCCGACAAAATACTGATAAAATACCTCAACATTAATTCCTTCATTTATAACCACAATAAATATATCCAACATTTATATCCACATAAAATAAATATTTCCTTATCATATAAATTAATAATTAATTATTCACAAATAATATTACAGAATCACATTTATGACAACCAGGCCGTTCCCAGGAAAGAGGGGGCTTTCCGATAAGGATTTCTCCTTACTGGCGCGCAATTAGGTGACCAAAACTCTCCTTGAAAGAACATTCTAGACATTGCCAATAATGCTATCTAATAATATTATTCCAAATAATATGAATTATTGATCTGATAATGGAGATACTATACAGTGACAATTATTGAAACAACAATAATATAAAATATCAACACAGCTATTATTGAACCAATAAAATAAAATATTGAACATTAATTACTGTAACAATTATTGAGTAGTGCCTTCTTACGTAAGGATCAATAATTCAACAATACTGTGCAATACCGCAGTAGTGCTCTTTGTGCAACCACGCCAGACATCGTATTTTAACCACCAGGTAATCCAACAGTGGTAACGGTAACAACTACACCGTTATTTATAAAAACTCAATTTTGTCGTTATCTTCATCCGACCGTTTTCCGTTATGGGGTCCACAAGTAGCTGCGCCGTTGTACGAATATTCCCCGACAGAAAGAATATTCCACGACCAAACGAATATTTCCCGACAAATGAATATTATATAACAACTTGCATACTTTGAAAAATTTATAAATACTACTCACAACTATAATATTATCTCAAATCCACACTATAATATTCAAAAAAAATTATTTCAAGAAAATTAAATATTTATTTATAAAATCTGGGGTCTCACAATCTCCCCTCCTTATGGAATTTCACCCTCAAAATTTACGTACGTACCTGGTATACCGAACATTAGAGGATACCTTGACTTTACTTCAAATTCTAACTCTTGAAGTATAACCTTTGAGCGTCGAATATGATCCTTCTTATCCAAGATTTTAACACGTATCTCCTCATACGTTAAATCTTCTGCTATCTCGTCCGGTTCTAAATTAATAATTTGGTTCGGGTCGTCCACATATTTACGTAACATCGATACGTTTAAAAATGTTATGGACACGCGACATACTTGGCGGTAAAACAAGTCTATAGGCCACAGTTCCTACTTCATCGAGGATTTTAAATGGGCCAATTAAATCGAGGGTTGAGATTTCCTCTCTTCGTCGATTCTTGCTTCTAGAATAACGCCCTCTTGAACCTTCTTAATTCTTCACATTCATCAGCTCCAGGTGTGTAGCTTGAGCGGCTTTATCTTTATCGATTAACGTCGATTCTACTCGTATTATTTGACATCATCACGTGAGTCCCTAGAGTCTTTAACTCTATCTTTATTATTTGTAAGTCGTACGAAATGGGTCTTTGTGTTAGCAACATCGCACTCGTAAACGCATACGATCTTCTACTCAACGCGTCAGCTACCACGTTTTCTCTCCCACGATGATATTGAATGGTACGGTCGTAATCTTCAACAGCTCGAGCCAACGTTTTTGGCACATTATATGATCGTTTTATGTGAAGAAATATTTAAGGGTTTTAGAAATGAGTTTTGTACTGGGGTCAATACAAAATTTGATTTCACGCTCTAGGGGTAGGCTAAGAAGTCTTTAGAGAATACGACAGAAAATTTATTAACGATAGAAATATTATTCAAAATTGTGACTCTCATCCAAGACTTGGATAACACAGGTAATGAAGGTTTCTCCTAATGGAGTTTCAACCGATAAGTCTAATTTCTCCGGAGTCAAATTTAAATGTTGAGCGCAAGCAAGAGAGATAAAAAAAATGGGTAGAACCGATATCTAATAAGGTATAGACTTCGCAAGAATTTATGATTAACTAACCCGTGATAACTTCGTTCGATTCCTTGTCAGGGTAATTCAAAACTCGATGTTGATTCTTCCAATTGCTGTCGAAAAAGAGAAATACATATCATCTATTTTAGCTTTCTTGGATCGGACTTCTCTTTCCAAATATCAACACATCATGCGGCTTTTACCCATGCATCTTTCATTCTCACTCGTTCAGTTATTTCTTCTTTCAGCTGCTCCTTGACATTTGAATTCTCAGATTCCAGCTTTAATATCGTATACTCTGCTAAAGAGTGCTTCTGTTCAACCATCGCACATCGGGTAATACAATTTTGAATTGTTGCATCCCTTTGTTCTACGCATCACCGCCGTTCTTCAATTCTTCGCTTCTTCTAACTCATGAATATGATTTTGCAATTCTACATTTTGATCAATAAGTTCTTCTAATAAATCATCCTCGGGTTCTCTTCTTCCTCACTCTCGGGTTGCTACCTTTGACTTTGCAGCTTGAGTGCAACTTTTAATTCCTCAATCACCACATCGATATCTCTAATCACATTAACTTGGTTGGTGATTAGAGGTGTCTCCACATTCTCATTCACTCCATTGTAAACATTTTCAGCTGCCATTTTAAACACTGCCACAAAACAGGGTTAATTGACATGCAACATATTATCCTTATACTCTGACCGACCAATTAAATACCAAATAAACTTAGGTAGGTCATACTAGCGAAGAAATTCCCCGTCTCTCCCCTCCTAGTTCTTGTTTCACACCTCAGCCTGGGATCATATCCCTAAGCTTTGATACCAACTGTGACGCCCCCAAAATAGGTATACATCACCCAATCTGAGTCGCCAAATACATGGTACATAAACAAATACAACTTCAGTAATACAATTGTCGTGCAAAATACGATAACACATATACTGTGAGTTTGAATACAATTATTGTCTAATAGAGAGTATACAAACTCAAAAGGAGTCCTCATTACAATTATTGATACACTATTTCACAGAATAGTGAGGACTACTAATGCAACCATCTGGACCGTCAATCCATTCCCCGATTAGTCCCAGCTATATTCTCCTTTCTTGAAGAGAACAGTGAAAGAAAGGGTGAGCTCAACTAGCCCAGTAAGAAATATTATGACTAAGATAATGCACAACAAATTATCCTTAGCCTTCAACAGTATAACAACCGATAGAATATAATAGACAACAAGTTTTAGATCAACAACTGCAGCAGAATAAGTCATTCATTAGAAGAGTCAAGTAAATTATAAAATCTACTATCTTCTATGATTTAAAAAGTTTTTCATCAACTTTATCGCTGAGACTCAGCTTAATAAATAATCAACATCATTAAATCATCCCTGCACTACAGGCCAAGGATATTTTGTTTTAGTATCACGACCACGAATTATCCATGCACTACGGGCCAAAGATAATCGTGTTTTCATCAACGGTTCTGATCATGCCATAAAACAATTCATCTTTGCACCCTTGGCCGAAGAGAATCCATAGCCATAATCATACCAAAAAGCGTCCATCGATGCCTTTGCGGGCAATGAGGACTTTTTCCACATCATTTGCAACATTACGGTCATGATTATACCGAATAATCCCTGGTCATAATCATACCAAGTCCATCTATGCACTACAGGCCACAAATGACTTTCAACAGAATATAAACATGAGGATGATGACAATGATATAAGAAATCAATAAAACAAGTTCAAGGATAAGTTTTTTTTTTAAAGATTCAATATACATCTTGAATCAAATATTCATCTTTGCACTACAGGCTAAAGATATTCATTTGTATTACCAGTTGGTCTCATGTTCATCTCAACACCTGTTCATCTTTGCACTACGGGCCAAAGATATTCATTAGGTAATCATTCATCTTTTAGGACTGAGGATGATGAAAAATATCTTAAAGAAAACGAATCCAGTGAGATAAAAGAACAAATATTAGGGATTCATATTACAGTTTATCCAAGTTCAATAATACTCCATAATAACCAATTTTGAAGAAGAATTCAAAAATAAAGATCAAAACATGGATACAATCAAAGATAGTAACCATAATAGACAACTTGGACAAAAAGAAGAAAATTTCATTTTTCGGTGAATAGTGCCGTATTTGTGAATAGTACCGTATACGTGAATAGTGTTGTATACGTAAATAGTAACCCCGACACAAAAAGTTCCACATTTGATAAAAAGTTCAGACTAATATTTCGGTATAATGATATTGAAAGAATAACATCATTAGGAAGAAAATAACATCCCTTACCTCGCAAAGACAGTACTTCTGGTCAAAATATCGGATATGAGGCTGAATGAAACTTGTGCTGAATAGCAACTCTCAAAGTATCAAAATACGCTCGATAATATAGAGAGAGAAAGAGAGAAAACTTATGAATTCTGGTGTGATTTTTAATTCTAACTTAGCCCTCTATTTATAGGAAAATGTTAGCACGCCGAAGCAGACTTGACCTGCTACCTGATGGCTTTACTTGCTATTATTGCCACCCACCACATTTGAAATAAAATTCAGCACATTTCTTCACCAACCACAAGTGGGGTCTACTTATTCTAGAATTTTCCACCAAAATTATTTATAAACCTAATTTCCGAATAAGTCACCTCTTAAAATTCATAACAAATCATACGTTCATTTTTAACAGTTCAAAATTTGTGGACATATACTCAACTTATATATGTATAACATATCCAAAAATCACAACGATCCAACGGTCAGATTAAAAATTATAACTCACGCAATATATCTCAAAAACACTAGTTTGATCTTTTAATACCTCCAATCCGACAAAATACTGATAAAATACCTCAACATTAATTCCTTCATTTATAACCAAAATAAATATATCCACATAAAATAAATATTTTCTTATCATATAAATTAATAATTAATTATTCATAAATAATATTACAGACTCACATTTATGACAACTAGACCGTTCCCAGGAAAGAGGGGGCTTTCCGATAAGGATTTCTCCTCATTGGCGCCTTAATTAGGTGACCAAACCTCTCCTCGATGTAACTTTCTAGACATTGCCAATAATGCTATCTAATAATATTATTCCAAATAATATGAATTATTGATCCGATAATGGAGATCTTCAAAAGTTGATAATTATTGAAACAACAATAATATAAAATATCAACGCAAACAATTATTGAACCAATAAAATAAAATATTAAGCGAAGAATATCGTAACAATTATTGAGTAGTGCCTTCTTACGTAAGGATCAATAATTCAACAATATTGGTAATACCGCAAGTGTGCTCTTGTGCAACCACGCGTATTACTATATTTTAACCACCAGGTAATCCAACAGTGTTAACGGTAACAACTACGACGTTATTTATAAAAACTCAATTTTTTCGTTATCTTCATCCGACCATTTTTTGTTATGGGGTCCACAAATAGCTGCGCCGTCATACGAATATTCTCCGACAGAAAGAATATTCCACGACCAAACGAATATTCCCCGACAAATGAATATTATATAACAACTTGCATACTTTGAAAAATTTATAAATACTATCCACAACTATAATATTATCTCAAATCCACACTACAATATTCAAAAAAATTATTTCGAGAAAATTAAATATTTATTCATAAAATCTGGGGTCTCACAATACCATCCAATATCATCCAGGAAAAGAAAACGTGGTAGTTGATGCATTGAGTAGAAGATCATATGCGGGTACGAGTGCAATGTTGTTAACACAAAGGCCCATTTTGTTTGACTTGCAAAGGATGGAGATAGAGATGAAGGCCCCAAGTACCCACGTGATGATATCAAGCATACGAGTAAACCGACTTTAATGGATAAAGTTAAAGTTGCTCAAGCCACGGACATGGAGCTGATGCGTATGAAGAAGAAAGTGCAAAAAGGTGCTATTCCAGAAGCAATAATCGATGAAGAAGGAATACTTCGAGTCAATTCCAGACTTTGTGTTCCTAACGATTTTGACTTGAAGCATAGAATCATGATGGAGGCACACAACACACCGTTTGCAATCCATCCTGTGAGTACCAAAATGTATCATGATCTTTGACATACATTTTGGTGGAGCAATATGAAAAGAGAGATCGCGGAGTTTATCTCGAGGTGTTTAACTTGTCAACGTGTAAAGGCGGAGCATCAAGTGCCAAAGGGTCCATTGCAACCACTTGAGATTCCAAAATAGAAGTGGGAACACATCACTATAGATTTTGTTACGGGTCTTCCCAAGGTTTCTCAAGGCATAGATGCGATTTTGGTTATTGTTGATAGATTAACCAAGTCTGCTCATTTCTTGCCTATATAGGAGACTTATTCCCTTGAACGTCGTGCTAGTATGTACGTGAATGAGATTATGAGATTTCATGGCATGCCAGTATCCATAGTTTCTGATCGTGACCCAAGATTCAGTTCATGATTTTGGGTTAGCTTGCAGAAAGCTATGGACATGGATTTACGATTCAGTTCGGCATACCATCCTCAAACGGATGGGCAATCAGAAAGGACTATTCAAACTCTTGAAGATCTATTAAGACTCTGTGTCCTAGATTTCAAAGGAAGTTGGGATAAGTGCCTACCATTGGTGGAATTCTCCTACAACAACAGTTATTAGGCAAGTATAGGCATGGCTCCATTCGAGGCGTTGTATAGAAGAAAATGTCATTCTCCAGTATGCTGGGACGAGGTGGGTGAAGTAACATTGTTGGGACCAGAATTGGTACGCATAACTACAGAAAAGATCCAAACGATTCGACAATGTACACAAATGGCACAGGATCGACAAAAGAGTTATGCGGATCTTCATCGAAAGGACGTGAAATTTAATATTGGGGATCATGTATTGTTATGTATTGCTCCATGGAAGGGAGTTACAAGATTTGGGAAGAGAGGATAGCTCAATCCATGATTTGTTGGTCCATTTGACATTCTTGACCGAATAGGAAATGTGGCCTATAGACTCGCATTACCTCCAAGCATGTCTCGTGTTCATAATGTTTTTCACATATCTATGCTTCGTAAATATTTGAAAGACCCGAACCACATTATTGAGTTAGAACCAGACGAGATAGCCGAAGATTTAACGTACGAGGAGGTACCTATTAAGATCTTGGATAGGAAAGAACATGTCCTATGCACGTACTTCGAGATGACCCGACCGAAAAAACCCGAGCCCACCCGGTTTGCCTCTGGTACACCTACGGCCCAGCCGCAGGTACACCTACGGCTAAATCATCTATAAATAGAGGACTTGGGCTACCCATTTTACAAGAGAAAACGGCGAGGAAGCCCTGCCCAATTTGCTCTTCACTCACCTCATGCAGTGTACTTTCTCATTTTAAACACCTGTGAGCTCATAAATAGCCTCTTTTGTACCTACAAAAGCCAGTGTTTACCCATTCTAAAGATATAGAAGTCTTCTTTGGCAGTCAACTGTAAGCCTTTTCACACACTTTAGAGTCTTTCTCTTCATCTCTGCACACACCCTTCTTCACGTTGAGTGTCGTGGTCATGCTTGAATTTGCCGGACTTTGTCTGCGGTTTTTTGTTTCAACTTGTGTATATATATATATATATATATATATATATATATATATATTGACTAATATTATCGAGTTATGCCTCGATTGAGCCTGAACTTGATGCAGTGCATTTTACTTGCTTTTCTATATATATATATATATATATATATATATATATATATATATATATATATATATATATATATATATATATATATGTATGTATGAATCATTTGTCGAACTTTGTTCGATGAGCCTGAACTTGATTCGGCAGTGCGTTTTATTGCTATATATATATATATATATATATATATATATATATATATATATATATATATATATATTAACTATGTGTCGGACTGCATTCGATGAGCACAGATTTTACATCCTAAGTGCGTTTATTCGCTTTTATATATATATATATATATATATATATATATATATATATATATATATATGAATTGTGGTGGGACTACATTGCTCGATGATCCCAATTTTATATCGATCGTTTACTCGCTTATATATATATATATATATATATATATATATATATATATATATATATATATATATATATATATGAACTGTTGTCGAACTCATTCGATGAGCCCGGATTTACATACAAAGTGCGTTTATTGCTTTTATATATATATATATATTTTCGTCCCGCCTTGAGTTTCCTTCGTGGCAGTTGATCGCTTTTACAACTTTATTTACATTTCGTCCCGCCTGGAGTTTCCTTCGTGGTGGTTGACCGTATTCTGACTTTTATTTACGTTTACGTCACTTTGGAGTTTT
Organism: Panax ginseng; assembly: GCA_020205605.1. Classification (NCBI taxonomy): domain Eukaryota; kingdom Viridiplantae; phylum Streptophyta; class Magnoliopsida; order Apiales; family Araliaceae; genus Panax; species Panax ginseng. The sequence goes on along the minus strand of CM035127.1, from coordinate 32,151,765 downwards.
CTTCGTGGCGGTTAATAGCTTTTAACAGCTTTATTTACATTTTTGATCCCCCATGGAGGTGCTTCATGGTTGGTGATCATGTCTGTATATATATATATATATATATATATATTCATAGCTTATAAATATACCTGCTTACTAATTTCATACAAATTGTAGTATCTTGCGCTTTAGGAATCATGTGATCACAGATTCAAACCCATTGATTTAGATTAGGTTCTGTGATGGACATTTTCATTTGTAAGCAACTTGTAAATTATTCTCATGCAGGTGTAATTTCCTCGAGATGGTTTCCATACCCATGAGGAAGTCGGCATTATTTTGTACATTATTTTAAATGCAGTTCCTCAAGATCGTAAAATAAAATCAATCAATGAAGAACACTTAATAAAATGGGAGTGTAAAAGGTCTCAATTACTATTGAGCATCGTGGTTTGAAAAACCTCTTTTATAAAACATCCTTTGCCATATCTTGCTTAAAATAAAATTTTTACATAAATTCAAACCACTGTGTATATAGGTGTAACGAGGCCTCTTGACTACTTCCAAATAATGACACATTGACCCACACACACACACACATTTAGGATAATAGTTTCTTGAAAAGAGGCGGTCACCGTAGTAACACGGATGTCTGGGGTGCCTAACACCTTCCCTCCGCATAACCAAGTCCCCGGACCCTAATGAATCTCGGTTTCACCAGGCCGTTTAGCGATTTCACATCATTTGGGTCAATGTGCAAACCTTTTCTCGGTTGTGTTGATACAACCATTTAAAAAACCAACTGGCGACTCTTAACAGTCCATCGTTGATATTATACATGTCGGACCTTTTTCACTTGTTTTTTCAAACAAATCTCACCTTAAATGAGAACACCAAAGAACAAGTAACGGAAAGGGACATCTAAAAATCCCGACGTGAACAGGTGGCGACTCTGCTGGGGATGCCAGTAAGAGGACTTAAGCCACTATTACAATCATTTCAAAACTATTATCTGCTTGTGTGTGGATGTTGGGTTTACATTTTGATAAATGTGTACGAATGAATTTCTTTATTGCACTTAGTGCTTCGCACCATAACTGTTTGTGATATTAGTGCTTTGCACCATATCTTCTTGTGATATTAGTGCTTCGCAAATGTCATCATTTTCATACGGTGAGACGCGATGTATGTGAATGTATGTTGTGTGGTCCCTCCACCAGGAGGCTATCCTGTCGGTGTTTGATTACTGGACTCGTGAGAAGGCTAATTCTCTGAGGCTCAAGAAAGGCACCTCCCAAATTCGCTCCAGTTGAAAGACCTGATTAACTTCCCGTCAAGTAGATTGCGATGATTTGGGAACCTTCATGCCAAAAAGCCGCGAGAGTAACCTAAGATAGGTTAGCCTCTGATAAATCCAAGACGGAGGAAAGTCTCTTCATGCTCTCATTTCAATTACTTGTAAACACAATTACTTGTAATTACATTCCATATATATCTCCATGTAATGAGAAATATGAAGAAATGTGTATACATACATATTTTTAATGCTACAAACAGCTGACATCCATTTTGCAGGATAAAATTCCTAAAATGGACACATCACATAGCATGTTATTATACACATTCCCTAAAGACTAAACTATGCAAGTCTTTCACAGGGAACCAATCGGACCTACTACCGTTCAAAGTCGAAAAAGGCAACAGCCTATACCAATCATGTCGTATCCGACCAGGGTGAACTTAATCCATTTTTTCGCAAAGAATTCGATGGATTAAGCAAACAAATTCTGATTTTGTTGTTCTACTCAAAGAATTACACCGACCTAATCGTGGTCCCAAAATACCCATACATGCTGAATCCTCCACACAAGGAGGAACCCAGGTCATTACAATACCTGAACTGCAGTTGGATACGACCAACAAAACTCATGATGCTGCCCATCCCACTGGAGATCCAGACACTGGTGACATCAAAAAGAAAGTCCTCCAAATAGAAGAGACCCTTCGTGCTATTAAAGGAATTGGAACACAGAGGAGTGTTTCATATGCTGATCTTTGCATTTTTCCTGGTGTTCATTATCCAGAAAAATTTAAAACTCCCGACTTTGAAAAATATGACGGGTTAGGAGATCCTTACACACATTTAAAGGTGTTTATTGGAGAACTTAGATCTTATACATAGGACGAAAAGCTTAGAATGTAATTGTTCCAAAAGAGTCTAACTGGAGAAGCCCGTTCGTGGTACACAAGATTAGTCAATTCGAAGATCCATAGCTGGGAAGAGCTAGCACATGCTTTCCTCACTCAATACGACTTTTCAAAACTCGGATGGCTCTGATCGGTCCAGATCAAATTACCAAGATCAAGAAACAGTCTAACGAGTCTTTCAGAGAGTATGCTCAGAGGTGGAGACGCCTGGCTGCCCAAGTTAGTCCTTCCATGATAGAATCAGAGATGGTCATGACTTTTATAGATATACAAGAAGCTCCGTTTTATGAAAGAGTTTTTAAGATCGGCAAACCATTTTGAAATGGTCAAACATGGGAGATGGCCGAGATGGGATTGAAGTCCGAAAAAATTCAAGACCTAGCTGCATTCAAAGCTGTTGATGATCACATCCAGTCCGGAAATTATGGAAACAACCCCCGGAGGGTCCATAAAAAGAAAGAGGAAGATGTTTCCCTGATACTACAGGGTCAAAAAAGCAATCAAAACATGCCTATTCAAAGGAGAAACTATACTCCCCTTTACAAAGACAAACCATTTAACCCTCCAATACCAAAAGTTGGAGAAGTCAAACGCCCTCGAGTGTTTACACCCTTAGGGGATACCCTCGAGAACATTCTCACTCTTCTGACAACACAGAAGAAAACCTTCACATCTTCTTCCACCAGCCAGCCCTAATGGACGGGGTTTCAATGCTGCTTGGAAATGTGTTAATCATGCCGGGGCACCTGGACATGATACTTAGGATTGTTGGGCCTTGAAACACAAGATCCAGGACCTGATAGTCAATGGGAAAATCGTGGTCACCAAACCAGATCAGCCTCACGTTCAAGACAACCCTCTTCCTCAACACAAAGAAGAAGAGGTTAACATGATAAATTGGAGTAATGGACAGAATTCCAATTTCAACTGTGAATCTTCACAGACCCTCAAAGACGGTGATGACAAATGGGATTATGCCAAGTTTCAGTTCACAATGGAACGAAAGATAAAATCTTTAGGCAAACAAATTGAACAATTTGCAGAATTAGTGACTTATCAGCATCAAGTTACACGTCAATTAATCAGCCAGGAGCATGCCAGTCTCCTACCTCTTGTCATGAATATTCCCTCGTCACTTTTAGAAAATGAAATGCTGGAAGACAAAGTGACAAAGAGAGCAAATGCCAAAGCCCGTCGGGATTTTTCCAACAAAAGGGAATTCACCTATTTGGGTCAACCTATGGAGGAAATCCTTCATATGTTAGTCAATGAAGGAAGGATCAGTTCCCTTCTACCTCCAATCAACCCCCGTTTAGGACGGTACAACTCTGATGGAGTATGTCAATATCACTCCCAATCATGATCACGAAGATGTAAGAATCTTTGGGCACTCCGCCACCTTATCCAAAATCTAATTGTGGTGGTGTCTCGCACTTAGCGTGCAGCGATACTATGTTACGTACAAGTGAGAATACAGGTCCTACTAAGTGGAAGAGTGTGGTAGCAGTCATATTCACTGAAGCTGATGGGATTAATCAATCACTCACAACGCCAACAATTCAACTCAAGGGAAGCATCAATCCTTTGAAAGTGGCCGCTCCCGAGCCAATCAACTTGTCGTACAGAGCACAATATCCTATTGTTAACTTGCGCAAAGTTCCATGGAATTATGGAGAAGGTGAAGGATCCACCTCACATACAACTACTACAGTGTCGAAAGAAAATCCACTGTATCTTCCCCCACGGGTGATGAGGTCCACCACCATATCAAAGAGGAAAATACCCATGGAGAAAATTGAAAAATTCCTCAGCACTATGGGTCATAACGAAGCCACGGTGGCTTTAAGCTTAAAAGAAGCTCCACAACAAATATCAATTTTGGACTTGGTCCTAACTTTCGAGAATCACCAGAAGGTCTTGTTGAAGGTTTTAGAAGAAGCCTATCTGCCGACATCAGTTGATACGGAAAAATTTCAACATGTGGTTGATCACATTTTCAACAACAATGTGATATCCTTCACTGATGATAACATACCACCTGAAGGGACCGGTCATTGCAAGCCGTTGCACATTACAGTCTTGTCCTCCGGATACATGTTAGCTGGAGTCTTGATAGATGGAGGTTCCTCTCTAAATATTTGTCCATACGCTAACTTGGTGAAGATGAATATCAATCTCAACAGAATTCAGAGTAGCCATACTATCATCAAAGCTTTTGATGGAGCCCGTCGTAATTAAGTCGGAGTAATTGAGCTGCCAATCAAAATTGGTCCTCATACATTCTGCGTATCCTTCCATGTGCTCAAGATAGATTCAGGATACAACCTGCTCTTGGGACGACCATGGATTCATATGGCTAGGGCAGTCCCCTCCACTCTTCACCAACAGTTGAAATACATTATCAACAATAGCCTGGCCACGGTCAACGCTGAACCAGAGATTCCTCAGCACGGAGACATGCCATTCATCAATGCCAATACAGACATTGAACCAGTCAGTTTTCATGCTTTGGAAGTAAGCAATACCCAATACCATGCTATTGGAATGCCATTGCCCGAACCCAAGATTTCTGCCGAAGTAATGTCGGCTACTCAAGAAATGATGTCGTTGGGTCATACATAGGGACAAGGGTTGGGTAAAGATTTCCAGGGTATCAAGTACCCAATTCGATTAACCAAGAAGAGTGAAACAGCTGGGCTAGGCTATTCTGCCAGTTCTAGTCACAGGAATCCTCATAAGCATCAACAGATTCCTTCAGCTTCAACCATGCGACGTTTATCTTCGCCTTCAAACTTTGAGTCCGCATAACCTCCTATAAAGGTGCCAACCAATGTAATGGCTATGTTATTTCCCAAGACAGTACCGGTAAAGAAGAAAGAAGTCTTTGTTCCAAATCCCGCAGTGGAAGAGGAGGAAAGAAAAATCAAGCAAGACGTCATCCGATTGATGTCAGGCATACGCATCATAGTTCATAACGAATATACCAACAGATACACCCTAGACGATGATTTCCCAGATGTAATGGCCATCATTCGGGACAGGGGAATATGATGACAATCCCTCCATCACTGCGGTCCACCCGGACTTTGCCCGTGCCAATTGGAACAACATTCTTTGCATTGGTCGACAAGGGTAAAACGGGCAGAACTCTTTCTGCCCTGTAGATATAATAACTGCTTATTTTTTTGTACAGTATTAGCAGTTTATTTTGCCAAGTATATGCTAACACTGTGTATGATCAACACATTTCATATATACTAAGTGAAAGCATATTTTGTTTCAGGACTCTGAATTTAGATGTGCTCAGATTTGCGATATGGTGCCTCTTCTCCACAAGGATTGTACCTTTGATGTAGAGATGAATTCAGCCTTGATGGATATATAGGATGACATTGAGGTGCCTCAAGAAATTCAAGAATGGGTCAAAGACAAACCTAAACCCAACCTTGATCAAACCACTTCTTTCAATCTCGGAACCTTAGAAAGCCCTAAGTTAATCCAGATTGGTTCAGACCTTACCCCCGACCAACGGAATGACATGGTTACGCTACTAACCCAATTCCAGGATGTGTTTGCATGGTCTCATGAAGACATGGTGGGTTTGTCCACTGACATTGTCCTTCATCGCCTTCCCATTAAAGAGGGATTTAAGCCATTCAAGCAAAAGCTCAGGCGATTGAAACCTGAGTGGAGTTTAAAGGTGAAAGAAGAAATTGTGAAACAATTTCAAGCTGGCATCATCATGGTGTCTTCATATCCTGAGTGGATATCCAATATTGTGCCCGTACCTAAACCTGGAGGGATGGTGCGAGTTTGCGTGGATTACCGGGACTTGAACAAAGCTTGCTTAAAAGATAGCTTTTATGTGCCATTTATCCACATTCTTATTGACAATACTACACAATACGACATGTACTCCTTTGTTGATTGCTTTGCGGGGTATCATCAGATCATGGTTGCTGAGGAAGATCGTGAGAAAACTGCTTTCATCACGCCTTGGGGAACCTTTTGCTATAGACGGTTGTCATTCGGCCTCATCAATGCCGGAGCCACCTATCAACGAGCTATGATGGCTCTTTTCCATGACTTAATGCACAAAGAGATCGAGATCTACGTGGATGACATCATTGTCAAATCCCGGAAGGAGGATGACCATATAGACTATCTCAGGAAGTTGTTCAACAGGTTGCGTAAGTACAACTTGAAGTTGAATCCAGCTAAATGCGTCTTTGGTGTTAAATCAGGCAAGTTGCTAGGATTTCTAGTCAGCCACAAAGGGATTGAGCTGGATCCTGCCAAAATTCAAGCCATCACGAAAATGCCCATTCCTCAGACAGAGAAGGAAATACGGGGATTTTTGGGAAGAATCAACTTCATTAACAGGTTTATCTCCCAACTCACAGCAACCTGTGAGCCAATCTTCAAGCTATTAAGGAAGAACTCCTCCATGAAATGGAATGATGAGTGTCAAAATGCCTTCCTCACAATCAAGAAACAGCTAGTCAAAGCTCCAGTTTTGGTACCACCAAGGGATGATGTTCCCCTGTACATGTACCTGTCCATAAGTGACAATGACATGGGTGCATCTTTGGGACGGTAAGGATGATAGAGGCCAAGAACGAGCTATCTATTACCTCAAAGCAAAAAGATTCAAAGAAGAAGTGAACACAAGTAAGTACTCGATCGAAAAGAAGTGTTGTGCTTTTAGCATGGGCTTCCATGAGGTTACAACATTACCTCCATGGTCACACAACCCATCTCATATCCCGCGTGGATCCTCTCAAGCACGTGTTCAACAAACCCATGTTAAATTATCAATTTGTCCGGATGGCGCTTGATCCTACAACAATTTGACATCGTATATATATGACTCAAAAGTCCATCAAAGGTCAAGGAATTGCGGATCAACCGCCGCCGCACCTTCGTGGGATTTCAAACCCTTGAAACATATTTCCCGATGAAGGAGTAATGACAAAGGCAAAGAACACCATCAAGACGATACGCGCCAATCATGGAAGATGTATTTTGATGGAGTCATATTAATATGGAAGGTTACGAGTTGGAGCGATTCTAGTATCCGCACGGGAACAGATCCGTCGTAGTCAAATTGCAGCTTTATCAAGACCAACAATACGGCTGAGCATGAAGGCTATCTCATGGGGCTAAAACTTGCCCGTTCCATGGGCATCAGGCGGTTAACTGTCTTTGGAGATTCAGAGTTGGTAATTAGACAATCCATCGGAATCTATCAAACCAAGGAACTACATTTGCTGCCTTACCATCGGCAGGTTTTGAAGATGGCTTTGGAGTTCGAAGAAATCTCCTTTCAACACATTACTCGTAATAGGAATGACTTCGCGGACGTGTTAACAACTTTGGCCTCCTTGATTCGCATATCAGACAAGGAACATTTGCCAAGCGTCACAAAATCCCTGCACAAGGCCCCAGCCTATGGGAATTATGTTGAAGAAGTATCGGATGAGATACCTCCCATCCAACATCCTTAGTATCAGCATATCAAGGAATATCTACGAGACGGATCTACACCCGCGGAACCGAGCTTGACTTAGAAAAGGCGGATCCATCGACTTGCTATGAAATTCTACCTGAGTGGAGATGCGTTCTACAAAAGAGATGCAGGAATAGGTCTCCTCAGATGTTTAGACAAAGATCAAGCCCAAAGGCTTATGGATGAAATCCATGGAGGAGTCTGTGGCCCCCATATGAGTGGCCCCCTCCTAGTCAAGAAGGTCCTCAGGACAGGACATTATTGGCTATCTCTCAAAGCTGATTGCAATGACCACGTCAGGAGATGCTATCAGTGCCAAATTTATGGGAATGCTATACACGCCCCTCCACGGGAACTCAACAATATGAGTTCACCTTGGCCCTTCTTAATGTGGGGAATGGACGTTATCGGGCCCATTGAGCCTAAAGCCAGTAATGGTCATCGTTTTATCTTCACCATGATCGACTACTTTGCCAAGTGGGTAGAAGCAGCTTCGTTCCCCAGGGTTACTAAAGAAATCATCATTGCTTTCATCAGAAACAATGTCGTTTGTCGATATGGACAACCAGACGTGATTGTGTCAGACAATGCCAAGAACCTCAAAGAACAAAATGATGGAGGGATTATGCAAATAAATTCCACATCAAACATCTTAATTTCATCATCTATCATAGAAGATGAGCGGTGTTGTTGAAGCGGCTAACAAAAACATCAAGAAGATTATGCAAAAATGTCCGCCAACCACAAAGATTGGCACGACCTATTGCTTTCACTCTGTTAGCCTATAGAACCTCAATGCGATTTCCACGGGGCAACCCTCACGCATTAACCTATGGGATGGAAGCAAGGTACTCCCATAGAAGTTGAAATGGAATCCCTCGAGTGTTGATAGATGCTCATTTGGATGAAGACCAATGGGTACAAGATGTATCACCAATTGTCTCTAATAGACGAAAGGCAAACCGCGACTATCTTCCATGGTCAGTTATATCAACAAAGGATCGCTAGATCCTACAACAAAAAAGTTCGGTTACGGCAGTTAAACAACATGACTTGGTTTTAAAGAAGATCCTTGACAACCAAGATCAATCTAAGGGAAAATTCGCTCCTAACTGGGAAGGCCCGTTTGTTGTCAAAGAGGTATTGACAGGAGGCGCTCTCAGATTACAAGAAATGGACGGCGATGAATTTCCACAACTCATCAACTCAGACACCGTGAAACGGTACTATGTCTGAAGTTGCCATCAAACAAACACCTTGGTGTTGGACCATCAGATCACCAGTCATTCTGGTTCTTTAACCCTTTACCACCTACAACTTTTCTACACTTTGCCCTTCAGGGAAACATACTTTTCAAGCCAACAGCCTGGCTCTCCTTTGCGTTCGTACGACTTAGGTCATCCCACCACGGATTGAACCTCTCGCACTTGCAGTTTGGCTACCCATACATGGGATCAAACTTCACATACCTGCAGTTTATCCTCAACCTAGGATTAAACTTTTTCCTCCCCAAGACTCGATTCCTGCGCATGGGACTACACTTTTCATCTCATACGAGGGGGCGAACTACGTTGACCGATCTCCTCTTCAATAGAGACGAGGCAACCATTTTCATATGGCCGGTCATGATAAAACAAAAACAACAAAAACATTTCTACCCTCTTCTCCGCAATAAAACAAAAACAACAAAAACATTCCTACACTATTTCTACCATATACAGCGTTGAACCTCTTACACCAGGTTCAAACTACGTAGACCTGATCTCCTCTTCAATAGGAGTACGTATGCAACCATTCATGGTTCGGTCTCACCCCCTACCAAAACACAAACCCTTGTCAGTTGGTACTGGGATCATCCTTCAATCCACTACATTTCATTGGCTTCAGACCAAAGGGATGGAATTACCTGAACTCCTCCCAAATAGGAGATTGGCGACCATCTAAGTCATGCATTACATACCTTGAAGAGCAACACAAATCCATAAGAGATGGAATTAACTAGGCTTCTCCTAAATAGAAGTACTGGCGACCATCTGTGGTGCGGTCAATCTCAGAGAGGAAAGCCACACTCCTCTCCACATTTCCATACAGAAACCAGTCCCAAGATACCAAATATGGTAGGGATACATAAAGATCAATGATCCATTCTGAACTATCCAGATACAACTCAATGTCCATCCACCCAGGAGGAATTCAAAATACATCAAGATCACAAGCCCTGAAGCGGTAGGCAAAATATCAAGCAAGTATTCAGGCATATCTAAAAGGGAAGTGATCAAAAATATATTTCCTTGCCATATATATAATGATGTTTGATATACACAATGTAAATTGTATATGACAAAATGGCTAAGCTAGTCTGTGCAGGTAAATACAAGTCCATCTACAAGTCAGGATATATGCGAGCTAACAAGCCCAATATGGCGTCCCTCTCGGAAGATGGGGGTGAAGCTATGGTCTCCTGTACGAGAATATCCACACGACCCAACAGATCTGCAGCCATCTGCATGGTGACCATATGCTCATCAATATATGCGCTCATCTCTACGATCATGCCAGTGGTAAGGGACCTCACAAAGAAGATTATCTGTGACGGCTACATCCGGCAAGATATAGTAATTATTCGCCAACTATCATCGCATCTCCGGGTCGATCTAGCCTCATCCCGCTCAACGACGGCATGCATCTCTCTGCGAGCTAATGCATCGTCTCTCTCTAATAGAGTTGCGTCTCTCCCATCAAGGGCAGTCAACATCAAAGATCGGGCATGATCTCTCTCAAAGGTCATCGATGAAGACATCGCTCTAGGAATCGTGTCCGAAATCTTGAATCACAACAAAGATCGGTAAGTCTTGGGAGAATCGGAGGAAATGTCGGCAACCCAGTGATGGGCTCCTCCTCGATGTGTGGATCAATGTCTTCCATGGGCTCTACATCATCTGACTCACTATCCGGTGTTGTGGACACTACCGCAGCTGATAAAATCTCTGTCTCCATCCATGCGGAATACTCGGTAGAACAACCTAGATGACTGACAGAGAAAGAAGCTATCTCACGCTGATCCCAACAAGCATACACGCGGGATCGGTCCTCTGCTGAGAGATATCGAGAAGCTGAACGCTGACCTATCGCCCCCTCGAAAGGATGAAAATCCTAAAACTGGTCAAACTTCGACATCACGGCCAGTGGGTGGTAAGTAGTCACGCCCCTCAAACTAGCCAGAGGGAGGTAATCCATGCCCGGAGCATGAGTAATGAAGCTGTATGGTGAGCTAAGCCCCGAACACGGCAATATACTAAAAGGATCTCTGATATCTGCCAAAAATATGGACCAGGACAGAGCATCTATACACTCCGATGGCTGAAAGGAGTATGACATAGCTACATCATGGGTGAACCAATACCCATGCCGTCTAAGAGTGCCGATCGGTCTCAAGTGTGACATAAACCACACATACAGCATGACCGAACTACTACGTGAACACTCTGTCGGATAAGTGCGGAAGATGAGATCTTGTCAATCGAGGTCTCTGCTACAATCATAGGTACAATGGTACGAACCTCCATAAGAGATCTCACCGCCATGATGACTCCGATGTCTATCTCATCCATGTACCGTGGCATATAGACATACGACCGTATGCATAGCAGCAGTACATCAACCCTGGCCAAACGCCAATGATCCTCCGGTGCGGTGAAATCCCTGGAATGTCGTGAATAGCTATCCTCCGAGCCAAATCTGTCATACAAAAAATGTTGGGATATCACGTGGCTAGATGTCAGCTCATCATGTACCACTCTGCGCCACAATCCAGTGAGAGTCATGAATCATCTACTCATGTCTCCCAAAGCCATGTGCACGCAAGGTCTGTCTAAAGGCAGCATCATCAATCGTGCATACTCCTCTAGAGTAGGAGTCAACTCATGGGTCCCGAATCAGAAAACCTACCTATCCGGTATCCAATGCTCTAGCATCCCGTCCACAAACCCTGCGGGAACCTGAAACATCAATAAAGTCATGGTATGCTGCAGCAAATGATCTACAGTCACCCTATCTGGTGGTGACATGCTATCATACCATGATCGCATACCCAATACCACCACTGACGGTGGGGTATGATCTATACGGTTAACTGTCGAAGAAGACATCTGTGCGGGTTGTGTCATAAGACCTTCCAGGGGTCAATGCCAAATATCTTTGGACATACATACATATTCATAACATGATACCTGCATAGCAGATAATAGATGGCAATATGATATAGGGAATGGAAAAAACTTTGCATACATTCCTAAGTATATCATCATCTAATACATCATCTTTATCTGACTACAAATATGTGGAAATGGGGCACAGACGCCCTACTACTACTAATGAGAGGCCTATCAAAAGATATAGCGAGAATGGGGCACATCCACCCAATATCTAACAAAGGCCTATCAAAAGATATAACGAGAATACACATCAGAAGAAGACCAAGGTGTCGATGTCCACATCATCAATCCTGTCCACCTGATGTAACTCCTCTGAGTCATTGGATCTCTATCAGCGGGGATGTCGGGCCTATAAAAAAGGAGGATCTGCCTTTGGCAAAATGAATAGGTCATCCGGGGGCTACCGAGCTGGAAGGAACAAATGAAGCCGCCTCTCTTGGGATCTACGCCTAAATCTTTGGATAAATATATGTGCTGGTCCAACTGTCGGGTCAAACTATCAATGGGTCATATGAGCCGGATCTAGGACACAAGCTATCAATCCGTCATCATCAAGGATCCCGGAACCATATCCCCATAAACCGTGGTGGCGGGACTAGGCTCCAATAGTGCGAGGGGACCACCACCGCTGGAACATCTCCTGGGTACATGGGCCCTCTGATAATGCAAAATCGTCAACCCCCAACAATGGGATATCAGTGTCGGGTGACTGTGATACAGGCCAATGACGCCTGGAAGGTGGTAAGATCGGCATACGGATCTCCCATGTGGTGCTCCTAATATCACGTTCTCCTAAATAGAGCTCCCAGCCTCCATCTATGAAGAGAGGAACTCTCCTAGTGGAAATCAAGTACTCGACTCCAGTCGGGTACCCATCCTCAAAGCCGATGGTCAAGTGTTCCCCTGAATAGGGAATCCATGTGATGGTGTCAGCTGTCAGCAACTCCACCTGCATACGGTAGTGATTGAAGCCCTCAGCTACAAGGACTTCCGGCAAAATAGAATGATGTCATCGTCATCCTCGTGGATAGGTATCTAAACCTAAACACACTCTTTGGGGACGCCAAAGATGGGAGCCTCTCATAGGCCCAAAACTGCCAACACAATGACAAAATATCTGCTATCAGTAAACACTCTTAACCTCTAAATGGGAAATAACAAGAGAAATACTCACCAGCAGAAATGGGTAAAAGCCTAGCCAAGCCTTGGTCAAACCCTGTGAGCGCATACGCATGCCCCGGAGGAAATAGGAAAAGGTATAGGATCCCCAATTATACTCTCCAATACGATCCACATCACGTGTAGCGCTGATCAAAGCGAAAGACACCGTAGAAGAGTTATCTGCTATGAAGCAACCTCGAATGATCATCAGGAACAATCGCCGAAGAACGCGATCCACGATTACGACATCATCGGGCATGGGCTCACTCAAAAGCCGCTGACATAGCATCTACACTCAAAGGACTGAAGCAGACGATCCCCGCCTTTGGCGCCTCATGAAACTCCTAACAAGGATCTGACGGCAGTAGGGGTAATATTCGCAATGCAAGGCACTGGCTCCCCTCCAAACTCTATACATGTGATAAATTGTCAATCCATAAGCGTCATCATCACCTCGCAATCCAGTAGATGGAGTGACTGAGTCTGATGAAACCATCGCTCAGACAATGCCCTGAGATAACCCCAGGGACAACGACGGGGAATGATGGAGAAGAATGCCCCGAATCCCCACTCATGCACTACCGCTCTATAGTTAGGATGAAGCGCCTGGTACATGGAGTGAATGTTGAACCAATTCCCTCGAGGCTGTGTAAAACCCGGAACCTGCATGAAATGCAGATCAACATCAAAACCCTTTAATCCTCATCAATAAGAAAGAAGGAAGATCAAAGTCTAACGCCATACCTCGTTAGCATGCAAGTACATCGATAGATGTCTGCTCAAATCACCTAGCAGCTCTGGGTTTTCCACCTGAATACTCGGGAGCTCCCTACGAGGGACATGTGCAGAAAGAGTGGGATCCTCAATCGAAATATCCGCCTCCTCGTCCTCAACGTCTGGCACATCTACCCGGACAGGATGAATCACGGCCTCCACCAACCGACGAGGTTGTCTGACAGAACGGGGACGAGGCACTTCAGAAGCCCTCCGTCGTATGCCAGAAGTGGTCCTATGGGAACTGCTCGGCTGATCCGGATCCATAATATCTGGACAACAAGTCTTCAAATCACCTCAGAAAGGGTGTGGTATAACCTTACTTGGAGCTTTCTAAAATGCATTTATGACTATATGCATGCATGCATTTACTTTAACATACAATAGAGTTAAAATGCATGACTACCCAATGCCTACATTTGAAATTTTTTTGCCATAGTCCCCTTTGAAAATAGGACTATCCACATGCACATAGGCATGTCTAGGTGGCCATTCAGTAGCACACCTGCCTCAAAGTCATATACACAATATATGCATTAAAAATGAAAATCATACATGCATAAGGTTAACCTCAATATCAGGAATACTTAACCTTTCTACCTTTGCCTATTGGACCTCAAATAGGACAAAAAATAGCAAAAAAAGGTGCCGATTTGACTGTCTCAAAAGTCAAATTTTTTCACATCATTATGTTCAGCATGGTTTAATACTAACATTTACTATGTTGAATATTTTTTATCAAGTCATTTGTGTATACATAATCACTACTATGTGTTTAGATGCATTTCATGCTATAACTCGAAATCCAACGGATAGAAACTGGAAAAAATACATGCATACGTTACCAGGATAGTGTAGAACACTTGTACGGTGACAGAATTTGTAGAAAATAGCCCGAACTCAGCAAATCTGAAAGAGGCTCACGGTTTTCCCTTCGTGCGAGAAGCTGAAAAATGACTTGTGTTGCCAACCTGCTGGAATTTATCATCCGCGATTGGCCGCAGGCTTACCTGCGGCTGCAGCAGGTGCACCTACGGCACCCTTATATGGGTCCCACCCCTCCGACTCGGTCCAGTTGGAGTTGCAAAGGAGTTCTTGCGGACTAGAAAGGTCAAATCGAGAATAAAAACGCTACGCGATTGAGCAAATCAGCATACAATCCTGGCCTTCTCAGGTGAAACTTTGAGTCTGCATATCACTCATTGGTAGTCACCCGAACACGAGGTATACTCTGCCAATGATCTCATTCGTTACAAACCACATCCGGCAATACCTTGTACAGGTCCGATGCCACCAATTCCGGGTAATTACTCTACGTAGATCCCCGACGGAGGTTACAACGCGAATCCCCGGTGGGGGTTACAACGCGTGCTTATCCGTTGACACACAAATCAGCGAAGGTTAAGCAGCCTTGACGTTATTTCAGCCGATAATGATTAAGCCTATCAGAGCTTTAGAGCTATTCGAGGATTTCACGCTCGATTACTCATATTCCCCAACGGATCCCCGACGGGGGTCACAACGTAGTGTTCCGTTGATTCACACGTCAGCGAAGGTCAAGAAACCTTAATAATTTACCCACAGAATCTCAGTCGTTGATTCACACGTCAGTGAAGGTCAAGTAACCGTTGATTCATATGTCGGTGAAGTACACATCAACGAAGGTCAGGCATCCCTGACAGCATTTGCTGTTGGCAGTAAATCCAATAGAATATTGACATATCCTGGCGATACCAACCAGGAAAGGTCAATGTTATCAAAGAGGATAGATGATGGAATATGTTATACACATCCTCAAACAGACCAAGCTTTATCACCACAGATCTCTTGCACATAAGAAGTACCTCTTCAGGATCAAGTCATTATCAAAGACACATGAATTTGGTGATAACTCCAACATCAACATCCTAATAGATTCGGCTTACACATCAAATCTGGTCAACATTGCCAATCCCCAGTTGAAGCAACAGGGATCCAGCAATCATCCCCAGCATGTTGGGCTACAACGCCGTACACATGCATCATACATTGGCATCATGTTGCTACATACAGTACCATGTTTGTCTTGTTTCGTTTCAACTGTCTAGGATTCTTTATCCTACCCATGCATCGCCATGCATAAGTATGATAAAGAGGGGCATCTGTAGACACTCAAAATTTTTTGTACTACTATCACTAACATTGCAGGAGGACAGATTCGTCTTTTAAGAGGGAACCCTGAAAGACAATCCATATATATACCGGATACTACCGGAAGTTCAACATCAACCCCGGATCACACTCTGGGAGTAACAATTCCAACCTCGGATATAACCCCGAGGCATGCAGATCCAATACCGGAACACACACCGGAGAAGACTGATTAATCTCAGAGATGACCCCGAGGTATCCAGTCTTAGTCCCAACCATGGGAATAGCCACCAACCTTGGTGATAACCCCAAGAAATGCAGTTTCGGCGATAACCGCGGAACTGTTTGTTTCAAATACGACCAGCTTCAATCTCGGCGCTCATAATGAGATACACTGTACCAACCCGGAGATAACATCGGGAAGACATGCACACCTCAAAGATGACAATGAAGACCTTAAACAAATTGAAGTTAGTCCAATCTCAAAGAAAGCTCTGAGCAACGTCTCGCTTTTATCATTAATCCGTGATAACACCGGTGAGGGGCAACATAGTCATCTCGCCAACGCAATGTCACGCCACGTCGTCTCAACATCTCTACGCAACGATGTCCCACAAGACTAACCAATCCGGTGACTATCATGCGGTATAGCGGATGAAAGTTGAAGCTTGAAGACCGGAGGGCATCGTCCCATCTTCAATGACTTCGCACAAACTCTAATCCCATGCCATCGCATACAACTCTCGACAACGGCCATCGAAATAGGTCTTTATTTACCTCAAACGGATGCGGATTGTACTTCTTAAAGTTTGAGTGGACATTCACGATTGCGAGTGCGCATCTTGAGATGACCCGACCAGAAAAAAACTGGGCCCACCCGGGTTGCCTCCGTACACCCGCTGGCTAAATCATCTATAAATAGAGGGCTTGGGGTGCCCATTTTGCAAGAGAAAAGCACGAGAAAGCCACGCTTAATTTTGCTCTGCACTCACCCCATGCGAGTGTGCTTTCTCATTTTAAACACACGTGAGCTCATATATAGCCTCTTTTTGTACCTACAAAAGCCAAGATTTACCCACTCTAAAGATATAGAAGTCTTCTTTGGCAGTCAACTGTAAGTCTTCTCGCCCACTTTAGAGTCTTTCTCTTCATCTCTGCACACACCCTTCTTTACATTGAGAGTCGTGTTGCGCGAATTTGCCCGAACTTTGGTCCGCGGTTTTGTTTCAGCTTGTATATATATATATATATATTGACTAACATTATCGAGTTATGCCTCGATTGAGCCTGAACTTGATGCAGTGCGTTTCTTCGCTTTAATATATATATATAAACGCGCATAGAATGTAAAATCCAGGCTCATCGAATGAGTCATTACACACAGTTAATATATATATATATATATATATATATATATATATATATATATATATATATATATATATATTTAATCCTTCTTCCGGAGTTTTCTTCGTGGCGATTGATCGCTTTTACAACTTTATTTATATTTCGTCACTTTGGAGTTTTCTTTTCGTGGTGGTCAATCAGTATTCTGACTTTATTTATGTTTCGTCACTTTGGAGTTTTCTCCGTGGCGGTTGATAACTTTTAATGACTTTATTTACATTTCGATCCCCATGGAGGTGCTTCGTGGTTGGTGATCATGTTTGTATATATATATATATATATATATTACAGTTGATATATATATATATATATACCGCTATCGCTTTCATACAAATTGCGGTATCTTGTGCGCTTTAGGAATCATGTGATCACTGATTCAAACCCATTGGATCTAGATTCGGTTCCGTGATTGACATTTTCAAATTGTAAAGCGACTTGTAAATTATTTTGCGGTGTCTCGAATTTCCTCGAGATGGTTTCCATACCCATGAGGAAATCGGCATTATTTTGTACATTATTTTTAAACGGATGCCTCGCGATTTGTAAAACAAAATCAATCAATAGAACACTTAATAAAATGGGAGTGTAAAAGGTCTCAAATACTATTGAGCATCACGGTTTGAAAAACCTCTTTATAAAACATCACCGCATATATCTTGCTTAAAATTGAATTTTACATAAATTCAAACCTTGTGTATATAGGTGCGAACGAGGCCTCGCACTACTTCCAAATAACAGCACGTTGACCCATACACACACATTCAGATAATAGTTTCTTGAAAAGAGGCAGTCACTGTGGTAACATTGATGTCGAGGGGTGCCTAACACCTTCCCTCCGCATAACCAAGTCCTCGGACCCTAATGAATCTCAGTTTCACCGACCCATTTAACAGTGTCACATCACTGGGTCAATGTGCAAACCTTTTCTCAATTTTGTTGGTACAACCATTTAAAAAACCAATTGGCGACTCTTAACAGTCCATCATCAACATTATACATGTCGGACCTTTTTCACTTGTTTTTTCAAATAAATCTCACCTAAAATGAGAACACCAAAGAACAAGTAACGGAAAGGGACATCTAAAAATCCTGACATCGACAAAGGTTTTGTGGAGAAACCATGCTATTGAAGAAATGACCTGGGAGTTGGAATCAGAAATGAAAGCGAGGTATCCTCACCTTTTCGAAACACTAGGTACATACGTCAATTTCGAGGACGAAATTTCATAAGGAGGGGAGGTTGTAAGACCCCAACTTTTTGATGAATAAAATCAAATTTTTCTCTATTTCTTACTATGAATAATAAGGTGTTAATTTGATAAAATGCTTTGGTTATGGATGAAATGTGTAAATTTTGCAAAACAAGCAAGTTGTTATAAAATATTCATTGTTGTCGGGGAATATTTGTTTGGTCGTGGAATATTCTTGCTGTCGGGAAATATTCGTACAACGGCGCAGTCATTTATGGGCCCCATAACGGAAAATGGTCGAATGAAGATAACGACAAATTTGAGTTTTTATAAATAACTGTGTAGTTGTTACCGTTAACACTGTTGGAATACCCGGTGGTTAAAATACAGTAATACTCGTGGTTACACAGTAGCACACAGTTTTTCACAGTATTTTTGAATTATTGATTCTTATGTAAGAAGGCACTACTCAATAATTGTTACAGTAATTACTGTTCAATATTTTATTTTATTGATTCAATAATTGCTGCGTTGATATTTAATATTATTGTTGTTTCAATAATTGTCACTACACAGTATTTCCCATTATCATATCAATAATTCATATTATTTGAATAATATTATTTGATATCATTATTGGCAATGTCTAAAAAGTTCTGTCAAGGAGAGGTTTGGTCACCTAATTGCGCGTCAGTAAGGAGAAATCCTTATCGGAAAGCCCCCTCTTTCGTGGGAACGGTCTAGTTGTCATAATTGTGATTCTGTAATATTATTTGTGAATAATTAATTATTGATTCATATGATAAGGAAATATTTATTTTATGTAGATATAAATGATGGATATATTTATTGTGGTTATAAATGAAGAAATTAATGCTGAGGTATTTTATCAGTATTTTTGGCGGAATAGAGGTGTTGAAAATCGTCCGTATGTGGATTTCGGGCATTTTAAGTTTGGAATTTCAAAAATCTTTCTTCTACAAAGTTGTAGAGAATGAAATTTCCTATGAAAAACACATGAGATTTGAATTTGTCTGATAAAAGAGCTATTTATTATGAATTATTGAAGTTTCGGAAATAAATGTTTTTATTTAAAATATGGGTGGGCCCCACTTTTGGTTGGTGAAAATGAAATGTGCTGGAATTTTTATTCAAATGTGGAGGGTTTGAATAGTAACAGGTAAAGCCATCAGGTAGCAGGTTAGTCTGCTTTGGCGTTCTAAGCATTTTCTTATAAATAGGTGTTTAGGTTAGAATTGAAAATCACACCAGAATTCATAAGTTTTCTCTCTTTCTCTCTCTATATTATCGAGCGTATTTTTGTGAGTATTTAGATACTTTGAGAGTTGCTATTCAGTACAAGTTTCTTTCGGCGTTACATCCGTTATTCCGATCAGAAATACTATTATTTTGAGGTAAGGGATATTATTTTTTTCGTAATGATGTTATTCTTTCAATATCATTATACCGAACTATTGGTATGGATTTTATTGTGGAATTTCTACCTTTTTGTGTCGGGATTACTATTAACGTATACGACACTATTCACATATACGGCACTATTCACGAATATGGCATTATTCACCGAAAAATGAAATTTTCTCCTTTTTGTCCAAGATGTCTAGTATGGTTACTATCTTTGATTGTATCCATGTTTTGATCTTTATATTTGAATTCTGCTTCAAAATTGGTTATTACAAAGTATTATTGAACTTGGATAAACTGTAATACGAATCCCTAATATTTGTTCTTTTGTTTCACTGGATTCGTTTTCTTAAAAATATTTTTCATCATCCTCAGTCCTAAATGATGATATTACTAAATATCTTTGGCCTGTAGTGCAAAGATGAATGATTAACTGATGAATATCTTTGGCCCGTAGTGCAAAGATGAGCAGTGTTAAAATGAACATGACCAATTGGTGATACAAATGAATATTTTGGGCTGTAGTGCAAAAAGATGAATATTTGATTCAAGATGTATATTGATTGATGTTCTGAGGATAAAATATTGATGATGGACTTTTAAATCTTAGAAGATAGTAGAATTCATTCTCTCTTGACTCTTCTAATGGATTCTTTATTTTCTTTGCGAGTTTGTTGATCTAAAACTTGTTGTCTATTATATTCTATCAGATTTTTCCCTGTTGAAGACTAATGATAATCTGTTGTATATTATCTTAGTCATAATATTATTTACTGGGCTAGTTGAGCTCACCCTTTTCCTTTTTGTTCCATTGTTCTTCTCAGGATGAGAGAATTTAGCAGGAACTAGCCGGGGTATAGAGTGATGATTCAAGATAGTTGTTTAGTAGTCCTCACTAATTTTGTAAAATAGTGTATCAATAATTGTAATAAGGACTCCTTTTGAGTTTGTATACTATCTATTAGATAATATTTGTATTCAAACTCACAGTATATATGTTGTCATATTTTGTACGACAATTGTATTACTGAAGTTGTATTTGTTTCTGTACCATGTATTTGGCGACCTAGAATGGGAGATGTATACCTATTTTGGGGGCGTCACAGATTGGGTTGGTGCTCAGATCTTCTGTTAGCTTGCATGTCATTCGTTGAGTGCTCTCTGGTTTCCTTCAGGTTGGATGTAGCATTGCAGCTTAGACTAGAGGCTTCGTTCCTTTGGATATTCTGGGAGTGCTCATTTATTGAGAATCGTGTTTGCTCTAAGATTCTGCCTTGGCGTTGTGAGTACTTCTATTGAGGTCTTAGTTTTGCACTCTACGATTTAGCTTCGGTTGTGCAAACACTACGACTCTGAGATCATATCTTGACACTCTACGATTTCTGTCCTTGTGCTTGTTGTCTTCATCTGATCTTGCTCGACTACGATCTCTGCCTTAGATATGATCAGTAGACTCTACGACTCTGAGTGTAGTCTGTGATCCTTGACTTGGCTTCGGCATCAGTAGACTCTACGACTCAAAGTGTAGTCTACGATTCTTGACTTGGCTTCAGCAGATACTCGTTCGGCTCGTAGGCAGTCTACGATTCTGAACATGACTTCCTCAGCAGACTTCGGCTCCGAGGAAGTGCTACTCGACACACTATGATCCTTCTTCGTCTCCCCCGGCAGTCTACGAACTTCGAGATCTACTATCTTGCAGATTACGATTCTGCCTCGACAGCTCTCGAGTTTTCCTTGACTCTCCTGGCAGACTACGATTTCTAGTGCAGTCCTCGATGATCAGACAAGCCTATCTATTACATCATAAGATCAACCTAACATGCTTGATCTTTCTCTATTTATAGTCCTTTTACATCATTTCTTTTTAAGGACTTTACAAAGCTGTTTTGCTTATGTAGGATCAACCTAACATATTTGATCAATTCATTCTAAGTCCTTGTAAAAATGTTTCTATTATCTATCAAAAGACTTTACAACTTTTCTTAATGCAAGCATACTTGCATATTCATTCATATATATCATAATTAAATCATATGTAAATAGGAATAACATTCACATGCATATTCCTGACAATCTCCCCCTATTTGATTATGACAAAAATAATAAGTGCATATGTATGTTATGAATGAACCTTATATACAGTGAGCAACTGTATTTCTAAAACAAATAATCATGAATGTCATTTATAATGATGTGGAATTTAATATACTATGACATTTTACATCATGGATCCAGAACATACCTAGCTAGTTAGAGATGTACCTCTTTGGCTCCATGTATGTTTCCAGGATGTCTGTTGATCAGCTATTCATCTGATTGTTCTTCTTGCTCTTGTTCCCCCTGGGATGATGACTTTCTGTCTTTGCTCTTCTCCCCTTCAGACTCATGAGCTTCTTTCTTAATATGCTCCCCCTCAGACTCTGCGATCATATGATCATCATCTTTTGGCTCCCCCTCAGATGATGATTCTGCTTCTGCAGTTGCTGTCTTCTTCTTTGTTTTTCTCTTGGCCTTCTTTTCATCACTCCTCCTTCTCTCCTTGCTCTTCCTTGAATGCCTCTGGCTCTTCCTCTTTTTATGCCTCTTTTTCTCCCCCTTTTTGTCATTAATCACTTGAGAAAGCTGCTCCATGTTGGACATAAGTTGCTCCATCAGATAGGAGGAGTTACCAACTTCAATCTTGAGTTCTTGTTGGCTCAACTCAAGTTGCATGTAGAAAGACTGATTCATGGTGTCAATCTTATCGGAGAGGACTTGGAGTTTTTCTTCATTGGCCTTCTGTGCTCGTAGTGCTTCTGCCTTTTGATCATTTATGGCCTTTAAATAGATGTGATCTCTCTCTTTGAATTTGAGAGATACATCGGCCTTAGTGGTTTGGAGTCTGTCTTGAACTAAATTATCTCCTGCTGCTGTCAACTGCTTTGACTTTTCATTGATTAGAGATATCTTCTCAGCCAGTTCAGCAGAATTCTTCAACAGCTCCCGCTCCATAGGAATTTGAGCATCTGATTGGGCAGCCTCTAGTTGAACACCAGATTGGACTCTACGATTTTCATCCTTGGACAGATTTTCGAAAGCATTGAGAATATGAAAAATCGTTGAGTACCAATCGCTATTGGAGGATGAGGGAATGTCAGATAGCAGTGCTTGGGCTGATGGAGGCTTCTGATTTTGGTCTTGAATACCATCAGTAGTAGAGTGAATAGACTCTACGATTATCTCCTTGGCCATAATCCTTCTGCCTTCGAAGTCTACTCTACGATCATAAGGGATGTAATGGTTACCACCATGTTTGTAGACTTTAAAGTGGGGCTAGTCTTTGATCATTTTGGTTGCAAAATTCTTCACCCTTGGGAAGTTCTGAGCCACCAGCTCTAGGCTTGGAAACTTAGAGTAGCACCAGCTGAAGTAGCTTCCATCTCTTTCAGTATGTGCCTTTAACTAAGGCATCCATTGGAAGAACCATCTCATCAACAGATCATTGGGATTGTAAAGGATAGTAGTGCAGTCTAACTCCATGTTGTTCCAATTTTTGAACACATCATGTGCAGTCATCCTTACAACCTTAAGATGTTATTTGCCATATCTTACCCATCTTTCTGCTGGGAGTTCTTTTGGTTCGTCAAAAACTTCTACCACTATTGTTCTACTGATTCTTACTGGAGAGAGGACAGGAAAGTCTTCTGGTTCCTTTGATTCTTGCTGTGCAGAATCAGAATCTTTCTCCATTTCTTCTCTTTCTGAGTCTGAAACCTTTTGATCAGAGCCATGGGTGAATCCTTCTTGCTGCATTTCATTTCTAGAACCTTCTTCAGCAAGATCTTCCTTGGATTCATCTTCTTCATTACTAGTCCCTGTCGACGTCGGGATTTTTGGATGTCCCTTTCCGTTACTTGTTCTTTGGTGTTCTCAATTTGGGTGAGATTTGTTTGAAAAAATAAGTGAAAAAGGTCCGACATGTATAATATCGACGATGGACTGTTAAGAGTCGCCAGTTGGTTTTTTAAATGGTTGTACCAACATAACCGAGAATAGGTTTGCACATTGACCCAGTGATGTGACACTGATAAACGGGTCGGTGAAACCGAGATTCATTAGGGTCCGGGGACTTGGTTATGCGGGGGGGAGGTGTTAGGCACCCCCTGACATCTGTGTTACCACGGTGACCGCTTCTTTTCAAGAAACTATTATCTTAGTGTGTGTTTGTGTGTGTGTGGGTCAATGTGATGTTATATGGAAGTTGTGCGAGGCCTCGTTCGAACATATATACACAGGGTTTGATATGGCAGTGATGTTTTATAAAAGAGGTTTTTTCCCTGATGCTCAATAGGAATTGAGACCTTTTACACTCCCACTTTATTAAGTGATCGGCTTGATTGATTTTATTTGACGGATGCGAGGCATCCGTACGAAAATAATATACAAAAATAATGCCGACTTCCTTGTGGGTATGGAAACCATCTGAGGAAATTCGAGAACACCGCAGAATAATTTCTGGTAGCTTACAAATTGAAAATGTCCATCACAGGAACCGAATCTAGATCAATGGGATGAATCTTGTGATCACATGATTCCTAAAGCGCCTGAGAATCGCCGCAATTTGTATGAAAGCGATGGCGGTATATATATATAAAAGTCAGTAAATACATATATCTGCACATGATCACCAACCACGAAGCACCTCCATGGGGGATCAGAAATGTAAATAAAGTCGTAAGAAGCGATCAACCGCCACGAAGGAAACTCGAGGCGGGGCGAAAATGAAATATATATATATATATATATATATATATATATATATATATATATATATATATATATATATAAGCAATAAACACACCGGATGTAAAATCCAGGCTCATCGAACAGAGTTCGACCACAGTTCATATATATAAGTATAAATATATATATAAAAGCGAATAAATGCACCAGATATGAAATTCAGGCTCATCGAACAGAGTTCGACACACAGTTAATATATATATATATAATATATATATATATATATATTAAAGCGAAAGAACGCTCTGCATCAAGTTCAGGCTCATCGAACAAAGTTCGACACACAGTTCATATATATAAATATATATATATATATATAGAAAAGCAAATAAACGCTCCAGACCGAAGCCTAGGCTCAATCGAGGCATAACTCGATAATGTTAGTCAATATATATATAAATATATATATATATATACAGACTGGAATGAAACTACGGACCGAAGTCTGGCTTTTGTGGGTACAAAAGACGCTATATATGAGCTCACAGGTGTTTAAAAAGGGGAAATACACTGTATGGGCGAGTGCTAAACGAATTGTGCAGGGTTTCCCCGTCTTTTTCTCCCTCCAAAATCAGCACCACAAGCCCTCTATTTATAGGCATATTAGCCATGAGTGTACAGAGAGAGGCAACGGGTTGGCCCAGTTTTTAGGTCGGGTCATCTCAAGAAATCGCCTTTGGGCATTGTAATGTCCACTCGAACTTTCAGAAGTGCAATCCGGGCATCCGTTTGAGGTATACAGGACCTATTTCGGACCGCCGTTGTCGAGAGTTATACGATGGCATGGGATTAGAGTTTGCGTGAAGTCATTGAAGATGGGACGATGCCCTCCGGTCTTCAAGCTTCAACTTTCATCCGTTACTCCCGCTTTAATAGTCACACCGGGATTGGTTAGCCTTGTGGGACATCGTTGTGTAGAGGCGTGATGTGGCATCGTGTTGACGGGATGACGATGTTACCCCTCACCGGTGTTATCGTCGGATTGGGATAATAAAGCAGACGTTGCTCGAGACTTATTTGAGATTGGGCCGCCGCAATTGTTGAAGGTCCTCATTGTCACCTTTGAGGTGTACTGTCTCCCGATGTTGTCGTCGGGTTGAGTACTGATGGATCTCGTTGTGAGTCTAGAGATTGAAGTGGTCGCATTTAAGACAAGCATTTCCGGGGTTATCTCCGAAATTGCATTCCTCGGGGTCATCACCAAGGTTGGTGGCTATTCCCATGGTTGGGACTGAGACTGGATACCTCGGGGTCATCTCCGAGATTAATCGATCTTCTCTGGTGTGTGTTCCGGTATTGTATCTGTAGGCCTTGGGGTTATCTCCGAGGTTGGATTTGGTTACTCCCAAACTGCGATCCGGGGTTTGATGCTGAACTTCCGGTAGTATTCGGTACGAATTTGGATTGTATTTCAGGGTTCCCTCTTAAAAGACGAATATGTCCTCCTACAATGTTAGTAACAGTAGTATAGAAAATTTCGAGTGTCTACACTCCCATCTTCAGCACTTTCTTCCTGTGATTCAGATTCATCATCACTTAATTCAATGACATCAGTGGAGTGATCACTTTTCTTCTTGGAGGAACATTGAGCAAGTAGTCTGTAGCTCTTTCTTCTCCTTAGAGGTTCAGTTATAGAAGATACATACTTTTCTTTTTCTTCAGATTCTGAAGCCTCTGAATCATCAGACAAACTTTCCTGATGCTCAGTAATAGTAGGGGCATTTACTTCTTCTTCGGACTCAGCATCTTTTGAAATATCGTGAGGGCTTGTTGAAGCATTTGCATTTGGAGATGGAGTTTTGGTCATCTTGTAGCATTTCTTCATCATCAGAGTGAATGCTCTCAGAGTTGGCCACAGGGCTTGTGCATTCCTCTTTATCATGAGAATCTGCATTTTTTTCATAAATCCAGCTTCACCTTCATTACTGGATTTGTTCTTTGGGGACTTAGCCTTGAGACTATCAGTTGCCTTTTCTTCTTCTGACTCTACGTCCTCTTCTTTGTTAGATGGACTTTCTTGGGAAGCTGAAGGTTGGTTTGTTTACCACCTTAGCTTTCTTTGAAGCAGTCTGTTGCTTCTTCGCTTTGTGGTCTCTGGTGCAGTCCAGACGTTTTCATCTTCATCTTTATCTTTAGTGGATAGACTTCTTGGTGAAGCCTCTGTTTTCATTCCACCCTTGGATCTCTTCCTGACTGGTGTGGCTGCTACTGATGCAGAGTCACCAGACTCAGAACTTTCCACCTCTTTCGCCTTTCTCTTCTTCACAGAGGCCTTGCTGCTGCTCCTAGTTGTTGTCAACCTCCTGTTTTCCTTTGGGTTCTTCTTCCAATTCACAAACAGTTGTGGAGACATTACTTTGTGAACATTCAAAGACTCTCCTTCATCATTCTTGATTTTGCTTCCCAGTTTCTTCTTTAGCACTATACTTAGCAGTCTTCCATGAAACACTTTTGTAAGTGGTTTTTCTGTAGACTTCTTCAACTGAGCCTTTTCAACCCATTTAGAGATGTGACGAACGAGATTTTTGTAAATTAATTTTAATATTTATTTGGATTAAATAAATATTTTCAATGATTTGATTATTAGATTAAATAATTAATTGATGCAATTGTGATAGATTAATTTAATTATATGTGTTACATTTATTAAATTAATGTAGAGAATATTTATTATTCAAGTATGTATTTATGTGAGCTTATGAAATTAAATGAAATATTTAATTAAGCATGATGTTATTTTAATTAATGTAATAATTAATTAGAGATTTAATAATTTGATATAATTAATTAATGAGAAAATTAATTATATGATTATGTGAATTTATGATAAATTATTATATTTTATTTAATTTAAACTAATAAGATATTTGAATTATTGTGTAAGGGTGTGACACGATTTAAACTATAGTGTAAGAGAATCATTAAATTAAATAGTTTTGGAATCTATTAAGCCTAGCCAAACATGGCCTTAGTGGGAGTTATGGGCAGTTAACCCATGATGGGTAACTGACCATAATGCGTGTCAGTTCCTTTCCTTTATACGTGTTCTTTTCTTTTGTTTTCTGCTAAGTCTGGAAAAGTAACACTGAGAGCCAGAGAGATTTTAGAGAGAATTCTGTGAGAAACTCAGTGATTGAAGAAAGCACCTAAGCCTACAATTATACACTATATACTCTGGGTAATTTCTCCAAACCCAATTTCTCTTTTATGTCATTAAGATTCCATCAAAATGGCTTTCAAAGTTTTTGTTTAAACCTCTGTATTTGGGAAAGGAGTAATATTTATGGGTTGTGTATGTATTAATATGTATCAAATGGTATTCAATTATATATTATATAAGTTACCATATCATCAGCGACATAAAATAGGTCGTATATAATTGCTTCAAAATTACAAAGTGTTGAATTATAGCCATATGGCCCTTACGCACAAATTTAATGCGTTGATCATATATTATCCTTAAATTTTACACTTGTATATGATTATGCATGCTAAAACGAACAAAACGAAACTTGAATGGTTGGATTTGGGCTTATAACGAATCCGTAGTATTAAATTCCATGTTTGTGTTCAAGAACATCAAGAACAGTACAATTTGCATATTTTAATTC
Source organism: Panax ginseng (assembly GCA_020205605.1). NCBI lineage: Eukaryota > Viridiplantae > Streptophyta > Magnoliopsida > Apiales > Araliaceae > Panax > Panax ginseng. The sequence goes on along the minus strand of CM035127.1, from coordinate 32,123,369 downwards.
TGTAATTATGTGTTTTAATGGGTTAAAATCACTCTTTAAGTGTTGGATAATGATTATGTATGAATTATAACATGTGGGTATGTTTAATTTGGAGAATTAATGATTATGTAGTGTTTATTTCATTTGAATTACGTGTTCTTCGCAAAGCGGAAATTGAGAATCTGAGTGTCATGCATGGCCAACTCGAACTGAGACTCATGCAGCAATGCCACCACGCCAGACACACCTTAAGCGGCTTGGCATAGCAATGGCCAAGACTGAAGAGATGAAAGTGAAATACAAATACCACTTGGCAGAATGTCTAGAAAATGTTTTTTTTAAGTATTCAAGTATATAAATGTGATAGTAACTTAGTCTAATGAATATAAAAAACTTGTTAGACATATATGAGGTGTTAAAATAAATTCTTAACACGTCCATAACACAATTACGTGTGAATTGAATGATTGAATGCATAGTTAACTTATTGTTCGTGAAGTCTTAAATTTTGACAATAACTGTAGTAGCTGACTAAGTATAGTCATGAATTTGAGTTAGACAAAGAATAAGCTTGTGATGTTTAGTACGTTATAATTGACTGATATTGTGAACGTAATTGATATATAGGAGTTAAATCAAAGAACGAGTTTAGTTAAAGTGTAATCTACGTACAAGGCAAGTTTCCTACCCCTACTTGTTATCATTGTTCAAGTTTATTATTTACCTTGAGTAAATTCTCATTACTATTATTCAAGTTTGAATTGTTATATTAAAGATTGATTATCCTTTCAAAGTATGAATTTGTTATACAATATTTGATTTATTGTATACTTCTTGAGATTATTATTCAATTTGAATATCATTATTATTGAACCTTGTTAGACTAGTGAACCTTATTGATTCGACTAGCCCATAGTTGACGAACGTTCTAAATTTCAGAACCCTTATTGAATTATCCAAACCAAATTTCCTTTGGTGCGGACTCGAATGTCAAACTGAGATGAACAACCCTGCAAAGGGATTTATTTATGCGTTAGCGTTAAGATATTGTGCACAATATGGTACTAAGGGCTGATCCCCCTAAGTACGAGTAGAAAGGTCCATAGTCTTATGAATGTTAAAGGTTTCAAGTATAACCCTTGTTAACCTAGGACATAATTCAAGGTCTTATGACCCTCAGAAATCTTTTGACTCTTGTTAATCATTCTTGATTCAAAAGTTGAGCTTTTATTTTAGAAGTCTTTGATTTATTCGTATGTTATTATTTCATTATTATATTGTTATACTTGTGGGCTATCGTGCTCACTCTTTCGTAATAATAACAATGCACTTAAGAACGAAAGAGCAGACGAACCTTCCACTAGTAAAGGCAAGGGCAAACTTAGCAAGTAATGAAGATTGATTATTTATGTGGTTGTGTAATGATAATTAGAATTGATGTTACTTAAGGCTTATTTGTTTATGTTTCCGCACAGATGATTTAAGGTTAGAGTAACCTGGGATTTATTTATTATGTAGTTGATGTAACCCCATAAGGGGAGATTTATTATTATTATTTATGTTTTCATTTATTCATGTCGTTAGGGAACAGTTGGTACAGAGGGAGTCATCTCCATTGATCACCGTTGTTGGTTAGGAGCATGAACCTGAGACTGATCCTGAGGAGGATCCTGAGGAGGAATTTGACGAGGAAGAGGAAGAAGAGGAGTTTCCACAACACTCCATTGATGTTGAGATGTACGACACATTATACGACCATAACATGGAGTTACGAGATGAGGTCCAGGATCGATCGAATGAGGCGATTATTAATGATTACTCTCGAAAGCGAAGGAGAGGGAGATTTCGACTCTTCACTCACGACTGGGAAATGTAGAATGGGATTTGGTCCACGAGAAGGGTCAAACTGAAGATAAGACCGCGGAGATAGAAAAGTTGAAGAAGGAATTAAAGGAAAGCTCTGAAAGGCTGATCATAGCAGAGGAAGGCTGGGTAAGAGAGTCACGTCGTGCTGATCTTGCGGAAGAAGATGGTCGTGCAAAGAAGGCAAAGCTTGGAGAGACATATTCTACACTTAATCATGCAATGGATGAGGCCCAAGATCGAGTTTTGAGGTACCCCATCCAGTTCGAAGGACTTCCATCGTACATGCTAGATCGCAGGACGATGTCTCGTATCATGGAAGAGGAGCGTAGCAAGGCTATTCAGTGCCTTGACAGGCAGTGATAGAATTTGTTTAATTATGTGAAAAACTTAATTAGTTTTTATATGTAAATTCTGATGTGTTTATGAACGAAGGAATATTTTAATATTTTAAATCCTGTAGATTCTTTATCTCAGGATAGATGATGTAAATAGCAATGATGCTATCGTTTGATGTTAAAACTTTTAGTTTTAATGAATATATATCAAGTTGTTTGAGATAATGTGTTAAATGATTATATTAAATTGTCGAGTTAAGTCTTAACTATTTAGAGAATTTAATAGAGATTTAATAAGCATATATTTTAACAGAATTATACCGCCAAGAAGAAGACAACAACGTCAACCAACTCAGGAAGAGTCAATGAATAACAACAATAATGCCAATGCTAATCCTGTTCAGCAATTGGTTAATTTGCTAGCTGGAGCAATGAATAATCAACCTCAAGCTCCACCAAATACTACATTTAAGGATTTCAAGGCGGTGGGACCGCCAGAATTTAAAGGTTCCATGAACCCGATCGAGGCTCAAACGTGGGTTATGGAAATGGAGAAGGTTTTCGACGTTGCTAGGGTTAGAGAAGACTAGAAGACCACTTTTGCAATATTTATGCTGAAGTCTGAAGCTAGCTATTGGTGGCAAGCAAACAAAGTTCGTGGAGGTGAAGGTGTAATTACTTGGGAGAGATTTAAAGAGATGTTTTTCGAGATGTACTTCCCAACCAGCTCACAGAACCAGATGGAGGTTCAATTTCTTGAATTGAAGCAGGGAAATATGAGCGTACCTGATTATGTGGCTAGATTCAACGAGTTGGCGAGGTTCGCCCCGTATCAAGTGCACACGGACGAGAGAAAAGCCAGAAGATTCGAACAAGGACTAAAGCCTTGGGTATACAGTAAAGTATTAATGTTTCAGATAAACACTTTTGCTGGAGTACTGGAAAAGGCCATCCTCGCTGAAGGTGGAAGCGATGCGGTGACCAAGTACAATCAAGATCAGAAGAAGAAGAAGAAGAAGAAGAAGAAGAAGAAGAAGAAGAAGAAGAAGAGTGAAGGTGAAGGAAATAACAAGACTAGTGGAAGTGGAACATGAGGTGGTAATTTTAATCAGAAGAAAAGGTGGAATGAAAACTCATCATCGGGGAATCAACAAGGAAGTCAGAAGAAAAGAATCGAAGCATGCCCGACCTGCGGGAAAGCTCATCTAGGAGTTTGTATGAAGGGAAAAATAGTGTGCTACAATTGTGGTCAGGAAGGCCACATAGCACCTAACTGTCCTAACCCAAAGAAGGGTGCCTGCTTCACCTGTGGTTCAAAGGATCATTTGGCAAGAGACTGTCCTAAGAAGGGATCGGGAGGGTCAGGATCAGGAGGAAACCGGGGAAACAACAGTGGAAATGCCTTAACTATCACCGGACCAACCGCAACAAACCGACCGACCGCTAGGACTTTCAACATGACGGTGCAGGATGCAGTTCAGTCTCGCGATGTGGTGTCAGGTATCATTCCGATCAATAAAATTAATGCCTATGTTTAATTTTATTTGATTCGGGTGCTACTTGTTCCTTTATATCCGATGACTTTGCTAAGAATTTAGATTTGCCTAGGGATGAATTGGATTACCCCATGAACATAGAAATTACGAATAGAGAAATAATCCCTGTTAAGTACGTACATAAGGATTGTATAGTGGATATTAAGGGTAATATCATGAACGTAGATCTTATCCCTATTCGACTTGGGGAATTTGACATTATATTGGGAATGGATTGGTTATTCAATTATGGGGTTGTAATTGATTGCTAAAAGAAGCGTATTAACCTTATGACTCCGTCAAAGGTTGTGTTTTATGGTAAGAAGTCGCCTAAACAAGCGAGTTGTCAAGCGATGATGCGGGGCGGAAGTTATTAAGACAAGGCTGTGTAGGATACTTAGCTTACATAGTCGACAGTCGAATAGAGAATCCGAAGGTAGAAGAAATACCGATTTTGAGGGACTTTGTCGACGTATTTCCAGACAATTTTCCAGGACTTCCACCAGATAGAGAGGTAGATTTCATGATCGATTTGGCGCCCGGAACCGCTCCAATATCGAAGGCACCATACCGAATGGCACCAGTAGAGATGAAAGAATTAATGGTACAACTACAAGAATTACTGGACAAAAAGTACATTCAACCGAGCGTATCGTCGTGGGGAGCGCAGGTGTTGTTTGTGAAGAAGAAGGATGGAACGATGTGGCTCTGTATTGATTATAGAGAACTGAAATTAAGAATAGATATCCATTACCGAGGATCGATGACCTGTTTGATCAATTGAAGGGAGCGAGATACTTTTCCAAGATAAACTTGAGGAGTGGTTATCATCAATTGAAGGTGAGACCAGAAGATGTACCGAAGACAGCGTTCAGAACGCGATATGGTCACTACGAATTTTTAGTAATGTCATTTGGTCTTACGAATGCTCCTGCAGCATTTATGGGACTAATGAATGGTGTGTTCAAGCCATTTTTGGACAAATTCGTAGTGGTATTTATAGACGACATTTTGGTATATTCGAAAACCAAAGAAGAACACGAAGAGCATTTGAGATTAACGTTGGACGTATTGAGAAGGGAAAAGTTGTATGCCAAGTTTTCGAAATGCGAATTTTGGATTGAACGAGTGCAATTTCTTGGGCACGTGATCGATAAAAACGGAATCTCGATAGACCCATCCAAAGTCGAAGCCGTGATCAACTGGGATCAGCCGAGAACGCCGTTGGAAGTAAGAAGTTTTCTTGGATTGGCAGGATATTATAGAAGGTTCATACAATACTTTTTCAAGATCGCAACTCCATTAACGAATTTAACTCGAAAAGCTGTGAAATTTGTTTGGACGGAGAAGAGTGAGGAAAGCTTTCAAGAATTGAAGAAGAGGTTGAGTCTGAAAGACTGTGTTGTCTCTTAGGACGATACTGAAATTTTGTTGTTTATAGTGATGCGTCGCGATAAAGGACTGGGCGTATCTTGATGTAAAATGGCAAAGTCATTGCGTATGCATCACGACAATCAAGGATTACGAGAAGGGATATCAGACCTATGACTTGGAGTTAAATGCGAGCTTGTTTTTGCTTTGAAAATTTGGAGGCACTATCTCTACGTGGAGAAGTGTGAAATATATACGGACCACAAGAGTCTGAAATATATTTTCACACAGAAGGATTTGAATATGCGTCAAAGAAGATGGTTGGAATTAATTAAGGATTACGACTGTGAGATTTTATACCATCCGGGTAAAGGAAATGTGGTTGCCGACGCCATAAGTAGAAAAGGTCGCGAGAAATTGATGATGTTGACTGCTCAGGAGGAGCTAATTGCAGAAATGGAGAAACTAGAGTTGGAAGTGAAGTATCCTATGGAGATTGATGAGAAGCTATTTCAGATGCAATCTGGTATAACCCTACTAGATAAAGTTAAAGAGGCTCAACTTCAGGACGATGAATGCAAAAAGGTGACAAAGAAGATATCTCGAAAGAATCGAACCAAGATTCAATTTGGATAAGGAAGGAATCTTTGAGATTCGAGAGTAGAATTTGGGTACCACCGATCATAGAGATTAAGGAAGACATTTTGAGCGAGGCTCATAGTTCACGATATTCGATTCACCCTGGTAGTACCAAGATGTATCAAGATCTTTGACAACATTTCTGGTGGCCGAATTTAAAACGAGATGTTGCAGAGTGTGTTGCCAAATGTCGACTGCACGTAGAAAGTAAAAGCGAGCATCGTAGAAGGTGGATTGCTACAACTGTTGTTAGAGATCCCGAATAGAAATGGGAACATATTACAATAGACTTCGTGGTTGGCCTTGACGACTCGGAAAGGCTACGACACGATATGGGTTATCGTTATTCAATAATGAAATCAAGACACTTCCTTCCGATCAAAATCGATTCAATTTAGATCGGTTAGCGAGGTTATATATAAAGAGGTTGTTTTGAGACATGGAGTGCGGTGTCAATCGTTTTCGATAGGGATCGCGCTTCACATCGAATTCTGGAAACGTCTACTGAGGAATGCATGGGTACGCAATTGCGAATGAGTCTGACTTACCACCCTCAAAGCGGATGAGCAGAAAGCGAAAGAAGCGATTGGACATTAGAGGATATGCTAAGGGCTTGTGTGATGGACTTTAAAGGAAATTGGGATGATCACCTACCGTTAGTAGAGTTCGGCTACAACAACAATTACCACGCTAGTATAGGCATGTCGCCGCCCACTGAAGCGTTATATACAGAAAGTGCAGAACTCCACTTTATTGGGATGAAGTTGGCGAAAGGCAATTCTTTGAGCCCGATTTGGTACAAGAGGCGGCAGAAATAGTCAAAGTGATTCGAGCACGACTGGTAGCAGCTTAAGATAGACAGAAGAAATACGTCGATCCACACCATAAGAATGTTGAATTTGAACCGCGTAGTTACGTGTTCTTAAAGGTCTCTCCCTGGAAGGGAAAGATTAGGTTCGTAAAGAAAGGAAAATTGAGCCCAAGATTCATTGGACCCTTTGAAGTACTATGAAAAATTGGAGAAGTCGCATACGAGGTAGCCCTACCTCCAGCACTCGAAAATGTCCACAACGTCTTCCATGTTTCTGTGTTACGACCCTACAAAGCCGATTACAAGCATGTAATTGAATACGAACCCCTGCATTTTGAAAAAGACTTATCTTACTGAAGAAATTCTGCTCAAATTGTCGACGAGTAAAAGAACAAGTTCTCGAAATAAAGTAATACCTACAGTAAGGTAATTTGGAGGAACCACATATTTGAAGAAGCTACATGGGAACTCAAGAGAATATGATGAAGAATTACCCTCATTTATTTACTTAATTATGTGTGGCGATTCCGGGGATAGAATCTTTGTAAGGGGAGAATGTGCGAGGTCGAATTTATTGAGTCGTGATTACGGGGACGAGTAATCTTTTAAGGGGGAAAGATGTGACGAGCGAGATTTTTGTAAATTAATTTTAATATTTATTTGAATTAAATAAATATTTTCAATGATTTAATTATTAGATTAAATAATTAATTGATGCAATTATGATAGATTAATTTAATTATATGTGTTACATTTGTTAAATTAATGTAGAGAATATTTATTATTCAAGTATGTATTTATGTGAGCTTATGGAATTAAATGAAATATTTAATTAAGCATGATGTTATTTTAATTAATGTAATAATTAATTAGAGATTTAATAATTTGATATAATTAATTAATGAGAAAATTAATTATATGATTATGTGAATTTATGATAAATTATTATATTTTATTTAATTTAAACTAAATAAGATATTTGAATTATTGTGTAAGGGTGTGACACGATTTAAACTATAGTGTAAGAGAATCATTAAATTAAATGGTTTTGGAATCTATTAAGCCTAGCCAAACATGGCCTTAGTGGGAGTTATGGACAGTTAACCCATGATGGGTAACTTACCATAATGCGCGTCAGTTCCTTTCCTTTATACGTATTCTTTTCTTTTGTTTTCTGCTAAGTCTGGAAAAACAACACTAAGAGCCAGAGAGATTTTAGAGAGAATTCTGTGAGAAACTCAGTGATTGAAGAAAGCACCGAAGCCTACAATTATACACTTTATACTCTGGGTAATTTCTCCAAACCCAATTTCACTTTTATTTTTGTTCAATTTCTCCAAACCCAATTTCTCTTTTTGTTCAAATCGTATTCAATTATATATTATATAAGTTACCATATCATCAGCGTCATAAAATAGGTCGTATATAATTGCTTCAAAATTACAAAGTGTTGAATTATGGCCATATGGCCCTTACGCACAAATTTAATGCGTTGATCATATATTATCCTTAAATTTTACACTTGTATATGATTATGCATGCTAAAACGAACAAAACGAAACTTGAATGGTTGGATTTGGCCTTATAACGAATTCGTAGTATTAAATTTCATGTTTGTGTTCAAGAACATCAAAAACAGTACAATTTTCATATTTTAATTCTGTAATTATGTGTTTTAATGGGTTAAAATCACTCTTTAAGTGTTGGGTAATGATTATGTATGAATTATAATATGTGGGTATGTTTAATTTGGAGAATTAATGATTATGTAGTGTTTATTTCGCTGAATTATGTGTTCTTCGCGAATTGGAAATTCAGAATCTGGAGTGTCATACCACAAGCTTTCAACTCGAACTGAGACTCGAAAGTCATGGCCTTGGACACCTTAGCCAGTAGCGCCAAGACCAAAGATAAAAGTGGCAAGCTAGTCACCACTGGCGTAATGTCTAGAAAATGTTTTTTTTTAAGTATTCAAGTATAGAAATGTGATAGTAACTTAGTCTAATGAATATAAAAAACTTGTTAGACATATATGAGGTGTTAAAATAAATTCTTAACACTTCCATAACACAATTACGTGTGAATTGAATGATTGAATGCATAGTTAACTTATTGTTCGTGAAGTCTTAAATTTTGACAATAAGTGTAGTAACTGACTAAGTATAGTCATGAATTTGAGTTAGACAAAGAATAAGCTTGTGATGTTTAGTACGTTATATAATTGACTGGTATTGTGAACGTAATTGATATGTAGGAATTAAATCAAAGAAAGAGTTTAGTTAAAGTGTAATCTACGCACAAGGCAAGTTTCCTACCCCTACTTGTTATCATTGTTCAAGTTTATTATTTACCTTGAGTAAATTCTCATTACTATTATTCAAGTTCGAATTGTTATATTAAAGATTGATTATCCTTTCAAAGTATGAATTTGTTATACAATATTTGTTCTATTGTATACTTCTTGAGATTATTATTCAATTTGAATATCATTATTGTTGAACCTTGTTAGACTAGTGAACCTTATTGATTCGACTAGTCCATAGTTGATGAACGTTCTAAATTTCAGAACCCTTATTGAATTATCCAAACCAAACTTCCTTTGGTGCGGACTCGAATGTCAAACTGAGATGAACAACCCTGCAAAGGGATTTACTTATGCGTTAGCGTTAAGATATTGTGCACAGTATAGTACTAAGAGCTGATCCCCCTAAGTACGAGTAGAAAGGTCGATAGTCTTATGACTATTAAAGGTTTCAAGTATAACTGTAACACCCCCTTCCTGAAAAGGAAAGGGAGGTCACGTGCAAAGCACAACAAACCTCAAAATAAATAAACAGAGCACTAACAACCTCAAAATATTAATAGTGGTGATTCATTAATAAAGTAATAAGTACAATTCTCCAAACCGAGTCAAAATAATCAAAACTTAAAAATTGAATCAACCTAAATGGTCAAAGGCAAAAATCTCATCACACTAGCCCCGAATCACCCTCGCAAACTCCCGGAAGAAAAAACACAAAGATGAGCCAATTGCCCAAAGACGGATACAAATATACAAAAGATATACAATCGATATACGAAAATAATCGAGACAAAATCTTGAACAAAACCTCAAGTGCAAATACTGAACGAAAATATAATATCCAAAGATTTGAATGGAATATATTTGAATCAACGTAATGAATATATCCGAATCAACGTAATTGTGAAACCAATAAAAGAATAAAGAAATAACGAATCAAGTAACTAACTCAATGACTTGAACTGAACAGAAACCAACAAAACTAATCCAATAAAATAATAGGCTGAAACAAATGGCTGGAGTTATTTTATACCGAATGAGCTCAGAAATACACATTACCACACAGGCAAGTCAAAATAATGCCACACAGGCAACCAAAATAATGCCACACAGGCAAATCACACATTGGACCGCGAATCCAAATGTATGCAAATCGGATAGGTGTGTTTGGCACAACATCACAAATCCACAGAACAAAAAACTAGGGTTAACCCATACGCCTCCCACAACAAAACACCAAATGGCCCACTTCCTCCGGAGCCCAAAATGGAGACGTCGTGGACTAATCACACCGCCACGGAAAGTGTCACGTCTCTCGTGCCAAGACGACGTGCATGTGGTACCCCCACAGGTGGTTATAACTCAGGTATACTCTACGGTATATTCTAACAAAAATATCATGTCACAACACATGCGACATAATACCAACAAAAGGGTTCTATATGTACATGTTGAACCAAATCAAATTATAGTCACAAGGTTTCAAAAGGAAGGTAGAATACATGTACCGCTCTACAATTATCAAAATAAATAATACTAAACATGATAACCTAATTCAAAGAGTACAAACACGAGTCATAATGTATCAACTCTAAAATGAAACTAATATATTTATTTCACAAGAAACAATTATGTGAAATCATAATAGAATTCGAAATAAGGAAACAAACGAACAAATCAAATTTAACAAAGGTATCGCTGAAAGAATACGAAATCCGTACCTGATACTTCCAAACCATTTATAGCACACTCCACAAAATCTTACCCTCAAATGCCAAAGATATCAAATACGAACGTTATTCATCACCTAAACATATTCACCTCAAATTAAATATAATCCAATTCAATAATTCCAAAATAATTCATAATCTATTTAATATGCCTTTAATCATCGTCTTATATCAATTATTAATACTCCAAAATTTATATTCCAAATATAACTCTTTAAGTTCCTTCCGTCCGAACTAATTACACAAATTAATAATACTAAATGTAAGTACATTTATAAATATATGAACACTTCTATTTAGTGCGACTATAAAATATAATTACTTATAATATTAAGATTTAATTCATTCCATATAATCTTACATATTTATTTGTATAACATCTCTTGCAAATTATGCAAGTTTTCGTAAACTTTAATTACTACTGCTATATATATATATATTTTTATTTAAAAAAATCATCAATTTATTATTTTAGGATCTCCAAAATCAATCATAGACTACTCCCTCCGTTCAATCTGATTGGAATAAAGTGATAATAATAATAAGTACATCCGTATAAGTATTACATTAATAAATAAACTCTCCCATCTTTATAGATCGCTCTTAGTTCTTGAATTACAAAAGTACTTGCTCATGATGAAAAAAACAACATACTAAATTTAATAATTTAATATGGAACCACGTGATTTATCCCCACTTTATATAATGTATAATATACTTACTTATTACTGATGAAATTTCCCCACTAGTGATCAAAATCTCTAGTCTTTCTTCACTGAGCGCCCTTTTTGTAGTTGTTCCCTTTATCTCCAAAGTAGCCACCCTTCTTATTCAGGTTTGTATAATGAAGTAATATTAGGTTTAGCTATTTATTAATTAGGTTTGCCCTAATAAACTTCTATTTGGGTTAAATTAATATTAAGGCCCAAATTTTAACCACATAATATTATCTATCACTTATTAATATTTATTAGCCCACATAATTTAAATAACTAGTTTGACCCAAATAAATGACAAGTTCCAAATAATATGTTTTAAGAATATAAATTTAATATTATTTTATTATTTTTTTCGGGATATTACAATAACCCTTGTTAACCTAGGACATAGTTCAAGGTCTTATGACCCTCAGAAATCTTTTGATTCTTGTTACTCATTCTTGATTCAAAAGTTGAGCTTTTATTTCAGAAGTCTTTGATTTATTCGCATGTTATTATTTCATTATTATATTGTTATACTTGTGGGCAATTGTGCTCACTCTTGCGTAATAATAACATTGCAGTTAAAAATGAAAGAGCAGACAAACCTTTTACTAATAAAGGCAAGGGCGAGCTTAGCAAGTAATGAAGATTGATTATTTATGTGGTTATGTAATGATAATTAGAATTGATGTTACTTAAGACTTATTTGTTTATGTTTCCGCACAGATGATTTAAGGTTAGAGTAACCTGGGATTTATTTATTATGTAGTTGATGTAACCCCATAAGGGGAGATTTATTATTATTTCTATCTATTGCATGGTTTGCATTTATTTATGGGTAGATAGATGGATGATGTTTGTACAGTGAACACTAAATCCTGTGGAAATGAAGTACCTGGATTTGGGGGTGTCACACTTGATCTTTCTATATATATAGTCCTTGTACATAATTTCTTTTTAAGGACTTTACAAAGCTGGTTTGCTTATGTAGGATCAACCTAACATATTTGATCAATTCATTGTAAGTCCTTGTACACATGTTTCTATTATCTATCAAAGGACTTTACAACTTTTCTTAATGCAAGCATACTTGCATATTCATTCATATATATCATAATCAAATAATATAAATAGGAATAACATTCACATGCATATTCCTAACAAAGTTTAACCCTTGATAACCTAGGACATAATTTAAGGTCTTATGACCCTCAGAAGTTCTTTTGATTCTTGTTATTCATTCCTGATTCAAAAGTTGAGTTTCTTATTCCAAAAGTCTTTGATTCACTCGCATGTTATTATATTGTTGTTACATTATTATACTTGTGGGCAATCGTGCTCACTCTTGCGTAATAATAACATTGCAGTTAAGAACGAAAAGTCCGACGAGTCTTCTACTAGCAAAGGCAATGGCAAGATTAACAAGTGATGAGGACTTGTTACTTGTGTGTTTATGTAATTATGTTTCAGACTTATGTCAATGTTGTGTAAGACTATTATTTGTTTATGTTTCTGCATTTGAGATTTAAGGTTAGTATAACTTGGGATTGATGTATTTATTTCAGCTGATGTAACTCCTTAAGGAGAGGATTTATTTCTATCTATTTATGCTTTCATTTATTATGGGTAGATAGACATATGATGTTTGTATAGTGAACACCAAATCATGTGGGAAATGAAGTACCCAGATTTGGGGGTGTCACAGTACCAAGGTATCCCACAAGAACCATAGCTCAAATCCCGAGTGACTACTACACAAGACAACACAACTGATAGACTTTGAAGACTTGGAGATCTGGTTATGGACCCATCTTCCCGGCTTCCATGTCATTGTGTAGCTTTCGACAAAAGCTTTCTGAAAAGGTACAACACTCCTTTATCGGAAGCCCGGATTGAAAGTTATGAAGGTTCGAGCGGACAACACGTAGTCAAAGTGCACGTACTTTGAGACAATGGGACCTGCATGGCCCGGGGCAACCCGGGCAGATGCAGGTAGACCCGCGGCTATCGGGTCTTTAAATATGAGCTCTTGGCAGCTCATTTGAAAAAAAAGGAAAAAGAAGAGAAAACTCTATACTAATCTTTAGCACTATCAATGCTTACTATACCAAAAATTCTTAGCCCTTCCTTCACAACTTTTCTATACCCAATACAGTTCATCAAACTTACCACACTTTGGAAGTTCAGGAACTTGCCATAATAATACGAATTTAGGAACTTGTCCTATCAAATACATAGTCGAAGAACCAATCAGAGACTGTCCATATGCTTAGGGGTTCAAAAACATACATATGATTATGAGTCATCAACTTACCATAAGTATGAGTTTTAAGAACTCACACCTAATCCTAATAAAATCTTACTAATCTTAATAGTCTCTAACTATCAAATATACATATGAAAAAAGAATCACCTTTTCACATACATTGATAGCGCGACACCAATATTCCAATGATTATCAATGTGATAAACTGAGTGTGAGCACAAAACCCTCGCCCATACAAAGGGTTGTACAACTCAGCCATCACATGAGTCCTCAATTGAAATCCCACCTAACTCTATCTTTCTCTTAATTTTTATTTGCTCGATACGAATTTTCCATATCTCATCATTTATAACTCCTTGTGAGTTTGCCTCGTACTATTTCATAATACATTTTCTTATAGCATCAAGCTATAACTATTCATTCATTACAAATCATCTATCCCTTTACAACCTAACCACATCACATCGTGATCTTATTCTACAATCATCTTCTTTATGATTTCATTCTTATATTATGATCGTTTTGGTTTCACGATCCTCAATACTTCCTCTTTAATTACGTTGTCTTATGATTATTCGACTTAATTTTAACTCTTCAGGATCTTCTTTGAACCCAAACATATTATCTTAACTTGTTTTATAAGCATTTTCTGAATATAACATCAATTAAACTCTATTTGAGTTCATTATTATTATTAATTTAATCACCTTCATCTTGTAGACATCGTCTATTCATTAACGCTTAACATCTTATTACTAGAGTCAGTTAACTCCAAATTCTTGTCTTGTATATGTCTTCAAGATTCTTCCTTGAATCTACTAATATATATTTTAATCTTTTATTTATAAATTTTCAAAATTTATTTCTTATCACTTAAACTCTATCTGAGTTTATTCTTTTATTATCTTCACCTTCCTTCTCTAAGGTTATAGCCTACGGTACTCATACCTAAGGTTTATAACCTACAACTTTGATACCAACTGTAACGACCCCAAAATTCATATAATTCAACTATCGACTTCGGTCGTTAGTAATATGTCTAACTTCTAATTTTTACATCATTATTCGATGTTAAACTTAAAAAATACGGAATAATTTAAAATTTTCTACCTTCTTACTTTAATTCCCTAAATCAAAACCTTAATCATTTACACATCTCTGAATCAAGTTATTTTATGATTCGCTTCATCAAAGTTATTATATAAAATCTTACATTTCAATTCGATAACCTTTACATATCAGATAACACAAACTTTACAGTTTATTATTACATAATTATTGTGATTTATCAAGTACATTTCTCAAAACTTTTATCTTTACCTACCTTTGAACCATACTTAGTTTATTACTCACTTTATCAGAGTTAATAAATAAAACTTACATCCATGTTCAATACCCTTTAAACATCGGAAAAAATTTAAACTTTAAAACTTTACATCTCTTAAACATCATACATTATCATGTACATCATCCGGAACATTAAACATGGTTCAAATAATAACAACTCATCCAAAGTATATAAATCTTCATGCATTACATTTGTTTCGTGTCTTTCAAGTAGCACTTAGCGTTACCTTGAATCTTTAACCTGCAAAAGTAGTTATTTGCAAGGTTAGCTCGACAGCCCAACAAATCTAACAGTTTTCATGCATCACATAGCACATAATAACATGCTCAACATATATCTTACAATCATTGGACTAACTTAACATACATGCTGCAGTTCACATAATAAGTATAAAGATTCCTTACTCAATCAACATTCTTTGTTCTATCAACATAGTCATAAATTGACCTTAACATTTCATACTTTCAACATATATATAACATATCATGCTCTTTGCAATAAAGATTTAAAACAGTTCATCATCAAGTTCATATAGCAAATAGTAACTGAAAGACTTGCCTTGATCGTTGTTTACCAATAACAGTTTAACAGCTTACAACTATCTGTACTTCACGTGCCCTACACAATTATATAATCATGTACATCAACTATTAATCACATAGCAATGCATAGTAGTTATAATATAAACTTTACTCTACATCCCATAACCCTTTCTATTAATCAATACAAAATGTTCAATTTGATTGTGTTAACTTTCAACTTATATCTCACTATACTTCTTCTTAGTCATACTCGAAGTTCATTCAAGTGTTTAAGTCTTTCTAGGACTCCTTATTGCTTTTTATATTAACCCCATTCCATATCTTATAATGTTCATTTTAATTGAATTGAAACACTTTTTATTTTTATTAACACTTGTCACAGCGTTTCGACATTCATTCGTCACACGCCCGATTCATCTCTCTTGTGTATGCTTAATATGCTTATAAAACTTATCTAATATATCATTTATTAATGTTAAGCATCATTATACTTCATAATATTCATGTTTTATAACTTAGAACAACTTCTTTTATCATCAGAAGCAATACACTTGCATACGTGCATGCCCGACGCCCTCCAATTGCCTCCGAATACACATCAATCCCAAAGATGGCCATTTAGACCCCTGTTCCCAACCTTAAATCGAAAAACTTAAAGAATGAAAGTTTTAGGTCTATTCTTCCTCGTTTCGAATCATCTTGAATCACTTCAATCGGAGTTAATATGAAAATGTTATGGCTGTTTTACTACATGAGGTCAAAACAATCACATCTGGCACACCTAGAGCGCAGCTACGCCCAATTAAGCCTTAGAAACAGCGCAACTGCACCCAAGAGGGCATCTGTGCCTCAAAATACTTAGGGCACAACACAGCTGTGCCCGTTAGCAGAGCCAAAATTCCCAAGTTACCGTTCTCGCGATTTTTAAACTTTTTCTCCTTCTAATCTTCATAACTTGAGTTATACACATCCAAATTAGTCCGTTTTTGATTTTATGGATTCTTAATTCATAGAAATACAACATACCAAAGAATCAATAATTTACAGAACCATTAACCAACCTAAATCTTAACCCAAAACTTATTCATATTAGTTTTACATGTTTAGCATAATCATTCACCACAAATTCGATTTCTAACCAAATCAATCCGTTTAAACTTCGTTGTTTTCATTTTTCAACATACTAACAACATCTATTATCAATTTCATAGTCTAACCATGAACCAACCCTTAATTTTTGACTAGAACTAAGCCATAACATATATATTTCTTTAAGAACACAAGTTCTTCATCTTTATCATAATTTCATGAATTTGATTACTCCAAAATCATTCTTAGATGATATATAACAAATTACAAACACCAAAAAAACATATATAATCATTTTTCTTATGAAATCATCCACCAAACTCCATTTACAGTGAAGTTTAATAAGAAATAAACCAAAAACTTTAGATTTAGACAATTACGTTTGATTTCTTCTTTAAAATATCTAGATGATGTAGAAAACTTGGTTAATCTTCTTCCTTTTCCTTCAATCACAGAACTCCTCTTTACTCTCAACTTTCTCAGAGAGTTCTCTCCCTCAATTTCTCTCTAACTTAGCCTTGTGAAACATAAGCGTAAGTTTTATTTTCCAGCACGTTATTAAAACCCAAAGTCTCAGCAGTTGCAAAAACCAAGGGTCTCAAGGCCATGTTTGGCTAGAACCCAATTATCCTCTTCTAATTTATTTTTATAATCTCCATATTATATAATATATCTTCTTTTCTCTAAGTGTCACACTTTACCATACTACTAAATTACTTAGCTAGCTAAACTAAATAATTATACAATTATAATATGTATAATTATTATACTTATACATTATGAAATTAGATTCATAAACACCTCTATGTAAAATAATAAACATTTCATTAAAATGATTAGTATTTAATCCATTAATTATTTTAATAAATTATACAATTATTATGTATAATTAATCAATTTCTTTCCTTCTATAAATTGTCCCAAGACAATTCATTTAATCCATACTTTTAATCACAACCTAAATATTTATTTAATTCATTAATCCTAACACCAATATATATTTATAATTATATTGGTCCTTCTCATTCTCATAATTAATTTACATTCACTTGACCAAATGTAATATATTAAGCCATTACATAAACGTTTTACATTTATATGCAATATATTACTCTCTCATAATATAATTTTAACTCAATCAAATTAACTAATATTACTCAGTTAATTTCCTTTTCATAACAATTACATTTAATTTCTTCAATAGTTTAATTAACTATTAAATCTCTTTTCCCCAATACATGAATATATATAATTCTCTTCACACCAAATTACATATTTCATAATATATAACACATATGTACACATACTCAAACTCAAAACATCTTATAATAAGAATTTTATTTATTAAATTCTTATTTAAATAATTTCCAAAAATTCGGGTTGTCACAAGCCGGCTAGTGGAAAAGTGATGGGTGGATTCTATACCTATGAATCGGCTTCTAATTCGAACTTAAATGGTGATGATCTCGTTTATTTCTATTCAGTTTTACTTGGTTTATGTTTATTTTATGTTTAGGTTGCGTTGTGTAGCATTCGTGGCATATTGGTGGCGTTGTGGCAAGACTTGGCATCAAAAATGCAAGAATTCATCAGAGGAACACCCCGTGAAGCGGGTACATTTACAAAGAAAACCACGGGCTTAACCTCATCATCTGAAAAACCGTAGGGGAAGTGGGTACTATGAGAGAGAAAGTGTCTTAATTCTATTGGAACTCTGCAGCTGTTTACAAGGATCAATTTGGCATGGACTAGAACTCTATTGGGCGTCGTTTAGGAGCTAATTACATGACTTATGATCATATAACACAATCATAACAGACACATTACAACAATCAATCAATTAGAGAGATTAAAGCCCTAATTTTAGAAGAACATTGGAGGAGCAGATTTGAAGGTCAAGATCACAAAGATTGCAAATTGGAGCGAGGAATTGGTGGTTTTATAACTATTCTCTGTCTTTCAATTCATTTTTTGTAATTGGGATGATGAATTTATCTATCTTTTCAGTTTTTATTTCATTGATGATGAACTAAAGTACTTATTAGGCTTGCAATGAATCTTTATTGTTGAACAATGATTGTCATGCCTTGAATTCAATTTAATAATCTATCAATTCAGTTTATCTATTATGATTTGCACTTTAATTTATGAATTGTTTGATCACTAATTCTACGTGGATTTATATGGACTCAAGAGATGATGTATGAATCTAGACTTAGTCACTATAACATGTGTTCTTGAATTCTGCGTTTGATTGAATCTTGATGAATGTTAGGATAAAGATATACCTATCATCGCATGTAATCACATAAAGAACTTGTAATTTAAACCTTCTTTGATTTTAAATCACATAGAGATATAGTGAATTAGTTAATTAGGGTGTTTAGCTTAATTCTATCAAATTTGTGGATTTAAGTTAATACGGTGTTAGTGCGTCAAGATATGGCTAATTCTACTTAAGTGTTCTTGATTAATAAACTGAGATAGTGAATTGAACTAGGATAAGGTATGATAATCGGAGTGAAACTTAAAGTGAAGTTGTAAGCCTTATTCTCCATTATTTGCTTGAAAATTACGGTTATTAAGTTGTGTTGATTGATTGGTATTTTTAATTTCTTAGTTTTTGTTAATTACAATCAGTAATTTGAGTAGTTTAATAAAATTGGGTTAATATAAAACTTGTAATTGTTAGGTTTAATTTCATACTAGTCTTTGTGGGAACGATACTTTTCTTATCATTATATTATTTGTTGACCACGTATACTTGCGTTTAAGTGTATTTAGATTTCGACCAACAAGTTTTTGGCGCCGTTGCTGGGGACTAGTTTTGATTTTAGAATTTTTCAATATCAGTTTAATTAGTTCAGTTTTACTTAAATAATTTTTCTTTTGTTTTATTTTTTCTTGTGCAGATTTTCGGACTTAGTGTATACAAACTCGGTCTAAGAAGCCAGACGTATTTCCTTTCGAGGACGATATCGAGAAATGGTTTCAAAGATTGAGTAAGTGGATTAAGGACATTAGGGAAAATATTGATAATACTAGTACAAAACCATAAAAAGACAATACTTAAAAGATGATGTTTTTATAAAAAAACGTTGTGATATTTTTTTTATAATGTTTTTTAATAAAACGTTGTAAATACATATAAAAAAACGTTATGTATTTATAAGAGCAATTTTTAATTTTAAATAGATAACGTTTTAAAAAAATACGTTATCTATATAAAAATCACGGAGCAAAATCCTCTTTTCAAAAATCCTCAACGCTTCTTTAAAAAACACGTAGGCTTGGGAGTCGAGAAAAAAAAATTGTCGTGCCTTTGTTCCCTTCCCCTTTTCAAAATCCTCAAACCCTAACTCCACCATTTCTTTTCTTTGATCTGTGTTTTAGGCTTAGTAGTAGTTCACAGCTCGCTACTTCTGTCGAATCATTTTGCTAGGGTTACCATTTTTTCAATTTTCTCATCCCGATCGGTGAAACTGTAAATCAAACGAGAAGAAGAGAAGATTGTTAGTGTTTGTTCGAAGAAGATGTTGTTCCAAGTGCAGCAGCGCGGGATTCAGGGGATGCTAAAAGAAGGGCATAAACATGTCTCTGACTCGACTAAGCTGTTCTCAAGAACATTGATGCTTGCAAACAACTATCCACCATCACTAGAACTTCTCTCGGTACCAATGGTTGGTATTACTCAAATTATTTACTACTTTGCTATTTTCTCTAAGATCTCTCTTCATTGGTAATGTACTGCTAAAATTTTCTCTAAGATCTCTCTTCAAGAATAGTGTAATTTAGCTTCTGAATTGTTTGCATATGTTAGCTGTAATTTACTACTCTGTTTATTTATAAATTGTTCTCACCAGTACATCGGTACTGCAGATTGAACCTCATGACTATATGGCCAAACTTTTTGATTCAGTTGTTCGGTTCAACAACATCTTGATTGATTTTGATAGAGACATCTGGGGTTATATCTCATTAGGTTACTTCAAGCAGGTGAGCATTCTGATATCTTATTGGACTTTATTTAACTTGTTTTTCTTTTTTCCTCCCCTTCCTCATCTCCCTTTTTGCTTAGTAGAACAATTTTTACCGGGCGCTATAATTGTTTCAGGTGAAAAGAAAAATGATCCATTGGCAATGTATGTTGGTGACGTCATGACAGTAACTCCAGCCTTTCTAGGTTCCTTTATATAATTTTCCCGACTTTTTGGTGTTTATTACACTGGGGATTTAGCCACTTGGCTTGAAGAATAGAATCCATTTCACCTGCCAACTCTTTTTATTTCTATTTTTAGATGACAATATAAATAAAACTTATTACATGCTTAGTAGGCTAGTTATTAAAATTTTATGTTCTAATAATTGTTTAGTTGCAGACTTTGAGATGGATTATACACTTTGAGCCTTGTGGAATTGTAGTGGATGTTTTTGATTTTTCGGTTAAACATGTGTTATGTCCTTATTTTTTGTCAGTCAAGGACTTGAGTTGAAGCACTCTTGCACTATGATTAAATATACTTTGAGCATTCTTGAATTTTGTTTGTTATATTAGAATTTGGAGCTGTCCCACTTTTGTTTCTTTTAATCATTTTTTTGTGTACTTTTGATGCCTGAATTCTTGCATTTCCAATAAGATATCATTTGGGTATTATTGACATGTATTTTTGTTGTGGCTCTTTTCAACTTTAACATGAAACAAATACTTCATGGTCTAGTAGGGAAGAATTCTTGCTGCTGATGACTTGTGCTTTCATGGAGGATATAAATTATATGAAACACATTCTGAACGACTCACTTCTTTTGCTTTCAACCTTGAAAAGGTTTGGTAAGATCTCCAATCACAGCAACACTGCCACAGATTGGTTCAAGATTGTATCTAACTTGGGGGATTTTGTATAGCTTTCTTGAGGTAAGAAGAAGTGAACAACTGCCTCCTACCATTTTGGCACTCGATTATCAAACAGCTTTATTAAATGATTATGCTTATTGGTGACAGGTTCGGACTCATATACTTGTTAGTTCTTTGGTCATCAGCTGGGGTATCACTGAGGTGAGTTTTGCTTGATTGCCATTTGTATTACTTGTCTTCTTCTGGTTGCAGTAGTATTTGCAGACTAAGTATCTATTCATGACATATGTCGCCTGTTTGACTGTATATATGTCTGTGGCCCTTTGTAGAAGTTTTTGGTACTTCGTAGTCCATGAATTGTTACAGTCATGATGCATGTTGTCAAATTCTAGATGTATGAGTTTCTTAAACATTGTTTTATGTCTTTGTTGTCAAAGTGGGTTGTTTTACTGAATTTGGAAGTATGGAGGACAAACTGTTGGCTTTCATTTTTTCCTTATTGCTGTAAGAAGTCTTCAATTTACATGGACAAACAAGCAGAGACATGATTTTGACAAGGACAGGGAGCTGCTGCTTCTCTTTTTATTATAGTATACTACTAAACTACTAGTAAAATCCTGTCACAGGGAACAAGAAAAGGAATATTCAAGCTAGTTCTTCTCACTCTTTGGTGGCCCTTTCCACTTAAAATTGTCTGCGTATGATTTGATCTGGAAGCAGGGGGAACTAATTACTCTAACCCAACAAAAGCATTAAAATTTAAAATAAAAAATAAAAAGCATTCTGTTGCAGGTATGGTTGATGTGAAATGAGAAATAATACTTGAAGCATTAGCTCATGAAAGTTTTCAGGGACTGGAAACGCAAAAGTATATGAAAAAAAATCTTATGTGGTTCATAAAACAGTGTCCCTTGTTGAATAAAGCATTACTTTTTAAATAAAAACCTGAAACTAGGAGGCAAGAGCTGAGATCACTGTGAAGGTTTAAAATGGAAGAAGACAACTTGAAAAGGTAACTTGTCAAGTGAAAAGGAAAGACCTGTATTTTCAGAAACCAGTAACAATTCTCATAAAACTGAACTTTTGGCTTAGTTGTGATATGGAAAAAGTGAGAGCTCATTATATTGTCAGATGAGATGAGAAACAAAAAAGGATTACAAACCTTCAAAAGAGGTGTGTGATGTTTTTTGCATTGATTCCTCCATATCCTTTGCTTTTTTCTTTCCTGTCTTTGTTTTTGCAACTTCAGTTATTTACTGTTATGTTTTTGTTAATTTTACATGTTTTAGTCAATTTGAGGAAAAGTTTGAGGAATATATGGAGTTGAGGCACCCTCAAGCATTCCTTCAACATCCGCAGTGGCGGAATATCAAGCTACAGGAGTGGCAACTGAGGAAAGCAGCAGAGTAAATGAGACTGACATGCAGGCACAAAGTCATACCACATGCTCAGATGCTAATGCATCTCAAGATTTTGTGAGTGGGATCATGAAGATAGTTCATTCATTAATTCATTCTGGCCATCATTGCTGAAAATTCCATCTTTCATGATAGAATTCATCACACCAATTGTGAAGGTTTGTGTAGTATAATGAAAATTTGGATAACTAAGCCACTTATTCATCAATGGTTAAGTATGATTATTTTGCTGAAGGTATTTATAATTTTTATTGTTATACAACAGGCTACTCACAGAAGTGGAAGGGTGTTATCCTTCTATTACATGCCTGAATTCGAATCATGGAAGGAAAGTATGGGGCAAAGTGCAAGTAGTTGGTGTACTAAATACTATAAGGTATTTTTTTCCAGTTAATTGTAGTGTGTGAGACACAATCTAGAGATTGGTTGAAGGAAGGCTTCATTGCTATATGTTTTTTGCTCTCATGGCAGGGGTTGGGAACAAGCACACAAAAAGAAGCAAAGACATACTTTCAAGATCTTGAAAAGCACAAGAAAGATTTTTTGTGGGTGGATGAGAATGATGGAGATTCAATTGAGCTTGCCTTTAGTAAGAAGAAGATTGAGGCAAGGAAGAATTGGCTCCGACAGTTTTGAGGTCAGGCGCTGCAATTTATTCGACAACATGAAAGAGGTTCTAAAGTTGATTAAAATAACAGTTTCCTTATTTTCATTGTTTGCAGCCTAGTACTTTCCTTGATCAAAAAGAGAAGCTAATCAAGTATAGTGACTTTGTCAACAAGGAGCTTATACTGTTTTCAATGGCTGATCTTCAGAGGTCCATTCCATCGATGATTAATGGTCTAAAACCAGGCCAAAGAAAGATTTTTTTTTGTTCTTTCAAAAAGAAGTTTACCAAGGAAGCCAAAGTTGCTAAATTCTCTGGTGACAAATGTCTCTTTAAGCCTTGCTTTGTTGTGATTGTTTGCTAAGTTGAATTTTCGTAAACCTTTTTTTTCCATTTATGGTAGGTGACAGAAGAGTGCTTGCAAAGAGGCATTGCTGTGTGTAAAGATGGTGCTCTTTTTCGGAAAATTGGGAAGAGGATTAGGTATTTTATCTTTGCTAATGATGTCATTGATGTACTGGATCAGAATGGGAGTTGTATTTTATGTAAATGGACTATATGGCTACTCTTTTCTTTAATCTAACATGCTTGATGGCATATTTTATTGACAATCTTCTGGATCTGTGTATCAGTGAACATGCTGACAAGTTTGGTTACGGTGTGGTTGATCGTTTTGTTGGACATGGTGTGGGGACAATATTTCATTCTGAGCCGCTGATATTTCATCATTGTAAGTAACTTCTTTGGTTAATTATTTTGAAATCTGAATTTGGCATGTGCTATCATTTTGTAGCATTACTGCATTAGGAAGAGTGAATCTATTATCTATTGTGAAAGAATTGCTGAATATCTGGTTACACTGAATGAAACTAAACTGTTATTACATTAAGTGGTCAATGACTCGGTATACAGGTTGTACCAATGTTTTCTTATAGGTAATATTGGCCCTTCATCAATTTAGCAGCAATGTTGATGCAGTTTTCAAATTTTCATTCATTTTCCAATCCAAATAAGGATTAAACTTGTGTTGTTGAATGGAATTTTGTGGATAGCTTGGACACCAAAATTCTTTTTGATAAACTCTCTTGATACAATATTTGAAAGTTCTTAAGCAAAGTATTACAGTATACTTGCATAGAGAAATCACATATATTACAGTATACTTGTTTTGGCAGTCACTGTATCTTTGTGATATGGTGTTTTGGCAGTCACTGATATGGTGTATCACTGTATACTTGTTTTGGCAGTCACTGCATCTTTGTGATATGGTGTTTTGGCAGTCACTGATATGGTGTATCACTGTATCTTTGTTTTGGCAGTCAACTCTTCTCGTTTTGCCTGGTCCTGCTAATTCAGTTGGAATTTTGCCACTTGGTTACATCAACTCTTCAGTTTTTGATCAAATTCAATTGCGGATGTCTGTTAGAGATACTGAAGCAGCAATGGAGCTATCTGTAAACCTTAGAAGGTTGGCACTAGCCCTATATATGCAACTGTACACATGCTATTCTGAGGCTCAGCTACCATAGATGTTATTTTGATGACTTACTTTAATTTTCAGATTGCAATATTTCAAAATTTGGTGATGGGATTATCAGTTTCCTTTTAGCTGTTTAAGCTTTGTGTGCCTAGCTGTATATGATGGTGATTGCAAGAAGCTTGGCATACTAGCAGTCCACAGTTACCAGTTTTAGCATATATGGATAGTTTGGTATATATTTTGTGGATGTAGTAATTTGAAACTGTAAACGAATGCTATTATTGTGATGTATTTTGAATGGTTGATACATTTTAGCTTTAAATTTAAATGAGAATTTAGACCTTTTAGCTATATATCATGGCATTAACAGATTGCAGGTGCATTGGTAATATAGTTGAATCATAACTTTTTTTTTCTTTTTTTTCCCAAGTCAATCTACAACATTTTAAAAACATTGTGTAAATGTGCTTTAAACGTTGTCTGATATATTAAACTACAACATTTTAAGCTAGAAAACGTTGTGGAATCATACCTTCTACAACGTTTTCAAGAATCTACTAATTTATGAAAAATAAATCTACAACGTTTTTTTCTTAAAAAACGTTGTATAATGTGTCTAGCTACAACGTTTTAAAAACGTTGTATAAGGGTATCAAATAGATGATACCCTTAAGCACGACATTTTTCTGACAGAAATCACAACGTTTTTTATGCGTTATTTATTTATTGTTTTGTAGTAGTGAAGACTTCATCCCCCAATAGAGTATTTTCCAACGGATCTTTGACCAAATGTCGTGGCCTTAAACACATTGAATTTGACTTTCTGGTCTTGAACCCTCATGGTTAATTCCCCTTTCTGAACATCGATGAGAGTCCTACCCGTAGCCAAAAATGGTCTCCCTAGGATGATTGGGATGTTTTTGTCCTCTTCATAATCCAGAATTATAAAATCTGCTGGAAAAATAAATTTATCCACCTTAACCAAGATGTCTTCCACAATTTTTCTTGGATAGGTCACTGATCTGTCCACCAACTGTAGAGATATGTTTGTAGGCTTCGGAGCTGGAAAGCCCAACTGAGTATAAACTGACAACGACATGAGGTTTACACTCGCCCCCAAGTAACAGAAACACTTGTTGAAGGCCATATTCCCGATTGTGCAATGAATGGTGAAACTCCTTGGATCCTTCAACTTCGGAGGTAACTTTCTCTGTAGAACTACAGTGCACTCCTCCGTTAAAGCTACAGTCTCGTAATCCTCTAACTTTTTCTTCCTTGACAGAATACCCTTCATAAAATTAGCATAACTCGACATTTTCTCTAGGGCTTCTGCGAAGGGAATGTTGATCTGAAGTTTCTTAAAAACTTCCAAAAATTTTGAGAATTGCTTGTCTAATTTCTATTTTTGGACCCTCTACTGAAACGGTGGTGGAGGATACACAACTGGCTCCGCATCTATCTTTCTCTTATCCACTTGTTTTTCGTCACCCTGTTTCTCTTCAACCACTTTTTCTTCACCTTGATTGTCATCTTTCTTAGCTGAATTTTCTGCATTATGCCCATCAAGATGCTTTCCACTCCTCAATGTGATTGCTTGACACTGCTCATGATTTTCCTTCGGATTCTTTTTTGTGTCACTAGGTAGAGTCCCTTGAGGCCTGTTATTAAGTGCTAAGGCAAGTTGTCACATCTGATTTTCTAAGTTTTTGATGGCCATTGTTTGTGATTTAATTGTCGCCTCATTACTAGATATATACTTCAACAAAAGCTCTTCTAAATCTATCTTTTTCTCTTGATATGGAGCTGCTTGTTGATGCTGATTTTGAAACCCCTGGGGATAAGAAAGTCGTGGAGCATGTTGATTCTGATTATTAGCCCACGAAAAATTAGGATTATTCATATTCCTCGGATTGTAGGCATTCTGATACATATTCTGCGGAATCTTATTATAGCTACCCACAAACTGCACCGATGCTGGGTTAATGGCACATTGTTTTGTAGGATGTTCCCCTGCACATAATTCACAAACATATGCAACCTGCTATGTTTGTGCATATGTTAGAGCATCCATCATCTTTAACAACGTTGAAATTTATGCCGCTAACGGTGTTACCCCGTCTACCTCTAACACCCCAGCTACCTTAGGCTGTGTCATTCTCGCTGTAGGCCACTGGTAGTTGTTAGCCATCATCGTTTCTATTAGATCGTACGCCTCCTCGTAACTCTTAGCCATGAACGATCCACCCGAAGCTGCATCAATACTGGTCTTGAGATTACCACTCAACCCATTATAGAATGTGTTCATCTGCAACCATTTAGGTAGTCCAAGATGTGGGCATTTTCTGAGTAATTCCTTGTACCTTTCCAATGCCTCGTACAATGACTTACTGTCATGATGTCACCAGCATACATTGCCAATGGATCATTTTTATTTTCACCTGAAACAATTATAGCGCCCGGTAAAAATTGTTCTACTAAGCAAAAAGGGAGAAGAGGAAGGGGAGGAAAAAAGAAAAACAAGTTAAATAAAGTCCAATAAGATATCAGAATACTCATCTGCTTGAAGTAACCTAAGGAGATATAACCCCAGATGTCTCTATCGAAATCAATCAAGATGTTGTTGAACCGAACAACTGAATCAAAAAGTTGGGCCATATAGTCATGAGGTTCAATCTGCAGATCTGGATGTCTTGGTGAGAACAATTTATAAATAAATAGAGTAGTAAATTACGCCTAACATATGCAAACAATTGAAGCAAAATTACACTATTCTTGAAGAGAGATCTTAGAGAAAATTTTAGCGAAGACATTACCAATGAAGAGAGATCTTAGAGAAAATAGCAAAGTAGTAAATAATTGAGTAATACCAACCATTGGTACTAAGAGAAGTTCTAGTGATGGTGGATAGTTGTTTGCAAGCATCAATGTTCTTGAACAACGACTTCGTCGAGTCAAGAGAGATGTTTATGCCCTTCTTTTAGCATCCCACGAATCCGCGTTCTTTGCACTTGGAACATCATCTTCTTCGAACAAACACTAACAATCTTCTTCTTCTCGTTTGATTTACAAGTTTCCACCGATCGGGATGAGAAAATTGAAAAATGGTAACCCTAGCAAAATGATTCGATGAAGTAGTGAGTCGTGAACTACTACTAAGCCTAAAACACAGATCAAAGACAAAAGAAATGGTGGAGTTAGGGTTTAAGGATTTTGAAAAGGGGAAGGGAACAAAGGCACGACAAATTTTTTTTCTCGACTCCCAGGCCTCCGTGTTTTTTAAAGAAGCGTTAAGAGGATTTTTGAAAAGAGGATTTTGCTCCGTGTTTTTTACATAGATAACATTTTTTTTTAAAAAAAAACATTATCTATTTAAAACTAAAAATTGCCATTATAAATACATAACATTTTTTCATATGTATCTCCAACGTTTTATTAAAAAACGTTGTAAAAAAAATACCACGTTTTTTATAAAAACGTCATCTTTTAAGTGTTGTCTTTTTATGATTTTGTACTAGTGCTTGGATGATCTAGAGTTCGTAGACTACTTGCACATCCTGGATTCTTTGCCTAGAGTTATCAAGTTCAGGGTACCATTCGAGCCACTACACACGGAAGAAAAAGCTTCAGCTCAGATGAAACCTTCACTTGAGAAGCCACCCACTCTTGAGCTCAAACCGCTTCCTAAACACCTCAGGTATGCTTATTTGGGTAATTCAAATACTTTACCTATTATTATTGTATATGCGCTTAACAAATTGCAGGAAAGTAAATTCCTGAGGATTTTAAGAGAATACAAGTCTGCGATAGGGTGGACAATTATTGACATTAAGGGGATCAGCCCCTTCTTTTGCATGCACAAGATTCTCATGGAAGAGGAAGCAAAGCCAACAGTGGAACAACAGAGACGGCTAAATCTGATCATGAAAGAAGTGGTAAAGAAAGAAATTTTTAAGCGGTTAGATGCTGGAATTATTTTCCCGATTTTAGACAGTGCATGGGTCAGTCCAGTTCAGAGTGTTCCGAAAAAGGGTGGAATGACAGTAGTGAAGAATGATGATAATGAAATGATTCTGACGAGGACAATGACCGGATGGAGGGTTTGTATGGATTACATGAAGCTAAATAAAATAACCCGGAAGGATCACTTTCCTCTACCCTTCATTGACCAGATGTTGGACCGGTTAGATGGGCATGAATACTACTGTTTACTGGATGGATATTCGGGGTACAACCAAATATTCATAGGTCCTGAGGATCAAGAAAAGACAACTTTTACGTGCCCATACGACACCTTCGCATTTAGGAGGTTGTCCTTTGGTTTGTGTAACGCACCGACTACTTTCCAAAGATGTATGATGGCCATCTTCTCGGACATGGTGGAGAAGAATGTGGAAGTTTTCATGGACGACTTCTCAGTCTATGGAAACACTTTTGATAAGTGTCTAGAGAATCTGGTCATGGTCTTGAAGCGATGTGTGGAGACTAACTTGGTGCTTAACTGGGAGAAGTGCCACTTTATGGTTGAAGAAGGAATAATTTTGGGGCACAAGGTCTCTGCAAAAGGTTTAGAGGTTGATAAGGCAAAGCTGGACACAATAGAAAATCTTCCACCGCCGAATTCAGTTAAGGGAATCCGCAGTTTTCTTGGACACGCCGAATTCTACCGAAGGTTTATAAAGGATTTCTCTAAGATTGCAAAATGACTATGCAGTCTCTTAGAGAAAGATGCAGTATTCAGTTTTGATGAAGAGTGTAAAGCAGCATTTGAACAGTTGAAAACGAAATTGACTACAACTCTAGTGATCATAGTACCGGATTGGACGATGCCTTTTGAATTAATGTGCGATGCTAGCGACTACGCAGTAGTGGCTATTTTGGGTCAACGCCGAGAGAAGACATTCCATGCCATATACTATGCAAGTAAAACCCTTATGGATGCCCAATTAAACTACACAACTACCGAGAAGGAATTACTTGCAATAGTATACGCCTTTGAAAAATTTAGAGCTTACTTACTAGTAACAAAGGTGGTGGTATACACGGATCACTCGGCGATTCGTTATTTGATCTCGAAGAAGGATGCAAAGCCTCGACTAATCAAATGGATTCTACTCCATCAAGATATCTACTTGGTGATAAAGGATAGGAAGGGGACAGAAAATCAAGTGTCGAATCATCTTTCGAGGATGGAAAATCCAGATAAGGATGGGGCATATAAATGTGTGATTAATGAATCGTTCCCGGATGAGCAACTTTTTGGAGTAAATTTCGAGTTTCCATGGTATGCGGTTTTTGCCAATTACTTGGTAAGCAAAATCCTTCCCCCTGATCTGACACATCAGCAAAAGAGAAAGTTCCTAAATGATGTCAAGTGGTACATGTGGGAAGAGCCCTATTTATTCAGACAGTGTGCAGATAAAATGATTCGAAGATGTGTGCTATACAGCAAAGTGAAAAATATTTTGCACGAATGCCATTCATCTGCATATGGGGGACATTATGGCAGCGAGCGAACAACGGCTAAGGTACTTCAAGCAGGATTCTATTGTCCTACGGTGTTCAAGGATGCCCACCAGTTCGTGAAAAACTGCGACAGATGCCAAAGGGTGGGAAATATCTCGAAGAGGAATGAGATGCCGCTCAATACTATCATGGAAGTCAAGATTTTCGATGTATGGGGGATGAACTTCATGGGACCTTTTCCTCCTTCATTCAATAACCTATACATCTTGCTAGCTGTGGACTACGTGTCAAAGTGGGTTGAAGTCATAGCACTCCCTACAAACGATGCCAAGGTGGTTCTTAAGTTTTTACAAAAGAACATATTCACAAGGTTTGGCACGCCAAGAGAAATTATAAGTGACGAGGGAAGTCACTTCTACAATAGGTCATTTACAGCTATCTTAGCGAAGTATGGGGTCAATCATAGGGTTGCAACAACATATCACCCCTAAACGAGTGGTCAAGTTGAGGTTTCAAACAGAGAGGTGAAGAAAATTTTAGAGAAGGTAGTCAATCCATGCAGAAAAGATTGGTCTCTAAAGTTAGATGACGCACTATGGGCTTACAGGACAGCATACCTGTGACGCCCCCAAATCCAGGTTCTCTAACCTCAGATTCAGTGCTCACGATCTATCATCATCATAAGCATTCTATAAACTATTGCGGAATAATAAACATACATTGTTCACTATTTTAATGCATAAATTAGATTAATCAAAGGTCTAAAATACCCTTAATCAAGTGGGCTAAGTGTGAGCTTGCATTTTATTTCTTTTGGGCTTTTCCTTTAATTGTTTTGGGCTATGTAATAAACATAGTTTAACAATTTTAATATATATTACCCTAATTGTTTATTTAAGGTTTCTATTCCCAGTCTTATGAAATTTAATTAATATACATGCAACTTTAACTCATAACCTAATTAGGTTTGCTTTAATTAGGTTTAAAATAATTATTCAATTGGAGATAATAAAATTAATCTGTTAAGTTAGTATAATTATTAAATACTAACAATTCTTCAATACCATAACTCTTAGGTTATTTAATTATCTCACCTAATGTATAACTAGATTATGAAGCTTTCCTTTTTAATAAAATCTATATATATATATATATATATATATATATATATTTAGCCATACACATTTCCACATAGTCCTCACATATTTATTCACTATATAATAGTCATACTAATTAATCATTTACAGATTATAAATATTTCTATTTAACATTCAAGGCTAACACTCAAGCTATGTTAATGTTTCAACATAACTTTTCTTACTCTTCCTTAATCAACTTGATTAAGTATTGATCTTTGTTAATTTGAAATAACTAAATTAACTATCTTGTTTAATTTATATCTGTGACGCCCCCAAATCCGGATATCTTCCAACCCGACATATGGTGCTACACGGTGCTAAAGTTCACACATACATTCAATTGAAAAGCCTCAAAAGAACGAATATGTCCTATATATATTCCACACAATATTACCATTCCCCAGGTTCTTTATAACCATTACATTTGTTTTTGTCATAATATCAAATACTAATAACATTCAACCTATACTATTACAAAAGCAATCTATAGGTTCGCCTTAGCCTTCCCTTTATCTTTACCGGATCCTTCGATTGATTTGGCCTAAAAGCGCATTCATATGGTTCAAGTAAGAATGAGCATAACTAGCTCAGCAAGTATGACAATTTCATTTAACAACATGCTTGAAACATACAAATCGTATATCTTCAATAACTGAACAATAGTTATGAAGTACTATCGATAATTCAAAATAGCACTTCTCTTTTCTTTAAAACATTTCATCATGAACAACATTCATAAAGTTTGGCTCAAGACCATGAGCATTCCATGCTTTCTTTGAAAAGGACAACCCGACACCAAGTCCATAAGTCTGACATATCTTACGAGCACGTCTAGGTGATCAGCCTATAGTACTTTATGTTGTACAACACTACTTTCTTTAAACGTATGTACGTTTAAGGTTTGGCAACCTCACGTGCCTGTCGTTTGACGATAAAACATTTGTTTATGCATACTCAGTCTTCCTTTGAAAACTATACCAAAATAGTTTAACAAAACTTAACAACAGTTCGATAGATTATAAGAAATCCAAAGAAACATCTTAAGTCTAGCCGAAGGAATTGGCTTCGACTTCATCATACATCAATTCATGCGTAAGGAAATGAATTACAAAGCTTGTCCAAAGAATTCAGACGGGTCAGAATACTTGCCTTTGGCGTCTTCTACAATCAATACAAATTCTCTTTGATTCTTTAAGGTCTCTACAATACATAATCATGTAACATACCACGTTAGGTCATAGTCATACATGTATGGTTTCTAACGTATCTTACCATTCTTCTCAATCTAATCGTTCATTAGATTTGTTTAGCATTGGTTACGATTTATCGTAATGTTTTACATTCTTGTTCAAGCACTCTTTCTTCAACCTTTAGTTGTACTACTTAAGGTTTATAACATCTTCAACAATGTTACTTTAGGTTTTAGTTCATTACTAATTAACCAATTCCATTATATATTCATAAACCTTCTTTACTGTGCCTTGTCTAGTGCTAGCGCTGCGGTGCTAGTTTCCCTTTATAAGTCTCATGATGCTTGCTTGAAACTTTTAAAGAATTAATGGGTCGGACTTAATGGCTACGCCAACCCCAAAGACACTTGGTCTTTGTCATGGCGCCATTCTTCAGTGGGTTGGGACTTGCTTTGGTCATGGGCCACTTTTTAAAACCTTGATCTGCGCACGCTACTTACTGCGTGCCTCAAACAGTTGACAATTTTGATTTCTCTTTGTGAATTTCCTGGGCTCATAACTTATTCATTATAAGTCCGAATTGGCTCGTTCCAAAGCCATTAGCTCATAAATTACATGCTCTACGATGTCATTAGAAAACATTTCATTTTTGAATCTTGTAACATGGAATTCACTGACTAGTTCATTATTACGAAAACGATAAATGTTCGTGAACGTTCAAAGCTCGTTTCTTCGTTTTAAATCGGAATTTGGTCATTTCCAAGTCCACAACTCTAGAATGCCAATTGATACTAATCTCCATCGAAAACCAACATTTTCGAGCTCAATGTCAAAATTTGACTTTCATTCCGAGAATTTCACGTTTTCGACGATTATCGTCTAAACTCGTGAATTCCGCCATAACTTCGTTACTTAAGATTTTTACATCGTTTCAAATGGATTCAATACATCATACTAACATCCAAACCAAACATATTTCATTATGTATACATGCTAAATTCTTACATGTTCTTCATGAGTTCATAACTTAAATATAAATTTCTTGTTCATAGCTTATTAAGGTTTAAGTCTATTGATTAGCCTTTTTTTAACACTTCTTAGCATACAAGTTCTACCGCTACTCACATCTCTAACAATTGAAGAGAGGGAGAATCATGGTTTAGGATCATTACCTTTGAAGATAAACTTTGTTCTTCTTTTTCAACTATGAAAGACTAGCTTTTCTAACTTTTTCTCTCTACTCAATAAGCTATAAGTTGTTGGAGAAAATCTAACAAGTAAGGAATGAACTAACAACTCTTCTATATAGAGATTACAAAGTGAGGGTATTTTAGACAATAAACCACCCCACCTCCTTAATCCACCTCCTTAGCCACATCCTTACAATTCATCTATTGGTCACCAAGTAAAACCACTTTACTTGGTCACCAAGATGGTGCCATGTGATCATGGGGCCCGCATGGGTTGCCCCATGGGTCACTCTTACCCATTGGATCGATCCACAGATCCGGTTCTTAATTTAGGCTTTAGGTTTAATTAACTTAACTTATTCTTTAGGCTTGTATTTAACAACCATTTGGGCCTTAACATTAATTCACTTAGGCTTGTATAATTTCTACACAACATCCTACAAGTCCAATCCAATTGGCTTAAAGCCTTATAACATAGTATACATGTATTCTTCTCGTACACTAACTTGTATACTCATTCATAATATATGACATACCATTATTTATACATACTCGTATGATACCTCGTATCATACTCATATTCATTACCTCGTACAATACCTACGTATCACACGATCATCGTTTATTCATTAACGCTTTACTTTCACTAAAGTTCTCAAATTAAGTCCGCATGCGAAAAACTGCGTTTGCCATAACGGAAATATTATTACATAAACCATCTTCCCTTATTATTCTATCGTTACGTATTTCTCGAAAATTCAAAAATAATTCCCGAGCAGAAATTCGTGAATAGTGTTTTTCGGAAAATTTCTTGAAAAGCTTTTATTTTCGTCTTGAAAATTCAAACACTATAATTCTGCCACGTAGTCAAAATACTACAATGTTCTGACACAATTAGGTTATAGAACAACCTTCATCTTACTAACACAATAATATATAATATAATTTTATTCATTATTTAATTAAATAAAATTATTTTATAATAAATTCGAATTTCTCGATCGTTACAATATCTTATAACACATATTCGCTTATAAACAAAAAAAAATATTTGTAAAAAAATTTAAATATATAATCATATAAAGTTCTCGGTCCTTACATTTTTCCTTCCTTATAAGGATTCCGTCCCCAGAATCACCATTACCTTACATTCAAATTATGTCTATCATTAGACCTTTATTTATAAATCCAAATTTATTACCCTAATATAGGTATTACTTTGTTTCTTCATACATTTACTCCTTCCCATCTTATTCAGGGTAGAAAATTCTCTACTAAACTCAAGTCTCATTTGACTTGCCATAGCTCATAATTAACTGTTATATTTAGGTAACACCATCTTACTCATAATAATATTCCTTTAATTTATTAAGCAACACGTGCTTTCTCTTATTCTACTTTGAAACCTCAAAGGGTTACCATTGACCACTCAATATACGTGTTTTCTTTTAATAATTTATAAAGTTGTATCATCAATTCCTTCAGTTTTATTTACGCGATACTAACCTGTGATATCATCATGTGATACCAACCTATGAATTGAATCCGCATAGGAACAACACCTCCTAGTGATATCTATTAAATAAGACGTGCGTAATTATATTACTAATTATAATTTTACTTGGCACTACTCCATTCGAAGAGACTGCATCCTGGACCGTCATTTTAAACATATTTGTTGTTGGTCTTGCTGGTTGAGCTGGTCTATTGGTCGTTAGAGTCCCATTGTTGTTTCCTTTGTTGTTGCTTCCTTTTTCTGCATTCTTCTTTGGACAGTTCCGGATTTGATGGTTTGACGATCCACATAAATAACAACCTTGTATCTTCTTTGGACTGGGACAATTGGGAGAGATATGTCCCTCTTGGCCACGGTTAAAGCACACTCCTTTTCCCTTCAGGTAGACTCTCGGATGATTCTTCTCATAAATTGCATACGGCTCACCTTTCTTGCTACCTTCTCCTGATTTGTTTCCCGATTGGATGTTATCGCTCCATTTACGCTTATTGGAGTTACTCCCTCCACTGCTACCTCCTTCATTTATCATTTTCTTCTTTTCCTGGTGATACCTCGATACGGCTTCACTGCCTCCCTTAGCGATGATTGCCTTTTCTAACATAGACGAAAATGTATTAATTTGTAGCACTGCTACCTTGCTAAATATTGATGGCTCTAGTCCGTTTTCAAACCTTCGCGCCTTTCGTGCCTCTGTGTCCACCTGATGCAGATCAAATCTAGCTAATTCGTTGAATCTGGCGGCACATTATGAAATTGTCATGTTTTCCTGTTTCAGCTCTAGGAATTGACCCTCCATCCTTGCTTGCATACTTGGCGAGAAGTAATTCTCGTTAAATAATTCTTTGAACCTTGTCCATGTCACCACCACTGTTCCTGCTATATTCTGGTTTGTCTCCCACCAGTAGTTCGCCTCTCCCTTCATAAAATAGGTAGCAAAAATGGTATTTTGCTCCTCTGCTACTCTAGCGATAACGAATGCTTTCTCTATCTCTTTTATCCATGTCTGAGCTTCTATTGGATCTAATGTTCCCTTAAAACTCTGGTGGTCCTACTGCCTTGAAGTCTTTAAAATTCGTTAATTGGTTTCTTGGCGGATTTTCTTCGACTGGTGCCCTATTCTGCATAGCTTCTGCCATCATGTTTACAAACTCTTGTAGTGGGCTTGATTGACCTCCTCCTGCATTGTTAACCGACTCTTCACCCTCTTGGTTTCTTAGTACTTTTCTTGGCGAGATTATCTTGATTAAAAAAAAATTTAATTTATTACTTCATCTTTTACACCTTTATGCCACATCTGATTAGTGGTATCATAAAAATTTAACACAAAATTTAAACTCAGCCCAATTCGATTTGTTGGATTAACCAATTCGACTTGATGAATTAACCAATTATCAGTTAGACAACTTACTATCTTTATTCCCAAAACTTATTTACTTAATCAAACATATATTCATATTTATTCAACAAGTTCATAGTACTTTACATCGCATAACACATACTGCGATAATCATTTACTCTCCCTTTTTGACAACAAAAGTCAGGAATCACTGCGATAACTTATACAAAAGTTGAGACTTACAGAGGTTATCTCAATATTCATACATAAGCGAGGATTACCTTCATATAGATATATAATTAAATATACCTACTCATCATCAACAATACTACATTACTAACATATTATCTTTCTCCAAAGGTTCTACTCCTCATACTTAATTTTTCTTTCTTCCACTTCCATCACCTAACTTCTTCTTAGGACAATTCTTAGCTTGATGACCTTTTTCTCTGCATGAAAAACATCCTCCTTTCTTAGGTTTGGGACAATTAGGAGACATGTGTCCTCCTTGTCCACAATTATAACACACATTCTAACCCTTCATACATTCCCCAAAATGCTTTTTCCGCAGTTAATACATGCCTTCTTCTTTGGCTGTGAATCCCTGAGTTGTCGTCACTGTCATTATTTTGTTTCCTTTTATCATTTTTCCCCTCTTTCTTCTTTCTTAAAGTTTCAGACAATACATTGCACTTGGCTCTCCTCCTATCGACTTGTGCCTTCAGCTCATTTCGTTCTTCAGTTATCTCTCTTAGTGCCCTTACCAACTGGTCATTTAGTAATCTTTTCGTATTCCACATTTCCTCCAGGAAAAACACCTTATTCCTCAAATCTTGAACTTCCCCTAATGCTTGACCATCTAAGGCCAGTACACTGCCTTCTTCTCCATATTTTGTCTCTATTTCTGGTCCTACATTAGCTTCTTTGGAATCTACTTCTTCCTTTTCATTCAGCTCCATCTCGGGGTACTTGTTACCGCAGGTTCTTCTTTTAGAACTTTGTCAACTGTCCCTTCTTCTTTAAAATTCTTCTCTGATTCACCTACCATTTCACCTTGAGCTAACACCTCGGCTATTGGTGTTGGTTCAGCTGCTAACGTCTCAATAAGCACTTGAGTTTCTATAATCTCATCATCTCCTGACATCATACAACCAACAAATTTCATCAATATCTCTCAATAAAACATATATTCATTATATGGAATGAAAATATATTTCATAACTATACTAATTCTCCAAGAAAACTCTATATGAGTTTTATCTCCTTATATTCCTTAATCTCATCATCTACTGGCATTCTTCAATTAGTTTTAAACTACTTGATTAATACCTTACCAGTAAACATAATCCATAAACACTAAGTGTCCACACATCTTATTATTGATGAATTTTCTCAATCCATCATTTAGAACTCTAAATGAGTTTTCTCTATCATTCTTATGGTTATATTCCTAAGGCTTTTTCCCCTACCTAAGGTTTATAACCTACAACTTTGATACCAACCTGTGACGACCCCAAATCCAGGTTCTCTAACCTCGGATTCAATGCTCACGTTCTATCATCATCATAAGCATTCTATAAACTATTGCAGAATAATAAACACATGTTATTCATTATAATAAAGTTTCATAACATAATCACAAGGTCTTTATTACCTTAACTTAAACACGCCTTTAATATTACAAAAGGTTTACATAAATAATACCATCAGGTAAACTATTCTTGGAACTTGCCCTTGCCTTTGTCTTTATTAGAACCCTCCGTTACCTCGACTTTAGCTGAAAATATTTATTTAAGCAAGGGTGAACAATGAGTTTGCTCTGCAAGTAAAATCATACAATAAAAGATATGGAAGAATTTAACTTTCTATAATTTCAAGGATATTAGAACGATTTTGAAATAGCTGAATAATAAATCATTTGCAACAACAAGGATTTTCTTTAGTTTCATACTGAATAACATTCCAATGATGAAACGGTATAATTCTATCGAAGGTTCAATAATATTCAATTGATTAAGAAGAATTATCAATACTACAATAATATTCAACAAAATGGGATATTCCCAGATTTCATGCTGAGTGATCACAAATGGATCAAGAACTACTCGAGGAATCATCAGTAATTAAAGCTGAATTACCTCAAGAATATAAGTTAGTTATAAAAACTAATTATACTCTTCTACAAGTACATGAAGTGATCACTCCATTGTACCTATATTATGCATAATACTCAAACATAAGCAAGAAGGGTCGCTTTTTCACGACAATAAAGTTCCCCTTTATAAGGGTTGTTCTTCTCGATCTTACATCATGAGTCCGTACCACAACAATATGGTTTGGATTGCTTTCAAAGAATACTATGATTTCAACATATAATATCAATATTGATCTAGCCAAAATCACTGGCATAGATCTTCCAACAATAAAGCAGTTCATAATAAATAGAACGTTTCATGCTTTAACAAATATTAGTCTACCCAAAACAAATAGCTGAGACATGACTCGTAAATAGTTCCAATAATAGAACAAGAATCAATTGCACTATGTGTGAATAACAATAATCATTATAGATTTGAATAACTATCAATAGTTATTCACTAATCATGCTTTGAAATTAATAACTCAAGTTGAGTTAGGAAACTTGCAATAAATGCGAATATTCAATAATAATATCAGATGTGGAATAATCAACAACAATTATCCACTAACATGCTTGAAAAATAATAACTCGAGTTTGAATCAGTGAACTTGCATAGTAATAACAACTTACACAATATGTGAATATCAATAAATATCATAGATGTGGAATAATTATCAATAATTAATCTACTAAATTGCTTGAAACATAATAACTCGAGTTTGAGTTAGGAAACTTGCTTGTTTGACGAGCTACGGCTAACTAGATTTAATTAAAACTCTTTGAATGACCTAGCATTGAAAATGTTAGTCTACTTGTGACGCCCCCAAAATAGGTCCACACAACCTATCTTGGGTCGCCAGATACACAGTACAGAATTCAAAAACAAACTTCATTTATACAACTGTTGAACTGTCGTGCAAAATACGACAACACATAAGCTGTGAGTTTTAATACAATATTGTCTCGTAGACAGTATCAAAACTCAAATTATTACAATGCCGTATAAAATACAGTAGCAAATATTTCAAGAACCCAAAGAAGAACGAGAAGATTATTATCATGTTCATTCTAATGAGGTGCACTTTTGACACTTTCAAAGTCGGGTTCTCACCACCCTATTGTTGTTCACCAAAATCAATTATTAAGTGACGTATAATATACGAAACACTCATCTTAGGTCCTCAATACAATTATATATTGTGTGACGCCCCCAAAATTAGGTATACATCACCCATCTTGGGTCGCCAGATACATGGTACAGAATTCAAATACAACTAATACAACTGTCGTGTACAATACGACAAAACATAAACCGTGAGTTTGAATACAAATATTGTCTACTAGAGATTATACAAACTCAAAAGGAGTCCTCATTACAATTATTATCACACTATTTCACAGAATAGTGTGGACTACTAATGCTATAATCTGGACCATCACTCCATTCCCCGACTCGTCCCAACTATATTCTCATTTCCTGAAGAGAACAGTGAAGGAAAGGGTGAGCTCAACTAGCCCAGTAAGAAATATTATGACTAAGATATTTCAGAATAAATTATCATTAGTCTCCAACAATGTTAAACTGATAAAATATAATAGACATCAAGTTTAACTGCAGCGGAATAAGCAATCCATTAAAAGAGTCAAGTAGAAAATAAAATCTACTATCTTTTATGATTAAAAAGGTTTTTTTCATCACTATTATCGCTGAGACTCAGCTTAAAAAATATTCCAAATCATCAAATTACCCCTGCACTACGGCCAAGGATATTCTTTAGTATCACGACCACAATTATCCATGCACTACGGGCCTAGAATATTTGTGTATTCATTAATGGTCATGATCATGT
Organism: Panax ginseng; assembly: GCA_020205605.1. Classification (NCBI taxonomy): domain Eukaryota; kingdom Viridiplantae; phylum Streptophyta; class Magnoliopsida; order Apiales; family Araliaceae; genus Panax; species Panax ginseng. The sequence goes on along the minus strand of CM035127.1, from coordinate 32,082,674 downwards.
TAACAACTGTCCATCAATGCACTACGGGCCAATGAGGACTTTTACCACATCATTTGTAACATTACGGTCATGATTATACTGAATAATCCCTGGTCATAATCATACCAAGTCCATCAATGCACTACAGGCCACAGATGACTTTTAACATAATATAAACATGAGGATGATGACAATGATATAAGAATTCAATAAAACAAGTTCAAGAATTAATTTGTCCAAGAACTATTAATGTCCAAATTGTCAACATGATCTTTGCTTTGTAGAGTAAAATTCAAGAATGATCGAGAAGAATATTTCCATGAAAAGATATGGATGAAGCGCAAATATCAAGGATATTCTACTAATTTCATGGAGTATAGAAGTCAAAACTTTAACCAACCGAGTATAATAAAGAATGGAATAACAAAAGAAATCACCATGCATGTGGTACATCGCATGTATAACAGTTATTCCAACGTAATACTAAATAACGGAACCAGTCGTAAAATTCGCACGACTGTGATGTTCCAATAGAATAATAAAGAATGGAATAACAATGAAATCACCATGCATGCGGTGCATCGATTGAAAAGTTATTCCAACAAAATACTAATAAGGACGGAATCAGTCCCACAGAAATGCATGTATGTGATATTCCAATGTAATAATAATAAAGCGGAAACGATTCCTATGAAAACGCATGCATGTGAGGATATTCCAATGTAATAATAAAGACGGAATCAGTCCGATATATAAAACGATAGATGTGATATTCCAATGTAATAGTAAAGACGGAATAATAGAAGAATGTCACCAAGTATAGGGTAGATCATGATACAAAAGTTATTCCAACAGAATAATAAGCAATGGAATAACAACAGTTCTCTTCATGAATAAGAAAGAATAACACCCCTTCACTAGTAAAAGAACCGAATATAAGAGTAGTTAAAGTAGCGTAAATCTTTTCTTCTATCTCTCTATAATTTTTCTCTCTAGAGTTTCAAATTGAATTCGTAAGAAAATAATGAAGGAATGAGCTTTATTTATAGAAAAATGGACGCATAAGAACTAACTCATGAACGGTCCAGATTGATTTACTTTAATCTGACGGTCCATATTTAAAGCAAAATCTTTTAAATAAAATATAATATATATATATATATATATATATATATATATATATATATATATATATATATATCAAAAGACATGGTGCTTTGAAAAACCACTCCTCCGTGAATAATTTTGTAGGATTTCTTCATCCTATTTTGTCAACACATGCACTCTCCACTAACAACTAATATATATATATATATATATATATATATATATATATATATATATATATATATATATATATATATATACCATTCAAATCCATTCATTTGTACAACCTGTAGATCCCCTTCCCCACCAAAAACATGTCTTTTTCAATATATATATATATATATATATATATATATATATATATATTATTTACATATCACACATTATTTATTTTTTTAAAAGAAAAGGGTAAGCGGGGTCCAAAAATAAGCAAAATCGAGTGACTTCTCACGTAAGCATCAATAATCAATATCGTGCGCTACTATGCAACTAACGCCGTATTCCTCGTATTTTTTAACACCGGGTGTTTCAATAGTTAACGATAAAACTTCCGTAGTTATTTTCATAAATTATTTTTATCGTTTTCTCAATCAAATAATAATTCCATTGTGGGGTCCACCAATGATTGTGGCCATTGCATTTAATATTCCTCGTTAAAACGTAATATTCCCCACCAATCGAATATTATATAACAACTTGCGCATTTTTTGCAAAATTTATAAATATTACCCACAACTATAACATTATATCAATTTCACTCCATAATATTCAAAAATAATATTTATAGAAAATTCATCTTTATTCAAAAAGTTGGGGTTTTACAATCTCCCCTTCTTATGAAATTTCACCCTTAAAATTAGGGTACGTACCTGGTATGTCGAAGAGGTAAGGATACCTTGATTTCATTTCAGATTCTAACTCCCAAGTCATTTCCTCAACATCGTGGTTGTTAGAGTTTATGCCCTAGAGGCTAATTATTTGATATAATTGCTTAACGTTTTGATATTATATTTGATTGAATAAATATATGATTTTATTATGATTTTATTTACTGCGTAATATAATTGTTAACATAATAAAATTCCTTAGAATAGTGATATAAATTATATAGTTTCAAGTATGTGACTTGAACATGAGATTATATATTACCATTAGTATCGTTGTTCTTAAATGTCCCTAATCGAGTATCATTGTTGATGGGACAACAATGATGCATGGAGACTAGTATGTGGATCGATCGATGACCAAATCTCATTGGTCATAAATATATGAGATATTAAGTCAATGCATAGGTACATGTTAGAGAACGATGTAATCGGATGTACTCCACCATGAGAATTCTATATGGAGCATTATGCTAAGTGTCGTTAGCAATTCTCATAGTGACAATGATGTAATGGTCCTCCCGACACGAAATCGCTTATATTACTACACGAGAATTTATGTACTTTGATATCATCAAATGTCACCTTTAATAGGGTGGACTATAAAGGTGATTATTGGGTTCATTATTAATCGTGGTGAGAAATATGAGTGATCTAGATGGAATTTAACCATCCCATATATTATGGGTGATATCCATAGGCCTCTTGATTCAAGGGACTATGAAATGCATGGCCATGCTCAAATAGTGATTTGTTTCATATAGTCTACTCATTGATCAAGAAAAACTCAGATTAAATTATGAAAAGTATGACACATTCCATGACTCGAGTTTAATCTAGGATATTAAGGTTAAAAGGATTAAATTACATTGAAACATTGGTCACTTAAAAGGTTGCATCGAATCATCGATCTTATTATTACTTGGGTAGCGTGATGCATTACTAGATGTCAGCTCAACGCTTATATAATTTTATAATATGATTTTAAAATTATTGCCAACGTAATAATAACCTATGTGGTCACACATATGTAACGTTATTTAAAAGGGAATTAATTTAAATTTTAAGGATTTAAATATATTAATATGATTAATAGTATTTAAATCATTTAATTTAAATTAAAAGGATAATTTGTATATATGTATATTAATTAAGTAAGACTTAATTAAGAGATATATATATATAAATTCGGATTTTATAAAATTAGGTTTTGATTTGATTAATTTCTTTTAACAACTATATATATGATATATAAGCAGCCTACTTAGGGTAAGATATCATAATTGAAAAACCCTAGCCGCTTCTTAGAGAGAGACTAGAGAGAAAAAGCCAGCCAGTAAAATTCATTCCTTTTGGTGGCTAGATCGCAAGTCCTTCTTATTGCAGTAATCGCTCGACGGTTCGTGTATGCTCGTGTGTGGATACTGTAGAGAGGCTTAATCGGTTTCAGACAAGGCTGGAGATTCGAGGCGCAATCGGTTAAGATTCTCGCTTTTTTGTTTATATCCGTATAATCTCTAAACCTCTCAATTAATTGATTTTCGTGATGGATCCTGCTTTTTTAGGTTTCGGAAATTGCTTTAAAATTTTAATTTCCGCTGTGCGTTTCTGTGCCGAAGCCCAACAGTGGTTTCTCCACAAAACTTTTACTTGAGGTATAACCTTGGTGCATAAAATATGTTCCTTCTTATCCAAGATTTGAATAGGAACCTCTTCATACGTCAAATCTTCCACTATTTCGTCCGGTTCCAACTCAATAATGTGGTTCGGGTCTTCCATATATTTACATAACATGGATATGTGAAAAACGTTATAAACACGAGACATTCTTGGCGGCAAAGCGAGTCTATAGGCCACAGTTCCTACTCGATCAAGGATTAAAAATGGGCCGATGAATCGAGGATTGAGCTTTTCTCTCTTTCCAAATCTCGTAACTCCTTTCTATGGAGCAACACGTAACAACACATGATCTCCTATATCGAATTCCACGTCTTTTCGATGAAGATCAGCATAACTCTTTTGTTGATCTTGTGAGGTTTTTATACGTTGCCAGATCGTTTAAATCTTTTCTGTAGTCATACGTACCAACTCTGGTCCCAACAACGTTGCTTCACCCACCTCTCCCAAAGATACCGAGAATCGACACTTTCTTTTCATACAACGCCGAATAGAGCCATGCCAATACTTGCTTGATAATCGTTGTTGTAGGAAAACTCCACCAATGGTAAAAACTTGTCCCAACTTCCCTTGAAATCAAGGACACAGAGTCTTAATAGATCTTCAAGAATTTGAATAGTCCTCTCCGATCGTCGTCTGTCAAATTCGAGGATGATATATCGAGCTAAATCAGAATATGTGCCCATAGCTTTTTTGCAAACTAACCCAAAATCGCGAAGAGAATCTTGGGTCTCGATCAAAACTATGGATACCGGCATACCATGCAATCTTACAACCTCGTTTATGTACATACGAGCAAGATGTTCAAGTGTATAAGTTTCTCGTATCGGTAAGAAATGAGCAGACTTGGTCAATCTATCAACAATGACCCAAATCGCATCTATGCCTTGAGAAACTGTGGGAAGACCAGTAACGAAATCCATGGTAATGTGCTCCCACTTCTATTCTGGAATTTTAAGTGGTTGCAATGGACCTTTTGGTACTTGATGCTCCGCCTTGACTCGTTGACACATTAGACACCTTGAGATAAACAGCGCTATCTCTCTCTTCATATTGCCCCACCAAAATGTATATCGAAGATCATGATACATTTTGGTACTCCCAAGATGGATTGCAAACGTGTGTGTTGTGCGTCTCCATTATGATTTTATACTTTAAATCGTGGTCGTTAGAACACAAAGTCCGGAGTTGACTCAAGTATTCCTTCTTCATCGATTCTTGCTTCCTAAGATCGCACCTTCTTGCACTTTCTTCCTCATACGACGCCCTCGGATCAGAACTTGATCAACTTTAATTTTATCAATTAAAGTCGGTTCTACTCGTATATTTGCCATCATCACGTGGGTCCCTGGAGTCTTTATCTCTATCTCCATCTTTTGTAAGTCATACAAAATGGGCCTTTGTGTTGACAATATTGCACTCGTACCCGCATATGATCTTCTACTCAATGCGTCAGCTACCACGTTCGCTTTTCCAGGATTGTATTGGATGGTATGATCATAATCTTTCAACAGTTCAAGCCAACGTCGTTGTCGCATGTTGAGTTCCTTTTGAGTGAAAAAATATTTGAGGCTTTTATGATCCGTAAAGATCTCCACTTTCTCCCCATACAAGTAATGCCTCCAAATCTTTAGTGCGAAGACAACAACTACTAACTCTAGATCATGAGTAGGATAATTCCTCTCATATTCTTTAAGTTGTCGTGAGGCATAGGCTATGACTTTCCCATGTTGCATGAGAACACATCCTAACCCTTTTCCCGAAGCATCACTATAGATGACAAATCCCTCCGAACTAGATGGTATTGTTAGAACAGGTGCTGAAATGAGTCTCCTCTTGAGTTCTTGAAAACTCTTCTCACATTCCTCGCTCCAACATAACTTTGTATCTTCCGAGTCAAAGTGAGTTAGTGGAGTTAGCGATTCGAGAAAACCTTCTACTTAATCTCCGATAATAACCAACTAAGCCGAGAAAGCTACGACTTTTGTCATCGATTTAGGTTGCTCCCAACTTTGAATAGCTTCAATCTTTCTTTGGGTCAACAGATATTCCATGACTTGATACCACGTGCCCAAGGAATGCTACTTCTCAAGCCGTAACTCGTGATTTCTTTAACTTGGCATAAAGCTTATATTCACGAAGCTTTTGGAGTATCAGCCTCAAGTGTTGCTCATGATCTTCACGTGTTTTGGAATATATGAGGATGTCATCAATAAAGACGACCACAAAGTGATCCAAATATTCCTTGAATACCCGGTTCATTATATCCATGAAGGCAGCAGAAGCATTAGTCAATCCAAAGGACATGACTAGGAATTCATAATGCCCGTACCGAGTTTTGAAAGCATTCTTTGGAATATCCTCAGTTTTAACCTTCAGCTGATGATATCCAGAACGAAGATCGATCTTTGAAAAAAATTGTGCTCCTTGTAATTGATCAAACAGGTCATCAATATGTGGCAATGGGTACCTATTTTTGATGGTGACATGATTCAACTCCCGATAATCAATACAAAGTCACATACTCCCATCTTTCTTCTTCACGAATAGAACAGGAGCACCCCAAGGAGACGTATTTAGAACTAATGAAACCAATGTCTAACAATTCCTGCAATTGGGTCTTTAACTCCCGAAGTTTAATAGGAGCCATTCGATATGGGGCTTTGGAAATGGGTTTTGTACCGGGTTCAAGGTCGATAAAAAATTCAATTTCACGCTCCGGGGGTAGGCCAGGAAGTTCTTCAGGGAATACGTCAGAAAATTCATTAACAATAGAAATATTATTCAAAACTGACGTATTTTTGTTTAGATCTGTGACATGAGCTAAGAAAGCTTGACATCCGTTTTTTAATAAATGAATAGCTTTATGGCTTGAGATGACCATGATTGATTTTAATGGTTTGGTCGCTTGAATTCGCATAATAGGTTTATTAGGAATATGAAAGCTAACAACTTTACGAAAACAATCAATTTTAGCATGATGAGTAGTTAACCAATCAATCCCTAGAATCACGTCAAATGCAAGTATTTTTAAGGAGATAAGATCGACAGGTAATGCGCGGTTACCGATTTGAATCAAACAAGACTTATAAATAGTAGATGTAATGAAGGTTTCTCCTAATGGAGTTTCAACAGATAAGTCAAAATCTAATTTCTCCGGAATCAAATTTAAACGTTGAGCGCAAATAGGAGAAATTAAAGAATGGGTAGAACCGGTATCAAATAAGGTATAGACTTCACTAGAGTTTATGATAAGCTTACCCGTGATGACCTCATTCGGGTTCCTTGCTTTCTGGGAGGTCACAACAAATGCTCTCCCTTGCACCACCGGCTTTGACTTTTCTGGGACGGCCTTTGGTGCCTCCATCCTAGCTGAACTTGTCTTCGGTGAACGACAAAATCGGGCTAGGTGACCTTCTCTTCCACAATTATAACACGCTTTGGATGGCATCGCACAGTTTGGACTGATACGTCCCTCCCCTCCGCATTTGAAGCATATGATAGGTGGTCGTTCTCCTTCCTTAACCACGGTTGCTAGTGCTGACGTCTTTCCATCATTGTTGAATCTCCTTTTCTTGAAATGTCCATTTTTATTGTCTTGGCTATGATTACCACCGAAGTGGTTACCATTTCTGGCATGTTAATTCCCTCCATGCTTGTTGTCACCGTTTCGATGACTGTTACCACTGGTATTTTTATGCTGTCGGTTGCTTTCTCTTGGTTGTGTTGACTCGTTACCGCGCTCCAATAACTGAGCCCTATTTACAAAATCTGAGTACAAACACAGTTTATGAGAAATAAGATATTGACGTATCTCCGGTTTCAAACCTCTTAAAAACATTCGCGTCATTCGCTCCTCATTATCGACCAAATGGGATGCAAACCGGGATAACTCCGCAAATTTAGCCTCGTATTGCGACACGGTCATATTGTTTTGTTCCAACTTGATAAACTCCACCTCTTTCATGTGACGAATACTTTCGGGAAAGTACTTGTCGTTGAATAGCTCTTGGAACTTCTCCCAAGACATCTTGAAGGCGTCAGTCGGTAGTGCTTTTACTGATTCCCACCAAGAACCGCTTCTTCACGCAATATGAAGGTGGCGAAGGAACCTTTTTGCTTCTGAGCATCCCAAGACATCAAATATCTTGGTGATTTGCTTTATCCATGCTTCACCAGTAAGTGGTTTTGGCTCTCCAATAAACTCCGGTGGTCCGGCCTACTTGAACTGCATTTAGCGGTGATCGTCCCGAGAGTTTTCGTGTTTCCACCTATATTTTGGATAGAGCCGCCTCTTTCATTGTTGCATGAATTGCATAAAGCCTCCGAACAATCCATCATTCATCATTTGGTCGGTGTTGTTGTTTGCATGAGGATTGTCGCCTTCGATGCACATTCTCCCCGATTATTGATATGTGGAGACTCAACGGTCTCTTGTGCTCCATTGCTATTCTCAACATTTTTGGATGTCATTTTCAGACATCGCCACAAAACAAAGGTTAATTGACATGTAACATAATATCTCTAAACTCGACCAACTAATTTAAATACAAAATAAATTTAAGTAGGTCATACTAATGAAGGAATTCCCGCTCTCCCTCCTAGTTCTAGTCTCACATCTTAGCTGTGGATCATATCCCTAAGCTTTGATATCAATCTGTGACGCCCCAAAATTAGGTATATATCACCCATCTTGGGTCGCCGATACATGGTATGTAATTCAAATACAACTTATTAATACAATCGTCGTGTACAATACGACAAAACATAAACCGTGAGTTTGAATACAAATATTGTCTACTAGAGATTATACAAACTCAAAAGGAGTCCTCATTACAATTATTATCACACTATTTCACAGAATAGTGTGGACTACTAATGCTATAATCTGGACCATCACTCCATTCCCCGACTCGTCCCAACTATATTCTCATTTCCTGAAGAGAACAGTGAAGGAAAGGGTGAGCTCAACTAGCCCAGTAAGAAATATTATGACTAAGATATTTCAGAATAAATTATCATTAGTCTCCAACAATGTTAAACTGATAAAATATAATAGACATCAAGTTTAAGCTGCAATGAATAAGCAATCCATTAAAAGAGTCAAGTAGAAAATAAAATCTACTATCTTTTATGATTAAAAAGTTTTTTCATCATCGTTATATTTGAGACTCGCCTTAAAAAATATTCCACATCATGAATTACCCCCGCACTACTACCAAGGATATTCTTTTTTAGTATCACGACCACAATTATCCATGCACCACTACGGGCCAAGAATATTTGTGTATTCATTAATGGTCATGATCATGTTAATAACTCGTCCATCAATGCACTACGGGCCAACGAGGACTTTTACCACATCATTTGTAACATTACTACCATGATTATCTTTGAATAATCCACGGTTATAATCATACCAAGTCCATCAATGCACTACAGCCACATGATGACTTTCAACATAATATAAACATGAGGATGATGACAATGATATAAGAATTCAATAAAACAAGTTCAAGAATTAATTTGTCCAAGAACTACTAATGTCCAAATTGTCAACATGATATCGCTTTGTAGAGTAAAATTCAAGAATGATCGTAAGAATATTTCCATGAAAAGATATTGGATGAAGCGCAAATATCAAGGATATTCTACTAATTTCATGGAGTATATAAGTCAAAACTTTAACCAACCGAGTATAATAAAGAATGGAATAACAAAAGAAATCACCATGCATGTGGTACATCACATGTATAAAAGTTATTCCAACAGAATACTAAATAACGGAACCAGTCGTAAAATTGCAGCCGATGTGGTGATGTTCCAATAGAATAATAAAGAATGGAATAACAACAAAATCACCATGCATGCGGTATTGCATTGACAAAGTTATTCCAAAGAGAATACTAATAAGGGCGGAATCAGTCCGGCGTAAAAACGCATGCATGTGATATTCCAAATGTAATAATAATAAAGATTTTAACCAGTCCCACAGAAAACACATGATGTGATATTCCAATGTAATAATAAAGAGGCGGAATCAGTCCCCGAAAAACGCATGCATGTGATATTCCAAATGAATAGTAAAGATGTAAGAATAATAGAAGAATGTCACCAAGTATAGGGTATGGCACAGATACAAAAGTTATTCCAATGTAATAATAAGCAATGGAATAACAAAGCCTTCTCTTCATGAATAAGAAAGAATAACACCCATTTCTTAGTAAAAGAACCTAATATAAGAGTAGTTAAGTAGCAGTAAATCTTTTCTTCTATCTCTCTATAATTTTTTCTCTCTAGAGTTTCAAATTGAATTCGTAAGAAAATAATGAAGGAATGAGCTTCTATTTATAAAAAATGGACCGCATAAGAATTAACTCATGAACGGTCAGATTGATTTACTTTAATTTGACGGTCCATATTTAAAGCAAAATATTTTAAATAAAATATAATATATATATATATATATATATATATATATATATATATATATATATATATATATATATATAAAGATACGGTGCTTTGAAAAACCACTCCTCCGTGAATAATTTTGTAGGATTTCTTCATCCTATTTTGTCAACATCCACTCTCCACTAACAACTAACATATATATATATATATATATATATATATATATATATATATATATATATATATATATATATATATATATATATATATATACCATTCAAATCCATTCATTTGTACAACCCGTGTACATCCCCTTCCCCCACCAAAACATGTCTTTTTCAACATATATATATATAAATATATTATTTACATATCACACATTATTTATTTTTTTAAAAGAAAAGGGTAAGCGGGGGTCCAAAAATAAGCAAAACTAAGTGACTTCTCACGTAAGCATCAATAATCAATACCGTGTGCTACTATGCAACCACGTGTATTCCTGTACTTTTAACACCTGGTGTTTCAACAGTTAACGATAAAACTTCCGCCGTTATTTTCATAAAGTATTTTTGTCGTTTTTTCAATCCGACAATAATTCCGTTGTAGGGTCCACCAATGATTGTCTTGGTTATATTTAATATTCCTGTTAAAATGAATATTCCCCGACCAATCGAATATTATATAACAACTTGCGTACTTTGCAAAATTTATAAATATTACCCACAACTATAACATTATATTAATTTCACTCCATAATATTCAAAAATAATATTTATAGAAAATTCATCTTTATTCAAAAAGTGGGGGTTTTACATATTGCATGTCATGCAATTTTATAATGTATTAAGAAACTTCCACAGTCTCGGACTAACACACTAATCCACTGTTATCCCCGCTCGACCCAACTACACTCTTAATACCTGAAAGGAATTGTGAAGCAAAAGGGTGAACACTGTTGGGTAAAATCTATATACGCACAACACGCAAGTATACGTGGTCAACAAGTAATATAAAAGTAAGTAAAGTATCGTTCCCTCAGAGATTTAACACAAATTTCCTCAGAACTACCAATTTCCTACTAATCCAAATTTTATTAAACTAATCAATTTCCAATTTATATAGAAAATATCACAATCATTCAAAATCCAACTTAATAACCACAAACACTAAATCAGGATTTTCAAACAAGTATTGGAGAATTAGGTTAATAACTTCACTCTAAGCACCCCTCAGATTAGTATTATCTTATTTCAGTTTAACTCACTATCCCAGCTTATTAATCAAGAACACATAAGTAGTATTAATCACCTCTCGATATATTAACACCATATTAACCCAAATCCACAATTAAGATAGAATTAAGTCAAACACCTTAATTAATCACTCACTATATCTCTATATGAATTCCAATTAAACAAGGTTTAATTCCAAGTTCTCTTCACGATTACATGTGATGTCAAGCATATCTCTACCTTAACAATAATCAATAATTTGCTATTCACAAATTTCATGACACATGCTATATTAACTAGGTCTAGATTTATATTTCCTCTCTCAAGTTCATACAAATCCACATAAAATTGTTGATCAAGCAATTCATAAATTCAAGCTCCAATTAATATAGATAAACTGCATAATAGCTATATTAAACTGAAAACCAAGGTTACACAATCATCGTTCCACTTAGAGATCCATTAAAAGCCTAACAAATAATTTAGCCCATAATAAATGAATTAAACACTGAATAAATTAAAGGAAACATCATCCCAATTACAGAGATATAAATTAGAGAAGAATAATAATACACCACCCTTCTCAGCTTCGATTCTGAAATCTTTGTGGATTTTCTCATGTTCTTCGTTCCTCCAATTCTTCCTCTCTCCCAAATCCTTCTTCATGTAATTGAATTAATTGTATGATCTGAATATCTCCAAGTCTGTTTAGATCAGCCTTTATCTCCTCCTTATACCATGACTCCTAATCCATCTCTAAGTTCTCCCCAAGAAAGACTCCTCCAGCTTACAACGACCTGCCTCCCTTTTGGGCATTCACGCAAGACCAACACGCGGTCCGCGCCAAATTTTCAATGTTCCTCCGCAATAAGGCTCCGCTATTCTCACAAAGAACTTCTTTTACGTCCCGGTAGCGGTCCGCCGACAAAACCCTCTTGACATAAATAAGGCTCCACACTATATAGTCAAGAACTTTTTTCCTCCCACTTGTTCAGGCCTAGAACTACTTACTTACCTCGGTAGCAATTCACGCTAGGTAGTCAGACTTCACATGTTGCTCCAAAATGTACTCAAATACTCCCAATTGCTACATGAGTCGAAATTACCTACAACAAACGTAAACCCTATCAGAAATAACATGAAAGTACCTAAAATCTAACAAGATAATGTTTATATAAACATAATTCATGGGTTAAAACCCACTCATCAAATTCCCCAAGCTTGAACATTGCTTATCCTCGAGCAAAATGCAATTCAATGCAATGCATCTAACATCTAAACTATGAATCCGTAATTAAAACGATACATATGATTTACTCATACAAACCTCAAAGAAAAATTAGTAAACAAACACCCTTCATATAAAATTCAATCTGCAATCACTATCAATCCATAATCTCACCGTTATTATTATTAGTACGATTGCAACAAGCAACACCCATGCTAACCGATAATGAATCAACATAGTTACATAACCAATTTCTTGTTAGAATCATACAGTAAAAACTCAAAAATTCAAAGACAAGCAAATTCTAGCATTAGCTAAATAACCAAATTCAGGTTCCGAGAAGGGTATTCATACTCACTTTCTTTCTTTCTTTTTTTTTAGATAAAGAGATGGTTGGTGAGTGCGTTTTACGCTCCATCTCACGCTTGCGTTTATGGAGAGTATTTCTTCTCAATCCACCACAAGACATCAATTTTTTTTATTTTTTTATTTTTTTTTATCTCTTTTTTTTATATATAGAGCTTATATACCCAAATCTTCCCCCAAGCTTAGGTTCATACCTATCTTGTTCACTTTCTCATTTATACTAGCACTATCCTTTAGAAAATATTTATGTAACAAGTTGAACTAATCCATTAACACAAATGTTGTTACGTGCTATCCGTATTATACTAATTTCAATCAGAACAAGATTCACATCACAATAGAAATTGCATCAAGATTCTTATACTTAGTGATAGACTCGTCTACATAATTTCAATTTCATCATTGGCCAAAGAAAATCACAAATACGATCTAATAACTGGATTCATGCAACTATATGCAAAAGAAATTTGCTTTTTTTTTTAATAATACTCCCTAAGTACTATCATGCAACCTAAATAATGAAAAAATGTAAAATCTAAATACCCACTCCCCCAAACTTATATCAAGGAATTCCCTCATTACATAAAATATGCACTAAAAGTAAATAAATTGAGGACTTCCTTGTAACGCGTTACTGCTCCTCCTCCGAAGGAGGGTAAGGTGGCAGGATAGGAGGAATCGGTATAACAACCAGTTGAGCATTAGGATTGCATCGAGAAAATGCCTCAGCAAGCGTATAGAAGGCATTTGCATTGTACTGATGCATTAAATCTTGACGTTCGGCCAACCACAAAAATTGATTCCTTGGAGCCCGCATTTGTTCTGCAGTAACTGGTGGTGATGGTTGGCGAATCATGATGTAACCTTCACCACGCGGGTGTGATCGCGCCCCATCCCATGCTTTATACCTTTCAATAGTGGCATGGTCAATTATGGCGGTTGGTTGTTGTATTGGCTCAGTAGGTAGCCACTGAACTCCAGCTTTACGGCATAAGTCTGTAATGAGGAACCCATGAAGAAAACCACCTGTAGTGCTCCCACGTAATGCCCGGTCAATTGATTCTTGAATATAATCCCCCACATCAACATCGTAAAATGCAATCAAATTATCCAGATGATAGTGGTGGTGCACAATCCCATACAAAAGTTTCGCCTGTGCCTTCGTCACATCATTTTGGTGGCGCGTGGGCATTAAACGAGCACATATAAATGCATACCATGCTTTACCATATCGACTAAGTGCTGATTGAGGAAAACTTATCTTTTTATTCGTTCCGGCTTGAGTTACCCATTGAGTCCCTGGCTTGCATAATTTGGCAATCAACTCGCCCAGCTCCGGCTAACGATCTTCATACCCTGGCCATCGTGGTGGTGTCTCCAACCCAAAATAAGCATTGATCGCATTGGCATGAAACGCCACCGGTTTACTGCGAACCATGACAACATGATTGACATGCTCTATTGCATTAGCATAAAATTCCTTAACTATGTTGATTGCCGCCGGAAGTGGTTGTTCTACTAGCTGAAACCAATGACGTTCTACAATTTGTAGAGCCATGTTTCCATCCAAATTTGCATTTGGCTTCAATCCTCTTTCTAGCACCAAGTTCTTATTGTCGATGGAGGTCTTGAATCTTTCCGCGGCCATTTCACCCATAAATTTTGTATGGTCATATGCCGGTCGAGTCGTGGAGGATGATGCTCGTTGGCGTTTATGGGAAGACATGTTGTTTCTGGTGTGAGTGGGCACAAGCAGGTGGTTCTGGACTTTTATCAAACAGGTGGTGAGCGGGTGGATTGTTTCCCCCAAACTTGGATGATTGATGTTGCTTTGCTAGCCAAATCGTTACAAACACAAACCCACTCCCTTGGTGTGCAATTCCCCGAAGTTACCACTCAATTGATGTCAAAACAGAAAATTTTGTGAAGGATGAAGGGAAGTTGCCTACCTTGAAGAAGTTGAAGAGGAATCCCAATTTGTATGCAATTGTGCAAGGGTTGGTTTAGAATTAGGATTTGATTGTTGTTTGTAAGCCTTGTAGTACCATAACTTCTAGGAGGATGGGACTTCATATAGAGAGTAGGAACCCAACGTGGGTGGAGTTGGGAAGGGCAAAGGGTAGTGGTGTTGGAAATTGAAAAGGAGAAGGAAAGTAAAGGTGGTGTAAATGGGAGTTATGGGGGATAGAAAGTGCAATAGAAATTGGAGATGTGGAGAGTTTGCATGTATGTATGAGTGTTGTCTTGATTGAGTGTATACACGTTGCAACTGTTCAGAACCTGGTAGGTCATAGTAGTGCGGTCAGCGCTGCTTGGGCATTGAAATAGAGCGCGCTCCGCGCTAGATGTCCTGAAATATCTGTGGTAGTGGCACGGTCCGCGCTTGAAGTATACTTGTGGTAGCGCTGTCCGCGCTATGTACCCAAAAGGTGAAAGTTGGTGCGGTAGCGTTCACATTGGAGGTTTCAGATCTGAGCGCCTTGATCCCACAAGGGCGAGACACTACCGTGTGTGTAGCGTGTTGTGGTGACTGGCTCAATCACAGAAGGCGTTCCGCTGGTCTAGCAGTGGCTAGTTGTCCTTGAACATCCTACAAGACATAAAATTATCATAAAAAGTGTGTACATGACTCAATTCGACCCAAAATATATTACTAATTAAAATGAAAAACTTAGAGCTTGGGTTGTCTCCCAAGAAGTGCCTGGTTTAGCGTCGTTAGCCCGACGGTCCCTCATGTATCATTGCGTGTCAGTGAGAGTAATGTTGACAGCATCCCAGTTTGCCTCTCCGCCCCAGTAATGCTTTATTCTTTGTCCATTGACCTTGAATGTTTCCAGTGGATTTCGGCTGTAAAGTTCGATTGCACCATGCGGGAACACTATTTTGATGGTGAATGGGCCTGACCACCTTAACTTAAGTTTGCTGGGGAACAATCGCAATCGTGAATTAAACAATAGTACCGATTGCCCTGGCTCGAAAGTTCGGTTCACGTTTTTCTTGTCGTGCCATTTCTTCACATTCTCCTTGTATAATTTAGCATTTTTGTATGCCTGCAGTCTGAATTCATCGAGCTCGTTTAGTTGTAGTAACCTCTTTTCCCCTACAGCTGTTTGATCAAAGTTTAGTTTCTGTATGGCCCAGTAGGACTTGTGTTGTAGCTCGACTGGTAAGTGACACGCTTTTCCGTATAATAGTTGATATGGGGACATCCCTATTGGTGTTTTGTAAGCAGTCCGGTATGCCCATAAAGCATCATCTAGCCGGAGCGACCAATCCTTTCGATTCGGGTTCACCACTTTTTCCAATTTTCTTTACCTCTCTGCTCGAGACTTGAATTTTGCCCAATCGGTTTGGGGATGATAGGTTGTCGCCACCTTGTGGTTCACCCCATACTTCGCCAAGAAAGTCAGAAATGATTTGTTGCGTAATGGCTACCTTCACATCGATGATAGCTCGTGGCGTGCCAAACCTTATAAAAATATTTTTCTATAAGAATTTTACCACCACTTTGGCATCGTTAGTCGGTAACGCTACTACCTCAACCCATTTTGACATGCAATCAACTGCCAGTAAGATGTATTGATTTGATAATGAGGAAGGAAATGGCCCCATGAAATCGATGCCCCATAGATCGAAAATCTCAACTTCTAAGATTGTTTGGAGTGGCATCTCATTCCTTTTCGATATGTTGCCCACTCATTGACATCTATCACAAGTTTTAACAAATTGATGGGCGTCTTTAAATAACGTAGGCCAATAAAACCCTACTTTGAGGACTTTTGCTGCTATTCTCTCACTACCATAGTGTCCCCCGTAGGCCGACGAATGAAACTCATGCAGAATACTATGTACTTCGCTGTAGGGCACATACCTTCTGATCATCTTGTCGGCGCATTGTTTGAATAG
This sequence comes from Panax ginseng, assembly GCA_020205605.1. Taxonomy (NCBI): domain Eukaryota; kingdom Viridiplantae; phylum Streptophyta; class Magnoliopsida; order Apiales; family Araliaceae; genus Panax; species Panax ginseng. The sequence continues at coordinate 32,065,881 of CM035127.1, read as the reverse complement.
GTAAGGCTCATCCCACATATACCACTTGACGTCATGAAGAAACTTCTTCTTTTGTTGTCTTGTAAGATCGTGGGGAGCATGTTGCTTACTAAGTAGTTCGTGAAGTTCGCGCATCATGGAAATTTCAGATTTACCCCAAACAATTGCTCGTCCGGAATGATTTCGTTTATGATGCCCTTGTCCACTTCTTGTGTAATCGGATTGTCCAAATTTTAGACAAATGATCACTACTTGATTCTCTCCGCCCCTTCCTATCCTTTATTTCTAGATCAAACTCTTGAAGAAGGAAAATCCACCAAATAAGGCGTGGTTTAGCATCTTCTTCGCAATTAGGTACCGAATAAATTAATGGTCTCAGATAAACTATCACTTTAGTGCCAACCAAGTATGCCCCGAATTTATCAAACGATATACCATCGCAAGCGCTTCATTTTTCTCGTAGTTTTATAATTCATCTGAGTCTCCATAAGTGTCTTGCTTGTATAATATATAACGTGAAATACCTTATCTTGACGTTGTCCCAAAACGGCCCCCATCGCAGTAGTCGTCATAGGCCGCACATCGCTCAAAAGGTATATTCCAATCAGTGCGATGATAATCAATGTAGTCAACTTCTTTTTTCAACAGCTCAAAAGCCAACTTACATTCTTCATCAAAACTAAACACAGAGTCCTTCTCTAAAAGACTGCACAACGGTTTTGCAACTTTAGAGAAGTCCTTTATGAATCTTCTATAGAACCCCGCATGTCCCAGGAAACTTTTGATTCCTTTTACGGAGCTTGGTGGAGGCAATTTCTCGATCGTATCCAACTTAGCTTTATCCACTTCCAGTCCTTGAGCCGAAACCTTATGTCCTAAAATTATGCCCTCCTCAACCATGAAGTGGTATTTTTTCCAGTTAAGTACAAGGTTTATCTCCTCGCATCGTTGTAACACCATTACCAAATTCCCGAGACATGTATCAAAATTGTCTCCATGGACAGAGAAGTCGTCCATGAAGACTTCCACGTTTTTCTCCACCATATCTCGAGAAAATGGCCATCATACACCGTTGGAAAGTAAGCCATTGCATTACATAACCCGAATGACATTCTCACGAATGCGAACGCATCAGTAGGGACACGTAAATGTGGTCTTCTCTTGATCCTCAAGAGCGATGGCAATCTGGTTATAGCCCGAGTACCCATCCAAAAGACAGTAAAAATCATGACCCGCAAGTCTGTCCAACATTTGGTCGATGAAAGGTAGCGAAAAATGATCTTTTCGGGTTGCCTTGTTTAGCTTCCTATAATCTATGCACACTATGAAGGCCCCAAACTCAGGTACTTGAAACCCAAACTCGGTTCTTCATGATACCATTTCTATGAGCGGAATAATACTAATAATAATAACAATAATATAAATATAAAACTTAACTTACATTTATCAGAGTCTAATCCCAAGTACGTAACCTTTACTATAATTCTTTACATGATATATAATACATATCATTATCTTATCTGATCTAACTATTACAAAAGATATCATTAAAACATGTTCATGCTTACTTTCCTTGTCACTTGTTCTCGTCTCGAACCTTCAAGTTGTTTATGCCTAGCTGAAAACATTTAAATTTAAGCAAGGGTGAGCATTTGGGTGCCCAAAGAAGTAATAACAATTAGAAATATAAGAAAGTCGAAAAGAAATAAATATTTTCTTCAGACATCACTTCTACAACGAACTTATAGTTGTGAAGTAAACTGAACTGATAATAACAACATAACAATTCTATCTCACATTTTTGAAACTGCGTATAGACTATATATATAGGGTAGTCGACATACTATAAACATTGTTTTAATTTTTGCTAAGGTTTAATGTAACTTCATCTCAGAAAACCGTCATAACTTACTAAGCTTTAGGTTGTACTTCCATGGGCCCTCAGATTGATCAATACTACATTACAAGAATGATAAGATCGTTTCACTCTGTCTTCAGGCGCGTATAAAAGTTTTCCGTGATCGGGATGTTCATATTTTAGATGGAATCCGAACCAAAATAATTTGATTGGATACAAAAAGGTTTTATCTTATTCAACGATATTTCGGATCTCGTGTGTTCAAATTGGTCAAGTAAGATGTACGGCTTATATATACATATCAACATGTGTTTAATAAAATGATTATCCAAGTGGGGACACTTCAGATAACCATATTTCAAATTAATCTAATGTAATATATATATATGAATTACTATATACTAACATGTTGATAATCAATGATCGGATATAGAATATATCACAATAGGGTTAATAATATAGCATAATAATAATATAATTCTCAAACTTCTTACTCATGTCCATCAGATAAAGGAAATGCAAAGGTAAGATACTTGCACGACGATACCGCTTATATTCAGAACTTAGTTCTATCCTTATATAACACCTATCAGTTATAAGATCATTTGATCGATTAGAATAACATACTATAACACATAGCACTGCTTATTGCAGTCAGCACATAACCTAATCACATTGTCACATATGTTTAACAACCATTGAATCACAAATAAACACATATCTAATCAAATTATCTAAGTCCAGATCAATTTCTGAAACATGTCGGTGTACCGACGGCTTTATCGGGTAATTATCGAGTCTAAGACTCTATCATGTAGTTCAATATCTGTAAGTATCAGTCATATTATTTTTAAATGACTTATAATAATTTTTAAACAGTTATTATCTTTTATCACGCATTTTCAAACACTGGAATCTTTATTAAATGATTTAAATATTAAACAATTATATTATCCTTAATATTTAATTAATATTAAACCATTAATGAAACCATTTCCAAAATGTTAAAGTTATTTATAATAACTCGAAATACTTTTAAAGTATTAATATTACACTTAAATGATTTTTAAAAGAATTAAAATCATTTTAAATAATTATCATTAATATTTAAGTATTAATGTATTACTTATCAAAATATTAAAAGTCCTTAAGCATAACTTAAAATATTTTTAATTCATTTATATCCTTTTAAATGATTTTAAATAAATAAAACTATTTTAAAACTATTTATTTAATATAATTATTAAATAAACTTAATATCATTTATTATTAAATTAATATCATTAATATTAAATTATTAATGAGATTATCCTTTAAATATTAAAAGTTATATTTAATAACTTAAAATATCTTTAAACACTTTATTTTTATTTTAAATGATTTTTATAATATTAAAATCATTTTTAAACTAATTTATTTAATATAATTATTAAATAATTCTAATATCACTAATAGTAAATAATTAATGAAATTTACCTTTAAATATTGAAAGTTATATTTTATAACTTAAAATACTTTTAAACTATTTATTTTCATTTAAAATGATTTTTCTAATATTAAAATTATTTTTAAACTAATTTATTTAATATAATTATTAAATAAATTTAATATCATTTAATATTAAAATATTAATATTTTTTATGACAAAATATCAAAAGTTATATTTATAACTTAAAATACTTTTATAACCTTTAAATCCTTTTTCTATAATTTTAAATCATTAATTTATTTTTCATAATTTATTTAATATATTAAATAAATAACTTAATTATCATTAATATTAATTAATTAATGAAATTCATCACAAAATATTAAAAGTTATCAAAAATAACTTAAATTATTTTCTTATACCATAATATAATTTTAAATAATTTTCATGTATTAAAACTATTTTTAAATAATTTATTTAATATTATAATTAAATAAATTAAATAATTTTAATATTTTAAAAATATTAAATATTTATGAAATATATTTAAAATAATTAAAATATAATTTTCGGACCTTAAAATAATTTTTAATAATTTATTTTATATTTTTTATAATTTAAAACTATTTTTTTTCTATTTATTTAATTAAATTAATTAATTTTCAGAAAATAATATATACTGTCTGTCGCTAAAGCCTTTGGTGACAGACAAGCGTCGCCTTAGGTGTTCTTTAGCCCTCAAGAACATTCATAGCAGTGTACGAGTTGCCTTCTTTGACCAAGAATCGTGACTTCTGTAATGTGTTTCTGGGTTTTGTTTTGGT